>JAINEB010000007.1:30610000-31969166 GCA_022840565.1 Eubasilissa regina
ACTACAGATTACTTGGTTCAACAATTCTGTTTAAAATATTTAGCCGAACGACTGGGCGCTTGGAGCTGGGAGCTGGGTGCTGGGAGCTGGGCACCGGGCACCGGGCACCGGGTACACCCTCCACAAAGAGTGTTTGTCATCCGGTAAAGTATTGTGCGAGGGGAGAATTATTAACGGAATAATTTAATCACTGTCTTCCTGGTTATCCTGTGGACGCCGGAGGAAGAATAAATACATGTATTTTATTTTATTTTCCTCTTCTGTCCTTTGTCTGAACGTTGTTTAACGCGTCCTCTTTTGTTCACGTTTTAATCTTATTTCCCAGGTATATTTTCACTTGTATTAGCATTGTTCTCGGCGAGTATTTACACTTTGTAAACACCCGGTCTTGTCTTTGAAGATTTTTGTAAACAGAAAAAAGAATTGCCATTAGTTTTCTTTGTTATAAATAATCACATATTTTTTTATTAAATATTGTTGAAAGTCTATTAAAGTCTCCCCTGAAATATATTACGAGACATCTTGGAAAAAATTCTCCCCAAAACTTGCGTATCAAGCTTAATTAAATAGCTCGCTCGCAAAAAATATTCTCTGAGAAAAAAATTGTTTTTATTAAAATAAAAACTTTTACCTTCGTGCTTTTTAATTTTTCTAGATACATTTTTATTTATTTTCACGAGGCCATTTGAAAAATCGAGAAGCGAAAACAACTCGTTAATTCAATATTCGCTACACTCTACTACTGTGAGTTCTAATATCAGAAAACTGTCGTACTGTTAATTGTTAAAACAAATGTCTGTGAATACTCACTACACTAAAAAAAATTAAAACGAGAAAAGAAAGTATCACTTACACATTAATATTATAGGTTTCCCAAAGCCACTAACTGGAAATATTTCTTTCAAGTTACTATAACTTGGAAATACACTTACACAGATTTATCATACCAACATTAAATGATTTATGTAGACAACCAATTTGTTGGCAGACTTTTATCGTCTTTCGATGAATTGGAAGAACGACTATTACCACTTGTAGGTTGGTCATACGAACATCGAAGACGGATAAAAAACACAATATTATCAAAGGATATGGATCTGGTAAGGATCATTATCAAAGAAAATGAAAATGTACATAAAAATCAATTTATCGATTTGAAATTGAATCTTTTTTTATCCATGAAAATGCGTTACCAGTTACAGTTTAAAAAAAAAATATTCTCGTCACATAGTGCGCTAGCTCCATAAGATGCTGCGAGGTATGACATTATTTTTAAAAATTAAAAAAAAAAGTACTGTTAACTCTTTTCATTATTTTTAATGTAAAAGATTGCATCGAGTGCGATGGAGGTGTGTAGCGGACTGCTCGCTATTGGGTTGGTATTAAATTTGAGGTTATGTATTAAGATGTCAAATATGATTTTAATCCGCTGCTCTTTGACTTTGACTTCATGGCTTAACGAGGTACCGGATTCGAAGGACCCCTTGTCCCTTCATCGGGAGTATGCCTTAATGACTTGAAAAATGTTATTATTAGAATTAAAACAACAAAAGTAACAATATGCATATATCATGTGGCAGGGAACTGCTAGCGAGCGCAGTGAATTAAGTCTCTAAAGGAGGTCAGATTTTGGATGTTTAAATCGCGACGGTGCGCTCAGGTCGTGTTTAGCTAAAGAGGTGATGGTTGGATTGGGGTGCTTTAAAAGTCCATCATAAAAACGTTTGGAGATTTGTTTTATGAACTCTTTTACGGGGAGAATACCCGAGTCGTGATGAAGTTGTATGAGCTTTATCCATCTAGGTGCATCCAGTGCTGACCGGATGAACTTATTTTGGAAGGTCTGTAGTTAGTTTCTTCATGTGTTAAGGAGTCGCGTGACCTCAAATGGGGGACTGTGCTCAGGCTAGCTCGAACAGAGCACTGATTATCCTTCTCAATGTTGGCAGCAGGAACCAGAGAAATTCAAGGAAAACACTTCAATGAAAGATATTTAAGTTATTCTATGACAGTAAACGTTTATTCAATAAAGCAGAATTTAAACGTAGAACAAAATTATTAAAATCAATGTGTCGGTTGATAAGGATGCGTGACATGAAATACACAGGTAATGCAAGTAACAAGAATATACAAATGTGCAGGTCACACTGTAATGTATATATAAATTCAAGTAAGATTAGATCTCCATGTCCATATTCAATCGACGATGTTAGTTAGCACTGGTATGTTCCGCTGAGTGGATCTCACTTTTAATCAGCGAAGTTGATCACGCAAGGCGAGGACACAAATATGAATACCTTGTAGTGTACACTAGTAAGCACAATCTGGTTGTATCGAGATGTAGACCTGCACATAGGTCGGGCGAGTCGGAGGTGAAAGGCTGGCCAGCAGGATGGGACCGGTTGCGGACCCTTGATGGATGGAGGAGTCCTTTCCAGCAGAAGTGCAGATGATGAAACAGAAGGCGATGACGATTATCAATACGATTGTAATTGGTGGTAGTTGAATTACGCGTGGTTTTTGTTGGCCGCGTAGCAGATGAAATATTGATCTCAGCGAGATGGTAGGAAGCAGATATAATAGCGCTGTGTACAATCCGAAGATGATCCGCGGCGGAGATTAAATAAGATGATTGGCGGAGCGTGATGAAATCTCACGCGGTATCGTACAAGATGGCATATGCTTGGATCATTGAACAAGTTCACATACGTACAGTACGAAGTACACAGATGTTAATACAAATACGAATAACGATTACACAACTCTTGTAATTCGAGTTGGAAATATTAGTTACGCAGCGGACGGAGTTTCGAGGTTACTTGATCGGAACCCTGAGCGAATCTGCTGAGAGAAGGAAGTCGATGACAGAAACGGATATGTGTTTTGTCCGCCTGGGATCCGAGGGGCTAGATACAGATAGATACGTTGATAACATTACGGTGTGTTCTGGCCTCTTGCGGATATGACGTCTGAGCACCGCCACGAGAAATGTGTCTTTAGCCCTTACCTCAGCAACGATATTTCTTTCACCTGTGGTAAATATATAATGTTGTGTAATTCGGACAAGGAATCAAAGCTACTAATAATAAAGAGATTAATTTACAAGATTGTTTAATACAAAATAAATATCAACTAATTGATATCTCCTTCTGGCATCTGTACAGTAATCATGACAAGGATGGGAACAATAATAAAACCAATATTGTAAGTACGATTCATGTGGCAAGCCTCTCGGATAATATGCAAGGTCACCTTTACATACATTAAAAAAAGCCAATAATTTCGGACCATTAAGTAAATTTCCACGTATTTTATCATCATAATAATTTTAGTTAGGTACTAGATTTAAAAAAAAATTAAGATACTAAATACATATATATTTTTTGGTTGAATTTTAAAATACAATAGTTTTAATTGGTTTTTTATCACCCTTGCGAACGAAAAGAAATATAATTAACTCAGTGGTTAAAAACAAAGTTTATGTATTATTTTTATTTATTACTAGCATGCCCGCACAGCTACCGCACGGTAGCAGACGTATCCTGCAGAGACGCAGTACTCTGTTTTCAATCTCACCCAACAAAAAAAAAACACTTTTCTCGGTATCCCAGAATTGGAAGAAACAGAACCGACGTACATAGCAAACAACCTAAGGGGTGGTGAAGAAATTGTGCAGGAGCTACACAGACTCACCCCGTGCACCTAAAAAAAATACCACTTCTCGGTATCCCAGAACTATAATAAATAGACCCGACGTACACAACTAACAACCCAAAAGGATCAAAGGCCTGTTGATCTTTGAGAAGCGTTAGGTAAGATTACTAACCACGTAAAAAAAAACACCACTATTCTCGGCATCCTAAAATTGTAAAAAGCAGGGCTGACATATACAACCATCAACCCATCTCTCCAGGTTTTAATAAAAACAAACATTTTGTTAATACTCATTGATAAAACCATAAAAAGTGATTTGACAGAAAAAGAAGAAGAAAAATAAAAAAGAAGAATAATAATCCATCATTCATGGAGCTTGTATGAGAAGATGTATGAATGTGGTTGAGGCGAGAATTATGTGTCAGGACAGAAGAGTGTGGCGCTCTATCCTCTCTGCCTACCCCGGAAACGGCGTGATGGTAAGTAAGTTACGGGTTTATCTATCACCAGAACTGTTCTATTTAAATATTGAATAACAGACGCGTAAAAGAACAAACTCCTTCGACCGGTCTGTAGTAAGACAGGCATATTTAAGTCACGTGTACAACTGCGAAATAATAATTAATTCAATTACGCTTTTAAAAAATCATCATTGTGTCATTCTAGACATAACCTATAAAAATCCAAAAAAACGTACAGAAAATTTTTCTAAGTATAATGTATGATTTCACCATAATTAACCAAATTCCGGAGTGAAATTATCAATTTTATTTTGTGCGGAAAAATAAATATAGAGAAAAATGTACATGTCAAAAAATGTCAATGAACATATTTAAATAAAAATACTCTTTTTAATTCGGATTCGTCACATATTTCGCTTCAAGGTGCTCTAATGAACCGTTACCTGTATTATTACAATTTTTTTTGAATCCGCTTAATAATGCATAGAGTGTAGAAACAATTTTCAAATGTTTCATTTCTCATGTGAAAATTGACATTTTTGATTAAAATGAAATAATATTGAAACATAATTTAATAAAAATACTATTTTTAATTCGTATCGGGTATATATTATCCTTCAGGGTGCATGGACACGAAGATACCTCCATGAATATGATCTTTTTAATAGACTGCTTCATACCGAATAGTGTACAGAGAACGTTTTCAAATCAAAAAATGTACATTTTCCCATGTGAAAATCGACATTTTTCATAAATCGCAAAGTTTGTCATTGTTTCGCCTGTCAAATATGGAAAAAACCGCATTCATTTGTTTTCTCCGGCGGTCGTGAGATTTCACTTTTCCGGGGTTATTTGTATCAGTTTTTTCGCATTTTCGGCGCATCTAGGTAGGTCCGTACATTTTTCAAAAAAAAAATACGCGTTTTTTAGATTTTTAAGGTGAATTTTAAACGATAGAAGCTAACAAATACGAAAATAAATTATATTCCATTATGATGTATGCACAGATGTAATAAAATTATATTTTGGTCTTAAACTCGCAGAGAAAATCTCAAAAATACGAAATTTCACTAAATCAGGTTTCATAAGAAAATTAGAAGACGAAGAATTTAAAAAAAAGTGTGTAACGATACTGCCTATCGGTGGCAATTGCCAAAAAATATTAAAATGATTTTAGCTCTTAAACTCGCAGACTTATATGATTAAGAATACACTCAGTTTTCTGGTGTTCAAAACATTAAAAGTTATCAAAATTTGTGTTGAACTAGCTCCAGGGAACATGATTCTGAAACAAGATATCGACTACGTATATTATTATCGATACCAAAGATAAAGAACGTGTTTTTGGAGTTTTGAAGATAAATCTTGTTCTTACTTTGGTTCGAACTGTGTTTTGTGTAGCTAATTTATGTTGCAACCAATTAAAATACTCTTTCCTGGTTATAAATATCACATCTCCTTCTATCCCAAAAGGCGAAATAAAAACTAGTTTTAAAATATCTCTAAATCAAGGTCTTCTTTACTTTGATAAATTTTCATCTGGAGATAAACAAGTATGAGTGTATATACAATTTCAATATTTTTTTCAGATAATTTATTGACAATTTAAATTAAATTAAATTAAACAGATAAATTTTGACAATCAGATTGCAATCCAAAAAAACTTAAAGGTGTTCATTATATTATTTAAAAAAACATTAATTTATTTTCGTGCAACATATCTAGCTTTGACAGCATATCTAGCTCTTCTATATCTAGCTTTGACTACTTTGATTTGAGTTCAGAGTTTTTTCACTTGTACATGTTAAAGTAACCACTATTTTTTAACACTTAAATAATATAATACAAACAATAAAATATGATTAGTGCAATCGTGGTTTACAAGGTCAATAACATCGAAACACGTGACACATGATTTCGCAGTAGAGCAAACCTGGCTGTATGGTAAATATGTATTACACATTCGAACGGATATCAATTAAGAACAAATTATAAGAAGCAGTTGTATTGAAAACAGTCTCAGTTAATAATAAGTAATAAAGAATATTACATGGTGGAAAATAGATACCGCGGTGGACTGTATCTCTGCTAGTTATTGTTTGCTTGATGCAATCAGATTTGGATGAAGAAAGGTATAAGGATAGAAGAAATCTGGTTTTGCCTGGATCTGAATCTTATGAGTTGGACGATACTTTGTAAAAGGTCTCGCTGCACTTCGGAGAGGATCAGATGCTGGCGAATTCAGTTTAAAACGAAATGTTAAAGCATGGCGGCAATCTATATCGGTGGAATTAAGCGCGTGTTGACCCTTTGATACTCGAATTTTTACTCCATGCCGTCTGCCAAATGCCCCCAGGTGAAAGGTTAGGCAGACCGGGATGGGTATACATCGTGACAAAATTATTAGAACGAATGATATCACCGGTAACATTCGATTTGCGTTAACATTTATGTACATAATATATCAAAGTTTATTTATTTATTTATATATATTTTGACATCCATATTTATGTACTAACAGAGGTGGATACATAATAAACATACATAATACATAGTTTATTGTGTGGGATGGAGTAGACTTCACCTCTGATATATACAGCGTTGTCCTGGCTATTTTGCTAGACTAAAGTCTGTGTTAAAGTAGCCAGTTTTTTTTTTTCGTGCTGTTGTGGTGTTATTTGGAATAAAAAGATAAATCAAATATGAATAAAAAAGTAAAAATAAAATAAAAATATAATAAAAATATATGAAGTTGGAGTGTTGTAGGACTAGTGACTTATTAGTAAAAGAATTGTATACATTATATTAAATTGTTGGATATCCATGATTCTGATTCATCTCTACCTGATTGAATCATATATTGGGTCCATATTTGTGTAATCTTATAAGAATTGTACGATTTTCAGTTGGTACTGAGTGTATTGTATAGTTTCAGAGCTAGGAACATGTAGAATCTTTGATAAAATGTCGTTGTTGCTCTCGGAACTGGTGTGTAGATGGTTGTTGTTTGTCTTGTGTTGTGTCTATGATTTAGTTAGCGTAAATAGATCATTATAAGAATTAAGCATTCTAGATAGAGGAGAGATATATCTGGGATTAGTGTTATACGCCTTGTTACATGTTGGATATCTCAACGATCGAAGTGTTGGGGACTATTTGTGATATTATAGAGATGTACTTCTTTGAGAGGTTATATAAAAGATAATTTTGATCCAATGTCGCCGCCTTCAAGAGGTTGTTCATTTTTATATTTTGTCTTTCCATAAACTGGTATGGTAAAAGTATTGGTTATTTTTTTAATAAAAAAAAAAATGTTTTATTTTGGCTGTATGTCAGAAATACACATTTGAACGATGATTTTGATTTTAATATAAATTAAATGAATCAACTAGAAAGATATACGGAAAAAAATCTTCCCATCGAAAAAATTTTTTTGGTTGATTAATTTAATTTGAATTAATTACCACATAACTATGTTCTAAAAATGTAACTTTATTATTATATTAATTCTGATTTTGTTCGTATAAAAATTATACGAATCGTTTTATTTATAGATTTTTTAATTTTTACGGCATTTGATTTTAAAAATCTATTAACTAAAATTAACTAAGGTGGTACTAAAATTTGGAAACAAGCCAGGAGAACTGATAACAACTATCAAATGAAAGAAATCTGCATGTTACGGAAAAAAAATCCGCAATGACAAATATTCTTTATGTAGTGGAAAATAGAAGGCAGCAGAGGCGAAATTAAAGAATATATATTTTGGCAGCGAAACCTCAGAAGGTGTTTTATACAATCGTATCTTCTTCTCTGTAACAAGTTAACTGCGTTATTTTTTACGTTATCCTCACAGCGTAGTCGAGTTCTTCCCATTCTTCTCCTATCACATGGGTTTCAATTAAGGATTATTTTCAGGATCTACGCTTCCTTAATTCTCTGGACGTCACTCGTCTATGTGGGTGTTTGCTGAATAACGTTATTTGGACGCAACCCTTCAATAAAAGACACCCCGCGATGATGAGGTATAACTAAAACTCAAGACACCCGCCTGGCACAGAATGACAGGAACAAGGGTGGGAACAGAGCCAGCTGCGAATGTAGATAAGGTATTAACTTCAGTGAAGAATTTAGTCCTCGTGAATTATGTCAATAACATGCAAGCTGACATATTAAGATGACGAAATATTCATAAAATTCTTTACCAGGAATCAATCATGGAATTTTTTAAGCAAATAAAAATAATACGCTGAATGGTATTCAAAAATTATTAAAAATGAAACCTTTTTTCATCCCCTATTTCAGTTCTGTTTCTGACAGCAAAAGGTCGACATGGACCAACGGTTGAATAAGATCTTCCAGCTATAAAAATAACATCAAAAGATGTTTATTAATAAAAGCGTACTGATAATTTGTTATAGCTATTTTGTGTAAGTCCCTTTACAGAAATTTCATCATAAACCAATTTACCAGACGCCTCTGTCGATGACATGACATGTGTGCGTCATAAAGTATAATTAAATAGACCTACCTACATAATTACACAAGTTTACAGGGCCAATAAAATAGAGATACGATTTGACGTGTCAATAAAAACGGGTTCTTGAACATGAAAATGAATAATAACAAATAATTTACAATGTGTTTATGGGATATTTATTATGTTCTATTTTATAATCGAGTCGTGACGGTGTTACGTTATCCAGAAGATGACGATATCGATGGCAGGTGGCAATCGGTGATATCTTCTCCCAACGCATTTTTTCTAATATTTAAAATGGTTCAACTTGGCTTAGTTGGTGTTGTAACACTATGAGTGATACCTCAAATGAAAAGTTTCATTAAATAATATAATGTTTAGTTTGAAACCACTTTATTATGTACATACACTAAAGTCAACTAGTTTCAGTTTGACCCAACTTTCTTCAGGACAATGTAGTAAAGACTAACCTATGTATAGAGATATTTATGTAGAAGGTTAAGAGGGCAGAGCAACAGCATATCAGAGTGGGACCAAGTATCAGGAAGAGGGTGGGAGAGAAGGGTAGAGATTATACGGGAACAACTTTAAAGTATTAAGTATTGGATACATTTCTTTGGTTATTTAGTGAATTCAAACTGTAAATCCGGATCGTCGCACGTTCGATACGATAATTCCGATAAGAATACGATAATTCTGGCCGTAAATCGGAATCACCGCTAGGTACAGGATGTAAAAAAGGGACCGTGGTACAGAATGAGGTCGGTGAAGGGGTAAGGGTTCTTGTTGAAGGACCAGTGATCTCGGGAACCGGGATTCAGAAGGACTGCTCGCCTTACCTTAAATATAACGTCTCTGTAATCCCCGCAGTCGCCGCTGAGATCTCATAATGGCACGCGGATGAGCTAATCTCCGATCCTAATTAAATATGGCGATGTCACAAGTTCACTCACGACACACGAATAACAAAAAATACGTGATAAAAACACAATATCACCAAAATACAGGGCTCGTGCACTGGAGCTGAAATGTCCACACCGAAAACGTCGTGAATCACCGGTATATGGAGAAATGTTAGTGATATTGAATGAATGGGTGATGTAGAAGAATACATGTGTGTAGATTCCAACCAGAAGAATTTTGCACATTATGTTAAAAATGATGAATGCTTTCGACAGTTGTTATTTCTTGGTTTCCAATTAATAATATGGTTATGTATGTAAAATGAATAGTACTACTAACCTTGATTGACAGTAGCTGTTTCTCTGGCATCGTGGGTTGGCCCGATGTTATTGTTCTTCGTAGCTCTGGATTGTATTCCGATCGTCCGAAATGCGCACTCTAGCTTCTCAAATCATTGAGAGCTCCTTACCGGACGACGTACCAATCACAATTGAGCTCCGAATCCAAAAGCGGCAACATTCACACAACATGGATAACCAATACCAAGCATCAAGAAATTTCAGTCTGAGGAACAAAAGGTGCGTGAACAGATATGATATAATTAATGTGAGATTAGTGGATTTCTCAATATTCATACACCGCTCTCACGTACATTTGACAGTCATTTCAGTGCATTCAGTATCGCCGGGCGGTGATGACGAGAGCGGAGGCGATAGACTTCCACAACACCATTTCGAATAACGGTAAGACGACTTTAAGTTGTAAAGACAGCGAGCAAAGCAGCGGTCTGTACGAATTTTATGGTCTTTATCGCAACTTGACGAATTGCTGCTCATTTCAGCTTTCTTCACTGCTTCATCATTTCTCTCAGTCAAGAGAGGGTTATAAGATAAACTGTTTGCTTTAAATTTGTGGATTGTTCTCGTTGTAAGTTATCTAATGGATTGGGAGAACACAGTGCAATTTTCAATTGTAATCTAAAGTTAAATATTAAACTGCTATGTAAATTCACTTCGTATTTCATATCGTTCATTTTCTTCGCCACGACACTAATCTTCTCAATACTTTCATAATAAATTGAATAGATTTTTACCCTTACCTAAATAAATAACCTAATAATATGCACAATATCTGCAGATGTTATTATTATTTTAAGTATTTAAAATTATTATTGTATATAAAAAATATATTAAATATTCTGAACCCTTCAATCGATAACCTCCATCACCCAAATAGTGTTTCACCGTGGCAACTTCCCGTATATCTTATATTCATATTTTTAAGTAATATTTTGAACCATATGGTAGCCGGTATTAAATACATGATTAAAAACATCTGCTTTGTCGAGTAAACAACTCGCCCATATAACATTTAACCCTCTTAGAACAATGTTAACTAATTAACGTATATGTTCCAATTATAATTTATCGCCCATTAAATTTGATTCAAAATGATAACCTACAATATTTTTTCTCCGCCTCAATAAACACTTAAACCCTCAACCCAAATCTTCCAAAAAAAATTGAAAGATCGCTTCTTAACTGAGTAGGTACTAAGTATTAAGTGAGAGAGATTTTTTGTTGACGCGTCGTAAGGTATGTTGGTTTAGTAATTTGTAACTGATGTGTGTATGAATTTTTGTTTATGGACACGTTGCGTGACTTGCGTCAGTTAAATAGTAAACAGGAGTCCATAATTACATACAAAGGATAAAAACTTTATAATTGAAAATAATTTTCGTGACTTACGAGTATATTTTGTGTAGCATTAAGGGCTATATAAAAAAAGCTCTCTCAGGCGTAGTTTTTTATGTTTCTCTCGTTATTTTCATAAGTTACTTATAATTTAAAGGTTTTTTTATTTATTGCTTGGATTTAGAATGGACCCTACGTTTAAGAGCTAAAGCTCTTTTTATTCCGCGGTCCTGTATCCCAGGATGGGATTTAGCCTCTTCAGCAAGTGCTTTTCACCAACTTTCACTGGGGTATCTGCTTGGTCATGATATTTAGTGTTCAGTTATCTGGCATTCTTTCAACACGACCAGCCCATAGCAGTTTTTGTGCCTTTCATAATATTATAAATATTTCTTGCTTAATTGTTGATGTAGTGGTTAAGAGTAGCTTATTGGTGTAGTGGTTGCTGGCCTAGTGATCTAGTAATCAGGGGTTCGCGCTTCACTCCAAGATACCCGCATGTTAATCCTATTTTCGTAGTACAAGCGTTTAGCTTAGTTTGAAAATAGTTAGAATATTGATATTTACAAAATCTCTAATTAAAAAAAATAATTTCTTGCTCACGATTCATTTTTATTCTGCAAGTTATATTTTCTAGTGTAGGTCTATAAATTATTATTATTTTGTGCTAAAAAAACTTTAATTTAGGTTTGGTATTACATTTCACAACCATAAGTAACTACTGGTTTTATTATAGTTTTATATATTAATAGTTTGCTTCGTTGACTTATTTTTGACCCTAGAATATTTTTATACGCACATAAGCTTCTAGTTTTAGCTGAAAGTCGGAATTTCAATTCATCAGTTGTCCTAATTCGCATGAAGTATCTCTAGCTATTTATGTTATATATATATATATATATTTCAAAATATAGGTACAACGATCGCGACAGAAATAATAATAATACAATGGCCCATGTTTAAAGGTTGCGTTAAGGGATGTAAATAAATCAAGGATGGACATAAAATTTAAATACGTGTTACCAATCCCTTGTTCTCGAATTTACAAATGATTATTTCTTTGACACCCCATAAACAAGGAATAGGGGGGAGTCTCGATGAGATAATAAGGCATTTGACTTTGAAATAACCCTTTGTTTATGATCCTGTTAACATTTTGAAACGCTGTATATATAATTTTGTTTTATTTTAGGATCGCGAAGAGCTTGTACAAGATGTACCTGGCTATTATTTTATTTTTTAAGACGCTGTAAAAATTAAATCGGTCGGTGTATAAAAACGAAACGGTAATAAAAACTTCTGATCGTCAGTACTGTTCAAACTCTCTGCGCTGGGGGTCAATTATTTTTAAGAAGATTGATGTTTGAGCCATGTACTAATACATTTCATATGTTTTTAAGATTTCATTTCGAACTATCGTACGGCGTATTGGTTTTGGTCAAAAATGACGTTTTGGAACCAGTGTCATTGACAAAACTAATGATTTTACAAAAAGGAAATGAATTGGTTATTAATAATAATTGTTACATACTTGTCTTCTAAGTACGTCTTCAGTGTACACCTCGTAGTCTGAAGGTCCAAGAAATAGACTTTGTAACAATTATACATTTATTACAATACGATACAATTTAGAACATGGTATATCACTAGTATAGGTCAAACGATTAAGTCGATGAATACGCATAGAAAGAGGCCGCGCCCTGCCGCGCGCCGCCCTTTATAGCCTCGCACGCACGCACGTCAGCGGTGCGGCACTCAAATACACTCGCATACATAAACATACAATCCCAAGGACATCACAATGATTATGATAATGAAAATGATAATTAATTTATTTTATTCTATCGGCCTTTTCTCAAAGGTGTTTGAGATTATCTGTATATATAAAATAGATTGCTTTCAAATAAAGGAATAACAGATGTATAAATTTTGTTTAAAAAAAATACCACTACGAGTCGCGAGCGATGTAAAGTAGTCTGCTCACGTCCACTACTCACTCTACCGAATAAACTTTACTGGCGAAGATTTAATAATTGAGGCGGAGCATTTATAATCTGTGGAGTGGAGCAGATACAGAAGCGATCTGGAGCAGAAAAGGGATTGATGAAGAATTAGAACCACAAGAAAATGTTAACTAATAAAGTTTTCGTTTTTCATTTTCGTACCTGTGTGAAATTATGTTGGTTCCAACAAGGTTGTTTTGATATTTTTTACACATATCAAATATTACCAATACAGTATGTCCCAAAAGTCTTTTACATTTTGGTTCACGCTGCACCAACGCAATGAGCGGGAGAGGGGCGAGGGTATGCCGATTGCAAACCGGGTCCCTGGAAATTTAGTCGCTATGGAGCGGGTCCTTACCATTTGTTCGTGTAAATTTCCCTGGAAAATTGATATAATTAATTATTAAATAATATAACAATCACTTTGTATGAAACTACGAAATTTATTATACATCAACCGGTTTCATTTATATCAAGCTTTATCAGAACGTATTTAAAACTGATCATAAATACAAAAATAGTGCACTTACATATACATAAAGAGGGAGATAGAATATAAAATTACACGTGAAAGAGAGAGAGACAGAATACATATATAATTAAATAGAACATCAAGGGAAACAGAATATAAAATTATGACAGAGAGACAAAATATATGTACAGATAGACGGAACTTTAAGGGAGGGGATAATATAGTATTGATGGATATTACATTGATTTTAAAGGAATCATACCTAATATGAGGCTAATGGATAAATTAATTTGATTATTAAGAATTGATTTTGACATCTCCCTTGATGTTCTATTTAACTACATTATATATATTAACTATATTTCATTCTGTCTCTCTCTTTCACATGTAATATTATATTCTATCTCATTCTTTATCTAATATATAAGTGCACACTCTTTGTATTTACGATCAGTTTTAAATACGCCTTGATGAAGCTTGAGATAAGCGAAACCGGTTGACATATAATAAATTTCGTGAATTCATACATTTGTTATTTTAATTAATATTATTTGTCAAACCACAAGTGATTCTAAAAAATAGCAGCGACCACGGAGAATACATCTCCAGCATGTATCAGAAATTTTGCCTCCCGTTTAGAAGAGTGGCAGCGAAATAGCGGATTACATACAGAAAACATAATTTTTGAGAAATACATTCCCAGAGACTGTACTTAAATGCACAATAAATATTTTTTCATTAAACCCATCCATTATTTTATTATAGAATTTTTATTATGAAAAAGACTTTTGGGACACTTGTGCCTTACAATTCGCGAAATATTAAATTATTAATAAATTAAAACCTTCGGCAGCTTGCGGGCCACCAGTTGGACTGCAATGGTTCATGCAAGCAAGTAGATACTTTGATAATTATAAATACTGTAAAGTTAATATCTGTTTAATGAGGCTTATTACATTGTAAAAAATTTTTTTTTACTGACTGAATTTATTTCATAAAATCCTCATCAAAAATGCTTTTTAAAAATTGTTAATCATAACTTCAAGATCTTTAAAAGTATCGTCTGTAAAAGTAACATCAGCATTCGAAAATATAAACGTTTTTTAAAAAAAATAACTGAATCGATAATGAGATCTGTCAGTTTGTTGTTGTGAAAGAATGATTGTATATTTAAATTTATAAAGGCTTTACATTGATAGTAATGTTCTATTGTGTTGGGAAAGACCTATGTATATCAATTTATTGATTTATAAAATACATATTGTTTGTTATTCAATCTCAAGATTTTAGAACTATTTTTTAAAATTCAATCATTCCTAAATCTATATCTGTTGTACATATTTATTGTATATTATATAAAACTGAATCTACACCATTTAACTTATCTGTTATTTATATGTTAGTTTCTTAATAAAATTAGTTATTACGTGAAGGATTTTCAAACAATAGATGAATCATGTTCAGTCATAGAAAGTGTTCTTAAAAACGTCCATACATTTTTTATATGGGTAAGAAGGTATTATTATAAATACTAAATTAATGTATTAATTATAAATATATACATATAAAATCAATTTTGTCGAAAAATATTGTTTTTGCGTCACCGGGGTTCGAATCTGGATCTCTATTTCCAATCCGGGGAAGTACACTACCGATGGTGTTATAACGCCAGAATTTTGCATGACAAATTTTCGAACCTATATGTTACATTTTTTTCAAATTAATACAACTGTTGTTCCATTATTTGAAAGCCATCTACATTATTTTTACAGAATCTCAAATACCTTTGAGTAAACCGACTGCAGACGCCAGAATTATCAATTCATTTTTATTAAATTTTGGACACATTGATACAACATATATTATTAAGGAGAACACATTCTTATTGTGAAGTTGTAATTATTCAGAACATAGGTCTGTGATATTTTAAATATAATATTAAATTTTAAATAAATGTTTTAATATCACAGACTTATGTTCTGAGTAATTACAACTTCACAATAAGAATGTGTTTTCCTTAATAATGGTATTATTATATGTGAAAGCTTAAACACTAAAAACACTATTAATAGTACTCTAAAAATATAAATAAATACATGGTAGGGTTTTATAAACGACGGATTTATTTTATATAATGACGTTGGTCAAACGAAAGCACATATATTATATATGATCGTATAATATCATTAGTAAAAGCATAACCTAAATCTGTACCTACTGCACGCCACTGCTAAATGGTAATCAAAAGGTCAGACAAATTAAATGATGTTCTACAATTGCAGCAACCATCTTCCGACAGCACCCTGATGAATTGATGCCGTGTAATTAATATAATAATGAATTCAGCACGACCTACAATAATGGATGACCGTTTCCGAGATGTCTTACAGGACAAGATAATCAATTTGTTTGTCACTGCGATGCTCCATTACGTTTGATCTCAAGTTGGACATCAGTAAATGTCTCCCCGTATCCTGGCAATGTTTTGCGTGCTATTACTGAAAATAATTTGTCTGTATAATGTTTTATGATAAAAATGCGAGTAACCAGTGCGATGTAGTTAATCAGGATACAAAACGCATTATTTAAAAGCAGGTCTTTTAATAATCGCCACTAGGGCGGCGACGCTGTATTATATTATTAACATTATTTGAATGTGTCCAAGAACACACAATTACTGGATTTTCACCTACAAAGGCACTGTTATTAAACAAATAATAGATATCTCATAAAGACTAAGCTATTTTTTATTGGCGGAAAAATATGGAAGTATGGGTAATTACAGGGCTTACGACCTGTCGTCGGTTGGGTAGAGTGATCCCTTAACACAATGTAATGTTCAGCATTCCAACCAATCAAATTTTTGAATTTTTGTTATGAATGTTTCTGTCACATGCCCGCTGTTGCGTAAAAGCATTTTTGCAGGAAGAAACGGAAGGAGGTTTGCACTCACCACGATCCAGTTCTTCTGGCACCTCCAAGGTGGACTGTACATTTATATTTATCACTATCTTCGTTCAGGGGTCCCAGTCATTTAAAATGCACTGTATTAGACGCGACGTCTCAATTTAATACAATTCACTCCGATTCACAATAATTTACGGTAATCCGCACCGTTTCAAGGTCGCCTTTCGACTGGTGCTAGCGTGCCTGGTGAGGAGAGGAGGAGAGAGGTAGGCACAGTACACTATTTTCGTTCAAGAATAAATATATGTCCCAAACACCCGCAACTATATTCTATGAATAAAATACTAAAGAATAAAAAAAATTTAATTAATGCGATATGATACCACAGTCTAATTGGAGGAATAGCAATATGGTTGCTAGATGTGGGTAGACAGCAAAATGAAACTAATTTGTCATTTGTGCTAACTTAAATACCTGTATATTTTCGTCTCCAACTATATTATAGACAAAAATCTTTTTTATTACTTTTAAAAAACGTAAAAGCTTTGGAAATGACCACGTCTAGTAAAGTATTTACCATTATTTCAAATATATTTTTTAATGCTAAAAAAAATATCTAAAACGCTTCTTAAATAAATAAAAACATTTAGAATCAATAAACAAGTGTTTTATTTTTACATATGTAAAAATATTGTATGTTAAAAATCTTCTCAAATCCTCTTTTTTTTATAAATGATGTTGATGGGGGGTTACTCCTACATTGGGATCACGACCCTCAGTGATGATGGAAAAGAAGAAGACCTGTGCTGGGGTCAAATGTGAATGGCTACATTTAAAATGGCAGATATCGTCGGAACCTTTTACTATGAACTATTATATTCTCCTGAAGAATATCGGACAAGTCGAGCGGAATAAGCGATGTTCGACCTCTATTAGTAAGCTAAATGTAGCACTTTGAACTAGCGCCACTTACTCAAACCATTTGTAAACTTTCACGTTGCCGTGTTGAAAATTTCACTAGAGATTTATGTAGACAATTAAACTACGTAACAATAGTTTGTGTATTTTAGTCACCATTTTCACAAATCAAAATAATATTGTATAAAATTGAACGAGCACTGTATTATTTTAACAAGACACAAAAATAATTTTATTTATAAGTCGATTTGAAATGTTGTTTGAAAAATGTTTCACAGTTCGCACGGTGATAAATAAAAAAACTAAATTTCATTATTTAAAGCCGGAAAATAAATTTTACATTAAAACAAATAATGAACCACATGAATTATCAAATATGAATCATAAACTGAAATATACTGAGGAGTATCTTCGGATGTAAGTCTCACTTACATAAAACACGTAGAGGATTTCTGGAAGAAGGTAAACCTATCCGTGACATGCCCAAGATGCCTCGTCGCTTGTGGATCCACAAAAATCAAGATTTATCTCAGATCAACATCCTCTTATTCTTTTTGTCTTTCATGTTTCTTAAAAATTGTTAAATAATTACTTGAGAATTATACCTATATAAAAATAATATTATTAAGGAGAACATATTCTTATTATGAAGTTGTAATTATTCAGAACATAGGTCTGTGATGTTTATAAATATTAATTAAATGTATTAATTAAAAAATATACATATAAAATCAATTTTATAGAATAATATTGTTTTGCGCTACCGGAATTCGAACCTGGATATCTTTTTAATATTTTTAATAATGTTCTCCTTAATAATTGTCATATATATAATTTCATCTCGATCAATATTGGCATATGCCAAACTTAAAAAAAAATCATTCAACAAAATACTTTATATTCGTAAAAGAAAGTCATTCATTATTCAACATAATCCTATTACAAAATTTAATATAATAATAATAATCATATTTGCAAATTTTCAAATACATTCACCCAAGAAGATAATTACATTAGCCAAAAAAGGTCATTTACGGTGCAGGTATGGACAAAAAGTATCATTCTATTAATAGATCTTGCATCAGAAAAACACACGGCCGAGATCTCTCCGTGACCTCCTCACTATTTCTCCAAAAAAGGATATTGCATAAAAGCATAGATGCCGAAAGAAAACAGGATATTCGGAAGGAGGTTTGGACTCACCACAATCCAGTTCTTCAGACATCTCAAAGGTGGACTGTAAACTTATCACTATCTTCGTTCAGGGTCCTAGTTCTTTAGATGCACTGTATAGACGCGACGTCTCAATTAAATACTCTTCTTCGATTCATGAATTACCGTACCGGTTCAAGGTCGCCGTTTGACTGCTGCGGAGGCGTGCCGGATGAGGAGAGGGAGGGGAGAGGAAGGGACAGTAAATTATTTTCGTTCAAGAATGAATAAATATATGTACCAAACAAAGGGTATACAAAAACTATCCCCTCCATCAAAATTCATTCTTGAGCGAACGTTTCCCTCTAAAGCGCGCCGGTCGTCGGATCAAAAACATAAGCAAATAACGATCACGTGTCAATTTTCAAAAAGTAATAAAATCCAGAATGTTTTCCAAAAGATGAACATGTCGTGCGTATTTTACCAATTGTGATCATAATATACTACAAATGACACTTTCAATCGCGCGTCTTGGGTTTTTGTTAATGACATTATGTTCCTATATAAATGACCGACCACCGCCAACGTGATCTATTTCCTTTGTTGGAGCGTAATCAATATGCCGATCTATATCCTTAATCTCGGAAACTTCTAAGATATAACGAATCACTGAGTTTCCTAGTCCTTAAATACGACCTGTATTCGCCCAAATAAGCTTCCACTCACTAATAATAAACATCATATTGTCTCGATATAAAAATTCGTGCACTGAAGGCCACCATTACAGAAGGTATAAGTGAATAAGTGATTCCTATGACCTTCCCTCGTAGAAGCTAAATTTCGATCAGAATTTTTTCCAACTCGCGCGATCAGTGATATACCCCGATACTTTTTTCAAAAAAAAGAAGGAGAATCTACATTATAAATTACATTCAATCGGCCTCGCTGAAAATTCTAATAACTATAAATTATCTCCTTGCATCTTATATCACCCTTTATAAAATTTGATTTAAACTTTAATCTCCTCGGTGTTGTTTTGTCCTCTACAAAATGTAACCTTTGATTTTCACTAATTAAGAAGTACCTATTATTTGTAAACCATAGAACAATTAAGGAATATTCATTAATGAATGAATTATAAATGAATTATGAATTATTAACATGAATTAATGAAATTTGATGGATGTGGTAGCGTGGGTAAATAGGTGAACGTACAGTGTGTAAAGTGATCACTTAAGCCAGCCAATGACAGATCATAAGCCCTGCAATGCCCAAGACTTCCATACTTCTCATATAAAAATAATAGCTTCGTCTCTGTGAGACATCTTAATTTGAATGAATATTCAATTTCATTCCTCATTCAATTCAAGTCCTGATTAGACTTGCCTGTATAATTTTATTGTAATTTTCTGTGTCATCTGGTATTTAATTCAGAAATTTAACGCCAAACACGCGTTTGTACGGACACATGTTCTCTTACTTTTATTATAAATAATATTTTTATTCAAAATCTAAGCCAAGACAAAACCCGTGCTATTAAACATGTATATCTTTTTATAATATGGTATCAATATGTTGCGGTCTTTTATGTTTTTTTTTTTTTTTAAATAGAGTTGCGTAAACGGAATACATGTCACATCAATATTTTTACTATTTTCAAACTAAGCCAAATCCTTGTGCTGTGAAAATAGGACTAACTTGCTGGTGTCCTGGAACGAGGCGCGAACAACTAGACCACTAGGCCAACGTCTTGACCACTACACCAACAAGCTACTCAAATTATATTATATTATATTATACTTTCTGTTACTATCAGCAATACAACTATTGTGTGAACAAACTATGCAGGATATAAATGTGATGAATGAGTCTGAAATGTAACATTTCAATATTTTAATAATGCTTCTCTAGTATATAGTACCTTTGTATTTTCAATAATCCAGCCAGGGGTTCAGGTATTGGCCTTGTCAATGTGTATATTTTGTTGTATGCAAATAATTGTATGTGTTTCTACGTTATATTGTCTGTATTTTGTTATGTCATTGGAATATATGTCGTTCTGTACTAACCGTACATAAATCATTCACTTTATTGATATCCCAGTGCACAAGCATATATTGAGGTGAAACACGAATTAACCTGAGATTAAAAAGGAAGTGTATTTACCGTCTGAGCATATGTCGGAGGAAGGTCGCCTCATCAATGGTAGGTGGAATAGATCCTGATCAAAGGTCTGAGAACTAAATATCTTCGCTCTTTTACAATTACAACTTAAATAAGTAATATTTTCGTAACATAACATATAAATCATATCAATGTTTCCAAAATTTAAAAAAAATGAATTCATAATTCTGGCGTCTGCTATCGGTTTACTCAAAGGCATTTGAGAATCCGTAAAAATAATGTAGATGGCATTCAAATAATGGAACGACAGATGTATTAATTTGAAAAAAGTGTAAGATATAGGTTCGAATTCCGGTAGCACAAAACAATATTTTTCGATAAAATTGATTTTATATATATATCCTTATAATTAATAAATTTAATTAGTATTTAACAACGTAATATAGAATTATTTATAAAATTTGTTTTTAAACCACTTTCATGAGTTAATAATGCACCAACCGGTTTCGAAAAATACATTTTTCTTCATTAGGTGTAAAAAAAGTAACTAAAACCACATGTCAAATTGTTCGGATATTTACAAATTTATTTAAAAAAAAATTTTTTTTAAATATATATTTTTGTGGAAAGCAATCACTTTGTGGTTTAAAATATTAGATTAAATAAAACACAATCACTTTGTATAAAACGCCTTATTTCGCTTAACTCAAGCTACGTCAGAGCATATTACAGTTTTATGTTTATTGTTAGTTTTAAATATGCCTTGACTAAGCTTGAGCTAAGCGAAACCGGTTGGCGTTTAATAATAAAATTCGTATTTAGTCTAAAAATAGTTTAATAGTAGTACTTCTATGTGTTGTCATGATAAAATTCTGCAACCCTTAAAGTGAGGGTAGAATTGAACAGGTATTTCTAGTATTTGAACAATTTTAACGGTTCAGCTATTCAAAATACACGACACAAATGAATGATTTTTAATATAAAACTACAGCTCCAGCAAGGTTGCCGTAAAAGGATTTGAACCTTCATCAGCGTGATCAGTCGAGTATGCTGACACTCTGTTTTCTGGTTCATTGACCCTAAATGAGCAATTTAATTCATCATCAATATCTGTACGGGGTGGCGTCTTCTGGACAGGAAGGCTTATTAATGTTTCCGCCTCTTCGCCTTTCTGATATCCTGGTACACATTTTTTCATCGTCTACAAGATATTCGTTTTTATTTATTTTTAATTTCTTTACAAGAAAAAAAACTATAGACACATACATGTAAATTGTATATATATATATATACATGTAAATTGTATATATATATATATATATATATATATACATGTAAATTGTATATATATATATATATATATGAGTTACTCGGAACAGAAAAAAATATTTTTTGTTCCTGTCTGTCTATTTATGAAATAATCTTACATCGATATTTTGCTATTATTCTGATAACTAAAATCCCAAATAAATGTAAAATATATTAAATGATTTTGTGGTCATTATAATTAACAAAAATAATTAAAACAGAACCTACGTTTTATCGTATTAAGAGTTCGTCTACTCATAAATATATTTGTGGTATCACGTGTGGACTACTATAAAAGTACTTATGCCGGTCGCCAAAGTTTTAGCTGGATATTTTATAATCTATTCTAAATACGGATGTATGGATAAGGTGCTCTATAATTTTGTGTGAACTACATTGGCTCCGTTTCCCTGAATGAGTTAAATTTAAATTGTGCTGGTTGATGTGTGATCCCAGACAACTTGAATTGTAGATATCAAACTCTCGAGTCAGCCTCTACATCGTTGTGGAATCGACCAGCCGTTACCAGAAGTTTATGTTTAGTGAAATGGCGTTTGCGGTGGCAGGCCCAAAAGCGTGGAACTCTTTACTCTCCGCCATAAGGAACAGTGCATCAGAGACTTTATTTAAAAAGATACTAAAAACAAATTTTTTCACAAAACCGTATTATATATAATAACACTTTTAAAATTAGCAATATTAACTTGGTGGTTAAGATTCATATTTTTTTTATTTATTATCTTAGTTTAATAATCACAATTGAGTTTAAAAAACATCTACCGGTTTCGGAAAACACCTTTTCCTTCTTCAGGATATGTCAAAACTAACTAAAAATATAGCATTGTTTTTCTATTTATCCAAAATCTATTTTTAAATTTAAAAAAAAAATTTTTTAAAAAAAACAACAATTATTTAAAAAGTAAATTTAGTACCTAACTCAAATTGCTGCTCAATACAAATTTAGTCGAATAATTTTTAGGAAAAAATTTTAGAATAGGACTCGTAGTTGGCTGTTTAGAATTTCTTGATTACTTTTACATGCTTTATTTATCTCCAACGATTCCAAATTATTTAATTTGTGACCTACACCATTTATATGCAAAATTGACAATCCCAATTTTTTATCAAAACCATGACTATTTTCTATCAAATGATTAGCAAATTCTGAAAACCCACTATTGTTCAAACATCTCAAATGCTCCTTTACTCTTATATTAAAATTTCTACCCGTTTTACCAACATAAAATGCAGCACAATCCTTGCAACTAAGTTTATAGACGCCAGAATTGTTAAATTTATCATCCTTGTCCTTAGAATTTATGAGTAAATTTCCTATACTATTATTTGTGTAAAATGCTGGTCTAATATCTCGTGGTAGGTGTTTAGATATTTGTTTCGAAAAGTTATTTATGTATAAAATCCTACGCCAATTATCATTATTATCATTATGTTTCATCTGTGATTTATATAAAAACTGATTATTATATTATTCTATCTTAAAATACAAAAAGATTGCAAAAAAAATCTCATTTCTGGAAACGATCAGAAGATTCATTAGTACCGAGTCTAGTAAAATAGTATACAACTCTGTTATTATTCCTCACATCAACTACTGCAGCAGCATTTTGATTTTGGCTAATGAAGAAGAAATCCAACAATTGTCAGTGTTGCAGAATAAAGTTTTGAGAGTAATACTCAGAAGAAATAGATATACTCGAATCAGTGCAATGCTGAAAGATCTCAGCATGATGCCCTTTAAACAGAAAAAGTATTTTAATGTAATGGTATTTTTAAGGAAAACACATTCTTATTGTGAAGTTATTCAGAACATAGGTCTGTGATATTTTAAATACTAAAATGTAAAAAAAAAAAATGACGCTAAAACAATATTTTTCGACAAAATTGATTTTATATGTATATCTTTATAATTAATACATTAATTTAGTATTTAATGGTATTTATTTATAAAATAATAATTCATTCGAAAATTTGATGAAAATCTACAAGAGCACGAGCATTGTACAAGAGTAAGGGATAGACTGAGACTGCCATTCAGGAAGAAGGACAAATCTCAGAAATGGATGATGTATAAGTGAGATGAAGATTTTTAATGAAATGCCAGAAAACATAAGAAAGGAGGAAAAATTAAATATATTTAAAGTGAAACTGCCCAGATATGTAAAAGATAAGTTTTAGTAAAAGTAAAGATTTTAATCTTGTTTATATTAGAGCATATACAGGAGTGCTTATGTATGTTAAGAATTAAGTTTCTCATGAATAGTTTTTTTTTATATGAGTGGAATTGTGCATCGAGAATTTATTCCCCAAGAATCTATTCTTAATGCAGCAATCTTTCTGGAGGTAATAAAATGATTACGGAAACAAAAGAGGCGTGTCTGGTCTAAATTATTTGCATACGAAAGCTGTATGTTACTTCAGCACAAATACTTCAAGCACATACAACCATTGTTGTGAATGAGATTTTCACCAAAATTTGAATCACCATGTTGGGACTCACCTTCTTCCCTCGACCTAGCCTCCTCTAACTTTTTTTATTTCAAGGTCACAAGCGGAGGTGAAATAGATTACGACGCGTGCTCTAAATAGCCTTACGCCAAATTACTTTGAATATTGCGTCGTGCAACGGAAAGAACGTTAACTCAAGTACACTGTTTTAGGAGGGGATTATTTTGAAGAAGACCTTGTCTTTATGTCCTTGCTCCTTTGATACTTAGTTATCTTAGAGTACTAAAGATATTCAAAGTATGAGAGAAAAAAGATTTTATTATTATTAATAATAAATATTTTATTTAATGAGAAAAGAATAAAATCCTGAAGAATTTTTTTGAAGATATATCACATATTTTAATATTAATATCTCGACAAAATATTTCTCGCTCTGCTGTAAAATGCTAAAACGTATTTATTCAGAGCACTCAAAATGTACATTAAAACCAGCATAAACCCTTCACATTACCCTTCGTGACTGTTATTAAATCTTTTTCATTTACTTTCATCTCCTTTATTAAATACAACTAAATCAAAAAATAAATATCATCTAGTGTGTGTATCAGAAATATTGTTCGCAAAGTTCATCAACAAAGTCAGCGAAATAAACAACATTAAAAAATCTAACATCGAACAAAGTATTTTAAATTATTTCTTCTTAATTATCGAACACATGAGTATTGTGGTTTTTCAAATACGCGAGTTTTTAAAATATATCAAAACGCGTGTTTACTGATTATGGGTACAGAAAAAAATATGTAGTCAGGTAACGAGTTGATATTTTTTTAGATATTTTTTCTGAGATTATTTTAGTATACCACATCTTAAAATTCGCTCCGTGAAGACTAGTACTAAGATTACTTTATAATTGAAAATCTTTTTTAAATGATCGTCTTCTAAAATAATATGAACGTCAAACCAACAAAATCTAACTTAGCTAATCAAACTTTTAAAACCGCGCTAACGTGAAACTGGAAAGGTGACCCGAATATTTTATAATATTATTTTGAATATTTAAAAATCTCTCCAGGGAATGGGAATGTAAAAGGGGAGCGATCTCATGATTTGATCAATTTCCAGCATGAGACTGTTAGACAACCACTGCTGTAATAATCCAGCATTATACAATCATTTCGATAAACGTAAGCTTGTCTCACTGTTAATATTGTTCATATACGAGGGCAATTAAAAAATTATCTACATTTTTCGTTTTACAATTTATTTACATAGACTTTACGGAAGCTAAGCTCGTCGTGGATCTGATGAGCAGAACCATTACTGATGTTCAAAAAAGACGCTACATCGTTGACGGTAACACGCTTATATGCTAGAACCACCTCTCGAACTTGCTGAATCTTGTCGTCCGTGGTGGAGGTTGGCGGGCACCCTGATCCGTCTTCGTGCATCACACTCGTCCGGCCACTTTTAAACTTCTCGATCCAAAAAAAAAAAACGTTTACGTGATAAAGCACTGTCCCCGTATTGTTTCCCCTTTCACATCCTCCAGCCAGAGAAATCGAATCACCGCTCGTTGTTCCTCCTTGGTACAAAGTGCTAGCGGAGCGGATATGTTTGCACTGTAATAGCCGAAAGGCAAATTATGTGATTGGGATCAAATTTCAGTCGTACTAACTCTAAGCACGCATGCACAGAAGGCAGTATGACCGTCTTGAAGGCGTGAAGCGGATACAGGTGAAATCTAGCGACGACAGAAATAGACCACTTGTAACAATAGCACTGTATGCGTTCACGCATGATGCAGAGTGCTTCGTGCAGGCCTTTCACTTGACTACAGATAATTAGCAGAGTGGCCCGAGTGAAAAATTTCATATTTTAAGTTACATACACTAATATGCTCAAAATTAATAATTTAAGCATTATATAATATAATAACTGTTCGATCTTTATAACTTATTCATGGACATATGTACGTAGATATAATGTTCCTATTTATTATCTACCTATTACCCCTTTCCATATACCCAGAGCACGACCATTTCTGTGATGTTATCTTTGGTTTTGGACCAGCTGATAGGCAGTTAATGATTACCATTGGGTACATTAGGTTAGGTTGTGCAAATTGTGTGGAATTATCGTCTTGCTGAGTGGGATTGAAAAGTTGAAAGATGATGAAAAGAATTGCGAGTTAATGTTTGGACTTCGGAGTTGATTGAAGTGTGTTGATTACCGCCAAGTTCTTCCTGCCATGTGGGAACAAATTGTTAGTTTCTGAATTATCGTCCTGCTGTATAGGGCTGATGGTGTATGCCGAAACCTGTACATCTTGTTATTGCGCTTGTTGTGTCACACTTCGCGCCATCACCCACGCCAAGTGTGTGTTCTTGTACTTTATGCGGAATAATAGAGTACGTATTCTGAAACCAGAAAACCTGTGGCTCCAGTGAACAAGAAATCCTGATATCGAAAGGAGCAACTCTCAGGTGGGTTGTATTTCTTCATGGTATCTGTTTGGTCCTTCAGCTGCCCTATTCCCTATTCCTGTCCTTTTCTCAAATTTCTTTCGCCCTTCCGACATCTTGCATTTCCCTAAACCCTGGTTCAAACATAGTTGTTAATATATTTTTTTTAATAAATAAAAAAATGAAACTTCGCCATCTTTTCCATCTTCTATATCTCCATTTGATCACATTGGCCACTCAACCTAAATAATCCTTCAATAATAGTATTATAGTAAACGTTAATAGAGCGGATTGTCTTAATCTTCTTCTATTTTGAGAAACAACTCTTGTTTCTTCCACATTAATATAAATTTTATGATTTCTTAGAAGTCCGTCATCAAATATCTAATTTATCAGAATACACCAGAACTGGAAATATTACGGGAAATTAATGTTTTTAAAACTAACATAAACCACATGAGAACTTGTGTTCCAGACGCTAGTCTAAACTATCTAGTCGCCTGAGCTCTGAAGAGAATAGATATTGACAGTACATTAAATAAAATAGGGTACTTAATGAAATCATTACGCGTTTCTTCACGAAGGTACAAAATAGATAAATACGTTAAAGCTCGAGGTAAAACGTTACTCAAGATTGGGTGCGTGAATTTTAACTGCACTTCACTATGCTGTCAGGGGTCAAGGTAAAACATCTGGTTAAGGTAGCGAGCTTGTGAGGAACCATGGCATAATCACTGCAGCCACCAGCTCCTCACCAGTTACCCTCGTTATTGGCGGGCGACCTCTGTGCGATCCATCACATATCTTTAATTTATTTAAATAAATACATACAATACACCTCTTTATAAATATATCAATTGTGAAGTTGTAGTTTTTTCAGAAAAAACTTCCCGGTGAGAACCAAAAAAATTTCTTGATAAATTATTTTATCTATATATATTTCCAATTGATACATTTAATTTGTATTAAAATATCAATATCAATAGGTCCTAAAGACTGCGATGGGTTGACCATGTTCAAAGAATGCCAGAAGACAAGATGCCGAAGATCATCAGAAAGTGATACCCCAGTGAAAGCAACCTAGAGACAGACCAAGGAAGAACTGGATTGACTGTGGAAGAAGACCAGAGCAGGATTGACGGACACTGGAGAAGAATGGCCAGGGATAGGAGTCGGTGACCTATCCTAGAATGTCGTACTGTAGAAATAAAAGAAGAAGAATAATAATAAGATTTACTTATTCAGAATCCCTTAATAATATTTTTCAGAGACATAGGCTCGCCCTATGTTATAAAGGGTTGGGTAACTGGGTGCCTCACAAAATTCGTTTCACACCTGCAGTGATTTTTTCGTGAAATACAAATATTGTGTAGAATATTTAGATGTACATTACTTTTGAGACATAAAATGATTAAAAAGTCAAGTGGTATTTTAAACCCACATCACTTTTTTCCCCTGTATCGTACTTTTCTCGCTTTTTATGCTGCCATTGTCGGCCTTTTAACACCTTTTGTAAAGCAGACGTGACTCGCCTAATTTCACGAGGGCCCATTCTTTTGTCATTCCGAGTGAACTTTACAACCAGTTACGGTTTCTTTTATGGACGGTGAGGACGCCACGCGTGCATTGATTTCCCCTTTTTATTCGAGGGTTGAAAACCACGACGGGGAATAAAATACGTAATATCGGTTAATCTGTTTCAGATTTTTTGCCCTGTACCGGGTAAAGTTTTGACTTCATTTAAAACTTTAAAGACGCGGGAGTTTATTTTCTGGAATGTTCGATGAAAAGTTGTTTAAAAACCTTTGGAATACATAATTTTTTTTACTGATAAATATACAACAATAATAAGGATACCTTGTTAGAATTAGCACCGACCTATGCAATAACAAAACTAATGGATATCATAAAAATGTTAATCAAGTATAAACCAATCAATGCACTAACTACAGGACAAGTTAGTTGTTTAATGTAATGTTGTTTAAAAGCATGAAAATCCTAGAAAATAGCATAAACAAAGCAGTATAAGAATTGTCGCATACTTACTCGTTATTTGGAACACGGCCCGTTTTAAAACAGTCTCTTAAAGTAATACACTTGGTCCAACATATTTTCCTTTGCTGGGAGCAGTATTCAAAATCACTCATCATTCTTCGTAATACTGTTTAGAGTACGTGTCGTAATGGGTTCCATCTTCGTTCATGACCCCCAATGATAATTCTTCAAGTCTTTCTTGATTTGGGGTGGGAGCAGATCGGAAGAGTAGGATGAGTATTCCAACACGGTGATTAGATTTTTGGCAAAAATGTTCACTTCAGCAATATTCAGTTTTCGTTCGTAAACAGTTTAGTCCGGACTCTGCTATAACTGTTTCAATTACCTCCCCTCTACATAAAATGCTGCTTTAGCGGTTTGTTCTTCGGGAAAAAAATCTCGATGCAAAGTTTCCTTTATATCAAAAAAACGATTAAATTAGCCTTGATGAACTTCATTATTAAGGTACAAGAGTAGATTGAAAAGTTTCCGGAATGAAAACGAACATCTGATTCATGACGTATTTTATTTTTTGAAATAATCCCATCAAATTTACTGTTTCCGATATAGTTTGTATAGCTATTCCCACTAAGGATAAGTTGTTGAGTTAAATTGTTAGATTGATAATTTCCTTACAAGATGAAACGCGTCTTATGTAAATTAAATGAGTAGAATAAAAAAACAGGTGTTTTATTTTCACATATATAATCACTTCGAAGTTCAATACACTTGGTCCAATCTCTTGATCTCCTCCAGAAAGGAACATTCTTCGAGGTTGAGATTTTAAGTCTAACACGTTTTCATTCAACCCAGATTTTTTTAGTTTCCGGAATAGCTAGGAAATTAAATTAGGTAAATACGGTGGGTACAAAAGAATTTTAAGCTTCAATTCTGTCAATCTTTGCTGAATGATTGCACTTGAATGAACAAATTCATTGCTGTTTGGGACATATATTTATTTGATGTATAAATATTATTTATTGAACGGAAATAATGCACTGTGCATTCTTCCTCTCTTCCCTTCTCATCCGGCCTCGCCACCGATTAGCCTCGCCACCAGTGCAGTTATACGTGTAGGGTGTAGTTTACGTTATTATATAATTTCGAGACTGTACTATGTCAGAACTTTTGACGAGTAATTTAAACAGTATACAGTCCACATTTTGGAGATGTCTGTAGAATCCGGATTGTGGTGAGTGCCAAACTTCTTCCTGTCCTGAATTCTTCCGGAATCTACGCTTGTACTTAACAGTTGTCGTGGTGAAAAAATTCTTTTAGCTTGTCCAGAAATCCGGGTCCATATTACAGATTTTTTATAACCCTACTAATTCATGTATTTATATTTAACACAATGGTGTAAAATATAAATTCATTCATAAGAGATACCCATGACTTCCTCAATTTCACGCACATTTTTTCGACCATCTGCCAAAATTATCTCATTGATTTTATCCACAATTTCTGGTGTGGTAGTCATTTTTGGACAACCTTAAGGTGTTATTTTAATTTTAACAACTAAACTTTGTATTACACATACGCTGGATTTTTGTCACTACTAGGTGCAGACCCTCTCATCGTTAGATGATAACTAAACTAAATACTGCATAGTAGTCTATTCGGACAATCAGCCGGGGCTTAAGAAGAGGGGATTGGTTTTGGTAGTTAACAGGAATATGTACAGTAAAGATGAAGTGTTAGGGAGTGTTGTTAATTAGAGTTTTCTCCGAATTTAATTTTTTTTGTATTTCAACGGTTTCTAAATTGTTCATTATTATTCCTTTCTAAGGTTGAAAAATTTTAGTTTATGACTATCGAAAGAGTGGTTTGTTTCAATTGTACGGCCGTGCTTATTTAAGCCGAAGACCAAAAACTTACAACTTTAAGAACAGGGTCCAACCCGGATTTGATTTCCCTTGCGGTCTTTACATCCCAATGAAAAAAATTGTTGACCTCTCGAATTTGTTTTTATCCATAATTGAAAACGCACAAAGTTATTTGACTTAAATGCTTGTCAAAACAAAACGAATCAAATGATTGATTTGGCATTTTAAGCTAATTCATATGAAAAAGTTGCCAATACAACGTTAACTTTATGATATTGTTAAGTATATATAAAATTGCGTTTTCAGACAGTGAGCCTCCTGTAATCAAGTTTAAATTTGTTTATTAAAAAATCACGTAACAAATACAGAAAGCTTACATCAATAATTTGCTTCATTGTATGACATACGTCGCATAGTGCTCTACATATTTGAAATTTAATCTTACTCGAAGTAACGTTTTAGCGCTATTAAAAAATTTCACGTGTTCTTGCACGATTCTGCTTGTTTTGAATGTTATACTTCGCAATTAAAATTGAAAACATTGGTAGCCGAAGAGAGGTCCCAGATCTTATGGAATGTTACTATAACACGATGGACTGATCTGGCTAAAACATCACGAGTCTGCGTCTGCATCGAAAAATACAGGCCACGAATTGTAGAGGTGGCGACAGATTACCCATAATCATTCGCTATTTTCAGTCGTATATTTCCATTATTATAACTGCTCTTGCTGAAAGTACAATGAATATGAAAGAGCTACCCACTGGGTTGCTTTTTTACTTAGAATCAATAAACTCTATCATCGCCGTCAATTACTACAGATTCATTAGGTGAATCTTCTTCTACTTGATATGATACTTTAAATTCTGTGATATTATAGTTATGCTTTGATAAATAAATATTACGATTGAAGAATTAGAATTTATGAAATTGGAAAATTAACTACACCTTTGACTGATGTATTAATATGATATTGCTCGTTGCTTAATCACGTCTCATTGCGCGAGCCCGAGTTTGTTATGTATTCTATTTTCGGGTTCCGAATTTGTCATCACGATGAATACCTTTCATTAAATTCGTTCGTCCGAATATTAAAGAATACGGTCCATTTGTCAATAGCGTGTGTTAACTGTGCATGCTCCCAGTGTGCTATCGATGTGTGGGGCATTGTGAACGCTTGCTCGGGGCTCTCGCGAGGGAGCGAAATATTTCTTCCATTCGAATGGAAATTTAAGAGACACTTTAAGAATCACACGCGTGGGTGGGTTTTAGGTGAACCGGATTCCGTAATGGCACTAAAAGTACCGTAAGTGCTTCGAGTGTAAATTGTTCTATTACTTGTTTGATGGATCAAATGTTTAATGTAACATACTTTGCTACTCGGGATGTACATGTATTTTAATGCCATTTTTGTATGGTAATTACTGCAAGTACAAAAATGTTTGTGAGGAAAAAAATAGACGAAAAAGGTGCAAAATGTAGAACGTTTTTTAATTTTGCTTTCACTTGGCTGATACTAATATTCAGGTAGAACGCAAATTATTAACTAAATGTGTGCTTTACGGATCGCGTTCTCTAGACTATAAGAATAGGAGAATAGGTTACCTTTAAGCATCAGAATAATAACTCTAAGGCGGGAGCAATGTAATGATTTATGTATAAATATTAATAATAATAATTCATAATTTGACTTATATTACATACATTTATCAATTTATCTTAAAACTTCAAGAGATTGTACTCTCATCTGCGTCTGTGATATTATTATCTTAACAAATTTGACTCGCCATAAAAAACTCATATATATTATTTATTATAAAGACATTCATTGGATATTTTTTATCTCTTGACCAAATTATAAATAATAGAAATTTAAAGTGCGCGCTCTTATCAAACGCGCAGCTTAAAGGATACTTTGGTCGGAAGGTCTAAGGACTTACTTATTTAATACTGCAAAGCTCCCATGAATACAAAACGTGGTAAAACTCCCACGAAAACGGAGTTGTACCTATAAATCAGCATCGTCATAGTCAAAACATAATAAATATGGCTTCCCTGAATTTGAAATGACTACAAAAAGCAATAAATCATGTAAGTTTTAATAACTTTCATCCGTTTTCAATATTTGGCGGCGCGGCTGACCCGCAATCAAATATTGTTATTAGGAGACCAGCGCGGCGGGGGGTGAATTATTTATTCAGATATCTGCCGCGTCTACGGGCGGCGGGGCCCGGCGGTCTGGCGGAGCCCTCCGACTCCGCCGGGAGTATCAGGGTATCACAAGCGGTCCGGGTGTTCGCCAGAACTTTCGGGACGGTTATTGCGGCCCAGATGTAGGTAATAACTGATGTCGGTTATTGTGGGTTGGACTTTTGGGGATTGAGATAAGTGCGCAGTTTGTGGACTCGTATTATTATGCCAAGGGCGATTTTCCCGCGCTCCGATAAAATAAAGAGGGAATAAAATCACCCGACGCGACAATTCGGCCCGACCTTATAAATAATGAATTGAATTGCAAATGTTTATTACGTTGTGCGGGTATCGAAGGGTCAAGCCGTGTATTTGAGAATTATATGGGGTTACTTGAAACCGGTCATAATCGCAATACGATTCGCCTAGTTTAAAAAAATATAATAAACTTTCCTCCTCGCTCCTCGTGCGCTCTTGATACAGATCCCCATTTGTGATATACTTTATCGAGTTCTAAGGTTATTTATTCGTCGTAAAATTTGAAGTGCCCACGAAATACAAGCCGATGCCAGGTGAACACGAAAATGGGAATCTACGCGAAATGTAGAAAATTAAGTTAACCCTACAACCTGTTTTATGACAACCTGCTAAGGTATCGTAAAGCCGCTACTGCCGTAACGTTGACTTGAGTTTTATGGTCGAAAGCAATTTTGGAGTACGTTTTGAGGAATTTGTACGAATAATTACTGAAATACTTTTATTAGTTTTTGTCCAAAATTCACGAAATACACTCGACACACTTAGTCAAGTAGAACTAGTTACTATGTAAAGAGTTTTTTTAGAGGTTTGGCAATATTTTTTTCAGCGACAGCTAATTTGTCATCTGACAGCTGATTTGGGCTCAGTTTGGTTTGCCATTTCAGCATGAATAACGTCATAATAACGCTTGCAAATTCATTTCGAAAATCTTGGTTCAGTTTGCGAAAATCTTGGTTCAGTTACCGTGCGCTATGTCCGTTTTACGGTTGACATAATCCTCCATCCAAGCAAGTAATTCGAATAACCATGGATCGTTTTTGAACCACACATAGTCTAATTAATAATACCTATCCAAAGAGGCGTCGTATAGTGCGCACCAAAGAAGCTGTTGTTTCTTCAAAAATGATGCCGGCCAGAACGTTACAGCCAATGGAGAGCGCTATGGATCCATGAATATTGACTTTTTCGTTCTTCAATTGAATATCATTTATATGGTAGAGCTGTGGTTTCAATAAGACGGCGCAACATGACACACAGCGCGCGTCACAATCAATTTATTGAAGGAAACATTCGATGAGCGCATAATTTCTCGTAATGAACTCCAAGATCGTGTGATTTAACACCTTTGGATTATTTTCTGTGAAGATATGTGAAATGACCAGTCAACGCCGATAAACCAGAGATGATAGACGACTTGAAAGCCAAAATTCGTCACGTTATTGCTGATATACGTCCCCAGCTGCTCTAAGCAGTGATATAAAATTATATTTCCAATAAAGCCAATACCATGGCCATTACTACGATTTTTATGAGTTTTATTTCATTTTAAAGTATAAGCTACAAAAGAAAGACATTTCGTTACATATATTTTACACAGATTTTAAAATGCGTCGCCCAACCAGGCAATCCTGTTTTAGGGAAAATTGGCAAAAAAATCACATTTCACAAAGCCAAATAACTAATTGAAGGTAAAACACAATCAAATAGAATACGTAACATGCAAGGCAAGTAAACGTGAAAACATACAAAAATATAAACAATAGAGAAACAAATAAAAATGTGCAATAAACTATATAAGAAATATGCTAGATTAAAACACACAAAACGCAGTTATAAGAATTATTTCATTATATAAAACAGTTTACTCTCAGTATCTGCTCTTACTAATTTGAACAAATATTTAGAAATATCTCTTTTAAAAGCCTTAATATGAGTTAAAGTTCTAATTTTATTTCCAATTTGATTGTATATTCTGAAAGTTTTTTGAAAGTGAATAATCTTTGACCGAAATTAGTTATCATTCTTGGAATTATTTTAAGATAATTTGCTCTTGTGGGATAATATCTTTCAGCCCTCATAGAGTGAGCGCTTATTTTCCTATGAAAGCTAGTTAGCATATGTAGTTACCATTGCTCTGTTTGTATAAAAGTGATGTTTTTGATGCTGTATTGAGATAAAGGCATACATTATCAAGGTATTTAAACCATTCTGTGTTTAACCTAAATTATTATTTTTACTTAGTGATCGAATGTTATATATAATACGTACTTCTCATATATGTATTGTATATAAAATTTACTTTTGTGTATAAGCTGCTTAGATATGTGTACTTTTATATTATAATAGCCCATAAGGGCGCAGATATTAATTAAAATATATTTAAAAACGAAGATACTACCTTTATATCTTAATTTGTAAGTGAGCCACACTGTGGTTAATACTCCCCTTACTAATCAGAGGTTTAACATCCATAAGTCTGCAAAGCAAATTGATTACTTTTAGTGTTTTAGACTTGTGTCGGCATCCAATCAAGCGAAGTTTGCTAGTTCGCTGCATTACCGACATAGACAGATAAAGTTTTCCCGTCGCTTCCGATCCGGTCGACCCGCTTGGCTGATACCATTAAGGGGTGCTAATGTTGCGAGGAATCTACTCCGCGACAACTTTATCAACAGAAAACCGATTTAGCGAATCATTTCTTAGCAACGGAAGTACGCGACACTTTTTCTCGGCGACTTTAAAAGCCGCGCCCCTTTAAAATGAGCTCTAATGTCGTAAAACAAATTTTAAGTGCTTCAGATATTCTCCGAATTGAGGCGTGTGTGATATCCGTGCGAAGCAAATTCATCGCCACACTTTGAATATTAAAAACACATTATATCAACATTAAATTAAACTTCAATGATGTGACACTTTATTTTGATTAAAATGGATTTTTTTTGGAGACAGTTAATATATAAAAAATGTTTATTCAGTGGATCTCCCAGTAAATTTTGTAACAAAACACGTTTCGCAATCAAAAAGAATTTTGATGTGTCGAGAATCGATCTCGGTTTCTCTCATTTACCGAGCAAGTGCTCTGCTTTCTTAGATACTCCCCTAATTTACTGTTGTGCCAAATTATCATTGAATGATATAATGGTGATTTTTTTAATGTTTTGATTTATATTTTTGATATCATTATCAGCCGTATTCTATCCACTGTTGGATGCAGGCCTCCCTCTTTTCTTTGTCTCTCGTTATTCACTGCCATGTTGGCCCGCTGGATTTTGGAGCGGAATGTCGATTTCTTGATTGATTATCATCAAATTATAATAATTATTTTTAATTTTATTTAAAAATAGTTACAAATAAATGGTATATATTATAACATATTAATAAAGAACATAAAATATTTATTAAAGATAATTTACATTCATGTCTGTCACGCAGAGAGGCCCCGCGTTCGGTTCCCCGTCAGAGTTATTTTAATGCTGACCGAATTAATTCACACGTATTCGAATAAAATAAAAATTGTGCCGGGGTGATATGCTACATGTATCTGAGACATGTATCACGTTTATAAATCCTCTTTGGATAGGTAAAACATATATAACTCAAATTGTCTCTTTACTGAAATGAGAAAAATTTGAGATCCCGGAATGAAAGTTGTGAGAATCACATTTTAATTAATTTGTTGTATTTTATTCGAATAATTAAAAAATATGGTTTTCCTCCTAAGCAGCACAACTTGCGAATAAAAATATATATATTAATGTTTGTAATTTAAATAACGTACATAAAATTGTGAGATTAATTAATTCGAAAAAGATACGGTGAAATTGCCTCACCGAACGAACGGTGCTCCTAATTGTACCCGGAGATCATGATCAGGAGTAGAAAAGTAAATTAGTTAGCACAACGTTTGCCGCACACAATAGCATCCCCGGTCGGTCGGTATTTGGACGAGCGAACCGATCGGAATGCCAGCTCACGAGCAGGAGCGCATAAGTGCACAGGAATAGGTAAGTAAGTACGTGAAAGCCGTGCACCAGATTGCATTCGATGGTTGTATAAAGAAAGGGTAAATAAAGATCTCCTCATATTTATGATGTTCGGCTACACGGCCATGTGTATCGGGGTTGCATGTGTGAAATGAAGGTAATTATCAAAGTAACAGTGTGTTTTAAAACATAATTTGTAAATAAATACATGGATATTATTTATGTTTTATAATTCATGTGGCGCTAACAGCTGCTGTTATTAACGTGTACTTTTACAAATTAATATTAATTGAAAAGTAAATATGGAACAAAAATGTCATTATACAGAAGGCGGCAAAGAATTTTAAACCGCAAAAACAAATTCCTGGTTTCTCACATCAAGCTCTCTCATTGGCATTTTTCTTTGCTATATTTATCAATAAATTAAGTGTATTTTTATCCAGTTCATGAATGGTAAGATTGTTTTCAAATGTAATTCACAAAAATATAGAAAGTTGAATTTTTTCAGAATCGAGTTAACAGATATTTCCTGAATAATTAAAAAAAAACTGAAATTTTCTAGCGTATAATATATTTTGGTCGAAATTGAAACATGCTATTTAGTTATATGTAATTGAATTATTTTAGTCCCGTAGTACATTATGTAATATAGTTAGTACTTGCTTAAGAGCTTGTATTCTATTCTTGCCAAGAACAAGATTCTCAATCTGCACCTGTGGCACTATCAATCTTTTAAAACTTTGTCAGAAGTATTATGTATGTATGTTAAACTCTTCGTTTAATAAATAACATACGTCGTATAATATTCTGTATCGATCTTGACGAGGGTTTATTTTAAATAGAATGCAAAGGATTAGCTAAAATATTTAAATGTTTTGCAGCAGTCCTGTCAAGGATTTTTGTAGATGTGGCCAGTGCTGTGTAAATTGTTAGTAGATTGCTCCTGTGCTTAACTGTATATTCAAAAACAGTCATTATAAATAATTCACATAATATTCCTTAAAACATTATATTATTCACCAAATATAGTTAATTAACAAATTAAATGTAATAATTAGAAAGATATACAATCGACAGTGTTGGTACAGGATAATCGGATAATGCACATTCCCCGTATCGGAAGAGATCCACGTTCGAATCCCGGTAGCAACAACAATATTTTTCGATGAAATTGATTATTTGTATATCTTTCTAATTCATATATATATATATAATTAGTATTTAAAATATCACATACCTATGTTCTGAATAATTACAACTTCACAATTAGAATATGTTCTCCTTAATGATTATCAACATATCATTAATGTCCCTAATAGATAGTCCTAGAATGACATTAAGGTTCAACTTGAAAACATTTCAAGACAGAAATAGAGGAAATCCTATAACACGAAACCATGGAGACCGAAATATTTTATCGTGTTAAAAGATGTGCGCAAAAAAAATCTTACCAACGTGTTAGATGTCGTGATAACAGAGGTAATATTCAAGTTTATTCTAGTTCATTGACAGTCTATACATATTATAGTACATCACATTGGGCGCACTGTTTATTGACACTTCATATAACTATCCACGAAATTAAAAAAAATATATACATATGCATTAGTTTTTTTTTATAAAAAAAAAGGTTATTTTTGGCACCGTCTCTACAAATTGTTCAATGTCACCCATCGTTTAGTTCATTTCGCTACTCGAATGTAAATCTAAATATCTGTACATACTTATGATTCATTTTTGTATTTCGGATGTATTGGTATTTTGTCAGGACCATTAATATTATATTATTTCGTGTTAAAAGATTTTTCACATTAAGGTCACTTTCGATAATAATGAAAATTTTCGGGTTTTTCACGAAAATGTGGGTTTTTATTTATTATTACACTAGATTTGACTTCTTTTTAAACGTTTACTTAGACAAGACCTATACATTTATTTTAAACTAGTAAAATGAATGTTACTTGCCATAATTAAGACAATACAAGCACTATAAAAAAGACAGTGATCATTAGATACATTTTTTGCGTGCCACATAATTGTCTTAATATGGAAAATTTTTGCATAAACGAAATATATTTTCTTATATTTTTAAAGCTAAGGTTGTGAAGACAAATCACGGTTGAAAAAAAAAATATATTAAAAATTAATAAAGTTATAACCATTCAATTTGGTGGACATTTTATCAATTTTCGACGTTTTTAAATACTTTGTTTTAGTGAAAATATATGTTTTTAAATAAGATATGTATTTACTCACATGCTTTAAGGCTTCAGCTACTAAAAACTAAGTTTTATATTAAAAATACAGTAACTCGATTTTAAATAATATATTTTCAGTCTTATAAAAGACGATAATTTTAATAATCCATCGAAGTTCAATACGTCGCTCTATCTGGCTATGACGGATGTGTAATACGTCGCTTCGTTACTTTTTGGTTAAATACGTCGATAAAATGTATTTTTCACGCGTATTTTAGCTAAAATATGATGAAATATTTTATTTATTTTTAAATAAAGTTACAAATTACGTAAATTAGATGATTTACACGGATTTTAAGGGAAAAAGGCATTTTCTAGAACAAAGTAAACATTTTATGTGCATTGCTTTTATGTATGTCGCAATCAAATATTTCGTTTATGTATAACACTGTTGTTTTTTAAACACTAGCTTTTTGTTTCATAAATACTATCACCAAAATGGCAACGTGGTGGTATAAATCGATAATCAAAACATATTCATATAATTTAATTTAATTAAAATTTTTAGATTTTGTTCACATACTTGTTTTTATTGTAGCAGAAATGAATGTATTATAATATAACATGATAAACACAAGATACAATGTATTGCAATTAAGTAAAATACTCGTAGTTTATTGTATGGGATGGAGCAGACTCCATCTCTGATATATACAGCAAGAAAAATAAATGTAGTGAGTGTTGTGGAACTTGTGAATTATGAGTGTATTGCATTATGTTGCCGTTGAATGTGTTGTAATGATCATGAATTGGGTACTTCGATACATTATTTAATTTTCGATCAATTAATTCAAATGAAACCACACATTTTTATTTAATTTTATATATTAATATGAAAAAACGTAGAAATGACTCCATATAAGGGTTATTTTTGTTACTGCAGACTTTTGAATGCGAGAAAATCAACAATTTTATTGTCGTCTTTTTCTATACACACTTTCCTCTCTCGCATAATTTACGTAACAAAGAACGTCATTAATTATTTCTCTGATACTTATCAGAATTAAACTATTAGCCTCATCTTGAAAGACTATGTAATTATTGTAGAATTTCTGGAATTTCAAATTGGAAAAATGAAAGCATGCCCTTAAACGTTTTTGTGTTAAACGATTTTCACTTTATGTTAAAAAAAAACACATTTTTATGGTTAAGAAATTAAAAGTTAAATTAAATTAGCGTTTATGGTAAGTACGTTTTACCTGTTTGAATTACTATTTATCATATAAGAACTGTAGAACATAATAACGTCTGGTTGTACTACCGTAATTTAGCATTTCGGGCAGGTGAGACAAACAGTCTAAATTCGTATTATTAAACTTGGTGTGAAATAAGGTTAGAGATCTCGCTGATCGGATAAGAATATTTAAGTCTCTTTGTCTTCAGTTTGTTTGATTTGTCTACTTTTTCTTCTCTCTTTTTTCATCTACTTAATTGACATCGTACCTACCCTAAACCCTGGAGATCCAAGTTGTCACCGATTATTGTTCTAAGTACGGCAGAGGTTTTGCTTTAGGGGTCAGCCAAAATTCAACGCCAAATCATCTTTCCATCTAGGTTGAAGACACCAGGCGCCTCATCTCGGGCCCTGAGAGTTGCCATTATCTCTTTCTCGCTCCTATCCTTCCATCATGGTCCACACGCCGAATAGCCGATTGCCCTAGCGTTTGACCTCTGCAAGTAAAAAGTGACAGATCGCCATCTTGTCATGATCATAGACACTCTCCGTTTCGTGGGCGTTTGATTGGCCAAAAAAAACCGTGTGTGCACATCTGTTTCTGTTATCTAAGGTGGTACACACACCTGGGGTTGGCTTCTTTCTTATATGACTATATTTTATTGGGATAATAGACCGTTTAAGAGGCTACTTGATTATAAGCCTGTAAGGCGGAGTATCGAGAGGCTATAGTTAAGGTGGTTGAATTATGTAGAGGTAAACACCATAACCTTGAAAATGTGACTGTAGACAGGCTACAAGAAATAGGTGGTTGTGAAGATGGCCAAGACTCACCATTTTTGGTTTTGTACTGATTAGTGTAATACTTACCATTTATAATACGTACTTATATTTAATACGAACACTAGCTATCTATTTAATACACTGATCGATAATGTTTAAAAATACTGAAACAATAAATTCCAGTCAAAAGTTTGACGAATATTGGAAAGCCTATTTAACTTACTTACCATTACGCCTTTTTCTGAGGGGTAGGCAGAGAGGATGGAGTGCCATACTATTTAACTCTGACACACAATTCTCGCCTCAACCACAGTCATACATTTTCTTATGCAGGCCCATCAATTATTGAGGCTTTTACCAGGACCATCTTATTGTACTAGGTTAGAACGTCTATATTTGGTGTCGTCAACATTCGCATCATTTATCTACTATTTTTTCCTTTCATTCGTTCAACATGACTTTTAATTTTTTCACTCTTTACTCTATCATAAATGGATTTGCCTAATTAAGTGACCTCATTTCCGCTGCATTAAGTCCATTTTCGTTTCTCTTCTACTAGCTCTAGGCTTCACTTACACACATAATAATAATAAATAATATAAATTTGGAATATGTATATAAGTTTAATTGTTATTCTGGAGTTAAAACATAAATTCAGCACATTACTTGGTGGTAATAAATCACAAGATTGAGAATCCTGCGTAAGGTATTATTCTGCGGCTAAAGATAGTTAGTATCGATTTAGAAAGGTCACGCATGTTTAAACTTTCTGCTTGCCTGTTTGTTCCACGCATTTGGCAAGCGCTGTATTTGACATTCTTCTCAAATGTGAAACTGTTTCTAATCAACATAATTATGTTAACAAATTTAGGGGAGTTATTTAAAAAAATTAGTCACACCGGAACTAATTTGGGAATAAAATTATTTTATGCATCCCAAAAATGAGGGATGTGATGTTTTAACTACCGGTAAGTGGCTCTATCTTTGATAATTAAATAGTGCATATATTTAAAAACATTTATCAATAATTAATTACTGTGTATAATAATGTTCATTATTAACGTTTTCTATATTTACCGATTTTTACTAATTTTAAAAGTATCTAACTATATTTATTTGCGATATTTAAACGTAGATCGATAGATGTCGTTAAGACGTTAATCGGATTAATTTTACAAAACAATATGTAACTGTAAAGTAAATAAGATTGTGTGAGTGTATGAGTGTCATCACACCAGCACCGCCGGTTGTAAATGTATGTGTGGCAGGTTTACAAGAATGACGCGCGCCGAGTGCATCTTCTTACTCAGCCGTTTGTCTCCATGAATAGGTATAAATAATTGTATCACAAATAGTCTTATTGCAATGAAGATTATAATTGACACCTGAAGAGTTTCATTATTGGACTACCAACAACCTTCAGTGAGGTATACAACTGATAACTAAAGTGCGTAACATTAAGTAATAGGTATTAAATACATTTTTGTTGAAAAAGTTTGCTGAAGAATATTATAACATTACATTATAGTACCAACCCATTGATAGCGCCCTCTATGTTTAACATGTCACAGTAATGGCAACACTGCCGTGCTAAAGAACTTTCTCTAAGTATTTTCGTTGACGAACAGGAGAAGCACTGTCTGCATCTCGTTTAGCGTATTTATTACAAACATGTGATTCTACATTTAAAAGGAAGCGATGTAAATCCCTTCCTGACAATGGATCCTCACGTTAGGGAGGCGTCATTTTTGGACAATTCATTACTTCGTCTAATTATGTGATGACTGGTATGAGAGTCCTGGAGGATTACCCATGGACCAGGTTAGGATGACGATCACAATTTGGATTCATCCGCCAGAATTATCTCCATATGAAAGGAGAAACTATGACTTCAATATCTCGCTATGAACAACGTCAAATTATATAAGTAATCCAAATTTTATATTCATCGTGGAGCAAAACTTGTCCAATGGAACTCGGCCCGGTGACTTGCTAAAAATGAACTTTTATTATAATAGGATTGCTGCTCCAGAGCTGGTCACTTTTACCACCTGCCGGTGGTATTGTTAAATATGAGTGATAGTTAACTTATTTCGCTGAATGAAGCTATTTGTGTTTTAAGATATAGTTTTAACGAAGCGATTCGTTATAAATCTTTTGATAACATTAACGTTCTTTTCTCATTTATTTTAACTGTGCAATATTTTTTTCTAAATTATAATGTTGTAAATTTCTCTCTTATTTTATTTAGTTTCCTTTGAGAATGACTGTTGAAGATAAGTGGGAGATATAATAGTCAATTCTGTTCATAGTACTCACCAATCTCATGTTCTACCCTGGATGAAGCCAGTGGATGCGCTGATATTATGTCGCGTACGTCACAGTATATTTATCGTGTACAGGGTGTTCTGTAGGAATTTTTATACTTTATTAACCAGAGGTCACTTTACCTTAACAAACTGTCACCTCTGAGGTTTATTGCCGTATGATTTGTGAGTTTTTTTAGATGCCGAAATTTTCCTAGATACAACAATAGAACGCAGTTTCAATATAAAGGAGAAACTCCACACATTGTTAAGGTCTAGATGGGAAGCTAAGGCTAATTTTTCCAAGAAATTTAATAAACAAGTACGAAAACATACTATGGCCACCTCGATCGCCAGATATAACTATTCGTTATTTTTTCTTGTGAGGAAATCTAAAGTGTACATTAATAATCCTTGAATAATACAGGCCCTACAAGAAACTGCCGCTATCAACCCAGCATTTTTCTCGCATATTTGCCAACATGAAAGTTCGGTTGAAAGAGTGCATTACAAAAAGTGGAAGTGGAAAAAGAAAATAAAAATATATTTATAGTTCAACAGTTTGGAGGCAAGAAACCGCACTTATCTCTTTTACACACTTGTCATCTTACCGACATTCACGCGCTCATGCATTCGTCCCATAGATATATCACATTTAATTTCCTTTGAAATACCCAATTTGATAGAAATAAAATTATTTTTATTTTTTAACTTTGTTTCATTAACCACTTATTGAATTTAAATACATCTACCGGTTTCGAAAAATACCATTTTCTTCTTCAGAATGTTAATACTAACTAAAAACATATGTTGTTGTTTCTTTATCAGAATCTATTTTTAAAAACAATAATTATTTAAAAAATAAATTTAGCACCTAACTCAAATCGTTACATTATACTAATTTACTCGAATAATAATTTAATTTGACAGAAATTATAAATTTGAAAATAATAATACTTCTGATAGGAATGTTATGAAAGTAGGTAATTTTCTTTTATATTTTCCTGCCAATATTTAAGTTCCTTCATAAATGCTATTCATAACGATCGTTTTTCTTAATGTTAAAATGTCAAACTACTTTTAATAACATTTTAAGACGTTGGTTTTTTTAAAACTATTGGCATTGCTTACATTGTGAATTTTGTAGAATGGTTATTATTTTGATTTATTTATCGAAAATAAAATTAATATTTTAATAAAATAGTATAAACAAAATATTAAGAAGTTACAATAAGAATATGGTCATCAAACCACTTACATTCAACACATGCGCGAATCACAATTTGCCATAATATAATTGAAAAAGTCTTAAAATATAAATATATAATATAATTAAAATCTAGTAATGTAAAATATAAAACAGTAACATTAAATTATACGTTCAGCATACATAATAATTTAAAAAATATCTGTGACTAAAATAGTAAAGATCTCACGATTAAGTGAGGTCTGCACTAGATTTCTTATCCAAAGGTCTTCCAAAAGAGTCTAATCCAGCTGAACAAATCGCCCGAGTGCAAAACGAATGTATCAGGAAACTATAAATAAAAAGAGATAGAAGCGAGTTTTTCACGTGATTAAGAATACTTCATCTTGTCCATTCAATCGAGAAAGGGATTAAATTTAATTCGGCTATCGACCCTGAATAGGACTTTAGTTTTATTCGAGAACGCGATCTGACTAAGGAACGATCATAGGCAGTTTTTACGAGCCAGACCAATGTTTTCCAAAGGCATCCATGAAATTTTATGGCCTCCTGGCATCGAATCCTTAGATGTGATATTCCTGGTAGATTCCTACTATGATGGGGTAGTTGTATCCTATCCCCCGTTTATGGGCTGAATTTAAACCTTCTGATTATAATAATTATTGGACCTATTACAGACGTTTTTCTTTTGTTTATTATTTTATTGGCAGAAGTATTATCCATGTAAGTGGTTTATAGATCTTTTAAAATATCTGTATAATATTTTTTTAGACCAGTCAGATCAAATTACCAAGTTAATTTTCATTATTAAAATATTTGCGAATGGTGTGTGAGTTTTATATAATTTATAAATATTTTTTTCTAAATCATTAAATGTGAAGACTTTGTTTATTAACTGATATTACTAGACATTAGTTTTTAATAAGTTATGTTATCACACCACAAGATATGAATAGATTAATATAAATTTAAACCTATCATAAATAATGTAATAATTAAAAAAAAATAGCACTTTATTAATAAAAACTTCCAAACATACTTCGCTTAACCCTTCCCTAGTCGTACACAGGTCTACCTCACCATTTAAATCCGTATTTTTTCATAAATGCACGCAACATATAATTTTTAAATAATTCCAACATTAAATTTTTTGATTGTTTTATTTATTATCTTTGTTTTATTAATCACTGAATTAACTGATTTAAAAGTATTAAAAAAATAATCACGTAAAGTGAATTCTATAAAAATTATTAGACTGATAGATTAGAAAAATGAATTGTGGTTAAATAGAAAGAGATCACACATTAATTTAACAGGGAAAAGAATAACAAATATACGTTTGTAATTATGTATCTTTCATACTAATGGAGTGAAGAGAGATAAGAATGTATTGAACAGGATTTTTAGGGATTGTATTAATTGTATATTATGAGAGTCACCCGGATGGAGCGACTGATGTTTGTAGGTTATAAATACCAGAGGGATTTGTTTAAGGTGAGTCTGAGGGTCCTAATCTCCATAGATTCTCACGCATGTCGCAGTGTTTATTAATGTTACAGAGCGTATGTGTGAGTATATGTGTTGTTGTTGCGGCTAGAGTAGGTTGATGCAACGGAACAGGACTTACAATCGGTTGGTGTTTATTGTTGAATGATGCACAAATAAATTTACACTGTTTGAAAGTTAAATTGAAAGTTAAAGTTCGTGACTAGAGAAGCTCACTGAAGGTGGTTCCGAGAGATGCGTCTGAGAAAATGACCAGGGGAAAAGTAATCGCTTCAGCTGCCTTTTTGAACCGGTTGCGTTGCGATGTATTGTTGTCTTGATTTTTGGACGGTACTAGGTGAAGGGTGTTTGGTTTGACAGCCAGGTCTGTGAGGCGCAAACAGGATCTCCACAGACTTATTGAATGATTCGAAATATATTTACCCTTAATGGTCAATATTTAGAGTAAATTTACATTTACATTACAATTACAAATTTACATTACAAATTTAAAAAAGATGAAAACGCAAAATAAAACAATACAAAAGTTCAAATAAACATAAAAATTGCATATGTTTCTTGTGACGTAACAAATTTCGTCACGCAATTCCAGAAATTTGAATATACAGAAATTTTTTTTATTATATTGACAAATATTTTTCTGGTATCACCAACTCTGATTTAGTCATTATGTCAAATGCAGCGATGGAAGGAGAGAGCTGTGGTTCGAATGGCAACGGAACTCGCTCAGGAGACGCTCCCCGGCCGTCAAAAAGAGCGAGGTTGGCCGTCGTACCGATCGCTCGCTCGAGAGGTCGAAGTTAACGAACTTGTACTTGCGGAGTACTACTGTATGAATGGCGCCATATTGGATGCCTGGCAGAGTTTTTGGGGTCCTGCCAGACCTATTTGATCGCTTGTTGACTACCTGGAAAGATTCTGGATTGGGATTCCTACCCTCAATGTGGGAAGTTTGTCGAGATAAAGGATGTTCGGCAAACAGGAAAGGATACTGAGTTCTCATCTCGATCTCATCGTAAATTCTTTATTGGTAAAGATAGGGAATAATTTTTAATTTAAAGTTATTATATATAAGCAAGCGGTATTATGGCTACCATGTTTTTTATTGTAAATATTTTTGTAAAATATATAATTTATTTTTGTTGTTAAAATCAAATTACATACACGAACACATTTTCCTCCGGTGACAAATTTTTGAAAGTTGTATATAAATTAGTATGTGGACTCGCTTCGAGTCCGCTACACCATCGCCATCTATGGGCCAAATTTGATCATTCATTTTTCCTTTTTTTTAACAGCGTATATGTCATCACTATGAGAATTAGATTTTTTAAAAATTATTTTAAAGTAATATTCTTTAGCTGTAAAATGTTTTTTAACATATTATACTAGAATACGCCTGAAAAATCAACATTTTTTAATATATTTTATTATTTTGACCAATATATTACTACAGTAATTGTATGTTCTTGGATATATTCAAATATTGCTAATAACATTAATTAATGCATAGTAGTCGGCATAGAAACATATTTTTTCGGTATTGTGTACAGAATTGATTTGACGTATTTGTATTGATCGATGCCGTTAATAGACGGGACAACGTGTTCGATGAAAACAGCCCGTAAATAAACCCAATAAATCGAAAAAGAGTAGACAGGACGGTGCCATCTGGCGGCCGATCTTCACAAGTCCACGAAGAATGCCAGAAGTCCTCAGGAATCGACACGGAGACAAGACACATTTAGATAGAGTCACAAACGCTGGTAAAAGTGTTAAGATCTATTTTCGAAACGAACGGACCGCGAGGAATCCTCGTCTCCTATTGGTCGGCGACAATAGCACTCAATTAGTGCTTTATTTTTCAAAATGATTAATTTCACCGGCATCTTTAAAATCGTTAATAATTTTTTTGAAAGAGCGGTTTGTCTTATACGTTATAATGGACTGTTTATTATTATTTTATAATGGGTCATTAATTTTGTTCAGTATGATCGAAAATCATGTTATAAAAGCTTCGTTAAAATAGATTTGTTTTTAGAAAAATAAGATGAAAGCGAGTCGATTTATCGAGAGGGAAACACAATATACTCATATCTACGATTTTTAGTTTAATTGCCTATTAAAAGTTTTTACAATCCTCTGTTGACTCTAAGTAAAAGTATTTTTCTTGCGTATAAAGATCTTTTCTTAAGTGTTGGAAACGATATAAAATATTTTCTTTAGAGATTACTTAGAGTTGGTATAGCAAACCTTTATTATAAAGCGTGCCAAAAAAATACTGACTAGTTCTTAGGAGTCGAGTAAATTTTCGCCTTCCCGACGTAGAGAACAACAACCCTTTTCCGTAGATATTATTCTAGTGAGGTTGTTTACTATCGCGTCGCACAATCAACAATATAAAGGTGGTGAGCGATGTTATATTCTGGTCCTTCGACCGGGGATGGGAGACAGGGGAGAGACCTGACTAGATCTATGTTACTTGAGTAATCTCGTTCTTGTTCTGGAAATCTTATGTGGCTAAATTATCTAATATTATATGCTAGACAATGTATTTTGTATAAACTCGGTATAAATATGTTTATTGAAAAATTCATCTTTTAGATAATTTTAGTATATTACATAAAAAAATTAATTATCAATATTATGATATTATTTATTATTAACGGAATAACAATTCCGTTTCCTGCAAGGTATTTATCGCAGCATCCCAGACGACAATGCATCTATTTTGGGTTAGTATTTTTTGAGACACGCAAGCATTACTAGCAGTGTTAGTGAGAATGCTTGCAAATTTTACCTTCAATTTCAGCTGTTACGATTTTATTTTATTTTAATGAAGTAAATTATCAACAGGTTTTTTAAAAATACTTTTAGATGATCGTTCAAAATAATAAAATTGGCGTAAAAGCACCAGGTTGAAGTCAAACAAATAAAACATAAGAAAATAGATAAAAAACAAAGTACAATTGTGGAGGAGGAATAAAATATCTTAAATACAATTCGTGCCATGTCAAGCGCATGTCATGATTAAATATTTTTCACAGATCCATTTATTTTTCGGAGAATTTTTCTTTTGAAAACGTTCAGTTTCTTTTCCGAGACTTTTGTTAGAATCCTTGTGGAACAGATTGACTTGATTTTTAAATATGAAAACCGAATCAAATTTTCCCATAGAAGTAAAGCAGATTAAATCCGTTTCAGGCCCCCAATTACACAGCGCTGTAACACAATAGTGCGCAAGGTTGGTTCGAATGATAGTGTGTGAAAGAGATAAATGTGTCTAAATAGACCTGTTGCCTCCGAACCGTTGAACTGTAAACATATTATATTGACCTGTACTACATTATACAGAAGCATTCAGAATAAATATTTTTGTTTCCACGAACGGGTATTATACTGAAGACATAATCCAGCACACAAAGGGTCAACATCAATAGAGTTATAGATATAACAATGAAATATAAAAATGGAAATTTAATTGCACATTATCTGTATTGAGAAGAGCTGATGGCGTTACTGGTGGTGAGGATTATGGAGCGGAGGAGGTATGTTATTTACTTTCACCCCTTTTACATCATCAGCTCTTTTGATGGGCTCTTTATACTTGAGCATGGCGCATGATATAGACTTTTCCATACCAAACTGCGTGTGGGAAATCAGTCATACAAACACAACTACCATACTTTGTTATGAGATCTTTTGCACCTCTATTGTGGTTCTAATACAAACCAGTGAATGAATAGACATGAAATAAAGTGTGTATACATAGGAGGGGTGTTTGGAACATTCATTGCGGGACGAGAGGCATTCTAGATACATTCTTGGTGGAAACATAAATCCTCCTATTTAATCACTAAAACAAATTACTAATATTAATATATTCATATATGCGAGTCCCATCTGGAGTTCAGACACCACAAAATTTGAAAATCCAAACAAAACTACATCTTTAGAAGAATCACAAATTCACCCTGGTTTGTCAAAAACACAATTATTCACAGAGACTCAAACATACCCTCCTTAAACGACACATACACGATTTATCTTCTATATTTTATTCTAAACTAATTTCCATCTCAAACCCTTCTATAAACTCCTTCAGCCTATATGATCCCTTATCCGATCCTCGTCACAAATTGAACAAAATTTATAAATAGATTAAAAACTTTCACCAAAAATATTTAAAAAATCTAAAAAAATCAACAAAATCAAACAGAAAAGAATTAACATTAAAATAAAAATAAGAAATATTTTATAAAAAATATTACCCGTTTTTGTTACGACTTTATACAATTATATGCAAAGTTAAAATAAAACAATTTCATCGCGATTCTCGTAATAGGGTCGCCTCAAAAAATCTACGCCATTGTTGTTACCTCATATGTCGGAGACAACAGAACTCAGCCCTTATCCCTTCCCTCTTTAACAATCAATTAAGAGAATCAGAGAGTAAAAAAACGCATTTTTTACATTAATGCTGTTAGAACGCAAAATTATCCAAAACAATATTTTGTTTTTCAAGGATACAAAAGCACTTAGTCGAAGTAAGGAACGGAGGGCAATAAACGCTGGTATTGTTAGATGGACAGTGCAGCGTGGGAACGCCAAATAAAAATCCGGCGTACGTGATTTTAGTCACGTAGGCAAATGCACCATAAGGGATGCATCACCCTCATGCGTCAGTCTTTCTCCCAATCCCAGCCGGGAGAGATCGCTCCATAAATACGATCTAGTTTTCAATTAGAAAACAAAAATACTTATCGTCTCTGATATGTAATTTGTGATTCCGGGGAAAATTCAAACTGTGCACCTCGAGTATAAAGCTTAGACTGTGATGTTCTCTGTGTTTAATCGTTGATGTGGTGAGAATAAATTGTCACCATCAAAAGAGACGAGATCATATACGGCACGCGCTAATTGTAATTAAGAACATCGCGTCCAGAGTCCCGGTTTGCCTGGATAATTGGACATCGTCTGGTGGTCAATCCTGAACTCCGTCATTCTACCCTGGCACCACAACTATTGGCCATATTTCACGTCCCGGTTCCAGCACTATCATCTACACGTGGAAGCCGTCTCCAAAAGGTAATCCCTTACGTGAGGGACCTGCATAATCTACATCACACAAGAATCGACAAGGAAAATTTGGTAGTTAACTTTATGTTGGCATGATGGGCGCATATATAATGATAACTTAATTGTAATTATTTTAAAATTGTATTATTAATAAGTAATTAAGTAAAATGCTTTTTTTATAACTTTTAATACATGCTAGTTACAATATAGATAATAAATTTTATTGTAAACAATGGCATTTTGTTATTTCATTTAATTACCATTTGACTTGATGATAATTTAAAAAAGAACCAGTTAGGCTATATGCCTATCCTCTGAACATGAAGCCGAGGCAGAATGAAGAAATAACGTAACAATGCATATTATATTGTCAGCGTTTAAATTTTGGTTCCAATCCAGTCATATATTTAAAAAAGATCGTGGAACTATTTGATTACGTATGTGTACATATTGGGACAAGAAATTTGTTAGAATATTTGGTGGTCTGTGGGTTCTAACAACTTTTTTTTTGGTTTACTGCTTTCACTATCAAGCAAAGATTTGAGAGTTGTTCGAAAACCGAGGGTACGTTCGACAACCGGGATACATTTTTTCAAACGATATGTTCGTGTACCGAATTGTCCACTGCGTTATGATGGCAATTTGTGATTCAATGGATATGAATTTCTATTCGATTTGAGTTTCACAAGGGTAAATAAAAATAACCGATACTTGTGCTCGGGTTCGCCAACCCTGTCCCAGAAGGATGCGAAAATAAATTTGAAACACTTTTAATAATGAGATGTTTTTCTACGTATTTTTTTTTACACGCGTACACTCGCTCGTGTAAATAACATTGATTAATTGAATTATCTAAGATTTTCTGCGGAAATGTAAAGTGTGACAAGCGTCTAACCCAGATAATTCGAGTGGAAATATATTTGTACACCTAACATATAATAAATACAATAAAAGTAAGTTTGATCGAAGGTTACAAAGAAGCCGAAATAGTTGTCTAAATACTATCATGGTAAGAGGCAGATTTATGGCGCAGGGGCCTGTCTCACTATGTATTTTAGAGCCCCCCAATATATAGTATCACATAGTGAATTACATACTAACAGCAACATAGATATAGACACAGTGTTTTATGTTAACCCCTCCCAAACCATGCAGTAACACAGGTCTACCATCATAATTAAACCTGTAATATTTGGGTAAATACATACACCATAAAATTCGTATTTTTGATAATCCTAAAAAAAATATTGGCGCTTAGGAATGACTAGTGAAAAACCGATTATGAAAAGGGAATCGTACAAAAACCATTATTTTTTCCATTCAATCTGTTGTAACATTAATTCGTTGGTAAAATACCATTTGTGATATGAAAGACACACTATTTTCACAGTGAAAAGAATAACAAACATACAAATATACTAATTCTTATTTCTTACTAATTAAACAAAGAGAGATAAGAAGAAAGGATACATTGTATAGGACTTAATGAATGCTCTAAATTAAGTCATTAATCATTTTTAAAAATTGAATGCTCAATAGTAAATTCGTGCCATTAAAGGCATTTAAGCTAATAAAAACATTTTTTCTAACTGTTATTTACGGTAACAGTTAGGTCGAGTTGACAGCATGGCTGCGTTCGGGTATTTTATATTATGGTATGGTAAAGGTTAAACTATCAATAGCCAAACAGACCTGGAGTTTGAAGAGCTTCTGCGCTGACCTGACAAAAACAGCGCACACGAAATCATGAATATCCGACGACAGCTAACACAGTTTTTTGCCAGGATTTTTTGTTCTAATGGGAGCTCCTCAAGTGTTTTTTCAACTGATCACTATTGCGCACTGTTTCTCTCCTATTTTGGTCTCTAAAGCAGTCGTCTTAGAGGACATTATAGCTCCACCTTGGCATATGTCTTCTAAGCTCTTTCGCCCTGTTGGTTTCGTGTTCAGCGGTAACTTTGGTGCATTGTTTTCGGTCATCCCAACCACCAAAGTCTTCCTCTTTTGATAAACTCAGAAAATTATATCAATACCTTAGTTTTTAATTTATTTCCTTTTTTGTTTTCACTATTTTTATAGCTCTTGGATTTAAGAGAGCGAGACAATAATTATCTACACTTTAGCCGTAACACACCTTCAAGGTAATCACACTGCCTTCTGCGAAATTTCGTTTGATCGCGTCATTTGCTTTTTGGCTACTACAGTGTAAACATGTCTGCTCCGCTAGCAATTTGCATCAGGGAGGAACAACGAGCAGTAATCTGATTTCTTTGATCGGAGTGTGTGAAAGGGGCTGAAATTTATCGTAGACATTATTATAATACAAGGACACAATTTTTTTTGCGTAAAATATTTTTTTTATTGATCAAGATGTTTAATAGTGGCCGGGAGTACGATGTTTGTCAACCTCCACCATGGACGATAAGATTCAGCAAGTTCGAGAAGTGGTTTTAGCGAATAGGCGAGTTATTATCGATGAGGTGAACATCATTCAAGGTTCTGTCCATCAAAACACCCACGACGAGCTTAGCTTCCGCTAAGTCTGTGTCAATAAATTATATAACGAAAAATGAAGATAATTTTTGACTTATCCTCGTACTTCTCATTTTTCAGTGATTCGGGGGCCGTCGGGAAAGCAAGATACACACAATCAATTGTGACTTGTGCGATTCGCCAAAAATTCTAATAAATCTACCACTGATCACAGTTGTTACCCGTTTATGTATTATTTCAAGGTAAAAGTGTTCGAGGTCAAACGGACATTCCAATCTTTATTTAAGTGTAGAAAAATATAAATGGGTTTTAGTCAAAACCCAATTGCAAAATATTAAATAATTCACATACACATACATAGTTAAATCACCAAGCTTCCACATTACAGTAACCGAAATTAATACCAGGAGCATATGACAATGCGAGAGATGGTTCTGAAAGACCGAATCTTGATAATCTGGAGTAGCTGAGCATTTGTGTTCAAGATTACAACGACGCGCGGCGTCGAGTTGGCAAAGTACCACACTTCCTGTGGCCAGGATAAAATGATTCATGTATATTTGGATTAAAATAAATATATCGTATTATTATAGCCTCGGCGACCTAATGCCGGATAGTTAGAGTTTCGCGCGTAGGACTCTAGATCAATTTAGATATCTGATACTCAGTTTAAAAATAGCGCTTACAGTTCAGGTCTGGTCAAATTTTATAATCATTGTTTTTAAGAAGAGTCTCCTGTCAGGTAATAAAAACGTGTTAAGTCAAATCATAACGAAATATTTTGAAAGTTATTTTCTACTGAAGATGTTCAATTTGTGTTTTGAAATACACACTACCATGATTATTACAGGTGTTCGGTAAACAAGTGAATATTGATAAATTATCGGTATTAACGAACTAATAAAATGGAGAAAGAGTTGATTTGAGTGAGAATGAAAAGACGTACAAGTTAATAGTACAGCTAGTTTTCCATATAAATATATCAATGAAAATTTTAGCAAGTTTTAAAATAAAAAAAATATACTGGAAAGTCAAGACACCAACAACAATTTAGCAAAGATGTAAGGAGAGAAATGGTAAACTTTAATATTAAAAAAAAATCGAGGAACATATTTACAATCAGAATTTAATTATCTTACAACGATTCAGCCAAATAGTATAGAATCTGATAGAGCTTTCTCTTCAACAATAACACGTTAAACATGTTTTTAATACAGGATGTCAAATGAAACGTCAAGAAAATGAAATGATTTTTTTTATCTAGGCAAGTAAATACCAACATAAAATATCATTCATCTTATTATTTTAAATCCATATTAATTTAAATCTCTTTACAGTAGAATTGCAATGCTCCAATTTTTTCAAATATCTTACAGTAGATTTTTTTGTTTACTCTTTTTATAAAAAATGTATTCCTTCAGAATTAAAAGGTCATACACAAACATTCGAAATCTTCAATGAAATGTATGAATTTTCCGTTCAATTTTCATTTGTGCTGAACAGAAAGCCATTATTTTTATTTATAATAATATCGACTTATTTTTAATGAATACACATCTTTGTTGTTTGCAATTTCAAAAGGTAGCAACAAAAATTTTTTTCGATAAATATTCCTGTATATCTTTATAATTGACTAATTTAATTTGTATAAAAAAATATTACTCTTTCATTTTTTGAATACAGACTATTCATTTTATCAACACAATAAATCAAACACGATTTTTTTTTTACATATACTATCCTTGGTATTTCCAATATTGTCAATTTTAGCATCAAGGGAATGTTGCATTGTCAGTAACTTAATATGTAATAGGTACCCAACTTTGTAATAAAATTTGTATATAAGCTTACCACACTGTTCTATATTTTATCAGTTGATAATGGCCAAGACAGCCTAAATGATCATCCAATTATTTGTAAAAATTAAAGATGGAACTACAAAAATCATGTTTGATTTATTGTGTTGATTAATATTACTGAAGTTTATTTGTTACATCATAAAAAGTGATTTATAAAATAATGATATTTAAGTGTACAATTCCAGATTCGTTTAGACGATGAAATCTGAATTGCACTTTTGTACACAACATTCAGAGTGAGCGCCATCTTTAGAGTAATGAGTCACTCACCTAGTTATTGACTCTCCAGAATCCCCCCGTGCAATAAAATCTACAGCAGAATTCTAAATCCAGTTATAAACAGGGGAGCAGAAAGTTGTTGTAGTAATTTTCTCTTGCAAAAACGAGCGGATGTGAGTGTTTTCAAGCCTTCCCCCCTCGTTCATTTGACTAGCGCGCGATAAACAAGTCTCAAGTGGGGTGGCTTTGCCTTCGTCTGTGTGTGATGACTAATTTTATCCATTAGCAATTATGCTACCCTGATACCGGAGTAGAATAATTAAGGCTGATATTTCCACGTATAATGGCGGGTAATCATAATAAATATAGTGAAACGGAGTTGCCGTACGACTTTAACAAGTATAAGTAAGTTAAAAAGTTAATTACGTACGTCAGATATGTCAGCTGATAGAAAGATCCTATTAGCGTTATTTGATTATATTTATGAAGCATTTTCAAGTTATATAATTGTTGGCTGGGTAGTATTTCAGATGGCTCACGCACAGTCGTTATTACTTATTATTGGAATAGATATTGTTAGTGAAGAGAATACATACGAGAATATGATAAGTATTACATTAAATTGACTCCATTAAATAGTGAACAGTCGAAAGTTTGTAAATTCATTGAAAACATTCATTTACGTAGTCGTACAATGAAATAAAATTTTATACAATATATTATTACAGATAAACTGGCAGAATTTAATTCGTTGGGAAAAAATAATCTGAATTGTTGATTTTGGAATATGAAGTTAGATTCAATTGTAATTAATAAGTTTGTCGTTTTACAGAAGAAAAGTGTCTGAAATTTAGTTATTTTCATATAATCAGTTATTTACAAAACACAATTATTTAGTTATTTTTTAAAACAACATAATAAAAATATTTCTCAATTTTCGTGATTAATTTTGTGGAAATCTAATGTAATTAACTTTTGAAAATTTATTTAATTAATAAAATAAAACACAACGTTGCTTACTTCACACTACACTTTAATAAAAATTAAAATTAAAACGTTTTCGACGCTTACGTTAATTTATTACTGAAGATGGCGCATAAAGCGTCGAAAAAGTTTTAATTTTAATTTTAATTAAAGTATAGTATGATACAAACAACGGTTAACGGTCAGAAGTTATTTTTTAAAATGTTAAACATATTAAATTTATTAAGGAGAACACATTCTTATTGTGAAGTTGTAATTATTCAGAACAGACGGTCTGTGATATTTTAAATATGAATTAAATTTAATTAGAAAGATATACATATCAAATCAATTTTATCGAAAAATATTGTTGTTGCGCCACCAGGATTCGAACCTGGATCTATTTCCTAACCGGGGAAGGTGTATTATCCAACTATGCTACTGCGACAATATTTTTAGTGAGAAATTTTCGAATCTATATGTTACCTTTTTGATATTAATACATTTAATCGTTACATTATTTGAAAGAGCAATCTACCTTATTTTTACAGTTTCACAAATACCTTTGAGTAATCTGATAGCAGACGCTAGAATTATCAATTCATTTTTATTAAATTTTGGCATATTGATACAACTTTATTATAAGGAGAACACATTCTTATTGTGAAGTTGTTATATAGTTGGATAATGCACCTTCCCCGGTTAGGAAAGAGATACAGGTTCGAATCCCGGTGGCGCAACAACAATATTTTTCGAAAAAAATGATTTTATATGTGTGTATTTCTAATTAATATATTTAATTCATATTTAAAATTATTAGAAAAAAATAGGCACTGTAAAATCGAATATAGTGGAGACTCTTTGAAGGTCTATATAGTAGTTATGTAATTTATATGACAGAAATACAAACCAAATTTGCTAGATAAAATTAAATTCAATGAGCATAATTAGAATAATCACAGGTATTTTGCTGCTTCATCAGTGAAAAAATGTAATTTTCTGGCACAAAACGCTATTTTTTTACAAAATGGTGAATGGAAGGGGTAATTATGTAGTCAGATTCAGAATCCGCTATCTTGAGGTTATAAAATGAACACAAATTTTTCCAAGCAAGCGATAATATAAAAAAAAAAATGTTTTGATCAGCTTGTGATTTTTGAACACCATCTTTAATTTGATTATTTTAAAAATAGAAATATAATAACTATGTATATAAAAATAAACTTTTTTTTTCCTATTATAATCAATTAGGGCCATTTTCGTAAATGAACCGTTTGTATTTTAAAATGATTCACGATTTTAAAAAAGCACAGAGTAATTTTTGTTCCGTTGTAATTTTATTGCGCCACGTTTCCTTTCACACGAAAAGTATTGTATTATTGTAAAATGGAAATAGTTCATCGCTCCACATCTAAATATAAATATTTCACACGTGACATTGTTTTTCTCTTTCGATTGGCAACGGATCAGGGCTTGAGAAATCCGATGTTGACGACCGGCCGACATTTCGTTAATTGTTATAAGAAACGAATTTCATACCGCTTTTTTCCCCGTCGGGCCGCTGACAGAGAACCTCGACATTTGTTCACTGAAAAGAGATTTTTCATTATTGACGGTTTGTTTTCTTGGCCATAGAAAAAATACATTTTCACAATAGTGGCTTTTAAACTTACATATTATTTTGCCGAGGTGAATTTCTCGCCGCGCTAAATATTGTCCCATTATTTCGGGGCCGAAGTCCCGACGTATTATTCAATTTCAACAGGAAGGGCGCTGCTCACGGTAATGTTAATGTTTCGCGAGGACGGTGAAGTCTGAAATAATAGCTCTGTGATAATTAGTTTGAGTGAAAATATAAATATCCAGCAGAATTAAATGTAAAGTGTGATTATAATATTTGCCCAACCTTGCTTTGCCTAGCTAAAAAAGATTTTCTTAGCTTTAAATTTAGCTATACAAGATTTGTTTTTTTTTTTTTTTCAAATGCATTTGTACACGCGCCGTGCGCGAATTAGGCCAATGGATTCAATATACGTGTATGTTGTACATTTTATAATCAAAATAACATTTATTAAGAAGAAAACATTCTTTTTGTGGAGTTGTAATTATTCAGAACATATGTACGTGATATTTGAAATACCAATTAAATGTATTAATTATATTTTTCGATAAAATTGATGTTATATGCATACCTTTCAAATTAATACATTTAATTAGTATTTAAAATATCACAGACCTATGTTTTGAATGATTACAACTTCACAATAAGAATGTGTTCTCTTTAATAATATATATAAGTTGTATTAATTTGTCCAAAATTTAATAAAAATGTATTGTTAATTCTGGCGTCTACTATCGGTTTACTCAAAGATATTTGAGATTCCGTAAAAACAAAGTAGATGGCTTTCAAATAATGGAACTATAGATGTATTAATTTGTAAAGTGTAACATATTGGTTCGAAACATTGTCGTCAAAAGTTCGAATCCCGGTAGTGCAACAACTATATTTTTCGATAAAATTGATTTTATATGTATATCTTTCTAATTAATATTTAGAATAACATTTCAATAAAATTTGTCGTCAATCCACTGTGTTGATATAGCATAATCGGATGATGCACGTTCCCCGGATTGGAAAAGATCCAGGTTCGAATCCCGGTAGCAACAACAATATTTTTCGATACAATTGATTTTATATGTATATCTTTCTAATGAATAAATTTAATTTGTATTTAAAATATTACAGATCTATGTTCTGAATAATAACAACTTCACAATAAGAATGTTTTCTCCTTAATAATTAAAAATCATGTTAATATTATTTATTATATAATATTCATACAAGAAATATTTTTTTTTTTTAAAGGAGAACACATTTATGTTGTGATGTTGCATTTTCGATTGGTGTAGAGAAATGATGAATGCGCTACCTATGATAGCAAGAGGTTTTTTAATTGATTAATTTAATTTTTATTATAAATATTGGTGTTTTCAAAATTTCTGACAGTTTAAATGAACTCGGACTGGAAAAATGTACCTTCAGAAGAAAAATTACTTCAATCACCTAATTCGTATATATGAAGGGACATTGACACTTTTCCACAATGTGATATGTAAATCTCTAGAAATATACTGGGATATTATTTATATCAAGTCAAATGAAATGTAAAGAAAAATATTTTCGTAATGTTTTGTGGTTTGACATATAAGATTAAATAAATCGATGTTCTAATTTTAAAAACTGATCATTATGGAATAATTATTACCTACCTAAATAAAATATTAATTTTAATTAACTTTCAGCAACATTCAAATGTTCCAATTCTTAAATATCTGTCAAAAGACTTCTGTTTATTATTTTGGTATATATATATATATATATATCTAGGCTATCAAATGAATTTGAGACTTCTCTTCGATGAAATATATGAATATTATTTCAAACATATGTTAGATAAAATAAAACACAATCACTTTGTATAAAACCATGAATTTTATTAAACGCCAACCGGTTCCGCTTAGCTCAAGCTACGTCAGGACGTATTTAAAACTAACAATAAATAAAAAAGAGTGCACTTATATAGGGAGACAGAATATAAAATTACATGTAAAAGAGAGAGACAGAATACATATACATTTAGACAGAACATTAAGGGAGGGGAAAGTACAATGTCAATGAATATTAAATTGATTTAAAAGGAAACATACCAAATGGATACAAATTGTACTATCACTATTCTCTAATTTTTTTATCTCAAGGACCTCTAAATTGTCCAACCGGAGGCCAAACCTGTTTTTATAGAGAATATTGACGCCTATGCTATTTTTAAATTAATGATCTTTTTCAATAATGTGGTTGGAAAATTCTGAGAAACGGAGTTTAATAAAATTCGATTTTATACAAACAGTGTTTTATTTAATCTAGTATGTCAAACCACTGTGTGATTGCTTTTTATGAAAATATGTAAATATATGTTATTGTACGTACTTTAAAAAGTAAGTATAAACTTTATTATAGTATGTGTATGTATTAGTATAAAAATATATGTTGATAGAACACGATTCAAAACAAATGACAGTGGTCGTGTACGAGTACGTGCATAAGTCGCGCAAAAATACCCGGAATTCAGACAATTCCAGAGATCTTCGATCTTGTCGTGAGTCACACGGAATATCTTGAGCGTTGCTCGCGGCACTGTCGCGAAGAATGCATTCCTGGTTGTTACACTCTCGCGACGCTCGGGAGAATCGGGAGTATATAGACACCTATGGCCGCCACCACGGGGAAGCGTATAGACAAGCCGCTTTACAAATGAACTTTTGCGTGTGGACGGTGAATATGTTGCGTGTGTGCGTGCAGTGCTGTGGGCAATGGCATGAATCAACACAAAATGGCAAACGATTAAGTATAATAAACAATATCCACAGATTATATAAAATATTTACAAGATTATCGTTCTAGGGTGATCCGTGATAGGTACAGCAAAAACAAAAATCAATTATGAAAATTCACAAGTTTTCGAATAACTTACAACTTAGCAGTGTCAAGTGCTCACTATAAATTAATAAATTCATTAATATAATAAGGAAAATTTATCTGTAGTGTATGTTCATAGTAAACAGAGTATGTTTAGGTGGAGGCACAGTGTTTCTTGACAGAAAACTAAATCCATTTCATTTTTTTAGTGACATATTTATTTTGATTTAAATAAATAAATAAATATTTTATAGTAAAAACAATATATACAACAAAATTACTATAAGAAAATGATGAAAATTATAATATATGTTAAAAAATAACTACAGCGTAAAAACTTTAAATTCAATAATAATAATGATATATAAACAAAAATACACGGTAAAAACAATAAAGTAGTATTGATACGGATATTTAAAAAATACACAAAAGTACTGACATAAAAAAATGTATATGTGTTTTTATTATTCTTAGTGTTCCAGATTTGCGAAACACACTTTTAGCGCGTTAATATCGGCCACGAATAACGTTATTGTTACATATCCGCCTTTAAATTTCCATCCCCTATACATTTCCTCCTGCTTGTCCTCAGTGTGAATTGTAAGCCTGATACCATCGAGTGTTACTTGATCAATATCATTTGGCTGATTGCGAACATTGCGATACCATTTGCGGTGTAGACATTTACCTCCAGTGCCGTGGAACACTATTTTATGTGATCTTGAATTGATCATAGTGTTTATTATTTGTGTGTGCCGTGGGTGAACTGTGAGGCCACCGTCTTCAGTCGGGAACGGAGATCGTGACTATCCTCGTTCACGTAGTATATGATCAGGGATTTCGAAGGTGTCATACTTGAGGTAAGGCGAGCACAAAGTTCTAGTTTATCTCATCTCATCTCTCTCATCAACCTCTTCCTAAATCCGTCTTTTGATATTTTTTACCACCTTACGGTAATTGCAACTGACAACCGGAATTATCGTAATCCTTTTAATAAGAAGTGCGACTCGAAGATTGCATAGTTAGTTTAATATTTTAATAATAAATAAAATAATACTTAAGTCTGTTTTTTTTGTTTGTTTTCCGAGTTTATTAGCGAGAAATTAATATGAAAGGAATACACATGTATGTGTATATAAAAATAATTATGTTAAACTTATGTAACAGGCATTTAAAAAAAATATTAATTGTTGTGAATTGTGTAATTGTCAAAATAAAATAGCTTGTGTAGAAAAGTTCCTAACATCATTAGACCATAACGTATAATATTCTGTACTGACTACTGTCATGGACTTATGGTCTATGTATAGTGCAGTGGCGTGCCCTAGGCATAGACCTAGTTTATGCTGCTAACATCGATGCCGCAAAACCGATGGGAATTTCAGTAGAGGTTCTGTAAGAAATACATTCTTTCAGAAGCATATTTTGTGAAAGTATTCCTGTGTGAATTTTTTTTTCGTTATTACGTGAAAAGCTTAAAATATTTTGTAATGTAATATTTTGTCAAACTTAAAGTACATTAGAAGGCATGCATTCAAGTCAACTTAAAATATACATTTGAGACCTTTTGAAACACGTCTGCTCAAGCGAAGGCGTGTATTCAGAACACTGAGCGGCGCGAGAGTTGGGTTTAGTTCGCATACGTTTGAGGCAGATTTTGTGAAAAAATACATGCGCAGCTTTATCAGTCATCTGTAAATGGATAAGTTAGCGCATTAACTTGAGATTTTTGAATTATTTAGACCTACATACATAATACATTAAATAAATATTTCATTTGAATTTATTTCGCGGAATTGAAGTTAAGAATTAAGATCACTCAATGACTAAGTTATCGGAGTTTTGAGTTTCATCACGAGAGACCACCAAGTTAGTTTTATTTTTTATACACAAGCGCTTAGCTGATCTTGAATATTGATGTGCGAACTAGATGCAAAGGTGAAAGTTAATTAAATAATTAATTAAAAATAAATATGTATAATGGTGCTACCTTAACATAGCACACCGGTTAGTTTTATAAACAACTGACTTACGGTTTGCACCACAGCGCTTATACTTAAATAACTTAGCGCTATTTTGTTGTTATTCCAAAGAAAGAATAGGCGTTTTATAAACCCTGTCAGTTTAAAACCGGGCGCTGTTCGCGCCAGTCCACCACGTGCGCGTGCGCTTCGGAGTTCTCAGCGTGTTTGTTGTGTCATTTACGAGTTTTTGAATTTCGCGGTCCCGAATTCAAAACAAAACATTCGAACATTATTTAAAAGTGGAACAATTTTAAAATAAATAATTAATTACCGTTCATTTTGACAGTTATAAAAATGTGTAGTGTATGTTAATTTTCAGTGAAAGTATTATTTTGTGAATGTTATATAATCAGATGATACTGATTATTACTGATGACAATTTCATTGATGTTCTGGTAAAAATATTATAAATATTAAAAAAATATTTTAAGAAACTGTACCTTACTTGCGCAATGATTTATATCGGTTTAAACTAAAAGTCAATTCTGTGAATGTGGAATTTTTTTTTCTAAAAAATATTATTCGCATTCTCTTTCATCTGCTGTTCATCATCTGCGTGGGAGACTAAGATATTGAAGAATATAATAACGAAAGAAGGAATATATATAAGTGTAATTTTAGATGTGATCACTAAGCATTGTAATATCGAGCAAAGTTTCTGAATTCCGGTAAAATATTTTGTAGCCGTTCAAAAAAAACGTAATATATTTTATAAACATATTTAATAATATATAATCTGGGTACATTTAGTGTATCTTTCTTTTCTTCTTCACGTATGCTCACCGGTCCCCTGAAATATCTAGAGCTGGCTGCTCATCACGTCTTCATTCTTCCCGGTCCTGAGCCACGTTGATCGCTGCGTTTAACCCTTCCAAAACCATGCAGTAACACAGATCTACCGCCTCAATTGTAAACCTGTAAATTTTGGAAAATACACGAACATAAAATTCATATTTTATTTTATTCTAAGAAAATCATTTATGCTTAGAATTGACTAGTGAAAACCCAATTATATAAATCGAATCCTACAAAAAGAATTATTTTTCAATTCAGTCTATTGTAAAATTAATATGTTGGCAAAATATCATTTGTGGTAAGACAAGTAGAGGTGACACATTAGTTTCATAATGAAAAGAATAACAGACCAATATGTTATACTTTTTTTTTAAAGATCTCTTTATTATTGTGAAGTAGGAATTTATTTAAAAAATATTTTGTAGTAGATTGCTTTCAAAAAATGGTATAACAGATGTATTAATTTGAAAGTGAAATACATAGATTTGAAAGATTGTCGTTAATTTACTATGCTGACATGGTGTAATAGTTAGTACACTTTTCTGGATAGCAAGGGTTCCTAGTTCAAATCTCGGTGTCAACAAAATATTTTTTCGGTAAATTGATTTCATCTGTATATCATTCTAATTGATACTAGAATCTTTTATCTCTCTTCCTGACTAATTAAATAAAGAGAGATAAAAAAAATGGTCGTATTGTATAGAACTAGATGGATGCTCCAAATTATATTAAAATATTGATCCTATTTTCGCAATTATTGCTCAATATTTAAAGTACGTTTATAGGATTAACAATTTTAAAGCCATTTAAGCTAATCAAAGCATTTTTTCATATTTAAAAGTTAAAAAACTCTAATTTCTTACGGTAACACGAGTTAACAGTATGGGTGCATATGGGTATTTAATATCACGGGATGGTAAAGGTCAAAAAATACTATTAACTCCTATATAAGCCTATCTATCTTGCAGAAGATGTTGCACGTCATAACTTCTTCTGGTAACGTATCCAAAGTATACTAGAATATTTCTGCAGCATGTTTTTAAAGTCTTTCAGTTATCCGTAACTGTTGGATATCTTTCAGTTATCCGTAATTGGAAGATAAAGTTATTTGTGCGGTAGTGTGGAGCTCGCGGTCCACAAAATATACAGCATCCGCATGTTCCTAATGTTTATACAGTTATCAAGAATACTTTTTTTAGGATGGACCGATTTCTCCATATTTTTGTCATACTATAAGAGATAAATAATTAAACTCGAAAATTTTCAAAAGTTTTTAATTATTATTTACCAGTTTTTAACAAATTTCATTAAATTAAAAAATGATTAGTTTTATATTATTTTTCATTTACTTTTACTTTTCCAAAACATGTGAATGGTGAATATAAAAATTTTAACAGATATTCATGATGTCATTTAATTAGTTATGCAATCTAAAAATAACTATGTATAATTTATCTTTTAAAATCAATATATAATTAATAGATGTATCAATTTGAAAGAGCTGCAGAATATAAGTTCGAAAATTTGTCGTAATTCGGTTAAGGTGGTGTAACTAGTAACGCATTTCCCCGGATAGGAAAATATTCAGGTTCGAATCCCGGTAGCAACTAAAATATATTGTTATTTTCTGTATATCTTTCTAATTGATACACTTATTTGTATTAAAATACCACAGAATTATGTTCTGAAAAAAACTGCAACTTCATAATAATTCATCTATTAATTGTCTGAAAAATTGGTTAAATTGATCAAATTATAAAAGATTCTTCCAGTAAGTAAATCAACATTTTTGATTCCTAATTAAATTCTACCATTATGGATACTGACTATTGTGTACTTTCACAGTACCATATGTGTATAAAATAAGCTGTATGCATTTAATAGCGAAATTAAATAATTATCTGATATAATATTATTAACTAACTAACTTGCTATCACGCAGTTTCCCCGCGAGGGTAAGCCGAGAGAATAGAGAGCCACATGATTCTGTTCTGACACACAGTTCTCACCTCATACACATTTACATATCTTCTCATACAAGCTCGCCGATTATTGATGCTTCTAACTGGACTATTCTCCAGTATCTGGTTTATCTGGTCATGCTATGTCTTTCGCGGTTGTCCTCCATTTCTGGTGCCATAAACACTTGCATCACATATCTACCATACCATTCTCTCCTCATTCATCCGTTTCATATGAAAAAACCATCTTAGTGATTCTTTCGTAATCTTATTCACTATACTAAGATCAGCTTTACATTCTTTCCTTATTTCTTCATTCTTTTCTATGTCATAAATGGATCTGTAACACATACGCCTAAGGGATCTCATTTCCATTGCATTCAGTCTAGTTTCGTTTCTATTCTGATAGCTCCAGGTCTCACTTCTATATATCAATATCGGTATCAGGACTCCACTGTGCACCGCTAGTTTTGCTTCGGTTGACAAGTTCCTATTAGCTATAATTCCATTCAAGCGCCGTTCACTTTGTTTTCTCCAGTCACCCTCCTTTCGATATCTTTCTCAGCCTTTCCGTTTCCATAAAATATACTTTACAAATTCACAAATTCATCTACTTGTTCCAAAAATTCAATACCTACAAGTATTTTGCACGTTGTATTGCTTTCTTCCTTCTATATTACCATCACTTTCGACTTGTTGACATTCACAATAAGGTCGCTTTCTTTGGATACATCGTACATTCTACTCACAAAACTCAGTAATTCTGCTTCATTATTCGGCCTTATTACTGCATTGTCGGCGTCCAATAAACAGCATACAATTAAATCGCTTGATATATTAAATACGGAATAGAGTTATTCAATAAATGTGATAGAATTTTAAATAAGTATAGTGGCCATGTTTATTAATATTTTGACAGCTGTCATTGTTATTTTTATTCAGTATAGTCTGCCATTTTAGCATGGAGTGTTTCACACTGGAAAATCGTTTACAAGTTATTAAAATCGGTCTTCGATTCAGCAAACTCAACCTGCACTTTGTGAGTTTTATGGTCGTTTCATCATTTCCAGAAATGTACCTGTAATTTGTTCACCTAAATCATATGATATCTCTCGATAAGATTGTTTTCTGTATGGATATGCAAAGTCACTTGTGTATGCTGATAAACCAACTACAATTGAACAATTAAGAAATAACGTAATTCATGTTATTGATGAAATTGCACCAGATTTATGTAAAAGAGTCGTTGAAAATTGGATACGAAGAATATATTGTATCAAACGTAGTCATGGTGCACATTCGCATAAAGTTATATTTCATTGTTAATGGCATCAAATAAAAAAAGTCACTGATTACTTGATTTTAAAACATTTAAACAAATAATAGATGTCTTATAGAGACAAAGCTATTTTTTATAATATTTAATGGAAATATATGGAAGTATGGGTAGTTAAAGGGCTTACGACCTGTCTTCGGCTGGCTTATAATATAACGTTCACCATTCTCACCCATTAATCAATTTCCATATCTATCAAATTTTTAAAAGTTGTATATATGTTAATATGTGGAAACACTTCGATTATCATTATACTATTGCCATCTATGGACTAAATTTGATCATTCATTTCCATGAAACCGCATATATGTCACAATGAGAATATAATTATTTTTCTGAAATTTTTTAAAGCAATATTCATATCTGTAAAATGTATTTAACACATTATACTAGAATACGCCTGAAAAATCAATATTTTCAATCTTATATATCTTCTTATTTTGATGTTATTAAACACATATCAGATGTCTTATAGAGACAAAGCTATTTTAGCCGAAGACAGGTCGTTAGCCCTGTAATCACCCATACTTTTATGTATTTCCGTTAAATATATTAAAAAATAGTTTCGTCTATGAGATATCTATTATTTGTTTAATAACAGTGACTTTGTAGGTGAAAATCCAGTAATTATGAGTTCTTGGACATATTCTAATATTATTAAAAAAATTAATTCAATTTTATAGTTCTATCACGTTTGTCAGATAACCCTGCATAATAATACTTGTGATTAGAATATTACGAGATATATATTGTATTTCAGAGAAATTTCAGTTAAGTACAACTTAAGTACCGATGAATAGTTTAAATTGTTTAAGGTGAAAGTGGATAGTGTAAATTTAGAATAATCATGAAATGCCTTGTGTAAACAAATGTTTTGTTAATATTAGAAATCTAAATATATGACGCAAGTGTTGATGGAACCAGAAATAGAGGACGTCCGCGGAAGACTTGGCACGACCAGGTAAACCAGATAATGGAGGATGGTTCTGTTAGAAGCCTCAACAATCGGCGAGCTTGTATGACAAGATGTATGAATGTGGATGAGGCGAGAATTGTATGTCAGGACAGAAGAGTGTGGCGCTCTATCCTCCCTGCCTACCCCCACGGGGAAACGGCGTGATGGTAAGTAAGTAAGTAAGTAAGAAATCTAAATCTAAATCTAAATATATAATACGCAGAGTAAACCCTTTGAATGATATCATGTATATAGGTGTGCACGTTACACAGCGCCTTGAATGTTATCGTCTATAGCAATTTGTTATAGTATCTGAGAAAATCGCGAGCAGTGAAGAATGGTAGAGTAGGGAGGGGGGTGGGGCGTGTGTCGTAATTCGTAATCCAATGCTCTGGGATGATTTATCTCCCAGGAGCGCACGTCCGAGACGGGACAAAGCCAGGCAATGGACCATTGTGACGAATTAAATATAAATTGATATGAATTGCGATACGGTCAGCAATACTAGACGCCGACACTTCCTGGAATATTATACAACCCTGGCAAATACGGATTTATTTACATTAGAGTAATGGTTTGAAATTAGAAATGTGCATGTTGTGTGGGTTGTCTTGATATTTTATATAGCTCGTCGTCAACCATTAAAAAATTAAATTAAAAAACATAATAGAATTCAAAAATATTTCAGTATTTTCGATAAACCTATTTTAAAGTTAACGTATCATGATATCTGCGAAGCTGCCTGGTGACTGATTTAGGATATCGGTAAATAAAGTGATTTATGGCTTGGCTAAATGAAAGAAAATAAATAGTTGGTTGGGGATTTGAAATCGCGCTTCCGAATATGATTCTGATCTGAGACGTCTTAAAAAGAAATGCGTCAATATTAATGTATTTATAATAAATGTACAATTGTACAACATCGTACGTTGGTATGTTACTTGCGTTAGTGTGGCGCGATATTAAACTAAATTTGCCGCAGAGACGGATATATGCGATAGAACGCCACACTGTTCAGTGATGTTACAACACTCGTCTCGTCTACTTTTAAACAAAAAAACAAACTTTCTTTTCACGTACGGTCGTTAATAGTTAAACCTTCGAACAAGGCCCTCCTCCGATGATGTATGTTGTACGAGTATGTACGTCGTTCCAACGGATTTATTGCGATTGTCTAACCTTTCTGTTACTTTACAAATATTCAAATAATCTTTATTTTATTATTTTTCTATATAATAATATTTACATGCATTTCAAATATATTCTATATCTAGTCTATATGCGTGTGGCGTTAACTTTGTTGTTAGACATAATTTAAAATTGTGTTTATATTTAACTTTGTTTAAACCACTGCGTCGTTTTTACGTCAACCGGTTTCGATACTAACGTATCTTCGTCAGAACTGGCGTTCAACTTAACGTTGTGTGCCAGATACGAAGATATTTTCGAACACATATATTCTTAACACCATTATAAGTACACACAGCTTGCACTAGTCGCTATGACAGAAGTTATTTACTTATTTACTTACTTACCATCACGCTGTCTTTTATTATTATTTTCACTTTTAAATATAATTTCGATAATTATTAATTCCATTACACTATGTCAGTACCAGTGGAATACTCTTTGTATATTTGGCCAAGACACAAACCGCTTTACTTAGTTTTTAAAAAGTCTGGCGGTGAGATTCAGAAGCGTGGCGTCGCGCGTGTAAAGACACACGGTGTATGTGAACTACTAATGCATAAGCAAAGCTGAATCAGACTATAATGATGAGAAAATAATATTATACATTAATTTAACATAAAAAAAAAAAAACTAAATATAACTATGAATACACTCTGTAAAAATGTATATAAAATTTTCTCAGTATTTCAAAATGGAACTGACTCAGAAGCCAAAAATGCGAAAAATTCTGTTCATTCATAAAAATATTATTCGGAAATGAATTTTAAAATATCTCTTAACATCCTTATTTATTGCATCCTGAGCTTTTTGATGTTTTTTGCTATAAACGCTTTGTATAAAAATTTATTTGATTCTCGATAGATCGCAGATGTTTTCCGGTGACTTCACCTCGCCGACTATACATTAATTCTAACGTCTCAACGTTAAATTAATCATTACAATGTTTGCTTATAAAGTCATAAATCCTCGAAAAGTGTCGCCGTAACAGGGTGGATTTTATTTAAAATTTGTGTTCCCGTGCGCCGCTAGCGAACAACGAAAATAAACTGTTTACTGGAGTGTCGAAGAGTTTATTAGTGGAAAGCTTACCAATTAGTGGATTTATAAAGTTTCCGTGCGAGTGCTGTCGTGCCCGGCTTCTTGGTCTCCGGAACAAGCGGGAGAATGTCTGGACGTGGCAGGGGAACGGCGCTGGAGTGCTTCAGCGGTACGGGAGATCCTGTGCTGGGACGTCAGAGAATTTTTACAATCCTCGTTCTGCTTGTTACTGTAAATCCAGCATTCACAGGTAATAAACAATTTTATTTAATAGATATAATATTTTCCTTATTGCATTGTAAGATCATTTTCTGTTTTCTAGCTGTATTGACGAAGCAAGAAAATAACCAAAATAATTCCGAATTTACAACAGAAATTAAAATTCATGGAGTGATCTAGATTATAAGATACATTTTACAGAATTTTAATTAAAAGTTATTTATATTAAGATATATATATATAATGGGAGTGATAAACTAACATATTGACAGTTAACCTACTATTAATTGATTGTGATAAGGATTGGAGAAATATCGTGTTTTTTAAATAATCATATTTCAAACTTATTAACATAAAATATCCCAAATTCTATACAACCAGCTTTCTATACCAAAAATAAATTAAGTAAGGATAAAGATGATATGTAAAAAAATCGTGTATTTACAAATTAGTTGGCAATGATTGTAATTATTTTTAAATGGGTAAAACTTACAGAAATGTTGATATTAGAATTAAAGAGCATTTGAGATGTTAAACAGTAATAATATTTTTTTTTAAAGAGAATACATTCTTATTGCGAAGTTGAAATTTTTCAGAACATAGGTTTGTGATATTTAATACAAATTAAACTTGTCAATAAAAAATATATACAAAAAAAAAACATTTCTTCAATATTAGCAAAATTACTTTGTGGCCTCATTTTATGTAAATAATTAGAATTGAGATGTCTAAATAGCAACAACTATTCAGAATTTTTTAGTCACCTTTTGGAAATAAACCATTATTTTGACATTAATAAGGGTTTAGAAATTATACATACAAATACTAGGGGTTCACAGTTAGATAAATTTGAAATTTTATAAAATAAAAAAAGTGTTAATAGCAAGCTAAATATTATAAATAACCAAATGCTCTTTGCAAATAGTCACCTTTTAAATTTGTATTCATATTAGTTTTTACTTATTCAGCATTTTATTGTTTTGTTTTTATCTATGCTTGTATTTATAATTTCAGTATACATTGTTTCCTGAAGAATATACCATAGGTATCGAAACATGTTAATTGATCAATAAATAGTTGTTTAAACAAAGTATTTTGTATAATTATTTATAAATTCGATAATTTAATTTTTTTTGGACCTATATCTTTGTAATTATATTATATTATTTTAATTTTTATTATATTTTTAGAACTAAATCTGAATTCTGAATCTGAATCTGAATAGACACGGATCTGTAGTGTTTAATATAAAACAGAATTATCAAAATTTATAATGTATCGCCTTATGCACGCCTGTTCATTGTAGAGGCCTCTTACCATCTTGCAATATCAATTAGCAATAACAAAAAATGTGTTTTCATTAAAAAGAGCTTAAGATTTTTAAACTAATATTACAATACATAACTAACTATTGCAAATAAAGAATTTGACTTTTCGTCCACTGTAGCAGAACACCTTGATAGTATTTTATTCTATTCGTTTTAAAAACATTAAAAAAAAAAAATTAAAAAAATTTCAACGATAAAAAACTGTCGAAGTTTACAAATAAGCCGTTAAAACAGATACAAATAAACGACTAAAATTGTCAAAGCTTTGAGATACGTTACGTGTTGACTCATCGCAAATACAATCAGTGTGTTTGTGTTTTTGTGAGACGATTTCCTAATTGCCATTTGTGCTAATGAATTCCTTCAGTTTTATGAGGCGTGCGACCCCGGCCGAGCGAAGTGTTCAACATTTGAACTGTGAGGTCTCCGTGAGATGCTTGATCTATACAAAACAAAGCATTTCTATGGGAAATTTTACCAATGTATGAGTCAGCATTTTGAAAAGACTAAATGTACCTCATTAAATTTGCCGGCGATTGATTTCGAGGACAATTATGAAATATCGGAGCGTATTGATTGACAAAAGTTCTTTCGTTACTTAGGAATTCATTTTGCTTTGAAAAAGATTTGTTATATAATAATGTGTATTATATAAGATTTTTCAGAGATGGTAGTCCAAACAGGGCTTACAGTTAGGAAACATTACTAGCAACCCATTGAGCATCAAATAGAGCTATCTGAAAATTAACAATTTAGAAGTTATTTGAACTTTTGCGATTTGACAAAACACTTTGTTTAAACCACGATTTATTGAATATTCTACATGTTTCGATACCATATATAAAAACAGAACTATAAAGTGGTGAATAAGTAAGAACTAATATGAAAACAAACAACACATCCTCTGCGGGTGGTGGGTCAGATCTTTTTACACTAATAACAAATTAAAGAATTGTATATTAAATAATAAGGATAAGGACGATAATTTAAAAAAAATCTGTAGTCTACAAATTAATTTGCAATGATTGCAATTATTTTTATATAGGTAAAACTTGCAGAAATGTTGGTATAAGGATTAAGGAGTACTTGAGATGCCTAAATAATAACAACTATTCAGAATTTTCCAATCACGTTTTGGAAACAAAGCATTATTTTGATATTAATAAGGGTTTTGAAGTTATATATATAAATACTAGGGGTTTACAATTAGATAAATTTGAAATTTTAGAAATAAGAAAAAGTGTTAATAGCAAGCTAAATATTATAAATAACAAAATTCTCTTTGTCACTATTTAAATTTGTTTTCATGTTAGTTTTTACTTATTCCCCACTTTATAATTAAGTTTTAATCTATGTTTGTATTTTTTAATTTCAAAATACATTGTTTTCCGAAAAAGATACCATAGGTATCGAAACGTGTAGAATAATCAATAAATAGTGGTTTAAGCAAAGTATTTTGTCTAATTATTTATTTAACTTTTATGCTAAAAATCGCAAAAGTTATATAGAATGACCCACAAAGTAATTTTGCAAATATTGAGGAAGTACTACTTACTTATCATCACGACGTATCTCCACGAGGGTAGGCAGAGAAGATTCATACATCTTCTCATACAAGCTCGCCGATTGTTGAGGCTTCTAACAGAACCATCCGTTATCTGGTTTACCTGGTCGTGCCAAGTCTTCCGCGTACGTCCTCTATTTCTGATGCCATCAACACTTGCAACACATATCTTTCTTACCATTCTCTCCTCATTCATCCATTCCATACGATCAAACCACCTATGTGATCCTATCTTAATTAATTTTACTTACTATACTAAGATCAGCTTTACATTTTTTTCATTATTTCTTTATTCTTTACTCTGTCATAAACAGATTTGCCACATATACGCCTAAGTGATTTAATTTCCACTGCATTCAGTCTATTTTAGTTTCTCTTCTACCAGGTACAGGTCTCACTTCTATACATCAGTGTCGGTACCAGGACTCCACTGTGAACCACTAGTCTTGCCTTGGTTGACAAATTCCTGTTAGATATAATTCCATTCAAAGCGCCGTTTATTTTATTCACTGCAGTCACCCTCCTTTCGATATCATTCTCAGCCTTAACTTTTTTTAAAAATAATAAGACAAAACACTTTGTTTAAACCACTATTTATTGATAAATCAATATGTTTCGATACCAATGGTATCTTCTTCAGGAAAAAATGTAAACTAAAATTATAAATACAAGCATAGATAAAAACAAAACTATAAAGTGGTGAATAAATAAAAACTAATATGAAACCAAATTTAAAATGTGACTATAGAAGATACCGTAGATGTCGAAACATGTTGATTTATTAATAAATAGTGGTTTAAACAAAGTGTTTTGTCTAATTATTTATATGTGGCCACAAAGTAATTTTGCTCATATTGAAGAAGTAACTTTTTTAAAATTAACCTTAATTTAATTATATTGTAGCTCATAAGAAAGCTACACTATCACAGCAGATGTGTAAAAATTTTCATTGTGATAGATTGAATTTTATGGCACAAATTCATAAAAGTTCGAATAATTTCCAAACTGTTGAATTTGACGCTCTACAGTTTGCTAGGCCACGTAGACAACTGTCTCTTAAACACACTGTATGCTTGAGAGATATTGTTGTCACTTTAAATTTACACTGAATTACGTAATATATATATACAAGGGAAAGTGACAGTTTTAAGTACCCGCGCGTAGGCAAATAAATTTACTACGCGGTAGGGTTAATTTTAACGTTTTTAACCACGTGTTCTCGTGAATATTGACGAGCCATGTTTTCGTGGCACTCCATAACCCGAATTGAAGATATCAATTGGCCGTTTACTTATTAAGGTTTCCAGACCTCAATTCCCTGATTACTTTTTACGGGGATACTTAAAGGGAAAAAAGTCTATAAACATTTCTAAAATATGAAGTTGAAGAAACGAGTCACAGGCGTAATACGAACAGCTAATGCAAATGGTTATGGACGATTTCATGCTGAGATTACAAGAATGTATTAACTATGGTGGAAGCTATTTAAAAGGTGTCATTTTCAAAGTCAAAACACATTAATAAACAGCTCTGTAGTGTTAATTTTGTACCGAAAGTATTTAAAGTATTATTATTTTATCTTCATTCTCCCAAATAACTTGCCCAAATCGACACATTCCACAGAATAATTCGGGATATATTCATTTTATTTAGATACATTGTATATTATAAGTGATAATTTAGAAAATTTGAAACCTAATGTTTTAAGTAAAGACTGGTTTATTAATGGTAATTCATATTTAAATATATTAATTAGAAAGATATACATATAAAATCAATTTTATCGAAAAATGTTGTTGCGCCACCGGAATTCGAACATGGATCTCTTTACTAACAGGGGAAGGTGCATTATCCAACTATGCTACTGCAAGAATATCTTTAGAGACAAATTTTCGAACATATATGTTACCTTTTTTATATTAATACATTTAATCGTTCCATTATTTGAAAGAGCCATCTACCTTATTTTTATAGAATCTCAAATACCTTTGAGTAATCTGATAGCAGACACGAGAATTATCAATTCATTTTTATTAAATTTAGGACACATTGATACAACTTTATTATTAGGAGAACACATTCTTATAACTTCCCAATAAGAATGTGTTCTAATAAAATATTTAGTTGCAAAAACCAAAGAAATTGGAGTTGTGGTTGTTTTAATGAGAACAGTTGATAAATGAGACATTATTGGCTATATAAAATTGAGGGTTAAGTACAAAAAACGTGGTGGGACTAACAAGATCTCACCAGTTTTGTCGCCTTATCGTTATTTAAAAAAATGACTGATAATGCCCGTCCGCATACTTATAATATTACAAAATCGGATACACAAAATTTCGGTTGGGTTAGGTTATTCCACGTTCGCCGTATTCTCTTGACCTCGCTCCATTAGATTTTCAACTTTTTCACTCTATTCAATAATGGAACTTTTTTAAAATTTTCATTATTTTGAAATCATTGTGAAGATATGATAAACATTTATTGACATATTTTTTTGCACATCAGAAGTGAACAATTATATAATACACTTATTAGTTGAGTGCGGGATGCAGGAGGTATCCATCTCTGATACATAAAACATTGTCCTGGCTACTTTTGCTAGTCTACCGTCTGCGTTGAGCTATTTTTTTAGTATTTTTATATAGCTTATAGCTATTTTTTTTCGTACTGTTGTGGTGTTATTTTATTAAACATGCCATTTATATAATATTGTTGAATATTTTTACACACAATGAGTTAGTGGAGTGCTTCAGAAATGAGCTTTTGTAGTATTTAAAAAAAAATAATACAAAAATCCAGATTACCATGGTGTTTGAATATTTTCAAAATGTGCAAAACTTTCGGAGATATTGGCGTTCAAAAATTTGTTGAAAAACACTCTGATTACCGTGTGACGTCACGTGTGAGTGTCGATTACTGAATTTTAGACTCTGAAGATGTGACGTCACACGATAAAACGATATAAACCGATCGTTTTTAAAACAGGCAACTTTGAACATCTGTAACGCTATATTTCAAGATATCGAAACAATTCTTTCAGTTTTGTAAAGTAGAATTGTTTAAATTTTCATCTTTAGATTTTTTTAAAATATAAAACGTTAGTATTATTTATTATATTTACCTAGAATTAGATAGATATTTTTTCAACAACAAAACCTTGAAATAATTTTCAGGAATATAGATGGGTACGTTGTTATTCCACGGTATTGGAAGATGCAGTTGAAACTGATTAATAATTCATGACTCATTATCTAATTTAACGACATTGTCGTTTGACTCCGTGCACGAGTTCTGAGTCCACCTGTTAAAATACAACAACCAGTGCTAGACTATACAATGAATAATAAACATTAAGAAAATAATATAATGGAATAACTTATGTATTGTTAAGTTATAAAGCTAAATTTTTTTCTTTTCTCACAAAATAAGTACAAAGGAGAGTACTTCACGTCAAAAACTAAAACTAATAGCCAACTGCTTCACGCAAGACTGGCTTTGAAATTTTTTAAGCCTTAGCACAATATATTATTGGGATATAAATATATTGTTATAATTTTTAGAATGAGGATCGACGATTTATAATATTTATTCCAAATACTAATTAAATGTATTAATTAGAAAGATATACATATAAAATCAATATTATCGAAATATATTGTTGTTGTGCTACCGGAATTTGAACTTGGATCCCTTTCCAAATCGGGGAAGGTACATTATCCAACAGCGACATTATTTTTGACGACAAATTTTCGAATCTGTATGTTACACTTTTTCAAATTAATACATCTATCGTTCCATTATTTGAAAGCCACCTACTTTGTTTTTATGGATTTTAAATACCTTCGAGTAAACCGATAGCAGACGCCAGAATTATCAAAGCATTTTTATTGAATTTTTGGATACATTGATACTACTTATATATTATTAGGAGAACACATTATTGTTGTGAAGTTGTAATTATTCAGAACATGGGTATGTGATGCAATTAATTAGTATTTAAAATAATAATAATTTGGAAAGAGATCCACCACTGGTGGTTTACGATAAAATTGTTTTTATTTGTATATCTTTCTAATAAATACATTTAATTAGTATTTAAAATATCACAGACCGTCAGTTCTGAATAATTACAATTTCACAATAAGAATGTATTCTCCTAATAATATTTATTCCAACAATTTTCGTTTCGCAGTACTTCAACCATTTTATAAATTGGTATTAGTTTAATGGTACAGTGAGGAACTCGGCTGACCCAAGTCGTACTAGCCATATAAATGATTATTAGGCATAAGCTTGGGAAGGCCTAAGTTAAGATGGCGCGACAAAACTGGAGAAAAATGGTAAAACAGAGATCAGTGGAGGAAAACTCTTGTGGAGGGCAAAGCCCACCAGGGGTTGTGGACCACCAAATAATAAATTAATAAATTAATATGTACGATAATACCGAAACTTTTGAAACAAAGCCTCGACAATGGCACGTGCAACATTTCACAATAAGAATGTATTCTCCTAATAATATTTATTCCAACAATTTTCGTTTCGCAGTACTTCAACCATTTTATAAATTGGTATTAGTTTAATGGTACAGTGAGGAACTCGGCCGACCCAAGTCGTACTAGCCATATAAATGATTATTAGGCATAAGCTTGGGAAGGCCTAAGTTAAGATGGCGCGACAAAACTGGAGAAAAATGGTAAAACAGAGATCAGTGGAGGAAAACTCTTGTGGAGGGCAAAGCCCACCAGGGGTTGTGGACCACCAAATAATAAATTAATAAATTAATATGTACGATAATACCGAAACTTTTGAAACAAAGCCTCGACAATGGCACGTGTTACCGTTTTTTTAAGGAAACCTAATTATACAAAGTAAAGACTAGTGATTAACTTAGCGCTGAACTGCTGGCTTGAAAATACGTGTTCCACGATCGTTTTGGAGCGACACTTCACCGATAAAGCATCCCCTGAAAATGGGTAATGAGATTTATCCGAAACGTTGGAATAAGAATGGTTCTTGTTACGACCAACAGACGCGGGATAATCATATATTAGTATTTCCTTGTACCGGTGGGTAGGTACTATAGGTAGATCTATATACGAGTATACATAATGTTTTATAAGATTGACGACAATTGTGTTGGCACAAAATACAGTTTTACGTACAGACAAAACAACGCTATTTGCTATTATTTATTCGTTATTACCAACAGACGCGAGATAATCATATATTAGTATTTCCTTGTACCGGTGGGTAGGTACTATAGGTAGATCTATATACGAGTATACATAATATATTATAAGATTAACGACAGTTGTGTTGGTACAAAATACAGTTTTACATACAGACAAAACAACGTTATTTGCTACCAAAATATAATTCACGATTTGTGGTCCAGCGACAATGAAAAATATTAAAATTAGTCAAAACAAATTTAATGGTCGCACCAAATCGGAAAAATTTAAATATCTACTAACAAATGTTACGCCTATATACAATGTTACGGGGTGATTAACCGTGACATTTTTGGTGTCACATTTACATATCGTATAATATTATGTGGTTATTCAAAAATTAGTTAAAAAAAAACTTGATTTATTATATCAGTAAAGAGGATAATTATTCATCTCAAGAAATGGTTTACGTATTGTGTAATACAATGTGGATCATCTTCTACTTTAGTGGCTTCGTGGGACAACATGATCAGTAGGTAATTAATATAATTGTGGATGTTATTTATCTCTGATAAATTAAACAAAATAGGTGTTAGCGAAAGTTCTTAATTCTTATACAGATTCTTTTTAACCTTATCTCAGATATACATACTTGGTTACCTACTTGCTCGCCAACTAGCGCAGAGCATCTCAATGTTAATTTGATCGCCTTACTGAAACCAACAAGAACTGTTTATTTTTGATTACGCGTTGGTCACCTACTTACCTCGAGAAATCTACGCCGAAAAGTGGCCGATGGTATCTTTCTTCAATTTACGAGTATCTAAAAACTGATCATCTTCCAGCATTATCGAAGAATTACATAACTTATTGTGGAGAGAGACACGGGGCATCAAATGGTGAGTGATTTCTTAATACTGTTATCCTGTCTTTTCCATCAGCATTCATTTATACAGTCCACTGTGATTATCCCTAAAACCAGGATACAAATATATAGGACTATGTAGTACTAAAATTATACGCGTATTCTGATACCAAAATATATTCCAAAATAACATCTAACGAACTCAATGTGCATCGATATTAAAGTGCATACTTTTCAATTCAGATTATGAATTTTGCAATATTTAGCGCAATAAACACGTTCCCAAATTATTGCTCCGCGTCCCCATGTGGTTAGGAAACCACCGAGGTGATACGTGATTAATGTCCATCCTACCTATCTATCGTATCTTGGGTATGAGAAACGACGCGATAAAATCAGATTTAAAACTAAAAAGGCACCTAAAAAAATTCTGCAATAAATATGTACTCTCTTAAAAATTCTAATTAAATGTATTAATTAGAAAGATATACATTTAAAATAAATTTTATCGAAAAATATTGATGTTGCACCACCGGGATCCGAACCTTGATCTCTTTCCAAACCGGGGATGGTGTATTATCCAACTAACTATGCCACAACGACACTATTTTTGACGACAAATGTACTCTTACACTGTTTTATCGTTCCATTATTTTAAAGCCATTTACTTTGTTTTAATTCTAATTAATACATTTAATTAGTATTTAAAATATCACAGACCTGTGTTTTCAATAATTACAACTTCACAATTAGAATGTGTTCTCCTAATGGATGTTCTCTCTTCTTTAGAAAATAGGTTTTTCTTGAAAAATTGTTCATTTCTGGAGAACCGAAATAATTAAATCCGCTTTATACAATAAGAAATCAATGTTGCTTTTTACGACCCGAGTTCATTGTGAATTGTGACGCTTTCAAGTAGAAATTTTCCATCTCGTGCTGTCATGTCTGCTCTCCTGCTGTTGCACTAATAAAAATGGTAATATTTCACGAGAACTTCCAGGGCAAATTCATTTTAAAAGAATTTATATCGTTTATATAAATCACTTGAGAATGTGATAACAACTATTTTTAGATGTTAAATTCTTTCAGGTATTTTGCGGGACACTTTCGCGGTGTAATTTAAATATGCGATCACCTAATCACAATGACAATGGGAGACCGTGTCAACGAATGAATAGCAGAATATATTAAATAATATAGAAAACGTTATGAGAGTGTCTAGGAACGTTGTTCGCCCACAATTCTTCACCAGGAAAATTGTTCGCCGCGTAAAATGTTTTTTTTTTTTTTGTTAACATATGTATACTTTTTAAATACGACTATTACTTCTATATATATGCAAAAAAGAGTAAAACAATAGTATGGTATTCGAAATAAAATATTCATTCATAAATCAAAGTCCAAATGAATTAACATAACTTAACTTTACGTAATCAATATAAAAAAAAAGTAAGAAGTACTGATATTAAAGAGACCTTCGGTATGGAATCTTTACTTCTACATATATAATATAGTACTCAACCGCAAAATCACCACAAGTGTCTTCGAGAAATCAAGTGAATATTATTTGGTCTGATAAACAAAGAGTTAAGGTGGCTTGGACACGTTTTGAAAAAATCAGAGATACAACTATCAAGATGTGTCTTCATAGTCGATAAAGAGACGAAAATGATGGTGACGATGAAAATGTAAAAATGTCTACAAACCAGCTTTGGACAAATGTAAAATAATCCGTTCTCAATTAAAACAACAAAAAAATCCATTTGATATGTAAGCAGTAAAATTTATTCGGCGAACAATTTTATTGTAGCCGGAAACAATTATAGGCGAACAATTGTGTGCGATAAATATCCTGAAACCGGGCCAAGAGGATGTTGCCTACAAAATAAAACATAATTCAATAATCCTCTTATAGCAATTAGCTTTTGTTTTAATATCTAACATTTTCGCATCGGACCGCTGCTCGAGGTGTGGCATAAGAAACTGAATTCTCCTAGACGCTAATGCGGTCTATTTATATCCGTCGCGTCGCGTTTATGTCAAATTAGTGGAATCAGTTTGAACAATGTATTGTCGGAGAGTGGATTCGAGCGGGTTCGGATAAAATTCTGATTTTTCTTCTCGTGCCTCGTTCAACGGACGTTGGCTATCATCACTTCATTTACTGCGGCCTGGAAAAGTTCTACTGTAGACTGGCCAAACCATTGTCTTAGGTTTTTCAGGCATAACGTTCTTTTTCTTCTAGGGTCTCGACTTCCAGCAAACATCATGAAGTGCAATATCTCATACGTGTCCGAGATATTGAAGTTTTCGGATTTTTACTGTTTACGTTAAGGAGTGGCTTGTTGGTGTAGTGGTCTTGTGATCTGGTGGTCGGGGGTTCGTGCCTCGTTCCGGGACAACAGCAAGTTAGTCCTGTTTTCATAGTACAAGCGTTTAGCTTAGTTTGAAAAGAGTACGAATATTGATGTGACATGTATTCCGTGTACGCATCTCTATTTAAAAAAAAATACTTATTTTTCTTTATTCATCCGTACATATAATATATAATAACATCTTCATTCGTAACTCTGTACATCCAGCTTATTTTAAGCATTCTTCTGTAGATCCACATTTCAACATTTCAAATACTTCAAGTCGTCTAATCGTTTCTTCGGTTAGTGTCCATGCTTCCATTCCGTAAAATAAAATCGAAAACACATAGTATCTGACCATTCTCATTCGTAATCTAAAGTTGAGCAGCAAAGTTACGCCAGCAAAGTTAAGTTAAGTTAGATTTTCTGAAATTTTGACACGGTTCGCCATCACTGGCCTAGTTCAATATGACGCCAATCAGCGTTTATTTAAATTATTCACCGCTTGGCGTATAAGCGAGTCTGACTATTTTGTTGTACCAGATCGTTTTTTAATATATTCAACGTAATCAGACAGTCGCGCGTGACAGGAATACCAACCGCATTCTTACACTGTCCATACTCCATTCCTAGAATTATATTGTATCGATAATTTTTCCTATGTTTATAAATAGAATGCGTAATTTAAATTGTTTTGTCTAAATATAATGAAGGCTTGTTCAAACTCTGACAAAATTAAATAACAAATCACTTGAAGACTTCACTTAAGTAACATTATAATAAATTAGGAGAATTATAGCCATAGCAAAACAAGCATTCACAACGACTCACCTTTACTGTATATAGGCAAATAAATAAAATAAAATGTCTATAATACATTCCTGAAGCGGAGCAGATTCAGCTACCGAGAAGTAAAATGAAGGCAAATAATAGAGACAGCTACAGCAACAAAGGAATGTCTCTTTAGAAGGAGAAGAAAAAGAAAGGAGAAGAAAAAAGAAACATGAAGAAGATTAAATATTTAATATGTAATGTGGAAGCTGTCATATAATACATATCACATCGACCTCTCTTGCTACCGAAAGTAATGAACTATTTGTTAATTTTTTAATATTTAATAATCGTAAAAATATATACGATTTCGCTAATGTATGTTTTTTTTACTCGTAATAAAGTGAATGTATACTTTATTTTAAATTGAATATACGCACTGTTGTTGAATATATAAAAGAGAAAACATTTAAGCAACATTATATTACTATATATTAATTTAGAGATATTAAAAATAGGTTCGACATATTTGATACTTTGGCGAATATGTGGAATTTTTTCTAACTGGCAAATGGCACTTACGTATCCAAATAAAAGTCTTAGATAAAAGATGGGGAAATACAATAATTTAATATCATACTTTACATTTATGGTAGCTTAAATAAAAAAACGTGGACAACAATATCTACAGATCAAATACTCTTCCGTTCCATATTGCATGATTGTATTTTCATCCTCCGAGGCCGCACTGAGATATAGAAATCAGTGCGCCAGACTCCGATCATAACATTGACATCAGGGTACAGCATCCATAGCAAGACTCCGCTCCAAATAGAGCATTAAAGGCCACATTCGCTTCCATCCAGAAACATCAGAGTCTTGCCGAGCAGGACCAAAACCCTCTGCCCAGCCAGATAATAGTCCCATTTTAAGTCACGTGCCCATCCCAAGGTGAAGAAGACCCTGTCAGGAATTAATCTTATGCCAGGATCGATGGTAGATAATCCATCTTGTCGCCATGTAGTATTGGCTTCGCTTACCGGGTTGGGAAACAATTCTATCTCCGTGTAACCGAATCTTTCTAGCGCTTTAAAATATCTCGCCGCGACCGAGTTGCAGACATAACTGCTACCTCACTCGGCCGGGCCCCGATCGACATCTGACAGCAGCGCTCTCACTTCCTGCCGCTCGGACGGGCAGGCATAGATTTTTAATTTTATAGATTGGTTATCACCACTGTAGAATAAAAATTTCCTACATGAATTTTGTTATCGGGACGAGTACTATAGCGTAACGTTATAACGTCCACGACAAAAGATCCGGCCGACAAAAGATCCGTCCGACTAAAGCTCCAGCCGACCACCTTAGATCTAACGGCATAATGGCCACAAACAAATTACAATTTAGAAGTTATTTGTTTTATTTTTCACATATCAATAATGTTGAATTCATATTACGTAAACCTCTTACTCATAGTGTAAAAAATAAAACATGAATGGTTAGCATCTTGATCATACATATATATAATTCCATTAACTTTCGAAGAATTAACACATTGTTAAAAAATAATTAATTAATTAAATAACGCATTTAAGGATACATATTTAAGGCAGTGTAAAGTTTCATTATGTTTTAGCATCGTATTTGTTTTTTGTATAATTATGACGTTCGTTTTTAATTTAAAGAATTCCATTTTCTCACTGTAATTTTTATATTAGTAATGAGTGAAAGGTTATATGCATATTTTACCTCTCAATTTATCGATTTGTTGATAGCTGTTTCTTAAAAAAACATTTTGAAATTTTGTTTGTGGCCGTTATGTTGTTGGATCGAATGCCGTATGGATCAATTGTCGGATGGATCTTTAGTTGCCTGGATCTTTTGTCGTGGACATATGTATAGTCGTTGGGCCAAAATTCCGCTAAGCTTTTCTAGTACATAATATATTCTTGCTTCCACAAAATACACGGTTTTTCGATACTAAAAATGTTTAATTACTTTTAAAAAGTACCGGGAGCACATCAAAGTTTGTGTATGGTTCGCAGCTAGAGAGGCTTGCCCATAAGCGCGGCGTTCTCTTATGAATGGAAAGTATTAGAGCATTTCTGCCTGGTGTATCGTCCCGCCTGAATACGCTGCGAGCTTTGCCGGCGGCCGCTCGAATGAAGTCCTTCTGGGAACGGAAAAGTTCCCTTTTTTCTACACCAGAATGAAACAGTTCCTGTAAATATGTGCGCCTTCACGAAGTTATGCAAAACGTCACAAAGCGAAATATTTTAGGTACAGGAAGTTTAAAAAAATATGCAGCAATTAAGCTCGCGCAAATTATTGTAGACCTTTCATCAGAATGGTATAATAATATTTAGATTTTGAATTGGGACTGGTCCATTCCTGTATTTTTAAAGTTTATTAATTAGTTCATTAATTATTGTTAAAATAATATTATAGTTATAGTGAAGGAATAATTAAATTATTATCCACGAATTTTGTTGACTTTGATTGAGTTCGTTGTATAAATCAATAAACATTTATAAATTAATTGTTAAATAAATTAGATTCCTATTGCTTTGTTTCCAGGTATTCAGGGTCAGTAGTTCAGACACTCTTTCTCTTTCTCTCTCGGTTGTGACAAAAAAAGATCGAAAAAGGATACGTCTTTCTTCAGTCTACTAGTGACGAGCAAAGTGTTATTTTAATTGTGATTTGTGTTCGATTGTTACCATCTAGTTACATCACAGTTACCAACTATCGTTACGTCGAATACAAATAAAACAATCACAGTCATAATAACAATTTTGCTACACCATTACTACAACCTACGGTTCAGTGTATACTTGAGTTTACGCCAGCGCCTATCTTTTTATAATCTCATTTCTAATTCTACCCAATCAGGAGACACCGAAGAATGATATAATATTATGAGACAAGATGAAATAAGTCTACGAAATTTAGTTTAGATAAATCTTAGAGCTTTGTACATGTGTTAATATTTAAATCTAGAGATAAACTCAGAGATCACTGCATGAGATTGGTAGGACTAATCCGTGTGCACGGTCGATTTGACAGCGAGACTCTACACATGCGTACAAACGTCATCTAGAACCAATTTTTTATTTTGAAAAGATAGATAGATAGAAAACAGGAGATATTAAATGACAAACATTTTTTAAATTTTTAACTGCTGCAGGAGAAATTCAAATTCAATAGACTGATATTTGCCGTTTGAAGTAAAAAAAGGCGTAAAGTGAGGCGCGGGTGAAAAGTTGTCTTCAAAGAATCTCACGAGAGCATAGAGACATCGAGTTGCTGGCGTAAAGCTGGGGCTGGAGTTTAGCACCAACTCTCTAGCACAAGGGGCGCTCTCATGGAAAGCTGGTTCCCTGACCAGAGGAAGGTAACGGCTACAGAATAGCTACATATACAATAATGGCCGTGACTGAAATGTACTATCTATATTTTGTTTATATTTATATAAGTTGCCCGGGCTCAACACAGAGTGAAGAGGCTTCATTTAGAGGGATGGATGGGGCTAGTTTTTTTAGTAATCTCAGGTAGACATTAATTTTACTTTTATTTGGAACATCAAGTATGAAAAATTTCATCTAGATGTTCCAAAATTCTACTTTAAGAGGTGGAAAGAGGAGTGGGGTAGTTTTTTAGAATTATCATGTAGACAGTGATCTTCCTCTTGTTTTGAAAGTCATGTGTGCAAAGTTTCATTAAGTTCTGAATAAAACTGTAGAATTATATAAAAAACAAACAAACCAATAGACACTATTCTTTATATATATAGTAATTTTTTTAAATGATATTTTTTGCTTTTCTTTTCATAACATAAATAATATTTCGTAACTTAAATGTATTATATTTATGGCGAATCAAGTCTTCATAAAAAAAACTCAATCACGCTGGAATTTTTATTATTATTATGAAAATCTTACCCGTGGATACGGGTCATTATATTACATCTGAAATACATACATCTGAATTACATCATCTATTTGTAATAGAAAAAGTGTTCCTTGATTCCAGCAGCATGTGTCGTGTTCTGGCAATCAAATATAGTTAATGTGATCATAACGACACATAATTCGGTAGCAAAAACATATTATTCGTCAATTTAATCGTTGAAAATGTTGTGTTAATTTTTATAAAAAAAAATATCTTTTATTCTTTTTGACATAACTTAGAAATATTTCATTTTTACTGAAAAAAATAAAACACGTATTTAGATAATATTTCGTTAAAGTGGCGACATTTAATTGGGCCACCCAGCATAATACACGTTACGCTTTTCCCAAAAAACATTTTTATTTGTTAAATAGGAATACGCAACCACGTCACATCGGCATAACAAGGTATATTTAAGTGTAGCAACATACAAATAATACGGGCACAGCTCACGTACGGAACATTAAAAAAGTATAATTTTGATTTATGGCTCGCCGCTTCCTCTCTCGTATGCCAAGTCCGCCATTTTCCTACTAGTGTTAACACTTTGGAAGACATTCATAATTCGGAAAGCCGTCGCCAGGCGGAGCTGTCATCGCCCTGTTGACAAAAATCGAAATTAAACTTCGGAAGCGCCGAATAGATTTGCTTTGAATACTTTTCGGCGATGTACCGAAGAGTCGCAATGCAGTCGTTTCAGATTCAAATGAACCGTGAAAATTTTTATTTGCCTTACCTTTGCGATAAACTTAATATTGGAGTTTTAATATTAAATTTTATCAAAAATTGTAATACAGGCCAAAAAAAAAATACAGAACATACAAATTAAATGTATCAAATACAAAGATATACAGAAAAATTCAATTTATGGAAAAATATTTTTGTTGTTACCGGGATTTGAATCTGGATCCTTTCCTATCCGGGGAAATGCGTTAATTGATTACACCACACCGAACTTATATGTTCAAATTGATACACCTCTTATTCAAAATTTAAAAGCCTATCATCACCTTTTGTTGCGAGAATTTCAAATACCTTTGAGTAATATTCGCTAGAAGACACCGTAATCTATATTTCATAAATATCATTTTAATTTATATATTTAATTTGTATTATATACTACAGAACTGTGTTCTGAAAATAACTGCAACTTCACAATAATAATGTGTTCTCTTTAATAAAACAGAACGTATTAGAGGATACTAATAGCAAAGTCAGCAACATCTGATATTTTTAATGCAGTTGTCTTTCCATATATTTTTTAAACATTGTGTTATTTTTTCAATAATAAAAATTAACTCTTTTTGATATAAATTGATAATTAAATTAATTGCAAATATGAATGTTCGGGAAAAAATATTTAAATAAACAATAAAACAACCATTCAATACTGAATGGATATAAACGAGACAATGTTATAACTCTACTTGAGTTTATTGGCACTACTATTTGTTTACATATTACGACAGGTACGCCGCTCGGCCCAAAGATGGCATTGCCTATCCGCCATAAGTTCAAGAATCCATGTTGCCGAAATCAGATGACAAAAAAGTAACATATAATACAATACCAGATCCTCGGGACGAACGATGAGAGTACCGATCGTGAACAATGTGTACGGTGAGACAATGAGAGAATGCGTTGTGCAAATTTTTTTAAATAAAATTAGTAAGGAATTATTAAACATTATGGGAAATAAAGAGACATCAGTGAACACACTAAAGTATAAAATCAAACACATTCTTACCTAATCATTTGATTTCTCTATTGTATTGCATTAAAAAATAATTGTTGATGAAGTTTTAATTTACTTTTACTATGTTACTTAATTAAACACAATTTTTTTTATGTACCTTAACTATAATTTACTATTAATTTATTAATTTATTAATTACTTTAATTGAAAAGCAGTTCTTTTCCTTAAGTTCCTACTTCTACATATAGAAAAATCTCAGTTAGGATGGCTTGGACATTGCAAATACCATATACCAAATAAATGATTACCAAGATGTGTTTTCTTAGCGAATCAATTTTGATAAACCAAGCAGATTACGTCATGATTGGTAATAGTCAAGTACTGAAACAGCGTAAGACAGGATAAGATAGGAGCATCATATCAAGTCCATGAACCTCCGAGCTTCCAAGAAAGGGGATGAAAATAATGTTAATGATGACATATTTATTAAATAAACCAAATATAATATTTTATTTATGAAAATTTTGTATTGGCCGAATTTATTTCCGAACACCAAAGATTATTAGCGCTTTACAAAATGGACTAAATTTCAGAAGCCGGCAAGAAATAATTTTGTATTCTGAGCTTTATTTAGCAGAAATTATCTCAAACTTGTTAAGTGAACGAATTTATATTGTCTTTATTAATTAGGAGAATAATCAATTTGAAATTAACGTTTTTGGTTGTGAAAATAAATTTTAATGTAAAATATTGCTAAATTATGATTTTGTAAACATAATTGGAGTAAATAAAATAAAATAAGGTATAGCAGTTTTGAATTCTCGCAAAACTGTACAAGTATTTGATTTTTTTAATGTTTCGCTATCTATTTTGTAAATCCCCAATATTGATTTATTAGTATGTTGTTACTAGGTTCCACTTTCATGTATATACTTCAATTATATCAAAAATAATTCAATTCTATATCGGAAGGTGGATGCAGTGCCAATATTATTTGAAGGTATATGAAGGTTTGTCACCAATTCTCTTCAATATGTACATGGACGAATTGAGCGAACGACTATCTGATCCAAAAACTGGCTGCCACATGGGCGAGACAAATGTGAACCACATTAGTTATGCCGATGATATGGTTATACTATCGCCATCTATAAAAGAGATAAGAAATCTTTTACAAATATGTGAAACATATGCCAGTGAATACAATATTTCATACAATGCCAGCAAATCGGTCATAGTGGCGTTCAAATATGGAAAAGGGCCAGATAATATCCCTTCCGTGTGGCTGGATGGGACGAAATTGAGCGTTCAAAATAAGATCAAATACCTTGGTCATATATTCAATGAAGATGGATAAGACGTTGATGATATAGAATGGCAGAGGAGGAGCGTTCGTGTAAATATGCTGTCACGGCGTTTCTACCGATGCAGTAAGGAGGTGAAGAGCATCCCCTTTAAATCGTTCTTCATCAGCATGTATACCTGCGTGCTCTGGTCGAAATACAAGCAAGTGACGTATAACCATCTCCGAATTCAGTACAACAACTCTTACAGAATACTGTTTGGATTGGCGCGTTATTGCAGCGCATCTACAATGTTTACCGAAAGCCGTATACATGGATTCGTTCCGCTTCTGAGACATCGAGTTGCTGGCGTAAAGCTGCGGCTGGAGCTCAGCACCAACTCTCTGGTGCAAGCGGCGCTCTCATGGAAAGCTGGTTCCCTGACCAGAGAATGGAAATGCCTATAGAATAGCTACATATACAACAATGGCCATGACTGAAGTAGTTTATTTAAATTTTGTGTGTATATGTGTGAACTTTTTACTTTTTATTTATTTATTAATATTTTCCTTGGTTTTCTTTTTCATAGCATTATATTTATTTCATAACCTTAATGTATAACATAATATGTATTATCTCTATGGCGAATCGGGTTAAAAAAAAAACTTGATCGCGCTGGAATAAACACATTATTATTATTATTATTATAACCTAGGTAGGTTTATTGCAATATTGTATGAAAATATGATTTCAAATATAGGTATCTACATAATTACACGTACAAAACGCAAGGACAAACGGTACATGTAGGCTTCAGATTAAATTATACTTTTTAAAAACGAATGTTTGAAGTTTTTTTACGACGACCGCGGAAGAAGTTCAATGTACTTTACTTACTTTAATTTGTTTGTTGAAATTATTTCGGTGACTGCAGCCTGTTGTAGGCCAAGCGTCTCTTCGACAGACTTTCCATGTGTTTTCCTGTTGGCCTAGGACAATCTAGGGGTTGCTTTTTTTTCTTTCCGAGATTACAGAGAAAATCCATTGGGGTACAGGTATTCTGATGATTACAGATCATTTTACATCTATTACTTATTTTAATCATTAAAATAATAGTGATATAAAATAATATATAAGTGAATAAAAAGTATTGTGTGTAAAAAAATTGAACATCACGAACGACAGCATAAAGACGTATAAGACACGTCTAACTCGGCTAGCTCACGATCTGCCACTAAAGTAACTATCAGCCTCCAGCACCCTGTACGTACACACGTATTAACAAATTCACGTCAGATTCTTCGAAAAAACATTTTTTATTTTTGCGCATGAAAAATACTTGTATATTGTAATTATTTTATCCGATACATAAATATATAATAGAGGAATATCTAAAATATGAACTCTATATTTATATATTTACAGAGATATTCAGATAGAGGCAAAGTTAACTCGGTTTACATCATGGGAAAGGAAAGGTTAAATACTAATTTTTATTCATCCAAATCTAACATCTTTATTTGTAATTATTATCCAGTTTATTTTTCCGGATCTTGCTAAATTATAAAATACTTAAAAAAACACCTCTAAATTGCTGACAAGTGTTGATTTTAATGAAAACTTGCTTTCAAAGAAAACTTCGGACATACTGTTTGCGTAGTACGTGCACTTGTTACTCGCTAATAACGAGGATTGTTTGACATCGCCACAATAGAAACGCCGAGAAAGTAACCTTCTCCGCACCCAATCCAAGCTGTCAATTATATTCCTAGAAAGTAACAGCGGCCAACACGCTTGTCAATAGTTCTCAGAGACAAAACGAACGGTCGCTACCCCACCGCGCCTCATGCAACCCTGGTAGCTCCCTTTCTTTTTGCTTTGCCAAACAGCTCCAAGTATTTGCTCTAGATTTTTTAACTATCTATTTATCTTCTCGACGTGACGTTTGTATGTATGTGTGTCTGTAACTACATGTCCCTATTTTTACAGTCCCGTGAGATTACATCTTTCCTTCGGGAGATCTATAAAATGCGAATTTATAAAGCTCTCCTCCGCAAACAGTTTTCCGGTACAAGGTTTAAGATTTAAATTGAATTTGAATGGGAGAAATATTATGTTGACCCAAAATTAAACGCGTTTGTTATTTTAACGTTAGATTATTTGAATAAAAACACAATAAATCTTTTCAAAACTGAAGATGCGGTTGCAAATAAAGATGATACATTTTAACGTTATATTTTGTTTAAGCTTTACAAATCCAATTACCATAAAGAATAAACACATATATTGAATTAAAAATTAAAAAGATATTCAGCAAAAATCTATTTATTGAAATAATATTTTAATACAAAATAAATGTGTCGATAAGAAAGATATACAGATAAAATCAATTTATCGAAAAATTGCAACAAATAAGTTAAAAAATTTGTTAGTAACTTATTATCAACGGATAGGAAAAGTTCCAGGTTCGAGTCCCAATGGCAACAAAAATATTTTTTCGATTATTTCGGTTTTATCGGTATATCTTTCTTATTCATACATTTAATGTACATTCAAATATCACAGAACTATCTTCTAAAAACTGCAACTTCACAATAATAATGTGTTCACAAAGAAAGAAATGATATTTGGTTGATATTCCAGTAGCAATAAATATTTTTATTATTGAATCATTACAGAACGCGTTAACAACATTTAAATGATAAAATAATTTAATACAAATTAAATTAATTCTAGCGTCTCGTAGCATGTATTGAATCGAAGGCATTTGGGATTCATCGCAATATAAATTGGTTTTTAAAAATGAAGTAAAAGATTTCATTTTTATTTTATTAAGGGATTTGGACACTGTCAACATATTATAACTAACATTATAACTATGTAATATGGGAAACTATTTAGATAAATAAGTATGTTTAGATACAGAAAATAAATTAAAAGAAAAAAAGAGGGAGAAAGGGTGGGGAGGTTGCAACTATTGTTGCGGTAAAGAGAGAATGATTGGCCAAAATTGAGATTGTGGTGGTTCATAAGAAGAACCCTTTGAGCGTAGTAAGGCTAATGTTGAAAATGTCAATTTCTGTAAATTTCTCATTACGATATTTGCATAACCGGTGAATGAATGAATTTTGTGTGTACGATGTTCTACTTCTGGGAATGTGGAAGAGTGCAGATTATCGGGTTGATCTAGATGGCACGTGAAGAAATATTAATTTTAATTGGCTGGGACAGTCAATATGGCCTTGTAGTGGTTTGAAGAGGAGTATTTGGTCAGTACGTGTTCTTCGATATTCTAGGTTTTTTATATTGTGAAAGTTTGCTGCATCTAAATAGGAATTGAATGATAGATTAGGTCTAACATTAAGATATTGAATAAACCTATTTTGTATTCGTTTTAATCTCTCAATATGCATCAATCATAAAAAATTATATAATGTAAGTTCAAAATTTGTGGAAAATGTAAACGGTTGATGTGGCGAAATGTTTCCCCGCATAGGAAAAGATTCAGGTGGGAATCCCGTAAACATCCAAATATTTTGACGATAAATATTATTTTTCTATATACACCTATCTTTATAATTGATTTATATAAATTTAAATTTAATGGCGTTGTTTACATTGTCATCGACCGTTTTAGATACTGCTGAATCTTTGTCAGGACGGATGAACAGTAGCTAACCCTTAAAATAAACACGATCATTGAAATAAATACGGATTCAGAGAATCATAATTTGCGATGAATATTAATATTTTTCTTCTTCACGATAACAGACATTCCTTTGTCCCTGTAACTTTCTTCACGATATTTGTTCTGCATGTAGTATATTTCCTCTTTCAAAAGTTAGTAATAAAGAACAATGGTGTATAATAATTGGTAGAATTAATAAAATAAACAATAAACGTTAGATTCGCGTTTATATATGAATTAAATATATTAAATAAAAAGATATACATATAAAATCAATTTTATAGAAAAACATTGTTGTTGCGCCACCGGGATTTGAACCTAAATCTCTTTCCAAACCGGGGAATTATCCATTATTCAACTATGCTACAACGACAATATTTTTAGCGACAAATTTTCGAACCTACATGTTACCTTTTTGATATTAATACATTTAATCGTTACATTATTTGAAAGAGCCATCTACCTTATTTTTACAGAATCATCAATTCATTTTAAATTTTGGACACATTGATACAACTTTATTATTAGGATAATACATTCTTATTGTGAAGTTGTAATTATTCAGAACACACATTATTATATTATTATTATTATATCACAGACCTATATTCTGAATAATTACAACTTCCCAATAAGAATGTGTTCTCCTAATAATAATATCTTACCCAAAAATATGGTTTTATTTAATATATTCCCGCACAACTCTCCTGGCTCCACTTATTATGATCCTGGGCCTTCTTTATTGCGATGTATAATGAGGCTCTGATCATGTATTAGAATTGGCCTGTCTATCTAATTGGAGATCGACCACTCACTCTCCGTTCTTGCACTTTCCTCGTGATCATTAATTTCTCCAGGCTATTTCCATCTCTTTTAATAACATGCCCAAAATTTGAATGATTTATTTCCGTATTAGGAATATTTGAATACGTCCAAGAACGCACACTTACTGGATTTTTACCTACAAAGGCACTGTTATTAAACAAATATCAGATGTAAGTCGATCAGAAGCCTGCTAGCTCGCTCGCGAGTACGCTAGACAGTTCGCACATCTTTTTTGACTGTGTTATTGTAGTCGATTTAAATTTCCTGTACGTGAACCTTTCATTTTACAATGTTTAAACGCAAGTGCGATCAGAAAAACATAAAAATTCCGATCTTGCCGCCGTTTAGAGTTCTTTGATGATTCATTTTTTTAAGAAAACGAATCCACCCACTTCCAAAAATCTGGAATCGAATATGTCAGTACATGTCCCGTTTTGAGGAAAAAAATAAATACACCTACGTAGCACCCGATGCCGATACCGTATCTTGAAGGTGTCGAGCATGTTCTTTCAATTCTTCTCAGTATTGATTACTTACAGAGCTACGTTTTTAATCAGAAGTATTTTTATGTTCCATTTACAGTGAAATCTCGATCGATCGTTCCTCGAATAATCGTTTTCCCGCATGTGTCGTTTATTTTTACCAGTCCTGAATTAATTTCATACAAAACACACAAAAATGGATTGCATAGATCGTTATTCTACGCATAATTTTACTACATTAATCGTTTAAATTTCGCAGCATTGCTTGTTTGATAATTGCCTGCGTAAGGGTGGTATATTGACGTTCAAGAGCGAATCCTGCCACGGTGGTAAAGGGTCGAAAGAGAGGATCTCTGTTTTGCGTCATATCGCGCCATCAATGATGGAATTGACATACGTGAGCCAATTGTCGTTGGCAAATCGCTGAAGCCTTGATGTTTTAAGAGTGCGAAAACTTGACCCGTAAATTATTACGTAAACAAAAAGGCACGAATGACTACGAATATTTAAAATTTGTTTTTAAGTAACCTCGACATAGAAATATTTGATTGTTTGTATAATTGAATTGATGGAATTGAAGGAGAAAGCAGAAGAAGTTGAAGATGTCGATGAAGAGAATCCCTCGGTTGTACCTTTGTTTTCAGAAGCATGCCCGGCCTTTGAAAAATTGAAACCTTTTTTTTGAACATTTAATAAAAATTTCGTTTGCAGCACCGAAAAATACTGTTTACTTACGGCAATAACGCAACAGCAAAAAAAAAAATGATGATGAAATATTATGTATGATACAAAGTAAAATTTTTTTTTGGTTTATGTGCAGCTTTGTAATTTTATTTTTTTTTGAAACACATTCATTTACATGTGAAATGTTTATCATTTTTAGAATATGATGTATGAATGTAACTTATTTATATATTTCCGCATTCATAGTTTATTTTAGTAGGTCCCTTCAAAAACGATAGATAGAGGTTTTACTGTATTTACTTAATTATAATTTACTGTTGAATAAATAGACAAATCGTGTTAAAAATACACGTCATTGATGTCATGTATAATATATAATATAATTAATGTTTGTCAATGTGAGGCCAGTACCTGTACTTAATTTCATTGTTCGTCGATTGTAATCCCACATCTGAGTACAGAATAAGTTCCGTTGTCTGCTGCCTCGTATATTACTCATTTGTTCGGGTATTACTCGGTATATCTATAATACAGTGTATTGGCACTTTGACAGCGGTGATCTCAAGAATAACGGGAAAATTATGAATATTAATTAAAACATATTCTCATGAGTATTTTATTATTTGTGACAAGGATATCCCTCAAATTTCTATTATTATATACTTGAATACCAGACGTATTTGACAGGTGTACTTTGAAAATAATTTGTCAGATATTTTTTAACCACGGACTAATGTTTTTGATTTTCATTAAGACATTTTCATTTTGTAGTTCGCTCAATAGTTATGAATAGCCACTGAATTATTTTGATTATTAACAAAACAGTGATACTGATACTAAAAATGTGTCCATTATTAAGAAAGTGGTCTAAGTCATGTTTCTTTCGTTTCTAGATATTTAAAGGTTTGCGTTTGAATTGATTAAAAATATTTTTATAACTTACATATTTAACTTACATATTTATTTTACAACACAGTGTTTCAAAATTTATTCAGTCCACTAGATTTATAATTTATTTCGACACATAAATGTTGCACGTAGCTTATAAGAAAATGTTAAAAAAAAAATTGAAGTCTTTCTCTACTAATAAAATAAACACAAGCGAAATATCATTGAACGTCGTAGCAATACACTGAATATAACACTTAAAATTTTTCACAATTGTTACAATTTGTATCATATTATATTAATTTTAAAACAATGTGACGCGAAATAATGGATAAACTAATTTTTTCAATATCTTGACTTAGACCACTTTCATAATAATGGACACAAATGTGATCTCACAGTGTAATCAAACATTCACTAAATAATGAAAGTTCGTAAAGCTTCGTAGAGCTTTACGAGCTTTCATTATTTAGCGCTCGTAGAGCTTCGTTTCATAATTTCTGGTTGTGTTTCAAACCGCTTATCGAATTGTAACTTTTATGAATAAACAATGTGAATGTGATTCAACTGTAAATACGTTTTACTCATGCATAACCTTGTTCAATTACTTCAAATCGACCCCTCAGAATAACAAGGTTCCATCTGATACTGACACTGCTTTGATATAATAAGCTCAAAAGCGTTGATTGAATTTCAACATATATTCGTGTATATTTTGTTTTGAGTATGCAAATATGATCAGTTTTAAGGTTTTAACTTATTTTCAGTATTATCAATGACCACTGTGACATGAAGAAAATAAAAAAATTTAAAAAAACATTGTAAATTAAGAATAATGATCCATAAATGGAACTTTCAGCTCTTGATATTTCCTTTAATATCCGTTAAATGAAGTTGGCGTGTATGAAAGAAGTAAAAAATAATGTATTTGAAACCCATTTCATGGAATAACTCAAATTAGCCCCTAAATGTTAGTTCTAAGAGGTCGAAATGTTAATATTTTAATCTTTCAAACGTTTGGATATCATAATGGATTACCAATGTTGGTCCATCATGTAATATGACCCTCGCATATGATATTTCATCATATCAAAATCCTTATTATTTTATTTAATAGTTTATGTTGGGATTCATGTAATTAATTTCATCTTCTTCATTGACCATCTTCTATTGAAGGAACCAACTTGAAGTAAGTACGTATATACTCGTAATATGTAATTAGATCACCGAAAATAAATTTGGAAATTTAACCATTTTCTGATGAGAATACTTCTAATTTTTATTATCCTAGTTTGAGATACGCGTGAAATCATCTAATACATTCTTAAGTCAACTATGAAGGTCAATACTGATAAAAATTCATTATTTTATTATTATTTTAATCTTTAATTTCATAACATTGTTTTTTGGTTATTACGGTACCTGCGTGACAATTTTGACAGCTAGGTAATTAATTGTTACACAGTATTAACGTTACTCATTTAAAATTCATCCAGATTCAATGACCTCTTAAATACATGATATAAAATAAATTCTAAAATAAAATTATATACATATATTTCCAATTATAACTGCTGTTTCCAGCATCTTAGGTATATACAGATATTAGAAACAATTTATTAACAATGATTAGAAATAATGATTTTTTAAAACCTTAATTTATTTAAAAAATAATCAAGGATCTCACCGTATCCCAGAATCATTTAGAAAGTTGTTTACTCTTCAATTCCACTCAAAAAAGCAACGCGTACAATAATTTACAAAATCTTCAAAGACTACTAATACTTTGTGGCTTTCCTTCATAGCTAACTTTTTTCTTTATCTGTTTACGCACATTATTATTTCTTCGGTTGGCACCTCTGTGTTTTGCATGTTGGTACCTATTATTGTCCGTACCAGTGTAAGGTTGCCGCTGATAAAGATAAGAAGATACAAATATACCACGGTAGTTAATTGTTTCGGCTGGTCAAAGCAATACCTTGAGTCAGTAGTCGGCGCATCCGGACCAGATCGGAGTACAAGGAAGAACAATATAACCCAAGATGAGCAAGGAAACAATTAATATCAGGTTAGTGGTGATTGCATTGACTTTCATATTATCAATAAGAAACTCGGGGAACAACAAGCTATCGAAGGGATATTCTGGTACAATTATTGTATTTTTATTACATATTTATCATATTCGTTTAAATTTAAAAAAAAAACTTGCTTATATAATTTACTTTAGTTTACGCGATAATACACGTGATAGAATCGAGTGACTTTTTTTGATTTATGTTACCATGCGACATTGATAACACGAACGTGACAGAGATTGACGGATGGAAATTATATATATATATATATGTGTGTGTATAAGATACACTACACCAAAGTTATAGTGATAAAATAATGAGATTATTAGACATTCCTATCTTTCACTATTTCCGTGAACTGTCAGCTCAAGGACAAACTTAGCCACCCCATATACTATGTAATGGAAGAGCTCATGTGACAAATACACTGGACCCCACCATCACAGGGCCTTCTAATCCCAGTGCACTTGCGGATGCGGGGGACAAGATTAATTAACTATAGCACGAGATAGTTTGGGATTGGATAAATCTACCGAAGGAAAATTAATAGGGGAATCTTTCAATAGGAGATGATAAATTATATAGCGTAACACCATCGTAATATATTGAAAATGTGTAGTTTTTACAACGTGATAAAAATAAAAAATATTTTTTTAGTTTGAAAATCAATAAAATCAATAATATTAAAATTTTTTCTGTGGGGAGTTGAACCCTGGTCTTACGCATGACAGGCTAAACGATTACAAATATTATAAGTTATTAATATAATGTGAATATAGAACAACACGTGGTGACTAAATACTTCTCTTCAAATTACTGCAAGACCATATATGCAAGGCCATAGACAGTCAATATGGTTTATTTAATTTAATTTACTTATTTAATTTTAATATCTTTTCGCGTACCATCTAGAAAGACCCGGCAGTCTGCACTCTTCCACATTTCCAGAAGTAGAACATTTAACATACTAAATTCATTCATTCATGCTATAATGAGAAATTGACTTTTTCAACATCAGACTTACTGAGCTTGAAGAGTTATTTTTATGCATCACCAAAATATTAATTTTGGCCAATTACTCTACCTATAAACACATTTTGCTCTCACTTTACTTCGAGAATGGTTGTGACCTCCCTACCCTTTCTCAAACCTTTTTTCTTTTTATTTTTCTTCTGCATCTAAACATACTCATGTACCTAAACATTTCTGTTAATTTTAATAAATAGTATCACATGTTAAATATTTATTATGTTTTTAGTTATATTAAGTTTACATAGTCAAAATCCCTTAATAAAATAAAATAAAAAATAGACGATTACATAAATATCGTAATAAACTTTTCAAAAATAATTAAGCCTGTTATAAAGTTTACCATACTATTTTTCTAATAAAATACAATACACGTACTAAAATTTTATGTTAAGTATTCAGGGTGTTCAGCGGAAAAATTTAAAGATTAAATTGTAATAACTCGTAAACCATCAGGGTGAGGTAAGTGGGAGGGGTATTGTTCGACGCGGGTGATTTGCGGATTTGCTAGTTGCAATGAGTCACTGGTCAGGAGCGCACCGCGCGTTTGCGGATGAGCAATATTGGTAATACGAGTAAGTGATGGGCCGAGCACGCAACTTATCTGGTGATGGGTTCAAAAGTTCAGACAAGGGTCAATGGTTAACCAAACTCAACGTCAGCAGCGACACCAGAACATGTAGCTCAATTTCGACGTGAAATTATGCGCAGTCCGCGTAAATCGATAAGGGATATTGCAGCCTGTACTGGAATAAAAAAATCAACAGTGTACGTTATTTTGAAAAAGAAATAACAGTTTCACCCATACAAACTGCAAATCGTGAAGTTTCTCAACGAAAATGACTATTTTTTACATAAAACCTTAGTGAGAACGGTGTTTGAAATTTTTGGAACACACGAATGCTTGGAAACGTATTGTTTACTGACGAAGCAAATTTTCATATCGATGGTTATGTTAAACAAAACATGAGATACTGGTGCCCCGACAACCCAAAGGAACGCCATCAAAAATGTTTGCATTGTCCAAAAACGACAGTGTGGTGTGCAATTTCCGCCCGAGGGATAATTGGCTCTTATTTTTTGACGAGTTTTTGGTACCGCAACTACAGCTGTTTCCCGAGTTCAACCACAGATCACAATTTCAGCAAAACGGGGCCACTCCACACACAGCTAGAGTTTCAATGGAGAAGCTGAGAGGAATTTTTCCTAATAAATTAATCAGCATTACGGAGACATACCCTGGGCATCTCGGTCACTGGACCTTACATCGTGCGACTTTTTTTTTTGGGGATACTTTTAGTCTAGAGTTTACAGCAACAATACTTAAATAATTCAGACCCTACTTAAATAATATCAGCCGTGAAGAGTGTCTTGAGAGAAATGGACGGCATTTAGACGATAAGGTTTATAAAACGTAAAATAAGCGTCTTTAAACTCCATTTCGTATAAATAAAATATGAGAATAATATAGTAGTTTTTTTTATTTATTTAGTATTAAACTTGAAAATTTTCCGACGGACACGCTTTACAATGTAGATATGCGTTATTAACATAATATATGTTAAAATATAATTTGAACAAATTATTTCTACATATAAACAGATGGGTAACGCTACCTTTGTTATTTTAAAAGATAAATTAATTTAGATATGGTTATTTTTATTTAACGTCAGTTCTTAATCCAACCTAATCTAAATAGCTACGAAGATACTACACAGACACATAACAGATATGCTCTTATTTCACGAATTGTCCCAAGAAATGTTAAGAATTTGAACAATGTTGTGATATTTTGATCCGAAGAGGACAACTAACTTGTGATTGATGCGCATTAAGGTATTTTTAGCAGAACATTTATATACAAAATTAAATATGAATCTTTATATTATACGTCTGTTATTTGTTTTATATTTAAAAAATGACATTATAGACACAGGTATACAAAGATTATTATTTGAATTATGGAGATTATCTTCTCTAACTTGTTAAAATTAATGAATTTAAATTAATGAATAAGAGCGCTGAGAAATAAGCAAATATTTTTCTTTTTTAAAGCGATAACAAACATGACCTTTCTATAATATTAAAAAAAAATACTCGGAAGTTATAACAAATATCGTTTTTGTTCCCAAGTGATTACAAAAATGACCTTTTCTTTATCGCCCACCCGTTCGGGTTAGATCTACATTGCTGTGACCTGGCCAATTAAATGTTAATGAATAACCTTTTGACTAATAAAAAATCTTAAATGATTGTTCTTTTTTTTAAACTTTCGATAATATTAAAACAGCTATAAGTTAGTCTGAATTGGTTTCGAAGTCTGAAATATTTCACGATGTTTCAGTAGATGAAATGCAGAACGATGGTAACAGTTGAACGAAAGTTTTCGCTTATATCTACCTGGCAATGAACTAATGCAAAGTCTGTCTTCTTTCAAAGATCTGAATCTATGAAAAACATTTATGGTATTATGGTGAACACTTTCAGCACGGATCTCATTAAATTTTTTTTATTTTTATAACTTAATTTTGTGGTTAGGGAAAATACATTTTTGATAAAATAACTAAACATTACTACATATCATTATACTCGAGTATTTTTACATATTATAAAAAACTCTTAATAATCTAAGATTTATCTCCGAGACTCGCCTCAACTACGCAAAGGACAGAACATTTTACACATATAATAATAAAAACAATTGTTTTTATCGTTTAATTTCCGTAAGACACGTTTCGTTTTAAGATAGGATTATCAACTGTGTTCGAACATAATTGTTAACTAGAATCATATATATGATATGACACGGGATCCGATCGTGGGGTCACCCATGTAACTCAAATATAAAATAAATAAAAAATCTTCAAACAGCCATAGTAAAACAAATTGTAAGCCTGAAAGCATTTAAATTGAGGCATAATCTAAAATTGTTCTATTCTTCCGTAAACGTTCTTTCCGTACACAGGGTATTTCTGTTCCTTTTAATAAAATAAAATTAAAACAACGATGCTCTAAATAGGGTGGTTTCACACGTAAAAAATACAAGAGGTGTCAACCAAATAAAAATAATCAAATTCGGGTTATTTTTAAATTTTTCAATACGTACTACATACTATATCCATATCTATCTTTCGGTGTATTTAGCATAGGTCTATAAAATTTTGTTTTCAAGTATTCTCGAGACTTTGATCATGTTATTTTGACGGAGAGAGTTTTCATGTAATGAGATATATATCTCAATCAAGTCTATTTATGTCAAGCAGGGTTGTGTAATGTCTCCATGGCTGTTCAACTTGTATATGGATAAATGTGTGAAAGAACTAGAATGTATGAATGTAGGAGCAAAAATGGGCGATTTGATTGTATGCTGTTTATTGTACGCCGAAGTGTGTGGCGCTCTATCCTCTCTGCCTACCCCCACGGGGAAACGGCGTGATGGTAAGGAAGTAAGTAAGTAAGTAGCCTTGATTGAGACTCCTATCAAGAGCACACTCTATAACATTAGATGAAAATTTTATTTTTTAATGTGAAAAGGTTGGACTTTAGAGTGTTGAGGAAAACTCTTGGGGCAATGATTTTTCTTTAGTTTGTTGAAATAAAGATGGAGGAAAGGCGTTTCCTGTGAAATTTGCATGCAAATTTAATTCATTTCTTCCACGGCTGGTCCGGGGGGAGGGACACGAGACGGGATTTGAAAGTCTTGGCATTTGTGCTGAATATTTGAGGTAAACTAGAAAACTTCATAATATTCGAATGGATTTGTGCTGAAATTTGACTAAAATTTATTTAATTAATAATTAAATTAAATTTAATTACTATAGACTTAAATTCATCAAATTCAATTATCAACAACAGTGAATGTAATATTCGTTCAATTTTTTGGCCGTATTAAGCGTCAAAGTCTAGAGAAGGATCATCCTGGCTGCAACTTTTGTGAAAAGTTGCATCTGGCTGGAAAGACTCCAGCAAAGGGCAACCCAAGAATGGAACTTGCCAAATATCGAATGATCGGTCTACTGATGTGAAGATAGAAAAACATAAAAATTTGTTCAATATTAGCAAAATTACTTTTTGCCTTCATTTTATATAAATAATTAGACAAAATACTTTGTTTAAACCAAATTTTCCAATCACCTTTTGGCAACAAAGCATTATTTTAATATTAATAAGTGTTTAGACATCATACACACAAATATTAGAAATTTACAGTTAGATAAATTTAAAATTTTAGAAATAAGAAAAAGTGTTAATAATAAGCTAAATATTATATATAGCTAATTCCTCTTCACAAATACCCACCCTTTAAATTTTTTTTCATATTAGTTCTTACTTATTCACTTTCGTTTTTTTCTATGCTTGAATTTTTAATTTCAGTATACATTGTTTCCTGAAGAAGATACCATAGGTATAGAAACATGTAGTGTGGTTTTAACATAGTATTTTATCTAATTATTTAAATAAAAATTTGATTTGTAAAAGATTAAATTTGAAGTGAAAAACTTATAAATGCCGAACTTTGACCCTGAGTAATTTACAAATCAAGGATATCAACGATGACACCATTCAATTGAGAGTATTTATGGTGGGCCCGTGAGTCGGCTGCTTCCAATTGAAATGAATTATTTACGCTTCCGGAGTAAATGCAGAGTGCATTTTGCAATTCGATATGTTTTTGCAAAACGGGGATAACTCGAAAAGGTTTATTCATTTAAATGAGGTGCGTCCTGCAGTTTGTTTACGGCGCAGCGGTGAGTCAGCCTGTCTGTATACTGAAGTTGCTATTGCTACCCGGGCAAAAACCTAGAAACAAGACTGATGCGGTTGCGGTTGGACGTCAGGAAGGATATGAGGCAGGTCAACGTGCGCTTCGGAATGATGACCTGATGAGGAAAGAAAGGAATTTATGACTTATCTGGGAGTTTGTGGGTGTGTGGGTATCTCTCTGGGAGATTTAGAGACGGTGTTTAGAAAGAGGGTTTCTTGCTCAAAAAAAAAAAAATGTGTGTGTGTGTGTGAAACTGAGTAGACGAGTGGTAGGGGACGAACCTTATAAGAGGCCGTCTCTGGGGGAACAGATCTCTTCCATCACAGCTTATCCTGAATATCTAGTCTATCTTTGGAGTGTGTTGACTATTGTTGACTGCAGATAAGTTGTTATAATAAACTTTATATTGTTATAGCATGGTTGCCAAGTTGTGTTAAAAAATGCCAACCTGGCGATGAATGTGAAGGACCGATATGGAAGATTTTGCTCATTGATCGGTCCTGGGTAAGCGATGGGTCACCATTTGCTGATGTGGTTGTTTTCATAACAAAATAATAAATTTACTACCACCTAAGAAGCTCCAACGAGTCACCCATATCCGAATAAATACCTTATATAAAACAAAATTTGTCCCATTACGAATTAGGTCTGCATTCCAGGGCGGGCAGTATTACTGTATTACAGTATACTGAGATTTAACTGTTGGAAGTTAGTTTCTAGTGTACTAGAAATTATTTGAAGAATAACCAATAATAATCGTTGCAATCAGACATAATCAGAGTAACATAACGGTTTAACCATCACCAAAATAAGCTAAGTAATCTAAAAAATATATTTATTTTCAGATTTAACATCAAATCATCATTATCGTGATTATTAACCATTTTTTATTCACTGCTGGGTGAAGTTCTCCCCAAGTGCCTTCCACTATACTTTGTGCATTGTTATTCACTGTCACGTATGTCCATAGAATTTGTTGATTTTTTCGTCAATCCACTGAGTTTTAGGGTGGCCTGTCAATTTCTTGATTTGACAGGACGATTGTGTTCATCCAACGATTATCAGTTCTTCGTTAATCCAGTCCTTAATATTTCTTATTGTGATGTTGTAATTATTCAGAACATAGGTCTGTGATATTTTAAACATGAATTAAATATATAAATTAGAAATGTATACATATAAAATCAATTTTATCGAAAAATATTGTTGTTGCGCAACCGGGATTCGAACTCTTTTTCAAATAATGGAACGATTAAATGTATTAATATCAAAAAAGGTAACATATAGGATCGAAAATTTGTCGTCAAAATATTGTCGGTGTAGCATAGTTGGATAATGCATCTTCCCCGGTTAGGAAAGAGATCCAGGTTCGAATCCCGGTGGTGCAACAACAATATTTTTCGATAAAATTGATTTTATATGTACATCTTTCTAATTAATATATTTAATTCATATTTTAAATAATAATAACTTTATAATTAAAAATAGTGTATCATATACATTGTCAGTTACGCAATATGTGCATGAGGTGGTGCAGCTTTTACTTTAATGGATTCTCTAATTAAGGCTCAGAATTGGATCACCAGAGTGATAAACAAGAGACCTTTTAGATATAACTTTGAAGAACTTTTAAAATCCTTTCAAGTTTTGGATATAAGACAAATGTTTACCAGATCAATCCTAAAATTATTTAAAAAAAAACTTAACATCACTTCCGCGATCCGATTCAAAGGAAACTAGGCGCAAAACCTTAGGATACTTTTTAGTGCTAAAAGTGGATATCAGATTTGGTTAACGATCTTTCTTATTTTTTGCACCGTGTATATTTAATAAATTGCCAGCAGAGCTTAAAGCGTCTTAAATGATTAACAATTTAAAACCAAAAATAACAATGTGGTTGCTTGATGTAGGTAGATTACAAAATTAAACTCATTTGTCATTTGTGCTAACCTAAGTATATCCATATTTTGTTCATCGGGTCATATCTTCCTATCGGAGAAACGTACATTAACCGATTATGCTATACGAACACAGTGCATTGACAACTAATTTTTAGAACTTATATTAATGCACGTTTCCCGAATTCGAATCGTTCGAATCCTGTTACTAACAACAATACTTTACGGTAAAATTGATTTTATATGTATATCTTTTTATTAATATATTTAATTTGCATTTAAAAAAATATCACAGACCTATGTTCTGAATAATTACAAGTTTATAATAATAATGTGTTCTCCTTAATAAATATATATTATTGACAAAAATCTTTTTTATAGTTTTTAATTGTACCTTAACAATGCTTTAGAACAGACCACGTCTCATAAAGTTATTATTTTTATTTCAAATGTAATATTTTATACTTAAAAAAAAATAATAATCATTACTCTACTTTTAAAATTAGCAATATTAACTTTGTGGTTAAAAATATAAATATAAATATATTTTGCATATAAACGGTGTAGGTCACAAATTAAATAATTTGGAATCGTCGGAGATAAATAAAGCATATAAAAGTAATCAGGAAATTCTAAACAGCCAACTAAATTTAACTACGAGTCCTATTCTAAAATTTTTTCCTAAAAATTATTCAACTAAATTTGTATTGAGTAGCAATTTGAGTTAGGTACTAAATTTATTTTTTAAATAATTGTTTTTTTAAAAATAGATTCCGGTAAAGAAACAATGATATACGTTTTTAGTTAGTTATGACATCCTGAAGAAGAAAATGGTATTTTTCGAAACCAGTAGATGTATTTAAACTCAATTAAGTGGTTAATAAAACAAATATAATAAATAAAAATATATGGTTTGTAATACGAGCACGAGGGTAGCGATTGATTCACGGGGTTACCGTATCCTTAAACCTTAAATCTTCTGATCGCTTCACATGTTGTTTTTTTTTTTTTTTAAATTTAAAAAAATAGATTCTGGTGAAGAAACAATGCTTTATTTTTAGTTAGTTATGACATCCTGAAGAAAAAAATAGTATTAGATGTATTTAAACTCAATTCAGTGGTTAATAAAACAAAGATAATAAATAAAAAATAATCATTACTCTTATAGCGGATTACACAGCAATATTATTCGTGTTTAATTCCTGCTGTAATGCTTCACTTTGAATCTTTTATACAGACAAAAATGAACTAAATGCAGGCTACTTATATTTTTTATGCGATACAACTAATTCCGTTTCTATATGATATTTTCAGATCGTATTGGTAAGTAGTGCCAGTTTTATCAAATGAAGATGATTCATTTGCGTTGCTTGTTAATTAATCCATTCTTTACATTGCCCTAATATTCACATAAACGCACAATTTTTGATCACCAGTAAAGAAGCAGTAAAGGAACCCTTGCTTGTGGCTATGGTTAGCAAACTAAACCAAACTAGCAGAAGTTTTAGAACGTTGATTTTTTTTTCCAACAACCAAGTGCCTACTTTTCCCATTGATTGAAGTGTAACTATTATACATCTACTCAGTAAATTCTATGGTAGTTTGAAGGGGATGTATATGAATAAGATGGTTTAAGCGGTCCTCATCGAATTCGAATGGTCGTCCGGAACGATCCGTGTCTTTCAGGTCGAAATTACTGTCTCTGAAACGCGAAAACCTCAATGAGCTATCCTTTCATTCATAGCATCTTCACCGTACACTGCGCAAATAGTACGTGCAGCTTTAACTCGAACAGAAGGTGGTGTCGAAAGTGATCACTTTTGTCTACTTGACGTTCCATTTTAAAGACTACAAATATAATGAAAAATTACTTATGTTATCATCTAATATATGATATGTAGACCTTAAATATGAGTATATAGTAATAAGGGTACAATGCTCTTAAGTTAGAATAAATCGCACAGGTTAGATAGGAATAAAAATGCGAAATCTGATCTCAATACGACTAAAGGCCGCTGATTGGTCGGCGGGTGAAAAATATCTCCCGGCTGCCCTTTTCTGCGTATGTATCAACCAATCCGGTTTGCTTTCCGGCTGTCGCGTATCGCTGGCACCAGTTTTCTAGTATACTTACGTATGGAGCTTAACCGTTAATGTTATCTTATTTTTTTTAATTCACGAAGTTCACGACCGCAGTCAAAACGGAGCGCTATACATCCCTTGACATCGCCTTCGTAATACAGTCCGTCTAGCACCCACCTACCTCTTGCAGGTCTGTCTTAACAGTGTCATTATGACGAACGTGTTTAACTGGGAGTTCATCTACCTACAAACAAACAAACAACCGAGTACATTAGGCTCCATATACGATATTCCATAAGTGACGTAGACGTTAAACAGCTCACTAGAATCCAATCGTTCGACCGGTTCCCACATTATTTCATGTGTAGAAACACGTGTCCTTGTGTATCACCTCCACAGTAGCCTATAAATAGCACTTAGGCAGGAATAATAATCTGCTTATATTAGATGCGTGTAGATATGTTCTAAACAGTTGATAAATTATCCGTGCTAACAGCACACATCGGAGTTTATTTTATTGTATTGTATTGTTATCTTATTATTATTGAAAAACTAGCACCTGTGAAAGGATAGAAAGAAAAGAACCTCTATTTGGGTCTTGGCTAAATTCAAAGTGTAAATGGATTTTTTACGTATTTTCGCCGCTAGAATTTTATCGGCTGTACTAAATAAAGCGATCTTAGCCGGTAGGATTAGAACCTACACTCCCTAAAAGACTGGCGGCTTTAGCTGACTACAGTCGGTGATACGAGATTGTTAGAATGCAAAATTACCCAAAACAATATTTTGTTCAAGGACACAAAAACACTTACGCGCAGTAAGGGACGGAGGGCAATAAACATCTGTATTGTTAGATGCACGATGCGGCGTGGGAACGGCAATAAGAAGTCTGGCGTACGTGATCAGAATCATGTCGGCAAATGTACCATAAGAGACGCATCATCTTATGCGACAGTCTTTCTCTCAATCCCAGCCGGGAGAGATCGCTCCATAAACACGATCTAGTTTTCATGTAGAAAACCAAATCAATATCGTCTCTGATATGATAAGTAAGCGTTTGTAATTTGTGATTCCGGGGAAAATGTAAACTGTGCGCCTCGAGTATAAAGCTTAGACCGTGTTGTTCTCTGTGTTTAATCGTTGATGTTAAAGTATAAAAAGAGTCCCGGTGGATTTATATATAAAAAAAGATGATTTACATAAATTGATGTAGTGAAAATAAGTTGTCGCTATCAGGAGAGACGAGATCATATACGTCACGCACAAATTGCATAAGCACATCGCGTCCCGAGTCTCGGTTTGCCTGGATAATTGGACATCGTCTGGTGGTCAATCCTGAACTCCGTCACCCTACCCTAGCACCTATTGGCCATACTTCACGTCCCTGTTCCAGGACCATCATCTACACGTGGAAGGCGTCTCCTAAAAGGTAATCCCTTACGTGAGGGACCTGAATAATCAAAATCAAACAAGCATCAACACAGAAAATTTGGTAGTTAACTTTATGCTGGCGTGATGGGCATATATAGAATGTTAATTTAATTGTAATTATTTTTGAATTGTCTTATTAATAAGTAATTAGGTAAAATGCTTTTTTTCAACTTTTAATACATGCAAGTCACAAAATAGATAATAAACTTTATTGTAAACAATGGTATTTTGTAATTTCATTTTATAACCATTTGACTTGATAATATTTAAAAAAGAACCAGTTAGGCTAGATGCCTCCCCCCTGAACATGAAGCCGTGGCAGAGAAAAATCACCTAACAAGATGTGTCAACAGTATCGTATTTATAATAACAGTTTAGACTTTATGCGTACGCCACGTTTTTGGGGTAAAATAATTTTGGATTAAACAAGAAAACCGTTTATTAATAACAATTTGTGATTTATCTTTTGATTTTGACTGGTTTCTAAGCGACCGGTTCCTTATCAGGCTAATCCTCAAATTATAATATCACGGTCTTTGTGCCTGTGTGTATTTAGCCACGTCAATATTCTCTGGTTTCACGAGTTCGTCTAATGTGTGAGTACTTTAGGTTCTAAGGAAGCAATTAATCATTTATTGTCAGTGTCGAGTGTCTAGGGTCAGCATTAGGTGGAAGGGAGAAAAATCGGAAAAAATGGGATTGTCAACAGCTTAGATGAAATATTAATGATTGTCCCATTTGAGAAAGTTAAGATTAAAATTATCAGGTCATTATATTTAATACGCATGGATTTGTAAATGAGTAACGTTAAATATTGAGATATAGGTTTATTATTAAGGTGAATTATACTCTCCGTGAAATTTTGTGATGATAAATGGATCCAATAATTCAGATTTTGTGTATATTTTGACCAGTCAGCTCTTGTTCTTATTCGATTAATAATTATATTCAGTAAAATTTTACTTTTAGGAGGACACATTATTATTGTGAAGTTGTAATTATTCAGAACAGACGGTCTGTGATATTCTGAGTATCACAGAATGTAATCTCCTGATAATAAAGTTGTATCAAAGTGTCCAAAATTTAATAAATATGAATTGATAATTCTGTCGTCTGCTATCAGATTACTTAAAGGTATTTGAGACTCGCACTGAGGAAAAAGGTTTTGTTACACGTCGGAAGGGTCGGATGCTGGTAAATTCTGTTTCTCGGCCCGGATAACGCTTATGCGCGGCGATGAGCTGCCCCGGTAGAACCACGTGTGTTGACTCTGTGACACTCGAAATAGTACTACCCGTCGTCCGTCAAATGCGACCAGGTGAATGGTCAACCAAAACAGAACGACGGAAATATTGGAACGAAGGATATCACAGGTAACTTTTGACTTACGTCAATATAGACAAAGGAAAAATGAAACCTGCAGTGATCAGTTATTAATATGAATCTTTACCTTTGCGATACAATATTTTCCAGGCCATATCTGTTGCATGGAGTTCGTGGTTCTTGGGTCATATTATTAACAGATAACTTTGGAAAAATCTTGTAAATGAAAGATACGTTGTGAGGCGTGTTTCCACGGTAGCCCTCCACCGCTTAGCTACAACGGAGAATATGAGATGTGAGTTTTTCGATATCAGATTCTACCTACTCACCATGGTGTGTAAATTTATCTTGACCATCCACTGGAAAAAATAAATGAGATTTGAGATAAATTACATTTTGATGCATAAAGTAACTTCTATCAACATCTTAAATTGAATTAATTAATCATAAACACAGCTAAGTAAATCAACATTCTCTCCTATTTGATAATACCACCGGTAGGTAGAAAAAATTATTGACCAACGATCAAGAAACAAACCTAATGTAATAAAAGTTCAGTTTAGCAGAACAACAGGTTGAATTTTACTAGATAAGTTTGCTGTATGATGTATATAAAAGTTTTGGAGTTACTTGTGAGTTGACATCGTTTACAGCGTCGTATTTAAGTATGCATTTTTTCCTCTCATATGTAGATAATTCGGGCGGATGGATCCTAATCATGTTCGTCATCCTACTCTGTCTTGGGCAATCCTTCAGGACTCTAATCCGATCCATTGCAAAACCATCTGAAGTGGTGTATCATCCAGATAATCGCGCCTTCTGACGTAGAAGTCCATTCTCAGGAAGGGATTTACATCCTGTAAGAAACAAATACGGTACAACACGATGAGTGTAACACAGATACCTAACATTAGATATAATCTTACCCATCCCATTTTATATTGAATCTAATGTTTGTAATCACTACGTTCTACGAGATGCTTATATAAAGATCTTTTTGCGCAGTAATTTTGCCATTGACATGTCAACCATAGAGGGCACTATCGGCGGGTAGGTACTATAATTCTATAATTAATACTATAATTCCTAAAATAAATTTCGAAAGAACATGACAAGTTCAAGTTGAAATAAAGTTACATACTACATGAAATACACAATAAGATTATTATCACCCAACAATTAATCTTACGATTGAGACTAGTTATAAAACATTAGGGTATCTGTTGTGATTTCAAGCACAATAAGTCTCAATTATTCCGAAATAGCAAGCTATTGCATCTCCTCGGTGTTTAATCGGACCATACGGTTGTACATGTACATGAGTAATGCCGGATTTAAATTTAAGGAAAAACAATATTTCACTGATTATCCAGATAAAGTATTCATTAAATTAAAGTATTATTAGTGAAATAACTTGTTCTATGAATAATATAACGACAATCGAGATAGTTTTAAATAATTTTGTACCTTGAAAACGTTATATTATGCATGGGTTGAAATATATTACATCAAAGAATATTCCTAGTATTTTGTTAATATTAAAGGTTCACAAATAATATGACAGTTTACAGGAGATTTAGAATTTCACTTAAGATTCTATTTAATATAAATTAGTATTAAAGAAAGGTTTCATTCGCTGAAGTGGAATATTGTCAGATGAATGACATACTGTTGGATATTTAAAAAATAAAATCTTATTTTTTATTTATTTTATTTTAATTTATTTTTTATTTATTTATTATCTTTGTTTCATTAACCACTGAATTGAGTTTAAATACATCTACCGGTTTACTAGGTACTAAATTTACTTTTTAAATAATTGTTGTTTTTTTAAAAATAAATTCTGGTGAAGAAACAATAATATATGTTTTCAGTTAGTTATGACATACTGAAGAAGAAAATGGTACTTTTCGAAACCGGTAGATGTATTTAAACTCAATTCAGTGGTTAATAAAACAAAGATAATAAATAAAAAATATGAATTTTAACCACAAGGTTAATATTGCTAACTTTAAAAGTAAAATAAAATCAATTTAAATTCACTTTATACTTCAAATACAAATTAAATTAGAAAGGTATACATATAAAATCAATTTTATCTAAAAAAATTGTTGTCGCTATCGGGATTCGAACCTGGATCTCTTCCAATCCGCGGAACGTGCATTTCCGATTATGCTTTACCAATACAGCGGATTGACGACAAATTTTCGAATCATACTTTTACACTTTGTTACACTTTTCAAACTAATACATCTATCATTCCATTATTTGAAAGCCATCTAGTTAGTTTTTACAGAATTTCAAATATCTTTAAGAAAACCGATTGGATACATTGATATAACTTATATATTATTAAGGTAAACACATTCTTATTGTGAAGTTGTAATTATTCAGAACATAGTGGAAGAGATCCAGGTTCGAATCCTTGTTGCAACAACGATATTTTTCTATAAAATTGATTTTATACGTACATCTTTCTAATTATTACATTTAATTTGTATTTAAAATATCACAGACCTATTCGTATAACTTCATAATAAGAATGTGTTCTCTTTAATAACTTTATACATCGCTGAAGCTGATTAACCATGTACTTTTCATAAAATTGAACCAGAAGGAATGTTTCTGCTGTATTGAAAGTTAATGATTGTCAAAAAGGATCCTGTTTATGGGGACAAATATGACACAATACCTGAAGTACCGTGTAGATAGAGATGATGCAACTGGCTTGAGGTACATTCCTTCAACGATGGCAGAATTGGATACGCCTGTAAAGTCAAATATCACCGATATCCCTGTGGTGTTATCCTGATCTTAGCTCGTCAAGGAAGAATTTGCTAGGATTGAAATTTGTCCGGTCCCATTAGATGACAAAATGGTGGAATCAGATTCGCGCGTCAGGAATTTGTCGGTGAAAGATTATTCAAATATACGATGGTATGAATAGGTGTTTTCTTGTAAAGTCCATGGAATAACATGATATATTTCACAATTGACTTTGTATATGAACAGTAAATTCTTTCAATTGGCTAATATTTATATGACGCGCGGAGAAAGAACCATCGGCATCATGTGCCTCCTAAAATGACAATGCCGTGCGCTTGGCAGGCAATGTTCTGCGATCGATTATCGGTTACCCGACAGTGTGATAACTTTTGAAGTATCACCGGATTCCTTAGGGGTTCAATCCTCTGCTTACTGACTAAGTAAGTACTTTGAGTCCAATTCTTTGTATGTCCTGGCAACAATATTAAGTTCATTACAGTAATTATAAATTATACACTTCAGAGATAGACTAGATATTCAGGTGGAGCTGTGACGGAAGAGAGCCCCGTTCCCCCAGATAATCTTATAATCTTTGTCCCACACCACTCATCTCTCACACACACACATGTTGTCACATAAAGTAACCGATCATGCCAATCGGAGAAGTTCGTAAGGGTGAACACCTCCAAAAGGTCACTTCGGTGATTTTTTTATTACTGACACCCGTGGTATTGCAAATATTCGAGAATTATAACGTGACAAGAGTCGTATACGGAGGTCAGAGGCAAGAAAATTTGAAAAATCTAAATTATCTTAAAATGTGGACTCGTCCAGTTGCACATCGTAAACAGGAAATCGTGCTAATTGAGATAATCATTGTCGTAGGATATTCAGTATTTCTTACACCAATATTTACAAATTAAATTGTGCTCTAGTTATAGTTACATTTCCAAATATGTTTTGTTGGATAAGTTCGTCTCACAACAATCAAATTAGAATCTTTGTGCGCCGTTTGAAATCTTTTAACCTAGTCTCGCTATAAATATATTTGATATGTATGTAAGGCAAAGTAAGCACACTTAGCTCGTATATCTCAATTTTGAATAGGTTGAAGACTTCACCAACCTTATTTCCAGTATGCCGTAAATAATGAACAGTGCATCGAAGTTGTTGTATGAATAGCCGCAGGGAGTAAAACAAACTTCTCCATTCTAGCAAATTTAAGGTCTAGGAATATAACAAAAACCTAAGATTGTTACGAACTTAGATAATATGTAGAGATCTTTTGAACGTGCATCTATCTACAAAAAAACGAATACATGGCGCCCCATGTACGACATTTCGTGCAAAAAAGACACCTGCAAGCCATAAAAGTGACTAATTCTCACGTTTTTCGTATGCAAAAACATGTATCCTTATATATAATGTAAGGGCCTATTTATGTCACGTCCGCTATTAGTAGCACGTAGGCTGGAAATTTACCTACATTAGATGCTGGTAAATATTTTGTAGCCAGTTCTCTGAAACAACCTGAGTTTTTATTGACGGAATACAATCCTGAAATCAAAATATATAACCATTACGCATATCTCTAGAAATCATTATCAGTCAGAAGATTGAACAAACCAGTGTCTGAGAAAGAATTCGAAGACGAGGAAATACAGCCTTTATTCTGTACGTTGTAAAGATATTTACAAATAATACAATAATGTGTGTAGGTATCTTATAGAAGTGACATTTAGAATATTGGTGAAGAATACTGAACCGTTGGAGAACATCGAAAGGAAAAGCTTGCAGCGAGGAATATGTTATAATAAAGATCTTTATGGTCGGTAAAATAAGCTCAGACACATAAATATACGTAAAAATGTTCAGACTGAAATAGCTGGGATACCTGCAACGAATGCATGATTTGCGAATTCCCAATCAAGGAGGGAAAGACTGCTCACAAGACCAAAGATTCACTGAGGAAATAAGTGAAGAAGGATCAGCTGCTGATGTATAATTGGAAATGTGAAACAGAAAATCAAGTATCATGAAGAAGGATGACTTAAGAGGCCATAGATCGATTTAAGCTGTAGCTCTAGTCAAGACGAAGAAGTTATTTATATTAAGGAAAACACATTCTTATTGCGAAGTTGTAATTATTCAGAACATAGGTCTGTGAATCCCGGTAGCGCAAAACAATATTTTTTGACAGAATTGATTTTATATGTATATATTTATAATTAAAACATTAAATTAGTATTTAAGTTATTTATACGTTGTTTACTTCTTCTTCTTTTAAATGGGTAATTAACCCTTCAAGAGTGATTTGTGCCAATAATCAAGTAAAAACTTTATTTTATTGAAAAAGGTACAATAATACCATTGTCGTTCAAAAAATTTGCTATTATATAGATTAAATGTGGTGAGTTAAGGAAAAAAAGATGACATCAGGAGTTGAAGATTATCAGTGACGAGATAACTGTAAAAAAACCTGTGATCCGCAATGGACAGGTAAAAAAGATGTGGTCAAGGGTTTCTTCATCGGCACTACACTCACACATTGGAAAATCTATTAAGTTCAATCTGAATAAATGTGAGACTACTTGGAAATGTTCAATTCTCATTCTAGAAATATTTGACATTGTTTTTTTGAAGAACCAGGGAGTGAGGGAAATAGATGTTTGAATTATTTTAAACCGATTATCGTTATTATTATATAGATCAACCCATTGTGCTGTTTAGATAGAATTCGTACGTTTATTTGAACCATATTAAGTCTGTCATACATCGGCATATGAAATTGATGAGGGAAAACTTCGGAAAGAGCGGCCTCCTTGGCCAGTTTATCAGCACATTCATTTCCATGAATTCCCTTATGTGCAGGAATCCAAAGGAAACGTTGCTTAAACGTTGTTATTATTAAACTTATTAAACGTTGTTACTGTCTAATAAGAAATATCCTTATAACAGTTCATTTAAGAATTAAATCCTAATTGACACGTTTTAAGAAATTCACAACATGTTTCAGGTGTTGGGAATGTCAGAGAAAATGACTTAACATATCGTTGATGACCCTTTGTTATAATACAAAAACATCAAAAGTATTATAAACAAATTTTCTAACAATGATGACATGACATGTTAGTTAAAATCAGCAATAAACTTCCGAGTACTACTATTACTTCCGAGTACACTATTACTTCCGAGTATACTATTTACTCTACTACTACTACTATATACTCAATAAATTTCCGAGTATATTATTTACTCTCTCAAAAGAAAATTCACAGAAATGTTGTTATATTTTGGCAAAGCCACGTGCTATTTTGTAAAGCAAAAGTCACTTTGTTAATTATTTAAGGGCTGTAAAATAACAAAACATTTTTATCGCAGAAGGCACTGGCGCGCCTGCCTTACAGCGGCACGTGGTAGGGCAGCTGAGAACATTAGCCAGGATTCTTTACTCCTTATATTCTTGTAGCATTCTAAAGATAGTGTAGTTTATTTTTAACAATATACACAACCGCAGTATTTATGTTTCATGGAACATGTTACATTTGTCTACAATATGATGTTGTTGTTGTGCATTCTTATATAAAATAAATACGAGAAACTGCAAATAGCATCTGCAGTAATATCGCAAAAGTGTTAACAGTTTACATACTATATTAAATAAAATAATAATAACCACGAAATTTATTATACGTCAACCGGTTTCGCTTATCTCAAGCTTCATTAGGACGTATTTAAAACTGATCATAAATACATAAAGAGGGAGATAGAATATAAAATTACATGTGAAAGAGAGAGACAGAATACATATATAGTTAAATAGAACATCAAGAGATACAGATTATAAAATTATATACGAAAGAGAGAGACAGAATATTATATATTTTATATAGGGATGGGAAAATAGAGTGTTAATGGATATTAAATTAATTTTAAAGGAAAAATACCTAATATGGAACTAATGGATAAAATAATTTGATTATTAACAATTGGCGTACAACTATTTATTGCCTTTTTTAATTTAAGGGCTTCTAAATTGTCCAACCGGAGGTCAAACCCATTTTTATAAAGGATATTAACCCCTATGAAAAAAAAAAAGCTTACATATTATTTAGTAGTGCTATAAAAATAGGGAAGTTTGCTGTTAAGAATTTATTTAATCTGTCCCTCGTGACTGAGGATTGCAATCTCTATGAACTCTCGCCCTCTTTTCTCGGCATCCTACAGACTTTAGGGCTGTCATCAAAGAAGTGCTTGTTGCCTTTTCCAATTTGATTTGTGGTGGGGGATTTTCAACGTGACCTACCCTACCACAACAAGCTTCTTCAAGCTATCTTCCCTTCTCACAAGATCCTCAAAAAATGAAGGATTCGTGTAAGGCTAGTGGTTGAGAGTCATTATGTAAAATTTAAATATTGAATATTTAAATTCTTCCTTATCGCCTATAAATGTGAAATTCAAAGTGATATTTAAAAATAAATGGTAAAAACGAAATAAATACATTTTTCACTGATTTTATATTCCTGACAATTAAATACATCTCCTTCCTATAAAGGTACATATAAAAATATTTATGTCCCCGCCAGGACTCGAACCCGGAAATAATTAATGATTACAATTATTAAATTCTATTTGAAAGATTATCAGATACTTGGTTGATCCCTAACAAATGAGACCAAGACTTCACCTCAAAGGTTTGGGCTTATGTGCTCTTAATTTTTGGAAATTCGGAATAGTCGTTTCTATGGAAATCAAACGACGGAGACCTACCTTAAACGTTCATTGTTCAAATTAATTAATCATTTATTTTTTGTTCAGAATAACGTTTGATCGATTTCATTTTGATATGACCCAGGATTGTTACGACGAAATACTGGCCCCCGAGTACTACGAGGAATAGTACACTGATCCTGTAGACCAAGAGTGATATACTATCACAGGTACTACGATGGATTACAGATTTCATTGCAGTAGTGCTCATTGTCCAGGAAAATTATTACTCCAGGCGGCGAGTACTACGCAGGACTACGGTTTTATCACAAACTAATAAGTTGTGTTTTCAGTCCATTTAAAAGAGGAAATACCATGTATATATATATATTATATCTTGTGACACCAGCTAAAATTCGGCTGCGCCAGTTGTTATATCTCTTCATCAAAGAATAAAAAGTTAAAGTGGTGATGTGAATAATACTTAATAGCTGGTGACAATTAAGTATTTATTCCGATCACATTAATATATATTACAATATGTTTTTAGAACTATCTGCGTTGAGAGACGTGGAACGAAGAAAGCGTTCTTTCGCCATACTTAAGCATTCTCCCTGACATAGAGTATGTCCACTGTAAGAATGCGGCTGGAATTTCTGCTACGCGCAACCGGCTGGATAGGATGAATATACTAGAAAGCGATCTAATACGACAAAATAGTCGACAAAACTCGCTTGTAAGCCAAGCGGTGGATAATTTATATGAATACTTATTGGTGACCTGTTAAACTAGGCGAAACCCGATCTTAAAATGAGTTTCTGCACAAATAATTTCAGCCGCATTCTTACACTGGCTATACTCTGTCCGTCATCATTCTATAGGCATTACAATATCTATTAGATTTTGTTAACTAGAAATCAATCTTTAAAAAACTAAGCCATCGCCTTGTGGATAAGGCGAAAGTTTTTTTATTACGAGCCTTTAATTTTTTCTCTCTACCCTTGCGAGGAAACAACGTTATGGTAGATTGGTTAATATTTTTATTGGATTTTCTAGGATAGCATTTATTTTGAACCCAGTTTTGTTACGGAAGGTAACTAATTGGCAAGTCTTAAACATTCACGGCTCCACAATGGTCGGTAATCACGAAGTGTGTGTCGGAACCCCGGCCACGTGGTGTACTGTAACTGCAGCAAACAAAGCGAGCCTCATTAAATTTCATGTCACTGCGCTTCTATTCAAAATCATGCATTGCAATTAGCCGTGTGGACGTTGCATTAGCTGCACATATTTTGGCGGCAATACGCTCGCTGAAAGAGCTGGTAATTGCACCAACTTTATTATTCGTGATAATAAACAAATCGTGTACATACAATTTTAACGTGAAAATACTTTGTTCTCACATACATTGAAATTGAGCAAGTAGACTGCAAATGTACGAGTAGCATACCGAACGATCCGGCACGAGATCTGTAGAATGAGATACGCGTATTACAGAATTTGAAAAACAATGCATGCAGGTATTATATTATTATATGTAATAAGCTCAAGGCTCCTATTTCGGTCGTACTCATTCGCCGCCTGGTTGACATTTTTTTAATGCTACTAGGCAGCTGTGCAACTTCGTCTCGCACATGTGACAAGAGGGATCCGAACAGCTGCCATCACTAAAACCTTCACAGTTCACGACCTTTATTTATATGATTTACATTACAATTGACAATAATGAAATAAATAAACAATTAAATGGAAAGGAACGGTACATATATATATTTGAGAAATGAACATGAATAAGAAAAGAGAATAACATAAAGTAAGCAACGTAAAAAGAGTGTCAGTACTTGACTTTGGTCAGGGAGCCGAGGGGGAGAAAGAACATGCCTCCGAAAAAGGGAAAAGAACAAAAAAAACAGAAAAAGATCTTACCAGTCTCCGGAGCACCACTGCTGGCAGTTATCATCTCAAATAAAGACTAGAAAATACTAAAACTTTAGGGGTTCCAGTTAGAACCCCTTAACAGTTTCCATTTGGACACCCAGACTCTGACAAAGGTCCTGAATAACTCCAAATTCTTTTTGCAACTGAGCACTTCCACCAATCCTTCAATCATATCTTCTCTAGCATCCTCAATACCTTCCAGTGCCAGAGGATATAGTCCGGCGTCTGTCTCACACGGCTACAGGTACACCACGGATCAGCTACAAGACCTAAGTCATACAATTTGCTTTTAAGCGGGCTAGCGAGGATCAGCTCGCCAAACTCGGAACCGCCATCTATAATTTTGTACTCGCATAGAACATCGCCATCTTCTTTTTTTTTGTCTTTTTCTCTTCATCTTTGCCAGTTTTTAACTTTTCTTACAACTTCCATCGCGTCATAGATTATTCGCCAAGCAGCGGACTTCTCATTGGCTGACTCAATTATGGTGGGCTCCACAGACGCCGTTACATTTTACATCTTATTATTTTGGTGGACTCACACACGGGGGCGTGTGTATCACTATGTAATCGTATCTTTTAAGGAAACTAATTATATTATAATTTGCACTATTTTCAGTTATAACATAATATGCAGCTAATATACAGCTATAATATACAGCTAGTACTCAAATTTAACTTTGGCTACAAAAATGTTATGTTTACCACTCCAAGGAGATTAAATTTTTGTTTACATTAAATTAAAAAACGAAAAATAGTCATTTTATTGATAAATCCACAATCAACATGTTTTGATACCTATGGTATTGCGGTGAACCTACACGCGCCAGTATACATGGCCGTGTAAGGGCTCACCTATCAACCAGAGCGACCAATAGGCAGACGTAAATAAAACATTAGCATCACAGACCATTACTGCTCAAGCTACAAACTTCACTTCTCCGCAAGCCGTCCTAGCACCGACATCGCCATTCAACCGCATATACAGCGAGCCACTTCAGAGTTCAAACCGCGCATTTCAATTGTATTAATTCATCACCTCAATTATAAAACCTCGTAAGTGCTATTTTATTTATGCACCCTGCTCTTGTTACAACAGATAGCCCACATTGCGATATACAACCAACACGCGTGAGACAAGAAAAGGTTAGGAGCTTCTGTCTCACGGCATCTTAACCTTTTGACACAATCTCGAGTCAATCATAATTTGAATAACTTCAACACACACTCACTTCAACTCCTACAGTATCTTTTTCAGGAAACACCTTGTTTTTATCTATGCTTGTAATTTTAATGTTGGTATACATTGTTTCCTGAAGAAGATACCATAGGTATCGAGACATGCTGATTTATCAATATATAGTGGTTTAAGTAAAGTGTTTTAACTTTTAATTTATATAATGTGGCCACAAAGCAATTTTGCTAATATTGAGTAAGTGATATATATTATTAGCAATATTTGAATATTTGATGGTGAGTGGTACTCAGAGCGAGTCCACATACTAATATATATACAATTTTTAAAAATTTGATAAAATGTGGAGATTAAGAGGTTGAGAGTTGATAAACGTTATATATATATATAACGTTCATCAACAATATATATATATGTATATATATATATTAGACAGGTTGCATGCCCTGTAATTACCCCATATTTCCATATATTTTCCATTAAATATAATAAAAAATCGATGGCACTGGCGTAGTAGTACTCGAAGTAAGTCCATATACTAATAAATATATATACAACTTTCAAAAATTTGATAAATGTGGTGATTGAGAGGTGTGAGTTGGTGAACGTTATATATACATATATATAAAGTGATAACTTAAACCAGTCGAAGACAGGTCGCATGCCCTGTAATTACCCCATATTTCCATATATTTTCCATTAAATATAATAAAAAATAGCTTTGTCTATGTAATATAATCTAATGTAACTAATCAATATGTACATGTAACAGACTTCCACAGAATGCTAGCAAAATTTATTTCACATTAGGGATACAGTATTTGTTTTTCTCAATCCGTAAAATAATAAAAATTCTGCGGAGAATTGATTAAAAATCGCTAAAAAATGTATAAATGTATGAAACCTTGAAAAATAGGCTACGAGTGGTATTTTCACATATGGATTTTAGTTCCAAAATTGAACAGGAATACAGATTTCATACTAAAACTATTTAGAATTTAGGGGTGGTTAGGGTGGGAGTTTTCGTGGCTGGAGGGTAAATTTTCAGCCTTAACTAAACACAAAGGTAGTGCGTGTTCTTCTCTCATTTCCGACATTTCACATAGGTATGGGAAATTGAATTTCAGCAGTATAAGGAATTCAATGAAAGCACAGGACCTACATTAAATATTTACTAGGATTAGGAAATTAAATGTCCTTATAATGTTGGGTAATCATTAGTTTGGCGGAGTCATTTTACGTTATTTTCTTTATGTTTGCAAGCTTCACTATTAAGTTGGGCGCTACTGGTACTTTTCATATATTATATTATATAATGTACTCGTATAATATCGGCCACTTTTAGCCTTTATCACCTGGCTGGGGTTCATTATAAATAAACGTGTAATAGTTTTAAGATAGAACACACGTAGAGTCGAAATTAAAAATTAAATTGTTGATGTAGTGTAATTGGTAACTCATTATTTTGGCAGGAGAAAGATCCGGAAACGAATCGCGGTGCTAACTATTTTATTTGTTCAAAAGATAATTTTTTTGTGAGTATATTTTTATGTAATGTGCCTAATTTTGTTTTAATACTTATAAATTCACAGTTTTGATGGCATATATAATACATATGTATTAGTACACCTATTTAGTTCATACAGCTATGAATTAACAATAGATGAAGTGTCTTGACATGTTTTAAATTTACGTAAGTAATACGATGTTAATCCAGAAATTAAATATATTTTAAATACTAATTAAATGTATTAATTAGAAAGATATACATATAAAATCAATTTTGTCGAAAAATATTTTTATTGCACTACCGGGATTCGAACCTGATCTTTTCCGGAGAAGTATGCTACAGCGACCGTATTTTTCACAACAAATTTTCGAACCTATATGTTACACTTTTTCAAATTAATACATCTATCGTTCCATTATTTGAAAGCCATCTAAATTATTGGAAAAGGGATCCAGGTTCGAATCTCGGTAGCGCAACAACAATATTTTTCAATAAAATTGATTTTATATGTATATATTTATAATAAATACATTTAATTAGTATTTAAAAATATCACATACATATATTCCGAATAATTACAACTTCACAATAAGAATGTGTTCTCTTAATAATAAAATATATTTTAGCTTTATTTTTTTAAAAATATTTTATTATCAATATAAATGAAATATGTTAATTAGAAAGATATTCATATAAAATCAATTTATCGATAAAATATTGTTGCTGTTACCGGGATTCCAATCCAGTCCATTCAACCAATCGTGTACTAAATTGCGCAGCAAAGCTTTGGGTAGATTTGGGTGAGAGGTTTTCAATTGTCCACCGTATAGTGCGTACCTTGTTCCGAGCGATTTTCACATTTTTCATAAGCTTGGGGAGTTTTTGGGTGGAAAACATTCAGAGGTGATGACAAATTACAACTTGCGGTTGACAATTTGATAAATATATAAATTGCATGATAAAATATATTCTTAATTTTATAATGTTAAAAAGTCTTTACTTTCCGGATGACCTTTAAGTACTTTTAACAATAAATTGAATTGAGTAAGTTGTATAAATTATATTGTCGTTGTATTACAGTACTTAAACAATTTAATAAAAATACGAGCCTCCCTAGAGATCGCTTATTATCTCCACGCTTTGAGATTCGTCGTGATTTGTTAGCAGCTTAAGATATTACAACGAACCAATTAATTAGTATTTGTAAGAAGTTTTGATTTCGGATTATTCTTACGCAAGGAAACATCGGGAAGAAATTTAAATTAATTCCCGAAGACGCGGTAATAATAATACTAATCATTGTAAAGAATAAAATTCGGCAATATTAATATTAAAATTTGCCGACACGTAAGTAGAGCATTATTAAATGGGTCTTAAAATCATATTAATCAACACACTTTTATCATATTATTCAACAGATTTTTATTATTCAAATCTGATAAAATTCGCCGCCATGTTGTGTTGTAGGCCTCTAAAAGTACCAGGGCGTCAGAAGTTGGCGCGGGTCTGATAAGTGATTTCAACGGAGGCCCGCGCATTAACGCTATAAATTTTTATATGATTCAGTTATCCGCTCGGTGTGAGATTGAATTTGAATTTATATTGCTACCCGCCACCTATCCGGTCTTGCTGGAGGAGTGGGAACATCCAAAGGGTGTGCCAGTTTATTTAGAAATAAATAAGTCTTACGACCCGGAAAATAAAGCATAAATCATGAAATCGTCAAATGACAACGAAAAAAATTGCATATGAACTGACAGTACATGTTATGCAAAACCTAAAACGTAATATTAATAGAATGGAGTATTGTGTTTTGTGTTGCATTTTAGGCTCAAATCCATTTATCTATCTTATCTACGGTTGCCATTTGAATTCATTGAAGCAAACTTATTACAAAGATTGAGGTTTAAATTTAATCGAGCGAAGTATGTATGTATCGAAGATTGAAAGTATCAAGGTTGATTTTTCTTAAATACGTACCATTATAAGGCGTATATTATTTCTATAAAGCTGATTCTCTTTATATTATCTCTTTTCAAAACAACAATACAAAACGTTTTTATTGTTGTTTAGAATTTTCTGTGTAGTTTTCTGGGCAATTTTGCCGTGTATCTCCGATCTCCTGACCAAATTTTAGAGGTTCATCAGCCGTGACGATGAATCCTGCAATATTATTTTAGATCACAATATTACAATCAAATAACATATATGAATTGTGCAATCTCCAGGTCATACGTCCCACGGAATGAATTACTATTCCGGTCGTAAATCGAAATCACCGCAAGGTAGAAGGATGGAAGTAGGGAAACGTGGTACAGGATGAGGTCGGTGAGGGGATAAGGGTTCTAGTCGAAGAACCAGTGATCTCGGGAACTGAGATTAGGAAAGACTGCTCGCCTTAACCTTGTATATGACGCCTCCGTAATCTCTGCAGTCTCCAACCGAGATTACACAAAATGGCACGCGGATGAGCCGATCTCCGATCCCAATTGAATGCGGCGATGTCACAAGTTCACCCATGGCACACAAACAATAAACAATACGCAATCAAAACAAAATACAGTGCAGGTGCACTGGAGCTGAAAATTCCACACTGCGAATGCTATCGCAATGTTGAGATCGAACAAATATCAGTCAATTTGATGTCTGCTGGCGTCAAGGTCACATTTCACACTGACATGTATTGATGGAAATTTGGACGCAGAAATGTGTTGCGGTTGATTTGAAAAGACGCGCCAAAAGTGTATTTACGAATTCGGAACAATATATATTAGAAATAAAATGCCTTTTTAATTACACATAATTTTGTTGTAATCCACACCGTGAGCACCACCTCTGATAATTATTCAGTCATGTCTTGACTACTTGTTAGACTTTTGTTTGTATCAAATTAGACATTACATATATTTTTTTCGTTTGTATATAATCAATATGTATAAATAAATTTTATATAAATCAATCAATTTCATTGAAATCTGAATCACCCTGTACTGGCTGAGAGTAGATTCTTGTTTATTTTCATGAAGCATTCAATAAATTCTTTCCCAATGAAAATTTAAAGCTTTAATAATAGCGGACTAGATTAAATTGCTGCTAATTATATTAAAATGTAAGATATTTTATGAATGTAAACTTTGAAGGCTGTCCAGAAGATTTATAAAAATGGCCACTGTGTAGCTTGAATGTCTTCAATAAATACCAAAATATCGTAATTTATATTGTTTTACTCTTTTTTCAAATAATCTTTAGAAATTTTATACACGCAAAAAAAAACTAGGAATTTTTTCACCTCGGCAATTTTCTATATTGAATCCATTTTAATATTATTCAATAGTACTATTTTCGAGAAATGAAGCTGAGAAGAAATATTTTAAGATGTAATAGATATAGTTACATGCTAAAACAACTAAAATTAATGACACCAATAACACCAGCAAGTTAGTCCTATTTTCATAGCACAAGCATTTAGCTTAGTTTGAAAATAGTAAGAATATTGATGTGACATGTATTCCGTGTACGCATCTCTATTTAAAAAAAAAAAAAAAAAAGAAAAAAAAAAAAAAAAAAAAAAAAAAAAAAAAAAAAAAAAAAAAAAAAAAAAAAAAAAATGACGGTTGACCAAAATATCATACAAGATATTTAAGTATTGATATACAAAATTAAAATATCGATTATTGACATGGCACATGAATAAAAACCTAAAATATAATTTTTGACACAAAAGCCGGTAAGATTTTAGGCTTTCACAAAGAAATCTGGCGGTAACACAAAATAATCTGTACTATAGAGCTTTTGAAGTAAGCAAAATTAACTTTGTAGTTAAGATTCATTATTTACATTTGTTAACTTTGTTTTATTAACCACTTATTGAGTGTAAATACATCCACCAGATTAAAAAAATGCTATTTTCTTCTTAGGGATGTCAATACTAACTCGAAATATTGAAGAAGAAAATGGTATTTTTCGAAACCGGTAGATGTATTTAAACTCAATTAAGTAGTTATTAAAACAAAGTTAACAAATGGAAATATTAAGGAAAACACATTCTTATTGTGAAATTGTAATTATTCAGAACATAGGTCTGTGATATTTTAAATACTAAATCCCGGTGACGCAAAAACAATATTTTTCGTCAAAATTGATTTTATATGTATATATTTATAATTGTTACATTAATTTAGTATTTAAAATGGAAATAATATACTACGAAGGTTTCAAATTGTTCAATGAACTGCCAGCAAATGTGAAGGAAGCAACTAGTCTTGCTACTTTTCGTAGGTAAAGTGCACAATGTTGTATCTTAATTCAATAACTGACCATTTTTCATGTTGAATTTATAATCTCTTTACCTAATGCTAATTGATATACGATATAATTTAATATTTATATTTTTCTGTTTTCTGAAGTGTACCGCGTGAATATTACTGCGCCGACTTGCTTCGCTACCATTTATTACTCACTACATCATTTTGCATAATACACGATCATCGTTTGTTTCATTTCAACAAAAAAAAAACACGTAAAATACTTATTCTATATTTATTAACTAGTATGTATTTTTACCTTTTGTTTCGTATTCGTAATTATTATTTTTTTATATTGGTGAACACATATACTTCCATACTTGAACGAAAATGATTATTGTTAAATGTAGTGTATTGTCACCAGTTTTTAGTTTGTTCCTACCCCTCAACCTATTTCCATTCAGTACACATTATTCCTTTGGCTCAACTAGTTGTTTTGAAATTGTAATTCGACGAGATTTGGAGAGGAAGTGTCGTTCTTGCTGATCATGCGGATCACTTTTAAAGAACATGTATGGAAATACGCCGAGATTCAGAGTGAAATTATGCTGAAATTATTATCGCTGGTTCGAGTCTGTTCAAGTTTTGGGGTGAACTTCAGGATAAGTCAGAAAGCGTCATAATCAGGCGAGTCCAGCTGTCCTCCTTATCCCGTAAGCTATAAGCCGTAAGTTTTTAGTTTATTCCTACCCCTTAGTCTATTTTCAATCAGTACACATTGTTCCTTTGGCTCGACTGGATATTTTGAAATTGTAATTCGTCGAGATTTTGAGAAGAAGTGTCGTCCTTGCTGTGTAAGTACATGTTTGTTCTCAACTCGGTTTGGCATTTTGTTGTATGAAAATATGCCGAGATTCAGAGTACAGTTATTGAATATTAGATAGTGGATTCACCAGAGTCCCATGTCGTTGCATTTCAAGTATTGGTGTGAACTTCAGAATAATCCAGAGAGTGTCATCATCAACTGTCCTTCTTATACCGGAAGCCATCCTGGTCCGCTATCGAAGGATTTCCTTATCCTCATCAATCTCTATTTCCATTCCCACATTTCAATTCCCTATTTCCTGTCCACCCATTTTGTCCGATTCCACTTGTGATCGGCGACTTGTATCACATCATATAATAAAAATGTCCACGATATTCCTAGTAAAGCTATTTTCATTGCTCTTTTATTTATGAATGACCTTTGTTTATGAAGGTTCGATAATTCATCGACACTAAAATTCTAATAAATAAAATATCAGATCATTCACGTCGGTCCCTCAGGGCTGAGGATTGCGATTTCTATGAACTCCTATCCTCTTGATTATACTTCTCAATTTTTCTCGGCATCCTGCAGATTTTAGGGCCTGTTGCCTTTTCCACTTGGTCAGTCCTCTTCCTATTCATCTTTTGACGTAGCGCATCACAACATCAATCAACAATTAATCTTTTCTTCTCAAAAGGTGTCCAAAAAATTGAAGGATTCGTCACAGGTAAATGGTTACATTTGTACGTCTCGTCATCCATGGTATAAAAAGACAGCTGGACCCACCCTTTTCCGGGACTGGTTTAGAAGTTAGGGCTTCCTTGTCCATACTCCACTTTAGTTCAACTATTTAAGTACAAGCAAAAAGAAAAAAGCGAAGAAATTCAATGTGGTTATTAGCAATTAAAATTTAAAATTTAGACCCTCCAGCGTTTCTTAAGTATTGTCTTTATTCATAAAAAATTATATAACATAAATCCATAGAATATAGTTTTACATACACATGGAAAATTCAGCAGTACTTCAAGGCGGACACTCAGGGATCCATTCATCAAAAACACTCTCAAAAGAGGGACAGTGGACGAGATAAAAAATTGATTGAGTCACACTTACACGGACATAAAAAGGGAGTTGCAAAATACAATGTATGGAGAGTGAGAGGTCTCTAAATATCTCATACCTCATTCTATCATTATCCCTTGTTCACTAGCGTTTGAATCACCCTTATTTATTTAAATTATATTTACGCGCTTATGGGCTTTTACAAAATTATTTATAAAAACATGTGCAGCTGGTACAAAATAATTTACCAAAATAAATACAATACAGTGTAAATACACAAGTAACATCGGAATATATAAATATAAAAAAGGTTTTTTTTTTAAATTGACAGATACAAAAAATATAAAAATTTGTAGAAGTATGTGCACGATTTTAAATTGAGCAGAGTATATATGTGAATAAGAAGAATTGATTAATACTCAGCCTGTATACTAATGGTTTTTACGGTGTCTAGGTCTAGGTCATTTTTAAAATATAATTTCATCTTTTGTTTGAAGAGCACGTTTTGAATAATCTTATATTAAGATATAATTAAAATTGATTTTGTCTTAAACTAATAACGCCATCTCGGTCTCGTTTGTCAGGACCCGAGTGGCATGTGACGCGGTGTCACTCTGCGCGACATACTGTAGCTCCTGTCACCAACTTTGGGCGTCTCTACATTGTATTCACGCTATGTAATTTATTGAATTATGTCTTCATTATTTAAATGTACTAGTGAAGCCATTGTTCCAAGTCTTTCAATTCAATTCTATCAAGTTATGATTGATCGCGAGTGTAATATATACAGAAGTGGCTTCTTTTTTAGGTTTGATGCTTTCGGCACGGTATTGGTTCGTGGTGGGTTGATTTCAAACTAAAATTATCTAAATTGTGGAAAATTATCTATAAGTATTTATTTATTTTTATTAGTAACTATATAATACTACGTAAAAATCTGTTTGGACCGTGCCTGTCTCACTAGAGAAATTCTATGTCGAGACGGGCATAGTTTACAATCAATTGTATAATTAATTAGAATTACAAGTAGTAGATGGAATTACATTTATTACTATATAAAAGGTGTATATGAAGAACAATTTTAAAATGGACTTAATTTTTGGATGACTTTTAGAAATAATTAATATAGGTACGAGTCAATATATTTGGGTGAGTGCACCAATACTAGCACTATCCATATTACGAATTCAAGTTTTAATATATAGTTTCATGTTCTTGGGACAATTAATTTGAATTAATTTGAATTGTGATTGGGGATTTGAGGATAACTTTTAATATAATTTTTTGAGCTGCTATTATTGGATTAATTGCAGAGAAAGTCGCTCCACCCCAAGCAATTATACCATGCTCTATGATTGATTGACAGATAGCATAGTACGCCATTTTAAGAAGTTTTAAATTAAGGAAATTTATAATATTTCTAAAAAAATATATAGTTTTTTTAATTTTATTTGTAATGAGTTGAATTTTACCGTAACTTTTAGATATATAGAAATGAAATAATATATTAGTGAAAGAATTGAAACAAAACGACAAATTTGACAGATTCGAAGGGCTCCGGTAAAGCGATCGTTAATTTAGATATTTTAAATTTCATAACGACCCGGATATGAAAGCGTCTAAAAAATTATCATTCTACTAATAACCGCTTTCCCGTACTTCCACGTAAATGTGTTAAGTGGGTGATATGACTGAATTCCTAATATGAAATGAATCTCACGAGTACAATTAAAAAAATGGAATGCGAGCATTTCAGGCAATAATACCATTATTTTATTTAGAGGCCAAGAATTAAAAACGGGGTGTGGTACATACGCTATAGGCACGAATTTGGTAAGCCCATAGCATTGGAGGCTCACATTTTATATAGTCCAAAAAGGAATCTCTGCTCACTATAAGCCACGTGGCTCATATTTCACAAATATAAGTAAATTTAACTAGATCTATTTTAAATATTTGATTTACTCGATTTTAATAAAAACTGAAGTTACACATTTTTTATATATATCTCCGTACCTCTCCGAAAAGAGACTAGCTCTTGTGCCAGGAGTGGGAGTTACACCGCAGTAATATTTAAAAGAGTCTATAATATCCAATCTATAATATTATTTATTGTCTGTGTATTTTTTAAGTGTTCGTTTAATTTCTTTTTTAGATGTTTTATATTCTTTATCTTCTTAATTTCTGTAGGGAGGCTATTGAATTTTGTATAGCTAAATATATGAAATTTGGTTGGTGGTGTTCGGTGTTACATTTTGGAATTATAAAGTAATTATGAAACCTTCAGGATGTTTGCTTCAAGTTTTACAATGTTATTTTCTTTGATTAGTTGAACAATGGAGATTTTTGTTATAAATATTTTCTATTTTAGGAACTGGGAATTTTGATAAAAGTGTTTGTTTGGGACATATATATATATGTGTGTGTATATTTGTGTATAAATATAATAATTATTGAACGAAAATAATGCACTGTGCCTGCCCCCTTCCCCTTCCCTTCCTTACCCGGTCGTGCCGCCGAGCAGTCGATTGGCGACCTTGTATCAGTTCGGTTACAACGTGTACGGAACAGATAACATTGTTATCTGTAATTTCGAGACTTTGCGTTTATATTTTGTGACAACCCTTGACGGACATAGTCAGTGAAAAATATACAATCCACATCTTTGGAGGTACCAGCAGAATCCGGATTGTGGTGAGTGCCAAATTCCTTCCGTATCTGAATTCTTCCGGTATCTATGCTTGTACGCAACAGTGTTTGTGTTGAAAAAGTTGATATTTTAAAAATATTACTTTAATAATTGTTCTCTGTATTATTGTTACTTAGTTCATTATATTATTGTATGCTCCTCTCTACCCAATAATTCCATACTAGAGTAATATGTGAACAGCAAAAAAATATAAATTTTTTAAGTTATAGGTCTGATGAAGGTATGGACAACACAAAAATCAAATTTATTGTCACTCAGCTATATATTTAAGCAATACAATTATAAAGTTTAGATGATTTTGGTGATGGATGACCTGGTACTCTGGATCTACGATGTAAGCAGGAGCAGTACCCTAAGCGTAGACCAGGCTTAAGAACTGGGGGATATTACCGTCGTCGATCGCTGGGCGCCGGCCTGTGCCTATATTTCTCTGCCTCCTGGTGCGGTACTTGTCTATATATTAATGAAACTATCCAATTTAAAAAAAGATGGAAATAAATGGTGAGCTCGATAAAGTATCAACATTAAACAGAATGCGTATGCAAAATGTTGATAGAATTTTAAATGGTCACGCTCAAGAAAGGAAAGAAGAGGATTAAATTAAAATTATTAGCACCACCCCGTATTTATTTTTTTATATTTAAAGTCTTTTTAGAATAACAAAATTCATTCAAAATATAATTTAAGAAGAATCAATGCGAAGTTTATATAATATTACAGACGATGAGAATCTGGTTTAGAATTGATCAAAATAGTTACAAATTTCCCAAAACACTTCTACAACAATATTAAGAATCTTGACGCAGCATTCCAAAGATCTCGAATTTCTCGTTTTACCTCTGAATTCAGAATTCTTTCTACTTCTCGTCTCCCATTTCTCATCTTGAAAGCATATGAAAGTGATACGAATTCTGCCAGACTCGGAGAACAATGGGGAGAAGCAATTAGAGCGAGAGAAGAATTTTCTGAATCTTGGGGCTTTTAATTTGAATACTGAAAAGCGATATCTATCTAGGTCTGTCTCCCTCTGATCGACGGCAAAAATAAAATGGATTTGTTAACTGAGATTGCGCTGTCATTATTTTAAATAAATGTAAATGAATTATTTCTACAGTTTATAACATTCTTTTACAAATAACAGAATTATAATTTTGTAAAAAATGCTTCCTAGGAAGTAATTATTTCAATCTCATTAGTAATATTATATAACGAATCGATATTAGTGATATTAAACTGTAATATTTAGACATCTTGGTAACTAGCAGTAAGCAATTGGCTGTCGCCGATTGCTTACTGCTAAGCTCTGCGGGCGGCTATTGTGGCCGATAGTATCAGCTTAGGGGCCATTGGTGACCGCTGCGCGGTCAAGGTCTCAATAAAATCAATATTTCAATGATAAAGCTTTCCGCAAAACAATCAACACGTAAATAAAATCTCGATGTAATTAAAATTATTCCACCTTTGTAAGTTAGTTGTCAAAACGAACCAAATTGACATTTACATGGCATATAAGAATCGCGGATAGAAGATTTTAATATAAAGTAAGATTTTCCCTCACCATAGACAGCATACATAAGAAAATATGACATATGTCTCGTACGATTTTGCTAAAATATATTTTTTTTTACTCTTAATAAAGACAATGTACACTTCATTTCAAATTAAATATATATTTACGTACTGTTATTGAATTCATAACAGAGAAAAAAATTAATCTAGAGATATTAAATACACGTTATTTTTTACCCTTCTCGCGTCTCACAGACCTAGCCGTTTAAGCAAGCACTTTACAGCTACAAATGACACTACTGAAGCCGCCACATCCAGAAAGTCATAGATATATCTATAGAGGGGGAAGCGTAATATTATTATAAATATTATATTGTAAGCAATTATTTCGATTATGTTATTGATATTGTGTTACAAATCGATATTGCTGATAAACTCGTATGTTGCATAACGAACCGATGCTATTAATATAAAATTGTAATTATAGTAATTTATCTAATTACTGATGTTGTATTATGAGTTGATATTTATTTAATAATTTTAAACGTATTACGTGTAACATCAATCTCATCAATCAACCTATCAACCATCAATTCTGAATATTCTCATACATGCTGGATATTCTCATACATCCTGAATATTCTCATACATATCAAGCTATAGCGGTCTCCTGGAATGAGATTACTATGCAAGTGTCTTAACCAACAACACATCAAATTGTACCAATACATCGGACATTTGTGTTTATTTGAATATTTTAAATTCTTAATTTGAAAATTTGAAATTCTTAATTTTAATATTTTAAATTCTTAATTTGAATATTTTAAATTCTTAACTTATAAAATAAAACACAATGTTGTTTACTTCACACTACACTTTAATTAAAATTTAAACGTTTTCGATGCTCACTGGGTCATCTTCGGTAGTAATCTAAAACTTAAAACTACAAGATATTTTATCGACTAAGTGAGGGGGACGGGGTCGGCATGAGAGCGTGGTTGGGGAGAGAGGGATTTCGGTGAAAAGTGAAAATGGTTGTGGGCGGGTCACGTGGTGTTTTATTTAATTAATTAATCAATCTTTCTAAAAGTTAATTACAATGTACTTTTTACAAAGTTAATCTTGAATATTTTGAAATATAATTTTTAATTCATTCTAGTCTAAGAATTACACATTAGCAATTATTTTTATCATTTACTAATTAATTTCTCCGCAGGGGTAGCTAGGTATGATTTAATAATACACCCTTACTACACTACTAATACTACTCCCTTACTGTATATATATATATAATTTAATATCTGGTTTGTTTTATGGTGAAATGAATTTTGCTTACTTTCTCTGTTCATTATCACAAAATGTCTCGACAAACGTCTTTAAACCATTATGAAATTTTAATGTAGCGTAATATCAAAAGAATGAAGAAATAAGAAAAGAATGTAAAGCTGATGTTAGTATAGTGAGTAAGATTAAGAAAGGATCACTTAGGTGGTTTGGTCATATGGAAAGGATGAATGAGGAGAGAATGGTAAGAAAGATATATGACGCAAGTGTTGATGGAACCAGAAATAGAGGACGTCCGCGGAAGACTTGGCATGACCAGGTAAACCAGATAATGAAGGATGGTTCTGTTAGAAGCCTCAACAATCGGCGAGCTTGTATGACAAGATGTATGAATGTGGATGAGGCGAGAATTGTATGTCAGGACAGAAGAGTGTGGCGCTCTATCCTCTCTGCCTACCCCCACGGGGAAACGGCGTGATGGTAAGTAAGTAAGTAAGTAATATCAAAACACTGCTGATGTTTTAGTCTTTAGAATAATAAGTTTAATCGATTTAATATAATATATATATGTTCCTACTTGTATTTATTTTCGTGACTGGGAGTATAATTTGTTAATCGTTAATGTTGCTAAATAATGTGTTCCCGTGAATGCCTTTGACAGCTGTGGTTCCCGAGTTTCCAATTGATAATATGGTCAGATATAAAATATGAACACTACCGGCAATTGAGCGCGCTGATGCTCTAGCGTCGTAGCTGGTCCGATGTTGTTATTCTTCTGGGTAGATTTCCGACCGACCGAAATACGCACCGATTATTAAAATCTCTTTACCGTACAATTCTGGATACAAATGCATCTCATCGTTTTGCGTGCTCTCCAATCTCGGAAAAGGGCGGCAATATTCATACACATAAGTGACCAATACAACAGCAAGAAATCTCAGGTGTGCCAGTCGAAGGAATAAAGACATGTAAGTGAGTAATAAATCTATGTTTAGAATAATATTATCATTATCGTACCATATCAACCGGTATATTTCATTGTATATTACTAAAAAAACATTAAATAAACAAAATTATAATTTTTATTATTTTAACGAATACCTACTTGTTATGTAAATTCTTTTTAAAAATACATTTCAAAAGAGTATCTCGAATGCTCGGCGTTTACTTAAAATATTCTATAATATATTATAAAAATATGTCCCAAGTATAGATTTTTTCTGTAAATTCAAGAATATTTAAAATTCAAGAAATACGTAAATATTAATATAACTCTAATTTATAAAGTGTTATCTGTACATGTGCGTAATTAAATTCATTTTAAATTTTGTCAATGAGATAGTCACTAAAATAAATATGTATTTTTTGACAGGTTCAGAGAACTATGTAAACACAATCATTGCAATCAATTTTTTACGATTTTAGCAATTTAGCACTAAAAATTATTAGTCACAGATAAAACTATAAAGTTCTAATGAATGGATCTATTATTATTAACGGTATTAGAATAATATGAAAATGAGAAACATTAACTACATTAAAAACTCAAAGATAATGTTCTGAAAATTTCGTGCATTCTGTTTACCGTTAGTGGTGGGATAAGATCCTGTGAACTGTATTGATTAAAATTATGGTTTAGTTGACGCATTGGATTCAGAAAGGAATAATGGTAGATGGATCTGGTTGGACGTCAATTTTCACCTCGACTTGACTCGCACTTTTGTTGTGAAGAACAGTGATATCATTGCGCTTCCGGATGGTGTAGAAAACAGTTTCTTCGTGGTCCAGATTTTTACACGTGGCTATAATTTTGATCCACAAAAATAGCCTCTTGACCGCTCCGCGTCGAAATGCAATCTGTTCCCACATCGGCGAAATCTCTAAGTAATTTGTTGGCCAGAACGGGAAAGATATATTAAAGTTTATTAAAAAGACGGAATGCACAGGGATTCTCGACTTGCATCAACAGTTAGGTTTTATTTTACTATATAGTGTTAAGTCAAAGTTTTAATTTTTATTAAAGTTATATTTAATGGCCTTTCAGATCCATGACCAACCACATAATTGTCCTCCAGTTCTCTGTCTTGAACTGTGGTCTCCAAGCAGGGAATTTGTATCTTCGCTGCTTCCTTTCGACCGTTTCTCTCATTATTTGGCGTTCCAGCGGCTGAGTTGTCATCAGTAATTGTGTGGCGACAAGAATTTAAATTAACCGCCGTCATTGCCGTCCATAGCTGATTAAATACGCAAGCCATATCTACATCCAGGGTGCAGGCTTCCGCAGAATGAAACCATCTGCAGTCTGGTCCGGTCGCACGGCGACGGCAGTTTTTTCTTTGACACTTTCTTCTGTACTCTTATTTTCCTATTCCTTGTTCAATAAACATCTCAACACCAACTCGCGTTACATTCTAATCACCAAATGCTCCCACAATGGTATTCAATAAATGTTATAGTGATAATGACTAAGCAGATTTTCAGTACAAATTTACCATATTGAAGAACTGACTATAGAACAATCTAACGTTGTACTCTGATAGCATTCCACTCAAAACAAACAGTCATTAGTACGAAAAAATACATAACTTACGGAGACGTGCAAAGTCATTCGAGAGATTAAATTCGTATAATGTGATAGTCAGTATTTCAAATATTTTCCATCTGAAGATGGGTAAACCCAACGTCTTAATTTTGATTCAATTTAATTTCATATCCGTTTAATCCGGTTTGAAACTTTGGTGATTCAATTATCAAAGGATTTGCATAATCCCTCTAGCTCTTCCCCTTACCTGTCCGGTTTTGATGTTTTTTCACGGTGTCGTCCGATCGGACCCGGTGCTCTGGCGGTGGGAACTTCAACTACAATTAATTAAATACCACAGTATATTTTTTCTTTTTGAAATAATATCTGTGACGGTTATGGAGAGAAAGTTTGTAAGGATTTATTCCGTGCAAAGCTTCGGAGAATATTTTGAATCAGTATATTTTAATGAGTTTTTTAAGATGGTTTTTGAATGAAATTCGGTTCAGGAATATTTAAAGTCTTATAATATTTTTATATGAATTTTAAATGAATATAAATCTTCAATATTTTACTATCAAAAAAAATAGTAATGAATATTTGAGAAATATTCATCATTTTATTGGGAAGTATAACAGAATAATTATAATAATTATAAATTTATATTAAAAGTGTAACGGTAGTACAGATTTGAATTAGGACCTCCTCTGCAACAACACTGTATATCGTTTTTTATAAATGTTGAAAGATAGACGGATCTTGGTTCGTTGTTGTTGCAGGTAAGATCACTTAGAAATTGTACGTATGTAATAGTATTTTATATGATTATTTAATATACCATTCGATAGCACAGATCTGCCCAAAACGATATGCAGTATTGTTGTAGGGGTAGTCTTATCAATAAATGAGCAAGCAATATATTTTTAATAATATAGTTCAAGTTTTATTATTTTAATCCTTTCTACCCTGACGGTACTTTCAAGTGTCATCAACTTTGTCTAGTCATGTATCTTACTGTGGTGTCAATTCTCTGATGATACTACCGAGTCCACATAAATAATGGTCTACTCGATTTATTTAGAGTACTAATAATAGTTATTTTTTATTATGTCTACACTGCGGCAGGTGAAATGTCAGTTGTGATTTGTTACAAGCTTGGGTTATATTCTTTGTGATTATTAATAGTCATTTTGACAAAAATTTTTTTTTCTAAAGTTTTCAACTATTCTTTTAATGTTTTAGAAAAATTTTTTCTTATGTTTTGTACTATGTTATATGGAAAGTTGGCGGGTTATCGGGAGATAAAAGACAGGATTAATTAAAAGGCACTTAATTGTTGGTCTCCTACCTCTGGAAGCTTGTTCTTTTCTCCCTGGTCCACCAATTCATGAGCGACGCAGAATTATGTCACGCACTTGTTGACACTCGCGTTAAAAAAGTAATTGTTTTAAATCTATTAGCGGTAGTAAAAAATTATATATCAGCGGTAATTAATGTTAGCGGTTGTAAGCGTATTTACAGCGACGGCGACGTACCGTGTTTAGTTTCAAAAGCGGAGTAGCTCGTTCAGGCGTATCAAGCAGACTGCAGGAATCTTCTTTCTCCTTCGTGCCTAGGGACTAGGATAGGACAAGAGTAAAAGGGACAGGATATATTTCTGTAATCCAATGAGATATGCGCGCGTATACGTGCGTAGTACATTTAATGGCGCTAACATTGCCGCCCGGGCTAAAGGGATGCCTTTAGGAAACTCAATAAAATCTAAAAATGTAGAATTGAAGCGAACGTAAGATAACGTTTAAGAAATATTAAATTTAGCGTATATAAAAATAGATTATTGACAAAAGAAAAACAAAAAATATAAAAAGAACAGAAGAATTACTGAAGCGGCAAAGGGCAGAGTCGTACAACAGGTCTCACATAACTACCCATTTGCGTCTTAACTTTAACGATACGTACAACTCCGTAATCCACTCCTGTGAAAACAAAGCTTTGACACGAAAGCGAGGTAAATCGCCCATCGTATGAAAAGTATTTGAGGTATTTGTTTTGAAACAAATATTACATTTTTTAATGCGTTTTCGAATCCAAAAAGTATCCAAAATTTTCGTCTAATTAAAGCTAATAAGTTTTGAGTATGATAGCAATCGACTATTAAATAAACAATACGATCTTTCGAGGGTAAAACGATTGGATGCTTTTGTGTAGCACTGAGTTGTGATTGATTCAAGCGACCACCAACGCGAATGACATTAGCGGCATCTACATATGCATTTAATTTGCGTAAAGCGTTAGAATTGATATTCATAGAATGATGGCGTTGTATGTAATGAAAGATGAAGTTTTTTGTAATTTCTAAATCCTCGACCGAAATGGAACCACGTGATTTTACAATGTTCGAAAAACGTAAAACGAATACAGAAACGCGTAAGAATTTGTTGTAATTTGACATTCTACTTGCCACGTCGTATATCACGTTGGTTTGCACGTCATCATTTTACTGAACATGAAAGGATTCAGCCTTTAATTCTGAGAGCTCATCGTTTGAGCTTACAGTAGCGTTTGAAAAATTTGATAGGCTTCCATTGAAGGCCTTCGTTTTTGAGTTAGTGTTTTCATCGAATTGAATGATGCTCGGTGACTTAAGGCTATCGGGAATTCGATTCATTAGTTCGGCACTATTTGATACCCATTTGACGAGATTGAAGCCACCAGATTCGAACAGCTGTATAAGATCATCAGATAAGCTTCATCAATTGAATCAACAGATGAGACGTAGTCATCCATATAAAAATGACGTTCAGCAGCCCAGGCCGCTGCGGGCCAGCGTAATCGCTCATCTTCTGCAAGTTGTCTAATTACACACATTGCCAGATAAGGCGAACTTGAAACACCAAAGCAAACGCGATTAAACTCGTAAGTTTTAATTGGATCATTAGAGTCAAATCTAAACAAAATGCGTTGAAAACGGTGATGCTCAGGAATCAATTTAACCTGAAAATACATTTTTTCAATGTCTGCTGAAAGAGCAATTGGAAAAAGTCGAAGGTTAATCAAAAGTTCAAAAATGTTAGCTTGAAGATTCGGTCCAACGTACAAGATATCGTTAAGCGACTTATTAGAACTTGTTTTGCAACTAGCATTAACAACAACTCTGATTGGTGACGTTACTTTCTCAGGCCTATATACAGCGCGATGCGTCATATAATAACATGGACCGGGAACGGGATCTTCAATCGGATTGAGATACCCTTTATCAATATAACTTTTTATAGTGTCGTTGTATTGTTTCCGTAATTCAGGAGTAGAATCTAACTTCTTTTCCAACTGGAGTAAGCGTACCTTGGCTCGTGTTTCTGAACGGCCAAGTTCAGTTGGATCCGATTTAAAAGGAAGCGTTACGATGTAACATCCGGTTGCGTCGCGTGTAAAAGTCTCTTTAAAAATGCGTTCGGATGCTGCGTCATCAGGACTCAAATATTTTCTAACTGGAACGTTCTCTAACTCCCAGAAGCGTTGCGTTAGACTTTCTAAAGAAGGACTTTCAATCATAGCGTGAAGTGAGCGATCATTGAAAGTAGGCTGAGCATTGCATTCGGCTCTTCCCATAAGGACATAACCTAAAGACGTCTGTACACCAACTACCGACGAGGTTGGTGACATGACTTTGCCATTTCCTAACAAGAATGGGAATAATTCATTACTGATTAATAAATCTATATCAGCAGGTATATGGTACTCATCATCAGCTAAAGATAAGCCGAGCAAGTGTTGTAATTCGTCAGTATTTATTACAGCGTTCGGTATTTTATCCGAAATCGTATCGATAACTCGTGCATTTATCGTATACCTACAGCGTGCGTCAAAGCGGGAATAAATTGTGAATTTAGCGAAGCCCAACACGGACTTTTCGGTATTTCCAATACCTCGTATTGTTGTAGGCGCGTCTACAATATTAACTTTGAGGCGATTACAACATGCTTTTGTAATAAAATGACTCGTTGAGCCACTGTCTAAGAACGCTCTAATTTTTAAACGCTCACCAGCGTTGTTATATGCGTAAACAATAGCACTTGGTAGTAGAACAATTGAGTTGTTAAAAATGTGTGGACGCGTAGCGGTTAAAGTGATATTGTTTTGCGTTGAAGGCGGGGAGTTCGAATTCACCGGCTTTGATTCAGGTGATTGGCGTGGCAGCATAGGCGATGCGTTAATATTGTCAGATAAGACGCGTGACTGTGAATTATAAAGATCGGGTTCGATTCTCGGTGAATCCAAATGCAACTTCGTGTGATGCATGCGTTGACAAATAGAACATTTATTTTGTGATTTGCATGTTTTTACATTATGAAATCCCAGACAGTTGGTGCACAGGTTATGATTTCTTACAAAATTGTTCCTATGATAAGGATTCAAGTTGAGAAACGAATCGCATTTATACAGGGCGTGAACACTATTATTGTTGCAAAATTGACATTTTGGAAAATTATTATTATTGTTAACAACAAAAGATTGCACGGTGTATTTTTTATTTTGAGACTTATAGGTTGTATTATTTTGTGAAGCATTGGATTGATTTGATTGATTTTTATTATAATTTGAAGTATTAAATTGTTGTTTACATTGAGAAGATCCAGCGTGGCGAAGTGTATAAATTTTATTTTGTTCCTTTACGAATGTGATCAATGATCCAAATGTAGGTATCTTCTCATTGCGTTGTGATTGTTCGAAAAACGCTACGGTTTCTTTGTCTGGTTTTGATAAGGCGAGATGCGTTTATATAAAATCAGCTAAATCATCTATCTTGAGCTGATTCAAAGCGGCACATGCAGTATAAAACTGTTCGAGGAACATATCTAAAGCGTTTAGCGAAGGAGATTGACTGCCCTTAAAATTAAAAATTTGTTCTAAATATAAAGTAGCGAGCGTGCGTTTATCTTGATACTTCTCTATGAGAGCATTCCAAAGTATCTCATAGTTGTCCGCAATAGGCGGTATGCCGGCGCATACTAAAAGCGCTTTTCCCGAAAGTTTGCCTATTAAATACTGCACTTTCTCGGCATCTGACAGATGACGGTTTTTACGGATAGGGCGTTAAAATTTTCGTAAAACAAAATCCATTTATTAGGCGAACCATCAAAACTTACTAATTCCAGACTAGGTAGATTACGTTTGAACGTATCAAATTCAGTTTGTGGTTTTTTCATAGCGGCAGCTGTGAGCCCTGTTTGTACGGCCTTTACATGACAGTATAATTCGTCAAACGCTATAAGAGCCTTAAATTCTGGCTGCGCATTAGGGTCACAGTCTAATATAACAATATTTAAAGCCTCTGTCACTTCGTTGAACTCTTTGCGAACATTTTCTAATGATTGAATGCGTATGAGAAATTGGTTTCTTTTCACTTCATCCTCCACGTGTTGACTAAAATCATATAATGACTGAATAATCGCGAATAAACTTTATTTTTTATATGACAATATAGAAACGCGATTCTTCAATTCCACATCTGCAGACGTTATAGATTTAGGCATTTTGAATATCTGAATGAATTAATTAAATTAATTAATTAACTAAAAATTATTTAGTTTTTTGGCGTTAGAGCCTTTTGCGATAGACTCGTAATGCAGGTAGCTGTCAATCAAACCTTAATGAGTATTTGAATGCGCAAGCGGCATTAATATTATTGTGCAAAATTTTCAACAATGTACTGTTTTTATAAAAATATATATTCTTAAATATTACAATAGCGGCCGTAAAATATGGTAGAAATATATCGTGTCTGAAAAGGACTTCAGGAATCCGGCTCGAAGGACCATGGAAAGTTGGCGGGTTATCGGGAGATAAAAGACAGGATGGCACTTACTTGTTGGTCTCCTACCTCTGGAAGCTGGTTCTTTTCTCCCTGGTCCACCAATTCACGAGCGACGCAGAATTATGTCACGCACTTGTTGACACTCGCGTTAAAAAAGTAATTGTTTTAAATCTATTAGCGGTAGTAAAAAAATATATATCAGCGGTAATTAATGTTAGCGGTTGTAAGCGTATTTACAGCGACGGCGACGTACCGTGTTCAGTTTCAAAAGCAGAGTAGCTCGTTCAGGCGTATCAAGCAGATTGCAGGAATCTTCTTTCTTCTTCGTGCCTAGGGACTAGGATAAGACAAGAGTAAAAGGGACAGGATATATTTCTGTAATCCAATGAGATATGCGCGCGTATATGTGCGTAGTACATTTAATGGCGCTAACATTATATATTGTTATTATTATGTACTTCATGTAAGGTCTGACTATACGTTACCATAAATAATAATTAATGATATCGATTTTTTTTAATTTTCCATCACAATTGGCTTATTACAATAACCCTTCCAAAGCCATGCAATAACATAAGTCTACCTCCCCAATTAAAACTGTAATATTTATGTTAATATACGCAACATAAAATTAACATTTTAGTGAATTCTAAAAAAAATGTTTATGCTTAGAACTGACTACTGAAAAACCAATTGTGTAGAGCGAATTCTACAAAAAGAATTATTTTTCAATTCAGTCAGTTGTAAAATTAATATGCTAGAAAAAATACTAATTGTGGTGTGAAAAAATAGAGATGGTACATTAATTTCACAACAAAAATAATAACAAACTGGCGAATATATGATAACTTTTTCTCACTAATTTAATGAAGAAAAATAAGAAATAAGGTAGTATTGTATAGAACGTGAATGCTCCGAATTATATTAGGATATTGATACTTTTTTCGTAATTAATACTCAATATTTAGGGTAAGTTTATAGGATCAACAATTTTAAAGCCATTTAAACTAATAAAAGCTTTCTTCACATTTATAATGTTAAAAATTTCTTATGGTAACACGAGTTAACAGCATGACTGCGTACGGATATTTTGTATCACGGTTTGCTAAAGGTTAAAGAATATTACATAAAAAAAAACGGTTTCTAGGCACTTCAGTTTAATAATACGGGGCAGAAAGGGTTAAGAGAGTTATTGTAGATCGTATCATTAGTATTTTTAAATACATAATAAATGTATAAATTCAATAAAATATATATTATGTATTAGTAATATCGCTAAAAACTTTTTAGTGAAGTTTTATTATGATTTTACCTAAAGTAAGTTGTTGTGGTAAATTAACTTTCTTTTAGGAATGTGAAAATAAATTTTATCCAATTAAATCGTGCAATAAATATGCTGTTCATTTACGAAACCATTAAGATATGAATATTAAATGGGTGCCTTAATATTAAATTCGTAATAATGTGTCATTATTTTCAATGAATAACCGCTAAAGGTTTATCGTACGACTCTGAGATATTCTACAGACTTTTAATGGTTTTTCCTTTGAGGAACAACATTAAAAAAATACGAGGTGCTGTTTAAAAAAATACTAGATGAAAGAATGTTATGAAGCTGGATATTCTTATTTGTGTACTAAACAATGCGATTAACAAGCAAAGCGCTGAATGTTTTGGATCAGTTTTTCTTCATAAAATTGTAAAGATTGAGAAAAAACTAGGAAGATGCATCAGTATCATGCAGCCAGGATATGGATTGCTTAAAGTTCTTCCTATATTGAGCGATTGACTCAATAGGGTGTTATCGTATCAACGTAGGATCAAGGTTCGGGAGATAAATTCTGCTACTACAGGTAGATTTTTTGGTCATGTCACTTCAAGAATATGTTGTGTACCGATTATTATTATTATTGTGTGATTAAAGTTATTTTATTCTCTATTCGTAAGATTTGTTTAAATCTTTATTTATTTTTAGCTTAAATTTGTTTCAAAATAGTTCAAATATTGATTGATCCTTAAAATATAACGGCGCAGGACATAACATATATTTGAATTTAAAAAAAAAACATAATATTTTTTTATTTTTGTTAGTATTATTTTATAAGTGCGCATGAAGGTACATGTCCAAAAGTCATGAAATATAACATGTAAAATGTTTTTATTGTCTTACTACAAAAACTGAATATTTATAAAACAATGAAATTCGTCAATATATTTCATTTATAATAATAAAACTGAAGTTAATTGAGTTGTCATACAAAAACATTGAATATAATTTTGCCAGTAGAATCTCTTAGAATTATTAAAATTTATTTTATTTTATTTCAGTTCATTCGAAGAAGTATTTAGAAAAAAAATATATTTGAATAAATACACACATATAAGAGTTGAAGATTGTTCGTAACGCGCTGATACCGGTGGATCAAAAGTAAGCGCATCACGCCACCTGGTTGGCTCAGTCTGTGGGTGTCTGTGCGTTCGGTGTCAGAGTGGCTGGCTCGGATAGTTAGGAATGGTCTAAATAATTAAAAACACTGTACTACATGATAAATAATATAATTTTTATAAACAAGAGTTTAACCGACAAAGATAATTGCTCGATTTGAGTTCTGATTCTTTTCACCATCATTTGTCCAAAGATGTACAGGACACTTTTGTTTTGATTTATCACACAAGCTAAGTACGAGTTTGGGGAGGGCGGGTTCGTACTAGATTACCCGGAGAAAAGTGTAGCCGCCGTGGTGCTGGGCATCACGGCGACCGTACTAAGATTCCTCTCACCTTCCGAGAAGTTCCGAGAGTCACCATCTTCGACCTCGACACGCTTTGCCACCGCTCACAGGCAGTCTCCGTGCTAGTCCCAATGAAGAGATTCTTCTTACGCGCGGGTGGACCAAGACTCAGAATCTCTTAATCCACCGCGCCTAATTCAATCCTGTCTTTTCGATGTTCTTTTTGCCATTCTTTTCAGCGAGACGCCGCCAGGCTCTCCACTCACGACGTGCGCTCGCACGGAAGTCCTCTCTCCCTTCGTCAAGCCTTCTATCCTACCGACTACGTCCACCCGGATTATTATAGTAGCGTTCGGTGCTGCCGCACATTTTTGAAATGTCACAATGTATTATATTTAAGGAAAATAAAAATAAAACCTATTTTGTATATACTGCCTAAAGTAGTACTTTTAATGACAATATTAATGTATGGAAGTGAAGCATGGAAATAGAAAAATAAATAACAAAAATATGTCGTGGAAAAGCGGTGGCTCAGGCGCGTGTGAAGAAAATCTATATTGTGATCGTAGCTGATTGAATTAAGAAAGGGTTGCTGAGATGCTTTGGTCATATGGAACGTGTAGGTCAGGAAAGAATATTAAAGAACATATATGAGCAGAGTGTTGAAAGTAACAGAAATATAGGATATTCGCGAAAGACCTGGCATGGTCAGATAAACCAGGGAAAACGACTGTGTTAAAATCGTTAACAACCAAAGAGTACGAATTCATATGAGAAGATGTATGAAAATGAACGAAATAAGTTAGAACACACATCATTTGGTAAAATAACCCGTTAGTTTTATGTTTATAGCACGCGTGGACGATAAATAAACAAAACGTTGAAACTATAGAACAGAAGTTGTAAGATTGAGTTCAAATAGAAATGTAAAAGCACCTCTTGAACGTGTGTTCAAGATTTGTTCGTGTGATGACCAAATGGCCCCTGTGAACGTTAGAAATATTACAGTTCCACGAGAGCCAGGTCGACCTGGGACTAAAATATCGCCGATTAAATGCACATGTTTCAAGCTTAGCAATCTTTACGATTTGCTCAAGAAAAACAAATGGGTGAGCATATTTCAAACTGTAAATTATTGTCCCTCTGAAGTTGTGTGCACATATATATATATACACACAAATATAACGAATATTAATGAATCAATAATTTTTATCAATTATTAATTTTCTATAAAAATTGCATATCAGGGATGCGCAAATAGTACCTGCTGAATTATTTATTTTTAAAAGAAAGAAAACTTTATTGTCATCTTCATCAATGTTTCCTCTAAGCGCGCAGAGAAAATCTTTTGTGCAATTTTAAGGAGAAATGCTATTATGTGTGAGAAAACTTGGTACTTGGCCTGAATTGATTATATTAGTAATAAAGACGTATAATTTAATAGAACTAATAACAGCTGGTGGAAATAGAAATATGCATACTGTTACGTGATGAGCTGGCACCGGTGGCACGAACGCCAGCGCCACCGGTTTGGCTCAGTCTGTGAGTGTCTCTGTGTAAGATGTCAGAGTGGCTGGCTCGAATAGATAGGAATGGTCTTTAATAAATGAAATTCTTAATTTGCACGTCTAACACATTTTACAATTTATTTAAGATCACAAAGCCCAACATAATGATTTATATGAACGGATAGTGTTAAAATCTTCAGTGTTAGAACACGAAAATTCTCACGAACAAGGTTCGTTCACTTCACAGACCATCGAGGAGTCACTTTGCAGATATTTACCATTTCTGTACTTCTCGGGTTGAGGTGACTTCTAGAACGTTAGAATTGCGACTCGCCTTCAACGTATTTTCAAGGTATCCATATCGTCAAATCCAATTTGCAGACCGCGCCAGTCCGCTCAGCTCTAGCCAAGATTCTTCTCCTATATCCCAACCAGGGGATGCAGATAAGTTCATGATACGGATGGTATCCACAGCATTCAAGAAATCCCTATTACTTCTCTCTCTTCAAGTTAGTTTGTGCCATCCGGTGCACGCTCCGCGCATCTCGCCAGCCCACGCGGAAGTTCTACCTTCCCTTTGTCCAGCTTTCTCTCTTACCAACCGTGTTCATCCGGATCGGTATAGTAGCTCTCAGTACCATCGCGCATATATAAAATGTCACAATACTTTGAAGACATTCTTGGCGATGAAAAATAATAAATAAATAAGTAGTTCAATGTCTAAAATGTTAAATATCTTACAGAGGATAACATAATGTAACATGATCGCTAATCTTCGATAGAAGGAGGTATATGAAAAAAAAATCTTATTAAAAATTGTGTGAATGCTATATTTTTTGTGCGCTATGATGCAAAATCGTATGCCGGCGCACACTCGCATGTCTTAGAAGGAACACAGATCTTCATCAATTTTACCTGCAGCCACAAGAAAACAAGGGTGGTTTGCCTATCTCCGCTTTTCTAAACTGGCGATGATGATGATGAGATAGAAAGAAATATGTTCATTATAATTTTTCCTACCATTTCAGTAAGCAGGCGTAAATTTAAAACCCTGGTGATGATTCACCGTAAATATATTTTTAATAACTGTCTCGCCTTATTTGGCGTTGTTTCTGCGACCTCTCAATCCTGTGCGATATAATCCAATCTTCGCTTCTGTTCTCTACGAAGTATCGCCAATCATCTCTGTTTTCATCCTTTCTTTCTATCTGTTGCCTGCCACTCTTCTATGTCGCTCTATCCAGCTTAAAGGCCTGAGGCTTAAAGGTGTGAGACCTCCATTCCAGAATCTTCCTTTCCCACCGAATATCATCTGTTTGATAAATATGTCCAGCTCATTGTTACTTCATCTTGCAACTTTTTTAGCAACATCTGTTATCATGGTGAATGCGTATGTTAGATACCCGACCTCTCGGAGATATTTCAGGCATAGCCCTGTTCATTGGTCTTTGGGCAACATTTAATTTGTGTATAACATTGACTGTAAGGATTCACATCTTAGCTCCATATGTAAGTACTGGGAGCACGCACCGGCTGTAGGTTTTATTTTTTATTATTATTTTTCGGAATACATATTAAATTTCATCGTAACACAGTATTATATAGTAAATATTTCAAATCAATAGTTGATTGATCACTCTTCACTGAAACAGTACCGGGCGAAGATTATACTAAGATCGCAGTAGGTTTGGTTATGAACAATATGACATAGTTACATTCGTCACATGACGACAAAAATTAGGGAGTTGTGCTTATATATTTAAAATTAAATTCTATTAAATCTGTTACTTCGAAAAAAAAATATTTGATAGAGATTAAGATTAATTTAAAATACGAATGTTAAACTCTGTAAATATTGTATTATGTGATCTTTTATATTTATGTTTATTCTTTGTTTGAGTAATACACGTCGTTTCCTTTAAGGTAGTATGTGTTGTTTATTTGTGTAACTCCAGAACTTGTTACCTAATGAACTGGAAGCGAATGCCAAAGTAAGTAAATGTGTTTGTATTTTGATTCTTCGATTCCACAATTCTTTTTTCATAATGTTATGAATACTGCTGACCTAGATATATATAAATAAAAATGATTTTTTCAAAAGCGCTCTGAAGTTGTTTTACGATATTGAAGAAATATATAATAATCATACAACATCAATGTACAGCTATATTCCCATGGAAACGAAACCGATATTCGATTTATTTGTGTGCGATTTTTTGATGAGAAATAATTGTTTTTTTGTTCTAATGTGGGATTTTTATTTGTGTTCATTTTTGTGATTGGATTCTATTCGCTTCCCTCGAGTCAAGTTATTTATTATAAAATTAATTAATTAATTTATGTTTTTGAATCAACGACGTATTAAAATAGTCGACATATATTTAAACTAGTTTTAAATGTTAAAAAATTAAAACAACAATAAGTATAGAATAAAAATAATATGTAAATATATTATATTAATAATTAATCTAGGGATAAACTCAGTAAAGAAAACTCATAAAATATTAAGGATGGTAGAGAAAAAATTGACACCGATAAAAAAATCGGTTAGCTAAAACAAAAAAATAAAAATTTGTATTCAATTTGTGTTTTTTTTAAATACTTCAATTAAATTTCATAGCATAGGGGTAGACCCTCATATAATATCGCCGGTTATTGTGGCTTCTAACAGGACCATATTCCAGTATCTGGTTTACCTGATCATGCCAAGTCTATATACCCAAGATATCCTTTATTTCGGGTGCCATCATCACATAATAATAATGGATAATTTGTATAGCGCCATTTTCGTAAAAACTTTCACCTCAAGGACGCACGCGTCATATATCTTTCTTACCATTCTCTCCTCATTCATCCGTTCCATATGACCAAACCATCTAAACGATCTTATTTATATAAACGCTTTCGATCGCTGGTTCCCAGGTTTCCTATTAATAGTAAGTACACTTATGATACATGAACTGCGCTAATCTGTTAACTTTGGTGTCTTTAGATATCGGCTGGCTGAAGCGCGCACTGGTGATTTTAGGACTGCTGGACTGGTCGAAGCACCGGAGGTATTGAGAATCACGTCTTCCTTACCGTCTTCTCAGATTCTGACAAGAAGCGGCAATAATCACGCACACATATGCACATTATTATCAATCAGGAAACCCAGTGGCGCAAACCGAAGTAATAAGGAGCTTAAACAGATTCTATCTTAATCTTACTCACTATAATAAGGTCAGCTTTAGATTCTTTCCTTATTTCTTGGATTTACCACATATACGCCTAAGTGATCTCATTTCCACTGCATTTCATGTTTTCCGCAACTCGGTTAATACGTCTTGGATAAAAAAGACTCAAATATATAATTTAAAATTGAATTGAGATTTAAATTGCGTGGCAACATTATTCCAAACTCTATGAAATAAATGTTATTCTTATAATGAAAAAGATAAAATATCATGTAATTTTCAGGATTTTTGCCAACCCTGTTTCAGTCGCGTACATAAACGCGGCATTTCGTATTGTTTCCTGTAATTTTTCATTCCATTTGCGGTACAGGGGTGGCATCTTAAATTAGAATTCCGGTAATGATACCGATTCCGTGACGCGGACCACCGCGGACTGTTTCCGCAGAAATGGAAAAGCCGTTCTGCACGTGTTTTACATATCCTGTCCACGAGGATACGCGTGTGGAAAATACATTATTGTTGAAAAGGAGAATATTAACAATAATTTACTAATTTAACTCGAATGAATCTTAATTATTTATTCAATTAATTATTTTAATCTTAATTAATTATTTTGTTAATCATTATTTAACTACGTAATATTTAAGTTGTAAAATTTACATTTTATTTTAAGGCAAATTATCAACAGGTTATTGGTGAAGCCAGTAGATAGTCCCACAAAGACGTAACCTTTTTTTGTAATTTTCCATTTTTGTGATTAAAAATGTATTAAGACGGTTGGGAATGTATTTTTTTTTATTGTGAAAATTGAAAGTGAATCCCGATATTGATCGGGATGTTATAAATTGAGAATCGAAACCCCTCCTGGAACAACACTGTATATCGGTTTTTATAAATTATTTATTATTTATTAATATGTTATAGTTACAATGATACTATACAATTTTTTATCGATGATTACTCAAAGATATTTGATTTTATTTCTTGTTTTTAAAATGTTAATAGATCGACGGAGCATTGGCCATCTTAGATGTCATGAAGTTTTGTTATAGGAAATATAACTTAGAAATTGTGTGTAATACATAGTATTATAATTTATTTCGTTAATAGATCGACGGAGCATTGGCCATCTTAGATGTCATGAAGTTTTGTTATAGGAAATATAACTTAGAAATTGTGTGTAATACATAGTATTATAATTTATTTCATATTACATGGTTGTTTAATAAACCATTCGATGCCCAAGAAGATATACGATGTGTGTGCTATAGCCGTAAATATTTCGTTAGCTAGTCTTGGGTTTTCTATAGGTAATGTTGAATACAGTAACTCAATCTATGCATATATGTACCCATTATTATGAAAGTGGTCTAAGTCATGTTTCTTTAGTTTCGAGATATTTAAAGGTTTGCATTTGAATTGATTAAGAAATATTTTCATGTTTACACAACATAATGTTTCAAAATTTATTTAGTCTACTAAATTTATAATTTATTTCGACATATAAATTTTGCATTTTTATAAGGAATAAAATATTTTAAGCTTGAAATGATTTTCTCTATTGTCTATTGTTAAACAATAAGCTTAATAAAATGTTACATATTTTTTACAATTTGTGTCACATTATATATATAAATTTAAAACAATGTGACGCCAAATAATTGATAAACTATTTTTTTTTAATTTATTGACTTAGACCAGTTTCACAATAATTGGGACATATATGTAAAAATGGAGTTCCTTTTACATTCATGCAAATGGTAGGTAGTGTAATAGCCGCTTCGTGGCCAATGTTGGCTGATCCGCTTTAACGGCCGGTTTTTCCGTAAAATCTATTTTACAATGTTAAAAATAAAATTCAATATTGTATTGAATATTTAATTTTGAGTTATTATTGTATATGTAAATTGTTTATTTTTATTTTATTCATATATTTTATAGGTAGAGTAGTGGCTGCTTCGTGGTGATAATATTCCGCGGTCGATTTTTCCTTAAATCCCATTTCACAGTGTTAAAAATGTTGTCTATAGTACTTTTTTTAAAAGGATAGCTGGACGGGGGGGAAGGGGGTCTCACCCTTTTTCGGGACCGGTTTAGAAGCTAAGGCCTCCTTGTCGGTCCCACTCATCAAAGCTAATAAAAATAAGCGACTTCAATTCAATAAAAAAGGGGAAAAAAGGGAAGAAATTCAATGTGATTATTAGCAATTATGGTAAATATTTAAAATTTAGACCCTTCAGTGTCTCTTGGAATCGTCGGAGATAAATAAAGCATGCAAAACTAATCAAAAAATTATAAACAACTAACTAAATTTAACTACGAATCCCATTCTAAAACTTTTTCCTTAAAATTATTCTTTTAAAATTAGCAATATTAACTTGGTGGTTAAGATTCATATTTTTTATTTATTATCTTAGTTTAATAACCACAATTGAGTTAAAAAACATCTACCGGTTTCGGAAAACACCTTTTCTTTCTTCAGGATATGTCAAAACTAACTAAAAATATAGCATTGTTTTTCTATTTATCCAGAATCTATTTTTAAATTTTTTAAAAAAACAACAATTATTTAAAAAGTAAATTTAGTACCTAACTCAAATTGACTAAATTTGTATTGAGCAGCAATTTGAGTTAGGTACTAAATTTACTTTTTAAATAATTGTTGTTTTTTTAAAAATAGATTATGATAAAGGGACAATAACATGTGTTTTTAATTAGTTATGATATCCTGAAGAAGAAAATGGTATTTTTTGAAACCGGTAGATGTATTTAAACTCAATTAAGTGGTTAATAAAACAAAGATAATAAATAAAAAATATGATAAAATTGTACTAGCATGTTTAGCACAATATGTAAATTTTTTCATATTACTAAAAAACTCGTTATCCGCGACGGCAGCTATACGCTCGAGGGTCCGCAGCCAGGAGCGAAGTTGGTGTAAAGTAAACAATAATGCCACGTCCATACGTAGTTCCCACGCGGAGCATATTTCGTTCTTGGTCAAGCGCCACTAATAATAAACTCGCTTCGGGTATATACTTCCGGTCCTTTATATAATGCTTTCAGCAGCTCAAGACTACTTTACACTGGTGTTTAAAATTCATCCTAGGATGTATCGTTATATCTAAACTAAATTTTCTTCCAAATTAATTAACACAGAAATATCTCAAATTACACACAAAAGCATTTTTTAGTAGCCAACCACACGAAAAGTCAAAAAAACGTCAAACGCAACGAAAAAGTAATTACCAGTGATGGTAAACCGTTACGTGATTGTGATCGTGTCTGCGATTGGTAACTGAGATTTAACGATGATTGGTAACTAAGATTTAACTGCTGGAGGTTTATTTTTTAGTGTACCAGCCATTGCTTGAAGAATAAGGTTAAGCAATTATCTAAATAATTAGACAAAAGCTTTGTTTAAACCACTGTTCATTAATAATTCTACATATTTCGATACCTATGGTATCTTCTTCAGATAAAAAGGTATACGGAAATTTAAAAATACAAGCATAGATAAAAATAAAACTATAATGTGGTGAATAAGTAAAAAATGTGTGAAATAATCAATAAATAGAGGTATTTTGTCTAATTATTTTTATAAAATGTGCCATAAAGTAATTTTGCTAATATTGAAGATATAATCAATCATCAATCATCGGTACAAAGAACACAAAGTAACAAAGTTAAGTTAAAATAACGATTTTATTATCACTGTTAATTACTTACCTTACCTTACATACTTAAAAATGATGAGCCTTTAACGATCAGTTCACAGAACGAGTAGCGCAATAATAAAATAAATAAATCATTTATCGCTCTACGTCTTGTAGATTTTTTCATTATTTTAATCTGATTGAATTGCTTTGCAAACAAGTTTTCCGTTTGTGAGGGTTATTGATATCAACGACACGAAAACAATACAGCCTTAAAGTAGGAAGTAATAATATGGAGAAGTGGGTGTGCGCGCGTGCACGGGATATATTTTCTCTTAGTGAATGTTCTAAGGCTTTGATTGAAATTCTCAGTGATAGAAAGCGATCGGGCGCAATCACGAGAATATCCAAGAACATGAAGAATAATACTTTTTCAGTGGGAGTCGGGTATAAACGACAATGGATAATAAAGCTTTGTATTTAAATATATAATAAGAAAAATAATATAAACATATCTTTCTTTTAACAAATATCAGATATCTCACAGAAACAAAGCTATTTTTTTATTATATTTATTAGAAAAAAATATGAAAGAATGGGGTAATTACAGGGTTTACAACCTGTCTTCGGCTGGCTTTATATTATATATATATATCGTTCACCAATTCTCACCCCTCAATCACCACATTTATCAATTTTTTTAAAGTTGTATATATGTTAGTATGTGGATTCACTTCGAGTACTACTACGCCATTGCCATCTATGGACCATAATAATTAAAATAATTTTAAAAAAATCAGATTCTCATAGTGATGACAAATCGCACACCTAGATCAAAACTAAGACATATCAAAAAACCAAGAATTTTGAGTTATTATTGTATTCGAATACTCTATCATATACGCAACTAACTTAGTCCCAGTTCTTGAATAGTGTCATTTTAGAATACATTTATGACCTAAAATGTTATTTAGTTTCATAACTTTAATAACAAAAAATGAAGAAAAATATTATTACTTTTTGTCTACTGAAAAATGACTTTTTGAGTTGTCTTAGTTTTGATCTAGGTGTGCAATATATGCTGTTTAAAAAAGGAAAAATGAATGATCAAATTAGGTTCATAGATGGCGATGGATACTTCCATATATACAACTTGCACACACAGTTATATACATATGTATATGTATATGTATATATATTAACATATATACCACTTTAAAAAATTTAATAATCAAAATATGTATTGTTTCTTTACCAGAATCTAAAGTAACAATTTTAGTTAGTTATTGTTGTTTTTTAAAAATAGATTCTGGTAAAAAAATAATAACATATTTTGATTAGTAATGACATCCTGAAGAAGAAAATGGTATTTGGTAGATGTATTTAAATGCAATAAGTGGTTAATAAAACAAAGTTAACCAAAAAAATATTATTCAAATATTGCTAAAATCTTCATTTTACTCTTCTTCATACGCTTATTATAATCGGATCGGGGGCCTAATGCTCAGATAAAACTCCATCGCTCTCTGTTCTGCGTTGTGTCGATTACTTGGGGACACTGATAATTTCATCTTTCTTCGTAGAACTCAACAATAAAAAAATCTGGCGATTTTCAAGTCAGTTTATGCTCCCACCCTGACCTACAGCCATTAACTTTTGATACTGATGGAGAGGAAACGATCGAGAATCCAAGCTGCAGAGATAAGATACTTAAGAGGAGTAGAGAGCGTCACGTTAAGATATCAAATCAGGAACAAGAGAATCTTGGAATGAATCCGCTGCTGCTCCAAATAGAAAAATCTTGGTTTGGACACGAAAGACTGCCTAAATTTTTTTTCTCAACATTGCCAAAGATAATACATATTTACATATCTATAATAAAAAATACCCGGCGTTACTCGAGTGCCTACAGAAATTTCCTCGATCCCTCGAGTCGACAGATCCTTTTGGGTGAATAATAAAAAAAAAAATGTTCTGTATTATCAAAATCTTTTATTCAATTAACTATTAAGTTGATGCACATGTTCGTAACATTTTTTTAAAGTGAACAAAATACATAGACTAACCAATAGTATTCCAGGATCGTATCCACGCCTAAAGAAGTCCGGTTCTTTACAGATAAATAAATTGTCAAGCCCATATTGAAGACTAGCGTAGGTATTAAAGGAGATCCTTCGGAGATGATGCTAAACTCCTGATGGATCAAGATTAAGGGTCTAGGGCAAATATGGAATAACTTCCTAACCGAGCTCTCGAATAGCCGCTTATGTAATGTTATCAGTATACAGACGGGCACTATCACGCTGAAAAGCCACCTGACGCTGAAACAATTCATAATAGTATTAGCAGTAGTATTCAATTTATGCCTTAATCCCTGGTTAATCTTTCTAAAAAGTGAAAAATTAAATAAGAATAATTACAATTGGTGTATGTCAAACTAATTTCTTTCCACTCTTTGCTATATATAATAATACAAAAATACTTTTTGTTTTCTGTTTATTTTATATATTGCAATTCGTTATTATGGAATCTATTTTTCAGTGATGAAAATATAATTTAGTATCAAATAAGGTAGGTAGTGTAATACAGTATAACCTACTGAAGACGTCAGCTACAAATAAAATCATATGTGTTTTGAATAATAGTTGCGGTTTGTATCTTGACTAAATATATAGACGGTGTTGATTTTTCCACATATTTATATTAATAAATTTGTACACTATACGCAGACGTAGCGTTTTTGACGTAATATTATTAATTATTATTATTAATCGTAATATTACATTATATTATTGTACCCTTAAGTAGGATTAATAACCCGATGACCGTTTACTATGAGAGATTTCGTGAAAGAAAATTTGTATAAACTCTTGGTTGAAATATAAAATGAATCAATTCTTAATGAAAAATTTGAATTAACTAATTAAACTGTGATAACTCTTGGTGTTCTATCCTCTGCTTAGTGTCTTATATCGTGATAGGATTGCTTCTATCAATTAACATGAACAAAAAAAAAATCTAAATACAATCCACATTAACTAATCCTCATTTCGTTGGGTTGACCCGACCCCTTGGTCTATCATTGTAGACGATCCTTAGCAATCAGGCCAATTCGATGGGATCCATAAGCGGAATTGTAAATGATCACATCACATATAATGTAGCCTACAGTGAGGTAAAAAAAAACCAATGGGAGAAAACCAAAGGGAGAAAAACCAAAGGAAAACTTCTCGTTTCCTGTAAAGATTATTTACCATGCGATTACATTAATAAATTCTGGTAAATTATGTACTAGTGATTAAATATCATTAAAATGTTTACTTTTTGATCATACTGGCTCGCTCAGAGTTATATTTTATAACCGCTGGCCGTAGCACTGAATCGCCTAATCGCCTAAAAAAAACCATAGACGGTGACCGTTTTTATATAATTTTGAAACAGATTGCGATCCAACGTAAGAGAAATTATTTGTGATTTCGAGGTGCTTGGCAATAAAACAAGAGACGACGTGACCCTAATTTATAATGTCACAGTGGTTCAAAACTAATAATTATATTATTTACTTATAATGTCAAGCCACAACGTGTTTGCTTTCTTTGAAAATTTGCTCATTGTTATTCAGTATAACTATGTTTTAAAGTTCTTAATTTGTAGATATTCCTGTTGTTGCCAGAGAAACACAACGACCGCATATCCAGCATCCACACAAATTAGAAATCGTTTACATGTTTCACGATTACCGACTTCGTCGGTTAATGATGTTTCGTTCTCCTTCTAATCCGTGTTTTTTGAAACTCAAATTAACCTCGCTTCCATCTTACCTATTATGCGGGAAATCCAAGACTTGTGTGAAATGGATTCCACCCTGACAAACGATCCCTTCTGTGGTTGGTATAAAAAAACAAACTCGAACAATTGACAACAAGAAATAATAAATATATTGGAAGCTTCTTTCGCTAGAACAGCTATTCTAAAGAATACAATTTTCAGTGTGTGATTTTCAGAATTTTTTCAAAGTTATCAAACAAATAATACTGTGATTATTTAAAATATTTAATCACGCATGATATCAGAAATTGCAGAACTTTTTACAATGTTTGCTTAAATACGCATTCATATTCAACTAATAAATCACTTTTACATGCTTCAGATTCTGAACAAAAATTGAAGTAAGTAATTATTCCTTATGGCTCGTGTCTACGATGGCCTTCAATGATATGGGGTGATGATTCATAAATGCTTTATTTTGTTCGGGAATTAAAATGACGCATCTAGTATACATATACCTTTACAGACTCTCAGAGATCAATGTCTCATTGAACAAGCGTCGTGGCCAATATGTTAATTTAGTCAAACGTAAATATTATTTTTTACCGAGAACACATCATTGTTGTAAAATTGCAATTTTTAAGAACATAGATCCTTGATATTTTAAATACAATTAAAATAATTAATCTATCTATATTTTGCGTATATTCCACCGTAACGTGTTATCCGGGATGTGAATAGTTCCATGTTCGTATTTCGGTAGCAACTAAATATTATTAAGAAGAACACATTCTTTTTGTGAAGTTGTAATTATTCAAAACACAGGACTGTGATATTTTAAATACTAATTAAATGTATAATTAGAAAGATATACATATAAAACCAATTTTATCGAAAAATATTATTGTTGCTGCAGGGATTCAAACCTGAATCCTTTCCAATCTGAGGAAGGTTCATTAACTTAGAAAAAATACTTACACTCTAGGTAAAGTGAATCATACACGGCTACATTTTAGTCTTACAGCTCTGGCGACGGCTTGAAAATGAACCATAGATTTCAACCGTTTTTATAAGCTGAGACACCGAATGTGTTGACCAACCTGAGGGTAACTATATGTGAAATTGTGTACCTCCATTTATAACGTCACAACTTAAAACTAATTATTGTTTCAATAGATAGATTTTTCTGTATATCTCTTTAATTGATTAATTTTTATTACAATAATTATTTATTATTAAATTCGTGGAGTAATCTATTGAAATCAAATTGTTATATATATGAATTAGTACACCGAATATTAAACTATGAAATATTGTCACGAATCATTATTACTTTCATCATCATCTTTTCTGGTTCGAGTCCCGGTGGTAAGTATGCTTTTTTCTGTTTATGCAATTGTAATATTGAAATGCTGACGCGCAAATCCCCGACTACTAGATCACTAGGCCAGTGTCTTAACCACTATACCAACAAGCTACTACAAGTATAGATTGCTACTTTGTCAGTTTTTTTTTGTGTGGTTCAACACTGATACCAGTCTAATTTGAATAGCTTAAATGATTCACGGTAGTTAGGCTACTAAGTTTCAAAAATTCTGGTTAGTGCAGTTAAGATCTCTTAGTTTCAAGATGGTGATGCTTTTCTCGCCCTACTGGCATTGATCATTCATTTTCTCCGCAGTAGAAGCTGCACGCACCAAGAATACACCTGGATGTTAAACGGGGCTCTCATCAACCTTAAAATTACATCGGTACCGACGGGGAACTCGCCCTCTGAGCGCACCATTTCTCTCGCGGCAACCTTTCAGACGAGTTCATTAACCAACGCGTCACGTTGTAGAACATTTATAGCTTATACTCACATTCATAACTGTGTTTCAAGTGTTAATACTGTTATTGGTCTCTTGTTTTAATCACACACTCGCACAACACGCAAACGTACATTTGTACTATAATTCAAACGAACAGGTGAGCCAGCGGTATAAATTTATATGGGTGTACACAGAAGCTCACACATAACCTTCAGATATCTTATAACCTATATTATCTACATATTAAATTACTATAGTATCTATATATCAAATATAAATCTTGAAGATATCCATTTTCCTTTTTTCTCAGTGCACTTTTTTCACATTACTGTTATATAATCCCTTTTGAAAACATCTGGCGTGAGTGTGTTGTACTAAAAATGCGTGTTTATTTGGATCTCTGTCGGTTGAAACTCAAACGTTTTCGCATAATATCCTTGTGTGTAAATACACACAATACGGAATAAATATTCCGAAAAACACTAATGATTTCCTGTTGACACATCACCACAAAGTGTGAAATTAAGTTCAGTTTGATGACTGTGGCACAAAATGATGTTAAACCATTTGCCATCAGTGACTCACGGTTAAATAAAAATTATTTCTGGATGATTCACCCAATCGTGGGAATATATGAAACGTTTGATAACGATTTGATGTTTGAAACCACCCTGCAACAATACTGTATATCGGTTTTTATAAAGTAATGTTGATAGATTTATTTATTTGTAACTATATAATACAATGTGAAAATATGATTTGACTGTGCCCGTCTCGCTAGAGAAATTCTGTGTCACGACGGGCATAATTTATATATTTATTACTATATAATAGGTGTATATGAAGAACAATTTTAAGTGTACATAATTTTTGGATCACTTTGATGGAGCGTCAGGCATCTTGGATAATATACAGTGTTACTGCAAGTGAGATCACTTAGAAATTGTGTGTAAAACTGTTTATTTTGTTTTACATATATGGTTGTTCAATACACTCAAGATGCCGCCCAACAAGATATATAACGTTGTGGCATTCATAACGCTGATTTGACTAAAAACTATGCATAATGTTGTTGCATTTTTTCTTTAAAAAATTTTTTTTTTTAAATATCAGAACAGGAAGAGAGACTCACTTTTGAGAAAAGAAAAATATAAACTTAACAAATATATGTAAATGATAAAAATATTTGTGTGTGGGAACTTAATAAAAATATAAATACCGTCTTTGACAGTAGTTCTATAAGAATGCAAAACCTGGAGCTTCACAGAAATGCAATTAAAGGCTATCCAAGAATTCGAAAACAAAATTCTCCGTATTCCCAGAATTCTTGGATTAGTTAAAGATAATCGTCGATGGAGTATCTGTACAAACGCTGAACTTCTTGAGGCAAGATGTAAATAACATGTGACGACTCCAGAATAGACTCCGTTACGTCTATGAGGAAACGCCAACGGGATCAGTCCCTGGGTCACCTAAGAAAAGAGGTCGAAAATATGCAGCGAGACTACATATACGACCTATATTCGGCTGACTTAAGTGATCACTTTATATAAATAAAACGTTCACCATTTTCACCCCCTAATCAATCTTCATATCCATTAAAATTTTGGTAATTGTATATATGTTATTATGTGGAAACACTTCGGGTACAACTACACTATCGCCATACATGGACTAAATTTGATATTCATTTCCTTGAAACAGCACATAGACTATAATTATTTAAAGTAATATTCTTTATGTAAAATGTTTTTTAACACATTATACTAGAATACGCTTGAAAATTTTTTTTTTCACGTGTAATTAACATAATTACCCATACTTCCATATCTTTCCATTAAATATAATAAAAAAGCTTCATATCTACGAGATATCAATTATTTGTTTAATAACAGTGCCTTTGTAAGTGAAAATCTAGTAATTGTGTGCTCTTGGACATATTAAAATATTGCTAATACAGTCAGTATTTGCCATCATAAAAGACACCAAAGATTATGACGAAGTAGATCCTATAGTGGAAACGACATAGAGGCCGACCAAGGAAGAGGTGAACTGACTATAGAAGAGGGCTCGAGTAGGATGAGAGCATCCGAAAACAGGAGAAAAATAGTCAGGGATAGGAGTTGATGGATAGTACTTGCGGAGGAAGCAAAATTCCATATGCTATGGAAGAAGACGAAGAACTTGCCTCCACAACTTACAATTTTAATCAAATATACGTTTTAACGTTATAACACACTGTCCGAACTTATTACTAAAATACGTAAAAACATTAAACATCTCTTTTAAACATTACTACCCATCGACCGCATCGACACCAAATGGTTTATTGTTTATGACTATACGATTTTCTTTCAACTGAATAACTTACTTTTATTGGTCAATTTACCGCACCCTACCCTAACCATTCTAAACGGAAGTATCAGTCGTAGGCGAACTGAATATTTTATTAATACTTCTTCAATATTAGCAAAATTACTTTCTGGCCTCATTTTATACAAATACTTTTTATAAAAATTATCCCAAATTCTACACAACCGACTTTTTATACTAATTACAAATTAAAGAATTATATATTAAATAACAAAGATAATGACAGTATTTAAAAAAAATGGGGGTCTACAAATTAATTAGCAATGATTGCAATTATTTTTAAATAGGTAAAATTTGCAGAAATTTTAATATTAGAATTAAGGAGCACATGAGATGCCTAAATAGCAACAACTATTCAGAATTTTCCAATCACCCTTTGGAAACAAACTATTATTTTGATATTAATAAGGGTTTAGAAATTATATATACAAATACCTGGGGTTTACGGTTAAATAAATTAGAAATTTTAGAAAAAGTGTAAATAGCAAGCTAAATATTATAAATAACCAAATTCGTCTATGTGAATAGTCATAACTTATTTAAACTTTCTATTTTTACCCTTTTATTATGACATCAAAAAAATTAGTGATTTTTTTGTTTACTCAGTTTAACGTGAATTTTTTTTAACGTGAAAAAATATTTCTGTCCGTATGGTTTTATGTTAAACGTGCTCCATTGTACATTGATTTTTATTATACAGCCAGTACTATGTTTATTACCAAATTCGTTATCATTTTATATACTGCCGAATGAGAGTAGTATCCACTTTAAAATACGCTACGTCATCATGCTATAAGGTGATATTTAATTTTTTTTTTTAATTATGTACAGGTATAGCTTTAGTATGATATAAACCTATATCAGGTGATGACCGAATGTAATAAAAATGTAATATTTACCAAATGTAATAATTTTGCTATATAATAAAGAATAATGTTAACTGTGAAAGAAAGTTACAAAGTATTAGTAACTAACTTCCGAAACATTGAAAGCACTGCGATTCATACTCGCAGAAACAGTGGCAACCTTACACTGGTACGGATAATAATAGGTACCAACATGCAAAACCTAGAGGTGCTAACCGAAGGAATAATAGTGTGCGAAATCAGTAATAATTGTAATATAATAAAGAAAAAAGTTAATTATGAAGAATAGCCTCAATTGTTCTATTAATTTTTGTTCACATTTAAAAAATGTAACATTTATTTATAAATATTCTGCATGATTAAACTCAATAACGCTGCATTACACAGATTGAAATATTTTTAAATTGAGGCCAAAGTTGTATTTAAATAGGATATTTCTATTTTTATGCAAACTATTTGTTCATACAAAAGCGGGAATAAATCATTCGCGACTGTACAAATAAGTTAATTTGATTCGAACCATTGCAATTTATTTTACTAATTTATTGTTATTTGTGACAGTCAATATTTACAAACTGGGGTATTTCCGTAAATACCTAGCTAGTGTGAGGTAACGTAATTAGTATTCATTGTGCATACCTGATAAATTAACCTGTAATTAGTTCTCTGGAAGTGCTTAAACGTTGACAGCTTGCGGCGCCAGCTGGATCTAAAAATAGTGAGATTAGTGAATTGGTGTCATCGCTTTCCCGAATCTGTTTTTAGGAGCTGGTATCTCAGTAATTTCACTAAGAGCGATGTGTAGCAAGGCTTCGTTCATTTCACAGACGTTGTCTATCTATCTTATTAGAACTCGACCTCTCGCCCCCCGTTCTCGTGCGTTGCCATGATCACAAATTTATCCAGGCTATCTCTTGCCAAAAGTATGAAGAATAATTTTTTGCATGTTTGAAGAAAACTCCAAAGGGTCCAACCCTATCCCGGAATTGTTTTGAGAATTGTTTACCCTCGCTTCGATTCCACTCAACAAAGCAACGCGTGAAATAATTTTCAAAATTTCAAAAGTATGTTAGAATATATTTCAAAGTTAGATATTAATACGTTGTGCCTTTCCTTCATAGTTAATTTTTTTCTTTATTATATATCACAATTTGGGTGGCACCTCAGGATTTTGAATGTTGGTATCCATGATTAAGTGTACTAGTGTAAGATTTCCGCTGTTTCTGCAAGTATCGATAGCAGTGCTTGCAATGTTTCGAAAGTAGTTACTAATACATTGTGGCTTTCCTTCATAATTGACATATTTTTTAATTATATGGCACAATTATTACATATGGTCAATATTACATTCAGTCATAACTGATAGATTAGCTCCGATATCATCGTACCAAAGTCGTACATGTACAATGTTTATTCGTACGGTATCAATTTGACGTGAGGTTAGTTATAATATTAATTTTAGAAGGCAGTCAGAGAGAAGCAATGAAAGTTATGCACCCCCAAAATGGGATGATAATAGTTAAATTTATGTGTTGAAGTCACATAATTCGGTTACATTCCGGCAGAAATTCACACTGTTCAGATAGTAAGAGGGTGCGATGGAGAGCCAGTGGAATGCTCCGCTAGGTCTCCTTAGCACCTCCCGCCACTATTTCTGGTATCGTTTATTTGCATGTTGTAGATAGTCTTTCTTTAGTGCGAAGTATTTGGAGAATGAAGACATTAATTCGTCTCACAGTCCATAGTACGCGCAGCACGTGACGCCAACTCAATGTTTCGACTCTACACAGAGTTGTGCAGAATACTAGGGCTTTAACCAATTTGACTTTTACGTTTAGTGGAATGGAGCTATTTATCTAAATTTTAGTCAGCTTCCACATAGCAGAGTTTGCCATACCATGTTGAATATAAAACATGTATATTTAAGATGAACTGTTTTTTAGCCGTTCATAATCTACATGTAGTAACTTTGCGTTTAAAAAATAAATAATATGTATAGACAAAAACACAAATAAAAGAGTGAGAGTCATAGACGACACTTTGTTTCAACTTTTCACGAAAGCAGCAAAGAAAGCATATATCTTAAAAGAAATATACAATGCAAATACGTACAATAACAGTCACAATCTGGAAGACTTTTACCTTGTCCATATATAATCCAGTGATATTTTAGGTCTGATTCATTCCAGCAGCTGGTTTTTTAATCTCTCCCAATGATATACGCAAATTATCATATATTCTCGGAAAAGATGATTCCTCTCTTCCATAGTAGGTCATCGTTCTGGGGGGAGCGATGACCCATTCCATCCAGGCCATCTGATATATAATCGCACATGCCCAGAGAATGTGCACGGCATCTGGCAAATCGGCTACAGACGCACCACGGCTCGTGGGCAAGTCCAAGGTCAAGCAAAACAGTAGAACCAGAATAAACTGGAAACCGTACGATGTGCTAGTGGAATAGTCGTTCTTTGATCAACCATACTTATGGCGTATATGAACGTCTACCACACCAAATATTTTTATTACTTGATCTAATTTTCACTAACAAACTATTGGCACATGATTCTCACAAAATTAAAGTTCCGCCAATGCCCGAAGTAACTATTCCAGGTACTGGCACACTATCTGAGCGATAGGTCGGCCAACTACGGTGAGACTAAAATAACAAAAATAACGAACATGGGCCACCCTCAGGGCTCCGTTCTCGGACCAACATTGTGGATCGTACTTTTTGATGATCTGATTATTTTATTGCTACCGAACTTTTAGGATGTGGGTCTCTCGCTGGGGGTTGCTAGGATGGGTTATACCGGGAAGAACAGTGGGTAGAGAGTCCTAACGGAGCATTCTACTGGCTCTCCCTCACACCTCTTGTGACCTGGACATGGTGAATTTCTACCGGATTGTGACCGAGTTCTGCGACTGTAACACATAAATGTGACGTCTACCTTCCCCTTTTAGGGGTGTATGGTTTATATAGCTTATTTCTGGCTGTCTTTCTGAATTTAATGTGATTACGAGTTTCACGTCTAATTGTACAGGTAAGGCTCTGGTACGATGATATTATGATAACCCAAAACTTTATGGTATTATGATAATAATGTAATAAAATAAAATGAATATGTAATTATTACGAATCGAAACGAGAATAAACAACTCTCAAAACGTTCGGGATAGGGTGTAAATAAATAAAAAAATAATAACAAACTATTTGTTAAGTGTTGCATATTTTCAAGGAAATGAGATCCAAAGTACTTTATTCTGTAACATGTGCTTAAAATTGATTAATTAGTATCAATAAAATATTTATTCGGATTAGTAATAGCTAGAATCGTTCCATTGTTCTTCGTCTTAGAGTGCTGTCCGTTAACGGATGTTTCAGATCATGATGTTGTTGTTTATATTTTTCCAGAAGAAAGATTCAAAAGTTCGATTTAAATTATTTTCTCTTGGTTCTCCTTCTGCCAGAACCTTATTGGAGTGGTGGCTGCCAGTGTTTTACCCAGAGTTTTAAAGAATAATCGTATAAAATTTGGTTCAGATCGGTCAAATGATGTAGAGAATATCACATTAGAAATTAACAGTCCACATGCGAAAATAAAGTTAGGTCGCAACCTGTGTATACCCACGATCTTTCTGTTAGCCAATCATACGCCCGAAATGCGGCAGAAAACTATAGTGAAGTCAAGATGGCTGATCGGTTACTTTTCTGGCGAAGAACGCTATAGGTCTGGCGGTCCACTATCAAAGTACGTGCCGTGATGATGAAAAGTAGCAGTAATAAGAAGATGGCATAGCTATGAGGCCGAGGGAGTTGCGGAGCGGCCTCAGTACTAGAGGATGTGTAATTTTGCAGGGAGTTTGCCCTGGTAAATAAAGCAAAACTTCTGCAAGACGGCGTGCAATTTGATAAAAAAGGTATTGACAAAGAAAAAGAAGTGCGATAAAGGAGACAAGAAAAAAATGAAAAACATGAGATGAGAACTGAAAGAAGTTGAGGTTAATAGGATAAGTGGCTGTCAGTTGTAGTATCAATTTGTTAGAACCAACATATCGTAAGTATCCATGGAAGCTAGCCGGCGACACAAGGTCAGGGACTTAATGTTCCATCCATGACATGGAAGGATGCCAGGCCAGCCCGGGCAGCATTTAACATGGCAGTACATCTATATTTATCTAACAGATAGACCGATATTCAATTTTATATTCGAGAATTGACAATTATTAAGATTGTAGAATACTTTTTGTACGCATTATGTGGCAATACTATGGTATTGACAATGAGCCGAAAGCGGAATTTCATCAGAATTTATTCTCGAATGATAAACTGTTAATGCAGCATTCTATCTGAAAGTAATAAAACAGTTATGTGTGCAAGTGAGCCGCGATGCGAATAATATTTGCGAACGAAAGCTGGATGTTGCATGAGGGCCATCGTTATGAAGAAATTTTTCTCCAAAAATGGAATCGTCGTGTTGAAACACCTGCCTTATTCACCCGATCTGGCCCTTTCTGACTTTTATCATCATTGGGGATCACGAGCGGAGTCGGAACGGATTACGACGCATGCTCTAAATAACCACACGTGTAATGAATTTGAATACTGAATGGAAAAATGCAATAAATATAAATGTTGGACCAAGTGCATTGCTTCAAGAGGGAACTATTTTGAAGAGTACCTGATGACGAATAAGTATGTTCTGCAATTGTAATCAAATTTTTCTACGATTATTATTCAATAAGCCTACTCAATTCATCGCAAAGCTTTCCACTTCAATGCGATAATATATGTGTGAATATATATGAAAAGGCGCAGACAGAGAACTAAAGCCTAATGCGTCTAGTGGATGATGTGAGGACGAGTCTCATCTAGATGAGCGCCCTCCCGCCGCGTCGCAGAGCCTGCAGCGTTTTTCTCTAGCAATCTTGAATCTGAAAAAGCATTCGGTATCAAACATCGAGTTTGAAGATATTTCGTCGAATGTTTTTTTCAGTTAGTGGTGTGTAACTTTCTATTCTTGAAATATCTACTAGTCATATAGTTTAATTTTACTATTTTACTAGAAAAAAACAATATGCAAAAATATATAATTGATTGAAAATCAATTAAGATTTTACATGACAGACTTCACCCAAGAAGCAGAAAGAGGAATATAGAGTGAAGAAAGGAAATTTTTTTGTTTTTGCGTAGATTTTTAAAATGTATGCACAATTTAATCCAGGGTCTAGGAGTATATAATATAGGATAATATTATCGTCAAGTTCCTAGAGTGGAACTGTACTGGAAGAGATGAAGAGAGTGCCTGTTTTTAATGCAGGGTCCTAAAAAGTAACTCTGTAAAATTTGGAATACATGGCGTTCGATATAATACACATTACTTATTTTGGGGATGGGAGAGGATAGCCAGGAGAAGGAGAGAGGATTCCTATATTTTGCGCAGAGATCTAAAGAGCAACTGTTCAAAATTATGTGTCGTTATGTGGTGAGTAACGAAATGTGTCTATGTTTGGCACAGGGTCCCAAAAAACATATTTTCAAAATTTGGTTTACATCTCTTAAAAAGAGTAAGATTGTACAGAGAATAGACAGACCTTCAGCTTTATATATAAAGGTAAAACATCTGTCTAGCTGACTGTTATGTAGTTACAATAATATGTAGTTACTAAAATAACTAAATACTAAATTAATGTATTAATTATAAATATATACAAATAAAATAAATTTTGTCGAAAAATATTGTTTTAGCGTCACCGGGATTCGAACCTGGATCTTCATTTCCAATCCGGGTAAGTGCACTACCTTTGTGCTATAACGCCAGTATTTTTCTTGACAAATTTTCGAAACTATATGTTACATTTTTCAAATTAATACATCTGTCGTTCCATTATTTGAAAGCCATCTACATTATTTTTACAGAATCTCAAATACCTTTGAGTAAACCGATTTGCAGACGCCAGAATTATCAATTCATTTTTATTAAATTTTGGACACGTTGATACAACATATATTATTAAGGAAAACACATTCTTAGATGGCTTTCAAATAATGGAACGACAGGTGTATTAATTTGAAAAATGTAACATATAGTTTCGAAAATTTGTCAAGAAAAATACTGGCGTTATAGCACAAAGGTAGTGCACTTACCCGGATTGGAAATGAAGATCCAGGTTCGAATCCCGGTGACGCTAAAACAATATTTTTCGACAAAATTTATTTTATATGTATATATTTATAATTAATACATTAATTTAGTATTTAAAATATCACAGACCTATGTTCTGAATAATTACAACTTCACAAGAATGTGTTTTCCTTAATACTAAAATAACTGTTACATAATTAATGTGTTATTTGCATGCTTAAACGTTTTAATGCTCGTGTAAATTGTATAATTTTAATTAATTACTTACTTACTAGCAATAATTGAAAACGTCCAAGAACACACAATTACTAGATTTTTACTTACAAAGGCACGGTTATTAAATAAATGTAAGATACCTCATATTTGTTATATTTAATGGAAGATTTATATAAATATAGTGTAATTACAGGGCTTATGCCTTTCTTCGGCTATATTTTTCTTATTTTGACCAGTATATTATATATATATATATATATATATATATATATATATAATATACTTGATGATAATAATTGATAATATATATATATATCTTTCATCAAATATAATAAAAATAGCTTCGTCTCTATGAGATATCTGATATTTATTTACTTAGATACTAGTTTATCTGTGCATTGCGGGAAAAGTATATTTCTCTTCAATACAATACTAATATGTGCTCCTTAAATACTTTTTTTTAAAGATTTTTATTAAATTAACTTAAAAGTGTATTTAAAAAAAAAAAATGTTTAGTGTATTACATAAAGGCTGTTGCCATGCAGTATGTCACCGAAGAACTCTCTAACTTTAAGTATGTCATTAGGCAACTCTCAATATACGGCCCACACGCTCGCCAAAAATCTTTGGAATTTCCTTAATATAAAGGAACATAATCCTGAAAATGGGAAATGACGTAGTTATCTGAAAAACCTTCGTATTATGAAATATTCGTACCAATATTTGACATCATCTCGTAAAATACAAAACAAATCCAATTTAATTTTTACTTAAGTGATAAAAATAAGATTTGCTTAATATTCACAGTAATTATAATCTTACGAGTATGTATCATAATTATATAAACTTATTCTCTAGACCTATTACATGTTCATATGTACACATTGATTTATAATATAATATAATTTAAAGTTTTTTTCTTAATTTTTTTTAGATATATGCAACATTTCAGAATATATTTTTATAAAAAATATTTACTGCATATCTCAATAAATATTATATTATTAAAATAATATTTTTAATTAATGCATGATTATTTAAATAGTATTTTTATTAAAAATTATATTTTTTTTACTCGTATAGCGTAGGTACATCTCTTATAGGCGCTATGTAACAAAAATCTAATGAACTACTAATTTGTGTAAATGATATAGTGTAACAAATTGAATTGATTTAAATAAATATAAAATAAAATTAAAAAATGTTTTAATTTTTAAAATATTAATTACGATACAAGAAAATATTTAAATAGATCACAGTGCACCTTCGCAAAAGTATAAATTTCTGTCCATATTTTAATTTCTTAGACGATCATACGAGGGATGTATGATAAGTACCCGAGCTTAACTTTATGAAAATACCCCACGTGATTTTACTACTGAAAAATGCTACACTAGATCCCGAAAACCCTATGAATTATCACCCGGTCTCTAATCTGCCGCTTCTGACAAAAATAATGGAAAAGGTTTTATTATGTCGTTTTAATATGTATGTAACAGAAAATAAAATGCAATCTGTATACAAACGTCAACATTCTACAGAAATAGGGGTGGTTCGAGTCCTGTCTGACATTATTACTGACTCTAGGCATCTGGTCCTGCTTACTTTTTTACATTACATTACATTACAGTCGATCATCGAGAGACCGCAAAAAACCTACGGAGTGGATAGAAATGTACATGTTTGGCTTAAATCATATCTTTGTAATAGATCGCATTCGGTGCGATTTCAAAATTCAACCTCACCTAAATCTACTTTTGTATATTTTAAATACGAAAGAAAGAATATATACTAATATCGTCAGAGTTATAGCCCCACTGTTATGTAGACGATACGCGAATTTATTTTTTCCGTAAGCCGGGTGAGACAGAGGTATTAAATGGAAAAATTGCAAGATGCGTAAAGAAAATAAGAGAATGGATGTCACAAAATAGACTTACATTGAATCCATTCCAATCCAACAGAACTACTATGAACAGCAATACCTAGAAGGTAAAACTTAATACATGAATCAATACCTACGAATGCTAAATCTGCAGTTAAGTTATTAGGTGTGCATATATCAATGAATACACAAATCAGCAAAACTGTCAGTGTATGCTTTTATCAACTGAGACAGATTGAAAGTATTCGGAGCTCTTGAGGAAGCCCGTCTACTTATAAATGCATATATATATATGTGTATGTATATATTTGTATATATATATAACGTTTATCAATTCTCATCCCTCGATCTCCACGTTTATCAAATTTTTAAAAGTTGTATATATGTTAGTATGTAAACGTATCACCCAATACTTCTATATATTTTCCATTAAATATATATTATAATAAAAAAATAGCTTTGTCTCTATGAGATATCTGATATTTGATTATCGTTATTTAGTTGAAAAATGTTTGCACATATTGATCAATGTTAGGTCTATGTTTCCTGGTTGATCTAGACTTTTTTATATTCTTCTAAATTACTGAAATCGATTTGATTACATTGTCTTGTATTTTTCAAGTTTTTTTGGCTTTTAAGAACGTGTACTAAACCTTAATTACGGATCGCTTAACTGTGACTAAATTTATGTGAGCTGAAAGCTAAGCCATGTGGTTTAAAACGAGTTTATGAAAGATGTGATAGTGATCAGAGAGTAGAGAAAAAAGATATTTCATGCATATCGAGAATTAGCCATTAAAGAAAAGGAGAGATGGCGTCGTTGAATAATACCTAAAATCGATTTTCTGAACCACTCCCTCTCTCGTTGGTGATATTATGAAGCCATAATAGGTAGCATAGGGGAAGTTGGTTAGTACAAGAGGCCCTCATATATTTTAAATGCAAGTCTGTTGAGTAATGCTTTAGGGGGCATTTATCATATCACATAGAAAAAACTGTAATTGTTATAAATATTATGGAACTAGTATTTAAAACGGTTTATGTCATTTATTTTTTACCTACAGCAGCATTAAAATATTCCAATTTAAAAAAAATGACAATATGCTTTTTTGTTTACAAAGCTTATTTTATATTATACACAAAATGTACTTAGTTTTCATTGTTTATTTCTTCTAACTGTTTATATAAATGTAGTGATTAAAACCCATCTCAGAACGGTAAAGAAAGACGTATATACAATAGTCATATAGCAACACTATAATATTCAATTTATTAAATAACTGACAAAAGACATGTTTGTTTACTATTTTTAAATATTTACCTTCAGAAGAAATAATCTTCATTCCAATAATATGTATCGATTTCTCTTTCTTAGTATGATAAACGGAAAGCCATTAGAATTTTATGTATAAAACGCCATTTACCTAAGTGTTATGTACTTGCGTAGTAAGTACTTCTCACACAGGCTTGACATACAAAGTACATAACTAGTCTCGGAGCCAAGCGGCAAAGGAAAGAGGTCGTGCCCCGCGCGCGTCATTCTTTTAAGCCCGTCATACGCACACCCACATATATCTCTCACCGGCGGTGCTGGCGCGCTGACACACATTCATACACATGATCTCAAGGACATCACACTATGATTCTGGAACAATATACATGGCTCTAGAATAGTAATGGGAAAAAATGCTACTCTCGAGTCACTGGTGTAATTGTGATTGGTATTCGATTATATCAGTGATTGAAAACTGTGACTGTGATCACAATTTCATTACTAACGCGCGTACGCCGCACGATATCATAATACACGAAAACAATTCTGAGCGTACTCATTTATATTAAAATAAAATGCTTAAAAATATATTTCTAAACAAATATGCGTAAAACGTTTTGGCAGAATCTACTCCAGATAGCGCTGATCGAATTACGGAAAATCCGATAGATGGCGTTGATTCAAGTGGTAATCGATTTAAATGGTGGCGTCAGAAAAAAAAATTCTATCACGAGTCAGGATATTCCCAGATATTCAATCACTGATAGTGAGTGTAACTCAAAGATATCAGTGATTGACTCACGGTTCGTGATTTTGAGCTCATCACTACTCTAGAATAATATAAAAATATCGGAAATATTCCCGCAGTAAGCGCCATAACGTCCTTCAATATTTCTCGAAATTCGTGTACAAACAAGAAATCTCCAAGGCTGTATTTAATAAGTTCAAGCAATCTCAGAGGCGTATCAAGATAGATCAAAAACACAAAACATATTTCATCATCTGGTCTCGTATTAATATTAATCTCAACTTAGTTTCATATTAAAGAAAACATATCGAGTTTTGTAATGTATTTTATTTGTCGACATAGTCCCCTCGAATGTCAACGTTTCGTTTCGAAGGTTTCTCGCCCCAAAGTTTCTCCAGTTTTGCGATTCTTTCGCGAAAATGAGTTTCTTCGAGGATTTAGAAATACTCATCTACTTCCTGCATAATCCCTTCATTTGACTCAAATTTTCATCCTGCCCATTCAAATCGCAGCTCGGCCAATTTTTGCTCAACAACAAAATTTTTTCATGTGCAATTCATTATGCAAAATGAAGTGAACCTGCTTAGTTGAGATGTTAACACGTGTGCTTATTTTAACGGTCGAGAGTAACGCCGTGCATAACATCCGGTCCACGAAAAAGAAGCGGTGTTTTTCAGCATCAGGAAGTGCAGTAAAATTTTCGTCTTTCACTACACAGTGCCAGTCAAGTGAAGGCAAAAATTGTCGTCCAGGTCAGATATATTTGCCATTATTTCCTGTATGAATCCAATTCGATACAGTCCGCGCGATATTATTCTACATGTTCTATCACGCTTAAATTTATTTACCCAAAGTCAAACAGTATCATGACAACCAATGTAGGTAAAATCCTCCCAAGAATTTCTTTCGTTGTTTTACCTTCCCGAAAAAAAAATTAAATCACACCACGAATTCCAAATTTATCAATTTTTCACTGTTATTCGAAACACTTCTGCTTAAGTTACTGTCAAACAACGAATTACTGTCAGAATGACTTGAGACCATAGTATATTTATTCATAAGAAGGAAACTTTATGACTACATGTACATATACATATGACGTTAGCGCCTTCTATTAGTACAAGAACCAAGTTACTTATTAAACCACCCTCGTAGTTTTGTATCATAAGCTGCTGCGTTGTTATGCGAGGCAAGCTGAAAATAATGTGAGATGGGCACAAAAAGCTTTAGATAATTTGGAATTATAAAAAGAAGTGAAGGAAATCCAAAGGGTCCTACCCTATTAAATATAATTTATACAATTCTTTTACTAATAATTCACTAATCCTACAACACTCACACTCCATATATTTTTATTATATTAAAATTTTTTTTTTACATTTTTATTCATATTTGAATTCTCTTTTTATTCCAAATACACCACAACAGCACGAAAAAAAAACTGGCTACTTTAACACAAACTTTAGTCTAGCAAAGTAGCCAGGACAACGCTGTATATATCAGAGGTGAAGTCTACTCCATCCCACACAATAAACTATGTATTATGTATGTTTATTATGTATCCACCTCTGTTAGTACAAAAATATGGATGTCAAAATATATATAAATAAATAAATAAATATTGCGAAATCGTTTCGAAACCATTCAACAAAATCCTAAAAGCTTTTTTAAAAATATATTTTAAAGTTAGAACAGTTAGTTAAGTTTCGGTAGTTAGTTACTAAAACCTAATGGGGCCCCTTCATATTCACTTTATTATTTTTCTTTATTACATGACACAATTATTATATTCAGTCATTAATATAATAATACCATCATAGGTTGGCTTCGGTATCATCGTACCAGAGCCATCCCTGTGAAATTTGTCGTGAGACTCGTTATCATATTAAATTCAGAAAATTGCCAGAGAGAAGCTATATAAGTCATGCACCCCTAAAATGAGAGGGTAAACATCACATTTATGTGTTGAAGTCGCAGAACTCGGTAACAGTCCAGCAGAAATTCACCCTGTTCAGGTCACAAGAAGGTGCGCGGGAGAACCAGTCGAATTTCCTTAGTCACCGCTCTTTTCGGCATCATCCATCCCAGCAACCTCCAGCGGGAGACCCACACCTTAATAAATCCCGGAAAAGTCCGAGATTTCTTTAATTTCTTAATGAGTTATCGTTCCGGGGGATCCGATGACTTATTCCTTCTAATCTCGCAATCATGATTTCACGTGCATCATTCATAATCTGTTTTGAAACCTTGTAATGTTCTACAGAAAGTAATATTTCCGTAAACATCCAGCGTACACATGTACAGCTTCATCAAAAGTAGTGGCAGCCAATTAATTTCTCAATTCCGCACATTCTTCCAGCGGGGGGCTAAATGCGCCAAGTCATATTTCATTTGTACACGGTGCCGCGTTATAAATTTGTCGTGGGCTATTTATCAGGGAAATGCGGTGCTCGTTCTGTCTATTAATAAATTATACATTCCCAGTTCCTACCTCACTGCCGAGCTCCCATGTACACACTAAGAAATGTGTCGATGGCATACTTTAACGACCTATTTTTAACGATTTTGTTTATTTTCTTTGGCATATTTTGGTATCGCGTGTTTGGGTCCGGATCAAAAGTGTTTATAATTTGCTGATTTCGATATTAGTTTTTTTTTTTGATCAAATTGGTGTTTGAATATTTTTGTTTACGTAATATTTTAAATAAATATTTTTCTTACGAATTCGCCGAGCGTATTGCGTTTTAAGTCTCTTGTTTTGAGGCTGGATGATGACTGGAAAAAATTGCTAAATTTAAAATGATGAAGTATGTTTTTGAGTTGTGGTGTTTAAGTTGTTATGCATGTTTAGGATATCGTAAGAATCTGTTTTAGAAGATACATTATTCACTGTATACTGTAGGTCTTGAGCTTATTCTTTGATTTAATACGTTGTATCTATTTTTTAGATTGATATATAACTGATTTTTAATTATATATGTATCGTATATGTGTGTGTATGTTGTATGCCAATTGTACGCCATTGTGATTAATAGAAAATGAAAAAAACATAAAACATATGAATCAAATTAAAATAGAATTTTTAATTTCTATCCTCTTCTGTCTTCTCTACTGAACTCTGTCTTCTGTCTGAAGCAATGTGGTGGTAAGTTAATTAGATCGTGACTTTCAACTTGACAATTTTTATTAATTTAAAATTATCCTTTTGTTAGATTCCTGTCATTCGAATTTTTACCTGGTCTATCTTTTTTGATCATGGTATTTCAATCAAAATGGCACTGTTCTTTAAAACATTCGCAATTGATTGCAGATTGAATATTTGTTAATAGCATTCCTATTATAAAATCAGAACTAAAAGGTTACAAATATTATATCATAAGTGATCGTATATATTACAAGATTTATAACAATTCTACATACCTACGATGTACTATAAATTGTATGAGTTATCAAGAGTCCTACAATCCGATATGTAAAAAGCTAACTAAGCTAATTCTCATATGTTACGTCACTGTTTCATACCTCACTAATATCCACTTATGAAGCTTAGTTGTGTGTTTAACATTTTACTCGTTGAATTAAGCTTCTAGGAAAACGTGTAATCTGGTTATTAAGTGAGCTTAAAATTGTTACATACTTCTACTAAACTTTATGTTAAGTACATACACTAAATACTTGTTTATTTTATAATGTATAAAATATACTATTTGCTATCAGAAGGCTGTATTTCCCTGTATATATATGTATGTATATATATATACATATATATATATATATATATATATATATATATATATATATATATATATATATATATATATATATATGTATATATATATACACCGCCATGTTTATATCCAGCGGTGGGCTGCCAATACATTATCGAGGGTGTTTGAGACATATATTTTTTGGTGTAAATATATTAATTATTGAACAAAAATAATGTACTGCACCTTCCCCCCCATTCCCTTCTCACTGGCCATGCCGCTGACTAGTCGATTGGCGACCTTGAACCAGTACGGTTACAAGGTCTACGGAAAAGTTAATACTGCTATACAATGTTTAGACTTCGCGTTTATACTTTGTGTCGGAACCTTGACGAAATAGTGAGTGAAAAATATACCTTCCACATTTTGCAGGTGCCAGCAGAATTCGGATTGGTGGTGAGTGCCTATTCCTTCCCGTCCTGATATTCTTGCGACATCTATGCTTGTACGCAAAAAAGGGGCTCACTCAATCTCAGAGCTATTCGTGGTGTTCTATACAATTATACGCAATAATTATTAAAGCAATCGAATTGTACATAATATACTAATATTATATAACAATACGCAATATACCGTAAAATAATAAATATAAAAAGCTGAAACATGTACTTGCCTACCTTCGATTGCTAAAGTGAGGAGTTTTAAGATGACGCACAAATAGGTACTATTCTTTTTGCTTCAATTCCATGTTTCACTGGATTGAAACTGTCCTTCACAAAACTGTGCACCGAAGGTAAGTATGAAGTATGAAGGATAATCGTTCACAAAAAAATTGCGTTGAACATCTAACAACATCTGGAAGCAATATACATAAAACATCGAGGTTTTTAAGCATTGTTAGATAATAAATGGCTAAGTTTCTTTTTGTATGTATCCGAAATAAACGTATTTTACTAGAAATTTCAAAAGTCCACATAATACATTTAAACCATCTTCAGAGTTTGCAGTTAGGTACAGATTTGATCTAAGTCAAATTTAACAAGAAGCTCATGCGAGCCATCAAATTCAGGATCTGAATATCATCATATTTAGATCTTTCAGAATTGCACTGATCCGAGTATATCTATTATTCTCAAAGCTTTATATTGCAGTACTGATAATTATAATGAAGGCGTTCTTTTTGACGTGTAACTTGGGTTGATGTTGTAAATTATACAGTTTATAATTCAGAGGTTTATTCAGTTTGTATTTCAGATGGATATTGATCCTTGAATGAGAAGGGCGGGGTTACGACTAGCCTCCTTTGAATAATTAAATAGTAATAATTGGAATTATTCCTTTAACAATACAACCCTCCCATTCGTCCTAAGACACGATGGTCAAATAACATTAGACAAGTAATTCAGCAAATGTTCTAAGCTATGGAAAGAAAAAAAAGGTAGGTATTCAACATTGGATGCAGATCAGTAAAAAAAGAAGATTAAAATGATTTTGATTCAAAATAAGAAGGGATACAGCTTGAGCTTTCACTTTAAACGTTTTTTAATATGAATTAAATGTATTAATAGAAAGATATATAAATAAAATTAATTTTATCAAAAAATATTGTCACACCGGGATTCGAACCTGGATCTTTTTCCAAACCGGGAAAGGCGCATTATCCAACTATGCTACAGCAACAATATTTTTAGCTAAAAATTTTCGAACCTATATGTTACCTCTTTGCTATTAATACATTCAATCGTTACATTATTTAAATGAGCCATCTACCATATTTTTATGGAATCTCAAATACATTTGAATAATCCAATGAATAATCTAATTAAAAGTCAGTTCAGCTGGGCTGATATTACTTCTTGTTTACAGAATAGTTAACATTAAAGATCTTAGTATACACAACGAGATGACGGAGCAGACCTGCACAATAGGTATGGTAGTGGAGTTATATGATGGCGAGATAGCTGATGGAGGATGGAGCAATCTCCAAGACCCTAGATGTAGATGAAAGAGTGCTTTTGATGCAGAAGTACAGCAAAGAAGGCCGATGGAGACTTCCTTCAGGACGCGTGGTCGGATGAAATAGTGGATGTGTCCTAACCCACAAGATGTTTAAGAATGCTTGACCTGATTTAACGACTCAGATGGTAGACACAATATCAAATGCGTTCAGATGTCGACTGGCGGAGCGTATATCAAAGGTGCTTGGTCGCGATACAAAATGGCTGTAGTCGGCCACACGTGGACGAATATAGTTCAATTATACAAAAACGCGGGCCACGGCACGATGCGATTGTCAGGAATATTGATACAATGTATAATATCACACGGTTTAACATCAAGTACAGTTATTACACGACTCTTGATAATCGAGGCGAAGAAATTATTCCAAAAGAGCTCAGTCATCGTAGGCGAGGATAAATATTGCTATTTTAAAATATTCTCACGATACCACACACACTCTTGAAATAATTGAGGACTCGGTCCAGTGGCAAGGGTGGTCCGAGATGACTGGAGCTCTCCGTTACTTTGCAATTTTTTCCGGTCTATGCACAGGTCTTTGAACAAAGCTCAATATAGTAGATTCCCAGATGCGTACAGTGATACAAGGCAACACCGCCGCCGGGTGACATATGCGGGAAAATGTATAAATTCAGTCAATTATGGTCTGATATCTGATACCTGTCATTTGTTACATGAACTTGACAATAGACAAAAAAAGTATTACATTATTATCTAATTCACATTTCAAATGTAAATAAATGTAGTTCATCAATTTTCTTTCAAATTTGCGTCACGCAGTTGGGATTTTATTTATATCCGAATATTATTTTTGAAGACCAGCTGACGAAATATTGGGACATCTTTCTGCAAACCGATCAATATTTTACATCACTCGAAAATTGCCAATCTAAAGCATACACGAAGCGTAGTTTTCAAACAGATGACAATCAATAACTCATTTCTACTTCACAGCCGTCGTGCCTTCTCACCTCTTCTAGAGCATTTCGCGCCCGCCTGGCGGGCGTTCGAGGGAGACACAGATGAGGAAAAAAAAAAGATTTTTAAAATCTAGAGCGTAATTCGGCAAAGACCGCGTGACATTCGGAAAAATAATTGACAGGCTGTCAGAAGTGTTAGATGGCAACAAATGGCGCGAAATATTCCACTAAAAATGTTTTACGGGGCAGGTACACCCTTCGATCGCTAGGTGTTTAAAATTGAATGCGAAATTTTGAGACTTTTAATGAAGAAACTTTCAAATTTATATTTTCAGTCCTGTCGGCCAACACTCGGGATCACCGTTTTACGAGGGAAATTTTTGAGACACTGTAATGACGATAATTACTTTAGAGTTGAATTTTTTTTTAAATTTGATTTATTTGCGGCATATGCTCGGTGTATTTAATACATTTATTAATGTATATATGCAATAAGTTCTATAATATCAGGCGACATTGTCAGCAGGTCAAGTTTGCGATCAAACATTACAACGCATTTAAACATATTTTATTTTATTTGTAACTATATAACACAATGTAAAAATCTGTTTGGACTGTGCCCGTCTCACTAGAGAAATTCTGTGTCGAGACGGGTATAGTTTAAAAGCAATTGTTCAAATAATTAGAATTACAATTAGTAGATAGAATTACATTTATTACTATATAAAAGAACAATTTTAAAGTGGATTTAATTTTTGGATCACTTTGTAGCAATAATTAATATAGGTATGAGTCAATATGTTTGGGTGAGTGCACCAATACTGGATCTACCCGTATTACGAATCCAAGTTAAGTTAAGTTAAGAGCAGTGTTAATAATTACATTTATTATTATTATCAAGTGTCACTAATGAAAATGTAAAGGACGGCAAACGCTCCTACCACTTTCCTGAAACTGTCTATGAGTCGGTGCGTGTTGTTTTTTTTGTTTTGGCATAAACTAAAATCAGCTCCATTCACGCCATCCGAAAGTTGGGAGGGTTCTAATTTTACTTACTTATGTACATATTACATTTTTATAAATGACAAAAAGGTTTCAATTTTTCAAAGGCCAGACATCTTCAACCTCTTCTGCTGTCTCCTTCAAATCAAGAATCACCTGTGCGAGCTGCAATGACGATTGACAGTTCCATCACTGTTAACGCAAAACAGAGATCCTCTCTTTTTAATGTCAATGTGCCGTTAGGCAGGCAATTATAAAACAAGTCAGTGTTACGATATATGCCGAGTAATTTAAAGGATTAATGCGGTAAAATGATGCGTAGAGGAACAATGGATGCGATCTACGACACATGCGGAAAAACGATTATTCGAGGAACGATCGATCGACATTTCCCTGTATACACCAATTTAAAACTTCTATATTACAAAATAAGAATATGTATTTGATCATATCGTACAATAAATAAATAAAAGATTTTAAAAACTAACGCCAGAAGTATTTTCTTTGATAAATGAAAGACTTGTATTATTTGAAATTCGTATTTTTTATAAATTCACAATCATATGTAAGTAATTGGAATGGTAAAAATAATTTGTTCAAATACGGCTATGCGAGGAAATGGAGAACAAACACCATTTTGAACAAATATTTGGTTAAACGAAATAATGGTTCCACTCTGTGTAAATAATGAACGAAGGAAAGTTTCACAAACGTTAAAAGAATACACATTTCTGCTATATATGTACTTATTTGTATAAACATTTAAAAATGTACTGATATTGCAGAATGTGAAGATAACTAAACCAAAAAAATATATTGTCTTTAAAACCTGTCAAACAATTTAGATGGTTATAATGTGAAAAAAGAGAAGGACCTGTCATTTAATTACACAGTAATAGTTGAACGATTTGTTATTTTTCCTAGCATCAATTCGCAAATTTTTAATCAGAATACTTCAATTTTCTGCGGTGATTTTTGTCATTCTGGGCAACAATTTGAAAAAACCAAGTATAAACAATGATAAAATTAATAATCAAAGATGGCGACCGGAAATTGTCGAAATAAAACGTAATATAGGTAAATAAATAAGTAAGTAAATTAGTAAACTATTCAAGCTATTGTTGATTTGGTTAAACTAATTTTTATGTAATCATATCACATTTTACAAAATATTCTCACTTTTTTTGGGCCACCCTGTATATATGTACCAATTATTATGAAAGTGGTCTAAGTCAAAAAATTGAAAAAAAAGAGTTTATCAATTATTACGCGTCACATTGTTATAAATTTATATAATATGATTAAAATTTTTTCAATTGTAAAAAATTCGCTAGTGTTTATTTTGATAATAAAGTAAGACATTTCAACATTAAATTTTTTATTTCCCTATAAGCTACATGCGACATTTATATGTCAAAATAAATAATAAATCTAGTAGACTAAATAAATTTTTAAACATCGTGTTGGACCACTTTCATAATAATTGGGCACATATGTATACATGTCAGAAAAAAATTCTTGAATATCCCTCGTCTGCTAACGCCGAACTGCCGGCCTGAAAATACGTGTTCCATAATAATTTCAGAGCGGCACTTTACCGATAAGGCATCCTCTGAAGATAGGTAATGAGATTTACTCGAAACGTCGGGAAAATAATGATCCTTCTGAGGACAAACAGATGCGATATGACCATGAAACTTCATCTAACATTATACTCTACCCGTAAAATTCTCAAATTTAACAAATATATAAAATTAGAATTCAGTCAATTCTCCAAACAATCTCTCAGATCGATCTAAATCAAATTTTGCGTAGTTACTATTTAGGATCCTGCACAAAATATAAATATTCGAGGACTGCTCTTCCGAAATCGTTGACTTTGGAACCATTCTGCCCATTTGTTAATTTATATCATTAAAATATTTTATAGCTGTGGGTCTATCTTTCAACCACAATGAGAGTATATTTTATTTCCCTAACCATCTTAATTTGTTTTTAAAAACTGTTTTCATAAACATTTATATTTCATATTTTTTATTTTTTATCTTAGTTTTATTAACCACAATTGAGTTTAAAAAATATCTACCGGTTTCGGAAAACACTTTTCCTTCTTCAGGATGTCATAACTAACTAAAAATATAGTATTGTTTCTTCACCAGAATCTATTTTTAAAATTTTTTAAAAAACAATTATTTAAAAAAAATAAATTTAGTACCTAACTCAAATTACTGCTCAATACAAATTTAGTCGAATAATTTTTAGGAAAAAATTTTAGAATAGGACTCGTAGTTAAATTTAGTTGGCTGTTTAGAATTTCCTGATTACTTTTACATGCTTTATTTATCTCCAACGAAACCGGTAGATGTTTTTTAAACTTAATTGTGGTTAATAAAACTAAGATAATAAATAAAAAATATGAATCTTAACCACCAAGTTAATATTGCTAATTTTAAAAGTATTTATATTTCACTTAAATACTTTAGTGAGCATTATATGACAATCCATTATGGTCATTAAAGGCATGTTAATAATCTGTCTCCTTAAATAAATAATTAATATTTCTAATCTCAGCACACGATCGTTCATTATCGTATACATAATTAATTAATAAATTGTCTCAACGACACGGAGGAAGTGTTTAAATGCGGCTTAATTCTAACGGTAAATAATAATTGGTATATTATATTGTTATCCTTTGTCTATGGTAATTTGTAATATTCCTTTATGAGTAATCATCTGCACACATTACACGTCTATGATTTTGAAATATGAGTAATATTTAGTCTTAAAACACTGTAGTACTATAACATCCATACAGTGTTTATAAGAAAAGATTTATTTAATAAATATAAGGTAGAAGTGAGATTGGTAAGTACTACGAAGAGAATTGGCTATTATATTTTGCACCTGCCTTTAACAGTCATTCTAAAGGGAAAATAAATAAAATGTGAGAGGAATTCAAAACATTATATTTTTTATTTATTATCTTTGTTTTATTAACAACTGAATTGAGTTTAAATACATCTACCGGTTTCGAAAAATACAATTTTCTTCTTCAGGATGTCATAACTAACTAAAAACATATATTATTGTTTCTTTACCAGAATCTATTTTTAAAAAAAACAACAATTATTTAAAAAATAAATTTAGTACCTAACTCAAATTGTTACTTAATACAAATTTAGTCGAATAATTTTTAGGGAAAAATTTTAGAATGGGACTCGTAGTTAAATTAAGTTGGTTTTTTATAATTTTTTGATTACTTTTACATGCTTTATTTATCTCCAACGATTCCAACGAACTCCAAAAATTATTACATAATTAAAATAAATGAGAAAAAAACGTTAACGATATCAAAAGATTTACAAAGAATCGTTTCGTTAAAACTACATCTTAAAACACAAAGTAGATCCGTTCTGAAGCATAAATGAAATTTATTCATCAAGTTTAACCACAGTGAAATAAGTCAACTATTACTCTTATTTAGCAATACCACCGGTAGGTGAAAAAAAATGACCAGCGCTTGAGGAGCAATTCTAATGTAATAAAAGTTCATTTTTAGTAGGTCACCAGGTCGTATTCCACTGGATAAGTTTTGCTCCACGATGAATATAAAATTTGGGTTACTTATGTAAATTGACGTTGTTCACAGCGAGATATTGAATTATATTTCTAGTGGATGGATCCAAATCGCTATCGTCATCCTACCCTGGTCCATGGACAATCCTCCAGGACTCTCATACTAGCCATCACATAGATGAAGTGATGAATCGTATCGCCTCCCTAGCGTGGAGGTCCATTGTCAGAATTGGATTTACATCCTTTCCTTTTAAATATGGAATCACATGTTTGTAATGAATAAATTACACGAGATGCACACAGCGCTTCTGCTGTTCGTCAATAGAAATCCTTAGAGAAAGATCCTTTCGCGCGGGATATTAAGCATAGAGGGCACTATTGGCGGGTAGGTACTATATATTTGTTATTATATATTTGTTTCCCAGAATTTTTAGTAACGCACAGCTTTTTGGTTGTATGCACTGCACGCCCCTGGTTATAATGCATATAACTTCTGAAAAGTTTCGATGCACTTTTTTCGATCAGAATCAGAAGACCTCGATACCACTCTCTGTTAAAAGTGTATTTACATGTATGCATTATACGCATGTATGTATGTAATATATATTCGTTTTTGTGAAAGCGTAGTCGTAATCAGGTTACCACCAGATTTTTCTGAAATATTCACCTAGATACTAGATATCTTGGTTATCTTACTACAAAATGGTTCGTGAACTAAAAAAAATATAACTCCGTTAATACTGGACCTAGAGAAAAAAGTTAAAATTACGAAATCTATTTAATTGATGTAGGGAATAGTAGAAAGAATTTTCAAAACTATCGAATGTTAATAACGCCATTTATGTTTGTTTTCCATATAATTTTTTTGCTGTGGGTTGGTTATTTTCACAGCCAGTATTTCAGGATATATTTCATGGCAATTATCCGAGGTGATGTACGGGTAATTTAAAGTTATGCACGCTTGGAGCTTGATGTAGTTGAATTCCAGTTTTGGAAGGAAGAGGTATTGTGGAATGTATGACATTGCACTAATCCGCTACTAGTAATTAAATATGATGATGATAGCGTATAGGAGGAAGTAGGACATCAGCTTGCGCGGTGTAAGATATGATTCGTGTGTGGCACTATTAAGAGAGCAAGTGTGTGAAAGAAAATTAAAGGTAATGCCTATGTCCCGTGATGACAATGATGCCAGAAGATTAATAAGTAAAGGATAATAGGCTTCCAAAGACGGGTGGTCTGTGTAGGTATGTCGCAAAGTATATGTACTTGTTTGTTCGTGTTTGAGGATTAAAGGCAGTGATGGAATAACAGGTATATATAAATTAGAAACGCTATTTATACATTGCACTGAATTTATTCAAACTCAAGTTACAATATACTGGATGGTGGAGTGAAAGAATGAGTTCTGCACACCGCGCTTATGTTTGGGTTGAATCACCACACACATCTATTTTCTATAAAATATGTACGCGTACATATAAGGCAAAAAAAATCGAAGAAATCGTATCGCTTCGGCTAAAATACTAAAAGTTTTGTTTCGTTCAATTATTCAGAAACTATAACAATAGAGTTTCCACATTTTTCATAATACATTTTTCTTAGTAGACTTACAAAATCAGAATGTTGAAATTTTAGCATTTAATCCCCTCCGCCAAACTAACAGTGTTGCGATAAATTATTAAATTTACTATATTACGTATTGATATCTGTTTGAACAATTGTCCGAAATATTCGCCGAAACCTTCCCATGTCCGGAAGCGGTACAAATAAGCGTTGGTATTCGTAATTGGTTTAACTAAATTTAATAGTACCATCAATGTACCGATGCGGTTTTAATTAAAAGCTTATGTAGAAATTATGAACTGTGTATTTAGGCACAAATAGTTGTATTGTGATAAAAATATATATTATTTAATACAAATTAAATTAATCAACTAGAAAGATATACAGAAAAACTATCGAAAAAATATTTAGTTGCTACCGGAATTCGATAGATAGATTTTTTCCTATTTGTCTTTCTGGTTGATTGTTTTAATTTGTATTAAATACCACAGAACTATGTTCTGAATATGCAAACTTCACAATAAAAATATATTTCCTTATTGTATTTTTAAAATATTTATTTTCTTTCTTTTTGCAAAGTGTAAATGCAAATAATAACATTAGTAAAACACATTAAATTAATCAATTAGAAAGATGTACAGAAATATCTATGTGTTGAAAAAAATATTTGGTTACCACCGGGATATGAAACTAGAACTTTTCCTTGCTCAAAATGTTCTTAGGTTTTCACGGCCGATCAAAATCGTCTGTGTACAGTTTTCTAGGCCAGAAAGATCAGATATACACAGCAGATTATCCCTGAAAACTGTATACATAAATTTTTCTTTACTCTTCTATTTATTAATTGAAAAGCAGTGAAGACTGTAATACTTTTAAAATTAGCAATATTAACTTTGTGATTAAAATTCATGTTTTTTATTTATTATCTTTGTTTTATTAACCACTTAATTGAGTTTAAATACATCTACCGATTTCGAAAAATACCATTTTCTTCTTCAGGATGTCATAACTAATTAAAAACATTTATTATTGTTTCTTTACCAGAATCTATTTTTAAAAAAACAACAATTATTTAAAAATAAATTAAGTGCCTAACTCAAATTGTTACTTAATAAAAATTTAGTTGAATAATTTTTAGAAATTTAGAAATTTTAAAATTTAGTTGGTTGTTTATAATTTTTTGATTAGTTTTACATGATTTATTTATCTCCAACGATTCCAAGTTATTAAATTTTTGACCAACACCGTTTATATGCAAAATTGACAATCCCAATTTTTTATCAAAACCATGAACATTTTCTATCAAATGATTAAAAAATTTTGAAAACCCACTATTGTTCAAACGTCTCAAATGCTCCCTTACTCTTATATTAAAATTTCCCCCCCTTTTTACCAATATAAAATACAGCACAATCCTTGCAACTGTAATTCCTCTATCACTGTCGAATCAACCATCGCATGAAAGAGAAATGTTGTCAGGTTGAATTAATTTTCAGTTTAGGCATAGCACATCATACGACAGCTATTTAAAAAGTGCACTTTTAAAGATTATTTTTCACACTTAATTCAAAGACTTTTTGCTGAATTGTAGCTTACTTCGGAACACAGTTTCAAAACAATTTCATGACGTAGTGATCTTATACCATTGAATCACATAATGTATGAAGAAATGCTGTCGAGATTGCCGTTTTCCCTACCGAGCATTTGAAGCCGCATCATCAAAAGCCCAGTAGTCGTGCGTAATACACCAGCCATACACTGGTACGACTTCTTCAGCACACACGCCACATGTGTTGCCATAAATAAAATTCCTGCCTTTGAAATACAGTGGAATAATTCTACTTCGCAAAATGTATCAAACGAATGAAGCATTGTAGTGACAGCGCGCAGCGAGGGGAAGTTCAAAGGGCGACTGTCAGATAATAAGTCTTTTACGTTCGTTTGTGTTTTGATTTTGAATTTTTTTCTTTTATAAGCGCCTAACCATCTTACTTATTTTATATGATAAATGTGGACCTAAATACCAAATTAATGTATTAATTATAAATATATACATATAAAATCAATTTTGTCGAAAAATATTATTTTTGCGTTACCGGGATAGATGGTTTTCAAATAATGGAACGACAGGTGTATTAATTTGAAAAAATGTTACATATAGGTTCGAAAATTTGTCATGAAAAATACTGGCGTTATAACACAATTGGACTTCTTCCCCGGATTGGAAATAGAGATCCAGGTTCATATCCCGGTGACGCAAAAACAATATTTTTCGACAAAATTGATTTTATATGTATATATTTATAATTAATACATTAATTTAGTATTTAAAATATCACAGATCTATGTTCTGAATAATTACAACTTCACAATAAGAATGTATTTTCCTTAATAAATGTGGACCATTTACGAGCTTAAAAATCATTGACATAATATTATTAAACTCCCAAAATATGAAGTAAGTAGGAAAAAATTATAATCTGTGTCATTGTTTAAAATGTAAAACCAATTGAGCAGTAGCGTTTAGTGGCGAATAAATAAATACATATACCTAGTTTTAATATATTTTTAATGGCCTGGAGCTGGCAGAAGATGAAGGAAAGTAGATTGAATCCAGTGGAAATGAGATCACTTAGGCGTATATGTGGCAAATCTATTTATGACAGAGTAAAGAATGAAGAAATAAGGAAATAATTTAAAGCTGATGTTAGCATAGTGAGTAAGCAGTCATTACTACCGGGTGTCCCAAAATTAATACTTTTTTAATTCTACTCAATTAAAAAATTAAATGATTGTAAATAAGATATAATTTTACTCATTAATTCGTTCGTTACTAAGATTTTTAAACATATTGTTGCGATTGTTGAAATTATTCAGCATTTCCTGTCCCCCCCTGGAGCTCTGGCCCCCGGGTAGCTACCCAGGTGGTAGATACGCCACTGCAATCAAGCACAAAACTCATATTAAATATTTCAGTGATCTATTATATTTCCTTAGAAATAAGAGTTATCTCTACATTAATATATTATGATAAAAATAAACAGCGAAATAAATTTTCTTTTACGTTTTTTAGTTGTAAACTGAAAATACATTTCTGGATAATATTAATTGAAATCTATATTTTTTAAATCACTTTTATTATTTTTTCTTCAATTACTGTCATTGTATCTTCATCATGATGGACGTAATTAATGACCAGTGGCGTGCAGTGCATACAAGCAAAAAAGCTGTGCATTACGGAAAATTTTAGGAAACAAATAAAAATTAAACATATGTTATAAAGGGACGATTCATTATAATTTTCTAAGTTATCTTAGTATGATCTAAGTTCTTACTTGTGCTATTTCTTAAACGAATAACATTTGAAAGGTTTTCAGCTTAGCTTATAGCTGCGTGAAAATCATTGAAATATCTACTTTCTCTTTTACTGTTTCGCGAATTTCACTATCTTACTGTTGTTTCCATGAGTTTTATGTACATAGGTAAGAAGGTAATATTTTATGTTAAAACTTAGTAGGTACTAAAAAATTACAATTAAAAAAATGGTATCGTTGCAAAAACGATGGATTCCTTTTGCATAATCTAAATCTATACCTAATATTTCAATCGAAATATCAATATGTGACTAACACAAATCGCCGATCACAAGGGCGGTGAAGAAATTGGATATGATGAATGAATTAGATATAGGGAATCGGAAATGAGGGAATGATGAGGGACGAGGGAACCTTTGATGGCGGATGAGGATGACTTATGGGATAAGGAGAACAGGTCAACTCACCTGATGATGACACCGTCACCAGCTTATCCTGAATTTCACCCCAAAAACAAAACAACATTTGACGAAATCAAAAAAAAAATCAGTCGAGCCAAATGAACAATGTGTACTGATAGGGATTGGGCTAAGGGGGAAGAAACAACACTAAAACTGGCGACAATAACACTTCATTTCACAATAACATTTGTGTCAAGTTTTGGAAATGTATACGTGTTTCCCTATTAAAAAAAGAATAATTAAGAATAATAAGAACACTTTTTAAATAAATCTTATTTAAATTGCGTGAATCACTTTTTTAATAAATCTTATTTAAATTGCGTTAATCACTTTTTAAATAAATATAATGATACAAAATTTATAACAAAACTGAGATAAAAACAGCGGAAATAACGAATTGTGCGAGCGAATTAAAAACATATTTTTAATTATCTTGGCTGAAGACAATCCAATCTCGAGCTTCGTACTAACTCATGCAGACTTTTTTAATGCGTTATTGTCACAGATACCGTGTTATGTCTGCAGAGAGACGATCTATTAAGATGCTGCGTGGGAAATGTCGAGATGGAGCTCAAAAGAGAAAACTGGCATTTCAGATCTGCTAACTTGACATGAGAAACATTAAAAATCGAGTAACGTTTTGATATCACGTGTGGTTTAAATTAAATAAATTCAAAATGTGAAATAAAATGTTTTTACTAAAAAATAGCATTAAATAAGAATAATTTCAAACCTTAGATTTATATCACATGACAATAAAATAATTTTTATAAAATAGTATATTACTAATTGAACGAAACGAAAATAAATATTTTACACTCTTCTTGATTTTTTGCTCACTTACAAATATTAAACTCCAAACATGACATTTTTAAAAATTAAATTCAGAATGGCATTTTTTTGACAGTTGAGATATGCCTACATAATAATTCATTTTATGGACACACCGGGTTCGCTCGTTTATTTATAATTTGTTCAAGTATTTACACAATTAAATTTGTTAAAATATACAGATAAATTATGATATGTAATGCATGTGAATATAATATTATGGCACCATATATATCGCATATCTGGTCAACTAGGTAAAATGTCTCTTGTGGATAAAATATAACGTTTTTGATTACGTATTTGTTAAAATGTAAATGAATGCCCCATTATATTTCACCTATTCATCGCACGTTTGTTTGAATTATAACGCGAAGTATACGTATATGTGTGGCCCAGAAGGTGGAACAAGAAAAAACTATGTTTATTAATGTTTGAAATACAGTTACGGATATACAGTTATACAACAAAAAGTGTTAGTTAATAAACTTGCCTTGAAGTGTTGCGCAGCATCCGGTCTCCGGATGGCTGCGGCGCATATTGTCGTTGTCTTTTAGGGGTCGGTACCAGGCGTGTTTTTTTTAATTGATGATAGCCCAGTATTGCACCCAGGTTGACCTCCTTCTTTTTGTAACAGATTAAATAAAAATGTATAAATGACTCGTATTAGAATTTGTAATCTTTTTTCGTTAAAAAAATAGTTTTTTTCGTAACAATACTGTAAATAAATCAATTTATTCCTAAATAAATGAACAAATACTGCGTTTAAAAGTATAATTTTTAATGAAAACCACAGACTAGTATATTAATACACATGATATGAGGTGTATGTAGGGTTTGAAATATTATTTGCGGAGCGAGGACATTCAACACAACATATATTCGATAGACTTTAACACATTTTTGCAACAGTAAACACTTCTTCGAAAATTAAATCTATCTGTAAATAAATGTACTTTTAGATTAATGTATATTATATTGTCGGCGTGTAAGTTTTCGTTACAATTGAGTCATATTTAAAAAATGACAATTTTGTGAATTTTTGTCGTGGCATTGCAATTTCATAATCAGTTCAATTCAATTTATCTTTTCCCGGATAGAAATAGTTCGAGATTCGAATTATCTTTTTAATTGATTAAATTAATTTGTATTAGAAATATTATACTGAATTATACTTCAAATTCATAATTAAAAGAGTCCTTTAAAAATAATATCATTTATATGTTTGTTTACGCGACCTTCTTTCGTCATAATGATTTTAATATCAAAATATTAGAATCATTTTGGAAAATTTTCGTTTGTATCTTTCATCGATTTCTCTGTTTCACTTCTCGCGCAATTTTCAAACATCGGTCATAATAAACATTGCCAAAATTATTCGGGAAACATCCGGCGGCCTCACCCAAAGCGAATGGCCGTATTTTCAGGCCATTTCGGTACCAGGGTGACATGTGACGGCAAGATGTCTGTTTATTATCGGACCACACCGGAGTTCTTTTTCTCTCGCTGGCGCCATTCAAATTATGCTACGTGGCCGCACCCAACTTTCTCGGCGATTTAAATAAAATCTCTTTAACTTAAAATGAAACCAGAAAATTATGTCAAAACCTTTTAATTATGAAGAAGAACTGTTTTGATTGCTTATCTGCAGGCAAGTAGATGAGTTTGTGGATTTGGGAAAGCTGTAGAAATGAGGGTGACTGCAGGGAACAAAGGGAATGGAATTAAATATATCTAACGAGAACTTGTCAATTGAGGCAAGACTATCGGTACATAATGGAGTCCTGATGTATGTAAGTAGTGCCTGAAGCTGGCAGAAGAGGAACGAAAGTAGACTGAATGCAGTTGAAATGAAATGGAAGACTTGACATTGCATAGTAAATCAGATACTGGAGGATGATCCCTTTAGAAGCCTCAATCGGTAAGCTTGTATGAGAGGATGTATGAGTGTAGATGAGGTAAGAATCGTGTGTCAGGACAGTAGAGTGTGGCTGTCTATCCTTACTATTATTGTCTACCCCGCGGGGAAAAAGCTTAGTTATAAGTACTCTTAGTATATATTTTTTTAATTTGAATACATAAAATAAGTTATCCACTACTGAGGAGAGATTTCTCGTATTTAGAATTCCAGTATCATATACATTTTTAAATCGATAACCCAAAGAACATATATGTAAAGGGTGTATTTTTTCTAGGTATAGAAATTTAAAATGAAATAAAACACTTGAAAATCGTGGTAATGGCCACGGTATTAGCTTTATTGGAAATATAATTTTATGCCATTAGTGTTTAAATATAATTTCGCTCGTATAGGTGTCGCAGCTGACTTGAATAAAGCGCAATCTGGAAGTACAATTTTCGACCACTTTTTGAAGCAGCTGGGGCAATATATAGGTAATAACGCGACGAATTTTGGCTTCCGAGAAAATAATCCGAAGATGTTAAAACACGTTTGTTTTATTTGTATAAATTTTACTAAATTATAATGTTGTAAAATTTCTCTCTGATTTTATTTATTTTCCTTTGAGAATGACTGTTGAAGGCAGGTGGGAGATATAATAGCCAATTCTCTTCGTAATACTCACAATCTCATGTTCTACCTTGGGTGAAACCAGTGGACGCGCTGACACTCTGTCGCGTACGTCACAGTATATATAAAATAAAAATGTACAATATTATTTGCAATGATTGTACGAGACATTTTATATATCTCTTCCTCATTTTTTTGTAAATTTTGAAGATAGATCATAAATTGTTTTGTTTTTGTGTAGATTGTTAATTAGAGTATTTTTATTTTCTCTAATTAAAAGATTTTTTTATTTTGTTAACGATAAATTTTGCGATTATTTTACTTTCTCTTGTGCTATTGTAGACGACGGTAAAAAATATCAAGTTAGTTGGCACAGGGTAAAAGTAATAATTATGAACCAAATCACTTATAAGCGAACGCAGTAAATGCTCGTTATTTCGCTACTTATTCACTGTTATATACTTTTTTACAAATTCTGGAAAGTTACTGCCGTCTAGATCTGAATTATCTTGGCGCCGAATCAGTTTCGTCAGTAGAATGTCTTAAAATGTGATTTGAGAAGTATTTTTTAAACAAAAAAATATGTAAAATAGGTGTTGAAATATTTAAAAAATGATTTATAATTTATGAAAGTCATTAGTTTTATCGAAAATTTGATCATTCAATGTTGATTTAAAAGTATTTTTGTAGAAAGTTAGTTTTTATGAATAAGTATAATGAGTTAGATAATTTAAAAAGATATGGAAAAAAATATTAATATATATATAAGTATTAGGAGAACACATTCTTATTGTGAAATAGTAATTATTCGGAGTATAGGTCTGTGATATTTTAAATACTAAATTAATGTATATATTGTATATAATGTATATATATCACCGGTGACGCAATCGCAAACAAGCAAAGCAAAGCAAATCTCGGTGGCGCAACAACACTTTTCGGTAAAATTGATTTTATATGTATTTCTTTCTAATTAATATATTTAATTCATATTTAATATATATTAGTAAATTTTTTTCTTTACCCTCATATTTCTGATATCAAATTTATTCATCAACCTATTTTTATTCTACTATAAGTTAAATAGTTTAATTTCTTTTTCATAGTTTAAATTGTCACTAATTTAGTTATAAATATGTAATATGTATCTATTTTAATACTAAAAATTGATTTTATTCAGGTTTGTTGAAGAAGAATAATTCAACTTGTAATTAATCTTAAGAATTATAAAATAATTTTATTTATCTCAGTGTAATATAATAATTTATATTCTATATAAATTTTATACGTGTCCACGAGAAAAATAAAGACATGATAAGTTATGGATCGGTACATACGTTGTAAGAATCAGAAAGATATATATATATATATATATATATATGTGAGCGCCAGGTGCTATTATATATTACACCCAGCGCTTACACATTCTTTTGAGTATTATAAAAGTTTAAAATTTCTTGACGGGAAGGCAGCCGCGAGAGGAGTGTCATGCAGAACCGATATCCCGGGCGGCTGCTGGCGCATATTATTGTCGTCGGTACCCAGTGTGTTTTATGGCTATTAGGAGCTCTACTTTACTATTAGGGTCGCAATGCTGATTGTGGAGGCGATTAACCTCCATAACAGCATAAAAAAAATTAAAATAACGCAAACACGCGCTAATCCTAAAATCAGATTACTCCACTAATATTTTAAATTTCTTTTATCTTATATTTAACCCCACAATTATACCACTTTTCCCAAGTTTTTATCCTTTTTTTAAACGGAGAAAATGCATCATACCATACATACACAGTTGCTTTAATGATGATGATTTGTAGAACACTAAACTAAAGTACAGGGTGAATATTATTTTCCAGGCCGATTTTGATTAGTCGCCATTTTGGTTTAGCAAATATTTGTCAATTCGTATTTAGTAATCGTAGAAAATATTTGATTACAATTTATTATAAAGTATCTGATTTCTCAATAACGTGTTACAGGATGGTTCTGTTAGAAGCCTCAACAATCGGCGAGCTTGTATGACAAGATGTATGAATGTGGATAAGACGAGAATTGTATGTCAGGACAGAAGAGTGTGGCGCTCTATCCTCTCTGCCTACCCCCACGGGGAAACGGCGTGATGGTAAGTAAGTAAGTGTTACAGTAATTAAAACATTTTATCTAAATAATAATGGCAATGCTGTAACCATCGCTATCGTCATAAGTTAGAACCTTTCTTGGGCCCTGCAACACATGTGGTTTCAACAGAACCGTGCCACCTCACACACAGCCCGAGCCACGCTCTAAATTATGGGAGAAATTTTTCCCGGCCACGTAATGCTTAAAAATTGTGATATTGGCTGGCCTTCTTGATCGTTTGATTTGACAACTCCTGACTATTTTTTGTAGGAATACTTGAATAAAAAAGTCTACGCTAATAAGCCAACAATAATTTCGATGCCGTAAGACAATATTCGAAATGAAATTGCTGAAATAACACGCGAAGTGTGGGAGAATGTTATGAAAAATATGATTAAAAAAGCACGCATTTGTGCCGCTGCCAGAGGCAGCCACTTGGCCAATGTCATATTCTATACATAATTGTAATAAATAAAATAATCTATAAATAAAAACAAAACTAAAAAAATGTGTTTCATTTTCTAGTTATTCAAAAACTACATTGGTTTGGTACATTATATTCGTCTTGTATATACAACACTTACGATAACTGTACGTATGCTATAATTTTCCCAATTTTTAGGAAGGCATAATTATTGAATACTAATTTAATCTATTAATTGTAAATATATACGTATAAATACAATATTTTTCGACAAAATTGATTTTATACGTATATATTTCTAACTTATACATTAAATTAGTATTTAAAACATCACAGACCGTCTGTTCGGAATAATTACAACTTCACAATAAGAATGTGTTCTCCTTAATAGCATAGTTATTATTTGTACATCGGTACTCGGTGAACTCTATTAGCCTGCATTGAAAAAGTTTTGCACGTCGAAAGATAAATAGTACAATGAACTCCGACTATCACTTGTTGCCAAGATATTTTACGACGGATGCTTATTACGCGGTGATGTTCTGCCTCGCGAGTTTATCGCGGTGAAATAAATAACATAAAGTATTCGTACGATCCTGACAGCTCAGAAGTGACAGGCAATGAGCGCTAGAAAACATTCGGATATATTTCAAATGACTCCATCAATATTTTCGCCAGAGTTTTTCAAGCAGTGCCAGCTGAAAAGGAGTGCGAAAAATAAAATATTGGATTTGGTTCACGTGCGAATAAATCATTGTCACCGGTGATTTATAACGAATCGACTCCATAAATTGACTTCCATTTTGTCAACCAAACAGAAGCATTAAGCGTGCTTCTTTTGGTTTTTTTTTTTTAAATATTAAAAAAAAATATTTTTGCTCATTCAAACGGGCATATTATCGCGCTCGTATTTTATGATTGATCCTATCTTGGATTTTTTATTATTTCAGAGAAAATAAATGTTTCGATTTTGTGTTTCCGTTTTCTGAGATGTTTTATTTTGTTTCTGAAATTATTTTTTAATGTTTTATTACATTAAATAAAATAAAATAACGTCGAAATAGACATACTTACAAAATTAGCAGATCTATCAATTAAAATATAGACAGTGAATTTAGTACTTTGTTATCTTGCATTCAGTAATCGATCTGTAATTATTAGAAGAACACATTATTATTGTGAAGTTGTAATTATTCAGAACATAGGTCTGGGATATTTTAAATATGAATTAATTATATTAATTAGAAAGATATACACATAAAATCAATTTTATCGAAAAATATTGTTGTTGCGAAACAATAAATTAATATATTTAATTCATATTTAAAATATTACGGACTTATGTTCTGAATAATTACAACTTCACAATAAGAATGTGTTCTCCTAATAATAAAGTTGTATCAATGTGTCCAAAATTTAATAAAAATGAATTGATAGCTTAGCGTCTGTTATCAGATTACTCAAAGGTATTTGAGATTCCGTAAAAATAAGGTAGATGGCTCTTTCAAATAATGGAACGATTAAATGTATTAATATCAAAAAGCTAACATATAGATTCGAAAATTTGTCGCTAAAAATATCCTCGCTATAGCATAGTTAAATAATATACCTTCTCCAGTTTGGAATAAAACCCAGGTTCGAATCCCGGTGGCGCAACAACAATATTTTTTGATAAAATTGATTTTGTATGTATATCTTTCGAATTATTATGTTTAATTCATATTTAATATGTAATTATTAGCAAAATTGAGTGATTTCATTCAAACATCTAGATTATAATTATACTGAGAGATACTTTTATTTCTACACTCCAAAATCTATTCATCTCTTTAAATGTTACATTAATTAAAATATTTTTCGTTAATTTGATTTTATCTGTGCGTTTTTCCTATTGATACATTTAATTTATATTAAAATGACACAGAACTAAGTTCTGAAAAACTTCAACTTCACAATAATAATGTGTTTTATTTAATAAACTAACATTACTTACGACGTCATTCATAGGTAGCTGAATTCGTTCCCTATACTACCAGCCTTAGTTTTCACCGATTAATTCAAATGGATTATGTGGTTGAGTGGTCACGATGTCCGCCTTTGACAACAAAGGCGGAGTTCAAAACCTATCAATGGCTTACTGAGATAGTCCTATTCTCCTAGTAATCAGTTTGTTCATGGTAAAATACTGATGTGACGTTTTAATTAACTGTTATAATATTTATATAAAAATTATGATCGGTAAAATTAAACAATCAATGAATACAATAAAAAATAATCAAATATATCATGTGTGTATGTGTGTGTGTGTGTGTGTGTAAATGCAGAGCTAGATTTACTATAGGGTTTAAGATGCTATTGTTAAGGGCTTACAGATTGATAGGTGTTGAATAATATCCATCATAAAAAATTCTCAGTACGCCCACAACCAATTGGGTAATTTTTACTAATGTAAATAGAATCGTTGAGAATAATAATCTGATATTAATTTATTAATAAATGAAAGAAATATTTTAATGTAAATTTTCTTTAAAAAGTTACAATGCAGAAGAATAAATATTTAAAATTATTCATGAACACTGAATGTAATGTATACAAAATAAAACAATTCCAAACCAAGAGTTATGGCATCAATGTCCAAAAGTCCTTGTTAAAAGATTTCCAATAAGCAAATTAAGATTAAAACTGAAAACATATAGGGTGTTCAGTGGAAAAATTTCAAGATTAAATTGTAATTGATCGTAAACATCAGGGTGAGGTAAGTAGAAGGGGTATTGTTCGACGAGTGTGATTTGCGTATTTTCCAGTCGCAATAAATCACTGGTCGGGAACGCACTGCGCATTCGCGGTTGAGCAATATTAAGCCGTAAGCAATAAGAAGCTGAGGGTAATTTTTCCAATAAATTAATCAGCAAGTACGGAGACATACTCTGAGCACCTCGGTCACTGGACCTTACACCGTGTGACTTTTTTTTGTAGGGATACCTTAAATCGAGAGATTACACGAAAATATCCGCCGTGAAGTTGTTTCCACTGAACCAACACTTTGATCTCACGTGTTCGCGAAATGGACAACATTTAGACGATATTGTTTATAAAACGTTAAATTAGCATTGTTAAACTCCATTTTGTTTTAATAAAATATGAGAGTAACATTGTAGTTTTTAAAAAATTTAATATTAAACATGAAAATTTCCGCTGGACACCCTATATTTTACTTGCTTGATATGCGCGTGTGACAGTATTATAGGTACTTACATTATTCGTCAGCACTACTGCGCGAATACATTACGCTGTGTGTCACGTGTTTCGATATCATTAGCCCTGGAAGCCATGCGCCTTGTGGAATAATTATATTTCGGGTATTACATGAACCTTTTCCTTATTTTTAGATATTGTAACATTTTATTTTCTGCTGTTTTACTAAAAGTTATAAAACGGTTAATTTTTACTCTATTATAATCTTAATAAGACTGTATATCGCACGGGTATAATAAATTTGTTCGTATATTTAACTGTTTGTTTCTTGCATGATTTGACAGCTTCGTCAATTGTTTATATAACTTCATTCACATTATAATTGAACGAGGTGCCTTTTTTAAATAAGTAAGTGAAGTTGCGCATGCGCAATAGTTTACTTCATATGTTGACTCATCACTTGCAACGTTGTAGACATTCAGATATTTTATTGAATGGTTGAAATGTTCATGACAATAGATCAGCCCGCCGACTGCAAGATAGGTCCGTGATTCGTTTCCTGAACGCGCGAAACATAAAACCAGATGACTTTCATCACCAAGTGTGTGCTATTTTATTCTGATTTGGAGCCAAGTGATTTCCATATTTTCTTTAAATGCGTTGTATCGAATATGCTATATTAATCATGAACTTATGTCGATTGCTTTGCGATCAATAATCACGAATATTAAATGGCTTTCTATAATAATTTTGGTATTGGAGCCGTTACTGATCTGCAGTGGTTTATTAAAAACCACTGAATTTTCTTTTTCATTGAAAACATAAATAAAACATAAAGTACATATCTGTTAAGCATGTTAGTCTATCTGCAAAACCCTCGGCTATTGATAAATTTTGATCGCATTCTCGGAAATAGTATAGTATGATGTATACTTACATATTTTTATAATTCATATAAAATTAATAAATTCGGTAACTTAGTACTTCATAAATATTATAAAGCAATTTTCTTTCATATTTTAAGATAATCATATTTACATTTGATAATCTCAAAGTGTGTATTTTTGTATTAGGATCTATGTTATAATAAATAAAATAACTTTGTGTTTAAAATAAAAAAACCTAATGATTAAAAGGGTATTTTTCGAAATCGGTTGGTGAACAGTGATTTAAAACAAAGTTAATTATTTAATATTTTTTAAGAACACATTTTTGTTGTAAAATTGCATTTTAAGAACAAAGTTCTGTAATAATAAATATAATGTAAAATAAATAAAATAACTTTGTGTTTAAAATAAAAAAACCTAATGATTAAAAGGGTATTTTTCGAAATCGGTTTGTGAACAGTGATTTAAAACAAAGTTAATTATTTAATATTTTTTAAGAACACATTTTTGTTTTAAAATTGCATTTTAAGAACAAAGTTCTGTAATATTTTCGTACAAATTTGATTAATCAACTAGAAAGATATACAGAAAAAATATTTTTTTATCATCCCTGGATATAAAGAGGTTCAGGTTCGAATCCCGATAGTAACTAAATATTTTTTCGATAGATAGTCTTTTTATGTATTCATATCTTTTTATCAGATCACATTCTTTTTGTGAATTTGTAATTATTCAGAACATAGGTCTGTGATATTTTAAATATTGATTGGAAAGATATACATTAAATTCATATTCAACATATCTTTTTAGTTTATTTACCTGCATTTAAAATCATTTTTGTGTAAATCATTATAAAATTTGGTATTGTTTTATTATCACAGTTGCTCAAACTAATTGATTAAAATGATTAATGTGTCTGTGTGGATATATTTTTATTAAATGTTTGTAAAGTCTATATGTAGGTATATAAAGTAAATAAATCATCATAAAGTAATTGTGTAATTATCCAATTTCCAATAATAATCGTGATCGTATTGTCTGCTGGAATAACATATTACATGTCATTTATTTTTAGCGTTTGTTCAACGAACACATCAATTTTTCTCTGCTTACGCTGCGGCTAACATCAACAACCAGGTTCAGAAACGTTGTCCGTCGCAATACTACCTTTTTGTTTTCCAACAGACTCTTTTGTTTCTCCTTACCAGTTGGTTTTCATCACACACCGGGTTACTAGAAACATTCGTATTCTTACGATTATTTTATATAGTCAATAAGCCAACTCGCGGACCCTGTGTATTGTTACGGAAGATATCGTCATAAACAATAAAAAAAAATTAAAGTGAAAAAAAAAAACGAAAAGTCAAAAGTAATTATTTGTATATTATATATGTAGAACATCTGCGCGAGTGATTTATCTTTTAAAGTATGAATGTGTCAACATACATAATCTTAGCGCATTATTAAATAGATTTTCGGTTCATATATACATAATATCTATGCAAAATATTAAAAATAAAATTAATGCAAAAATGGTAATGGTGCTTGTGAAGAATATTTATATATAGACTATACGTAGAACAAATTTATATACATTTCAAGATAAAAACTAGATTTTCAACCATCAAAGAATTCTTTAAGTTCTTGATCCTATTTTGAGAACAGACTATAATAGAAAACTGGAGAAATTCATAGCGATGGGAGGTGATGGGAAAGGAACATCCTTTATACGGTGGTGCGATCGGTGAAAAAGGCATCATATAAACATTTTAAGGAGATGAAGTTTCATGAATCCCAATTTGCCAAAAGAAATCAATATTAAAAACAAAAATTTAACGTAAATGGATCTTCTCAACAATATTAAACTTATTTCTTTTGATATTTTTAATTAGTTTACTAATGTACCTGTTAATGAAAGTAACATTTTAATTTCTGATTAACTAAATTCATCTTATTTACCTAATAATTTGGTAAAAGAGCTATGTCGTTTGTTAAATCTTTGTATGAACCAAAATTGAACCTGAATCCTTTCTTATTCGGGGAAATACGTTAACCGATACTAACATAGTAAGTTGACGACAAATTTTCAATCTTATATGTTGCAGTTATTTTTAACTGATACGTCTATTATTCCAAATCAAAAAGTAATCACCTTTTAATGCAAAAATCTAAAATACCTAGTAATATTCGCTAGATAGACTCTATAAATTAAATCAATTCCTTTTAATTAAATTTTGGATAAACTTTGATACAACTTTATTATTGTGAATTTTGCATTTAATTTTTTATATTAGATTGTTTTGTCTAGATCTTTCTAGATTTATTAATTGAAGGCAATGATAATAAATTGCATATGTATTTACTTAATTTTGATTTCTAAAATATATTACAGATGTGCGTATTAATATTTGTAAAGATCTTGTACCGATAGCATCTAACAAACAAATAAATTGTGCGATCTCCGGGTCGCGCGTCTCGCGGATTGGATTACGCCGATTCCGATCATAAATCAGAATCGCCGCAGGGGAGGGGAGAAAAGAAATAAGGAAACCTGGATATAAGGGATTGAGGTAAGAATTCCAGTCGAAGGAACAGTGATCTCGGGATAACCGGGATTCTAAAGGACTGCTCGCGTTACTTTATATATAACGCCTCCGTCATCCCTGCAGTCGCCGCCGCGATTACACAAACAGCACGCGGATGAGCAGATCTTTGCTTCCACACAACTCACCTTAATCCATCTTTATTTGATCTATACCAATTATTTTTTAAAATTGTAATTTAAAAAAATAGAATCTTCGTTCAGGGGGAAAATAGTGTGATCAAGTAATTTTGCAACCACAATATGATCTTTGCTTCTAATAATTATGTTCAGATGAAAAAAAAACTAGACAAAAAGTCATTAAATAATATCTTCGTTCATAAAAATTCTGGAAAAATATTCCGGAATTTCTTCACATACCCAACAAAGATAGTACGTATTGTCATAATTTTATTACATGTACATTATTTCCGCTGTGAGCAGAATATAACAGTCTCTTTATAAATTCCCTGTGTTCTCCTGACAAACATGCTAAGTCCGCAAGTCCTTGTAAGATTATTTCTCCCAAAGAAGTCTGGTGAAATATTTTCCAAAGTATTTTCATGGACCGCTTTATTGCGGGGATGTGGATAATATGCAAATTCAGGGGACAATGCAGATTTATACGATCGTGAAAAGTAAAGTTATAAGGTAGGAGAAGTCTTTTTACTCACAAACTCGACTTAAAACGTAAATATAAATCACCTCTCTACACGATATTATTTATATAATACGTATATTTCGTAAAAACATTATCAACTTTGCGACAAAATTATCGAATACTGTTCAATAAAAGTTACATACCTCAACTTTCGATATAATTACAAATCACATCAATCATATTTTAATAATATTCATTTATTTGATGGGTAAAAATAATAGTGGGTAGATATGAGTCAAAGTTTGGATATTACAGGAAAGCAAAATATATTGCAGTTGAAGTCTCCAAAATTAGATAATTATTTGTTGAAAATTTGTGTGATTGAATATTGTAAGCTATAGAAACGAGGGCTGCACATCTCTACCGGATAGTTCAACGGTGAACATGAGGTGTGGATCCTACGAGCCAAAGACTTATCAGAATTCCTTACTAAGGTTACCAATCATCTCCCAAATCTGCATACGTTATTGGAGGCAAAGTAATAAAACATAACGATATTTAAATAGTACGAAGTATATAAATATATATTATTGTACTAGTGAAAGAGATTAGATTATATGAACAAGTTTAATGTAAGAAAATACAAGTACAACCTAAAATAACCCCGATTCTGGTGATGGTCAGAATCAGGAGCATGCAAAGTTGACCAACTCTACGCGGAACAAAATACTCCGACAACAATAATTTGATAGAATATGGTTGTTCGGTGATGACGTGACGCGCGAGTATCCCCAGATTCTCTCGATATATCTTGTTTAGGTTATATACAATGTTTGTCTTAATGGAATCAAATATTTCTTAAAAACTTAATTAAATTAATTATTATAGATTTTGACAAGAGATAAGAAGATAACAAAATAAAATGTATTAATGTCGGAGTGTAGTAAAATAAAATATTACAAATAAGAAAACCAAATGTTTTTGAAATTGATTAATTTTATTATAAAAAATAGTGTCAGTCGTCAATTTGTATTTGAGTGTTTTTGATACTAGTTGAATTAGCAGTTTGAATATGTCGGTACCCACATCAAACTTTTACAGAGATTATTTAAGTTTGGTTCTTTGCGTTCTTAACGTTAAATGCATGGCGATAGCACGATGTTTGTTTGTCGATTTCTATTTTTTTTTTTATAAAATCGTAATTATTTCTTTTTTTTTAAGGAACACACATTTAGCGAAGTTGCAGTTTATTAGAATTATGTTCTATGATATTTTGAATACAAATTAAATGTATCAATTAGAAAAATGTATAAAAGACAAAATCATTATATACAAAAAATATTTTCTTGCCGCCGGGATTTGAACCTTTTCAATCCAGGGAAATCCGCTAACCGTTACACCATGTCAAAATAATAAACTAATGACAAATTTTCGAACCTATATACTGCACTTTCAAATTGATATATTTGTTATTCCATTTTTAAAACCAATCTACTACTTGTAGGATTGGAATCCCGGTGGCAACAAAATATTTTTTTGATCAGTTGATTTTATATACATGGTGGCCCAATAAAAGTGAGAACATCTCGTAACACATGAGTTATTTCAAAACGTAATATAATTAATTAAAATTCTTTATGTAATTTTTTTTGCACAACATATAGCTAATCGGTAATCATTAAAACATCCCATATTGCATAATCTACTGGGTTTAAATCTGGGTTGTTCAGTGGCCACATGCCTGGCTCAATGAAATTAACATTTTCATAACGAAGAAAGTTGATTGTATTTCTGGCTGTGTGTTCCATCCTGCTGTAATGTCAATTTATGCTGTAATATCTAGCTATACTCCAGGCTTTGTTTTGAAACTCTTTGATCATTTTCCTGGTACCCCAACGTTTTTCAAATCGAAAATTTTTGATCACAATACTGTCTTTTGCAATGATTTTGGTCATTCTGGCAACAAATTGAAAAAACCAAATATAAACAATGGGAAAATTAGTAATCAAAGATGTCGACTGGAAATTGTCCAAATAAAAAGTAAATTAGTAAACTATTTAAGCTATTGTTGATATAGTTAAACTAATTTTGATGTAATTAAATCACATTTTACAAAATGTTTTCACTTTTTTTGGGCCATCCTGTGTATATCTTTCTAATTGATACATTTATTTTTATAGCTATTACTATCGAGTAATATAAACATTTACTATCATTAATTTAATTACTAATAAAATGATTGTTTCACAAAGTTTATTACTCGAGGAGTGTGATGTGGCATAAATACCTTATTTTTCTTTGATCAAACGCGATCACTTTAAAAATCGATCATTTTCTTCATTGTCAGCGCGCGGAAAAGGCTTTATTGCAAGTGCCGCCGTTCCGGGGGCCAGTCAAGGTAGACCGCTACCGGAAATCAGGCAATTTACAGACGATAGGGCGACTTCCGGTCGGCCGACTGCACCGGAAGTGGGAAGTGTTTGCTCCCACCACCGCGCCGCCTGCTGAAGGAAGCCTTCTCGAGTGTGAGGTGCCTTAACAATTTCTTACTGAAATGTGCCTCAATATTGCAAACACAAAGTGTCTTCGCTAAAACATGTGTATGTGACTGATGTACAAGATGTCGAAAAATTACTTTTGACTTCTGATAGCGCTCTCTTGAAATCTTTTTGGTCTAATTTTTAGTCTATCCAAATATCGTTCCTAATATAATAATATTAAAATTTTTTCTTGATTCACTTTGTGGAAGTCTATTGTAATTAATTTAAAAAATATATATATATTTAATAATACTTTTAAAATTAGCAATATTAACTTGGTGGTTAAGATTCATATTTTTTTATTTATTATCTTTGTTTTATTAACCACAATTGAGTTTAAAAAACATCTACCGGTTTCGGAAAACACTTCTCCTTCTTCAGGATGTCATAACTAACTAAAAATATAGTATTGTTTCTTCACCAGAATCTATTTTTAAATTATTTAAAAAACAACAATTATTTAAAAAAATAAATTTAGTACCTAACTCAAATTACTGCTCAATACAAATTTAGTCGAATAATTTTTAGGAAAAAATTTTAGAATAGGACTCGTAGTTAAATTTAGTTGGCTGTTTAGAATTTCCTGATTACTTTTACATGCTTTATTTATCTCCAACGATTCTAAATTATTTAATTTGTGACCTACACCGTTTATATGCAAAATTGACAATCCCAATTTTTTATCAAAACCATGACTATTTTCTATCAAATGATTAGCAAATTCTGAAAACCCACTATTGTTCAAACATCTCAAATGCTCCTTTACTCTTATATTAAAATTTCTACCCGTTTTACCAACATAAAATGCAGCACAATCCTTGCAACTAAGTTTATAGACGCCAGAATTGTTAAATTTATCATCTTTGTCTTTAGAATTTATGAGTAAATTTCCTATACTATTATTTGTGTAAAATGCTGGTCTAATGTCTCGTGGTAGGTGTTTAGATATTTGTTTCGAAAAGTTATTTATGTATAAAATCCTACGCCAATTATCATTATTATCATTATGTTTTATCTGTGATTTATATAAAAACTGATTATTATATTCTTTTAATTTATTTTTTAAAATAGTGTCTATCAAACATATATTATACCCATTATTAACTGCTATTTTTTTAATTGTATTCAATTCAATATTGAAATTGGATGTTGACATAGGAATATTGACTAAACGATGTATCATGGAGTAGAACCCTGAATGTTTATGTGATAATGGATGATTAGATTCATTATGTATGATAGTATCTGTAAAAGTTGGTTTTCTAAAAATTTTGAACTCAATTTTATTATTATTTTTAATCAATGTTAGATCTAAAAAATTTAGGGTAGAATTATTTTCCATTTCTAATGTAAATTGTATTTTATTATTAAACGAATTAATTAAATTTAGAAATGTAATTAGTTGACGTTGTGAACCTATACATATTTGTAATTCTCTTTTTATTCCTGTTGATAAATAACACCATAACAGCACGAAAAAAAAAAACTGGCTCTTTTAACACAGACTTTAGTCTAGCAAAGTAGCCAGGACAACGCTGTATATATCAGAGGTGAAGTCTACTCCATCCCACACAATAAACTATGTATTATGTATGTTTATTATGTATCCACCTCTGTTAGTACAAAAATATGGATGTCAAAATATATATAAATAAATAAAAATAATAAGATACAAGAGTAGAATATTAGATAAAATTATGAGATAAATTTATCTATTTCAAATTAGTATTTATTTTTGTGGTATGTTTATATGATGCCAAAAGCGTAATGGGTAAGTGTTATTTATGTATAGCACCAATAGGAGCGGACTTACAAGCCTCGCTCCGCCCTCACGTGGTCCAGAGCTATTGTCGTCTGGCGACGATGAGCTACAACTCTAGGCCATTTGGGGCTCGCAGCCCCCGGACCGGCAGATACAAAATTTCGTTTCTTTTTATTAAATAACAAAAATATTCCTACACCTAGAGACATCACAGGCATTTCATTATTTCTTTACTATATGTACCCGCGATATCTTATATGTTACAAGGTCGAGCGATCGCCGGGGATTAATTTAGTTCGGTTACAAAAATACAATTTTACAAATTATATTTAAATATGAAAACACACTATTTATTTTGAACATTTCTGAACGGGCCCCTCAACATTCTATATAATAACATTCTTGACCCAGAAGCCTCGTGCTCCCAGGATTTGACTATTTGTAGTCGTGGTCTCGCATAAAGGCTCTTTTCAGGGCCGCATAGCTTTCGTCATAGCTCCCGCGAGTGTGATCCTGTGCGGCACAGTGCCAGAAATTCATATTCTGACAAATCTTTCTCTTTTTCATTATTTGTCAATCTTAAAACAATAGTCCGTTTGTTCATAAGTAGATAAAATTATTAAGTATAGTCACAATTTACACATGCATGGAACATCTTTTAAAACGCTTATGATAGCTAACTTCTTTTATCTTACTTCATGTCAGTATTCAATAAGATGAGACTCAGCTCGTAATGCATTCCCACAAGTTTCGGTCCTGGATCGCCCTCACAGCTGATTCTTCAGTTAAACGCAATGCTTCTATTCATCGCTGTGGCACTCCTTCAGGTCTTCTTCAGCCTAATGCTGTACCTAGGATAGTCTCATTTTCTAGGGTATCACTTTGACGTATAATGTTAACAAATATATCTTCGTTAAGAACTCGATTTTTTATTTTATTTTTGGCTTTCTGACGAAAACATCGCCCTCCTAGCGTGGAAGTCCATGGAATCACATGTTTGTAATTAATACGTTACACGAGATGAAGACAGCGCTTCTGCTATTCGTCAATGGAAATGTTTAGAGAAAGATCCTTTCGCTCGGCAGTGTTGCCATTGCTGTGAAATATTAAAATTAGAGGGCACTATCGGCGGGTAGGTACTATAACGTAATTAATGGCGTGCAGTAGGTATAGATTTAGGTTATGCTGTTACAGATGATATTACACAATTATATATAATATATGTTGTACATAGGATTATGAACTTTCGTTTAACCAACTCCCTTAGACAAAATGAATCCGTCGTTTGTACGACCCTACCATGTATTTATTTGTAATTTTAGAGTACTATTAATAGTGCTTAAGTTTAAGTTTTAACGTTAAATAATACCTTATTACCCACATGAAAATCAATATTAAAAATATAAGAACATTTTAAAAACACTCTTCATGACTGAACCTGAACCTGAACGAAATAATTATTTTCATTAAAGTTTAACGTAGTAAATAATTCTGCCAATTGCATTTTGTTTTTCCCAAATTAAAAACGAATTCATGAACCAAATGCACCTCGAACACAAAGAACGTTCACGAAATCAATACGTTAAAAACAGTAAGATAGTAAAATTCGCGAATTAGTAAAAGAGGAAGTAGACACTTCCATGATTTTAACGCAGTTGTAAATCTATCTAATGTTATTCTGTTAAAAAAACAGCATAATTAACGACTCTATACAAAACAGATCAACCGAAAGCAATTTTTAATTCAGTAAATAACTAACTTTATGGCTTGAGAAGTATATTAGCTTAAAAATAGAAGAGAGTTTTGTGAATAGCTGCAATCGACCCATTGTTGCTACTAGCAGCACGGCTGCAGCGGTATTGTCGTGGTAGTTTTAAGAACTAAGCCATTCAAGTTTCTATTGGTACGCAGATGGCGCTAATTGTAATAAATCCGTAAATATACGTTCACGGTCCATATTATAGATTATTTAATTTATATTTGTTTCCCAGAGTTTTTAATAATGCATAGTTTTATTGCTTGTATTCATTGCACGCCACTGGTTATAAGGCCATATAAATTTGTAATATACACAAGGACACATTGCTTGTATAAAGCCGTGACTGCGACATCATCTGAAATGTAAAGTATGCAGAAGTTAAAAAAAATTTCACGTGCCGATAAAATATCTCGGTGTACCACTTTGGCGAGCGTGACACCAATTTGGCATCCCTGTTGTAGAGTAAGGGATGTCACATGTCATATAATGGGGTGAGAACTTTGAACCTGTATTTTAAAATGGGAACCTTTTTATATAACGACCTGCATAAGGAACTAAAGATTAAGTAAGGTTACTAGTAACAAATTCAACAACCTTCAAGTTTATAAACTTTTAATGCAGTTTCTTGACACATAGTTTTTAAACATTGTGTTAATTTAACAATTAAATTATATTCATCATTTAAAATCAGCGTCAGCGAAAAAGACAGTTTCATTTTAAGTAAAATTTGACCAATAGCAGTAGTCAAAATAAGAAAATATATAAAATTGAAAAATATTGATTTTTCAGGCGTATTCTAGTATAATGTGTTAAAAACATTTTACAGATAAAGAATATCGCTTTAAATAATTTCAAAAAAATGATTAGATTCTCTCTGTGATATATATGCTGTTTCAAGAAAAATTAATTATTATAAATTTAGTCCATAGATAGCGATAGTGTAGTAGTAATCGAAGTAAGATCACATATTAAAATGTATACAACTTTCAAAATTGGTGAATTTATATAAAGTAATCACTTAAGCCAGCCAAAGACAGGTTGTGAGCCCTGTAATTACCAATATTTTCATATATTTATCATTAAACATAATAAAAAATAGCTTCATCTCTATGCGATATCTATTATTCGTTTAATAACAGTGTCTTTGTAGATGAGAATCCAATAATTGTATGTTCTTGAACATATTCAAATATTACTAGAAAACAATTAACTATTAATGCTTTTACGTATTTTACTAATTGTTTACATGTCACGTTATTAATATGGCAACTTTTAAAATCATTATTTTAATTGTCTTTTAAAAATAAACACTGACAGTATATATAACGCAGTGTTAATTGAAATTATTTCATTAATACTGGTCAAAGTCACTGACATGAATACATAATTAAATAAATTAATTTTTTAATCATAAAAATAATCATTTTTGCCTTAAATCGTTTATAATTTCGTAGAACAAAAGCAACAGTCGCCAGCTGCTTAGTTAGCTTATTTTATTGCTTAGTCAGGTTCGAACTTGAAAAACCCAGACGGCGCCATCACTACTAGGTGAATAGTTCTAGAAACATGTTCCTAGAACTATTCACCTCAGTAACGCGTGCCAGGATTAGTTGAGTGTGAACGACAAAAAAATGTTTAAAAAAAATAAAGTCATTTTTATCATTTTTTCAGGATATTCTTGGAGCGTGCCTGCCAGGGAAGCGAAGGGATTCTCTTCATCGGTTCCACAGTTCGATGTGTCAGCATCATCTGAAATATCGGTGACGTTGGGCCAGCCTGCGTACCTCCCTTGCGTAGTCAACAGCCTCGGAGATAAACTGGTAAGTTTTAACAGTGTTTATAGCTAAACTTACCTTAAATGAAGTCAGTGAGATAGTATTAGGTAGTTATTTTATATGGATTCTACACAAATAGATTATTAGAAGTTCTTAAGATTCGTAATTATTCACGATGTTAATTTATTCCATACACTAATAAACTAAATAAAGAAAATTAATAATAAAAAATATAATTCAATAGAAAAATACTGTTGATTATTAGGAAAATAAATATTGTTAAATAGAGTAAAAAGTGGTTAAAAAGAAAGAAAAAAGTGATCTGGGTTTTGGTATTAAAAATTACAACAAAGATAATTATGAATAGTTTTATAGTATTATTACATGGTTAGCGAATTTTGCGCTGCGCTGTTGGTAACTGTCTTCACCAAGTCCACTCATCGTATGCCTTCAACATTTCCTTAAACGAGGCCTTCCATTCAGTCTTTATTTTGAATAATGTGGTCAAGATATTGAAAGATTTGAAACTAAATAAAGTAAACTAAAGTCTTTAATTTTGATTTCAGAATTGAATCATTCATTTGTTGAGTTGCGTCAATTGTCAAACTTATATAGAGAGACTGCGTTATATTCCGTATTACGAAGACTTGCGTTCGCCTTGATACTTGAACAATAAGTCTGTCACGCGTGTTGTATTCATATATGACTATAGTTTTGTATAGTCTTTTACGTGTGTTTTTATTAATTAATTTTTTGGACAATTCCAATATGGGTTTGGATTAAAACAATATAACTGTTGTCCTTCAATCGTCTTAAGCTCTTGAGGCATCTTAATTTAATTTTGATATTTTTGAACATCTGTGTGGAATTTTCCCTAACCTTATTTATCTTCATTTTTCATGGCTCTTTAGGAGATTTTATTTATTTTTTGTATGTAACAATTTCTAGATGTATTTTTTATTTATTATCTTTGTTTTATTAACCACAATTGAGTTTAAAAAACATCTACCGGTTTCGGAAAACACTTCTCCTTCTTCAGGATGTCACAACTAACTAAAAATATAGTATTGTTTCTTCACCAGAATCTATTTTTAAATTATTTAAAAAACAACAATTATTTAAAAAAATAAATTTAGTACCTAACTCAAATTACTGCTCAATACAAATTTAGTCGAATAATTTTTAGGAAAAAATTTTAGAATAGGACTCGTAGTTAAATTTAGTTGGCTGTTTAGAATTTCCTGATTACTTTTACATGCTTTATTTATCTCCAACGATTCTAAATTATTTAATTTGTGACCTACACCGTTTATATGCAAAATTGACAATCCCAATTTTTTATCAAAACCATGACTATTTTCTATCAAATGATTAGCAAATTCTGAAAACCCACTATTGTTCAAACATCTCAAATGCTCCTTTACTCTTATAATAAAATTTCTAGATGTTTTGTTTGAAGAGTTTATTCAATATACATTTGTTACTTACTTGGTATCAAATACGCTACAGGTTTCGACACGTCCGTGTCATTTACAAACATTGTTCAAAGTAACTTAAAATATTGAAGTATTAGTATAGTAGCCGATAGCGTATTTGATATCAAATGAGTAACAAATGTACATTGAATAAAATCTTCAAGCAAAAGATTTTATTTAGCTAAGATTTGCTCCGAAACCCTTTTTGGAATTTATTTCGTCGAGTATTCTCATAACATCCTAATCATAGAATTTGAGACATGTCTGCCTTCTATAATCGCTGCATACATTCTTTATATTACAGTGAGTTTATTTAAAACGATTTATAGACTGTGAACAAATACTTGTAATATAAAAAAAAAAACTTCACAATCGCAACTCAATTTCTTTCAAAAGTTATGAACTCAGCGAGAAGTTTACTAAATCGGCAATAAAATGTAATTGGAAAATCCGAAAAACTTTTCAAAACATTCAGCTTCGAAAAACTTGCGACCTGATAAACTTCTCGGGAGCGGGTGAAAGTTAAATTATTCTCCAACAAGTTTAAAGTTTCATGGATTAGAAAAAAATAATTTAGGAATACTTAGCGGTGTTAAAGTAAATGTAAAAAAAATGGTACAGAAAAAGATGTGCGTTAAGGAAGAAAACTTTATAAACCAAACATCCCGGAAGGCAATTTTTTAAGTAAAGTTAAAAGTATATTTAAGTTATTTCTTAAATAATACAACCTAGCAGAAAGCAACCTGCTATTGGCAAATACTGTGTCTAAATCCTTCGATTGTGGATAGTTAATATTTTAAGATGATAATACTTTTTTCTTACTTGAAACTTGTGGACTAAAATTAACGCTGCAGTTAAAAAGAACACTCATTTTTTTGAGTACCAAATCTGAATACTATACTGTCTGTTAATTAATTTCTGTATTACCACCGAACTATATAAACGAGCTCCAAAATGCAGTAACTGAATAAAACACAGAATATCTATTAAAATAATATTTGCAGTTACGTTAGATTAGTTAGTTTAAAAATTTCACGATAAAGTATGTAAACGAGATGGCAAATTTAATTATTTTAATGCTTATTAAACAATTATTATTTTATGCCTTTTGAACAAGTCGTTATTTGGAATATAAGTATTTTTTGGTGCTATTTTCAAATATTTAAAAACCGAATACTTTAACGGGATTTTTCTTTTATTGCTGTTAATACATTAAAAATTTACTGTGCGTCTTAATATGAGTTTATATATATATTTTTCGATGACTAAATAGTGTTTTTTAATAAAATTAGTACTATCCATAATTTATATGGATATTATAGTTGAAATGCAAGGTTTTCATAATAAAATACATGACATTGGATGCCTACATTATTACAAGAAATATTTCAATTTTGCGGAGACAGAGTACCTACCTCTAGTGATGGTCTCGGTGACGCGTTTCTGCCCCTAATTCTTGAATCGTGTTTGAATTATTACCCCAGACATCCGTCAGAGATCTCCATGAGGAATTATCACCGGAATTTAAATCCAGAGAGTACAATGGCGTCATTAGGGTGGAGGGAGAATTTTCATTTTCCTACACACCAATCAATATCCAACTACCGAAAATTTAAATGGTATTATTTAGAACATTGGTAAAACAATTAAAATTACCACAGAAATTGATAAACGATTTATATTTCTGTGTTTAAATATAGTTATAGTTCTAGTTTTAATTTATTTACAAGGTGAATTAAGATTAAAGCAATCAACTTTACATTGCGTTTATTTTAAAATATCCTTTAATTTCTTAAAAATTTAATAATAAATGTATCAATTGTAAAAATATACAGATACAATTTTTAAATTTGTCGTAATCGTAATCGTTTACTGTAGTGGAATGATCAAAACATACATACCCGGATAAGAAGAGGTTCAGGTTCGAATCCCGGTAGCAATTAATATTTTTACAATAAATATATATTTTTTGTACTTAGTTGATTAATTTAATTTGTTTAAAAATACCGCAAAACTATGTTCTGAAGATACAACTATACACCAAAAATGTGTATTTCTTAAAAATACATATTTTTTTATTTATTATTAGGATAAATGAAGTTTAATAAAAATATATGCATTGTGAGAATGGGTTCCAGCCTCCGTGTAAGGCTGGACCGTATCGAGAAAATTCTCTGTCAGCCTGTAGGCATCCAACATAGCGGACCAAATACAGCTCCCGTAGGCAATTCATCCGCCGGGATTCAATGCTTCTCAAATTCAATAATAACAATAAATACTCACGCTCGTGCCTCTTGACAACAATCACACATTCGAGTGTCGGACACTTTTATGAATTTTAAAATAACCTTAAAATCACCACTCTCGGCCGGGCTGCCAGTGGACGTGTACCGCGAGAGAAATGCTAGCCACCCTGACTAAAAATATAATGTAATGATACCATGTCCAGTACGAATTAATTTCTACTACAAATTTTTCATGACTTTAATCGTAACGTCATAATATATATATATATATATATATATATATATATATATATATATATATATATATATATATATAAATTGTATCCAAAATTTAATAAAAACGAATTGATAATTCTGGCGTCTGCTATCAGATTACTCAAAGGTATTTGAGATTCCGTAAAAATAAGGTAAATGGCTCTTTCAAATAATGGAAGTGTATTAATTTAGGTTCGAAAATTTGTGGAAGTGTATTAATTTAGGTTCGAAAATTTGTCACTAAATATATCGTCGCTGTAGCATAGTCGGATAATGCATCTTTCTCGGTTTGGAAAGAGATCCAGGTTCGAATCCCAGTGGTTCAATAACAATATTTTTCTATGAAATTGATTTTATATGTATACCTTTCTAATTAATATATTTAAACTACTATAGTGATCATTTTGAATACTTAATAATTTCGAATATAGAGAAACTGCAACGCTTCATAGTTCGGTATTCTACCACTATGACTATCGTCATTCGATTTATTTTTGACATAGTAAATGAAAACTATTTTTAAATTCATTTAAAATAACTTTGAATTTAATTATTTAAGTATTATTATTTAACGTTAACCGGTTTAGAAACATCCTCTATTCCCCGGTAAACCTAAAATTAAACAAAAAATGCAAAAAAATAACACAATAAAATTTTATTTCACCTAGATGAACATATATGCGCTGTGACGATTGGCGTTCATGACTTTGCGTATCACGTCAAGCCGTAAGCGTGGTTGCACGTACTTTTCGACGTTGCAGAGACGAAATAATCTGCGATTTTCAACGTTATATGTTTGAAATCATTCTGCGCTCTGTGGATAGCAGTTTCCAGGTTTAAAAATAACATCCTTAAAGCCAACAGTCAGTCATGCTTGACAGTTAAACAGTATAACCTTACTCCACGGTCACATCAAGATATTTGAAAACCAATAGATATAATAAAACTTAGTACAATTATGAAGTAAGAAATTAAATTTTAGTACATTTATTTTTGAAATTTTAAAATATAATTTATTAAATAACGGTTTCCTACTTTGTGCAGGAAGGTACTAGGCATGTACTATGTAGGTCCTGAATTCACAGTAAAACAACACATTTTAATTTTCAAACAGTGCTGTGAATTTTCAGAAAAGTGTCAAAACGCAACATAAACGATTTTAGGTACTAAATAAAATATACAGTCATATTTAACAATAGTTAGCCACTTTTGTCAAAAAAAATTCTGATATGATTTTACGATTTTTTTTGTAGGAAATATTGTGTATTATTTTTTCTTTGTATTTTCGATTCCCAAATTTGGATTTAAAAATAAATATTTGCCTTCTTTGATCACTTTATATGGCGAGCACACTGTCCGAAGCGACTCCTCCCATACATCCGATTATCCGTCAGTGCGGTCAATCGGTTCCGCGCGCTGCTTTGTAGTGCATTCAGTGCTTCCAATGCACACTGATGCCCGGCGAGCGCAGCGTCCCGCTCTCACCCGACGCAGGGCCGCCTGCTGCGGGGGAGTGAGAAGGCGGACGGAAGCAAAGTGATTCTGTTTCCAGTCCGGTATCCCACGGTGAATTGGACGCTATAGCTTAAAGAGGGGCTTTAAAATAAAAGGAACATATTTAATTTATTTTTAAAATACTATTTTTTAACAATTTTTTTTTGTTAATTTGACTTGGATGTTAGATTATGGTGGCAATGAAGGTCAGTGATTTATAAACAGTTTTTCATATGACTACATTATTCAATCATAATATTGTTTTGTTGTATTCATTGCTTCGCTAAATATAGTGCTTTTTGCGATAGTACAATGTACATAATGAAATTAAAATTCACAGCCGGCAAGATCCACCTCAATCTCAGATTCTGACTTCTTCATACTAGTGATGAGAAAAAATGCTACTCTTGATTCACTGGCGTGATTGTGATTAAAATTCGATCATATCAGTGATTGGAAACTGTGACTGTGATCGTCATTACTAACACGCGTGGCGCCCTACGATATCACAAAATACGAAATATATAAAAAAAACATAATTTTAAGTGTATTTGTTTTATTATTCAAACTTTATTTACGTAAAAAGTATAAATACTAACATGTTTAATTAATATATATATATATCTTATTTAATATCGTCACAAAGAGAATGAAAACCCTTAAAAAATGTGAGTTTATTTTTCGGGTTAAATTCTCAGCATTTCGGGTCAAATGCGGAAAACGTCTTAACAGAATCTACTAGATGGCACTTCTCACGAATTATAACGTCATTCCTTCATGAATATTTTCATTTCAATCCGAATCATAAATCAATAAATAAAATAACAAAAATTATCACGAATCACGATATTCCCAGATATTTAATCACTGATAGTGAGTGTGACTCAAAGATATCAGTGATTGACTCACTGTTCATGATTTTGAGCTCATCACTACTTCATACCCCTATTCTGCGATTGCTTTAGAGATGAGTCGATATTAATCCGACCCCACCTACTTACAACCAACGATACTTTACCTAAATGGGATTGAAATGTAGGTACACTGTTGTAAGACATTTGGAGGTGGTGAAGATTACTTGCGTTTTTGACTCTATATATTACATATATGTAGGAATACTGCACAGATTGAAGGAACTGCATCACGTGGAAACACAAGAAACAAATGCTTGCACAAATTAAGGTTTTGTTTAAGGGCCCGGGAGAATTAGTACACTGAAGTTTTTAGGGTGTCAACTAGAAGAGATGCAGCAGATATAAGGACATGATTATAATTTTTGCAGGTAGCTTGCTCAAGAAATGATGAAATTCCTTTCTTTATCTTATCAAAATACTAATTTAAATAACTTGAAGTTTCATACGCAGCTTTATTTAAAAGCAATTTAGCATATAATTCGACAATTTGATCCCCATTTCATAAAGTTCTTCAATTTAAAAATAAACAGGTTCGATACAAATATTTAAGATTCATAAATTTAAAACTACCTATTCCGAGCTTTCATGTAGATGAACTTTGAGCGATTTAATTTTTTTTATGCATAATTATAAATGGGAGCTAATCATCCTTAATTTAACTGACTTGACTTCATACCACCTTCCTACTCAAAGTTATAGATCATTAAAGTTGTTTAATACGAATCTTCCAAAAACAGATTATTGTAACTCATAAATACAAAAATTTGGTAACAAATTCAGAATTGTCAATTTTTTCATTAGCTCAATGCTAATATTTTTTAAAATATACTGAAATAGTAGAGTATATATTATAAATTAAGATTGAAGTTATTGTATAATTGCAAAAGTCGATGTGGGCATTGATAAACAAATATAATAATTAAATAAAAAATGTAGTTTGTGAATTATTGTAATAATGTAACATCTTCCCTTTCCATACCAAACCACCGCAATGTGCTCATGTACCGCAGTTTCCCTCACTAATGGTCGTCCAGAAATCCCGTACAAGATTTATTTTATTTCTCTTCATACACACATATAGGTATACCCACACACGTACATAGAGACTGCACAAAAGCAGAGTTTCCAGCATCCAGAATTGTTGCGGCATTTGCGAATAATACATCAGCTTATGTTGCTCGCGTTCACATAATAAATAAACATCACGTGACTATTGTATGTGTTTCAATAAATACAATTTGATTGTTAAACTTAGCAGATTAGAAAATCTAACTAGCTAATAGCCCTCCAAACTACGCTTAATGCATAAAAATAAATATCAATATGTATTTTTATAAACGGGTATTTTTTTCAGTGCCGGAAGGTATTTCATCCCGAAAAGGTACTTTTGAGACAGGAAATTAATTCATGATATAAAATCGTACAATATAATATTTATAAAAATTAAAAATGATAATTAATTCATTTAGTTAATTCCAAAAATTATTTGCCTACTTTAAATGCAGTCACAAAAAATATATTGAGAGAAGTATAAAAATGGAAAAAAAATCTTTTTAGAAAAGATACTGAGATGCCATTGAAATCCGCATTCAGGACCCTCCATTGGGTATTTTTTTATTACTTATAAAAATTGCAACACCGACAGTAAGTTTGGTGTATTATCTCATCATTTTATTGTATTATTTAATACTTTAATCAGCATTATTAGATGATGTTAAAATGGTGTTGGCATTGAAAAAAGATAATTATAAATTTTTGATAACCGCTGTGTGGCCACGGCCAGTAAAAGTAATTTTTCTATGTATTATTTATTATCAAACAAAGAAAAATTGTAAACCATAATGAAACCTAAATTAACAAATTAATGTAAATAATTATTTTTCAAGTGGTTGTCTAGTTATGGAACGTTAATGATCATTATTTTATAAATATAACATATTTATAAATAATACAAAAAACACAACTATTTATTGATAAATCAACGTGTTTCAAGACCAATGGTCAATTCATCAGGATACAATGTACACTAAAATTAAAATTACAATTAATGACAACAAAAAAAAAATTAATATAAGTGATGACTGTGAAAACAAATTAAACAGGTAAATATTTGCAAAAGAATTTGGATATTTGTAATGTTCAATTTACTATTCATACATTTTCTTAATTCTAAAATTTATAATTTATCTAACCATGATATTTATATATAAAATTTATAAACCTTTATTAATGTCAAAATTATGATTTGTTTCTAAAATTCAGAATAGTTATTCCTATTTAGGTATCTCAAATGCTCTTTAATTATAATATCAGCATTTCTGCAAGTTTTACCTATTAAAAAACATTACAATCATTACAAATTAATCTGTAGATATATTTTTTTTAAATCATCCTTTTCCTTATTAGGCAATACATAATTCTTTAATTTACTATTGGTGTATAAAGCTGGTTGTATAGATATTTTTGATTATTCAATTTGAAATATGATTATTTAATAACACGATTTTTCACGAATTAATGGTGGGTATACATATGATCTGATAAAGTTTTTCTTATACCATTTGTTTTTCAAATTATTGATTAATTCAACCATTGGTCGTAAAACATATTGATATATAAAAAAATAGTGGTTTATCAAAATGTTTTTTCTTATGCTCATTATTTTGTTTGCAGCCGTTCCAAATAGTGGGATCATGGAGTACTCAAACCTTAAATTCTTCAGCTAGGATATCATTCGTTTTCCAGGTTCTCTTTTACTAGGAATTGTCCCGAATCATAAGATGCAGGACCTATTATTTTTCTTGGATATCTAATGATATGGCTAACATATTGAAAATTTCGAGTTTATTTTTTTAAAGATTTATTTTTCCGTATGCATGTAAATAATCACATTATCATTAGTGATCTATCATATAGTGTCCTATTATTAATTCAGATTATTTTTAGATAGTCGTCTATAGATTCACATTTCAAGTGTTTCAGGTCGCTTTAGCATTGCTTCATGATCGTCCAAGATTCTATTCCATATAAAAATGTAAAATATATTCTTTATGTAAAAATTAAAAGTAGTTTTACAATAAATATCAAGATTCCAAACCATATAAAATAAAAATATAAAAATATTATACCGACTCTTGAGAATTATAATATTAAGTATTGAATATTTTAATTTGTACTTATACTACTTATCAATATATAATATAATGAATTTTCATTCTAAAATTACCATATATGCACGCCTTCAGATAATTTTTATGAAAAAGTAACGTTGCAATTTGACTGAGGATCGGTGTCGGTATTAGAAAACTTAAACGAACAATCTTTTTATATTTAAATATTCGTTAACCTTGGAGCACTTCTGTACTTTTGTGTGGTAGTTTTAAAAATATTGTTTATTCTCATCAAATATCAATTTATATCATTTATACTAGGTAAATTTATTAATTAGAAATATATACATATAAAATCAAATTTATCGAATGTGTTCTCTTTAATAATATATAAGTTGTATCAATGTATCCAAAATTTAATAAAAATGAATTGTTGATTCTGGCGTCTGCTGTCGGTTTACTCAAAGGTATTTGAGATACCGTAAAAACAAAGTAGATGGCTTTTAAATAATGGAATAATAGATGTATTAATTAAAAAAAATATAACACATGGGTTCGAAAATTTGTCATCAAAAGTACTGTCGCTGTTACATAATTGGATATTGCACCTAAAGGGATCCAGGTTCGAATCCCGGTAGCGCAACAACAAGATTTTATATGTATATCTTTCTACTTAATACATTTACTTAGTATTTAAAATACCACTGACTTATGTTCTGAATGATTATAACTTCACGTTAAGATTGTGTTCTCCTTAATAATTTATGACTTTAAATTTTTTACGGAGTTTTTAACAACAATGCGTGTATTTTTAACACGTAATTTCCCTCAATCGTTTTAAAATATTTTTAATTATACCTTAACATCATTCTAGAACTACGAGTATATATCTGAGTTATTAGCGACACGTTAATAAGTTTATATACAATTATTCCATCAACCAAATTTTATTTTACAATGGCAAATTATATTAAGCATCATTCCATATTTGATCAGACCATGTGCTATCATCGAGATATTTGATTTCTGTTTAAATTAATAGAAAATTACACAACATCCCGTTAAATAGAGTCGAATTATTATAAAACAAACCCTTCCACCTTTGACATTCAACCCCTCCTTTGTCTCCGCTATGTCGTGTACGCCTCGCTGCGTTGTTCACGGAAATTCACATTTCAGTCAGAAACAAATAAATAATGTCTTTAATTATTTCTTTAAAATAACAATCCAGAATACTTTTGTCAATAACGTTTTCCCGAGAAATGAAATATTCATGAAAAAAAAACATGACATTTCAATCGGAAATATAAGAAGGAAAATGATAGAAAAATACCAAATGGAAATTACTGAGGTTACGAAAAATGTATTGTATCGCGAGACGTTGTATTTTATTTAATTTTAATGAAGAATTTCTTCTTCGGAGATGGCTTTTATATTTTTTATCTTTATATTAAATTATTTCTTTAACTTAAAAAAAAACAAACGTAATAACTTTTAGTGAGTGTATTAAATTACGAAATGTGCTATTTATATGGAATTTCGAAAGACGCCGGAGTATTATACACTTTAAGAGAGAAATTATTATAATATTAATACAATAACTCACCAGTTGAAAAACACTGCAGACTTGGTAACAAATTCAGTTTTGTCTATATTTTATTTAACTCAACGTTTAAATAAAAGTTTAATATTTGTTTAGGTATTAAAGCAGATAGTTGAAGTATTATTATTAAATCCGATGTAGGCTAATAGTGTTAATAATAATAAGTGTTAATAAATAAAATAAATGTAACGTATAAAGTATTAAACTAATAATATTGTAATAATATCGAGTAATATTAAGGTGCAAAACTATTGTATGAAATTCTATGGGTTTATAGTTAATAAATTTGTAATTTTAGAAAAAAATGTTAATGTGATAAATATTTTGTTCCAGGCCACGTTTGGCAAGTATTTGTCAGCTTGTATTTAGTATTAATTGAGAAGAGTTAATTACAATTTATTATGGAGCATTTAACGCCCAAACAATGTATTAAAAGTCATAAAAACATTTTATTTAAATAATAACGGAAATACTATAACCATGGCTATCGTCACACGTTAGAAAACTTCTTGATGGCCGAATTAGATCAATTAGGCCTGCAACCCACGTGGTTTCAACACGATCGTGCCACCTCACATACAGCCCGAGGTACGCTTGAAATTTTGCGAGAAATTTTTTCCGGCTGCATAATGTCAAAAAGTGGTGATATCAACTGGCCTCCTAGATCACCTGATTTGACGGCTCTCGACTATTTTCTGTGGAAATTTTTTCGACTATTTTCTGTGTACTTGAAAGTCTACGCCAATGAGCCAACTAATAATCAGATGCTACAAGATAATATTCGAAATTAAATCGCACGCGAAGTGTGCGAGAATATTATGATAAATATGGTTAAAAGGTCACGTATTTGTGCCGCTACCATAGGCGGCCACTTGGCCAATATTATATTCTGTATATAATTGTAATAAGCCAAGTAATTGAAAAATAAAAATAAGATTAAAAATTCTTAAACAACATCGCATGGAACATAATATTCACCCTGTGTAATGAATGTTCATTATGTTATTGGTGCCTATTAAAAATGCACTATCGTATAAATTTTACCACCGTAATAAATGATGGGAGTATAAATTTCCACTCGTATAAATATTTTGTCGTATAATATAAATGTTGGCGTATAAGTTTTCCTTCGTACAATATTCCTGGTATTCTATTAATGTACGCTTTACCTTTGTAATGTAAAGGAGTCAGCAGGATCCACATACACCGTACACGTAATTACCAGCTCTGAATATTTAGATAGAGAGAACAAATAGATATTTCATCAATAATTATATTCCAAAGAGAATAAAATTTGCAATCAGTCAGATATCATAACAAAAGCAGGCACTATACATGATATTTAGATATATACATTTAGATACATACAATATTCAAGATGAGTTCGTGTCGTGCACGTATTCGGAGTTTTGTACAGTGCATATAACACATTATACAGTGTGTCCCTAAATTCCAACGGAACGAGCGGAAGAGCTGCGGGGGGTATGCCGATCGCTAGCCGCATCCTTGGGAATTAAGTCGCTATGGAGCGTATCCTTACCAGTGGTCCGTGAAATTTTCCCTGTAAAATTGATATCCCGATGAAGTGACATAAACTGGTCTCCACGTAGCCCCGACTTGATACTAATGGACTTTGTAACAATCCACCCTCTCTGCGTATCTCTCTGTATTTGAGACACTGATACGAGCTGGCCTATGACCGACAGTTTGGGTTTGTCCGAGGGAAGTCCATGGTACGTGCCATTAAGTATGCAAAATAATGGGTGATTGCATGAGATGAGAAATATGTTTTAGCAATTGTCCTGGATATCTCGGGTGCCTTAGATAATGTTTCTTGGCACATGATTTTCACTGTATTAAAGATCCACCAATGCCCTAAGTAAAGGGTTTTTCAATAGGGACGCTCAAACTTTCTTTCAACAGGGACAAGAAACTACGCCATATTTCTTCAATTTTTTTTGAGGTTAACACTCGTACTTAGTTGGCAAATCATCATGGAGCAGTACACACCGGAGCAACGCTTGCAAATTATTCAAATCTACTACCAAAATTCGCGTTCGCTCACCGCAACTTTAAGAGCATTACGACCATTTTATCGTCGTCATCACTTGCCTGCCACATCAACAATTCAACGTTTGGTGCAAAAATTTGAAAGCACACTGTCGCTACACAATATTCTAGTGCCAGTGAGATAAAGAAATGCACGAAGTGAGGAAAATATTGCCGCCGCTAGAGCATCTGTTCTTGATGACCCAAATGAGTCACTAACACGACGTTCTCAACAATTGGGCATTTCTGTGACGTCATTGTGGCGAATTTTGCGAAAAGATCTTGGTCTACATCCATACAAGATCCAGTTGACACAAGAACTAAAGCCGCTTGAACATTTGAAGCGTCGCCAATTCCTCAATTGGGCTGCACAACAATTTGAAAATGATGCTGAATTCCATCGAAAAATCATCTTTAGCGACGAAGCTCATTTTTGGCTCAATGGATATGTAAACAAGCAAAATATGCGTTATTGGGCAGGCACCAATCCACACGTGCTTCACGAAACATAATTGCATCCCGGAAAAATCACTGTTTGGTGTGGATTACATGCCGGACCAAAATAACAAAACTAACGAACATGAGCTGTCTTCAGGGCTCCGTTCTCGGACCAACTTTGTGGATCGTACTTTTTGATGACCTGCTTTTTTTATTGCTACCGACTGGATGTGAACTTGTCGCTTACGCGGATGATCTACTACTCTGGCAAAAGTCGGCAAAAAATTGAGCATAGAAGTAAAAGGTCGCTAGAAATGAAAACAGAATACAGAAACAGACCGTGGCCATGATGTTGAAAGGGAGATTTTCTAGACGCTCTATGGTGCGACTGTGTAATGTAAATGTGAAGTTTGAAAATACTGTGAAATACCTTGGAATCTCACGTAAAGGCTATTTCTGAATGAGCAGGGGGCCGTTTTTATGCAATTGGGTCAATTACAGCGGGCAGAATGTGGATTACGAAATCCCGCGGTACGCCTAATATACTTGGCCACATATATAATATACTTGGCCACATACATGTCGCAAATCACGTACGCTGCCGAGGTATGGGTGCATAGAATCAGAATTATCTCTATCGCCACGGCGCTTATCCGAGACCAGCGGATCCCACTGCTAGCTATGATGGAAGTCTATTGGACCCTCTCTAATATGGTCCAGTTTTGGCTTACGGCCTCCCGGCTGACCTTGAAGTAATGGAATTTTTGTCTCACCGTTCCTTGAGGAATAGTCTGGAGGACGATCATTTTGTAACGACTCTCAGGCCCTCATGTGTGAATAGTCACATTGAAAAAGTGGCAAAAAAGGTGGGCACTACCACGCAGGGTAGATGGATGATTGAAAAGAGGATTACCAATCAATAAATACAAATATTTAATTACATACGTTCCTATTTACACGAGCAATCTGGAAACGCATTGTAATTCCGGATCTTGTCTCCCTGGCGGCAATAATTGTAATGTCGAGTGTTATGAGTGTGAAGAGAATGTCAGTGAGGAATCTCTTAAGAGGTTTTCTGGGGTAAGTATGAATGATGAAAACAATATGAATACAATAAGTATGGAAGAAATAAAATGTGCAATAAAGCATATGAAGAATGGTGCAGCTGTGGGGTATGATAACTCTGCTTCCGAGTATATCAAGGTTGGTGGCCCATTAGTTATCTCGTGACTTCATGTACTCGTCAATCAGTATTAAAATGAGAACGTTAGATTAAAGGAGGGATATTATTATGCCTCTTTACAAAGGTAAAAGGTCGCGAATGGAATGTGGTAACAATAAGGAATTTTAATAGATAGAGATAACAGAAGTTTAATAGAAAAAGCAAGAACAGTGACGAAAAAAAGTGGATAACGATACATAGATCAGGTATTTTCTTTCCGAGTGATGACGGAAAAGATTTTAGCGAGAAACCAAACACTTTTTTGTGTTTCTGTAGATCTACTAAATGTGTATTGGTAGAGTTATAAGATAAATATTATGGAAGGTACTCTCTGATCACAGGTTGAATAGCAAACTATTCGAAGTTCTGCGTATGTAAGGATCAATGGCTTATTCACACCATGGTTTGATATTGCAAAGAATGTCAAGCAGGATTGTTTAATGTCTCCATGGCTGTTCAATTTGTATATGGATAATTGTGTCAAAGAACTAAAAATTTTGAATGTGGGAGTAAAAGTGGGTGATTTGGTTGTATGCTGTTTATTATACAAAGATGATGCAGTATTAATGGCGAATAATGAACAAGAATTATAGAGTCTAGTGAGTAGTCCAATGAATGATGTATGCAAGAAACGCGACCTTATTCGTGATGGTATTCGAGAAGGAGGAAAGCTAGATAACGTGCAAAATATTTGTAGGTAATGAATGCTTGGAACAAGTAGATGAGTTTGTGTATTTTGGAAGTATGTTTGATAGAAATGGAAAAGCTGAGTAAGATATCAAAATGAGGGTGATTGCAGGGAACAAAGTGAACGGCGCTTTGAATGAAATTATAGCTAACGGGAACTTATCAACTGATGCAAGACTAGAGGTACAGAATGGAGTCCTGATACCGATACAGATATGTGGAAGTGAAGACTGGAGCTAATAGAAGAATAACAAAAGTAGATTGAATGCAGGGAACATGAGATCACTTACTCGTATATGTAGCAAATCCATTTCACACCCTCCTTTAGATATCATTCTCGGCCTTTCCGTTTCTATCGAACATACTTCCCAAATACACAAACTCATCTACGTTTTCCAAACATTTATTACCTATAAGTATTTTGCACGGTGTCTTATTTTCCACCTTCTCGAATACCAACACTTTAGACTTGTTAACATTCATCATGAGGTCGCTTTCCTTGCATATATCGTATATTCTACTCACTTGACTCTGTAGTTCTTGTTCATTATTCGGTATTAGTACTGCATCATCGGCGTACAATAAACAGCATACTATCAAATTGCCCATTTTTGTTCCCACATTCACACATTCCAGTTCTTTCACACATTTATCCACACACAAGTTGAAGAGCCATGGAGACATTACACAACCCTGCTTGTCACCAGATTGTCAGACATAAATCAGATTCTCATTGAGATGACATATAATATGCTGTTTTAAGGAAAAATGAATTATCAAATTTGGTTAATAGATGGTGATGTTGTAGTTGTACTTGAAGCGAGTCCATGTAATAACATGTGTGGAATTTTCAAAAATTTGATAAATATGGTGAAAATTGGTGAACGATAATCACTTAAGTCAGCCGAAGACAGGTCATAAACCTTGTAATTACCCCAATATTTTCTATATATTTCTTTAAAATATAATAAAATAGCTTCGTCTTTATGAGATATCTGATATTTATTTAATAACAGTGTCTTTATAGGTAAAAATTCAGTAATTTGTAAGATATAGATGTCCACGAAAGACTTGGTATGACCAAATAAACCAGATATTGTTAGGATAGGAGAGTGTGGCGCTCTATCTAAGAAACGGCTTGATGGTAAAAAAGTAAGTAAATCGTTATTTAGACAGTTATTGTGACTGCGATTGTGTTTGATTATTACGATATTGGATAACTGATTATTTGTAATTCTCCAATACACCAAAAGTTAAATATTTAATAGTTAAATCTTAGTTACCAATCATAGTCACAATCAAAGTCACGTAACGATTTTCTATCACTAATTTATATCATTAAGTCCTATAAGTGTATTTTATTTAACTTCATCGTAGTAATTAAATTAATAACTAAATTCACATTAATAACTAAACTGCCTTTTTACAATCCATTGACACAAGACCTAACTATTGAGTGAGTTATTTACATAGGGTAGGCATTATGTAAATTACTCATATTTTTCATCAAGGTATAATGTTCAAATCTTTACTGTCAAATATCTCAGATTGAGCGGAGTGTGACTTAGGACATTGTTGCAAAACATTATGTTTATGACTCAGTTTTTACCAAAAAAAGCGCATATCATATTGAGAAAATAGTATTGTTATATTATATGATAACAATTACATTAATCTTTTCGCGATTCTTACACTTCAAAGCATTTATTGTAATTAAAGTTTAATGATTTTCAAAATACGTTATTTATGTCAGTTTTAATCTAATTATTTCAGTGTCAATACCATACATAAAAGATAGTCAATAAATTTGCCAGTACGAAAAATAATCAACCTATAAGACGACATACGATCCATTAGATTTGATATAACAACAATATACACTATTACGGGAGCTCGCATAGCTAAAACAATAAAATGGTTGATTACAAAATTGCAAAAATAAGTAAAACGTGTATGTGACAGAAATTTTGTAAACTTATTATAAATTTGATATTTTAATAAATCTTAATTTATTATTGTATATCAAAGTTTTTTTTTTAAATTTTATCCCAACCTGACGCTTTTTCGACAATAATTTTATTAACTTATATGTATATTGATAGCAGTTTAAATAAATTTGATTAAATAACTATATTAATTTAATTGATTTTCAAAGTATAAGTATTCACGCTTAATCCTTAATTATAATTTTGTATAAATATAAATATAAATATATAAACTACACGTGTAGTTTACCTGCATTATATAACCTAGCATTGTCAATTTATAAATAAAAATCACCGTATTGATCCATGAAGTTTCATAAAACTTTTTGTCTGTTCGAGCTGTATTGCTTCTGAATAAATGCTCCTCGTCACCCACACTTCGCTTGACTCATCGTCCATCCATACAGGGTAATCTTAAGCTTTTTAGATACTTACACAAAATCACTGAGTTTCTGTGAGTATTCGTTGTTCACCATATTAATTAATGACACTGTGAAACCATCCTTCCGGCCAATTCACAGAATTACAACGAATCGGGCGGGCCGATGAATTGAAGAGAACTCCCGAAGAGATGTGCTATCGTCCCCCGGGGTGGCCATTGGCACTCGATAATTTTCAATCGGCGTTTTATTTTTCAGTGCAGTGAATTCGAGAGGACTTCCGGTTGAATAGTTGCCGGCGTTTCCCGCTAAATATTGTGTTTCCGGTACAAGGGTGGAAGAGAAGCTCGTTCGTTCTGTATGAAATAATTTTTTTTTTGCATTCCGTGCACGGTGGTTAAAAGAGCGTGACTTTTATTTTAATTTCACAAAAAATTCTTAGATGTATAACAAACGTTTATTGTAATATTAACATTGTACAATTGTATATTTGAATCACTTATTTATCTTTACTATATTTTATTTATCTTTACTAATTAATTATATGAAAAGAGTTAGTCGAGAACAACAGAGTCTATATAAAATAGTAAATAAATCATTCTTTTTAGTCATCACAATTCACTTTAGAAGCCAAATGGGTCATGGACTTCTCAAATTTTTTCCTCCATTGGTGTCTGGATCTGGATTTTCAAGACAATACGATTTTACGACAATGTCGCTCAATCAACACGGATAACTCGCCAGGTCTGGTCACTGGAAAGATCAACGGATTAACAGCTTTCTCGATTCGGTGGGTGGTGGGGCACGGCCGCTTTTAGTTGGTGGGGAGTTATTTTCGGTAACGAACGTAATTCTAGCCTATCTTAGATTTGACCTTCCCCCTCGCCTTCAATAACTTCAGTGATTACTGTTAGGTCATCCTCTCTTCATGGCTAAATCATAAAAGTGTTCTTGTTTTTATAAACCTTAATTGAAGTCATTGTTGTGGAGTTTGCGCCAAAATCCGTTTACTAAATCGACCAAAAGATACGGCTAAAAGTCTTCCTTTTGTAAACCCAATACACGCTCATTCTTCTTAGTCACTACCCATGTCTTAGATGCATGTATAGGAATACAGAAGATAGCGGTCTTTGTCCCGTCGTGGTAGAGTGGCAAGGCGGAAGATGTATCGTCGGCGAGCGATTGGGCCAGTTCTGAGACGACTGTTTTTGCTACAGCCTGCGTTCTCAATCCAAGTGTTGCGCGCGTTGTCCGTCGGATAAGAACGGTGGATTTGAATCGTTTGTTTTTACTCGTCGTCGTTCTACTCAATTGGGTATCTCCAGAACATCCTCGCAACGAATTTTGAAACTGAATCCGAATATATGGTTCCAGCAAGATGGAGCCACAGCGCATACAGCAAGAGCCACAATGAAACTTCTTCGTGACCTCTTTGGCGAACGAATAATTTCAAAAAATTTCGATTTCGCTTGGCTTCCTCGTTCATCAGATTTGAAGGCGCCTGATTTCTTTCTGTGGGGCTACTTAAAGGGACTGGTGTATGTCGAAAATCCTCAAACAACCAATTTAAGTGGAATATTTATGCTCAAATAAGAAACTTGGAACCAGAAACTTTACGATTAGTAATGGAAAATACTCTTGAAAGAGCCAACATTTGTCAGCAAGAAAATGAAAACCATTTGAGAGATGTCATGTTTCATACTAAATTAAAAAAAAATTTCATTAATTATATTTTCCTAAGAAATTAAAAAAAGAGTTTACAAAGAAGATAAATGAACACTTCAGAAGCACATAATTAGAAAATAAATAATATTATAGAACACTTCAGAAGCACACAAATAGAGATTAAATAATTATAGACTATAAATGTATAACAAGCACAAAAGCTAGTCTCTTATTTGGAAAGGTAAGCGAAAAAAAAACCATGTAATTTAAAAAAAATATTTAATTCATGTTATAAAAAAATTGTGAAAATGTCAAATAAATAAAAAAAAAAATTTAACCCTCATTTCGACTCATTTCGACCACCCAGTATAATAAAACAAAAAATATATTTTCATAAATAAAATATGTACTTATTGGTATATCTGTCTCTTATAGAAAATTAGTGATTAAATCGCCTTCTGAATTAAACACTTTTATTGTATTGACTTAGTGTTAGTGAGATGATATTTCAGTTACCCGGATCGCTTAATAAATATCAAAAGGCATTGTCAATCAGAAAAACACCGCGAAGCTCTGACAAGCATCCTAAGCTTCGGTGAAATATGATTCTAGAGGGAAATCTTCCAAATTAAAAGAAAATTTAATACATTTTATACGAATCTACGCATTTCATCTGAATGTTTGCACACTCCGTTCCGAAAAATCCTTACTCAGCTCGGGGTAATTGAAAAATAGAATATTCATATGTCATTCCTAATGTATTTCTGCGGTACGGGGAAGAGGACATCTGTCAAAATGGGAATAAAAAGACATTCAGATAATAAGATTGATGCGATATTCATCCTTTGTGCTTGGATTTTCATTTCGTTTATTAAATAATGGAAAATCATTTGTGAATTCTGTACTGCAGCGCCGCGTAAATAATGGCTTTTCGTAGTTTTGTATTGTACTCAAAAGTTACCGATATTTTTATACAGATATATTCCCGACTTCAATGGATTTGAATATGAATATATAGATTACGATGATTTTCGGAAATACACCATTAATAAGAGAGAAAATCATCAAATAAACACGATATTGACTTGAAAATACGATAAAAAATGCGGATATTTCAGTTATTGAATTAAACAAATATGTGTTTATAAATATTCATTTATTTTAATATAATTATAATTATTATACTGTTATAATCCCTAAATATAATTATAATTATTATACCATTATAATCTCATAATATAATTATAATTATTGTACACATAATACACTGACGTAACATATAGCATATAAGACTAATTATAAAAATCCGCAAAGACAGTTTAGTGCAATAGTTATGTACGTACGTTCTTATTCCTTCGACTGGCCCCCTGGGTTTTGTATTGTGGTGTGATTGTTTATGTAGTGTGAAGGTCGCCGTTTTTCTGCGACCGCCCGTCCCTGTCAAACCCTCCCCTCCTTCCCTACCCCTTTCAACCTGGCCACAAACCAGTCGATTGTCGACCTTGAACCACTACGGTTACAATGTGTAGGGAACAGTTAATAGTGTTATACAAATCTCAGGACCTATACGTCCATACTTTGTAGGAACCCTTGACCGAAATAGTAAGTGAGAAACATACAGTTCATATATTGGAGGTGCCAGCAGAATCCGGCTTGGTGGTGAGTGCCTATTCCTTCTTGTCCTGAGATTCTTTCGACATTTATGCTTGTACGCAATATTTATGGTCCTTCGAGTCGGATCTCTTTCTATCCGGGGAAATACAACGCGTCGATCTGGATGGATCGTGGAGATATTAGTAGTGATGATTAAATCGTTATTTAAACCGTTGTTTCAACTGTTATTTCAACTGTGGTTTTGTTCGATTGTATCGATGATTGGTAACTGATTATTTGTAATTCTTCGAGTAATGATTGGTACACTAGAAAGTAAATCTTAGTTATCAATCGTTTTCTCAATTACAGTCACATAACGGTTTACCATCACTAGATATTTGTTCTTATTGACTAATATATACGTACACTTTGATTGCTTGGATGTATTTGTGAAAAATTTATATACCATACAGTGAAGAATCATCAAATTTGAAGCGAACGTATATCTTAATATTTATACAAAATACTTTGTTTAAACTACTATTTATTAATTATTATACATATTTAAATAACTATGGTATCATCTTCAAGAAACAATATGTACTAAAATTAAAAAATACAAGCATAGATAAACAAAAATATAAAATGGTGAATAAGTAAGAACTAATACGAAAACAAATTTAAAAGGTGACTATTTGAAAAGAGGATTTGGTTATTTATAATATATACATTTTAATAGCAAGCTTAATACTATAATTTAATTTTAGAATACAGAATAAAACGGATTCTAAAGAAGTTAAAATTTACACTTTCCCTATATTTAAATAGACATTAATTCAATATTCGCATTCTTATCCATCTTCACATGTATGCAGCATTGTGATATTTTTTCTCTTTTGCTTTAAAAAATAATTAAAATTCATTACACTTTTAATGTATGCGTATGGATATCACCATCGTCATCCCTGGCTCTACAATTCGATATGGGTCGTGGTCTCTTCAAGAATACGTCTCCGTCAGTAATCTACGAGACGTTGTCGGATATTCTCGGCGTGGCGTTGCGTTTGCTATGTTACACATGCGCAATGGTTTTCTTTATCTGTTGACTCACCGCACGCAATGTTAGAGACATTCACATAGTGTGGCCATCTTGTAGTGAGTGGTTGAAATCTTCAATCAGCCCGCCGACTTCGAGATACGATCCGTGATTCGTTTTTTGAATGTACGAAACATGAAACCAGTCTATTGGCAAGTGTGTCCTGTTTTGTCCTGATTTGGCGCCAAGTGACTTCCATATTTTTTTTTATCTGAAACGGTTCCTTAGTAGCAAGCGTTTTGATGACGATGGTGAATTCAAGGACCGAGTACATGCATGGTTTTCATTTCAGGCAGCGTCGTTCTATGACCAAGATATACAAAAATTAGTGCTTCTTTACGATAAGTGCCTTAATAAGGGTGGCGACTATGTTGAGTGGTAGTTTAAGTTGTGTAGCGTTCGAAGAAAGTAAAGTATTGAAAAAATGAAGTTTTAAAAAAAAAATCCAGTGCGTACTTAAAAAATGCGCATAGTATTCAAATTATATATAATCTGTGCAGTGTTCTAATTGTTATGAATTTATTTAATATAATATATCCATACAAATTTTAAATGAGTTTGAGTTTGAGGGTAGCCACTTACAATAAACCAATAACAAATTTAAGAAAAATCCTGTCATGTTTTTTGATACATATATTTGATCTCATTGAAATATCATAAAATTAATCTTAAAACTACATAAATTTCACAGTAATTAATACAAGACACTTTTAACGCTATCATTTGAATAACTTTGAAGAAAGAAAACTATAATTCTTTTGAGTACGCACATGTAACAATATTGTAATATAATATTGTTAATATAATATTGTAGTTAAGTTAACATAATGGTTTCATGTAAACTATCTTTATAAACAATCATTATTTGATAATAACATACGCGTATTTACCCTTAAGGTGCAGTAAAATGGAAATAACTCAATTTCTCTCGAGAGTGGTGATGGCTCGTACTTTTGAAACCGTGTACAGGGTGTCCAGCGGAAAATTTTCAAGTTTAATATTAAATAATAAAAAAAAACTACAATGTTATTTTCATATTTTATTTATAAAAATGGAGTTTAACGATGCAAATTTTACATTTCATAAACAATATCGTCTAAATGCCGTCCATTTCTCTCAAGACACTTGCAATCGGACTAGGAAATTGCACACCACACTGTCGTTTTTGTATAATGCAAACATTTTTTATGGTGTTTCCATGGATTGTCGGGGCACAAGTACCTCATGTTCTGTTTATTAACATAGCCATTGATATGAAAATGTGCTTTGTCAATAAACAATATGTTTCTAAGCGTTCGTGCTGTTCAAAAACGTTCCAGCATCGTTATCGCTAAGGTGTCACGTAAAGAATAGTTAGTTTCGTTGAGAAACTGCACGATTTACAGTTTGTATGGGTGAAACTGTAGTTTCTTTTTCAAAATAACATGCACTGTCGATTTTTGTATTCCAGTTCAGGCTGCAATCTTCCTCATTGATTTACACGAATCGCGCATAATTTCACGTCGAACTTGAGCCACAAGTTCTGGCGTCGCTGCTGACGTTGATGGTTCCAGAGTAGTTTGTCTATTTATATTTAATTATTTAACCTTGTAATGTGTACTATATTAAATTTATAAAAAATTATAATTATGGATTAAGTGTGAATACGTTTGATTGAAAATCAATGGTTATATAATCAAATGTATTTAAACTGCTGTCAAGACACATAAATTAATTATATTATTGACGAAAAAGCGCCAGGTTGAGGTAAAATATCTTAAAAACATTGAAATAAAAGAATAAATTATTAAGGAAAACACATTCTTATTGTGAAGTTGTAATTATTCAGAACATAGGTCTGTGATGTTTTAAATACTAATTTAATGTATTAATTATGAATATATATTCGTATACATTCGGGATTCGAGATTCCATAAAAACAATGTAGATGGCTTTCAAATAATGGAACGAAAGATGTATTAATTTGAAACAGTGTAACATATAGGTTTGTCATGAAAAATACTGGCGCTATAACACAATTGGTAGTGCACTTCCCCGGATTGGAAATAGAGATCTAGGTTCGAATCCCTGTAGCGCAAAAACAATATTTTTCGATTACATTGATTTTGTGTGTATATATTTATAATTAATACATTAAATTAGTATTTATAATTAATTAAGTTATATAAAATTAATAATAAGTATACAAAACTTTGTTACATACACGTTATACTTCTTTTCGTAATTTTGTAATCAACCATTTTATTGCTTTAGCTGTGCGAGCTCCCGAAATAGTGTATATAGTCTTTATATCAAATCTAATGGATCGTATGTCGTCTTATAGGTTGATAATTTTTCGTACTGGCAAATTTATTGACTATATTTTATGTATGGTATTTACACTGAAAGAATTAGATTAAAACTGACATAAATAATGTCTTTTGAAAATCATTAAACTTTTATTACAATAAATGCTTTGAAGTGTAAGAATCGCGAAAAGATTAATGAAATTGTTATCATATAATATAACAATATAAACATAGTGTTTTGCAACAATGTGCTAAGTCCCACTCCGCTCAATCTGAGATATTTGACAGTAAAGATTTGAACATTATACCTTGATGAAAAATATGAGTGCACGCTTTATCGTGTGGTATTACACAACTGAGAATTATTTACACAATGAAACAAGATAATATTATGGAACACGTTTTTATTCGCAATATTAAGCTAATGTTAAATAATAGTGGTTAATAGTTAATAATAGTATGGGTAATTACAAAGCTTACGACTTCGCCTGTCTTCGGCTGGCTTAAGTGATCACTTTACACAATGTAACGTTCACCATTCCAACCAATCAACTTCCATATCTATTGAATAAAATTGATATTCATTTTCCATGAAACAGCATATATGTACGTCACAATTAGAATCTATTTTTTTTGTTTTTTTTTTAATTATTTAAAGAAATATTCTATAAATACCCATATCAATTATTTGAATATATATTTATATGCTCCATTGGATGATTGTGAGTTAAAATTTTGTGATAATGAACATAATTAAAAACTTAACAAAAATAACAAATAAAAATCAAGGAAAAGAAAACATAAATGATATATATATATATATCAAAAATATATATATATATAATATAAAGCGAGTTAAAGCGAAATGGGTAATTATGATAAATATATTTTAAAAGGACTACACATGAGTACAAGAATCAAAATAAATATTTCAACGGATACTAATTTTAAACCCATTGACGCGTTAATTTATTGTACTAAATCCTGGAGAGGGTTGTTCGAAAATACAGCCCCAGGTGTGAAAATATTCTTTAACGTTTACAAACAAAACTTTTAATGAGTAAAGCTCTCTGCGTTATATTTTATTATTAAATGTTTACTAAGTCATCGAATGCTTTATCGCCTTTAAACTAAGCTTAGAACACTAGACTGAAATAATTATTTTAAAGATTTTTGAAAGAAGTGGAAAGGATTGGAGGATGGTGTTGGATTTGGTATTAGGAAATCTGAAGAAGCAGATTCGTTGATACATTGCGTCAGCTTCCACCGGACCTACTACAAAATATCAGCACCTCTTAGTCTTGGTCGTAGAAAAGTTTTAGGTTAGTCCATAAGCTATTCACTACAAAGTAATAGAAATGGGTCGCAATATACATAAATATGTCCAGTTTACTCAATAAAGCAAACACGAATAAATGTGAGTAGTCATCAGGCTCATCCAATAGCAAATGACATATGTCACATGCGGGAGGCGGGGTGGGAGAAAATTGGAACAATAACATTAGAGTAACATTATTTTAAATACCTGGAACTGGCTTAAATGTCACTATTCCGCCTCGCTTCTTCCACCTTAATCACTATAGTTGATTAAATATAGAATTTAGCGGGCGTAAGCACATAATTTCGATTAAAATGTTGTTACAAAATAAAAAAAAAGGATATATATATATATATTTTTTTTTTGTGATATTTTGCTTTGATTCATATTTTGTCATTTCAGGCTCATCAAATTATAAATCCAGTCGATCATAAAAGTCCATGGGATCGCAAGGTCATACAATATAGTCATCTACTACCAAGTTCTGATGGCACACCAAATATCAAAATATAAAACGTTTTCGGATTCTTTTAATCCTTTAAACTCATCCAAAAATGTAATTTTTTTATATTTAATACAGCATCTCTCGTGCGTTAGAGTTTATTAATGATCATAATCGTGATTAAAATATAATATATAATAAAAAATGAATTAAATGTATTAATTAGAAAGATATACATACAAAATCAATTTTATCGAAAAATATTGTTGTTGCGCCACTGGGATTCGAACCTGGATCTGTTCCCAAACCGGGGAAGGTGTATTATCCAACTATGCTATAGCAACGATATTTTTAGCGACAAATTTTCGAACTTATATGTTACCTTTTTGATATTACACATTTAATCGTTCGCAGACCTATGGTCTGAATAATTACAACTTTACAATACGAATGTGTTCTCCTAATAATAAAGTTGTATCAATGTGTCCAAAATTTAATAAAAATAAATTTATAACTCAAGCGTCTGCTATCAGATTACTCAAAGGTATTTGAGATTCCGTAAGAATAAGGTAGATGGCTCTTTCAAATAATAGAACGATTAAATCATAATATATAATATTAAAAAGGTAACATATAGGTTCGAAAATTTGTCGCTAAAAATATACTCGCTATAGAATAGTTAGATAATGTACCTTCTCCAGTTTGGAATAAAACCCAGGTTCTAATCCCGGTGGCGCAACAACAATGTTTTTTGATAAAATTGATTTTATACGTATATCTTTCTAATTAATATATTTAATTCGTATTTAAAATATCACAGACCTATCTTTTGAATAATTACTACTTCACAATAACAATGTGTTCTCCTAATAATATAATATATAAATTTAGACATTTATTTAAATTTTGTATAGTACCTCTTCAGAATCCTGCGCAAAACATACGAACTATTCAGACCGTGAGAGCCAGACTCTACCGCTTTTTGAATACAAATTAAAATTATATTGAATGCCAATCGCTCCAAATTTTACCCGGTTTCTTTCTTATCATGTTCACCTGGATATTTCACTATTCTGAACTAAATTTTGCATACATCGTTACTCTTTAAGGCTTACACAAAACAATGGCAAACTCCCATCCCCTAACACTATCCTCCTCTCTGAATCCCGAATAACGTCGGGCATAAACCGCTAGTCACGTATAAAAATTGATTTATAATTTTTAATTTAGGAATCTTAAAATTATTTATAATGATAACTTATGTTTATGTAAGAAATATTAACTTAATAATTACGATAAGTAAAACCTGTTTTTGTATTTTTAATACTTTAAATAAGAAATCTCATAAATTTGTAATTCCAAAAATTTTGGGAAAAAAAATATATGTAGATTATGAAAATACCTACTTCAACATACAATATGTTATTAAATCATTCAGACGTACATATTTCAGTTAGAAACTTTTGAAATTTATGTAGACTTAAATTACGCCAAAAAGCGATGAAAACTTTTATAAAAAGATATCTTTAGTTACAGAACTTTTTCTATTTACAATAAGGTTCAGAAGAAAAGGTAGCAATTTTATTACACTAATTAAAAGTGTGGATGAACTTGTGGAAGCTATCAGAACATTGTGTAGTTATTTCAATGAATTGTTTGAGCGAAATCTCATAAGTTTTTTTTAATGTTTTTAATAGGTGCTTAATATACAAAAGTATGTACGAAAACATGCTTTCACAGGTTATCTAGTAGAGGTTTTCAAGGTTATCAGTATAACAAAATCATTAATTTCACCTGTTTTCTTGTAACTACTCAGTAAAAGCCATAAAGCTGCTTCGTATCAAAGGAGAATATAAAAACCAGGTAATGACTATGCGGGAGAAAATACATAAAGCAAAATATTTAAGAGAAAGAATAATATATTTCATTGCTTCATTGGACTAGCGCTAAGACTCCCCCTCCCGGCTCGAAATCAAGGGTGGGGATTCGATCTTGGCTATCCCTAGCCAATAAGTTATATTTATTATAGCACAAACGCTTAGCTTTTTTCGATAAATAATATGTAGGTACTTATCATATTATATTTTTTATTTATTATCTTAGTTTAATAACCACAATTGAGTTTAAAAAACATCTACCGGTTTCGGAAAACACCTTTTCCTTCTTCAGGATATGTCAAAACTAACTAAAAATATAGCATTGTTTTTCTATTTATCCAAAATCTATTTTTAAATTTAAAAAAAAAAAAAAAAAAACAACAACTATTTAAACTAAGATAATAAATAAAAAATATGAATCTTAACCACTAAGTTAATATTGCTAATTTTAAAAGAATTATTATATTGTTATAGGAGCGGACTGGCGACTTAAGATCGGCCTGATATATTTTTCAAGCAACCAACTCAATCACAATGTTGTTAAATATTTACAAATAAAATATTTTAAATGGGTATTTTTGTAACGTGATTGAAAAAATGAATTTTTTATAAAAGTGTCAAGATAACATCAAATTTTAAACTGATATTTCACCCTTTAAAAATTCAGCCCTAATGTATTTTTCTCTTTATAAATATCATTTATTATGTATCTCTGTTAAAATCATCTATACTCTACTTTACTTTTAATATAAGGCACTTCACTTTCTATTTTTAACCCTCTGTGCATCTATTATATTGAATAGTAAAACTAGTTTATTGAAAAATGTCTGTTCGGAATTTTTTTTTAATTACCAACTAACTTAGAATGAATTTCAATATAATATTTTTTAAATAAATGCAAATATAGAAGTTATCAGCCCACCGGATTGTCTCCCTGCTTCCCGCCGAGTTTGTCCGCTTCTTATTTATGTAATATGTTTCGATGAGTATTGAATGAAATTTTCATTCATTAAAGGTTTAATATTTTAATTTAAAACGACTTCTCACGATGCATAATGTAGTACTAGTTTCATTGGTGTAAATATATAGATATTCGTGTATGTAGATGAACTTTGAAAAGTCGGATTATGAATGAGAGAAAAATAAAGGCAGGATATTTATCGCAGCAAAAAATAACTTTTAACATTTAACTATGCCAACTTCTATGAGACATAACAGGATAGATACGTATGAATATGACTAAATAAATATGCTACAAAATGAACATTTAATTGTATTTTCCGAGTTTTTCTTGTTGTTTCATTTTATTAATTATTTTGTTTTTAAAGCAATTTCATTATTTACTTAATTTTAGATTAGATAGATAATAAGTTATATAATCATGATATATAATACATATATTACTTGAGTAAATGTATAAAACTCAACTTTCAACTATTCTGAACATGTTCTCGAGTAGCTAACAGTTTCAATTTTGTATTATTAAAAATACTAAATAATCTTTTTCTTTCTGTTGTGTTATAAATATATTTACATAACAGTAGAATTTACAATCACTGTTAAAATTGTAAAAGTCACAGATAATCGATGAAAATGTTTATTTCTTGAATATCTACTAGATAATGACAGAATGACATGAGGCATTATTAAGTATAGCCTATACTATATTCCATGAGTTTTTTGTGTTCTCTCGACCTATTACAATTTTACTAAAGGCAGATATTAAATTCATTAATTAAATAAATAATTATGAATAATTTTATTTTGAAATGTATTTTAGAACCACCTTGTAAAAGTATTTTTCAATTGCAATTTGGTTTCAATCCGCTTAAGGGTACAATCTAACCCCTTAAGCGCGCTTCAATGCTTGCGTTACGGGAGGGGCCATGTCTGAGGGAACACCTCAAAACTGCGTATGGGAATGCGCCGCTCCTTACGGTCTGTCGTGTATTCAATAGACGTAAGGAATGAGACTGGAAGATTGCTATACCTATGTAGTTTTATATGCTCCTGGTATTGGAGAGAAATGCTATTAGTAATAATCGTTAATTTGAGTTTTAAAAAATATAAACATTAAACGAACTCAAGAATTTATTGATTGACTGACGTCTGCCATAATAATTTATATATTCCGCTGCTTCTAAAATAAAACAATTAACTTTAATGGCTCCGAGCGTTTACAAACCAGATTTGGATGCGATGCCAAGATCGTAAAATGTTTAGAAATAAATGAGTCTATTGTTTACATTCTCATAATATTCTTAAATGGATGTATCTTTCAGTTTAAGACATTGAAAACAAAGATTTTATTACAATTTACTACCTATATAGATCAAATCGGCAAATGCGGTCATTTGGTTTATTATAAAAACGTATTTTATATTTATATTTATCCCTAAAACGTTTAAATTTCAATAAAAATGTAAATCTAAGACTGTAGTTCATATTTTAATATCATGTTGAATTTAAATTGAAAAAGAATTTGAAACTAACAGAGAAATCCGTTTGAATTCAGGCTGTTTTTATCTAAATGGGACCTTTTGGTTCAGACAAATCCAGTGTAGATGTTAAAAGTAAAATATACGACAAACGCATCTCGTTTCAATGTTCGCACATTTATTCGCAGCGATAGAATTTCGGTTCGTGGTGGATGCTGTAAGCTGTAAGAGCGTAATGCTTATCTCAAATCTCAGGAAATATTTTGTAATCCCGTCGTCGCTGAAATTCTCTCGGTTCAAAAAAAAATATTATCACCCCCTCCGCGTCCCACACCGCGTTGCGTCCCTTGTACGAGTATATAACATGCAAAATATCAGGAGCCCAGAAGATCTGCTGTGGTTCGTGTAACGCCATCATCCCGGGGCGTTGAGAAGGGTAAGGAACGGTGCGGGTGGCGGTGAAAAAAGACGAAATCAAATTACTGAGACTCCGCCAACCAGCCGAATGTAACAGGAGCACAGATTGCCCAATCTTGTTTTCGTTCTTCCCATCAGGAACACCTCCCCACTCCTGCAGTCCTGGGCGGTTAACCTCAGAATACCTTTCGTCTGCTACGGCGAAAATCCAAGGGGACGAGATTTATCGCCAGTATTCACTGTTTCAGAATAGACTACATTGTTTGTATTCGAATACTTGGATGCATAGTTTTTCTTTGAACATTTTTGTTCTTGAATAAATTTGAATAATGTGGTGTAGAACGGGTATGGGTCATATTTTTCGTCTGTTCAGGCGATTCTACCGGAATGGGTGGATTTTCCTGTCTTGTCATTCGTTAATTTATCGTTCATAGTTCTTAAAGGTTATCTTCACTTTATTTATGACCATCAACAAAAGAAAAAAGAATATTCCATGAAATAAGTAGATTAACGGAAATTGTCAAATGATAGTCCTTTGTTCTAAATAATGGGCACAAAATTGGCGACACAATCTTTTTAAAAGGACGTTTAATTAATTTTCTGTAAAAAAAAATAGTAATAGTCCTCTAAGAAAAAAGCAATTATAACCAAAAGTGAATAACAACAGTTTTATGAAATAATGGAATCTAAATATGCCAAGCCTTTTTCATTTCGCTCTTTTTATATTAGATCAACAAACATGTCAAAAGAATATTAAAAAAGGTAGGCGCACTTAACTTTAAGAACGAACATCTACGGAACACAGGATTCTTTGATATAATTGATGTAATTCTATGTATTTTCTGATTTTGAAATAAAGAATACAATAGATGGATATAAATAAAACAATGTTAAAACTCTAATTGAGTTTATTAGTATATCAAGAGAAACAGTAGCTCTTATCGACAGGTGAAGTATTAAACTAACTACACACAAATATATAGGACAAGGCTTAGGTGGTAGACATACAAGTAATTAGATACTGAATGGTGGAGGAGGAGGGGGTGGAGTTACTGGTAGAAAGTAGTGGGGTAACTGTAACGGGAATATTGAGAGAGGAGATGAGTTATAAACCGAGTTCAAATTAATTTTTATTTCTAAACATTTAATGGGGGGAGAGGGGGATGCATGTGGTTTTTCTCTGTTCCATCGATGACCTCATTTCAGTAGCTAACGTGGTTTTGCGCTTATTTTGAAAACAACCGATCTATGATCATGACGCAAAGAGCTTTCTTCAGTAGTGATGAGGTACATTTTCACCTCACTGAGACTGTGAATAATTTATTTATTTACACCCTATCCCGAATCGTTTTGAGAGTTGTTTACCCTCGTTTCGATTCGTAATAATTACACATATTTTTATTTATTTTATTACATTCAGCCATATCATCATAACACCATCGTAGGTTGGTTCCTGTCGTAACAGAACCATACCTGTACCATATGAGAGACTTGTTGTCACATTAATTTCAAAAGGCAGCCAGAAAGAATCTATAGAAATCATACACCCCCAAAAGGGGAGGGTAGACGTCACATTAATGTGTTTCTGACTGTGAATAAGCAACTTTTACGTTTCTGAGCTAAAAATAACTCCCGAATTATTCAAGAGAGACCGCTCTATTCCTCTATTCTAACAGTGTAGTGTGCCGTATCATAATTTGGCGTGATAGGCCAGTACTTCCTTGAGGAAAAAGGCGTAACAGTTACCATGAATCCGAACGTTATGTATCAATGTTGCAAAATTTTGTGCAGCCCAGAATGGAGGAGATTATTAAAAAAAAGTGATTGGGGGACTTGTAGTTCCAATAGAATGGGGCTACAGCTCACACAGCCCGAAATTTACTTAATATCTTGAGAGAAAGGGGTGATGTGGAATGTTTTGGGTGGTCACCAGGTTTGAGGATTTTTGATTTATTTCTTAGGGGATATCTGAATAAAAAGGTGTTTAAACCTCACACCCTATCAGAGCTAAGGGAGCGGATTATTTAAGATATGAATTAAATGTATAAAGTAGAAAGATATACATACAAAATCAATTTTATCGAAAAATATTATTGTTGCGCCATTGGGATTCGAACCTGGATCTCTTTCCAAAACCGGAATAGGTTTATTATCCAACTATTATGCTACAGCGACAATATTTTTAGCGATAAATTTTCTAACCTATATGTTACCTTTTTGATATTAATATATTTAATCGTTCCATTATTTTTTGAAAGAGCCATCTACCTTATTTTTACGGAATCTCAAATACCTTTGAGTTTTCTGATAGCAGAAGCCAGAATTATCAATGAATTTTGATTAAATTTGGATATAATTTTAAAAGTATTATTATGGCGAGTACGGCTAATAAAGCAAAACTATACAAAAAACTAACAATTAATTATAGAATTGTGTTAAATATATCTGGTAAAGAAACAAAAGTATATGTTTTTAGTTAGTTATGACATCCTGAAGAAGAAAATGGTATTTTTAGAAACCGGTAGATGTATTTAAACTCAATTAAGTGGTTAATAAAACAAAGGTAATAAATAAAAAATATGAATTTTAACCACAAAATTAATATTGCTAATTTTAAAAGTAGAATTACAACTTCACAATAAGAATGTGTTCTCCTAATGAGATTATTTAAGAAGTTAACGCCATACCCCGCGATGTGTTTGAATAAGCTGTTCAAAACTTTAGAGATTGTCTTCAACAGTATGTCGTTCCATCTTGAGGACATTATTTTGAAAAATTAATTATTATAAATGGTATGTACTGCTAACATAAAATATTAACAGTTTTTCTCTATAAACCTCATTACTTTTTTATAACTCTTCAAAACTGCTTAATCGGTTTTGCCACACCCTTTGTTTTACCATGTGCATTAGACCCCATTGACAGACATAATATAACGTTAATATTATGATTTTGATAAATTGTAACAATGATTTATAACTGATTGTTCTTCATTATTCGAGCAATGACTGGTATACTAGAAATCAAGCGCCAACAGTTAAATCTAGTTACCAATCATAGTCACAATCATGGTCACATAACGATTTACCATCACTAGATAAAATGGAAACATAGAAGTCAGATACAAAAACCAAAGTTTGTGTATCATTTGATTTCATTGATATTTTGAAAATAATTTGGCATTATTTTTTAAAATAAGATTCACACATTTACTTGGATACTCTTTAAAATAGGATTCCATCATTTACAGACCCAAAAAATATTTGAATATCTCGAGTATTAAACACGATACTGAGATAAAATCACGCCCTAGATCGAACAACGGAGACAGATACCACAGGTGATACTGAATAAACTCTTAAGAGTGGGAAAATATTGTATGTATCTAGATATATTGGGACACGGAACAAGGCGAATGGATGCGTACTATGGAGTTACCGCACCGCCGAGCCAATGGAAGGGCGAGCCAGCAATCGATTCAAATAAGATTTGCTCTCGCGGTACATGAACATGTACATAATATATACCTAGCTCCTAAACTCGCTGTGCTCTTGGTAGGGCGGATAAATTACAAGAGGAAAAAATGCGTTGAAAATTTTAGAAATGGTATTTTTTTCTCCGAAATGGGAAATGTTTGTTAATAGCATCGTACGATGGATAATGGTTTTCAAATTCATTCTGTCATTAATTACAATTTATAAATTTGATGACGAGGAACAACGCCGAACAGGTAAGCGAAAAACCTTCTACAATTTCAGCCCGTTGTAAAATGTTACCAGCAGAAAGAAATCATTTGCCGCACCGTGGTCAATGTTAGCCACTGGGCGACCATAACTGTAATATACAAAAGTCTGCTTTTACTTAACTTTACAATTAACGCAGACAAATACACACAAGCATCACCTGGCGATTTATCCTCCATTAAATTAATCTTCGCCACGTGGAAGAAATAATTTTTTCAAATATGAATTAAATATATTAATTAGAAAGATATACATATAAAATCAATTTTGTCGAAAAATATTGTTGTTACGCTACCGGGATTCGAACCTGGAACTCTTTCCAAAGCGGGGAAGGCGCATTATCCAACTATGCTACAGCGACGATATTTTTAGCGACTAATTTTCGAACCTATATATTACCTTTTTGATATTAATAAATTTAATCGTTCCATTATTTGAAAGAGCCATTTACCTTATTTTTACGGAATCTCAAATACTTTTGAATAATCAGATAGCTGACCCCAGAATTATCAATTCACTATGTTGTATGGCACAATATATTTATATATATATTGTGCCATACAACTGTTATATATATAAATATATTATAACATATAATCTTATAAAAACTGGCTACTTTAACACAGACTTCAGTCTAACAAAGTAGCCAGAATAACGCTGATTATATCAGAGGCGGAGTCTACTAAATCCCACACAATAAACTACGAGTATTTAATTACAATATAGTTTATATCTTATGTTTATCATGTTACATTACAATATATTCACCTCTGTTACAACAATAATATGTATGTCAATAAAGTCTGAATAAATAAATACACTATATAAAAAATTGCACATACTCACACATACACAGTCAAAATTACAATTTACAATTTCATTTTTGTCCCTTTCATATTTTCAATTAGAATACCAGGAAAACAGAAATTCCAGCGGGCTTAATATGTATGACGACAATTTTTGCAGTGTAAAAATGATTCTGAACGTAAGAAACGTAGAAAATTTCTTCAAAAGGGACTTTAATTTACATATTTCCGGGAAGAAAATTCGGTAGCCAATTGGCATACGAACAAGAATGAATATTATAATATCCTTGTTTTTACGTCATTGAATTGAATGAATGAATTGAATGAATGAATTGAGTTAAAAAATCGGAACATTTTGGTTAAAAGCGTTTGACATCTTATGAAAATTAATTACTCTTTTATTTTAATAAGAACACATTATTATTGTGAAGTCGCAGTTTTTCAGAATATAGTTTTGTACTTTAAGGTATTTGAGATTGGTCTCTATATAAAAGTGATTGCTTTTTAATTTTTTTTTTAGTGGAATAAAATATTGTAACAGCATATAAGTTCAAAAATTTATCATCAACCTGCTTAGTTGACGTGGCGAAACAGAATTTACGTTTCTTTGGATTGGAAGAGGTCTAGGTTTGATTCCTGTAGCAAATAAAATATTTTATTAATAAATAGATTTTTGCTGTGTTTCTTTTTATTTGAGTCATTGAATTATTTTTTGCTTTAGACAATGAAACGTGTCTCAAAACTCGTCTCGTAGCTAGCTTAAACTCCTCTCCTTTATTATCTATTGAATTTTTGTGTGAAGACCGACTGATACGTATCGACTTGTATCATCACTTTTATAAACTCTTATAGAGCTGAACTTACCTTGATAAATTGTCTTATTAAACAATATTGTCAACAGAATGAGACTCTTTTCTTGTTTATGTTTTTCTAAAAATAGTGTAACACTTTTCACACTAATTTAATTCTCACTATTGTGGTAGTCTGTGCAGGACTATTAAAGATAAATACGCTTTGAAAATAGGTTTGTTAGTTTCATCATATATTACATAAAGTACAAATATTTATTTTACTCTTTCCCAAACTGTCTTACCGGCAAACAAAGCGAAGGGGTAATAAATTGTGTTATCAGGGTAGCATAATATCTGACAGCCTTGTTTAAACACAGACTGTAATTGCCTGTTTGTTTTCGTATTGTAATTACCGTTCACAACTCAAAGCGATTTGTCCGTACCACCCATACGTCAGAATTAATGAGTCTCACATGGGAGTAGGCGCGAAAGGTGTTTTAAATGTAAGGGCGTACGCCCAACGTAATTGCAGTAATATAAATACCTTTTCAATTTCATGGTATCCTGGCATTCATTTAATTCTGTACCGCAGGAGGGGCTTTAAACTGGCAATTATGAAGAGAAAATTGGGTTTAATCTGTTCGTTAACGCTATACTTATTATATTTTTGTTAACGCAAATGAAAATTTTCGACGTAAATCACTTGAAAAGCTATTTAATTTAAACATTACTCGGTTGGAATGGCCCGAAAACTTAATACCCCACAGAAAAAATGTTGAAAGTAGAGATCCAACGCAAGTTCCAAGAAGCTATTGAATAAAATGTAACTAGCCAATAAATTCTTTCGTTTCCAAAATGTAAATAACCTATAATCAAAAATTTTAACATAGAATACGTTATTTTTTGGAGGCTTGTTGAGTAAAATGTGTCACGAAACTGCATTTAAAAAGTGTGTAACATTATACGAAAGAGGTGTAATTGGATACATTTTTATGGGTGTTGTATCTCTGTATTAAGTACCGACAAGAAATTAATATTAGTACAAGACAATATCTGAACTTGAAATAAAATTCAAATGGTGTTTGAAGAGACTAAAATATTAAAATAATTAGAAACATTCAAATGTTGTCCCTTTTTACCTCATGCAAATAAAATTATATCTTTCTAATTAATACATTTAATTCATATTTTTCTAATAAAATACATTTTTAATATTGCTCAAAATAACACCAGAAGTGTAGCGCTATGTATTACAAATATTTATAATTTCTTAGCATATAATAAAAAAGCATGTTATCAAGGAGAACACATTCTATTGTGTAATTATTCAGAACGTAGGTCTGTGATATTTTAAATGCTAATTAAACGTATTAACTAGAAAGATATATACACAAAATCAATTAGCGCTACCGGAATTCGAACCTGGATCTTTTTCCAAACTGTATTTATTTATATTTGAGATTCCGTAAAAACAAAGTAGATGACTTTCAAATAATGAAATGATAGATGTATTAATTTGAAAAGTGTAACATATAGGTACGAAAAATTGTCGTCAAAAGTACTGTCGCTGTAGAATTATTGGATAATGTACCTTCCCTGGTTAGGAAAGAGATCCATGTTTGAATCCTGGTAGCGCAACAACAATATATTTCGATAATTTTGATTTTATATTTATATCTTTCTAATTAATACATTTAATTAGTATTTAAAAAATTAAAACCCGGATACATGCTAGATTTCAGGGTTGCAATTAAAATGAATAAAAATTAAATAGTTTCCTGAAAGGTGGCAAGGTGCGAAGTGATGTCCAGGGTAACATAAATATTATTCATCACAAAAGTTTCAAATAGCTTCCAACATAATCCACACATATGACAAACACGTTGAATATTTATGTTTAATCAACCATCTTCAACATGGAGCAACATTCGAGTGCCGTATTTATACGTGTACATAATTAATACGTGTGTGTATAAAATGCTAAAAAGGTAGACGGGTATTACAATCGTTCCTCTGGAATATTTTAAGTTTGCTCATTTTTGGTAGGCACTAAATATTTGAAATCTGTTTGTTAATAAGAAATTTATTATTTCGTGAATTATGTAGTATTTAATCAAATTTTCAGTTAATGTGAATTGTTTATTATAATTCTTGACAGTTGTTAATATACTAATTACAGTAACTTCAGCTAAAGAGTGAAATTTCGTGGTAAACGTAGATATACGTCGGTTGGTCAGGCTGTCTAATAATGTTTAAATGAATGAATCAATTCCGTTGATGTTAATATATTAATATTTAATTTTTATTCCATATTTATCTTCATTTCAAATGTATGAAGTGAATTAAAGAATTTAAATTCTTGATATAATAAATAGTAATGGGTTGTGGTGGTGTTTCGGTATCATTAAAAAAAAATTATGAGGTTATGCTCGAGACGTGCGTGTATGGATTACTATAGAACAGAAGGGAAAGGTGATGCGTAAGAGGTGGGTGCATCATTAATCACTCACCACTCACATGTTAGTTTGAAGATGGCGGAATGGATTGTACGAGTGTGTGTGTGTGGCTAGAGCAGGTTGGAGAAAAAAACTTCCTTCTTACATTTTTACTAAGGTATCCTTTTATCAAAAAAAAAAATAGATATGGGTACACGGAATACATGTCACATCAATATTATTACTATTTTTAAACTACGCTAAACGCTTGTACTATAAAAATAGGATTAATTTGCTGGTCTCCTGGACCTAGGCGCGAACCCCTGACCACTACATCATTAGATCAACAAATTACTCAACGGTTGACACAAGTTTATTGTTAAGCTTGTTTACAGAGCTAGAGAAATACAGTAGCCGTATTATTATGATATTCCTTGGGTATGTCATCTGGAAGGGTTATCGTATCGTCGGTACAGGGAGTATTTTTACGGTTGTTAGGCGCTCTGGTTTTACGTACTGGTAAATGCAAGGTTCTTTCAGGGGTCGATTGCGGTGATAATGACTGTGGAGGGATAGGCCTCCATAATTCTGACCGACCTCGGTTTACTGGTAAAGCATAGATTACTATAAAAGTAGGCTACTTGAGAAAGTTTCAATGTATGTTTGAGGTAGACTAACCAATGTACTTCTGCACATAACATAAACAAATGACTAGTTCAGAAAATTAAAGCAAATAAATAATATACATTCGTAGAAAAATATATTATGGCAGGGAAAGAAATTACGGGAAATTGTAGAATATTTTGGGTAGGATTTGGGTGCGGCAGGTATAAGGACTTTCAAAATTAAGTGCGTTAGGATTGTTAGGAGTGCTCGAATTGCACTGTGATATCGTCACAATGCTGCATCAGCCTCCTAATTAGACCTTTGGACTCGCTCATGAAGAATGCACAGAGATAAAGCCCTATTTTAGTCTCAGCTTGATTAAAGTAGAGTTGCGGGTCGACTGTCCACAATCAATACACGTAGTTGAAACCATAATCGGCGGTGGTAACCGAATGGTTTTCATGCAAACACGTCCCACTCACATGGTGTCCAGATCAGTATTGCCTGACTAGTAAACTGAATGTGTGTGGGTGGTTAGAATAATAATGTAGACATCAGATCATAGTAGCTATGAATTCTGAACACATTGATGTTCTATGCAGTACCAGAATTACTACTTTAAAGGAAACATTGGGTTATAAAATGTATTAAAAATTCAAATGAAATGTATTAATTAGAAAGATATACATATAAAATCAATTTTATCGAAAAATATTGTTATTGCTACCGGGATTCGAACGTGGATCTCTTCCAATCTGGGGAACGTGCATTAACCGATTATGCTACAGCACACAGTATATTGATGACAAATTTTCGAACCTATATTTTACACTTTTCGATTTGATACATCTATAGTTCCATTAATTAATTAATATATTTAATTTGTATTTAAAATATCACAGACCTATGTTCTGAATAATTACAACTTCACACTAAGAATATGTTCTCCAAAATAATATATAAGTTGTATCAATATGTCCAAAATTTAATAAAAATGAATTGTTAATTCTGGCGTTTCCTATCGAATTACTTTAAGGTATTTGAAATTCCGTAAAAATAAAGTAGATGGCTTTCAAATAATGGAATGATAGATATACCAATTTTAAAAGTGTAACATATAGGTTCGAAAATTTGTTGTCAATGTACTGTGTGCTGTATCATAATCAGTTAATGCATGTTCACCGGATTTGAAGAGATCCAGGTTCGAATCCCGTTAGCAACAACAATATTTTTCGATAAAATTAATTTTAGTTGTATATCTTTCTAAATAATACATTTAATTTGTATTTTAAATATATTACAGACCTATGTTCTGAATAATTACAACTTCACAATGAGAATGTGTTCTCCTTAATAATATAAAATTTATATTTTCTAATGGGTTCATGAATTGATTTGAGATATTGTTGTGCCATTATTTTTAAGAAATATTAAATTACAATGCCAAACACACTGTATAAAATTTTGTTTTAATTATATTTTAACATTGCCCGTAGTGTTTAGACCACGATCAATTTTTCAAAACAACAAAAAACAAATTGAAAAATGTGGTTTTAGTTTTTCGTTCCCATAAAAAATACTAGAAATTTTGCGGTTATATTGTACCATTTTGTGGTGTATCAGACAAGTTTCTCATTATTTTTTAGAGAAATCTGATTCAAAATTGAGAATAGAAGAATTTACAAAAAAAATCTCATTTTATATTAACAAAATGGTTGGAATCTAAATTTCCATTATAACTCTGTTCTCAATTTAGATGATGTAATTTTAGATATCTTAAATCACTCTGATGATATTTCATTACAAATCGAAAAATAAATGGGTAATTCATACATTTCATTGAAGAGAAGTGTCAAATTGATATAGACAATCTTTATGATTTGAAGTTAATTTTTTCAAAATTGTAAAGAATTACTTGTTACATTGGCGAAAATTTGATAATTGTACTTAAAATAGTAATTTTTTCAAAACAATTTATAAATCGAAAAAATTCCATTCAGGGAAAACGTGTTTACCACTTCGTGGTATCAACAAATCATGTTCTCGTTCATCACAACTGCAGAAAACGTTGGATACAAAATTTTTATTTATCACGATTGTAGAAGAAACAATTATCATATCCATCACTCTAAATAACGGCAGATAATTATGATGATGATGATGAAAAAAAACATCTATCACAAATATATGCCTTATCCATCATGCCTGTAGAAGAAATAATTTTCTTATCCACCACACTTATTGAGATAAATTTCTTATCCATCACAATTGTAAGAAACAAATTTTTTAACTATCGCAACCGCAGAATAAACAAATTTCTCATCCATTACAACTGCAGAAAAACAAATTTCTTATCTACCAAAACTGCGGAGTAAATAAATTTCTCATCCATCAAAACTGCAAAAGACACGCATTTCTTATTCATCACAACCGCAGAATAAACAAATTTCTCATCCATCAAAACTGCAGAAGAAACACATTTCTTGTCCATCACAACTGCAGAAGAAACAAATTTCTTATCCATCACAACTGTAGAAGAAACGAATTTTTTTACCATCACTACTGTAAAATAAACAAATTTCTTATCCATCACAACTGCAGAAGAAACAAATTTCTTATCCATCACAACTGTAGAAGAAACGAATTTTTTTACCATCACTACTGTAAAATAAACAAATTTCTTATCCATCACAACTGTAGAAGAAACGAATTTTTTTACCATCACTACTGTAAAATAAACAAATTTCTTATCCATCACCACTGCAGAAGAAACAAATTTCTTATCCATCACAACTGTAGAAGAAACGAATTTTTTTACCATCACTACTGTAAAATAAACAAATTTCTTATCCATCACAACTGCAGAAGAAACAAATTTCTTATCCATCACAACTGTAGAAGAAACGAATTTTTTTACCATCGCTACTGTAAAATAAACAAATTACTTGTCCATCACAACTGCAGAAGAAAAAAATTTCTTATCCATCACAACTGTAGAAGAAACGAATTTTTTATCCATCACTACTGTAAAATAAACAAATTTCTTATCCATCACAACTGCAGAAGAAACAAATTTCTAATCCATCAAAGAAGTAGAAAATGACTAATAATTATGACGATGAAACAAATGTCATATCCATCATAACTGTAGATAATGTATTTATTAGATATAAAAAAAATAATGACGTGTTTTGCCCCGTGCACATGGTAAGTACCTATAAACCGCACCAATTCCATCTAAATTAGACTATACACGTAAGTGGTTTTTGTCCCATGTGAGGTTGATCTCGACTATTTGTTTAGTTCCTTTTTCAGGCATTAACCGAATCCCTTCCCTGGTATCCTGTAATTTACTGGGCCGTTGGTCGTGGCTCGTTTTTAAGCTAAACAATTATTATTTAATTAGGGGTTGACCACGGCAGGAATTTATGAACGCCGCTTATGAGAAAACTGGGAACTAAACATCTGCTTGCCCCCTTATTCCCGAGAATATATCGACTCGCATTAAGAACTCAAACTGTGGGAAGCAATGTTCAAATCTGATACAGTAATACATACAGAAATGAGTAATTAAAAATTAGTACTCTCATGATTATGTATACACATCGCGTGTGTGGGTTAAATGTACAATTCACTGGGTAGAAAGGTAGGAAATAAATTTAATTATATTTGTTTTGTATTATTTTATACATAATTTTTTTTTTAGAAAACTACTATGTATTATATTTAATAATTTATTTTAGTAATAGTAGTAATAGTAATAAATAGGTACTGTATAAGTATTATATTCATAAATAAGTTATTTACCTACTAACCAGAACACAAAATAACATATTTTAAATTTAAAACAAATAAATTTCTAAAATGTGTTATAAGTGTGAAATTTATGGGCACTGAATAAAAAATATAGTCACCATGGTAAAAAGTGTGCTGTATTTGTTTTGTCACTTTTTCGTCACATTGGAAGGGAGGGGGAGCTATGATATTTATTCGTCAAAAATAATGTTAGTAATATATGGTCAAATACTTAATTAATCGCTGGCCACGTCTCCTCCCTGGTAACAGTCTGTGAAATAAGGTGTTACGCGCTCATCCCGAGTGATTGCAACTGGAGTGCATAACTTTATCATCTCTAGTGCTGTATCTCGAATTTTAGTGCATATTAATTTTTCATGAACAAATAAAAAGCAAAAAATAAAGATAATTAAAATTATTAAAGTCAGGATAATGTTTGAATTTTTTTTCGGGTGGTCGGTCGGGTTTTTTGAGATGACTATATATTTTTCGATCAATAGATTGTTTTTTTTATTAGAATTTTTTTGTTCAATTTCACGATTAAGTTATTACAGCGCGCGTATAATTTTTTTACGAAAATAATTCGATTTCTATTATTATAAAACAGATTGGATCATGATTGGAAGATGGAAGAGAACCCTTTTTGGATAAATATACGAAAGTAATGATGATAATGATTATTATTGACGTAATGAGATTTTGGAATGACATCTATTTTAAATTTTTACAGTTCTCTCCATGTTACACATTGAGTGACAGATCTAGGTGCAATTTCTATTAATTATGGATAAAATAAATAATTATTTTGAAGTAATTAACACGTTATTTGCATAGAGGGAAGTTGATAAAATATACAGAATGAGGGGTGGTCCGTATTGGTCGTGTACCGTGTATCGTGCCGTACCGTACCGTAACTCCGGATCTGGCTCGGGAATATATGGCGCGAAGTGTAGTCTCAGGATTAGCTGTATTTGTAGGTGAGTTAATAGGCGCACCATAATAATATTTATGAGCAACACAACGGGGTTACAAATCTCCAGGACAGCCCTTGTGAATAATTTCAGGGACATTTCTCTGATCTCTCGTCGGGACGACAAAGGAATATTATTTTGGGTGTTCCGTGTTCACGGAGACATCCTGGGGAGGCATGCGTGAAGATTACAATTGATCACATTTAAACAATATTTTATAATGTCAGGGGTCGTCCTCGCGACTACACGGAATAGTATTTTATTAATTAGTCACATTTCTTGAAGCCATTATTACCATCACTATAAAAATGATAGATTAATTCCATTTATTATTCTCGATGTAAGTTTGTACATCTCCGTAATTATATGAAAATAAGAATGCTTGTTTTTGATGCCACTCATTTTTATTTATTTGAGAAGTATTTCACAATATTGTTTAATAATAAGTAGGAATGAAGATGAATTGTGGACCAAGTTCACCGACAACAATTCACCGATTGGAAAATTCACCGACCCGCAATTCGTCAAAAGGAAAATTCACCGATTTTACAAATGATCGCCGGTGATTTATTTAATAAAATTTATTATTACGATATAAAAATGTTAATAGTATAATTTAGAAATAGCATATTTGAAAGATCACCCGGACTCGAATCCAGACGGCGCCTTTATTATGTCTCATCACACATAGGTACAAATTACCCTATTGGTACTTTGTACTTTCAATTAATTAAAAAAAATAAAAAATAATAATAATTCTTGATTTGTACATATTTTACATTATTTATACATAGTAAACATTGTTCTTGAGTATCTTAGCAGCAAAATAAATAATAATAAGCTGTCTGCTATATAAGTATTATAATAGATAATGATTTTCCGGTATAGTAGCTTATGTAAATGTATTATTGCAAGAATAAACCATTTTTTGTCAATTATTCTCTTAATTAAAAATTAAATTCACTTTAAGATACGAAATAAATTAATGTGCTTAAAAATGTTTACCACTTTACATAGTTTTTAATAAAGAAATCATCTGCGATCATTTGTAGAATCAGTGAATTTCCCTTTCGACGAATTACAGGTCGGTGAATTTTCTAGTCGGTGAATTGTTATCGGTGAACTTTCAGAATTTAGCACATGATGAAGGAGAAAAATATTTGCCATATTAATTTACGAATTCCACATTATTTGACCATTATACTGCATTATCGCAGATGTTGTAAAGTGCAAAAATATCCTTACAAGAATGCACAGCGTCTATTGTATAATCTGTGATTTTCTACACTTGGTCTAATCTTGTCAGGACATTTTTAATACTCACACATAAAGACTCTTCACCAAAAGTGATTCAAATCTCGGGTTTACGTTCTTTTAGGAGCTCTGTTTTATCACATGAAAGATTTGTAAATATTTTTTATTAACTAAATATTAACTTTGGTTTAATTATCAAGGAACGACATGTTCCGAACTTCACCAATAAGATCGTGAATTATTTACTTCTGTAGAACAATGTAAAGCACATGTAAATAAGCTTATAAAAGGAGAGAGAATTTTTTTAACAAATAACAAGAGGCTCAGTCTCTAGATTACAAAATAATTGAATTTTCAAAACTCGAAACGTTTCGTCGGCTTTAATTGTCTACTCGCTTTGATAGATTTGAAGGACGAAGTCGTGAGTCTTCTATTTTTATAAAGTTAATAATGCCCTCTTCCGGGATGTATTGTTACAATTTTTGTATGGGATCGACGATTCCTGACAATTAAAAGGCAATTTCTGTACGGCTCTTTATTCTCTCTTTTTATTATCTTAATAATGGACAAAAAAGTAGATATAATTTTAATTTTCGTTAAAAAAATAGATTTTTTATCGTCAAAATTCTTGCTTATTTAAATCTTAATTAAAAGTTCAATTTTATATGAATTAATACATCAGATTTTTTGTAAATTGAGTTTAAAATTTATTGTCAAAAAAACTTGACTGCCTATTCGCTCACTAAATACCCAAAAATGTTTTAATATAATAGATGCAACATCCTTGAAGTATAGGATGTCCAGCGGAAAAAAAATCAAGATTAAATTGTAAATGTTCGTAAACAATCAGGGTGAGGTAAGTGGAAGGGGTATTGTTCGACGGGCGTGCTTTGCGGAGTCACTGGTCGGGAGTGCACCGCGCATTCGCGGTCGAGCAATATTTAAAGTGCGGTGATTCATTTTGTTTTTTGTGCTCACTTTAATGTTCGACGAGTAAGTGATGGGTCGGGCACGCAACATATCTGGTGTTGTGTTCAAAAGTTCAGACAAGAAAGGACAATGGTTAACCAAACTCCTCCGGGACAATCAACGTCAGCAGCGATGCCAGAACGTGTGGCTCAAGTTCGACGTAAATCTCAATCCAACATGAGCAATCTACGTAAATCGATAAGGAAGATTTCATATCAGTTTCTCTCAGCAAAGCATTTCGATCATAATTATGAAGCCACATTTGTTTTCCCTTCACTGTTTATTTAATGTAGGTTCAACTTATAAAAATAAATAACAGGATATTTTACAAAACAATACAGTTAGGTACAGATGACAGATGATAATTAAAAACGTAAAATACACTAAAAGAAAGAAGACAAAAAAAAACATATATAATAACGATAAGTGTACACATATTTATATTACCCACCTAACAGGAAAACTTTACTTGGAGCATATTACTTTCCGAATGAGAAATAATAAAACAGGCATGTATGTATATTTTATATTACAACTATTATAAGTCGTCATGGGCCAGTGTTACACAAAATTTCAGTTGTTTGTTCATCGAATGTACAAAAGTAAGAATGACGGAGTTTGAAATACTAAGTGTAAGCGAATAATATGGTATTTCGGTTGCAGGTGTAAATAGCGATTTACGGCTGCTCTTGGTCGACTCGACAGCGAGTAAAGGTTTGGTCTCTAAGAGCGACGTCTTGGGCGAAATGCCAGGCAAATTAAGCAAAAGTATTTACACAAAACTTCAGTTGTTTGTTTATCGAATGTACAAAAGTAAGAATGGCGGAGTTCGGAGTACTAAGCGTAAACGAATAGTACGATGTTTCGGTTGCAGGTGTAAGTGTTGATTAACGGCTGCTGTCGGAAGTGCGCTTAGTTGACTCGACAGCGAGTAAAGGTCTGGCCTCTGAGAGTGACGTCTTGCTCAAAATTACCCGCTCCACACGGTTGGCCAGTGGCACATCGTTTCACATCATATGGCGGCTTAAAACATTACCGCCAGAGTAATGGTGGCTCGTCACAAGGTTCTTAATAGTCACTTAACCTTAAAAAAATAATAAGAGCAAATAAGTCGTGCTTGTTGGTCTAGTGATAATACATGTATCCAGTAAATTTCTTCTGTTTTAATTACACAAGAGCTTTTCTAAGTTAGAAAAAAAGATAAAAATATTTGTGTCTTGTATTGCATGTACTATACTCATATTCAGATAACTACATTTACTATTAGGAGAGCACATTCTTATTGTGAAGTTGTAATTATTCAGAACATAGGTCTGTGATATTTTAAATATTAATTAAATATATTAATTAGAAAGATATACAAATAATATCAATTTTATCGAAAAATATTAATTCTGGCTTCTGCTATCACATTACTCAAAGGTATTTGAGATTCTGTAAAAATAAGGTAGATGGCTCTTTCAAATAATGGAATGATTAAAAGTGTTAATATCAGAAAGGAAACATATAGGTTCGAAAATTTGTCGCTAAAAATATTGTCGTTGTAGCATAGTTGAATAATACATCTTCCCCGGTTAGAAAAGAGATCCAAGTTCGAATCCCGGTGGCGCAACAACAATATTTTTCGATAAAATGGATTTCATATGTATATCTTTCTAATTAATATATTTAATTTATATTTAAACTACATTTACAACTAGCGTTTACCCATCTTAGGATGGTCGCGAAAGACGTACCCAGAACACAATGCAAATATAATAATTACTTATCTACAGCATTACAGTGTGTTACATTTGTGATAATAGAAATTGACTTTTTTTCTTTTTGTAAAAAAGTATATTTCAAAAGAAATTGACACTTTCCTTTAATGCAACGTATTAGTTTCCTATCACATTTCTATGCATAACACCGAATAACATTGGGATATTATGTACATAAGATTATTTTTAATAAAATTTATGTACTTAATCCGTTTCCCTTTCTACTCTAACTCTACGGCTATTAGTTTTAAGTGGAGATTCATTCTACTGCAAGTAATTTTCTCGCTTTATTGCGTTTTGGTGTCTCGCGTAAATAACAATAAATTTTGTTGATTTATGTGACGCCATTTTTGTAAAAATTTCCCACAAGGACCCTTTCCACATCGGTTAACAACATTGTCTTCGTATTTTTAAAGGTTTTTTTAATCGCCAACCTTTTTAATCGCCCAAATCAGAGTGCTGGCTGCTTAAAAAGTTATTTTGTAAAATGTCCATTGATATTTTCAAACGTAAAATATGGGTTTTGAAAATAAAATCGACACAATTTAATTGAATTTAATATCGTTGTATTTTACAATTCATAATATCGTAATCAATTATTGTAAAAATATGTTTTAAAATGACTTAGGTTATACTGCTAATATTTGTGGTGTAAAAGCTATGGGTATTATCATTAGAGTTTGTATTCATTATTCACTCTTTTAGAAACATATTTTTATGTAAATATATCCGTGTGAGTTTATTATCCACTCTTAAAAAAAATTCTTAGGAAGTTATTCAAGTTATTAACTAAAATAACAAAATATTTAATAATACAAAATAATACCATGTTTAAAGTGTGTTGTAATGCATACAGTCAAGTCCCCTTCAAAGACACACTTGCAGTGTTTTGCAACAAGTCAGCTCGAGCGAAGACGTGTGTTCAAAACATCGCGCGGTGCGAGACTTGCGTTTCTGGACATAATATAATATATCAAATAAATATTTTAAATACTAATTAAATGTATTAATTTTATTGAAAAATATTACCGAACCTGAATCTTTTTCCAAACCAGGGAAGGCGCATTATCCAACTATGCTACAGAGACATTATTTTTGACGACAAATTATCGAACATATATGTAACACTTTTTCAAATAATGGAACTATTGATTTATTAATTTGAAAAAGTGTAACATATAGGTTCGAAAATTTGTCGTCAAAAATAATGTCGCTGTAGCATAGTTGAATAATGTACCTTCACCGGTTTGGAAAGAGATCCAGGTTCGAATTCCGATAGCGCAACAACAATATTTTTCGATAAAATTGATTTTATATCTATATCTTTCTAAATAATAGATTTAATTACTATTACAATTACAACTTCACAATAAGAATGTGCTCTCCTAATAAATCAATATTTAACTTACATTTATTTCGCAAAGATTATAGTTTTGCACAACTTATTTGATTGAGAGCAAGCCACTGAAAGTTATGTATTATTGTTAAAATCCCTGCTTTAAATTAATATGGTGATTTATTAACATATAATATATGATAATATTGTTCTACCATTGTATCCTACTCATCTTCTGAATCAATACAGAAATATAATTGATAAATTATTCACGTACAATATGATATTAATATGAAACAATAACTAAGTGCTAAAACAATATTTATTTTTATTTATTATCTTTGTTATATTAACCACTTAATTGAATTTAAATACATCTACCGGTTTCGAAAAATACTATTTTCTTCTTCAGTATGTCATAACTAACAAAAAACATATATTATTGTTTTTTTACTAGAATCTATTTTTAAAAAAACAATTATTTAAAAAATAGATTTAGTACCTAACTCAAATTGTTACTTAATACAAATTTAGTCGAATAATTTTTAGGAAAAAATTTTAGAATGGGACTCGTAGTTAAATTTAGTTGGTTGTTTATAATTTTTTGATTAACCACAAAGTTAATATTGGTAATTTTAAAAGTAAAACAATATATTGTTATAATATTCTGCGAATGATTACAGTGTCCGGTTCTACATAAACAATCATAAAAATATATAAAGACAACAAAACCTTTACACCTTTTATAAATTATTTTGGGATTTCAATATAATTCACCTTAGTTTGGTCAACATTTAGAGAAACAAATTTGGGGATACACTTATATTCAACGAATAATCCACCTCATTAAATCAATACTTCATGTATGTTAGTCACATAAGATACATACATTGTGGAAGTCGAACACTGAAGTATTTTTGACCAAATATATTAGGCAGGAAATATATGATATTTACTTAAGTTTATTTTATTTCTTAAGCGTAGCAAATACCTATATAATACCATATTTTTACAAACGTAGTGAATCAGCTTAACTTTACCCATGTCTCATTTCTATGTCACATTTCTATCTTAGCCCCGCCCGTTACCTAAATAATTTATCTCTTTGATAAAAGGCAATAAATCACTATAATTTATTAAATATAAGGGTAAGTATCTGTGAGTAAAGTTACCGATACTATTTTTTTAATGGGCCATCTTGTTAAGGTGTCCATACTTATCTAGGGTGAATGGAGATGTATGAAGTTATGTTAATTATTTGGCACGATCATCCGTTTGTGAATAAATATAGTTTTGCTGATATGTAGATAGCAGTTAAATTGTAAATCTATTATTTGAAACATTTTAACTGTCTTGAGTTAATGAAATTATATTTATATTTATACTAGTGAAAATATAGCTTAACTGGTAATACATATTCACTGTTACATGTATACGACAATGAGATTATAAAATACATTTCTTTCCTGAAATACCATTTAATTATTTCACGTACGTGGTTCATTCACACAAGGTCGTCGGTTATTTAGGCTATTCACTTTATCGTTTTTCAGAATTAATATATTCTTCTTATTTTTCTTCTTTATATGCCATATTCTATAAAAGTTAGCGACCATGTTGCAGAATACTGATTTAGCCGGTTCAAGATATTTAAGATCATTAACATTTTGGACATTGAACCACTTTCTGAGGTTATGCAGCCAATATAAGATATTTTTACCTGCAGATCTGCTGGTTTCTATCTTCATCTGATTATAAACTATATTTTGCATTGTGTCTGAAATATGCAGTTTCCTTTGTTTGATAGTTATTATTAATTCTCTTGACTTATTAATGTGTTTTAATACCTCTTCACTGATAATGTTGTACCATTAAGGCTCCCCTTTTAAAAATAATTATTATTTCCGCGATTTTTACGAAAATGTGAGTTTTTATTATTCATTTATATCAGAAGTTATACACTAGATTTGACTTTCTCGTAAAACTATTACTTAGGTAGAACCTTTACACTTATTATAAAACTAATAAACTGAATATTATTTGCCATTATTAACAAACTACAAGAATTAGGTTTTTTTTTATTTCAAATTGTCGATTAAAAAGCACATGTTAACAGGATCGTTACAAATAGTATTTAGTAAATAATTACTATGTTTTTGATATAAAAATTGATTTTAAATAGTAGCTGAAGCCTAAAAGCATGTAAGTAAATATAATATTTTATTTTAAATAATTTTTATTTACTAACACAGTGTTTTAAAAACGTCAAAAATTGTTCATATATACTGCAAATTGAATGGTCTATTAATTTTTAACATTTTGTTAATTTATATCAATGAAAATTTGTCTCCATAATCTGGACTTTGAGATTATAAGAAAATATATTTCGTATATGTAAAAATTTTATATATATGGCATGTAAAAAATCAATATAATGGCCACTGTCTTTCTTATAATGCTTGTATTTTCTTAATTACGGCAAATAGCATTCAGTTTATTAATTTTAAGTAAGTGTAAAAATTCTATCTAAGTAATAGTTTTAAAAAAAAGTCAAATCTAGTGGTCATTTTTTTTTTATATAAATGATTAATAAAAACACACATTTTCGTAAAAAAAGGGAAAATATGATTTATTTTTGAAAACACGCCTTTTAAGTAATTAATATCCAGGTTTCCTCTGAAAGTATAGAACATCGTCCGAACTGAAAAAAAATTACCAAATATCAAAAATCTAAAAATAAATGATGTACCGAAAGCGCATAATTATCGATAATAATTTAGATAGTTCTAATATGTATATGTCCTGTAATAATTTAACTTAAAAAATAAACTAAATAAATTTTTATCTAACTTCTCTCTGGTATTAAATAATAATCGTTAGTGAGAAATGATATTAATTTAATGTATTAATTGTAAATATATACTTATAAAATAAATTTTATCGAAAAATATTGTTTTTGAGCTACCGGTATACTATTTCGAATTCGGGAAAGGACACTACCAATTGTATTATAGCGCCAGTATTTTTCATGACAAATTTTCGAACCTATAAGTTTCACTTTTTCAAATTAATATATCTGTCGTTCCATTATTTGAAAGCCATCTACATTATTTTTAACGGTAGCGCAAAGACAATATTTTTTCGATAAAATTGATTTTATATGTATGTATTTATAATTAATACATTAAATTAGTATTTAAAACTTCACAGACCTAAGTTCTGAATAGTTACAACTTCACAATAAGAATGTGTTCTCCTTAATAAGAAATTATATTTTCTGATATTTTGCTGTTAGTTGATTTGCGGGGCGGTAATTATTGTTAGATGCAATGGAATTTTTTTTACTGGAAAAATTATTTTAATTGTGAAATTGAAATCAGTAATCGTTTAGTTAGTAAAATAATTTGTATTCAGTAGAACGGTGTTTAGACGTTAGAACACAACATTTTTATTTTTTATTGGAAAATTTATCAAAAATCTATTTAAATTATAAAATTGCATTAATTAATCGTCTAGTTGGAAATTCGTGAAAATGAATGTCCTGATAAACTAGCCAAGGAGGTCACTCTTTCCAAAGTTTTTTTCCTATAAATTCTATATCCCGATATATGACAGACTTAATATGGTAAAAAAACGTACGAATTCTATCTGGACTGCACAATGGTTGGATCCAAATAATCATAAGGGTAATCGGCTTAAAATAATTCAAAGATCTATTTCCCGCACCCCCTGATTCTCCAGAAGTAAAATCTTCAAAAAAATAGTATCAGATATCTCTAGAATGAGAATTGAGCATTGCCAGGTGGTGGCCTCTCATTTGTTCAGATTGAACTTGATAGATTCCACAATGTGTGAATGTGGTGCCGAGGAGGAAACCCTTGACCATGTCTTTTTTGCCTATCCATTGCGGATCACAGGTTTTTTTACAGTGGTCTTGTTAATGGTAATTTTCTGCTCCCGGTTAACTTGTGTTATCTTCTTTCTTTTAACTCGCCACGTTTAATTTATATAATAGCGTTTTTTTAACGACAATTGTATTGGCCTGTAATATAATATTTCTTATTCTTTAATATTATTATAAGTATGAATTAAATATTATATATTAATTAGAAAGATATACATATAAAAGCAATGCTACACCGACAATATTTTTAGCAACAAATTTTCGAACCTATATGTTATCTTTTTGATATTAATACATTTAATCGTTCCATTATATTGTCGCTGTAGCATAGTTTGATAATGCACCTTTCCCGGTTAGGAAAGAGATCCAGGTTCGAATCCTGGTGGCACAACAACAATATTTTTTGATAAAATTGATTTTATATGTGTATCTTTCTAATTAATATATTTAATTCACATTTAAAATATCACAGACCTATTTTCTGAATAATTACGACTTCTCAATAGGGATGTGTTCTCCTAATATAATATTATTGTACTTTTTTCTATAAAATAAAGTTTTTAACTTGATTAATGGCACAAATCACTCTTAAAGGGTGGATTGCCTATTTAAAAGAAGAAGAAAAATTGTCTAGTTAGTAAAATAATTTGTATTTTTAGAAACATCTTATACTTATACGACTAAAATAACGGGACAAATAAAATTATAGCGACTGACCGAGTGACCTACGAATTATCAGGGGTAATAAATTGTACATTGACGCGGAGTAAATAAACCCCGATACCGAAAACATGTCAGGGACTGGTGCAATGCTTGTGTGTGTTGTGGAAAACCATTTAATAGCAAATTTGCTAATAAACAAATGACCGAGATAAGCAAATCTGTACTCGCTAGCTCGCCACCCCCGCGCCCTACACTCTGGTCAGTGGTAGTGAAATATGTTTCGGGAATATGTACAGAGCAAACACTGCCTTCACTTGGGGTGAGTGGCCCGAGTGATGCCAGCCAGGGGTTGCTAATGTATTTTTGAACCGACAGACATTTAACCAATATATTTTTTCCCCTTGCAGCCCCTATGCCATCAAAATCGTAAGGAATTTTCCTGCGTTTAATGGTTTGAGGAGGTACCAGATGACGTTTCTTTATGTTTGAATTTGAGATCTTGGAGTTACGTTAACCTATTTAGAGATAAAATTATCTTTATATAAATATGTATTTAACAATGTCATAACATTCTATCATCGTTTTTTTAGCTCCGAAATTATAGAAATACTTCACACTATTTGGAAATCGTTTACTAATTAATAAATAATTTAAATATGGACCCAATATATGGTTTAATTAAATAGAGATTAGTCTGATGCAAAAAAATAGCATATAAGTAATACATACTTTATTGAATAATCATAAATTTATTTATATAAAGATGTCCAGTGGAAAATTTTCAAGTTTAATATTAAATATAAAAAAAAAACTACAATGTTATTCTCATATTTAGTTCTACAAAATATAGGTTAATGATACTATTTTCATGTTTTATAAATAATATCGTCTATATCATATACTCTTGTAATCGGACTCTTTTTAGCGAACACTCGAGAGCAAAGCGTTGGTTCAATGGCAGCAACTTCATGGCAGATATTTTCTTATAGAGCTTGAATGGTTCTCAAGGATTGTTACTGTAAACTCTCGATTTAAAGCATTCCCACAAAAAAAATCTCACGGTGTGAGGTCCGGTGACCGAGGTGCCCAGGGTATGTCTCCGTACTTGCTGATTAATTTATTAAATTATAAATTCCGCTCAGCTTCTCCATTGAAACACAGCCGTGTGCGGAGTGACTACGTCTTGCTAAAATTGTGTTCTATTATTGAACCCGGGAAACAGCTGCAGTGCCGTACCAAAAACTCGGCGATCATTCGGCAATACACGTGACGGTCTCTCGCTGGTTAAAAAAATGAGGGCCAATTATCTCTCGGACAAAAATTGTACACCACACTGTCGTTTTTGGATAATTAAAACATTTTTGATGGCGTTTCCTTGAGTCGGGGCACCAGTATCTCATGTTCTGTTTATTAACATAGCCATCGATATGAAAATGTGCTTTGTCAGTAAATAAAATGTTTTTAAGCATTCGTGCTGTTCCAAAACGTTCCGGCATCGTTTTCGCTAAGGTTTCAAGTAAAAAATAATCATTTTCGTTGAGAAACTGCACGATTTGCAGTTTGTACGGATGAAACTGTAGTTTATTTTTCAAAATAATATTGAGCTACATGTTCTAGAGTCGCTGCTGACGTTAATGGTCCCGGAGGAGTTTGGTTAACAATTGTTCCTTTTTTTTTGAACTTTTGAACATAACACCAAATAATTTTCGTGCTCGGCCCATCACTTACTTATCGAATATTAAAGTGAGTACAAAAAGCGCGACGCGTACGAACAAGTGAATTATCGCACTTTTAATATTGCTCAACTGCGAACGCGCGGTGCATTTCTGACCAGTGAACAATATCCTTTCTGCTTACCTCATCCTGATGTTTACGAGCAATTACAATTTAATCTTGAAATTTTTCTGCTGAACACCCTATATCTTACAATTGTGTGATTTGTCTCGAGTACCAGCTATATCGGCTGCACCAGACAATCGGATCTTTCTTGGTTCGTGTCATCAGAATAACAAAGCAGGGCTCTGTGACAATAGGATTTATTCACGACACTACTGATAATAAAATTATAGATCTACCCCAAATCGTGGCTGGAAGCAGAGGCCTGCGTCCGCGGCATAATCCATTATATAACCCCTTTCGCTCGCACCCAATCGTACCAACCTTTCACGCGAGTTCTCACATACGTCAACTATAGATATCACATTAATAAATGACATCATCGAAAGAACACGAAGAAAAACTGGTTGCTTTAATACAGACTAAAGTCTAGTAACAAGACTGAATCTTTCAAAGATGATACCAACTCAAAAAAGAATAAATTTGTAAACTTAATGGCAATTTATTTCTTGATCCTGAGTCGATGCGGACTCTGACGGTGTTCAGAGAAATCTATATCCTTATCAGCAACGCTAAAAATGCAATGCATATTACCCTGTAACAAAATAGAAAGTTTAATATGACCTACTAGCTTGATATAATGTTCAATAGGGGAACTATTTTTATTGAGTAAATTTTTTGTTCGAAGGTGCATACATTTAGATAAAGTTGATATAAACCATCTTGGATGACATACAGTGTTGTCGCAGGTAAGTTTAATTAAAAGTTGTGTGTAATAGTATTATTATTTATTTTATATAGTTGTTTTATATACCATTCGATGCCCAAGAAGATATACAACGTTGTGGTACTCATCACTCAGATCTACCGATAAACGATATACAGTGTTGTTTAATTAATTTATATTACGGTAACTTCACATGTAAATAATAACATGATGGAGGAGAGAAGATTATATATTGGTATTCAATTTTAATAATGTATAAATAATAAAGTATTAAACATCAAAAATATAAATCAATGTAATAAGTTAAAAAATACATTTTATACTTACTTACAGAATTTCTTTTCAAATGTAGCAGTTACAGATGTCTGTTGATATCTAATCAATATACAAACAAATAATTCATTTAATTAACATCATTTACTGTTTTTAGTTCTGTAAAAGACGATATTTTTTTATTACTCTCAATTTTTTTCGGTTCTCTATCGTTGGCCGTCGGTTATGTACCCCTGGGTCCGGACAAGAGTTCACAGACTGTAGGAATGGGGATGGCCGAATTAAAATTTTAATATGCGGGTCCACGTAAGGCCCCAAAAGACTTGAGCCCGCTCTCGCTCATTTCAAAGGGTAGGCACCCCGAAATAGAACTAGTAATACATCGGTGAAATATTTGGTTGATATTTTTCTAAAATGTGATTATTTCATTTTATCATAATATATGTATTATTATCTCATTTTTTCATAATATATGTATTGTGGTCGGGGCTAATAACAGCTCATAGAATACGAATCAATAGTTATATTTAGTTATAATGTACAAGATATTTTGGGATATTGTTTATCTAGTAACTGGGTATTTATATGAGAAGAGAAGATATATGAGTATATTTTGAATTTTCCACGCATCATTCCGACAAAATAAATTAGCGTCTGTGCGCAAATTCTTCGATTTAGGACATTTTTCAAAAAATAAACGAATTATCTCAAATAACATAAAGTACTTACCTAAGAGTACCTTGATCCTTGATTGTGATAATTAGTGATTACATCACCATGCGGCATTTATGAGTTAGGCACAATGTATTTAGTGTAGTAGTGTTTTAAAATATTTCAGGGGTTTGCAACTAATAAGTTCTATTGCTTATTTTTTTTGGTTAGCTAAAAGCCATCACCAACGTATTAAATTGATTTTAGGCTTGCAGTGTACAATGTAAAAATATTAAAACTTTTGTCTTGCATAAATACTTTATTTCTTCTTTAAAATTTGTATATTTGCAATATTATTTTATGGCAACACATTATATAAATAATAAGAATAGACACTTCGTTTAAAACCATTATTATGTTTTTGTCTGTGCTTGCATTTTAATTTAAGCATATATTGTTTCTTGAAGAAGGGTCTCGAAACATGTATCAATAAATAGTGTTTTTTCTTATTATTTATACTTTAAATATAAAAATTATCTATTACATCTATTAGTTTGGATACTCACCACGTTTAAAAATATTTTAGAGATTTGGTAGAATGAGGAGAGAATGGTAAGAAAGATATATGACGCAAGTATTGATGGAACCAGAAATAGAGGACATCCGCGGAAGACTTGGCACGACCAGGTAAACCAGATAATGGAGGATGGTTCTGTTAGAAGCCTCAACAATTGGAGAGCTTGTATGACAAGATGTATGAATGTGGATGAGGCGAGAATTGTGGGTCAGGGCAGAAGAGTGTGGCGTTCTATCCTCTCTGCCTACTCCCACGGGGAAACGGTGTGATGGTAAGTAAGTAAGTAAGTAGGGTACCTAGTAAGTTGTATTGGTTAGTTAAAAACCACCTTAAAAATATTCAATGTATATTATGGCATATAATATTTAATAATGGTTATAGTATGCAGTGCAGTAAGTACTTTATTTCGCCCTGAAAACATAAAAATTAGAGAGAATATAATCTAAATACTAAAATATGATAGGTACCACAGACCACCAAATACATAGTCATTCACTAATGCAAATTCCCTGTTTCATTATTTTCATTTTGATGTCACCTACGTGATTACTTAACTCCTAGACTTTTTTTTTTAAATATATGACCCTATTGGAATGAAAATTTAAATGCTGATAGTATACATACATTAATGTAAAATGTAATTTTCGAAGAGTAAATACTGTTACTGTCATAAACTATCGTATTTATATTTTCACCAAGAACGTGTGTAGAAGGCCCCTCGTCCCGCAACTAATGTTCCAAACCCCTCTCCTATATGCACACTTTATTTCATGTATATTCATTTACTGGTCTGTGATAGGTACTAACAAATAGATTTGTACAATTTAAAATGTATGTTTTGCTTCGTTATTCACTGAAAATGTAATTTATTTATGTAAGCTATACCGTATGAAAGAGTGAAAGGATACGATTGTGTTCGAGATAAGACAGTCAAGCAATGTTTACATGCAGAAAAAATCAAGATTTAGAACGAGATTTCAAATCGAAAAGCCATCCGGGGGAGCCGTGGAAAGAAAATGTCAAAAGTGATTGATCGACATTGTTATCGGGGTTCGTTGTGCTCCTTATTTTTTCATTCGTCTTCCAATCTTTCCCTTCAAAAACTGTATTTCAACACTTTCAAAACTCATTCTATTTAATAATTGCACCCCATAAATACGAAACGGTACAACAAAACGATTGTGTACTGCGGACAACTTAAAAATAATAAATACAAATTAAATTCTTTTGAAATTAACTAAATACATTATTTTTATTTACTAACTTTGTTTTATTAACCACTTATTGAGTTTAAATACATGTAGATGTTTCATTTCGAATATACTCGAATATAGATTTCGAAAAATACAATTTTCGTCTTCAGAATGTCAATACTAATCAAAATATGTAATTGTTCCTGTACCAGAATCTATTTTTCAAAAACAACAATCATTCAAAAAATAAATTTATTACCTTTTGTTACTTAATACAAATTTACTCGAATAATTTTTTAGAACACGATTTGTAGTTAAATTTATTTAGTTGTTAATAATTTTTTAATTAGTTTTATACGCTTTATTTATCTCCAACGATTTCAAATTATTTAATTTATGACCAACAACGTTTACATGCAAATATTTTCAATTTTTTATCAAAACCATGACCATTTTCTATCAAATGATTAGAAAAGTGTGAAAACCCACTATTGTTCAAACATCTCAAATGCTCTTTTACTCTTATATTAAAATTTCTACCCGTTTTACCAATATAAAATGCAGCTAAGTTTATAGACACCAGAATTGCTAAATTTATCATTTTTGTCTTTAGAATTTGTGAGTAAATTTCCTATATTATTATTTATATAAAATGCCGGTTTAATGTTTCGTGGTAGATGTTTATATATTTGATTAGAAAAGTTATTTATGTATAAAATCCTACACCAATAATCATTATTATCATTATGTTTTATCTGTGATTTATATAAAAAATGATTATTATATTATTTTAATTTATTTTTTAAAATAGTGTCTATTGAACCTCTATTATACCCGTTATTAAGTACTATTTTTTTAATTGTATTCAATTCAATATTGAAATTGAATATTGATATAGGAATATTTATATATGAGAAACCTTAAATAAAGAAAATTCTAATCTTAACTAAAGCTGATAAAGGTAATACATTAATAGTGATGAATAAAATTGATTATATTTCGAAAACTGAAGATTTCCTCTATTATGTATTCTTGTATGTAATTTTTAAATTAATTCATCTACTGTTTATACCTTTGAGTAATCTGATAAGAGACGACAGAATTAATGATATATTTTTATTAAATTTTGGACACATTGATACATTTTATATATTATAAGGAGAACAGATTCATATTGTGAAGATGTAATTATTCAGATATATCATTTGTTGATATAATATAATTGGTTAATGCATGTTTCCCGGATAGGAAGAGATCCAGGTTTGTATCCCGGTAGCAACAACAATATTTATAGATAAAAATCATAGACATAGATGTTATGAATAATTACAACTTTACAATAAGAATGTGTTATGCTTAATAATTAAAATACTAGATTTTTCAAAAAATAATAGCTGATTTTAACCTTCAATTAAAATGATCAAAATTGTATTAAGATTCTGATCTAGGAGTTTTATCAATTTATTTAAGTATCAAATCATCACCGCAAGTATTCGTTCCCGGATTAGAACGACATATTCAGTACATACGTACATTTACCATTGAGTAATTATCGTGAACTTCTTCATAATATAAAAAAATAAAAGGTCAGTCAAAATTTTATATTTTAAAATAGGAAATTTTTTCGAAATATTAACGAAACGAAACTAACATTTGTGATAAATTAATGTAAGCGAATTAAAAGTGATGAAGCCTCGTTATAAATGAAAAAGTTAGTCATAATACTTAGAATATTATTACGAAATATATTCTACTTATATCTCTGTTTAAAAAGATAAAAAAAAACGTTAAATTCTCAACAAAAAATGTAATAATACTCTATACCCGAGATAATAAAAATGTTAGAACCAATGCCCTTAGAACATTTTATTTTCTACGTATATATATATGTATATCACTTAGATCCTACCAACTGTTACATCATTTTAGGTGAATATGTATTAATTACTAATTCAGAGTCATTGTCAGTAAACCTCATCATCAGCATTTTTGTTCCCTCATCCTAGGAGAGTCGAGACCTCAAAGTCTCGACAATTCTCATCTCATCCAATCAAGATCCAATCTATCTTCATATAATATTTATTGCTGTTTTATCAAGCTATATTTATGGCTACTTTCCTGTAAAACTCTCAAGAATATACATCTTGGTAGACGTTTTTCTTCTCGCATTAGGAAGACGTGTCCAAGCTACCTTAATTGGGATTTTCCACGATACATAAAAGTATGGGCTCCATACTTACGGTCATTTAACTGGTATTTCCCACTCGGTCTAACAATGATATGATTTTAGAAATATTAATAATTTGTAAACTTATCATCGGACCCCCTGCACGACCTGCTTATCTTTCTACGTAAATTTATTCGCATAAATTTCATAAAAATGTTTTTAAAATAAACAATTCGCTGTGGAATTACATTTTCAATAAATTCAGAAATGGGGATAGGCGGGTGAAATGAGCCAATTGTAACACGTTTCAAGTTAAATTGCACTCTTATCGCTGCTCCGACATCTTGCGTTGCGTAACAAATTTCCAATCCCTAAGTTACTGCGATTAGCAAAACGTGCGTCTAAATACTTCCTACACGAAACAACAGCCAGCCAGCCAGGCAGCCAGGCAGGCAGGCAGGCAGGCAGGCAGGCAGCTGGATAATAAGTAATTCTTCTTGTAATCTTGCCGGAATTTATGAAAACTACGTGACAATGCCTTCATGACTTAATAATTGCACGCAAAACGGGCATTTCACGGACGTGCCCTCCCTGTGGGGGGCTGCGGGGCCGGGGGGCGGGCGGGCGTCGCCAAGACAAATACAAGAGGGACAAAACCCCAACAAAAGGCATAACAAACAAGGTGTGCACGTTTACCCGACTGCTTCAAGTTGCCCCGCCGGCCTCGGGTTATAGTTGAAACTTATCCCATTGTAGTGACGGCGTATTTCTCTATAAAAATGACATAACTCAAAGGTTCTAAAACTTTTTTAAAAATAATTTACGGCCTGTTCAAAGAAGCGTCGCTCGCCGTGAAGTCCTCGTATAGATTAAATTATAAATATTTTATATTTATCGTGGTCTGCTATAATCTCAAAAAGATCGAAGAAAAAAATGGTTAAAACTCTTTCTTTATTGTGTTAAAAGCTGGATAGAGCTTTGTCACATACAGAGTTAACCGGGCATCCTTTCCATTACACAGATAGAACGCCAGGCCCCAAGTTTTATGTCACCGGCTAGCTGTAGTCAGTTTTACCTACAGATTAATCGTCTATAGGGGAGGTTGGATTACACAATGATGTACAATTTTGTTGGTGTTTGTAGTGTTAATGGTCAGACATAATTGTGGTTAGACATAATTTAAAATTGTATTTATATTTAACTTTGTTTAAATCACTGTGTTGTTTTTACGTCAACCGGTTTCGATACTATGAAAATAAACAAATGCTTTATTTTCATAACTGTACTGATTATCATTACCATTGAAATATTACGTTACTGATTTTGAATTTATTGTTTTTTTATTTATGTTACAACTTGTTGCGTATTCATCTGCGTTATACAGTTTGAGAACTCATGATATGAATAAAATCTTAATTAGGTTGTGTATATTTGAAGCGACGTAGTTACTGACTGTTAATAAGATAATGTACGGGCACAATAGTACCTACCAGAAAATATGAGAGAAGTGAAGAGGCGAATTACCCCTCAGAAACTATTTTTACCTTTTCATATGTAAATATAAAATAATATTTAAAAGTCGAGATATCCTGCCCTTTGAACAAAATGTATCATTCTCGAATTTTTTGGTGTAGTTTGGTTCACCGCTCATGAAATAAAAAATTATCGTTCTATGTAATTTACATCGGACATGTTATACAATTCTTATGCTATAAAAGTTTTACAAGCTTTTCATCATTTCAATAATTTTAACCAGGGACCCGAATCAGAACCGAACTGAAAACCGAAAACCGGAAAAAACCGTTATTTTTGATGGAATGAAAACTGAAACCGAACCGATATTTTTTTCGGTTTTATTATCAGTTTTTATTCAATTTACGAGAATTTTTTTTGCTGATAAATGCTATTTTGTTGTATGTACTAATTATATAATGTGTGGTGTGTATAGTGACCACTAGATGCGTAGTACGCATCTCGTGTGCAGTTGGCAGTTTGTAAACAAACTGTGTGTACACAAACGTCATGACTTTGAAGAAGAGGACATGAACGACGCAAGTTTCCTTGACGTTCACAACTCATAACCACTGCTACAGGTATTCTATTTTTTATGCGACCTATGGGGTTCGCAATCCAAACACTTGTGAACGGAAAAGCAAGAGTAAATACACCCATACCTTTAAAAATAACTTCTAGAATAAAACAAACTACTAGATTCTTTCTATATTGTTGTCGTACTCTTGTTCCTAAAAGCAGGACCAGTTGAAAAGTTGGCAAGCCTAGAGAAACTCATTAAGTATAAATAAAAAAATGTATTTTATTTGCATTTAGCTACATCGGAATCCGCCCTCTGTTCCGCAGTGCACCGCACACGCTACCGAATATTCTCTTTTGACATTTTATTATAATTATGTATAACTTAAGTTATAGCGAAAAGCCGTGTAAAGAGAGGTATGGACGGTTTGGGTATATTTCATTAACTTGTTAGTATTTAAATACGAGCTGAACCGAAAACCGAAAACCGAAAACCTTAACCAAACCGATATATTTTTTTTTTACCGAACCGGAATGAAAAAAAATAACGGTTCAGGTCCCTGATTTTAACAATATTATATTACGTAAATAAAAAATATTTTTATTTTAAATAATTTTATTTAAAGCTTATTTTTTCAAAATATTTATAATTGTATTGTTTTTTTTATTTGTCTGTAAGGTAAATGTTTTTTTTTTAATTACCTACTGTGTGTAGTACACAGATAAAAAATATTAAAAATTAAAAGCATTTAATAATAATAGTATGAATACATGAAATATTCATAATTTGCGGTTTATTGACGCAGACAGTTTATAAATCAGCTTAAAGAAAACGTGTCATATGTTTCATATATATGAAATATACCACTCATGTATGTAATATGTTTGTCTAGTTAAATAAAAAAATTCATAAATTTAGTTAAATTAATAAAATTTATTTAAAAATCTCTACGAACTTTCCGTAGTTACCGAGAAACTCAAATAGGTTGTGAAAATGGCGGTTTTAAAATAATATTAATTCTAAGTTAAGCCTGCTACAAATTACACCGGGAATAACTTTTTTAAAAATGTAATTAAATATTAGAATTACAATAAAATTTGGTGTAAATAATGAATAAATTATTAAGTACACGAAAAATGTAAATCAATTCATTATATTCTAGCGCAAAATCAACAAAATGACAATTTTACACCATAGTCTAATATAGTATAGTAAAACATGTGAGACACTAGGGCATATATTTTTGTTTTTTTTAAAAAAATTGGAGGTAATTCATTTCTTCGGAAATAAAACACAAGGTAAAAGGGAAAATATAAAAATGTTTCTAAATTATTTAACGCATTTTCCATGGCACCTTGTGCTGGTGTGCCTGCTGAATAAACATATTCTATATTAAAACAATAATTTTATACGGCTTGTCCAATATAATGCCCAAAACACACTCGCACCATTTTTATAAAGAAAAAGAAATAAAAATTCAAAAATAGACGTACGAACATTCGAATAACATAAATTCCTTTGTACGCCCTATTCTTCTACGAAAAATATGAGTTATAAAATATAAGAATGCAACGAGGAGTTGGCGAAAATAAAATACGAAAAAAAAAACAGAATACATTTGGCGTGGAAGGCAAAAAAAGAAAACTGGGGAAATTTCAGAAAATGGTATAACTCCAGCAAGTTGCGGCAGATAAGGTTTCAGCGGCGGATTTTTTTTCGCAATTCGTTTTTATTACTCTCTTGTAATTGGTCACTGTTCTGTGTCGGGTTTCTAGAGAAGACTGCAGATAATTTTTATGAAATGCAATTTTTCCCTGATTTTTAAAATATATTTTTTTAACAATATTTAAGATTGTGTACGGTGTGAACAGATACGACAGAATATAGTGTATTTTAATGAGCTATATAATATAAGTTCAAAATTTTGTCGTAAACCTACTTGGTAGTTATAGCGAAATAGAATGATGGATTTCCCCGGATAGAAAATGATCCACGTTCAACCACGTAGCAACTAAAATATGTTTTCGATAAACTGATTAGTTTTCTGGTTGATTCATTCAATTTGTATTAAAAATGCCATAGAATTATGTAATGAAAAATTACAACTTTACAATAATAATGTTTTTTTCCTTAAAAATATACAAGTTGTACCAAAGTTTACCCAAATCAAATAAAAATGGATTGATTTAATTCTGACGTCTCACGGGTGTTTTTCGAGATTCGTTGCAAGTATAAAGCTGAATGCTTTTGAAAATGGAATAAAATATGCACCTATAAAATTAATATTTCTTATAACCTTAATTACTTTTTTAAAATCAACAAATATGTAATAGGAAAATATTTTTATAATTTAAATTGATAATATTATTTATCAATTAACCCACAAATTACATTTTTTTTTTTCATATACTTACCTAGTGTGATGTCGTGCAATAATATATATTAAATATTGCGAGGTGTGCCAGGGAAAAGAGCGTAATTTTGAAGAAATTGAAGTAAGTTTTACGGTCACTAAACTGGTTAAGTTTCTTTAAGGCAACATTTTATCCAGTTGCGTTATGGTCCAGAAAAAAATTAATGCTCGAGAAAGGTTTTAGAGGAAAAAAAAACGCGGCTCCAAGTTCGGACGCTCGGGCAACAATTCACAACTAGGGCCCTTAATGCCAAAGTCGGCTTGTTAACTCGTCCGGTCGTGAATTAATATCGCCATTGCCAAAACACCCTTCCGAATACATCCTAACTCCATATTAATTCTCGCCCAAAAATAACGCCGGCCATCAATATACCTGGAGTGTTCAAAGTTAAACAATATCCTAAGTTTGTGGACCGGCCTTAATGAGCCTCCAGGGGGACAATCACACGATCGCGGCGCAACCGAACAACGGCGCCCGACGTTCTCGCCTGTACGACACATTTGGCCGAGGTAACGTTTTGTATTTGTACCCGAGGTGTTCACCTTTCGCACCGTCTCGGAAGATTCTTAGCACGTAACCTCTCCTATTACCCAAAATCCTCAGCTCGACGGTTCAAGAGGCTGCTAAAACTACACGACACTCAGTAAAACTACAAACTTAACTGGTGGAAAATGTGAATAAACCGAACAGAAACATTTAAACTTTTTTTATTATAAATCGTTTTACTGTCATAATTATTTTGCGCGATCGACGGTAAGGTTAAGCGAATAGGGTTGGTCATTATCCGATGCTCCGTTCATTACAAGGGATGCCAATTCGGAAGAGTGTTCTAAATTTGAATCATCTTTGCCACATTGGTTACATTAGAGGATTTCTCTCTCCTGCTCCTGTGCTCCTGATAATTGGAAAACAAAAATGCATTTAAAATTGCACAAACTTAACCCAAAGTCCACGGCTTTTTTTAAATGTTTAATAATTAATTATTCAATGGTTACTTTGTTTTCCTGCAACATTACGATGATAGATAGCCATCTTCCAATACCTGCTTTATTAACTTCAATATGTGAAACACTTCAAATTAAGTACACCATTGATCCCTTTTCTCCAATCTCCATTTAGACTATAGGAGAAGATACTCAGCAATTCTCTTATACATTTGATACGAGTATTATTGAATTTACTCTACCATTTCATGGATTCTACGCAGTTAGGCCGAAAATATAGTCCAGTAGTAGATAGTAGGCAATCATGGTTGTGATTTAGTTAGTATCATGGACGTTTCATGACCCTTTCTCCATATTCTTCACACCTGCATTCGTTAAGCATGCAATTTATTTAATCAAAGACACCTTTCACTTCCTCTGATATAAAATTTTACCATACATCCCGTTTTTAGGTAGCCTATCCTGTTGTCCCCAAGCACACCTTCAGGACGGAGAAATGTCCCATTTTCAGAAAAAGAGCAACCCACAGAAAGAATTTAAAAAAAAGACGCGAAAAACAAAAAAAATCCGATGGCAGCGCCTAGTAGCGCGGTGCTGACGGCATGCGCAATACATGTAAGTCGGTCAGAAGCCTGCTAGCTCGTTTGCTTTTCGGTTGGGAGTACGCGTAGACAACTCGCGCATCTTCCTCGGTGATTAATTATTGTTTTTTTATTATCGATGTGCGTTATTGTAGTTGATTTTAATTTCTTGTACGTGAACCCTTCTTTTTAACAATGCCTAAACGCAAGTTCACTTTTAATATTAACTTACAAACTACATAACCGTTTATAAAGCAAAGAAGTACTTCATCGGACGTCAGATGTGAAAAGTGTTGGACAGAATTAAGTGGAGCTCATGGAATAGATGTCTCGTTTTGAGGAACAAATAAGTGGCCAAGTTAATAATATCGAATGCGATCCGTTTTGAATTTTGCATACTCACTTTTTAGGATCTTGCGCAAAAATCATGTACTTTAACCTCACTTCGTGGCCCGCCTCCCACCTACTTGTATTACGGAAGAGCAGTCTGCCAGCAATAGACAGATTTCGGATTCCAAAGAATTGTCGTTTCCATTTTTTTAGTGACATAATATTTACTTTTAATGTAATTTGAAGGTTTAAGAGACCGCGTTTCTACTGCACTAATCTATCGTATAAAAAAAATAGTGCTAAAACTCAATTTGTTCCGTTACTATCATCGACTAGTACCTTCAGAATTAAGTGCCTCACCTTTGATTCCTATAAACGATAAGGGTGTTCAAAAAAACATTAATTTTATTACCTGAAATCAGCCTTTTTTAAATAGCTGAACAAGCTTACTTTTCCCCAGAAGAAAGATTTCTAAATTCACTAACTTATTTTCATTTATTCTAAGTATTCATTATTTACATATATTGCAGTCATATTTATTATTTTCATTCGCTCAAATAGTATAATATTATTATTTATGATATAATCATTTTTCTTCATCATACAAAATAAAATGGTACAAAAATAAGGGATAATAAACTGACTGATGTGATTAAAAATTCAATTTGACTTGTATTTGTTTTTCCCAGCTATTGAATTAAGAGTACATCATACATACATTAATTCGTGTCTTAATATATAAATAATTAAGATTTATTTTTAAGGAAAACACATTCTTATGTTTGTTTTTTATTTGTGAAGTTGTAATTATTCAGATTTACTTATTTATTTAATTAATTTGTAATATGACTGTCCTCCATACCAAATTAAACCTTACTAATGACACGACGTGTACTCCGTGAATTTTCTTCTATGAATATCAGTTGGGTGGATGATATAATATTACGCATATGATCAAAGCTTGAAAAAAGTACGTGGCCCCAAATCAAAACGGTATACATTATATATAATTGATTCGAATATTATACAATATTATCTGCACATGTATTCCTTATGATTGTATTAAGGTGCCAAATTACTCCCAAAAACATATTATGCAATTGGAACGCTTTTTACTGATTTTTAAAGTTATTAAAATTTTGTGGGACTAAAATATTGGAGCAGTAAAATAATTTTGTTCAGGGACATTATTTTTATAAAAAAATATTTCGCTTCGTCGTTGATAAATAAAAGAAGACTAAGTAAGAAAACTGTGTTTTAGCTAGAATGGTTATACATTTATATATTGGTATATTATGTATATACACTTAATAAGATATGATCTTAGACAAAACACATAAATACGTTAACACTCACTGCCCGGTGGGTGAAAACAAAACACGTCGGGCGGTGTGGGTAATTTTAAACCCATCTCAAGTTTTCGATTTTTCAACCGTTTTATGGGAGTTTTTTTATAGATATTTCATTTTAAATATGATCTAATGAAATGGCATGGTTTCTCTTAAAAAATGAAAAATATCAAGTATTAACAGACGCCCTACATAGCCAAAATACAAACAACCACTGAGCATGTGATTTTCTCGTCGGTTGGGGATTATTTCTACCTGTTTGAGTGTAACCGTGGTTATAAACAATGAAAATATATTAGTATTTTTCACGTAAACCGGATAAAAATAATTTAAACAAAATATTTATTGAAGTGAAGTAAATAAAATATTTATAAAATTACATTTTTTTTACACGAAACGCAATCAATAATATTTTAAGCAGAAGGAAATTACATATTTAAAAAAATAAGTATAACAATAGGCAACTTATACTCAAAATAGATATAATATTGATTGTGTTCTGTAAATTCCGGTCAGTAAATTGTTTGTTATTGTCAGAATATAATTGTTAAAAATATAAATAACAATTACCACATGGCTGACCCGCTTCTAACTGTGTTGGAACCGCATGGGTTACAAAACTTACAGGCAGGCGCAACGCCCCTCAAATAGTTATATTACTGGCATTGTCTAGGGGCTGCCAGACTGAAATAAGTCAGAACAAATAACAATATAAATCTGTACAATAATTGGACTGGCTCTCAATATATGGACGCATACCTGCTATCCTTTGTCAGCCCGCCGTAAAAAATATGCTTAAAATGTTGACAATATATGTTTCTGTGTAAGCGCTGAGATTCAATCCTGTAAAAGTTACTGTTAGGTCAGTTTTTGAGCGTTTTTTCACATTTTTATCAATAACTCAATTAAATCTCGTCTGATAACATTTATTTGTATCTCAAATTATTTAGAAATATTTAATAAAACGTTAGTTAGAAGGAAAACACCATTAAACGAATATGTGTAGCTTAATTCATATTTTTACAAACACTTGTGTCAGATCTGACCTACTACCGCAGAGGATGAATTAATATCTATACATTTCATCACTGCTCAAAGCTTAGTGGGTTAAGACATTTAACATTTCCTTTCGGTGCACTGATTTTTTAAAATTTATAATAACATTTTCTTTAAAAAACGTAACGTTATTTTTATGTGCTGCGCAATTAAATATTTTGTTTATTTATAACACTGTTGTATTTTAAGCACAAGCTGTCTATTTCATAAATAATATGTAATTATGAAACGTACGTATCACCAATACGCCAACATATTTTAAATCGATTATAATAAATCGAAGCTCTCATAACAATTCTAAATTTAGAACACTGATTTAAGCGATCATCTAAATATATGTAGGTATTTTGTCTGATTTTCAAAACATATTAATATATATGAATTAAGTACTTAAAAAATTGTTTAATTTTCGATAGACGAATTAAAATGGTAACATTCATTCGAAAGTATTAATATGAAAAAACTTGGATTAGTCATGGATAAGCCTCTAGACACGAGTTATGTTTGACACTTGTATCGAATGCGAGAAAATCAACAATTTTATTATTGTCTCTTTTTATTCAAAATTTCCTCTCTCGCATAATTTACATAACAAATAACGTCATTAATTATTTAACTATTAACCTCGTCTTGAAAGCATATCTAATTCGTGTATACTTTATTGAATTTCAAACTGGAAAAATGAAAGCATGCCGTTAAAGAAATAAGAATAAACTATAGTAACAAAATAAAATCATTTTCTGGTTTATTTTTAAATACAAAGTAGATTTTACGGAAATATGTATAATTAAATATTTTTACAATTAAAGCATCTGTTTCTTAATATGGTATTCCAATACTCCCAGATAAACTGTGATTTTCTGAATATTCGACAAATTTTCCAACCAGAGTTTTACTGCGTAGTGAATTTCGCAGAAAAATTTCAGCGCGCTTAGTCCGGCACGTGCGCCACGTATTTTCACCCCTGTTTATTGGATTAATCCAATAATGTATTATATTTCGGCACAATTTGGTCACGAGGTAAGAATTGCGGTATAATTTTTTCTAGCCAATATATTTTTACTGCATTTTTTTTTTGAAATTTTGTCTTCGGCTCGGCGCAGCGTCGCGGTCGGTGGGACACACTTGCCGACACTCGCGGCCGACTCGTATTTTGTTCGGGAAAGGGGGCCAGTTTCCCGCGCGGAATGTGACAGCGTGTGACGTCACGGATTAAATTCGCCGAGTCAGGTTGTCGGATATGGTTGTCATTTCGGCGTTGCGGGTTTGTTGACGTGGCGAGACGCAAAGTTTATTACGATAGTAAAATAGTTTGTCAGCCGGTTTGGTCTAACCAGTCTATGGATGTCCTCGGACATATGTATAATATATAGATAGGGTACGTATATTTTTAGCACGCTTAACTATTATGTATAACTTTTTTCTGCTATTTTGTCGTTAAATGTTTATAGAAAAACGTTATAGCGCGATATAACAGGAAAAAACTAATAATGTTTGCAAGGGTATCGTATTTTGGCGTAACTACGCCAATGCGGTGTGTTGTGTACAAGCATAAATGTAGTAAGAATCTCAGAATATGGAAGGAATTTGGCACTCATCCCAATCTGGATTCTGCTGATACCTCCAAAGATGTGGACTGTATAATTTTTCATTCACTATTTCCGTCAATACAAAGTATAGACGCAAAATCTCGAGATTAGTATAACATTGTAAACTGTTTCGTACATACTGTAACCGTACTGGTTCAAGGTTGGTGTCGTTGTCGAGAGAGAAAGGGAAAGGGGGGGGGAGGTAAAATGTGTTATTTTCCTTCAAAAATTTATATATTTATACACACGTAAATATATGCCCCAAACATAGTGCATTAGAGTCCACGTTAGAAAGTTTGCGCTTTCCAATCCACTATTAATACCTGAATTACAATATTTATGAAATCGTTTAAAACAGTAGAATGGTAGAAAGTAGTAAAACAGTAGAAAGTATATATAGTAACCCCGCTGTGTCGGGTTAGGGACCAGACCATTGCTGCAAGGTGAAAATCGTCTTAAAGCGAAGCAAGTATTAATTAAATATCAAGTGTTTATAAATGTCTAAGAATAGGTATATATTTTTAAAAATAAAAATGTAAATATTATAGGTAATAAGAGACTAATTCTTTTCTTACTATTCATTGAATAAATCATCTGGTACTAATATTTTATTAATACTAATATTATACACCATCGAGGGGGTCATTTTTTATTCTGCATTGCGGCCCAATTTTTGTATTTACGGCACTGCCTCTATCTATCTTTATTTTTTTATTTTATTACATTCAGTCATTACTAACATTATCATCATAACACCATCATAGGTTGGCTCCGATATCATCGTACCAGAGCCATACCTGTATAATTTGACGTGAGACTCATTATCACTTTAAATTCAGAAGGCACCAAAAATAAGCTATAGAAATCATTTACCCTGAAAAGTGGAAGGTAGACGTCACATTTATGTGTTGCTGTCGCAGAACTCAGTCACATCCGGCAGAAAATCTGGCAGAGAGCCAGTAGAATGCTACGTTATGTCTCTCTAGCCACTGCTCTTCCTGGCATCGTCCATCCCAGCAACCCCCAGCGAGAAACCCACACCCTAAAAATTACCGGTTATGTCCAAGATTCCTTTGATTTCTTAATAGATCTATTCCTTCTAATCCCGTAATCACGAATCTATCTTTATTATTATGATTTGTAATGGCGAGGTGCCACCTCCGGCAACACCCTATTCTACATAAACCTAATGAATGCTATTCTAAAAGACAGCCACCATTGCGCTGTGAAACGATGTGCTATTTGCCAGCCGAAAGAAAAAAGAAATTTTGCCCGAGATGTGGCCACAGGTACTCTCGCAGATCTGACCTTCGCTCGCACCTGACCCGGCTAGACGTAACTTCTAACAGCTGCGGTAAATAGTCGTTTACACCTGCAATCGAGACACCTCGCTACATGTTTTTGCTTAGTATTTTAAACTCATTCATTATAATTTTTAACTTTTATATAATCTTTCCAATGGATAAACTAGTATTCCACTTATAATAGTAATATGTTGAAATACTCCATAACTATGTTATGAGAATGCAACTTCACGATAAAAAAGTTTTCTCTTTTAAAAATAAGTTATTTTTTGATTTAGTTGCCTGTTTTTCATTTTGAACTGACTGGCAAAATTAAAACACCCACCTGCATGTAAATATGAGATTCAAATTTTTCATCCTGCTAAAATCTGTTTTATAATTTGTACAGTTTTATCTCTGTTTCCACAAATAAAGCTATTAAATCAAATTTGAAATGATCTTAAACAAATTAGATTAATTAATTAGAAAGATAAACAGATAAATTTGTCTGCCGAAAAATATTTGCTTACCACCAATCTTGTAAGTAATGTCAGTGGTTGTAGATAAATAATTATTTAAAAGACAAAATTATAGATATTTCATAGAGACGAAGTTATTTATATTATATTATATGAGAAGTATGGGTATTACAGGGCTTACGATCTGTCTTCTGTTGGCTTAAGTGATTAATTTACAAAGAGTAACGTTCACCAATTCCACCCACAATCAACCTCCACATCTATCAAACTTTTGGAAGATATATATATGTTACTATGTAAAAACATTTCAAGTACAACTTTGCTGTCGCCATCTATGGTTTGAAATTTGATTTTCATTCCCCTGAAACAGCATAGATGTCACTAATGAGAATCTTATTTTTTAGAAATATGAAAGCTGTATATATGAGGAATGATTAACATATTATACTAAAATTCGCCTGAAAGGTCAATTTTAAATTTTATATATTTCTTATTTAGACTAGTATATTATATTAACAATATTTGAGTATGTCCAAGAACACACAATTACTGGATTTTTACTTTCAAAGGCATTGTGTGTTCTTGGACATCCTCAAATATTGTTAATTTTTCAAAAATTAATCCGCATGTTAAAATTTGTAATTTGTAAACAAGTATTAGTTGAATTTAAATAAAATAACATTATAAATGTTATTTACGTAAAAGTGATTTGAATAATCAATGAGTAGCTTGTTGGTGTAGTGGTTAGGACGTTGGCTTAGTGATCTAATGGTCGAGGGTTCGCGCCTCGTTCCAGGACACCACCAAGTTAGTCCTATTTTCATAGGACAAGCATTTAACTTAGTTTAAAAATAGTAAGAAAATTGATGTGACATGTGTTCTATTAAATCTCTATCTAATCATATCTATTAAAAAAAAATAATAATAATATTCAAATTTGAATAAGTATTAATTCACGATAAAAAAAATTCCGTTGCCAAGAATAACGCAAATAAACGCGTAATTAAATATGTAATAATAAAAAATCTTTTTGTTAAATCAAATATTTCAATTCATTGTTAGTCCCGGCCGAAGGCTGACTGAACTGGAACTTTAATACAAATTGCGGCTAGAAGTGGTGCCAATCAATTGTGGTGGCATATTTGAGCAGAGAACCAACGCCATCATACATATTACATAATACGCTACAATATTACATATTGAAATATAATTTAATAAATGTAGAGATAATTGAAGCTCATTAAAAATGTACCAGTGAGAGACATTTAATAAATATATAAATATTAATTTATTGTTGTAAATCGATGGTTAAATAAACATAATTTTTATATCACAAATATTGAATTTTTCGCGATAATCTATATTTATTTAAAATTTTGAAAAAATAACACAAATAATGACGAAAAATTAATACAAAAAAAAAACAAAAATACAAGTAGAAAAAATAAATAATTTGACATAATAACCACACATTTTCACTATATAAAATTAACAGCAGAACTTTTTGTTTTATGTTGTAATGTGACATAGATAAAAATAATAAAAGCACATATAACACCAGATGCATCCTGTCGGTAATGACAGGAAATCAATGTTTTTTTAAAAAAAAAAACATGAAAGGACTTACCTAAGTATTTATTTATCGACCAACAAATATTAATGTAATATATTTAAAATCGTCTTATTTTTTGAGAAATTATTGTATAATTTTGTTGCTATGCGACATGCGCAGACGCAGAGGGGCTTATTATTTAAAATGCTATAAGCGGGTTAACACGCCAAGATATAAGTGAATTAACGTGCGCTTTTGAACCTTGCAAACTTGCATCCCTTAATTCTTTAAAGTCATATTTTTAAATCATTTTGTCATCTGTGGACGACAGGTCCCAGCTTTTAACAGATAAGTCAAGACCTTTAAAGCCTAGTCTTACCCTATGTGGTGTCTTTTATTTAAATAAAGTTGGCAGTTAAAAGGTTACGATATTTTAACCTATTTTCACGTGATAATATTATTGAAAAATGGTTACCATCGAACAATTATTTAACTTTTTATCGGTGTTCGCACACAAAAACAAATATTGTAAAAATTCTACTGAAACGGTAACCCACCTGCGTTTTGGGAAGATTATAGATTGGATTTAATCTTATCCAATTCAGTAGTCACAGATATAAATGCCTTAGTAAAATGGAAGTAGGTACCTTCTATATCTACAGCAACGCAAAAAAAACTTGTTGAAAACAAATTAAAAATACTTTTATAAGTCTGTTCAGCCCTCCTCCGTAGGGGTGGAATAATTCAAATTTGTTTGACCTTCTATACAATAAAGTCTTTACCGACCAACTATAAAAGTTCGAGATTCGATTTATTCAAAGACGTGACTGAACTCCAGATTTCTTTTATGAACAAGTGTTTTGTGTTAAATCTGAAACTCAATCCCAGGTCAATATTTTATCATTTGAAAACGAGGTCAAAATTATACAGTAAAAATTAATATAATGGATAGCGGGCCGTATATTTTATTTAAATTTAAATAAACGAGAGCACAATAACGGGTGTTTTCTTTTTATACAAAAGTTATTTTTAAATGCCAAAACATATAATATATATTTATACGATATGTTAGAGGATAATTAGGACTAAGTGACTCTCGTAATAAAATTTGATATTTGTTTGCACATTAGAAGTGAACATACAATTATATAATACACTTATTAGTTGACTGTGTGGGATAAAGTAGGCATCCACATCTGATATATAAAGCATTATCCTGGCTACTTTGCTAGACTACCATCTGTGTTAAAGTAGCCAGTTTTTTTATTGCTGTTGTGGTGTTGTTTAAATAAAAAATTTAAAAAATAGTAAGATTTGACAGTGATGTAAAAAATAGAGACAATAAAAAAAAGTAGTGAATGTGTGTAACTTCATTTAAACTATCCCCTCAATACTTTCATAAATTGATCAAACCATTCCTGACCGGACACCAAGTTCTCGATTTTTAATTCATAACAATATTTTTAATACAAATTAAGGCTATTTCTCTTCCCGGCTTAAAATATTTAATTACTACAACGATCTTATCTTATTTATTAACGCTAACCTGGATATTAGTGATGAGCTCAAAATCACGAACCGTGAATCATTCACTGATATCTTTGGGTCACATTCGCTATCAGGATTGAATATCTGGAAATATCGTGATTCGTAAATCATTTTTAAATTTAATTTATATTTGGTTGTGAACCATGATTCGACACCTGCGCATTTGAGATGAAAATGTTCATGAAGAAATGACGTTATAATTCATGATCAGCGCCCTATAGTAGATTCTGCAAAACGTTTTACGTATTTGATCTAAAACGCTGAGAATTTGACTCAAAAAATTTATAATCGCATTTAACTCACATTTTTATAATCATTTTCATTCTCTTTGTGATGATGTTAAATTAGATATAAGTACATTAATTATTTGTGCTAGAATAATATAAGTTTTAATAATATTAATAAATATGCTCAAATTTTTATTTTTTTTATTTATTTAGTGTGTTGTGATATGGTGCGGCATGTGCGCATTAGTAATGAAACTGTGATCACAGTCACAGTTTTCAATCACTGATATTATCGTATACCAATCACAATCACACCAGTGAGTCATAAATCATAGTCATAGATTTTCAACACGAAACAGTCATAGTTTAAAAGCAAAATTGTATTGCATACGGTTAATAACTAAGAAATACAGAAAGAAAAGGTATAAAACAATCAAAATAAAAAATTACACCCAAAAATATCTCAAAAAAAAAAATTAAAGGAAAAAATTTAAATTCTATCTCTGCCTGGTTGCCAAAATTGTGTTCGTAACAGTATCCAAAGTTGCCAATGTATGTTGTGATAGTAAAATGCAAAATATTTCAAACGGGTATTTTTTCTTTTCAAATAAGCTTATATAATTTTTAATCACACACAACTATATCAGTCAATTAAGCTAATTGTTAACATTAAGAATAAGATAACATTCAATAGATAATATGACAAATAGTTCACAACTCAAAATAACAAGTATGTCATCCAATAAAAGAAAACAATTATTTTTCGGATATCACATGTAAGTCATTTTGTCTATTTTCTGAATCAATTATTAATAACAATCAAAATTATTACACTGTGTGCTTTACGACATAGAAAAAATGAACTGAGAATTGATAAATAATAAAATTATATTTTTAAGGAGAACACATTCTTATTGTGAAGTTGTAATTATTCAGAACATAAGTCTATGATATTTTAAATATCAATTAAATGTACTAATTAGAAAGATATACATATTAAATGAATTTTATAGAAAAATATTGTTTTTGCGCTACTAATTCTGGCTTACTAATCGGTTTACTCAAAGGTATTTGAGATTCCGTAAAAACGATGTACATGGGTTTCAAATAATGGAACGACAGATGTTGTAACATATAGGTTCGAAAATTTGTCGTCAAAGTAGTATATTTGATAATGCACCTTCCCCGAATTGGAAAAAGAGATCCAGGTTCGAATCCCGGTAGCATAAAAACAATATTTTTCGATAACTTTGATTTTATATGTATATCTTTATAATGAACATATTTAATTAGTATATATATATATATACATATATTACTATATTATATATAATATATAATATAGTATTCAATATTATATATAATATAGTATTCAATAAACTAATATTACAGCTGAAACACCATTCACTAGTATCCAATCAATCTTTATAATTAATCATAATAATTTTTATGTGTATTTCTCGTGTATTTCACATCTGAATATGATTTTCTGAGATTGCTGTGAGCTTCTACACTCAATTCTTCACAATTCAACGTATTTTTTTAAATTAACCCATGACTGCCCAATTAGGTGAACACCGGTCTCCGTGGATTAAACGCCATACCGATATTATTTATTTGTATAAATATGAGCCCCCCCTTCAACAACACTGTACATGTTTTACAAATTAAACCTTGATAGACAGACAGAGCCCCGGCCATCTTGAATGATATACAGTGTTGTTGCAGGGAAGCTCACTTAGAAATTATGTTCAATAATATTTATAATTATATTTTATGATTGTTTAATTCTATGCCCAATGTTGGTCTCATATATATTTTACTTATTTCAATACAAAAGAGACGTAATGGTTCGAGTGCTTCATATATGTTAAGATTAGAGACTTAAATTACTCGACGTCGTCAACTACTCGAGTATTGAGTAGTAAAATTTTTAAATACTTGAGTACTCAAGTATACTCGAGTAGTTTCCAATATACCAAAATAGCTATTTATAATTCAAATTCATACATATAATAAATAAATAAATAAATATAAAATAAATAAAAAAATTAACTTTATTTACAAATTTATTTCAATTTTAAACCAATATAGAATTAAATGTTTTGTTTTAATAATTCCCGCTTTTGAGAAAACTCTCTCGGTTGTTGTTACGTCGGTCTTATTATTAACAGTGAATTAAATAATAGATCTAATTTTTCCGTCCGCTTTTTACATGTATCCAATTTCTTGAAAACATAAAATATACAGATGTTTTGGTTTATAATTTCCACTGATGGATTAGTACAAATATATGCATGTAATATAATTTACTGCTTTTACAACAGTTTACCCCACAGGTGAATCCATTAAAAGATTTTTTATCGATATTTTATATTGTTTATTGCCATTGATAAGATAAGTCAAGAGGACACGAAGACCCAATATAAATGATTCCGTTGTATCCTATTAGCGTAGCCGTCGACCGAGAGTATGCAAAAAATCATATTTGATAGAACCGTTCTAATCCGGCCAGTAAATGCCAATCGCAGAATGCAACTAAATATATAATTTTTTTATTTACGAATATTACTCGAGTATTTATCAAAATATTCGAATATCGAGTACTTAAAAAATGAACGAGTATAGTTGAGTATCGAGTACTTCAGTACTCGAATTAGAAATTCTAATCAGGATAGATCAGAATGAGAAATATGAAAAAATCACATAATTTCAACGGTAATAATAATATTTAAAAAAAAATTAAAATAAATCCATCCATCCATCAAGATATATACACGGAATACATATCACATCAACATTTTTTACTATTTTCAAACTAAGCTAAACGCTTGTACTATAAAAATAGTACTAACTTGCTGATGTTCTGGAGCAAAGCACGAACTTCCGACTACGAGATCACTAGGCCAGCGTTTTAACCACTTCACCAACAAACTACTCGTATATTGTTATACTCTGTACACTGATATCGTAAACCTAAATAGAAATAGGAATACCGTTACAGAAAAGAGAATTTAATACAAAAACAAAGTAAAACATTCATTATTCAGTTACTATGTAGCTAAAACTGGAGCAAAAAATGTAAGAATGTAAAAATATTTTAGACAAGCTTGTAAAAATATATAAAATAAATTATACGAAAATTTTACGTGACATTTTTCTCTGCTATTTTATATTTCCACTTTTTCGAGCGAGTGTTGTGATTGTTTCAGATCTGATGAAGTAGCAGTCTTTTCCATCAGATCTTTAACATTATCTCTGTGATGTTGAACAGAGATAGGGGTTTGATGTAGCCAAGGGAGAGTTTCGTCGGAGGGGGTGGGTGAATTGTTGGGTGAATTTGGAACCATGCGGCGGACTTGGTTATTCTACGACCCCAACAGCTTAAATGAAAAGTTTGGTTAAGAAAGTATAGTGGCCCGAGAATATTCGATCGTGCGATAACCTTAGAGAAAATAATAATATGCATTTGCTTACAATTTTTCAAGTTAATTGTAAAGATTAAGGATTTTATTAAATATAGATATTCAACGCGTTTCGTATGCTAATAAATACAAATTCGTAGACTCCAATTCGAAGAATATATCTACAGAGTTGGGCAATTTGAACTGACTGATGTAAAATGCATATAAATTTTGTAATTTAAATATTTATTTAAAAAAATAATTATTACATGAAAGTGTGTTTTGTTACCTTTTTTAAATCTATGTGTGGAAAATAACACCATTTAAATGAGCTTCATTTTTTTGTTAATAAATACATTTTTTTCAAGTAAACTCGGCCTTTTATGTAGTCCCACAAAAATAAATCAGGCGCCGTCAAATCTGGGGAACGGGGAGGTCAAGCAAACTCTGGATTTTTTTAAATTAGCTGGTTTCTGAAAATAGATCGTCTCGAAACGTTATAAAAAAAACTTTAACGCGCTATTGCACTGGGTATGAACCCATTATAAACTTTCATAAATTCTTTATTATCTGCAAAAATATATATAATTAAAAATAAACCACACCAAAGTTACACATTTTTAAAAACAGTCAGCCCAAGTTGGTCTATCCTTTACCGTCTATAATGGCTTAATCAAATGCTATAAAATATATATTTTCTTTCTACATAAATATAAAAAAATATATTATGCAAAAATATTTTTATTCTGAGAAACCTGAAATTAAAAAAAAATACAAATATTATTTACTCACCCAAACTACCCTTTTATTTTGATACACTCATGGTTTTTGGTTATTAATTCTTCGTATGTTACTACTTCATCTGGTTTATTATTTTGTTATTTGTGAAGATATAAATATTTTTATATTTTCTCAAACATGAGCGAAATTCTAGATAAATATTGTATTATCACGAAAATAAATATTATAAAATAATTATGTACTAAAAATATCCCAAATATCAAAAAAAAATATATTTAATATTTCAGTAAAATGTATGAAGTAAATTTTTAATTTTTATGAATATTTTTAATGAATCACAGCACGTCTAAAAAATGTGAAAATAATTAAGCTCTACACTTTATATATATTAAAAAATGATTTAAATGAGATTTCAAACGAGTTGTATTTCTCTTTCTAAACAATCCTTATTATAAGTAGATTAACTTTAAAGGACCTCGACATTAAAGTTGTTAGTGTCATTGAATATATTCAAACCCCAGTTTCAGAAAATGTTAAGTGATTTACGACTCGAAATGCTATAAATATTAATTTCATATTCAGAGAACATTATTGGAATCTGGAACTGTATTCAAAAGCATATCAAATATACCTTTACGGCTTTTTAATAGCAACGTGAACTAAAAATCTATGTATAATTTCGACCTTAAAATATTTGGCTAGCGGGACAACTCACCAAAATGTATTTTTTATCTACGCAAACCGCAAAATGACAATCGAACTGTTTCCTTCTTTTTTACTTTTGGGTTTATGTAAGCTCACTTATGTTTAAAAATGTATGCACGCGGATTGATATGTAAAATAGTGCATCGGTCGCATGTGCAATGATTTATTTTATTTGAACTCATTTGAATTTCAAAACGAGCCATATCTTACGCCATAGATAAAGTTCAACGAGCAGAAGTGAGTTGATAATATATCTATGATTTATGTATTAGACTATCATTTTGCTATCGCTTCCATGGTTAACATAGATTTTGTCTGGGGCAATATTTTTATAACTTAAAAAAATTATGATTTATTGAACTCTTGTGGTTAGTTAAAATAATAATAATTTTATATATTTGTTTATTTATTCTTAATTTAGTGCATACATGTATGTATATATGTGTCATCCCATAAATTCTTTTATTTTTCAAAATAAAGATAAACAAAATTATTTTTTAATCAAAATATAGTCTCCTTAATTTTTTACAATGCTTTTACATCTTTCTGGTAGGCTTGCAAGGCCCTTCTTCCAATATTCACTTGTACGCAACAAATAATAGTCCTTCAGTACTGTTCTGAACTCGTTTACAGAATTAATATTTTTTTCGTCTAAATGATTTTGAAGGCTGCGGAATAAATAATAATCAGATGGGGCAATGTCCGGCAAATATGGTGGGTGAGGCATCGTTTCCGAAAAAGGTTCATTCGTGAGACGTGACACCGAAGAAGAGCACATATTCACTCTCTGCACGCGATTAGACTCTGAAAGTTTGTGAGGAACCCGTTGACCCAATTTGCTGACTTTTTCGATGGCACGCAGGTGTCGACGAACGGTTGAATGACTAAATCAAAGCTTCTCTGCCAGTTTCTCAACAGTTACCACAACAGGTGTTCCTTTGTCTGGATTTCTTCATTCGCTGTGGCCACAGGTCTCAAGTTTTGATTTCTCTGGTTGTATGACAATCTTACCTATTTTCGTACAGAAACCGATCTCACGACAATAGCGTAATCTACTTCACAAAGTCTGACGAACAGTTCAACTCCACATGATAGGACGATAACTTGTTAACTTAACAGTCTAACGCACTCCAATAGCAAACGTTAACTAGTTCAAAATCATAGATAATATACCACAGAAAAAGGCATAGATTGGAAGTGTGGGGGGACAGGTAAGTAATAGAACGAGAACCAAGATGTCTTTACAGTAGTGAATCCAGATATGTGGTGACCGGCGATCCATGGATCTGTCATGTAGATCAAAAATTTAGTGATAATCTATTTGTATGTTTTATTTATCATTTAATAAATAATAAATAAATAAAAATAATATATTTTTTGGCAACCTTAGACTACGATTGAAATAAAATTGAAATGATTTATTTTGAAGTAAAATGTAGACATGCACTATTACATTATTTCAATGTTATAAATAAAATAAATTGATACGATAAAAAAGTTTTCCGGTACAATTCAGGATGTAATGTTAAATTCTTATTTAAAGAAACAGCGAGGAATTCTCAGAATATAAAATAATCCTCAGGGAATCGACGGAACATCTCCACAAAGAAGGCTGAACGAGATTCTAAGTTATAAAACAGACAGGTCAAAAGTGACCCTCCAGCTTTCGATCACTCATGATTAGATTTGTACTCCTTACATGTATTCTGCCCCCGCCTTATAATGTCCGCACAACCTTTTTTCCTAGTATTGTTTATTGTTAGTTACCCTTCGGTCCCAAGGAAGGTGTAAATTTCCAAAGGGGCTGCAACCCCTTCTTTCTTATTACGTTTGACTAGGAGCACAGAACACTTGGAGAGGTGAAGTTTGTATCATAAATCTCTCGAAAAGTTGCGAGCCCGCAGGAGCGGATTGAAACTTTTTCCTCCACGGGGTATGTCGGCCGAAACCTGCCTCACCTTTGTGCCATGCTGGAATTTCCATAAAGAATTTCTTTCCACAAAATCCTTCATTGAATATATAAGTAATTAAATATAATATTATAATTTTATGACAGTGTTCAAAATAATGGTTTGACTGTTTAAATTATTATTTTTAATTCACGTATCATAATATATCTTCCTACCAAGGCAGTCCGTCCAATCGTAAATGCATTCATGGTGTCATGTGTAGACTATTGTAATAGTATTTATGCTAGCCTGCTAATATTTCAGCCGGTTAAATTATAATCTATGTATTCTGAATGCGATAGTACATATAATATATGAAACACCTAAATTCACTCATATAACATTCTTTTTTTAATCCGTTTCTCTGAAAGAGTAGAATTTGAATTGTGCTAGTCGGTGTACAAAGCAACACATAACATGGCTCCTCTATATCTTCGAGTGCTCTGAATCCCAGACAACTTCAATGGTGGACGTCAAATGCAAATGAGCAAATGCAAAAATAAGTAGTATAAGGAATATTGGCATCTGAAACTTATTTTAAAAAAAGGACAATGAAAACACACCTTTTCACGAAATCAAATTAATAAGTTCAAATTATTTTTTAAAATACTTATGTAGGACTAAACAGATTAAGTGTAAAACACCGTTGAGGTGAAATTTATTATCATTTATAGTACATACCTATATTGGAATTTTCACAATCGAAAATCTTTCTACCAGAGCAATTATGACCGCAGTGCTGCCGACACTATAAGATAAATATTTGGTGCCATTTGATTAGATTTCTGACGCGCTCTTCTAGTGAACTATTGGTAGAAATCTTTGCCAGATTTGTCCAGTGAACGGGATCCATCTATTCTAACTTAAACCACCGATTTTTCCATGATATCTTCAAGCCTTGAGATACATTACTTCTATTGACTATCTAGTGCGGTGTTTACCAAAGTGTGGTTCGCGTGTTATATTTTGGCTACCAACGTACTTTACAGTTTATCAAATTAGATACAACTTATACAAGTTAATTTCATACCTACATATTCCTTTTGTTTCTGTTTTAGAGTAGTCAGGTCAATGAACGCATTTAGGGGATTACCAAGTTAGTCCTGTTTTCAAAATAGTCTGAATATTGAAGTGACACGTACTCCGTGCATGCATCTCTATTAAAAAAAGCCTTTATAAACCAAAAATTCGACAGCCACAATATGTATTTCATTGATAAATACTGATAAAGAGTGACATGTTAATATTTTTTTTTAATTCTAATACAAATTTTCCTGTTTTTACCAAACTTTTCAGTGAAACAGTTTTACGTGTGTATTTTAATATCATATTTTAATATTTGTTCGTTTTATCATAATTAAATTAACCATACAATGCATTGTTTATCTGGAATGCGCCTGATGGCAAGATTTTAAGTTACAATAATTTGTAAGCAAAATAAAAGACAAATCACGCGATAAAAATAAATGTTATTTAAATTATCTTATCATTTTAATATACATTGTGATGTTTGAATTTGCGCGCCGAAGTCTGGGTAGCTTACTTTGCCAACGTATGATGATTGGTTGTCTAAATGGATGAATCCGGGACGAGAATCCGACTCTGGCGGGCAGCGAGACGTCACTTTTTGGTGACGCCGTGCTCTGAAGGAATACGGCGGCGAGAGATGATTTAAATTAAGAGTGAGATCACCGCGGTGGACTCAGGGATGTATGGGCCTATTCCACCCGCGGGTTGAGAAGAAACTCCACTGCAACGAGCAAGGAGGCGACATTCGAGCGATGGGCGATGGATGAGTCTTATGGACAAGGCTGAAGCGGGATGGTGTCCGGTCTATTTCCTGGAGCAAGAGATGAGCGGGCAGGTGGCGGCCCGGTTTGGCCGCGTTGGCTGATGTTGGCAAATAGATAAAGCGACCTCCCTCAGATGAATGTTGACCTGAAGAAAGAAGATTTAAAGAACATTGTACGTGCATACAATGTCGGGATTAATTATGATTTGTGAATAAATGTGTAATGTGAAAAGCAGAGTTGCCTTTGAATCAATTATTACCCCAGACTGAGATAGATCGGTGCTAGGTCCCAATGGCATCCTGTCCTCTAGAGCCCAAAGGCACCGTAACAATGTATAGTATAATATTTTGAAAGTTATTATATCTTATTAATAGCGTGATTTCTGAGAATTGGTAAAGGTACGTGTTTACTTGATACGTCATTCTAATTCCAAGGCAAAACATATGGGCTGATGATTCATTAATCGAATAGATCGGATCTCAGAGAGAAATTTTATCAATATTGGCAATATAATAAAAGCCTACATGACCTGCCTGCTTCCTGTGTGTATTATTAAAACCGATAAAATGATTATTAATAAAGTTTAAATTACGTAAAGATCAAAAGAATTAGGACATTGCGCCGGTCAAAGAATCAGCCCTGGTACCGCCGTGTCTTTTGTGCTGCAAACTAAAAAGTAATATTACCCTGGAAATGTGTTGAGTTATTATTTTCCCTTTTTCATATTATAACTTTCTCGGGGGTTATTTTAGGAACTGCGAGGATCCTAAATTGGAAGGTCCCGTTATATTCGCCATAAGTTCTCCCCCGACCGAAAATGGGTGCCGTAAAATTAATTCCTCTACTTCATAATGAAGGTAAAATAAAGACCCGTTTTAATTGCACATTTTCGAAATAGGGAAAAGAATATTTTTTTAATATTTTTGATGGAAAATCATTTTTGCAATCAATAGTTATGTGCCAGTGAAAATGTAGGTTTCAATGGAAAAATACATATTCTTAACAACACTTATTTTTTTGGCATTATTATTAGGGCATTATCAATTTAACAACTTATATTTATATTTAGTGGGGGATAGCTATGCAATTTTATTTGCTATATAATTATTCTAAGTAACCATTTTGTTTCAATACTCTGACATTTTAATCTCATAAGTAATATGTATATAAGGACAGCTCCATGATTTTATAACACGGCCAGAGAGATATATATGATATTTGGATGATTAGATATAAATACAAGATATTGAGTTAAATTATTAGATTGATATTACCCTTACAAGGCGAAACGGGTCTCAAGTAAATTAAACGAGTTGAATCAAATACAAGTCTTTTATTTTCACATATGTGATGTATTCTTAACCTTGGTTGAATCATTATCTTCGTTATGGATTATGGGTACCGTCAACTAAAGTCCAAATAGCCATAATAACAATTGGCCTCTTTAACACCGCTTAGTGCAAGCATTAGTTAAGGCCCATGTTCACGGAAGGAGGCACGATGAAAAAATCTCAGAAATTTAGTTGAGATACGTCTCAATACCATGTGTTGAGATTTTGATCTGGAAATAAACTAAGAGATCAGCTTAAGATTGGCAAAAAGAGACAAAAATTCAGACCAGCATACACTATTCGATCTGATAGCCAGATTTGATATGTGCACGCAGACATTACCTAAAACCACCATAGATCAGTACAACTATCTATTCTGAAAGATATCAGTTATTCAGATTAATCGGAGATATTGAATTATCAATAATTCGAGTTATTCAGAGATTCAAAATCACTTAGCTGACATTCGACGTTTGACGTACGCGACGAGCGTGAAATAAGTCGCGAAAAAGTGAATCTCTGAAACGTAGTGCGTACACGGGGACTAGAAAGTTATCTTCAAAGAACCTCATGGGAGCAAAATCCGAATCTCATAGATTGTCTCGAGCCGAAAACGTTTTAAAAATCTAATTCGTGAACGGGCTGTTACATCATTAAACGAATATAAGAGACAAAACAAATTACTAATAGTGAATTCAAAGATTTAATAAAATGTTATTATTTATTTTTATTATTTTTGTCCAAAATGTGTCGTATAAAATCACCATGGAATTATAATAAATAATATGTAACTAGGGATTTCGGGTTACTGGGATTTTGGGTTATCGGGATTTTGGCATGGCAAGATTTTTAATCATTGAGATATGATTTTAAATCCCTTCTACACATATATTACTTCTTTCACTTGGTTCTTATTTTCTCATCATAGATAATTTTAATTAATTATGCCAGTGTGACATAATATAGCCTCCTTGATTTTATTGTTTCATAAATAATTCGTTCTATATCAATTCTAACGTATTACTTATTTTTGCTTTTGAATTTCGACGTATGTTTACTATTATTTTCCTATCTCTTTGTTTCTCAATCATCAATTCTTAGTCTTACTTCACATTCTTAACGATCCAACTTTTAGATAAACAAAGAAATTAATCCGCTTTTATACTTATAAATTTTGCCGGTATTCGTAATTTAGTACACTTTGCAATTTAGTATTTCAGAAAATAAGACGTAAAAACAAAATTATGCAACAAGAATATTTTAAGAGTTTTCATTTTGAACTCAATATCATCTTTTTTTATTTTTTATTTATTATCTTTGTTTTATTAACCACTGAATTGAGTTTAAATACATCTACCGGTTTCGAAAAATACCATTTTCTTCTTCAGAATGTCATAACTATCTAAAAACATATATCATTGTTTCTTCACGAGAATCTATTTTGAAAAAAAAACAATTATTTAAAAAATAAATTTAGTACCTAACTCGAATTGTTGCTTAATACAAATTTAGTCGAATAATTTTTAGGAAAAAATTTTAGAATGGGATTCGTAGTTAAATTTAGTTGGTTGCTTATAATTTTTTGATTAGTTTTACATGCTTTATTTATCTCCAATGACTCCAAATTATTTAATTTGTGACCAACATCATTTATATGCAAAATTGATATAGGTAATTTGAGTTAGATACTAAATTAATTTTTTAAATAATTGTTTTTTTTTTATAAAATATTTTTTAAAAATAGATTCTGGTGAAGAAACAATGATATATGTTTTTAGTTAGTTATGACATCCTGAAGAAGAAAATTGTATTTTTCAAAACCGGTAGATGTATTTAAACTCAATTCAGTGGTTAATAAAACAAAGATAATAAATAAAAAATATGAATTTTAAGCACAAAGTAAATACTGCTAATTTTAAAAGTATCAATATCATCTCTTTATTTTATGAATGCAGAGAAAATTTCTAAAAAATTCATTGTATAAGTCATCATATCTAGTATTATATAATACATTTAACTATCAACTATTTAAAAGCATTATGCATCAGGTTAAATTATTATTTTCATTTCCGTTAGCAATTAACATATAAATGAACAAAAGTCCAATTAAAAAAGATGAAAATCAATCTATTCTTCAAAATACATATAAAGTATTTTTTGTCTGTTGCCTACCCGTTTCCGTGGTGTAGTGGTTATCACATCCGCCTAACACGCGGAAGGCCCCCGGTTCGATCCCGGGCGGAAACATTTTTTTATCAGCATTGTTTTATAAAGGAAATTAAAAATACGCAGCATAACGTAATTAAAAAACGTAACGTAACGTAAAAATAATTATTATGGCTTTTAATACATGTGTAATTATTCGACACGTAAATAATTTCATTAACAACCCTATAGTTAGGCTTGTTACTATATTACAAAAAAAATATATAGCTGTGATTAATGATTAAAAATGCATTTTTGAAAATTATAAGGAAAATTTTGTCAAATTTATGAACAAAATTAGTAGGAACCTACATCCTAAAATCTTTTTAATTTTTTTATGTACGTATCTACAAATAATACTTCTAGGTCTTTTGTCTTTTTCTATATTCTATAATTAACAAATATTAATTGTTTTCAGTATAGTATGAGCACCTTGTTTACCTACAACTGTTATCGAACTCCTACCAACACCACGACACTTAATGTTATAAGATGTGTCACGTCGTCTACCTCTAGCGCCAAGGGAGTGACTGTCGAACTATATCGATGGTATCAGGGAGCATTTAACTCCTTCCTTAAATTATAATACATTTGTCTATTGATTATTATTTATTAATTTAATACTTTAAATCCTTCATTAAAATAAAATAAAATTATGCTAATACCGTTACTTTGAAAGTCTTAAAATGAAAACAAAAGAAAGTAGTAAGAAACAAGTTCTTAATTGAGACAGTGCATTCTACCGTATCTACTATTGCTTAAGCAATGAAAACATCGAATACGTTTACCGATCAATACGACTAATGACAAAGACAGTGAAACGGAACCTGGTTGTTAAGTGAAGACTGACTGTAATTAATTATCGAAAAATAATGTATTTTACCAGTAAATTATGTTAAAATCGTACCATTATTGATAATAAAAAAATATACTATCATTATATATAAGTACTGGTAATTTCTTATTTTAAATTCCTCGACACGCGCCCCGAGGATTCGTCCTCAGCCCGAGTCCTCAACCTTCACGCAACAAACTTCAGAAGAGGAAAATCTCTTTTAATACCCTGGCGCCATTTTTTTAACGGGGGGTTGCCAAGTTTAAAGCCTTCGAGCATATGCGTAAGTTGGGGCAACTTTTAGCCCGCGGGAAGCAAAGTGCGGTCAGCCCAGTAGTTTAACTCCAGCCACCCCCACCCCCGCCCAACTCGGCTGCTTTTATTTTTCTGTGCAAAGCGTGTCGCGAAAGTTTCTCAACACGGAAGCTTCGCCGGCAAAATGCCACTCAGATGAACTTCAAAACGATTTTTAATTTGTTTTTGTGATCTAGTTAACATCAATCGTGAACTTCTTCAATTTCAACTCTTTCTTCTGTATGACAATAGCTACTACGATTTTGGAATGGCTATATTCGTAAGGGACCCTCACTAGAAATGTTAATTTAAATACAAAAATTATTTTTATTATTATCTCGCTATTCTGTTTTTAAGTGACAATGAATGACATACTATTCGATAGGATTTTTTCTGCTCTTAAGCGTCAGTATCGCTCTTATCATGCTTCTTATATCTTTTATTAATTTTTGAACTTAAATAATGATGTTTTAAGTTGAAAATAACGAACTCTTTCGACACATACTTCGATCTCACTCCATTAGATTATCACCTTTTTCGATCGCTCTCCAATCAATGACATCATAAATTGTTTCAATAACTATTTCAATACCGGACCAGCTGATTTTTATAGAAAAGGAAACGACAAATTGGTTGAAAGATGCAATGAGATCCTGAATAATAATGGAATTATTTATTAACTTAATTATTTATGTAATTTTTAATACATTTATGAGCTCTCATGATACAGATGTGTATATTATTAAATATATGTATTGTTTGTTTCTCACAAATAAATAAATAAAAAATTTAAAAAAATATTTCATAGTAACTTGATGACATACATATATTATATTTAAATCAGTATGTAAAACTCGTCAGCGGACTAGTAATTATGATATGCATAAAGTTTTATAATAAAAAAAATCAATTTAGTTTGTTTAAGCAATTTTTTTTGTAAATATACGTATTCGAGGATATAATACTGTATGTTTCCATAATGACGTACCTCTTGATATGAGCACCCTATTTTAATTGTCTTAATTAGTATATTATTTTGTTTCGCGTAAGACGTGCGCAGGTAATAAAAAAATGCGATAAAGTTTATAACACAATATTTTTTTCATAAATATACATTTTCGAGGCTGTAATACTTCCACGATGACGTGTAAACCTCTTCAAAGATACGAGCACCGAGCAGAAAATTATTTTGTTTAAAAAATGTACCGTCATGTCTTCAATTTCAGCTATACTCTATATACGTTATAATTGAACGGTGAATATTTTAATGAGTAATTACAAAATTCTGGCAAGGCATTTCCCAAATATGGTAACCAATAATTCTCTAACATGGTAACCCACATTTCCTAGACATGGCAACCAACAATTCCCGAACATAGTAACCCACAACTCCCAAACATGGCAACCAACAATTCTCAAATATGGCAACCAACAATTACCAAACATGGCAACCAATAATTCCCAAACTTAGTAACTAATAATTCCTAAACATGGCAACCAACAATTTCCAAATATGGTTACCGACAATTTCCAAACACGGTAACCCACATTTCCCAAACATGGTAACCAACAATTCCCAAACTTGGTAACCAATAATTCCTAAACATGGCAACCAACAATTCCCAAATATGGTTACCAATAATTTGCAAATATGGTAACCCACGTTTCCCAAACATGACAACCAACAATTCCCAAATATTTCCCACAATTCACCAACAATTTCCAAATATGGTTACCAACAATTCCCAAATATGGCAACCATCAATTCCCAAACATGGACACCCATAATTTCTAAACATGGCAACCAACAATTCCCAAATATAATAACCAACAATTCCCAAACCTGGTAATCCACAATTCCTAGATATGATATCACAAAATTCTGAAAAATGGTAACTCATAAGCTGAAGGATAATATGTGAATTTTTGTGATGGGCAAATGGAATCTAACTGTGTATGATTTCTAACAATTTTCTAGACCGGCATCCGAGGGTGACAGTCAGCACCTCTAGTCTCTCGTGTAGAAGTAGTATTTTCTGCAGATCGATGAACGTTACTAATGTGTTATTTTTTCGCAGGCGCAAGACGTTAGCGTGTTTTGTGGGATTATTCTTTACTTGTTTTCAACACGTGACGTCTTCATCCATCAAAAACTTTTGTAAAATGTCAGGCGACCGTGAAAATATAAAAAAAAAACATTCTAGAATATGTTTTGATAAATCGTTACTAGGCTACTTTCACAGGTATTTAAAAATATATATACGTATTTCTTATATAATATATGTATTATACATAAAGAAAAACAAAGTACATTTTCTTAAAAATGAAAAAAATATTATAATAGAAAGAATAGAAAATAAAAAAAATGTACGGATAAAAATTCAAAAGAGAGATATAATATACTATTTGAGTTGATTGAAGCGAGAGTAAAGAATCATTTATATTTTAAGTAAAATAAATTATTAAGGAAAACACATTCTTATTGTGAAGTTGTAATTATTCAGAACAGACGGCGTGTGATATTTCAAATACTAAATTAATGTATTAATTATAAATATATACATATAATTAATACATTAATTTAGTATTTAAAATAAATTGCTCAGAACTAGATAAATTACTTAAAAAATCATGCATCAAAAATATTATCCCCGGAACTTGAACCCGTAATTTTCTTTTGCCGGTAAATTTTTTTACCATTTACACCATTGTTATCAGATTTTTATATTTACATCCAATTTTTAAGTGAGAAGTTTTTATTCATAATTTTTTATTTTTTTGAAACTTAGTTTATTTTGTTTTATTGATGTTGTAGAAACATTTAGAAATTAAGGAAATAAGATAAGAACATGGGACGCCACGTTTTATAATTTCTAAGGAGAATAGTTTTCAAATTTATGGTGGGATATTTGTTAATTATAAAATTGTAAACAAGTTTACTAAGTCTGCTGGTTTGTTATCTCCATCAGAATAATGATAAGAGAAATCATGTATATTATTATGATTGAAAATTGAAATTCTTTTATAATATGAGTATTGAGTATTATATATTATTAAAGTTACATTTTTTTTAATAGATTACCTCTACAAAAAAGAGACCAGCTCTTGTGCTCTGGTAATTTAAAAAAAAACATATTATTTAAAATATTATCAAGGAACTGTGTTCTGAAAAATTAATATATCTTCTTTGGTTCGCGTCCATCCTCTAAAAAATAAATACATACATAAACAATAAATGCCTCTCATAACGAATGAAGTCTTTCTTTAGCCATCTCTTTCCGCATCCAGCTGCTTTCTGGGATTTTGTTTTGTCTTCGGCCCAGCAAGCTGAAGGATGGCTGGTAAGGCTTGTTATATACGTCCAGGTTGGGGTATCATATTTGTAGAATTTAAGCTTTGAGGAGTTATTTTATATATTTGTGTCACTAAATTTCAAAATCCGCCATAACCTTTTTTTACAAATTAAAGTTATTTAAGTATATCATCGGATTCTGTATTATTATTTTTTATTTGAAAATGTTTGTTTTATTTAAAAAATACTTTGTTAGCTAGCAATATGAAATATAATTTTAGTATAAGCAAAATTCGGTATAATGCGGAATAATTTTCAAAACCTGCCATGTTTTTTTTTATCATACTGAAATACATATTTGAGTCCGCATTAATACAGTAATTAACGTAAATAAAAGAGTAATAATGTGCGGCGGTTTTGCACGATTTTCTCGAAATTATGAAAACGTGTCATAGCGGTTACCGAAAGTCAACGACTCATTTAAGGTATTTGGAACAGTTTTTCAGAAAATATTAATTAATATAATTTTCTCATTTAAACAAAACTTTTGGGAATTTTTTAAAAGCGTATCGAAGAATTTTAGTATCGGGGAAAAATATTTGAAATAAAATTTATTTTAACCACCATTACGGTAAAATAAATTCCTGCTTGATTGTTTTACTTAAATAAAATCTGACTGGATTCCTGAGACTTTACAAGGGTTGGGGATGCCTGAGGAAGAGGGAGCGGGTTGTTAGGTTTCCTCAAGATTTATGGATTTACAGAAACAAAAAAGATTGCACGATACAATCTGTACGGGGTAAGGAAGGCGGAAATAGGATATCCGGTCTTCTCACCCAATTCGTTTTAAGCCAAACATTTTATACAAACGGCACCCAATCGTTATATATTTATATCACCTTTTTTTATTGCTGTGACTTTTCGTGGTTAAAATAAATCCAGAGTATTTTAATACATTTATAAACCCGCCCCACAAAAAATTCGTTGTTAAATTGAATAAAAAATATTTTTAAATTGTATATTCGTGTAAAATATGAGCATAATATGTATAAAATAATCTGATATATGCGGCGTTGCACAAGCAGTAAATTTTAACTTCATTAACCTTTTGAGAAAAACCAAAAAACTTTATAATGCTTCTACAGGAAACGGCAGAATCTATTAAGCAGTTTTGAGGAGTTATAAAAATGTAATGGGTGTATATAGAGGAAAAAATATTTTTATTTTCGAAGTTAGCAATAAATATCATTTATAATCATTAAGTTTTGAAAAAAATGTTCTCAAGATGATGGCCATCAGCAGAAACACATTGTTGGAGACGATCTCTGAAGTTTTGTACAGCTTGTTCAAACATACCGCGGAGTACGGCGTTAACTCCGTCAATAATCCGCTCCCTCTCTGGTAAGGTGTGAGGGCGACATTTGAACACTTACTTCAGATATACAGAATTCTGTTCGCAATAGAATTGAAATTGTTGCGCGGAATTTTAAACCTTCACCGAAAAGCTCTTTGCGTCGCGATCAGAGATCGGTTGTTTTCAAAATATGCGCGTACGGCAAAACCCCGATGTGCTTTGGTCCAAACCATGTTGGCTTCTGAAATGGGGTCACCGTCGAAACATAGAGAGACCACATGCACCTGTCTCCCCTCACTACCATCCGAATATTGACCTCTCCTAACTGCCGCACCCTGTACAATATAAATTATTTTATAACCGTCTATTTCAATAATTTTTCTGTATTCTTGAATCTTTATTAGAATCTTTCATCTCTCTAGATCATCATGGTAATATATATGTATATATATATATATATATATATATATATATATATATATACTCATTTGTTTTTTCGATAATTTGTGAGGTATGAAAGAAAAGTAGCTATAAATTGGTGAGTAATACTTTGGACCATTCACGTCAACTAGGGCAACTATACAATGACCTGTGTCACGTGCAATTCTACAGGTATATATAAATAATTAAAATTTGGAAGAACACATAACATTTTTAATCCACTTCCATATCCTTAGATAATTTTGTAATTTACAAATTCTTAAAATGATATGACATGCATTGGTTAAATCAATAATACAATATGGAATATTAGGTTGGGAAGGAACTTATTGCATATATCTCAAACTAATAATTGCAACTCAAAAGATGAAAACAAAAATATGTTTAAAAAGGTTAGAAATTACCCAACCAAACAAGATTTTCCTGTTTTAAATATATCTTCCTTAAACTGTTTTTTTTTTAAGAGGACGTAATAAAAATTCATCACACCTAAAATGTTCAAATTAGGAATAAGATAGAGACATGCATCGTAGACTGCTCCTAAACTGTATAAACAACTGCCAAAATCAACTATTTTAACAGAAAATATAAATGTGTACAAAAAGAAGTTCTAAAGTGGCTTAAAGGTATTCAAAATTATTACATAATTATGTTTTCGAATGTATATATATATATATATATATATATATAAATAAATAAAAAAATAACATATTTATCAATTAGGAGAACATATTCTTATTGTGAAGTTGTAATTATTCAAAACATAGCTCTGTAATATTTTAAATATGAATTAAATATATTAAATTAGAAAGATATTCATATAAAATCAATTTTATCAAAAAAATTTGTTGTTGCGATTACAATTACAACTTTACAATAAGAATGTGTTCTCTTAATAATAAAGTTGCATCAATGTGTCCAAAATTTAATAAAAATGAATTGATCATTCTGGCGTCTGCTATCAGATTACTCAAAGGTATTTGAGATTCCGTAAAAATAAGGTAGATGGCTCTTTCAAATAATGGAACGATTAAATGCATTAATATCAGAAAGGTAACATATAGGTTCGAAAATTTGTCGCTAAAAATATCGTCGCTGTAGCATAGTTGGATAATGCACCTTCCCAGGTTTGGAAAGAGATCCAGGTTCGAATCTCGGTGGCGCAAAAAAATTTATTTCGATAAAATTGATTTTATATGCATATCTTTCTATTTTAATATATTTAATTCATGTTTAAAATATCTATCAAATACAAAATTTATTTTATATTTGGAAGACATTTTTGCTTATTAAAAACATTTTTAATAATTTATAATAATTTATTGACTATATAGCAATCTATTTATATCATTCTATCGGGAAAAGAACGCGATGAAACATTTTTTCAATTGTCAAATTTGATGAAGGTCTATCTTCGTCCTACTGAAAGTTCAAAAATTCTCGCCTTTCTGCGGTAAAATGAACTCACACCCGATAAGAAGTGTTAAAAGGGAGAAGGGGAATTTCTTCATCACACAATTCCTTTCATTCAATTTTTTAATATTTACTTTAATATGAAAATGTTTTTGTATTTCTAAAATATCTGTGAATATTTAAAAAAGGCAGTGCATTAAGAAAATTATTGATTTTTTAGAATGATATAATGTTAACAATACTTAAAAACCGATTTTTAATGATCCATTCCGTCGTTAGAGAAATATGAACATAATCCTTCATTAATAATTACTTATGTTATAGAATTTAAATGTACATAAAACCGATGAACAGCTAATGCAATGAGTTATTTTCCCTGCAATTTTTGAATAACTGAGTGTGCAAAAGATCATAATATTTGCAATATTAAGCTATAATTTGTGTACTAGAAAAAAGAAAAAAAGAAATAGTATTTTAAGCATTCAAGTCGATGAGCATCTAATGCAATGAGTTATTTTCCCTGCAATTTTTGAATAACTGAGTGTGCAAAAGATCATAATATTTGCAATATTAAGCTATAATTTGTGTACTAGAAAAAAGAAAAAAAGAAATAGTATTTTAAGCATTCAAGTCGATGAGCATCTAATGCAATGAGTTATTTTCCCTGCAATTTTTGAATAACTGAGTGTGCAAAAGATCATAATATTTGCAATATTAAGCTATAATTTGTGTACTAGAAAAAAGAAAAAAAGAAATAGTATTTTAAGCATTCAAGTCGATGAGCATCTAATGCAATGAGTTATTTTCCCTGCAATTTTTGAATAACTGAGTGTGCAAAAGATCATAATATTTGCAATATTAAGCTATAATTTGTGTACTAGAAAAAAGAAAAAAAGAAATAGTATTTTAAGCATTCAAGTCGATGAGCATCTAATGCAATGGCCAATTTTCCCTGCAATTTTTGATTACCGGGTGCGCAAAAAATCTAATCTGCAGTTTGAAAGTAATTGTACGCTTAGGGAAAAATTAAGAAAAACACTATCTATTCAGTATAAACCTATTTATTTGAGTATGCGTATAAATAAAGTATTTTTATTATAATATATTTTGTAATACTAAGTGTATGTAATCAGAGAAAATAAATATTCCACAATTTTTATTAGAAGTATTTAAAAATTACGTACATTTTGGAGAACTCTACAATAATTATGAATTTACTGGTAATTTATTCAAATTTCACTGGATTAAGAAATTGATATATTTTATTCTAGCTTTAGTTTGTATCTACGTATTTCAATAATTATTTTTTTGTTATGTCATCTATCATATCACGTCTGTTATCTGCATACACCTCTTCGTCGGATTATTTATATGATTTAACATTAAACTTTTGGGGATGGAAAGAATAGCCGCAATGAAGTATACTGTTAAGTTATGTGATTATCAGGTTAAGCGATTATGAATGAATATGATTGTATGTGTGTGAGTTAACAAATGTCGATATCAATATAGATAGACTTAAATCAAAAGGATTTGAAGGTTATGTTGTAAATTATGTGATAATATGAATATTTCATCCACAACTTTTGTGTCCATTTGATGTCGCGTAGTGTATTGTGTATATATGAGTATGGTAGGTGGCAGATTATGAGTGCATAAACTGTTTACTGTTTGTATTGAGTTTATTATTGTCAATGTTAACAAATGTGGAAATTATCCATACAAATAAGTTACTGCGCGAATTGTTAACGGAGACAGTTTTTGGAGCTGTTGTCTGGAAGGCGTAACTATTGAAGCTAATGAACCGGCATTCCCGAGCGTTACATACCGTCGGTACTGAGTTTTTTTGCGATTGATGGGAGTCGCGTTTCATAAACTGGTGCTTGCTTGGTACGTTTAGCCTCACCGAGCGGTGATGATGAGAGTGGAGGTGACAGCTTTTCACTAACTCAAATACTGAAATTTTTCGTTACAAAATCATCATAGTATTAGTCTTGAATCTTGGTCTCCTCAGTAGTTTTTCTCTATTAATCTATGCTTCGCACCTTTTCTCTGTCGCTCCATCTTAGCCTAGGGCCTAAGTCTTCCCAAAATTCTGCGTCCTTTAGGTACCTACCTAACAACCAAAATCTTAGATTAGATAAATATTTTGAGATTATTAGTACATTACATTAATATTATTTAGTCTAAGCCAAAACTCATTTTCGAGAACCGGTTCAACGATACCTCTCACAATTTTCCTTTCAAAAATGTCCAGAGCACATGTTCTTCTAAGACAGTATTTCATAATTATTACAGTTTAATAATTTAATAACTAACTATATAACGTAATTATCGTATTCTTGAAAAGTCCCACGTTAATTTGGCTTTTTGTTATTTGCTTTTATACCGTATAATACTTGCAAGTTTTCTAAATATTTAATTCCTTTAACGAATTGATAAATTCGTAACCAGTTCCTCCCTACAGCCAGGGTGAGGCCTAACTTTAGCGGAGTTCAATGGATTTGATTATTTAGCTTTAACCGTGTTATTTATGAAGAGGGTTCCGTTCAGAGTTCAGAATTCGGAATGGTGTGAGTTACTTAACCGAATAATCAGATTTCTATGAATTTAACGCGACACACAAAAACATATCTGTTTACTGCGAATTTCAATTACTTATTCAAAAACTCACTTAAGTAGTTCGGTCATATGGAACGGATGAATGAGGAGAGAATGGTAAGAAAGATATACGATGCAAGTATTGATGGCACCAGACATAGAGGACGTCCGCGGAAGACTTGGCACGACCAGGTAAACCAGATAATGGATGATTGTTCTGTTAGAAGCCTCAACAATCGGCGAGCTTGTATGAGAATATGTTTGAATGTGGATGAGGCGAGAATTATGTATCAGGACAAAAGAGTGTGGCGCTCTATCCTCTCTGCCTACCCCCACGGGGAAACGGCGTGATGGTAAGTAAGTAAGTAAGTAAGTAAGTATTCACAAATATTTTAGTGATGTTATTCCAATGTTTTTACTAATCTTATTAAAAATTGAAATAATTTTCCAACAACAAAATATAATATAGACATATTTTCTTAATACAATAAAAATGTTAGTGTTTAATAATATTCGATATTTATTTTATATTGTTCATACATATAATATTAATTCATTTCTACTGTAAAACTTACAATATTCTAATATTAAACGTTATGTCTGGGGTTCACAAAACAAAACCGTTACTTTAGAATTTATGGAAAAAAAGATTGAAGTGTTTGAATATGAAAATCTGACAATAATGGTCTGTTTTGTAATTGATAACAGCTCTTGAAAATACAAGTGTATGTTTTAGAAATATTTTATCAAATATCTACTGTGGCTATGAAATCAATTACAAACATGTTAATGTCAATTTCGTGGTAGTTTTGATTTTGATTTCCTCATGTGTGCGATTTTCTGGGAGTTAACACATATTTTTGAACAGATTTATACATTTAACTATTAAATAGTTTGTATATAGATTGTTCAACTTTTTTTAATCACTTCATTAATTAGGTGTATTAATTTGTCAAGTGGTTAAAGAAACAATGTAATCTATATTAAAAAATAACAATACTAACAAAGTTGAAATTGTAAATATTAAAAATAATTTGTTATCAGAATTAATTAATTGCTAACAATATAATATTTGTATATTGAATATTTTCAAGAAGGTGTTGAGTTGAATACAAAGTCAATCTTTTATTGAGAGCGAGTTTTTATTGACTTTATGTACCATAAAATATAAAAGAAGAAGCAACTTGTATATTATTTCAATTTTAATTTCTAAATTACAAATTATTGTTGTATATTATATAAAATTGCTATATTTAAACAGTATTTGCTGATGGTATAACTATAATTTATATTAATCAAACATAAATTTTCGAAAATACTGCATAATATTACTTTTATTCATTAATTATGTTATATCATTACATTTTGTTATAGTATATTTTTTCCTTATTCCAATTAATATACTATATATATAAGAAAATAACTTATTAGCAAATAACCAGGTTTGGTTAGGTTGGGTGGGGTAGGTATTTTTTATTTTTTATTATGAGTACAATCTATTTACAGTCTACTTGTTATTAAATCAATTTACTTAATTTTTTTACAAATTTTTACTTGGATGTTATATCACTTTTCACTTATCACTTTTGACATTTGATCTATGTTTATGCTGTGTCTGCTACATACTCTATTCATTAATAAAAATAATTAAATATCAAAAACAATTTTCGATCTACAAGATTTAGAGACCAAATTGATATTCCAAAACTTAAATATACCGCAACCTAAAACCATTATATTTATCAAGGGATCAAATTCTTTAATAATATTCCCCTAGCAATCAGAAAATTATAGACTATTATAAATTTGTATCTGAAATCAAAAAATATGTATACAGACTAACAGACACATAAATTACTTGTATGTACTCCTTCTCTATACAAGAGTCTCAACTCTCACAGAAGAAAAATGTAAATATATATATATAATTATTGATTATGTTTAAAAATGTATTATTTCATTATATCTTCTAATAAAAAAAAATTAAAAATGTGTTATTTGATATCTTTGATAGCTGAAGAACGGGGATGTCATCAGTAGATGTATTATATATTATTTTCTTGTGTCATAGCATGAGAAGGTATCGTCAACCAGCTTAAATCTGTGCTGGTAGCTATTAAAGCATCCATGTCTCGTCATTGATTGTGTTAATTCGTAATTCGGTTGATGGATTTTTTAGAGCGATACAGCACTTTCAATATCTGGTAAAAATAATTTTGTCGTGCTTCCTGTTCCGTGTAATTCTATTCCCAAATCATTATTTCTTTGACCGTCTTATTTGCGAAGCTTAGCGGGAAATATTCATAGTCTAGCGTAGTCTTCTTCAGGGTAGCCTCTCTGGCTTTGGGCGAGGTTAGGTAAGGTTTAGCAGAATAAAATAAATTTATTAAGGAAAACACATTCTTATTGTGAAGTTGTAATTATTCAGAACATAGGTCTGTGATATTTTAAATTCACAGACCTATGTTCTGACAACAAACTTCACAATAAGAATGTGTTTTCCTTAATAATAATGTTGTATCAATGTGTCCAAAATTTAATAAAAATGAATTGATAATTCTGGCGTCTGCAAGTCGGTTTACTCAAAAGTATTTGAGATTCTGTAAAAATAATGTAGATGGCTTTCAAATAATGGAACGACAGGTGTATTAATTTGAAAAATGTAACATATAGGTTCGAAAAAAATTTGTCAAGAAAAATACTGGCGTTGTAGCACAAAGGTAGTGCACTTCCCCGGATTGGAAATAGAGATCCAGGTTCGTATCCCGGTGACGCAAAAAACAATATTTTTCGACAAAATTGATTTTATATGTATATATTTATAATTAATACATTAATTTAGTATTTAAAATAAATTTTATAGCTGGCTAAAATTTTTACGATTTGCCTATTTATTACTTACGCAGTTACAAAAATGACTTATAAAAAGAACTTTAGAGCTGTCGAATATGACATTATTTGCTGATCAGTCTTATTCTACTTGCTGACCACAAGTTGCTATATTTGCCGGCAGAAAATATTACAAACACAAATATACAAGTACGATTACTGATATATTTGAGTTATCTGAAAAAATCATTTCATGATATACGCGGTATAATACTCGACCCGCGTTGTAATATAAAACAGTTATATTGTAATGGATTAATAATCATCTGACTTATAAGAAAGGAAATAATAATGGGTACAGTTAGATTGGCTCAAATAGTAGCAGCAAGTCTAGGCTGGTAACACAGGCACAGTTAGGTTAGGTGGCCACAAAACCGGGCTATTTTACATTTCGTATTCGCGAAATAAAAATAAATCAGCAAATATTACCTCCACACGTAACGGCCATTAAAAGGAAAGTGCTCGTAGTATTAAATTAATTCCAGAAAATTCTACCGAGGGTGGGTATATAATGGACGCTTAACAATGGTAGTTTGGTCGTTAGGCATTCAGACAGCTTATCTTAGCTCCAGATTTACCGTTGGCATTGAGAGCTTTCTGTGCCACAAAGCTCATTGCCATCCCGAGCTTTCACTTTGTGAGTTTTGAAATATTAGCCCGGCGCATTTTTTGTAGAATCATTTAATTGACTTTTGCAGCCGCTCCTCGGTTTCAAGAACATAACGATCAAAGGCACGATTTAAATGAGGTGAAGACAAACAAAAAGTCTGACATGATTTATTAAATACATTGGGTTGTGAGATGCAGTTACAATTGAATGTTATAAATCAATGTATCGTGTGGGTATGTCTACAAGTACTCGATGTCACATATATTTCACTCAGTGTTCACTTATTCGTTTGATTATAATAGCGTAGTGTGTGTATATGGTACGTGTTTGTGTATATATGGCTAGTTCAGAATAGATTGGAAACGAGAAAGACTAGAAATGTAGAGATATTAGACAGAAAAATAAAGATACGCGCGCGTGACGACGACCAGTAGAGGAGAGCAGGAGCCAGTTTCTCGGCGGCGGCATTGCATGTTATTGTCGTCGGTAACGAGCATATTTTTGAGGCTGTCAGGAGCTCTGTTTTACGATCAGGCATCTGCAAGATACATTCAGGAGCCGTCGGTGGTGTTGATTGTGGAGGCGATAGATTTTTACAAACATATTGTCTGATAATAAACTGAGAATAGCTATATACAAATGGCTTGCATACCTGCTAAATAACTGGTTACCGCACGTTTATATTGACCCTCGTGGTGTGAAATCATGGTAAAGAAAATTTATCGTTGGTAAAATATATTTCTACTTCACCCAAGTATAGGATCAAAATTATTCAACAAAACACTGTATTGGAATAGAATTACTTTGACTAGATTTAAACAATATAAATATCCACCCTACGAAATAATGGTGTACTTTTTAATATTTTTACGTAATCTCAAATACATTTGAGTAGTTCGATGGGAGACGCCAGAATTACCAATTCATTTTTATTAAATTTTTGACACGTTGATACTACTTATATATTATTAAGGAGAACACATTCTTATGGTGAAGTTGTAATTATTCGCAACATAGGTATGTGATATTTGAAATACTAATTAAATGCGTTAATTATAAAGATGCACATATAAAATCAATTCCCGGGATTCGAACCTGGATCTCTTACCAATAAAGTAGATGGCTTTCAAATAATGGAACAATATATGTATTAATTTGAAAAGTGTAACATATAGGTTCGAAAATTTGTCGTCAAAAGTATTGTGTGTTGTGGCATAGTCGGTTAATGTACGTTCCCTTGTATTGAGAGAGATCTAGGTTTGAATCTCAGTAGCAACAACATTTTTCGATAAAATTGATTTTATATGTATATATTTTGAATTAATACATTTAATAAGTACGAAAAATTATTGAAAAAACACTAGTTACATAGTCATTAGGATTAGAAAATCAATTCTAAGAAGGTTTGTATACCTATGAGAGAAGACAACCTGCTAAAGATACAAAATGTCTTCAATTATGTATGATAAATAATTTTAAATGTTATAACAATATTATCAATATGTATATGCAAGGTCTGCACAGCAGGTAAAAATTCTAGTGAAAATCTCACAGTAATCTCAGAGTAATTTAAAAATTGAATATTTATATAATTAACAATTTATATAACTTCTTATCAGGCCGTTTTGTAGGTAGAGTAGGTAGGTAGAAAATATGAGCGTTACACTCTTCTCATCAGATTTCTAACAGGACTATCTTCCAATATCTGGTTTACCTCCTTATACCAAATCTTCGGCGGACGTCCTCTATAAATAAATAAATAATAGTAATATTTAAATATGTCCAAGAACATACAATTACGGGATTTTCACCTACAACAGAATTGTTATTAAATAAATAATAGATATCCCACAGAGACGAAGTTATTTTTAATATATTTAATGGAAAATATATGGAAGTATTGGTAATTACAGGTCTTACGACCTGTCTTCGGCTGGCTTAAGTGATCACTTTATATAAGTATAACGTTCACCATTCTCACCCATTAATCATCTCTATATCTATCAAATTTATGAAAGTTGTATATATGTTAATATGTGGAAACACTTCGAATACACTACACATATACATAATTTATTTCCCTGAAAAACATACATTTCACAATGACAATGTAATTATTTTTTTGAAATGATTAGATTCGGATATGGAGATTGATTAATGGATGAGATTAGTGATATTTGTATAAAGTGATCACTCAAGCCAGCCAATGACAGGTTGTAATCCCTGTAATTACTCATACTTCCATATATTTTCCATTAAATGTAATAAAAAATAGCTTCGTCTCTATGAGATATCTATTATTTCTCTAAATAAATAATAATTGTTGTTTTAAATATTAAATGCACATGTTAAGTACCCATTGCGAACATTTTCTGACTAAAATCTCACAAAATATTGTCTTGTATTCTGATATAATATATATTATTTTTAATTCAATTTTAAGTTTAAAGTTATAAAATTAATATCATTAAGAAGAATACGTTCTTATTGTGAAGTTGTATCAATTTAAAAAAGTGTAACATATAGTTTCGAAAATTTGTCGTCAATGTACTGTGTGCATAATCGGTTAATGCACGTTCCCCGGATTGGAAGAGATCCAGTTTCGAATCCCGGTAGAATCAACAATATTTTTCAATAAAATTGATTTTATATGTATATATTTCTGATTAATATATTTAAATTGTGTTAAAAATTAATATTATTTTTAATTTACTCAGAATTAAGATGAGAATTTTTTTTTTTATATATACAGTTTAAAGTTATTTTCATGGTACAGCAATAAATCGTGCAATAAATTTATTATTTTCTTTAGCGGCTTCACGTGTCTCAAAAAATTAAAACCGCGGTCGATACATAGGGCAGAGTGCCGGCTATCTCTTGACTCCGACATTGGGGTTCGGTTTGCCAGGCACTTGTCCACCTCTCAGGTTCATCTTGACAATATCTGCCCATCCACGTCATTTTGATCCCGTTGGCTTTTTAAGTGATACGACACTGATCTATTCTATAAATAAAATATATCATACATATTGAATTCAATTGTAAAAAAATGTAATTTCAAGTCGTAATTAATTATAATTGTATATAAAATCGACGTATAATTTGTTGAATAACATTACGCCCAACATAAATACCGTATTTCCTTTCCTTTTTATTATTTGTTAGGTGGTGGTTTTGAAATAATAATAATAACTTTTGACGCAAGTCGAATGTTATCTCTGTGATATCCTTCTTTCCAATAATTTCATCACGATGTATACCCGTCCCTGTTTGACTGACCTTGCACCTGGGCGCATTCGACAGACGGCGGGGAGTGCAAGTTCGTGTGTCAAAGGTACAGGAAACAAGAATGTAGACAAGGGTGGTTCACCGATCTCAGCTTTTGTCAATCAGCGATGATGATGATGATGATTATGAGGTCGAAAAAAATGAAACACAAAAGATGTTCAATATAGACACACTACGGTGGCAAAATCTGGAATTGTAACCGCATATAGAATACTGTATTCTTATTCAAATTCATAACAATACGTATAGTCATATTTGCAAGTACCTACACAGCGACAAGTCACCGCTTGTGATATTTTACTAAGATGTTTTTGTTTTTCTAAAATCGATTCCATGGGTTTTTTGGCGCCACGCCGATGATTACACCTTTAAATTACTGACATGTGTCTTATTATATCAATTATCAATCGAGTAATTTTGTGCGATACAAAAGGATCATACCTTTATTTATCAAAGCCGGTTTGCGTTAAATAAACAATAACCAACAGACGTACAGTCCACCACGGAATATATTTTCCACTAATAACAATATATTAAACAAATAAAACTCTTGAGTTGTGTTTTCACGGTTATTTTATCAAGATAATCGGTGAGAACATGCCTACAGGCGTCTTATATAGGAAAATTATTATTCCTGCCTACGAGCTATTCACGGGATATGGTTAAGTGATACATAAGGATACGTGTTTCTATACCTATATAAAATAGGTGCAGGTGTTCTTTTTATCTGTTAAATACGACATAAAAGAAATGCTGTTTATTGGGACTTATGTACTTGATATTTATGTACTTATAAATGACATTATCTGTGATTGAGGGTAAGAGTTTTATTCAAAGTTAATTTTATTTTCATAGTAAAAAAGTATATTTTATTTTTATTTATTTTTTATTTTTAGAGAAACAAATACTGTAACAATAATAACCAATAATAACATAATATATAAAAAATAATACCAGTGAAGTCTTCTCGGAATTAAATAACTAGTACATAAAAAATAGTATTCTCAAACAAACTGATAAACAAAAGACTTTTACATTAAAATAAACATAATAAACTAAAAAATAGTAAGTATGTATTAAAAAAAATACTGAAAAAGAAACAAAAAGTGTTTTTAAACTGAACATACAAAGTGGAAAGCGTAAGGAGGGGAGGGAAATGGGATGTAATATATACAATTTATGTTAATAGTTATTGAAAAGTTGGCGTAGTTTAATTTTAAAGAGAAACAATTTATGGTTGAAAATGTCTAAGCTATTAGAAGAATTTACGGCATTATATGTTGGGTGTGTGGGATAGTTTAAAGTTATTTGTTCTAATAAATAGGGCGAGTCAACTAAGTTATTTAAAATTTTATAGAGGTAGGGTAAATCTTGTGCGTTTCTTCTATTTAAGATTATTGTTTAGTTTAGTTAGAAAATTGTAAGAATATTGATGTGACACAAAGTTCGTGTACGCATCTAAAAAAAATATAATACGCATTTAAAAAATCTGAATGTATTAAAAAAGATGAAGTTCCACGAATGAATTGAGAGTTTATGGATTATAGTAAGATTACAGTGTTATGGGTAGTGACCACGAATATGATTTTTAATCTCTGAGCTTCCAAGAGATTTTTTGAAGACAACCCTCAGTTTTCGTAATCTACCGTGTACCCATCAAGTCTCAGAGATTCGCTGTATCGCCCCTCACTTCACGATTTTGTATGTCAAACATTAAATGTCAATCCATTGGCCGTTGATATTCCGTTTGCCAGTTGCGTGAATTTGAACCTCTATCTAACACACCAGCAGTTGAAACTAAATTAATGTTTGTAATTTAATACTTCCTATTTATCCAAATTTCTAGGTGACATTTGTGCAACTGTCACGGGTTTGAGTTTTTGTTTCTTTTTTTGCCATTCTCAAGCTGATCTCTGAGTTTATACTTTCTGCGGGTTCAATACCTGAACATTGTGCTGAGATTTTGGTATTGCTTCATAATTGAGATGCTTGAGTGATGATTTAATAATACATTTTTAGACTATACCTACGAAAGTGGGAAAGTAAACATTTCATTATATATTTTCTTCTTCTACTTCTTCTACTTGTCCCTATCCGTTCAACGGACGTTGGCAATCATAGCGTTATTTGCTGTGGCGCGTAAAAGCTCTACTGACCAAACCATTGTCTCAGGTTCTTCAGCCATGATGTTCTTCTTCTTCTAGGGCCCCGACTTCCAGTATTATGAGGTGCAAGATCTCACACTTCTCCGGATGTTTCATTACATGTCCGAGATACTGAAATTGGAATTTTTATTATTTTAATTATTTATTTTTCTTTATTCCTCCAAACCATCACATCTTCATTCATCCAACTTATTTTAAGCATTCTTCTGTAGATCCACATCTCAAATGATTCAAGCCGCCTTACCGTTTCTTCGATAAGCGTCCACGCTTCCATTCCATAAAATAAAATCGAGAACACATAGCATCTGACCATTCTCAATCGTAATCTAAGGCCGAGATCATGACTGCAGAACATCTTTTTCATGCGGATAAAGGTTGCACGAGCTTCCTCAATGTGGCATTTAATTTCAACAGAGGATACCATCTTTCATTAATATTGTAACCCAGGTATATAAAACATTGTATATTGGGTATAAACTCTATATTGCGTATCTATAAATCTAATTGGCCGTGTTCGGTGTCAGATCTTGTTAGATAAATTATTTCAATAACGTGTGTGACAATACAATTATAATACTACGATGCGTGTCTCCCATTTTCCTCCCGATAAATTCCGTATGATACGTGTCAATATTGGTTTTGTTATTTGCCCGAATTTGGACTATTTCACGCACTACCATTGATAACTAAACCACGTCGCTGAAGAAGAACACGAAGCTGCTAAAATAAGAAGAACTCAAGAAAAGATTCACATAAATACACATTAATTTTTATCAAATTATTTAGCGTATTATAAATAGTTTTAGGTTTGGTTTAAATTCCGCAATGATAATGATTTATATTTGATAGAAAACACATTATTATTGTGAAGTTGTAGTTTTTTCAGAAAATAGGTATATAATATTTTATTACAAATTAAATGCATCAATTCGAAATATATGTACATACAGATAAAATCAATACATAGAAAAAAAATTTACTGCCACCGGGATTTGAACCAGGAGCTCTTTCTATCAGAAGAAATGCGCTGAGCAATTAAACCATGTCAGCCTGGTATATTGACGACAAACTTTTGAACTTGTATGTTGCAATTTTAAAAAGATATTTTTATAATTTTTTTGCGAATACCTGTCAATAAATTTGTTATCTATCGTCATGTATTACGTATATGAATAGATGGCACGATTATTCTGTACCGTGGATTTAGCAGAATGTAGTCTTACAGTGTAACAAGATCTTTAATGATGAATCGTATTTAAAAAATTTTAAAATATATTTATTATTTACATTTGTAATATACTAACTTTCCGGGGGGACGTATTTTTCAAAAATAAATTGTCTTAACAAAATGACTATTTATGAATGTAAATGACGCCTAATCGTTTTTACCACGTGCCAAGTAGCTCGATTATCTCCTCAGCGTTGGACGATTGTAAGGACCGTATATATTTGTGTTACTGCCGTACGTGGTTGTTTTTTATACCTCGTATGAACTTATCTGCTCCTGATACCAGCTTCCAGGTAAACCGAAGTGTTATATCCCTTCATGGGAGTTGGGGGGAGGGGGGAGAATTTAGAAGGAAGAACGGAGCGGAATAAGGGAAGAAGGGGATAAAAGTGTTTTTTACCTCCGAAGATAATCGAAGTCGCTACAGTGATAAACAACAAGCGTTTCATTTAGCCCGACTGTTCGCAATGTGGTTCGATTTTATCGGAGACTCGAACCGATAACATATTTTCTCTCCAAACTGTTGTGTAGTAGATATGGTTGAATAATAATATTTTTAGGGATAAAAATATTCTGCATATCAAATATTTTTCGGCGTTTTCTGGTTTTTATAAAGGTGTGGTAAATGTGTAAAACACATTGTGATAAATATAAATCACATCGCGAGATATTCAATTACATAACCTATCAATCAATATTTATGAATCCATTGCTGGGTGATCTTTTTATAAACAACAAATAATAAAAAATCATTTAAAATAACCTGTCACAAAAATTACTGAACCGTCTGACTAATTTATAATATTTTAATTTTGATTTGTGTCATAGTTTATCCTGGTGCGCGTTCGATATTAATATTTTTTAAAGTAAAAATGAAGAAAAAAAACAAATAATTGCATTTAAATTTACGTGTTAACGTTTTCATGGTTCAGTGATCACACCCAGATGATTTTTAATATATTATACAGATATGAAACAAAACCGCTGATTTTTATCCTTGACCAGCATAAAATTCGGCTCCTTGATCTTTGAATTTCTCAATAAGCCATTAACTACGAGAGTTTTGCCTCGCTGAGAGAAGGACTCTCTAAATTATTCTTTGGGTTCATTCCTGAGATATACCACGTGCCAGTGTAAATTATCTTTTTTTTTTCACGGTAAATTGAAAAGTTTACTTGGAAATATTTAGATTTCAGTGGTTTCAATGCGACTGCTTTGCCGTCAGATTCAATGGATTAATTTAATGCGAATCATGGATTCGATAAGTTATTTTACAATGGCAGTCTCTTCAGCTTTACAAACATAAAAAATATTTAATAAAACATTTATAATCAACTTCATATTTAACTATTAATCCTATCCTAAAGATATTTCATATAATTTCGAATCATTCAGATCTTTTCCCCATATCATACTAATTTTATTTTTTATATAGTTAGTTGCTAAAACTATTTTTAAATTTAATTTTTGCATTAAAATATAATAATGTTACGTTAGTCTTTATTAACCGGTAACTTTTTAATATAAAAAAATTGATTAACCACAATATTTTTGCAGTAAATAAAATATCAAATATTTATTCTGTCACGGTGCGGTTTGATCCAAGTATGTGCTTCAGATGTGTATATGAATTAATGTATTTAAAATTTATTTTATTTAATTAAATATCATATTCATATTTTACTTGCCAACTATTGTACCGATCAATCCTTAAACAATTAATAATTCAATTTAAAAAATCAACAAATCGGTTACTATAAGACACGAAAGTCTACAAAAGTAACCAGTACAAGGCTGAATAACTATCAGAGGTGATATTTATTGCATCTCTCACAAAAAATAATAAAATTACTGTGATTTTATTCCCTGAGGTATTGTCATCAAGATAAAGATGTCTCGCAGAGACGAATTTATTATTTTTATGTGGGAAGTATGAAAGTCTTGGGCATTACATGGCAAGTGATCACTTTACACAAAATAACGTTCACCTGTTGCCATTTATAGATTTAAAAAAAAAATGGTATTCATTCTCACGTAACAGTATAGATGTCGCTGAAGCTGAGACTTATTATTTTTAGATGCGGTAGCATGGGTAAATAGGTGAATATTACATTGCCCTGTAATGCCCAAGAATTTTATACTTCCTACGTATAAATAATAGCTGCGTCTCTATGAGACATCTTTATCTTAAAATGCGAATTGTTTCTAATAGACTGAGATTTTATTAGACTGCATTATTGTTTTTCATGTATAACATGAAAAAATTGTCAATATACTCATGTCATGTACTGTATCGTTTGCCTCTCTTTAAACGATCTAATAATATTATCAGTTATTCGGTTACTCTGTACCAGAAGATGCGTATTCTTTGGAAAAGAAAGAAAATTAACACCATGTTTCGAAAAGTTTATTATTATTTTAATGCGATTGATTTTTTTTAATGTAAAATAATTTATATTAATTTCGATTTCATGGATGGAGTAATTATTCGCTACAAAAAGCTCTTTATTGATCTTCACACCGGTGCTACAAACAAGAAAATGGATTAATTAAATTATGGTGTCTATTTAATTCAACGTCCTTTTATATGTGCGTTATTTCCACAAAGGGAGTACTAATTAAGACGAGCCTAATCTGCTATGTGGAAGAGTTGTGAAGAGAAAAGGGTTTATCAAATCCCGCCTAGAGGAGTTCAGGTTATAAGATGGAGGAATTAATTCGATAACTAATTGAACACGAGAATGAATGCGTCGGGTATCAACTGTGTTTGGATGCTGGGGCCGAATAAATAACCATCCCAGTTTCTTAAAAACAAACACGCTAAGTAGAATTGGAGTGCGAAGTTTAAAACAGGGAAAGAGAATTATGAATAAAAATCTAGTTATCCGGGTCGCTAAAACTTTACCTCGAAATACCTCGTAAATGTATTCAATAACGCAAACCTTGGAAACTATTTCACGACACGGCGACGGAAATTTGGGCATTTCTCATTGCGAACAAAAAAGTATAACTAAAGTACCTACTTTATATTTTTTTGTTTTTAAAAGGTCAGAACTGAAATAATGTCAGTACACGAGTAGCTTGAAATAGTACAGCACCTCAGTTACTGAATCTCACCAGAAAAATTCAGTCTATTTCAGTGTGTACATATAAAATAGATATAAATAAATCTAAAGAAATCGTGTTCAAACTTAATATTTTCGTAAAATGTTTAGTACTGCCAACGTTGGATCATACTTTCCGTATGTCGGTTATATAAACATTTGATTTTCCCCTAAGTGAAACGAATTCGCTCAGGGCGCTGACTTTATCCACAGTTTATTAAATTTTAATCTCAAATATCTTTTATGTTCTTCCCCTTACAATATCTCCTGCATTCTAGTGGTTTTTGTAAAGACCCATCTTGATTTAATCATACAATTACAAAGGTACGGTGACACTTAGCAAACAAATTTTACGGTTACGAATCGAATCGAAGAATTTACCGTGTTTTTTTACAAAACGGTTTTAAATTGCCTACCTATTGGGCTTACGCTCGGTTTGTTCCGTTCAGTTCTTAATCTGGTAAGAGTGCTTCGCCGCCTCTTATACTAGAACACACACCGCCTCTCTCTCCTGCCACCCTGTTCCTTTTGTTTTGTGTGACCAGAATTACAAACAGGAGTTAAAAAATATTGCCAATAAAAAGTTTCACCGGCGGCACTATATTCTGTTCGACAAGCGAACCCCCCGCGAGTTTCTTCCTACCTCCTCAAGCCGATTGCGCCCTGGCAATTCAAAAATTATCAAACATTCCAGTACGCGAGATATTCATCGAAATTTCGTTCGTACCTCTCCGCCGACGGAGCCAGTACCTCAAATCACTTCGCTCCTTTCGACTTTGTGGTCTGAGTGAATCTGGAATATTTTTATAACTTCACATTTTGGGACGACAGCCGCTTGCCTATCCGTCCTACCGTTTTCTGATACTCTCTATTTGACCTGGTAATTTCGTTTGCGTACAGATTTTCAAAGCCACCAAATAAAAAATAATGACTTCTTTGGTTTACTCTAAATAAATGAATATCCCATAGAAACGCCGTATATTATTTTATAATCAAAACAATTAATGATTGATCAATTTGAAAACTCCATCATTTCAATATTTTTCTAAATTTTTGAGACTTGCTTGTTTAAACCAAATCTACGTTTAAAACTATTTCCTCTTAAATTATAGAGATTTATTGTTGTTTCATTTCGTACAGCGAAAATTTGCCATAACAAATTGGGACAATCCAACAAGGGGTTTGTATAAATGCAGGCTTTAAGAAAAGGCTGACTGTGGAAAAAGGAAACTTAGGCTTTGTTTCCTTAAGATTTATGGGTGTTAATGAGAACATAGCTGTGCTTGGTGAGTGCAGATTGTCCTAATCACCCTATAGCGTTTAATCTTGGGAGTGTTAATTTTACAAAACGCAAAAGAACTCGGAATTTTCTTTAAAAGAAAAGAACAGAGATATTAAAATTTGCTATATGAGGCCAGGCAATCAGGATTTACATAATATTCAAAACAAAGCAAAATTTTGTACAAGGCATTATTTATCTTTAAATTGGGTGGCAGTTTTTTTATGAATTTTTATATGTTTTATAACTCATCACAGAAAGATATGTGTTATTGAATTTGTTTTCTTTATTATTTTTAATATTTGTTACAATAATATTGTGGATAGAAATATAATATTTCTGATGATATAAACTGTGGTTCTGAAACCGGTTGGTTTTCAAAATAAAACTTGTAAAATTAATTATAAAAATAAGAGTGTAAAAATGAAAACCACGCGTAATAATAATATAATATTAATTAAATAATAATATAATATAAAAAATAAAATTATTAAAAATATACAGGGTGTAAGAAATCTAGTCCACAATATTTTATGGGTGGATACTAGACTAAATTACGAGTGGAAAATATTCAAAGAATATGTGCCTAATCTTAACAATGTCAGAGAGACACATAAGGGCGTGATAAAATATAATTTCGATTAATTGAAATATTTTATTGATTTTAAATTAAATAATAATAAAAATAAAGTTTTACGAGCGGGCAGATTATTTTTTGTTATATGATTTAGGGTTTGAATCAAAGATATCGATTAATGATGGATCTCGAACTGCGTAGATTTAAAAGCATAACGTGATTTTGATATTTCAAACAATAATATTTTCTGTAACGGTGGAGAATTTTCATATATTCTTTGAACTTTTTCGACGCATAATTTAGTCAAGTATTCACCTATAAAATATTGTGGACTAGGTATGTTACACTCTGTATATAGTATATACATTTCTTCTTTATTATTACTTACAACTGAGTCCAGACAAATTTTCTATCGGTTAAGTTGTTGTCATCATCATACAATCATTTACATTTATATTGGACTACAGCATATATTTTGAATAGAATTTTCTGGGCTATTCTGCCATGTCTTTTCAACGTTTTTGATTGATGGATTGTTTCTGATCCTACAGCAGGGTTCATGCACCAGCGACAAGAGCCTTAATTATGGACTCTACAATGGGATCCCAGACGTCGGCCAATGACGTTGGAAGCACACGGCGGAATAGTTCAGTAAATCCTTTTTTTAACTTAAGCTACAATAACAGGTTTTAAAAATTTAATATTATAAATCAATAATTACGTTTATATTATATAAATATTAGAGTAGTCTTTTCTAGGTCGCCAAAGGGTGGCACAATATCTAGGGACGGTCTTATCTCTAATGAAACAGCAATAGTTAATTTAAGTGTACTGATGAAAATTAATCACTTTATATAATATATTACTCGAGCCTGAACCACCTAAGTAAAGCATACGTTCTTCTAGTATATTATCGACACAAAAGGTTCATATCTACAAATTTTAATCATATTCATAACCGGACACAACAGTGCCTATTTAAATATATTAAAATTCCCTTAATAAATTATTAACAAGCTCCCTCTGTAAGTATAATAAAACAGTGAAGAGTTTGGTACTTGGTACTTTGGTTCAAATATTGATATTCACTACAACAGATAATCTTTTTCATCTTCCTCTGAACGTCTCCAGCGTCTTGTGTGCAATCTCTCTCGAATCCCCCAATTCCTGTACAAAACGAAAATAAATGATATAATCATTCTGGTAATGGCATCGTATAATAAGTAGGTATATCTGTACGAGATGATCCTATTATTTGTATTCCCCGCGCGCCGTGATATTGTTTCAGTTCGGGACCGACCGTGATGAAATATTATATTGATCGTAAAACCACCCTTTTACGACAAACCCCTAGTTGTCGCTTAATGTTGGGCTGTAAAAATCCACCCTGATGACGGAACAACAGATTTGAGGTCTTCATTTGCTGTCTACGTGTAATCACGTGTACGTTTATTCGGATTCTGGGGCACAATAAATTTGAATATAATTTTTGCTAAAAGAAAATATACTTTTTTTAATGTGTGTATATCGTCGCTTAAGATGTGATACCTCGTTACTGACAAATTACCTTAAAATAAGTTTTGGTATTGTGATGTCCATGTTATCTTATGTGTGTGTGTGTGTCAGAGCGCCGCACCGCCGGGGCGGGATGCGTATGTATGTGTGTGCGTGAAGGTGAAAATGGGATGCTCTCTTCTGCGTTACCGTTTGACTCGTTACTAGTAATACACCTTGTATCTTAATTGTATCATATTGTAATAAATATATAATTGTCATAAAGAATTTCTCTTGGACCTTCAATAACTACGAGGTGTACTCTGAGACGTACTGTCTAAGCAAGTACATAACAGGTATCAACATTTGCAGGAAAAAATCGTCAATCTAATTTTAATAATTAATACTTCAGTAATAATATCAAAATAATCAATTGCTTTTTACAGTTACGAGGTGTCACATCTGATGTTAAGCGACTATATATCATTTATTTGTAAAAAAAAATCTTTTCAATATTTTTAATATATAATTTTATGTGCAAGAAATTTCTCTTTGGTGAAAAATGTAATATCATTTTAAATATTTTCGTACATATTTCTATAGACGTAAACATAAAATTACTAGCAGACACGATATTCTCGCTTCTTTCATATTCACATATCTTCATTAACTGAAATTAGAATATTTGTTTAATATCATATGTTATTAGTATAATTTTATCTAATATTAATAAAACATAGACTTACTACATAAAATTAAAATTAAAAAACATAAAAATGTTTTTTGTTTACATAAAAGCTAATAAATAAAGCTGTTTGTGTCTTGGCTAAATATACAAATATATATGTTCTTGCGTAGCGTAACATAATATATATGTTACGTACTTGTCTTCTAAGTACGTCATCAGTGTTCACCTCGTAATGTGAAGGTTCAAGAAACAGACTTTGTAACAATTATACATTTATTATAATAAGATACAATTTTGTACAAAGTATATCACTAGTACAGATCAAACGATTAAGCCGATGAACACGCAGAGAAAGAGACCACGCCCTGCCGCGCGCCGCCCTTTATAGCCTCGCACGCACGAACGTCGGTAGTGCGGCACTCATACACACTAACACACACAACCATATAATCCAAGGACATCACAATATGATTGAGTAAATTAAATATAAAAATGATTGCTTGATAATAAAGTAAAAAATTCAAGTAAAAGTATCGCTATGCTACGGTTGCAGATGCAAAATGTGTGGATAATATCGGAATTATAATAAAGTGTTAAAATAACTATATATATATATATATATAAATTATAGCGCTTAGTAAAACAGATGTATGTATGAGTATATAGTTGAAATATTTCTAAATCCAGTTTTACGTACAAGTTATAATATAATTTTAACTTCCACGTAGACGGGGTGGCCCTCTGCGAATTGAACATTTTAATTGCATCATTGTTTAATATTAATGTGTGGCCAACGTTCCTGTGAACAAAAATTTTAAATGAACTTAGATATTTTTTTATTTCAATTCACAATGGTATTATCCGTTATGTTTTTGAAATATTTTTTTTAACTCAATAATGTTCATAAATAAAATTACATACGTATTTAGATTATATTAAGTCCAATAAAATTAAAAAAAAAAACTATCAATTAATTAAATCAACAACAATAGTTTTAGCAATATTTGAATATGTCCAAGAACACACAATTACTGATTTTTTACCTACAAAGACTCATCTTGTAATTACCCCATATTTCCATATATTTTCCATTAAATATAATATAAATACCTTTGTCTCTATGAGATATCTGATATTTGTTATACAACAGTTTTGTTTGTTTTAAATACAAATTAAATGTATCAATAAGAAAGATATACTACAGATACAATCAGTTTATCGAAAATATTTTTTTGTTGACACCCGGGCTTGAACCAGGGACCCTTCCTATCCGAGAAAGTGCGCTGACCTATTACACTACGTCAACATAGTAAATTAATGACAAATTTTCGAACGTATATGTTGCACTTTCAAATTGATACATCTGTTATTCCATTATTTGAAAGCAATCTACTATATATTTATGAAGAATCTCAATTTACTTTTGTGTAAAATCTGATAAGAGACGCCAGAATTAAATGAATTAATTCATTTTTATTAAATTAGTTTAATAAAATAAAATAAATTTTTATATCACGTAACTACATAATTTTACTTTGCGTAATTCGTTACTTTCCTTGCAATTGAAATTGAAGACTTCTTTAGTGTTTTTTTAGTAGCAGTTTTAAAATCAGTTATGTAAGTTTTATTTAGTTATACATATTTTGATGTCTTTTTCTAATACGAAATTATTTTTTATTACCTTTCAATTTAATATTCTGCAATTTTTTCTTTCTATGTATTAGTATATGTATGTTATATAGTACCTTTTCAAAGGTAAATTAACCGATATACATTAAAATACAGTTAGAGTTAGGAAAAAATATTATTTCCTAATTCAAAACACCATAAAAATGTCAATTCATTGAAAAAATATTAATACAAGTTTTCTTTTCAGGTGTCGTGGATACGTACCAAGGACCTACAGATTCTGACCAGTGGGAAGGTCACCTTCACAGCGGACCCTAGATTCGACATCCTGTATGACCCTGAAGCGGAATCCTGGACCCTCAGGATAAGAAAGGCCAGGATCAGTGACGTGGGGAAGTACGAGTGCCAAGTAAATACAGACCCAAAGATGAATAGGTTCTTCAGTCTTAGTGTATCAGGTAAATGGTTTTAACTAATTATAAATAAAAATGTTCTTAGTGTTGCTTCAGGGCGTGATAATGAATTGTGCATGGCAATCGAAACATCGACTAGAGACGAATAGTTCGAAAAACTCTACACAGACTAATTATAAATAATTTTCATAAATGTTCAAGGAATATGTGCCTAATCTCAACCATGTCAGAGATATAAGCATAAAAAAATCGTAATTATGCGATAATTTCGATTATTTTAAATATTTTATTGATTCCAAATTAAACTTCATTTATTTAATTCTTAGCATAAAAATAATACATAAAATAAAGGTAATTGTTTAACTAGATGTGGTTTATTCCAAATCAATTAATTATCTGTTTATAATATTGTTAAGGTAAAATTAAAAGTTATAAAAAATAATTTTAGCTCTATTGGAGACAAAAATGTGTAGGTAGCTAGATTACCACAAATGACGAAATGCTTTCATTTTGTGTTTTACTGACGTCAAACAAAGACTTTGTTATTTTCGGTTTAAATACATTAATCATTTTTGACCCTTTGGTAATTTATTAAATATTCGCGGTGCACAAAATAAGAGAAATCGTTGAGCAAACATTGTATTCATTTTTGGCACTTGAAAGTTTCCGAAGAATTTGCTTCCAGATTCCTTAGATATATTAAATACAAAAAAATTAAGGTCATTGAATTTCGAGCCGCCGAACTATATTTTGTGGAATTGGTCTGTTATACCCTATATGTATATATTGATTGTATTAAAACATAGAATATCTCCCAAGACACCTGTGTAAATAGCGTCATTGTATCGCAACTACTTGACGCAGAAAAATCACTATCACTGTGATGAATTTGATAAGCTTACATTTATATCTTGGAAGGAAGACAATGTAATTAACATAATTGATACATTTCTGGATTTTTCTGACGTATTAACAAATGTTTTCAAAGAAGTTGACTGATTGACGACAAATTTATTTAATAACTTAGTTCAGATCAAAGCACTCAAATTTACCGGAAATTGGCATTACCGGTAAATCGGTAAAACTCTAAATTTAATACCGTTTTACCGGTAATCACGAAGGTGTCAAAAAGTGAATATTATTGCATTAACAATATGATACAAACAATAAATTGCAAAAAAAAAACATTTTAGTAAAACCAAATTGTTAAATATTGATATTTATTTTACACAAAAGATTACTTATTATATTATACACAACGTTATCTATTATACATATGATTATATAAAAGTTTATATATTATGATATAAAACAACAAAATAAAAAAAAACAAATAATCATTTGTTTTACAAAAATGTCAAGTATTTGTCGGAACCCAGAATAGCCGCCAAGAGATGAATAATAAATAACCAATATAGTACTGTAAGCGTAACTAGTGATTTTTGCGATGGTTCGTATAGATCCCCAAACCACGTGGGCGCATTGCATTACACTTGAAAAAATCTATGAAATTCCAGGTAAATAAACCATGCAACAAAACACTCAACAATCGTGCTTTCTGTAAATATCGTAGTTAAAAAATATTATTATATGAAAAATAATTTACCGGTACTTATTAATTTATTTTCCAGTAATTCCATAATGAAACTTAGCAACATTTACCGGTAAATCGGTTTACCGAAAACCATTAATGCATGTCCTAGTCTAGACAGAATTACAGTAGGGTTACATTTAATGGGTAGATAGTTTCCGAAGACCTCTAATAAATAAAATTTACAATATTTAAGACTAGTTTTCTACCACGAATCAATGGTAAGGGATGAGTTGTTGCAATACATAAATTCATTTAAAATGCAGTGTGTTTATACATTACAACAAAAATCAAATTTATCTTTATTTTATATAACAACGTATACACATAACTAATAAATCTTTTTTGGTGGTAGCTGGCCGCGATCATGTTGTTACGTGTCGTCTATACTGGAAGACTACGGATGCTGGGAGTTTGGTTTTACGCTCCGGTATTGCAGGGTGCGTTCATTGTCGCCGGACGGTAATTACAAGAGTCGAGGGGAGAGACCTCCACAATTTATTATATATATATATATAATTTATATATACGTGTGATTATATAATACCAATCACATGCTAGTATTGCATTGTTATAGCCCCGAAAAGCGACGTACGATGTTTCAGTATAAACGTAATACAAATAACGAAAAAGAAATTTGATTCATACTCTGTATCAATAATAAATTTTCCGAATAAATCTTTACATCACCAACATAACAATGTGGTGAAAATTATAAGTCTAGGAATATTCCCGTCAAATTGACTGTAATCCCGGGAAACGCATTTTCCATTGTTAAACAAAGAAAATCATTCCCTGCGATCCTTTGTCCTTTGTCGCCGCGACTCCACTTGATATGTAAAGCCAGGAGGACTATATCGAGCCATGAAACGAAAAACTGAAAATACTCCCAGGGCACCCTATCGCTACACGACCACAAATATTTGAAACGTGAGGTTTCTTAGGAAATAGTAAGACTCTTTGGGTGAGCAAAAATTGGAATACAACGTTAGATTTCGGTGCGATTATTATTACATTTTTTATCGTAGAAATGTTCGATTTATTGTGCTGATGATAAATTAGTGCCATTTAATTATTGTATTGTATTTATAAATAAAACTTTGCACTGCACACACGTTGCATTATTTCGTCATTACTATAATTTCGGTTGATATTGGGAATATAAAAATTAGGGAAATATTAGGTAAGTGATGTTATTAATTAGCATTTTATCTAAATAAAAATTTAGCGGAGACGTTTTAGTTTACTTGTTCACATTCATATTTACGAATGAACCTCCCCACCCCCTCATTCCACGTTTTATCGAAATGGTTGACATAAAACTATATTTAGTTTAGTTATCACCTGATAATGAGAGAGGCTGCAAATCTCGAAACTATGGTAGTGACGAAATGATCCAACGTTAATTGATTAATTAAAAATATTTATTACTCGAAGAATTGTGGAGGTATTGAAAATAATTTTCACAATGTTATAAACATTTGTGGAGGTGAGTGGTCTGAATGTAGTATGCAGAGTAGAAGCATTTATTGTGACAGAGAATAGAACAGAGAGTACAGAAGGTATGCGTGTAAAAATGAAATATAGAGAAGCGAGAAATGCGAAGAGTAGAGGACCGAGTAGGCGGTGTTCGGTGTGGCGTGTGAAAATATGTCGTCAGTGAGTAATCGATGCGGACTGTGGAGGCAGCACTGTGCTGCCGGCTAGGATGATGCAGATGTCGCTGGTAACGATGTCGACTGGGAAAAGCCTTAAATTTAAACTGCTGTCCCCTACACATTTTTGGAAACTTTGCAATAACCTGAATATATAGAAATATATGTACATACCTGATCACAGATGTATTATATTATACATATATAATTTTATTATGTCCATATACCTATTCATCTATATCGCATATTAACATAAAACAAACAAATATTTTGATTTTATATGTATATCTTTAAAATTAATACATTTAATTAGCATTTAAAACATCACAGACCTATGTTCTGAATAATTACAACTTCACAATAAGAATGTGTTCTCCTTAATAATATATAAGTTGTATCAATGTGTCCAAAATTTAATAAAAAATAATTGTTAATTCTGGGGTCCGCTATCGGTGTATTCAAAGGTATTTGAGATCCTGTAAAAATAATGTAGATGGATTTCAAATAATGGAACGATAAGTGTATTGATTTGAAAAAGTGTAACATATAGGTTCAAAAATTTGTCGTCAAGAATACAGTATTCTGTACGCTGTAGCATAGTTGTTACGCACCTTGCCCGGATTGGAAAAGAGATCCAGGTTCGAATCCCAGTAGCGCAACAACAATATTTTTCGATAAAATTGATTTTATATGTATACCTTTCAAATTAATACATTTAATTAGTATTTTAAATATTAAATCGTTCGGCAACACAAATCAAGAACTGCTGTTACTCGTAATTCTATCGCGTAAAAGTATGCGATTATCGTGTCAAATAATAATAATGTTGTTATTGTATGTTTGTTGATTTTTAAATAATTCAGATTTAATAAAATATAATTTCCCGACATTTTGTAAATTATTTCTAATAGTTTACATATAAACGTATGTTTGATTGTGAAAACACATAATTTTTGATATCTAATTTTACCACATTCTTTATGATTCATTTTTTTATTAATTTAATCATATTTTGACATCTAGTCGTCACGACATTTACTTTAAATGTTTAAGGATTAGATTTAACCTTCAGAATAGAGTTTTCTCGCTTTAGAAGTATATAATATTATACTTGCGTATTAAAATTATGATTTTATGGGTTTTTGAAATTTTTATAGACCCATTTAGAACTTAGAACACCTTTAGAATCAAACCACATTTATTTAATATCTTCATATTATTTCTTCTGCCCACGTTCATTTACTGTTAGATAAAAGCTTCTCCTAATGGCCATCATTTTTCCTATCCTTAGTTTTCCGCAACCAGCTGCTTTCTGCAATCCTTTTTGAATAGTTACACAATGAGCTGGGGAACGACTAATGCATTAGGTTTTAGTATGAGGTCTCTATGACTAACATATTTTATTGTTTCTTCAACATGGTTTTGGTGGATTAGATCTTTCCATGAGTCACGAGTTCATCTTTAAAAAGTATGATCTGTTGTAAATGTCCAAGATTATTAAATATTTAATTTTTATAGAGAAAAAATTAAATCATTTAATTTGTACTGAAAATACCACGAATTATGCCTTAAAAAACTGTAACTTCACAACAAAAATGTGTTCTCCGTAAAAATATATAAGTTGTATCAAAGTTCATCCAAATTTAATAAAAATAAAAATGATTTTATTCTGACGTCATCTAGCGTGTATTCTTCAAAAGTATTTGAGATTCATCGCAGTATATAGTTGATTAATTTTAAATATTTAATATATTGTGTCAATTTGAAAGAGCTATAGAATATAACTTCTAAAAAATTGTTGTAAAACTATTTAGTTGGTATGGCGAAACTAGATGAGGCGTTTCCCGGATATGAAAAGGTCCAGGTTCTAATATTGGTAGCAACACATTCTTTTTTGTATATCTTTCAAGTTGATTAGTCTAATTTGCCTTAAAAATAATTAATTTTGTTGATGATATGAAACTCGCAAACATTTTTTTTTGCAAATTCTAAGATATTTTTTTTCTCATAATTTAGAACCCCTTAGCTATTTATATGCATATGAACATTTATACGTATGTTAAATGTTAGTGTAGGACTAAAAAGAAATTTTCAAAGTTCGAAATATGTAAATAATTCCATCTTATGTTTTTTTTTAGTACAAACCGCCAGCGGAGGTTAGTTATTATGTTGGCTACTACCACTTTACTTAAAACTGTCCGGAAGAGAGATTCAAATGACTAACTGAAACGTTCTATAAGCTTTTAAAGTTATGAAGATTTCTTTCTGGCAGGATTTTGTTGTCCATTAATTTTTACTCGTATCAAAGGTGCGGTGCAGTATCTCATAAATCATGATATCATTTTTATCAGTATGGTGCTATTTTTTAATCCACTCTGTTAGTCAGGCTTATTTTTGGCATGCGTCTGAATACCCACATTTCAAGTGCGTCAAGATTTTTCAACCCTGCTTTAGGGAGAGTCCGATTGTTCATACCATGCAGTAGGTCTGAGAAAACATAATACCATACCATTTTATTTCGAAGTACCAGATTTAGGTTTATGATGATAATGAGTAAATAGATTTAGTGTTTTCAAAATTGATAAAACAGAAAAAATAACAGTTTGTTGTATTTATTACATTGTACATCTCTTGTACGCGCAAATCTTTATTTGATTGTGATTGTCTGACGCCGCATATATGCGAATGTAACATGTCTAACATGTTATTGATTGGCTGTGCGTCGCGCATTTGTAATGTCACGAGTCAAAATCTTCAATAAAAGTATTAATTTTATAAATCATCGAATTTGTCATCTAAATATTGTAATAATATTTATAAATGCCTTCAGATAATTTATTTTACAATGTATATAACTTATTATAACACAAATATCCCTGCAATATAACTGAGGATGATATTGGTATTTTAGATATATAATTGAACTTACTTATATCTTATATTACGATTATAATAGAATTGGAAAACTTTTAAAGTGTATTTGCAAATTCTCGCTTAAGATATTCAATGGTGTGGGTATTATTTGAATCGAAATAGTATTTTCAGACTTTGATGTACCTGAATAATAATCTATTTTAAGACTTATTCTCATAAAATTATACGTCCTTCATAAATACGTAGGAATATTTGTCTACATTATGAAAGCATTAAAATTACATTGTCTTTACACAGTCTTCTGCAATGAACATTTTACTGCAAATAATCGAAAATGTAACCTTGTAAGACAATAAATTACAGTAAAACAAAGTTTTATGAACGGGATAGCATACAAAAGTTTTATGTCTTACGACATTTTTAAAAACAAGAGCAATTCAATCTCTGAATTTGCATGGAATGTTCAAAAATCAAGAATTTATTAATATGTGTAATTTTGGTTAATAAAATAACTAATAAGAATAATTTTAGTAATATATTACATAAATATGTTAATTCTAGTGAAATCATAATTATTTATTTCTGAAGTTAAATAAATAATAAAGTATTATAATTAATTTTGCCACGAAAAATTAATAATTGTTAATTTTATTTCAGAAGCACCATTGAAAGATTCACCTCTTCCGTCCAGCACCTCAACATCCGTGAAAGCCTCAATATCTGGACCGAAACAGCAGTACGTGAAGATCGGCTCCACCGTGACCTTCGAATGCAGGCTGTATTTTGGGGGCGATCCGTATTGGGACAGACCTCAGAGGGTTGTGACAAGGAGTGTCCCTAATGTGCAGTGGCTTCATAAAGGACTAGCAATTAGTTTTCAGGTATTAAATACTCGTGTTTTTGTTATATGCTTTTTAAGTTGTTTTTAATCTGATACAAATTTTTCTTAGTGTTAAAATAGATTTTCGTTTGATGACTTTAAAGCATTTAGTATCATACTAGGGAAAGCCAATTGCTTACTTTTAATAGTAATCATTACGCGGCCATTTGTGACCGCTGTGTGACCTCATGTGAGTCTCATCTACATTACAATGATAGAGCTTTTCTCAAAATCAACCACAAGTGAATAAGATGTCGATGTAATTAAAATTATTTCATCTTTGTAAATTAGCTGTCGAAACGAATAAAAATAATATATGAGAATCGTGTATAGACAATTTCTAGGGTAAGTAAGATTTCTTCCTTACCATAGATAGAAGAAAATATGATAGATGCTAATATATGATTTCAATAAAATATGGTTTTTTCTTATTCATAATAAAGAAAATGTACACTTCATTTTAAATTGAATATAAATTTACATACTGTTATTGAATATATAAAAGAGAAAATATTTAAGTAATTTTAACTTGGATATATTAAAAACATGTTCGTTTATTCTATGTTCGCGTTTCATAAGTAAGATTTAATTTAATCAAGTTTAATCAAGCACTGTACAGCCATAATGTTATTGCCGAAGCCACCACATCCAGAAAGTTATAGATATAGACGTAGAAGCGTAATATTATTATGGATGACTGTATTATAATATCAGAGTCCATGTGCGTGTGTATATGATATGAAGTAGATACTTAAATCTGTTTATGAAAATATTTATTGTGTAGAAAATTGATATTTTGATGTTATATATATACATACAGAATTGATGAATCGAGTTAATAAAAACATAGCCATTAAAATAGTCATTATACGCGTTAATCGCTTACCAGTCTGCTAATGCTCTTTTAAGGTAGGATAGAATTGTAAACAAAAAGAGGTTTTCTTTTAAATTGAATAAATTTAAATACTAAATTAAATTTAAACATAGACAGAATAAAATTACACAAACGTTAAATAGTTTAAAAAAAAATTGTCATATAAAAGTATTTTGTACCTAAATAATGTTTTATAAAGTATGTTAAATTTATTTTTCACGCTATTGATATCACAGGGCCTTTATATACGTGAAACGGGATGATAGTATGCAATACTGTCATGGTAAAGTTGAAACGTATTACGATTTTTAATTGAAAAGTAAACTTGTTATCCAAAAATTATCATTTTCATTGTATTATATATCAAGCAACGAGGGTATTTCGATATTCTTCTACGCAAATTTTATGTCAGGTCCGATTATTATTAATTCGTTATTAAGACTCCCCCAGTAATCTAATCGAGTATACATGTTATCTTTAGCATCTTTCTGAGATCAAAATCTTATTGAAATATCACCGTGGACTGGGACCTTAAATACATATTGATTTCTTCTGTCATGAATAGTAGACAGTTGAAAGTAAACTTAAAATATAGAACTGGCAGACATTTTTACAAATATTCACGCCAAACTGAACGATGCTTAACATTTTGATTTACTATAAAAGGAATAATAAAACTAAATTTTATTTCTTATGGGGACTCTGCTCTATAGTCTCGCGCGATTTGATGGGAAAGGATGTATTCTGTTCGGATCTGTTCTTCGTATAAAATGCATTTTGGATAATGGGTTTCAGCTCTCTCCGCATTTAACTGTCTTTAACCAGACAAGTCTCATCCGTGCATACATAGATAATTATATAATAATATAATATATTGCGTATAAGCACAGATACCAGAAGAATTCAGGATACAGAAGAAGTTTCGCACTCACCACAATCTGGATTCTGCTGGCACCTCGAAAATGTGGACTGTATGTTTAAATTCACTATTTCGTCTTAGATTCTTTTAGATGACGACGAGTTCCGACACTGTATAGACGCGAAGTCTCAAATGAGTACAATATTGTAACCAGTTAGGTAAAAGTATAACCGCTGTCATTCAAGGTCATCAATTGACTGATAGGTGACGTGCCAGGTGTGGAAGGGAATGGGGGGGGGGGGGGGGGAAATTGTATAGTGCATTATTTCCGTTGAAAATGAATACGTATTTATACAAATAAATATATGTCCCAAACAGAATATATACATTAAAATTAAATTAAATTACATTAGTAGCCTCTAGAGAGACTACCCCAAATTAATATCATAGAGGGTAATTATTTTCTTCTGCTCGATAGTGTGATTTTGTTACTTTGTTTTGAAGATGAATACAGAAAATAATAAAGGATTATGAACCAGGAGCGCAAAAATTCTAATGTTAAGAATAACCAAAACAACAGACGGTTATAAAGTCGGCAAATAAATTCGCCAGAGAGGCCTCACTGGGAAAAATCAGAACATGTAAAGCGTCACCGTGGCGTATGAAATACAGGTTGGGTGATTCAGTCGATGTTCGTAACGGACCTTTGTAACTTGTTTGCGCTCATGTTAAAAGGGTTTTCCCGGAAGGCGGGAATAAGATAAAAACCAGGAGAACATGCGTGGGAGCAGGTATGTATTATATCGCGCCGCTGATACCATAAACCCCGGGGTTATCCTGTTCATCGGAAAACTCGCCAGGCGAAGCCTTAGATTTTTTTTCTTTCTAATTGCTGCTTCCAGCAAAAATAAAAATTTTAAAATGTAAATAGATAAATAAATAGTTTATAATTAAGAAAAATATACTAAAAATATTTTTTAAATTACATACAAAATTTTTGATTAATTTTTATTACTGAACTAATAAAATATTAATTCAAATTAAATGAATCAATTTGGCAGATACACAGAAAAAAACTATTTAACGAAAGAAATATTTAGTTGCTAATGGAATTGGAATGTTTATTTTTTGATTTTCTGTTAAAAAAATAAGTAAAAAAAAGTTTAAAAAAAATACTAAATAATTACTATTGTCAACCCGTTTTAGAACTTGCGTAACAGATGTAAATACATAGATTTATTTCCGTGAAAAAATGTATTAATTTAAATAATTACATGTCTTTTATGCAGCAGCACATTTCAAACGATATTGACACATCGTTTCAATAAAATGTATCAATTTTATATAGAAATTTGTGAATATTCAAAATATGTATCAATTTTTTTACGAAGACAATACAAATGTAATATTAAGTTGTAGAAATAGCTGCTCATAGTACAGTATGTTATGTTATAATCGGATAACATTGCAGCACAGTAAGACATGTATTTCAGTACCCAGCCTGCTACAGAAGTATTACACTGCATTATAGCAGACAGTGCTATTCCGGTATGTACATACGTACACATATGATATGGTTATGGAAATAAATACAAATATAATTAAAAGCTGCATCTTGATCCTTACTGGATTTATTTTCTTCATACCTACTTGGTTTACGGACATTTTTGAATTACAATGACCCAAACAAAAAAATTAAGAAACTTTGTTATGATTATTAAAACTTATATTAGAGGTTCTACAGCATTAAATTAATGTTATTTTTAAAGAGAACAGATTATTATTGTGAAGTTACAGTTTTTTCAGAACATAGTTCTATAGTATTCTAACATAAATTAAATGTATCAATTATAAATATATACAGGAAAATTCAATTTATGAAAATTTATCTGGCAGCAACGAAAATATTTTTTCGATAAATTTAATTTTCTTGTATATCTTTCTGATACATTTAATTTGTGTTTATTTTAATTTAATGCTTAGTTAGAGTTAAATTTAGTTTTCTTTAAATGAAGTTTATAAATCTGCGACACCTTTCATCATATAAAACGTAAAATATAATGGCCAATGTTTCACCGCATAATCGAGATTTAACAGAAAGGTTGAAAGAGTTGGCCCGCCTGATGATATGTCTAGATAGTGTCCATGTGTGACGACATTGATAAGGGTTGATGTACCCCTTCCTACACTTGTTCCGCAACCCTCCATCATGAAGTGAGCTGTAGAAGAATAAAGCGCCCCCTGGCCAGTAATCGAGGGGCAAATTAGATCTGAAGGGGGATTAATTAAACAATTGTGATTAATAGCGCTTTGATGTGCTTTTTCAACGTTAAAAATGGTAGATAATTTGATTAGCTTCGATCAATATTTGATCTAGTTATTTCAACAATGTTCACGGATCTTTCTGAGTGATTGGTTTATTCAATTTTAATCATGAAAAGTAAGTTGTTAAGACAACAGCCATTTGAAAATCGAAAGATCTATAAATATTTTTGTCATTTAATTTCAGAAAGAAAACTTTTGCGTTTCACGAAGATCTGTACAATTTGTAAGATGTTTCTGTAGATACAAACTTCCCTAGTGTATTTTTTAAGGAAATAAAAATACCTATGCAAACTTGTTTTAGGGCCCTGTGGTGTTATGTGATCATTTTTCAAATATAAAATAATAACAATTTTTTTTTTCATTTTGCGTTCATTGGTACCTTTTTGACTTTTAGATTGATTAGCTAAATCTTTACCACTAGACCCTCAGGGATTGTCCTTTTATTTCAAATACATGTTTGTGTAACCACATATAAACAAACTAACTAAACCTACCGACTATAAATCTCAAATTCTGTGATTAATTGGTTATTTAGGAAGCATTTTAATCACATGTATCAGGAGCACATAAACTGAAGGAGGTGATTAAACATTCTGTGTTATAGGCCGAGCGAGGAGGCATTTCCGTGGAGACGGAGCGAGCTGAGAGGACCGGATCGAGCCGCCTCACAGTGGCTTCGGTGGGATTGGGAGATGCCGGTCGCTATACCTGCACGGGCCCGGCCATAGCTCCTGATACTGTCACCCTTCACGTTATAGAAGGTAATTCCCGAATACCTCCTGCTTTATTATGCTACCCCGGCATGACTTGTTATGTGAATTATCGCCTAAACTCTCTCCTGGTATTATTAAGTTGGACGGAAGGTTATGTGATTAACGGTTTGTAGTAAAATAGGATGAAAGATTTTAGTTTAAGTGGAGTTTTAATTGTACACATCATAAATTTCTTTGTATATTTTTAACGTTAACAGTTTTAATGCAAGTTTAAACAATTAAGGAAAAAAAAAAAATTTTTTATTTGAGCTCACTGTTTCTGTTTCCAAAGAGGGGGAAAGCAGAGAGATTAGAGGGTTATACCTCATTCACAATGATAAATCTTCTCAAGCGTGTTCCTCTATAGTTGAGACTTCTAACATGACCTGGCCCGACCGTGATCATAATCTGGTTTACCTGGTCATGCCGAGATCTATTATCATAAAAATGTAATTTCGTTTTTTTTCCTTTCAACAAATTTTAAAATTTCTCCTCCAGCACCAGATTTCGAAAGCTTCCAATAGCTCTCAGTCTAATAATACAAAATATTAAAATGACTCAGTAGAAGTAATTATATTATTATTATCATTATAGAATGTTTAGGTTTACTATTTACATTTTTTTTTAACAAAACTATAATTAGAAAGCCGGTTTTCAATTACTTGAAGGGCTTTTAAACTCTGAATAAAACAATTGAAAGTACAACAAAATAAATAACTCAAGTTACAAAGAAAACAAAGATCGACAACACCTTTAGAATACCTGAACGTTTAACAGGATAACATACACACACAGGTAGCGAGGGGCTCGTTGGAGCCACGTTCGAACTAAACTACTTTGTTTTAAACAGGTTAAAAAGCAAAGGTTTGGCTTTCCTAAGGCCTTAATTAAGTGGCAATTTAATTAGGAAAAGCTGATTCTGTAGAGCCAGGGTCTGCCTACGTAATAGAAGTAGGTCTTTATTTAAAAAAAACCAGTATAAATGAATTTTAATAATAATGTACTAGTTTACTGTTATATTTAATTCATTATTTTACACCATTTACTCATTCACATTTCACTATATCAACCGTTTACATAATCGATTAAATTATTATTTTGTATTAAAAAATATAACAGTATGTTGTGAAGTTGCAACATCACAACAAAACTGTGTTTTCACTAAAAATTGTATTTATTTTAAAGTGCTATACTTGTAATAATTGGCAAACTTCAAAGTATTATCTTTATATTATAATATATAACAGATAAATATGAATTTTTATAATCAATTGATATGTAGGCTAATAATTAAAAATGTAATATAAAAAGAATAAATAATAATTTAACGTTAAAAATATAGTACTAATTTATAATGAACTTGTATATGAATGTATTTTATATTAATTCAATGAATCAAATAGAAAGGTATACAAAGAAATCAATTTATCAAAAAATATATATATATCCAGGGAAATACGTTAATCAATTCTATTATATCAACCAAGTACATTTACGACAAGTTTTCGAATTTATATTTTGTAGCTTTTTTAATTGATACATCTATTATTGGAATTGGTTAATGGATTTACCGGTTAGGAAATGATCCAGATCCGTATCCCGATATCAACCAAAATATTTTTTGATAAATAATATATTTTTTGTACATCTTTCTAGTTGAATAATTTAATTAGTATTAACTTTCTCTCTCCGATGACGTCACTGTGTTGACACTGCCTCTAATTATGTGAATATCTCTGTAAATATACTAAATACAGAGTATATATTATAGATATTCCTCTGTAATATATCTATGTTTTGTATAAAATAATTTCATGGTGTAAGTATTTACCATACGCAAAAATAAAAAATGTTTTCTCAAAGAACCTGACGTGTATGCGTACGTGCGGAGTGGTGCGGAAGGCGCTGTGCACGGGGCACAGGGTGCCGGTTACCGATCGTCGCTTTAGTAACAGAGCATGCGCTGGCCGAGTTAGACGTGTCTTATGCGACTGTATGTTGTCGTTCGTGATCAATGTTTTTTCTCATTTTATGCTCTTTTAAACAATAATTGATATATATTTACTTGAATATATATTATTTTAATGATTTATTAATATTATTTTAAGTAATAAATGTAAAATATTCATATTTATCCGACTTAATCGCTTAAGTTTACATGTACACTGAGTTTATAGCACCGCAATGCGCGTTTTTATCTTAGCACCGTGAGGTAAATGTTAAAAATACCACAGAACTATTTTCTGAAATTTAAATAACTTTTCAACAAAAATGTGTTCTTTAAAAACACTTTATATTAACAATAATAAAGTTTAAGGATTTTTTCGCCTTTATAGTATTGTATTGTATAACATAATGTTTCCTTCAGAATTTGGGTTCTACCGCGCGTGTCGCTTATCATATGTCACATTAAAAACTATACCATCATTATGAATGGGATAAAACCGATCTCATTATTTTTGCAGCAAAACAATATCTCTCTAAACGGATCCGCCAAATTTATTCCGCTAATTTGTCATCGCCGACAAATTTGTTTTGCCTCGTCCCGAATAAATATTTTTAACGCGTTATTCCATCTAGATAAAGCATTAAGCGGAAAATAAGACGAGAAGAACGCCTTAATTAATCCAATTTATAGCGTGTACCCCCGGCTCATTGTACAAAAAGATTTATGCCCAACTTTTGTGACGTCACGCCGGCAAAGGAGATACAAAATCCGAGTGGAGAGAGCGCGGAAGGTTGGCATTTCGCTTTAAAGAAAATTGGTTATAAATCAAGTTTTAGAGTCGGCAGTGAGGCCGTGTGTATGGCCCGGCCGGAGGATTGTGGAATCATCCCCCTTCGCGGTAATTTTAAATGTCTGTTTGGCGCGCAAATCAGCGCCCTCTGACGGACGTTTTGAATCCTTTCCTAAGGCATTATTTATTTAAGCTACTCCCCCTACTCCTCCGTGTGAAAGTTAGGGTATAAACAGTGAAACTATGACGTGACTTGTAAAGTTTGTTTTCCGTTTCGAGAGCTGTGTGCTTTGGTGCCTCTGTGGAACGAAGAATGGTTTTCTCGTTAAATATTTTTATTATTTAACTCGTTAGCTTAGTTGGGTACATTATTTAAGGAATCAGAATAGAGTAGATGCTTGAAAAGTGCTTACAGAGATTATATTTATTTTATTTTGTTTAGATAATGTGTGAGATGAAATAATGATGGAGTAAAAAGGGTGTCTAATCGTTTGTTTATCTATTTAGAATAAATAATAATAATAAAACGAAGGCGAGTCAAAAATTATTTTCACTTTCACTAAAACACATCTTAAAGGTTGTTTAGAGTTGGTACGGTTACGTGTGCAAAATTTGGTCCCAATCGCGTCATTTCATGTCCGCTCCGCTAGCAGTTTGCACGAAGAAGAAACAGCGAGCAGTGATCCGATTTTTTTGGTCATAGGGTGCAAATGGGGCTGAAATTTATCACAGTATACTTTTATCACAGTACGGGGACAGTGCTTTATCACGTAAAAGTGTTCTTTTGCGGATCGAGATGTTTAAAAGTTGCCGGACGAGTGTGACGCACGGAGATGGAGCAGTATACCCGTCAACCTCCACCACGGATGACAAGATTCTACAAGCTCGAGAGATTGTTCTAGCAAATAGACGATTTACCATCTGTGAGGTAGCGTCATCTTTGAACGTCGGTCATGGTTCTGTCCATCAAATCATCCACGACGAGCTTGGCTTCCATAAGTATGTGTAAATAAATTGTAGAATTGTAAGTAATTTTTGACTTGCCCTCATAATTATTTTATTCCAATATGGTTGGGTTGTTGGTGTAAAAAATACAATTTACTGTAAAGTTACAAAATAATATTTATGTTTAAATATCAAATAAAAAAAAAAGATAAAATACATACCGAAACACGATTAAAATATAAAATATAAGTCAGAATTTGTAAAATAATTTGTAAAAGTACTGTATTATATGTGATTCAGACAAGGTACATAGTAAATTACAGGTAGATATCGTTTAAAGTGTGGGTTCTTAACATTTTTATTTTAACAGTAGCAAATTTGTAAATTTAAAAAAATATATATTTTTGGACCAGATTTTAAAACATTGAATAAATGAGGAAAGTTTTTTTTTCCTTTATGACCAATATTTAACGGAATTACGAATTTCACATAATTTTTATATAGTCACTATTTTGAAACAAGATACTAGATTAGACAACTTAACGAAATGAGCCTAGATCAATTTTTCAGGCGAGTTTGATTGAAATTAAAAAACAACTACCGGAGTTAGAATGCCAATAAAATTTGGCTTATCTCATGTATTGTATATACAAACATTTTAATAAAGGGTGATTTTGGGTCTTCTGTATTCAGTTTTCTAAAATAATCTGCCGTGTATGTTTGACCTTTCTTGCCGACGTTTTGGATCCCATTGTAGGGTCCATCATGAGGGCTAATGTGATATATGACTATTTTGATTGAGTACTGACTTGGGACGTGAAACGAATGGTGTTGTATTATGTGTAAGTTTCATCTGTCGGATCACTATCTGTGCGGACTCTTCGACTCCTATGATTTTGAAGCGCTAGTGGTTTTGAAGTCTCCCGGCCATGATCGAATAAAGTGAATAGAAATTTTCATGATATCCTCTGAAATTTCTATCGAAATCTATTTAAAATTTTTCGCTGGTAGATTTCTATCCTAATTAATAATATTAAATAATTGTCATAGTGCTATTTTCGTAAAAACTTTCACCTCAAGGGGGCTTACGCTATAGGATTACCTATAACATTCTCGTCAAATTTTAATCTTCACTCCTTTAAACTCAAAATTTAATAAAAATTAATTGTTAATTCTGGTGTCTGCTATCGATTTACTCAAACGTATTTGAGATTCCATAAAAAAATGTAGATGGCTTTCAAATAATAGAATGATAGATGTGTTAATTTGAAAAATTGTAACAAATATGTTAGAAAATTTGTCCACTAAAGTACAACCGATGTAACAAGGTGCATTACCACCTTCCTCGGATTGAAAAAGAGATCCAGGTTTGAATCCCGGTAGCGCAATAATAATATTTTTCGATAAATATGTATATATTTAATATTGATTTAATATGTATATATTTATAATTAATGCATTAAATATGCTTTATATATTCTAACAGGGTGATTCAATAATTAAAAGTTCTATGGTGAAAATGGAGAGTTTCACGTAATTAAATTTATAATACTTACTTAGTATACTTTAATTCAATTAGGTACTTTAATGTCTTGTTATATATCTTATAATTCTTATATACCTATTTAATATATGTTGTTTTTTTTTTTAAATACTTATTAAAATTACATAATTTTATAAGTAAGGATATTATGATATCACATTAGATTCATTGAATAAATGAAATAATTAATATAACTCATCCAATTCTTGTTTTCCCATATTGATCCTTGGCTCCCTGAATCCTACTCTATTACCTGACGTTAATTTATAAAATTAATTATCGTACGTTACGGTTTTTATCCAGATATACAATTCTATATTCTTCTGTTATGGTGTACCATATTTTACTCATTCACTATCATTCATCTTACGCAACTTTGTTAATTTTTGAAATTTACATAATTTTTCTGTACCTGTCTGGTTTATATGATGTCATAGTTTTTTGATACGTTATATTATCTTTAGCAGCCTTCTTCAATTTTTATCACCTCCTATAGAGACATACTGTCTACTACGCTCTCCTTACTTATTCCTTGTATTTACATAGAACCCTAGCGAGCCTTGGAATACTGTAATTAAAATAATATTTATTAAGGAAAACACATTCTTATTGTGAAGTTGTAATTATTCAGAACATAGGTCTGTGATATTTTAAATACTAAATTAATGTATTAATTATAAATATATACATATAAAATCAATTTTGTCGAAAAATATTGTTTTAGCGTCACCGGGATTCGAACCTGGATCTTCATTTCCAATCCAACAACTTCACAATAAGAATGTGTTTTCCTTAATAATACATGTTGTATCAATGTGTCCAAAATTTAATAAAAATGAATTGATAATTCTGGCGTCTGCAAGTCGGTTTACTCAAAGGTATTTGAGATTCTGTAAAAATAATGTAGATGGCTTTCAAATAATGGAACGACAAGTGTATTAATTTGAAAAAATGTAACTTATAGGTTCAAAAATTTGTTAAGAAAAATACTGGCGTTATAGCACAAAGGTAGTGCACTTCCCCGGATTGGAAATGAAGATCCAGGTTCGAATCCCGGTGACGCTAAAACAATATTTTTCGACAAAATTGATTTTATATGTATATATTTATAATTAATACATTAATTTAGTATTTAAAATAATATTTTGATTTTATTAATATATATTAAGAATAAACTTTCTTACTTGCAGGAGAACATACAGAAGCTATGCAGAGAGACGAGTCCATCGGGTCTTCGAGTTCCGCTGCCCAATTTTCGGGGTTTTTAATTCTTTCTTCTAATATATCTGGTGTATTCATGCAAAATTCTCTATTATTTGCTATTGTTTGTGTGATTAGTTCATTGTGGTTGTTTAAATTAAGATGAAACTGACCTTTCATGTTTTATTTTTTCTAGTATTTTTTCCATGCAATTGATTACATACAATGAAATATTGCATGTAATTAAAAATATTTCTAAATCTGAGAGAGCATTTATCTTTTTTAAATTTGAAAAATCACAATCAACCTGTTTATTTTATTTCTTATTGAGTTTTCACATGAGTTTAATTTAACCTAGTATAATCTAATAGTTAATGATAGAATCTATGTTCAATATACCTCATATTTTTAAGTCTTTATAATACTTGTAAATAAATATATATTTTTTTAATTAAAAAAAACATGCACATATTTTGTTAAATGTATAAATAGATTATTTTTAATGTGAAATAAAAAAAGTTTTCTATGTGGGTGTTCGGTTTTTTATTATTAATATTTAATTGAAAAAAATCTTAAAGTATGTGGCAATGTAGCAATTATTAAATGTTGAAAGTGTGCAAGCTAATATTTCTAGGTAAAAACTATTGACGAGTTAACCAAAATATTGGTATTACTGGGCGAAACTGATTTTTATTTGACACCGTTCCAAAAAAATAAGTTCTGTTTGAAATAATCAAAGACTCGGTCATATAAATTCCCCCATTTTCGGCATAAAATAATATTATGAATTCTAGAATATTATTGTATATAGTAGGTATAAAAGCTTAAATGCAAACACTGAAACGGAATTTATTGTCCTTTTACTATGGAAACAATTCTGTTTATATTGAAAGCATTGGGACCGCCAAATTTATCGTCTTTTGTTTTAATACAATTTTGAAAATGGCCGTAAATTTTTCCTGTTGGAAATATAAAGTTTCCGGTAAGCGTCAATTTATTGTGTTGTTGAAAACCGAAAGATAGTTTATTTTTTCCTGTTCACCGAGTGTAAAAATAACATTTTTACAAAAAGGAAGTGCATTTCGACGTTCATCGGGAAGCAATTTTTTAAATGTCCCGTGTATTATCAATATAAATTAAACAGAAATATTAATATTATTAGAAATTTTAAGTATCTACCATCCCGCCATACTTCTATGCTATCACATTTTATTTTTGCATCACTATTCATACGTGTTCGTTGATATTCGATTAACATATAATTTGAATAACACGAAATAAAACATTCATAAATGGACAAGCTCATGGTTTCATAAGAATGCAAAGAAATGCAGCAACTATGACTGCTGAAAAAAAGCTTTGAAAGCTGAAAAAAAAGCTTTCTAAGTATTGAGAAAAATAGATACACTAGGATCAGTACAATGCTGAATGACCTTAATATGATGACCAGAAAATATATTTCAATTTAATGGTACTTATTTTTAATAAAATATCAAAAGAATTAGATTAAGATTAGAAAAAATGAAGCAAATTGACATGAGCACGAACACTATACAAGGAAAAAATATAGACTGAGACTGCAATTTGGGAAGAAGGCTAAATTTCAAAAATTGGTGATGTACAGTGCGATGATGAGTTTCAATGAAATGTCAGATGATATAAGAAAGGAGAAGAAATTACATAAATCCAAAATTAAACTTAGTTAAAAGAAAAATTTTGATACTGTTTATATTAGAGCGTATATATAATGGATTATTTTTTGGAGAACTAGCGTCAAATAGTTATGAGAAGGGCTTTTTCGAGTAAATATCATTACTCATTCTCAAGGGCCTTTTATCCTGAATCCTGCTTTAAACTAACGAGTATACTCGTTAGTTTAAAGGCTAAACCAAAATGAATGTGAGTTAAAATCTTAGTAGACTTAATATTATTATTAATTATTTGTATATTTACTCGAAACGTTGGGAGTATAAAAGTCCTTCTCAGAACTATTTGAAGCAGGTTCTCCCAGAAAATAATTCGTGTGCGTGTATACCTACTAATGTGTGCACTATATTAAGAATAAATAAATAAGTGAAACAATCCCTTTTGTTACTGGCTGCAAGAATTAGGTAGGTTTCGTCTGTGTGTGTTTTCCACATTTTTCTCTATTATCGGAGTTATGATTTTTTATACATAATATGTTTTTAATAGCTACCGTTTTGAAATAAGGTGACAGATCAAACTGGTTAAAAAACTTGGCTGAGGTCTTACAGGTCAATCTTTCATAGACACTTTGATCCCATTCCGATGAGAATTACAAGAATTATTGTGCTATCTTTCCAAAAAAATGTTATTTAGATATCTAATTTAACTATTATAAATATACTATATTTTATATATTATCACCGAAATTTTTAAATTTATTAAAATATTAAGACATGGTGCCTGAATAGCAATCACCAAAAACATTGCTATGACTATAGGGAGCAAGAACTAGGAAAGTCCAAAAGCTAAGGTAGAGTGACATGTCTTCAGAGACAAATCCAGCAGAGAACCAAGAGATAGAGACCAATGGAGAAGAATTCTTGAAGACCCCCAAGAACCACCAGGGGTTCAAGAGTGAATAGTGATAATGATGATGATGATATAGTACATTTTATCATTTTATAAATGTTGAATGAAAAGGTTCTATTTCTTAGAATACCATCTAAAGCATTCCACAGATCCCCCTTCAAAAAAGTATAAAGCGACCCAACAAAGAATATTAATCTTTTATTGCATAAAATGCAGCGAGATTCAGTTTTAAACCCCTGTTGTCTCCACTAGCGTTCAATTAGTTTAATAAAATATTTTATAGACGTTTTATGAACCAAGTGGTTTGGATCCACAAAGCCCTTAAGTGCATTTGCATTTTATGCTGGATACTTGCGGTGTAATACTTTTATTGTAATAAGTAAGGAGAAGAATTTTTCAAGGAATTTTATAATATAAGACAAACACTAAACTACATTATTTTAATTTTATAAAGCCGAGATTTTTTATATGGCAATACTCATAAGATGTAGGTCTATCAGTTTTTATCCCAGATATCATTACGTGTACGATTTAATGCGGTTGGATACAGTTTTATTACATACACGTTGTGAAAAACGTTTCCGGTTTATTTCTCATTTATTTGTTTTTCTTAATCATCATCATCATCACTTATCACTTGGTAACAATAACAATATTGATGACGAAGAATGACACTTTACATTATACACAATGCATCGCACCCAACTATGGAAAGATAACTGATTTGAATTGTCAAATTTGAAAATGTAATGAATCATTGCATTTTCAAATTTGAATTTTTTGTCACTCTCGCTTTAACTTCACAGGTTCCTCCAATCGTGAACGCCAAGTTTTCTTGTAACTTTCTCAATATTGTCGCCCTAGTTGTTGATGAAGTGCCATATGTAGGAAGCATTTTTTAGCCTTGCCCAACCCTGTTTAATAAGCAGTTCTTTAGAATTGCCACGATATTTTTTAAATTATTCAAAATGTCACCATCTTAATAATAATAATAATACTAATACATTTATAAGGTTCAATATTTACATGTATTATGTACTTACATTGATAAATAAGGTTTAACGGTCTGACGTATTACTCTTTCAAATTAATATTCATTAAGTACATATTTTCATCTAGTTAATTATTATGAGTGTTGCGTAACATTTCAAATATCAGCATATATGCATATAAAATTTGACAAAGTAAATACAACGTATCAGTAAAAAGTAAGATGTATATTTAGATAACTTGCCAACTACACCAGTAATTTACTGTATTATAGCAGGCAATGAATTGAAATGTGAATATTAGCATAGTTTTAACAACAATGTTTGTTTGAATACTAATTTAATGTATTAATTATAAATGTTTACATATAAAATCAATTTTATCGAAAAATATTGCTTTTGCTATTTAAAACATCACAGACCTATGTTCTGAATAATTATAACTTTACAATAAAAATGTGTTCTCCTTAATAAAGTCTGTTTGAGTTAAACCACTTTTCGAGCCACACGATTTGTCCTATACAACTTTATCAAAACATTTCTATAAGTCACCTATCAACAAAATTCACCTATCACCATTCATCTATCAACAAAAGTAGAGTTCGGCTTTCATTAAAGTGAGTAACATTTTAAGTGTGACTTAATCTGTATCTTTCTGTAGCACATTAAGTGAAATATTTAAGTGTGACTTAATTTGTTTCTTTCTGTAGAATATTAAGTAAAATATTTAAGTGTGATTTAATTTGTTTCTTTCTGTAGCATATTAAGTGAAATATTTAAGAAAACTCATCTCCACATAATTATTTTTTGGTCCATCTTGACCACTTTTGTGTACAAAAAATCTTAAAAATAATTTAACTATACATTTATTATTATATATAATATTTACAATGTATACTTTTTCATGAAAATATCTCATTAATAATTAAACACAAATTAAACTAATCAATAAGAAAGAAAAATCTATGTATCGAAAAAAATATTTAGTTGCTACTGGGGAAGCGCATTCTCCACTTTCGCTATAGCAATTGAATACATTTTTGACAAATTTTGAACTTATATTCTGTAATATTTTTATTTAATACATCTACTATTGAGTGGTTAAAATGTTCAAAAGAATAGATCTGCTCGCCGACTTTACTAATACGATCCGTGATTCGTTTCTCGAATGCACGAAACATGAAATTAGCTGTCATTTATCACCAAGTGTGTCCTGTTTTATTATTACAGTTCTTACGGAGTACAGACATGATTTTCATCACAGGTGGCGTTGTTCTATGACGAAGGTATACAAAAATTGATGTGGCGTTATGGCGTTATAGTGCTATATTGAGAAGTTCTTAGTATAAGATGTGTAGCGTTCGAAGAAAGTAAAGCGTTGTAAAAATGATGTGTTTCTTAAAAAAACAAAAATCCGCTACTTACTTAAAAAAACATGCCACGTATATACAAGTACATAACAACAAAACTCATAATTTTTTTGATTTAATCCATATAACTCACTTTTTTCCTTTTTTATTCTTTCTTTCATTATTTTCAATATATAATATGCTTACTGATTTGCTGAATCAACTTTGTAAAATATGATTATTGATTAACCGTAAAAAATATTTACCTCAGCACGGGCGAAGCCCAGTGAGGCAGATATCCAAATACTATATCTACAAACAACATATTAAATAAATAATTTTTCCTTTTTAACTGCATAAATGTCGGAGTGGAATTTCCTTGACATTTTGTTACAAATTTTCTCATAGTAAGTATTTAAATATACGCCAATTTGGATAAAAGTATAAGTAAAATAATTAACGTTAATTCTCACGATTTGATTACCAATTTGGATCTCTTTTATTGAAATAACGTAATTCCGTTATTTGAAATATCGATATCGAAAAAATACCGGTATTGAAGAAAACGCCGGTATTGCGACTCGCTATAGCGCATAGATTGGTTCACGAACCGGAATCACCAGGTTTATTAACATATAAATTGTTGTATTGTTCGTTGGGTACTTCGGCACATCGCTTTCATTAAGGGTTTTAAAATAAATAATCGAGCAGTTTTCGGTAATAATAACAATTTTAATTTGGATAGAACGTAGGTATAATATTTATATATTTTTTTTATTCTTGTAATGTTTATAGTCTCGTGTAAATATCACAACAAGTGAAATTTAAAATATGCAGCGATTTGTTTCAGAATACCACCATTATGTTGAAACGTGAAAAATATTCTTCCACCGTTTTAACAGCTAGCCAGAAAAGATATTTCAAATACAGAAAAATTTAATTACTTATTACTCGAATCGACTAGGGATTTAAATAGTTTAGGTTTACCGGTAAATAAATGGAGTTACATATTATTGCATATCACCCTTGCAAAATTACCGACACAGATACGGGGGTAGCAATCTTTTGTTACCAGAGTTCACTGACTTTACGGATTATTTACAAACAGAATGCAGAATCATTGACACGGCTTCGATGGAACGCGTTCATATTTTAAGAAATTCTACTCCACATGCTCATATGAACTCACTTGAGGATCGGAGATGGAAAACGGTTAGCACGGTTCAAAATGCAAAATGGAAAGAGATCGTAATGGTTCTAGTAAAACGTGTTTATATTGTCGCTATTCGGGGTATAACACCGACAAGTGCCAAAAATTCGGTAGAATATCTAATATCAATGGATGACAATAAACAAATTATGCTTTAGATGTTTCGGGGAGCATACAGCGGCGAACTGTACTCGTAACAAACCATGTCTCGATGCGGTAATTTCGGACACCACGAACGAATATGCATGGATGGCATTTTTATAACAAAAAATAGGCGTGTTTCTCCTTCCCCTCGACGTACCATTTTACTGGGCAGAAATTTACGTACGGATCACGGACGAAATAATAATTCAGATTTGCCATCAGCATAATTTCATCGGCAAAACGACTACTCTGCATAGAAATTAACAAATAATAATGTCGTAATGTTGCCCAAGTTATCGGACAATATAATCTTACTCACAGTTATAAAATCGGAGCAGAATAAATTTGTACGTGTGCGAGCCCTGTTAGACTTCGGATCACAGATAATATCATAAGCGACTTGGTAACAAAAATTATTCTTTTACATCTTTAGTGGGTGTTGGCGCATTACGGTCGGGCGATAGTCATCATATTGTTAATCGGAAATCTGGGAACCAGCTATCGAAGGCATTTACATAAACATAATTGTAGAGCAATTACTCGTATATGCGAGAGAGGACTTCTGCATTTGTGATTTTGTTGATTTTGTACTTTTTTGTAGTTATTTAGTAATACCTAACATTAGGAGTCCGGGTGTCCAGATGGAAACTTTCAATGGACTCCTAACATCAATATATTTATCTATCTTTCATTTTCTTTACTTTGTTGCCATGTTATATTATTATTTGTTATTATTTTAGTTTGCGGATTTTTCTTACCTGCTGTATTAGTAGTTATTTTTAGTAAAAAATACTTTTGAATTGTTTCTGAACTCTTTGGTTCATCTCTGGACTGTTATCTGCCGGCAGTGGTGCTCGGATGACTGGTTAGTTCGTTTTAATTTTGTTTCTGTCATTTTTTCCCTTCTTCGGGGGCCTGTTGCTTTTTCCCCTCGGCTTCCCCGACTCAAGTAGCACACATGGTTATTTTGATTTTGATTTTATATTATGTTTTTATATTCAATGTAACAACTTTTGGATTTCGTAATTGCCATGTTTTGTTTGACTGAACTTATTATTTACATTTACACGCTCTCGACACAGAATTTCTCTAGTGAGACGGGCACAGTCCAAAAAGATTTTTACATAGAATTATATAGTTACTAATAAAATAAATTAATTAATGTTTTCTCGCACTAGTATACTTTCCTTGCAATTGTTCTTTTAATCATTAATAAATAAGTGTTCGGGGAGTGTGAGGGTTTTGAGATGGTAGCTCGTCACATTGTAGGAGAAGAAGTTGTATATCTGCCTATTGGAATTAAAAAAATGCTAATTACGAATGAGTAGGACCACATAGGAGTTTTTACTTATGAACATGTTGGTATTCACTGACCATGATAACCCATTTTAAAACCATTCATATTCTGTAATAATTTACATAACATTCCATTTATAAATGATTAATTGCACAAGGATAGTAAATAAAACAGGAAATATTTTAATAAATTTATTGATCATGTTGAAATATTATATTTACAAAATATAAACCACAACTCCCATTGGAGAATATAATAGGAATTATAATTCACAACAAAATTCTTCGTTTCTAGTTTATTTTAATGTAATGATTATTATTGGAACATTTTAGTATTATTCTGATGACAAAGATATTCACAACCAAAATACATAAGGTATAAATATTTGAAAAAAAAACAATAGAAAAATCAAAATCTCTATAAAAATCAATATTTTTAAATGAATATGTAATCAATAATAATTGATACATTTTTAACATCACTAGTATTAGAAATATTAGAATACGGGACTAAAAAATAATCACAATAAATAATTCAACGCATTTAAAATTTCATGTTGTTCAAATGAGGTGTGGACGATTTTTTCGACTATTAAAAATGTTTTTTACATTTTGGGTAGGTATAGTTTAACATTTTAATATTGTGATTTCCACTTAATTTTTTTAATCACCTGCAAGTAATGGATTTATTATATTATTCAAAACGGATAATCTAACATGTATGATACAAAATCTTTTTATTTTATAAATTTACAAATAATTTATTTTCATTTCTAATACTTCAAACCTCACTGCAATGATGCAACTTCACTCGTATTGTTGAACTTAACTGGGACAATATGGAAATATAAACCATTTTTTAATACGTTTATATTTATGATTTTTTTTTACACAATTAAATAGTTCGTTCTGTTCTACGCGATGTGCGAATCAACATTTTTTTTCAAATAATACTTATAATATTTTATCAAAGTATTCAAAATTATCTGTTTTAAAAGTCAGTAATAAAATTTTGAAGAACTGTTCTAAAACTATTAAATATCTCAAACATTTTTACCTTTCCATATTATCACACTTGCGTATAACAGTATTGTATTTACATATTAATTATTTATTTAAGTGTAATATATATTATAGGTAACTATAAACTACGTACATATATGAGCGGTTCACTAGAATCTCATAATTTTTAAAAATAATATATATATGTACATATTTCGAAATTCTCCATTTAAGTCGTGGTCAACTGTGTGGTAAATATTTTCATAATTATTTTTTTTTTTTAAATCATTGCCTTTGAGATATAAATAATTATTTTAATTTGTTTTAATTAAAAAAAATAAGTTTTGCTTTTTTTAAACACATAACCTTTTCCAACTTGTAATTTTTTTTGCACGATTTAACCACATTATTTTTAAATACAGAATTATCGATTGTTTCACTTAAAAATAGGTGAATTATATTTTCGTGATTTTTCTACTTGATTATTTAATTGATTCTATTAATAAATTGAATTGAACTACCCTTATTATATTTACATTTATCCTTACTTATTTAACAGTACAAATATTGATTTTGTTTATTTTAAAGTTATATTATACCCATTGTCTACGTTATTTTTTACATATTTTAATGTTAATATTTAATTTTAAAACATTTATTTACAATTCATTAACAAATTTATATACTTCTAATAAAATATATTTTATTAACTGCGTGAAATAAAAATAACAATCCCGTTTAGTTATTATTTCTAATCACCATAAAATATAGTTCTAAAATTGTAAAGAATAATTTAGTGAGTTGATATTATAATTAATATACATTCATAAAACATGACACAAAATATTATCTAATAAAATATGGAAATCTTAAAAAATGTAATAATTTGTTTATAAATTTCGATGTAAGCATGAATTTATTTTTTTCAATAAATTATATCTAAATATTTTATTGATATAATAAAATAAAATTTTCTACAGGATATTCAGAATAAGTATAATATGTATATGAAATTCAATACATTTTAAATAATATATTGAATAAAGACTTTGATCCACATCACTACGTACATGTATACTAGTAGTAAGATAAATAAATAATTTAGTAAAAATAACATTAAAATTTAATAAAATTATAAATCAAAAAATTGTTAAAAAGAGTATTTTTTTGAACAGTTAACACAACATGTTACAAAATACCATCACTTTCAATATTAAGCTATCACTGTGTAGTGTCTTGACTTACTGTAATATTAACTGTTAAACAGGGCGTTCCAGAAGAATCGTCGAGAGAATATTAATTATTATTAGGAAACAGGTTACTCGATTCAGATGATCATCTGCCCATTACTATGGAGGAGAGAACGTAAGTGGTCAGAGCCACAGCCACCGAAGGCAGCAGGCTAGTTGCTGCTCTGTTGCTGGTCTGCATCGCTGCTGGGTGTTCTCCTGAAAAAATAACAAAAATTAACCTTCGGCGAAATAAGCAAGACTGCAGTCAATTTTGAAAGCGACCAAGAATCGAAACTTATGGAGGTGCATTACGAGTCATGTCTCAACTAATTGAGAGTACTTTGTGTCAATGCTGACTTATAGGTATGAAAGAGTACAATATCAGTTGCCACGAGGTATTACTGAAATGTCTCAAAAATTAATATTTCCTTTCTAATAAATTCGTTAACGTTCATGGAAAATGTTTTATTGATTATATAAAACAAAATAATGTGAAGTTAATTTAACAATAATAATAAATTGGATTAAAAATGAGTAATTTAGGTATCATTAATTGACACACCGGTTACATTATGATGTAACATGATTAATTTAATTTTTACAACAAAAAATTGTACTACGCACACATTAGATTATTGTCACTACTATAGTTTAGAGTGTTACCATCTAATGATGAGAGGGACAACACTTCTCGTAATTATAGTAGTGACAATAATCCAACGTGTATGTACGTAATATAAAATGTTTAAAATACTAATTAAATGTTTTAATTGGAAAGATATATATATATACATAAAATCAATTTTATTTAAAAATATTGTTGTTGCGCCACCGGGATTCGAACCTGGATCTCTTTCCAAACCGGGGAATATGCATTATCTATTTATATAATACGTTGACATTATTTTTGACGACAAATTTTCGAACCCATATTTTACACTTTTTAAAATTAATACATCGATGGTTCCATTATTTGAAAGCCATTTACCTTCACAGACCTATGTTCTGAATAATTACAACTTCTTAATAATAATGTGTTCTACTAATAACTAAATGTTTAGTTGTGAAAATTAAAATAATGTGGATGAGGCGAGAGTTGTGGGTCAGGACTTAGAAGTGTGGTGCTATGGTAAATTTAAACCCATTGTTCTATCTCATGTGTGAGTTAGGCGCTTAGGTTTTTATTGTGATATCCCATTAAAAAATATTAAAACGTCATTCATTTTAAATAGCTTTCTTTGTTTATGCGCCTTGTTACTCCGATTGGCACCACTGGGTTTCCTGGTTGATAATATTGTGCATGTGTGTGTGCGAGTATTACTGCTTTTTTTCTGAGAATGAAGAAGACGGTTACCGACAGGCGGATCAATTACATCCCGTGTTTCGACCGGTCTAGAGGTCCAAATAAACCGATTGTCGGAAATGCGCACTTCGGTCGGTCGAAATCAACCCAACCAATAAAACAACATCAGACCAAAAAGACAGCAAGTACAATAAAAAGGTTAGTGCAGTGTTCTTATATCATATGTGCTCTTATTGTCAATCGGAATCCAGGGAACCAGCTATCGAAGGCATTTACGTAAACCCCAATGTATTTTCTATTTAAAATGAATAATTCTAAAATGAAATAGTAGGCGAATGGATTCAGAAAGGAATGTTACAGTGATTGCTTGGTGAGATGTTTGTGTGCACCTCAGGGAAAATTGGCTATTTTTAGAGGGTGAGACTGTATATGATCGTTGTTTTCGGCCCAACCCTACGGAACGGACGGCCTATCGATAAATTCCCGATATCCCAATGGACCAGTCTACGGCTGCTAAGAAAGGATGGCTCGAAGCGGGGTCAACCGCAACCCTCGCCTTGTCCCGAGGCCGGATTTGGTGCTGGTGCCGGGCACCCAGCTGCCTGACTATCGTTTGTTTGGAAATTCGCCCCGTATTTTAACCATCTTATCTATCATTCTCACCTCTTCCTTACACCCCTTACCTATCAGATTTTAAAACTTTCTTTGTAAAGAAAGTTTTATAAACCAGCATTTACATTTTTAAGAATGTATTTTAAATTTAAAGGTAGCAATTGGGTATTAATATCTTAAGAAACAATTTAAGGGGGGACTTTAAATACTAATTCATTTTATAAAATGTGGATTTTTATTATTAATTTATATTAGGAGATTTGTTTTTTTTAAGAATAACTAAGATGAAATCTTTGAACTGATATGAAACTGATAAACTGAATATTATTTGCAATAATTAAGATATACAGGCAATAATTGGAAGACCACGACAATTAAATTCATTTTCAGTATACCAGAAAAGCTCCTTCACATGAAAAATTCTTGAATATACTATATGGAATACATTTTCTTACGTTATATGTTTTTTTTATTATATCACTAAAGAAACTATATTATATACACACCAGAATTTTACATATTTTAAGGTACTTCTCTAGTATACTAAAAACAAATTTGATGTCCGCTGTATTTCTAATAATGTCTCCATTGTGTTAATTATGGCAAATAATATTAGGTTTATTAGTTTTTATAAGTGTTAAGGTTCTTGTGAGTAAGATTCGTCACTTAAGTGGTTTAGTCATATGGAACGGATAAATGATGAGAGAGTAATAAGAAAGATATAAGCGGCAAATTTTGATGACATCAGAAATGATGGAATAGAATGACGTCCACGGAAGACTTGTCACGACCAGGTAAATCAAATTCTGGAAGATGTTAAGTCTCAATGAGATGTATGAATGTGGATGAGACGAATTGTATGTCAGGAAAGAAGAGTATGGTGCTCTATCCTTTCTATCTACTGAAATGCCGTGATGGTATGTTAGTTAGTTATTAAAGGTTTTATCCAAGTTATGTTTTTAAAAAAAAACTCTAGTGTATAACTTCTGATATAAATGACTAATAAAAATCCACAATTTTGTATATATACCTGTTTATAAAAGTCCACCCTTAATGTGGTGCATTGTTAAATAATAGTTTATAAAAAAATTGTTTTCACATATATATATACTTTTGTTTTGTAAATTTTAGGAAACACCTTAATGTACCAATCAGTAGGTAAAAAAGTAACTTATTTAAAAAAATATTATTTTAATTTAATTTAATTTAAATATTTATTTAAAAAAATAATATTATTATTTATCCTGATGCAGGAGTGAGGTACCCGATGACTAAAAGCAGGGTTACTCATGACATGGCCCACGGTTTGTACGCGGCTCGCATATTTACTCGACTTTACCAAAAATGAGAAGTAATACTTCCATAGCAATGCGCTTGTTTCCACCCCCCAAACACGCAACGTAGCGAAATAACATTAGAAGTGCAGCTAAAAATAGGACATTATTTTTTTTTAAATAGATTCGGTTTCCATTTCATGATCCATCAGGGCTATAGAGCACTGAAAGACCCTACTGTGGAATATGAAATACCGTCTGGAAGGTCAAAGACACACTGAAGAATAGCAAAGAAAATTCTTTACAAAAAATTTAATTATTTTATTCTTAATATAGTGCATACATATATATATATATTATAACATTACGTTATAGTGCCTACCCACCAATAGTGATCTCTATGCTTAACGTATCATAGTACGAAAGTATTTTTCTATTGGAATTTCCGCTAACGTACAGAGGCAGAAGCGTGATCTGCGTCTCGAGGTAGTAATTTATTATAAAAATGTTATTCCATATTTTAAAGGAAGAACAAAGATAATTATTACTAGTATTGGGCATTCGTGCTGCTCTGTGTCAGTGTTATGTGAAGTGTGAACATTGTTTTCGTTGTTCTTGTAAGATGTAAATCCATTCCTGACAATGAACCTCCATGCAAGAGGAGGCGCCATTCTGTACGAGTGTTATCACTTCATCTAGCTATGTGATGGCTAGTAAGAAAGTCCTGGAGGATCGCCCATGGACCTGGGTAGGGTAGAAGATCACGATTTGGATCCTATCCGCTTCTATGTGGAAGGAAAAACATATCTTACCGTGGATAGCGACAATTGACCCAAGTAACCCATAGTTTTGTATTCGTCGTGTAAAAAACATGTTGAGTGGAATTCGACCTGGTGACCTACTAAAAAATGAACTTTTATTAAATTATGGTTGCTCCTCGAGCGCTAGATATTTTTACACCGGTAGTATTGTTAAATATGATTCATTTCTCTGAGGTCGAAGTTGTTGAATGATTTGCTCCTTTAAAATGTAGTTTATCTATTATCTTTTAATAACGTTAACGTTCTTTTCTTAAATTTTTAGTAACGTTAATGTTTTTTTCTCATTTATTTTAATTAAGTAATAATTTTTCTCATGTTGAAAATTTCTTTATTATTATTTTTTATTTTCTCCTAAGAATAACTGTTGAAGGCAGGTGGGAAATGTAATAGCCAATTCTGCCCATAGAACTCACGAATCTCATGTTCTACACTGGGTGAAGCCGGTAGACGCGTTGATATATGTCGCGTACTTAACAATATATACATATACACAATATAAACAATAAAAAAATTATCTTTTTACTATAACTTATCTTGCATATATCTGCTTAGTTTCAATTTGAAACTATGTAGTTTCTTCTATTATTTATATCATCTGACATTTCACAGAAAATCTTAATCGCACTGCATATCATCGATTTATGAGATTTAGCCCTCTTTCCGAATGGCAATCTCAGTCTATCTCTTCCTCTGTATTGTACGTATGGTCATGTTAATTTTCTATAATTTCTTTTATAAATTCTGCCGATATTTTGAGGATTTAAAAATAAATTCTATAACATTGATATATATTTTCTGTTTAAATGTCTTAAGATCTTTCAGCACTGCATCGAGTATATCATTTTTTTTTTAGTATTATTCTCAAAGCTTTACTTTGAAGAAGGTGCTGATATTTGTTGCACTTCTTCACTAGTCAAAAATAAAATGCCATTGTCATAGTTTACGACCCGAGGATATATTTAGATATAATAATATGATTTAAATATTGGTCGTGCATCAGAACGATACAGACGTGTGTAGAATATGAACCGAAATGAAGCGCCCAACGAAGCATCCGACTCGGAATGTTCAGCTAACGAATGATCCATCTAGCTTCGCCTCGAACAATGCCACCGAATGAACAAAATCTCTTTTACGATTGGCGTTTTGCGTTAAATGCGCACGGGGACAAATATAAATGACCTGAAAAGGACGCGATAAGGGTGAAAGCGTGAAATATTAATAGCGGTAATTTGTTACCACCCAGTAGCGTCCGTGCTCCCCGGTACTGCCTACGGTGCAATTAATCAAAAGCTCACTTCAAAAATGTTAATTAATGTTGGATGCAGCGCGCAGCTTAAGCACGGCTGCAGAGTACTACGGACGTCGGCTGCAAGTTGAGTAATTTTTGAGGTATATAAAATAATGTTAATATAAAAATACACATGACTGTAATCACTGAAATATTATAATTAAAAATACAGTCAGCACAATTAAGGGGTGTAAAAACAAAACCGCCACTATGCAATGCAGAGAAAATATAGGGTGACGTGTTTGGAAATGATTATTATTATTTTCATTTATTTCTTCAACGTCCTTGTGGGGTTTAACGTAATATTAATAATTTATTTTATTTAAATATAACAGCATAATTTAAATATTACATTTTAGTATAATACAGATATAAATATTTGTTCAATTCAGGTATAACTGTCACCAAGCCGATGACAAATTTTCGAACCCATATGTTACCTTTTTGATATTAATACATTTAATCGTTTCATTATCTGAAAGAGACATCTACCTTATTTTTACGAAACCTCAAATACCTTTGAGTAATCTGATAGCAGACGCCAGAATATAATGGGTCCAAAATTTAATAAAAATGAATTGATAATTTTCTGGCGTCTGCTATCAGATTATTCAAAGGTATTTGAGATTCCGTAAAAATAAGGTACATGGCTCTTTTAGATAATGGAACGATTACATGTATTAATATGTAAAGGTAACATATAGGTTCGAAAATTTGTCGCTAAAAATATCGTCGCTGTAGCATAGTTGGATAATGTACCTTCCCCGGTTTGGAAAGAGATCCAAGTTCGAATCGAATCTTTTTCGTTAAAATTGATTTTATATGTATATCTTTCTAATTAAAATATATTTAATTCATATTTAGTATATGAAGTTGTTAGAGAGCGAAGCGAGTTAAAGTTTTTGACTGTCCTTAACACAAATTTCTTTGTAATTTTAAATAAATGTCAATTTTATATCGAAGAGTTCACCCAAATCCCGCATAAATGCGACTCTACTTAGATCAATATTGTTAATGCTGTATTGAAATACGAGTTGATTTTTACTTCTATGAAAACTTATCTGTTTACATTATTCAACATTAAGATATAGTTATTATAAAATATAGTTATTATCTGGTATTAGTGGCAGTTTTATTATTAGTAACTGCTCTTGAGAACGTGTTTGTAAATTTTAAAATCATTTTATCAAAAGTAATATGAATCATTTTCAAAATCTCCTTTCGGACTATAAAATCAGTTACAATTACATATTCTAGATGTCTAGTAGAGACGAAGCTTTTGTTTTTATATGGGAAGTATGGAAGTGATGGGTATTACGGGACTTACAATTTGTCCTCAGCTGGCTTGAGTAATCACTTTACACAATTGTAACGTTCACCAATTCCAACCTTGGGCGACTGCCACAATTGCGCAATTGTGTTGTTACAAAAATTTTGATATATGTACTCAAAATATTATGAGTTGTAAATACGTTTAATAACCACAATAACACGCGACGAGATTGCGTGTTATCGCGTGACATTTATTTTTGATATTTTAAAATTTAATTTGTTAGAAAACAGTTGCTTACCATTGTATTTAATGTATGCACCTAGAAACTAGTTACCTTATTTTTTTAAAGTAGGTTTATGGGTACCGAATTCTCCCAGGGACGTGATACATTATACATGAATTAACATTCTGTGGCTTTTTTAACATGGTAATTTAAAAAAATATATCTATGGATACTGAATAAAATATGTAGTCTCCATGGTAACAAGTACGATTTATTTCTTTGATCACTTTGGCTCATGATAAGTAATGTTTACACATTCACATCTATCACTAAAACATGGTTCATCTATTTTATTTACTTCTGTACTACACGGGTACTAGAAAATACTAATTAACAACATAACATTCCCTAACACGTGACGAAAAGAGTGTCAATGCTTCACAGCCAGGTGGGCCATAAGTTTTTACATTTTTTAAATCGCTTCTACGCGGGAACCAAGCGAAGAAGGGGCACGCGGACGACAGCACGCGTGAGCTCGGTCCTTGAAAATTCAGTTACAATGAATCGCTTTACGGGGGAACAACGCGCGTTCTGCGTAAATCAGTTTTATAAAAACAACGATTCTTATGTGATTGTTCGGCATGGTGAGCCATACGTTTTTGCATTTTTGTAAATTAAAAAAACTACTAGTCACATGGTAATGAATATTTATTTTACTGAAATAATATAATTGGGAAAATCATCTCTTAAAAATAATGTTGTCTAAATGTCCACCATCCTGCCGCTGGCATTCCTCGAATCTAGCACCTAGGTTTTGAAACTCTCTATGACTCAAAGCGCGTGAGATGTTGGCTATCTCTCGATGAATATACGCCTTAAGTTAGGTTATTGTGGCTGGTTTATCATTTGTTATTATTTCAGTTGATCTTGGTACCGTCATAATAGCAGAACGCTTGCGAGTTGAAAAGCCCAGATCTTATCGTATCGATTCGTTAACTTGCACGACAGTCTCTTTGCTTCTCTTGATCCGTGGCCACTCAGTTTTCTTCTTATTTAATCTTGGACCGGTCTTCTCAAACTTCCAGAACTATGATTTAATTAAATTAATACTCGGACATTGATTATACTAAGTAATCGGTAGTGAGCGCAAAACAGGCGCTGAACAATCACATAATAATCGTTGTTTCTGTAAAACTGCATAAAACGATACATAAAAAGTGCAAAAACTTATGGCCTATCATGTATATGGCTGTAAAGCATGGTAACACACAAAGTGGAAAACCAAGTTGCAGATCTTCGAAAATAAAAGTGTTCCATAAAATTTACATAAGACAATGTAAAAAAACTAACCGGAGAATGAATGAGGTTAAAGATCTTAGAATATGCCGAGTGGTATAACTGAGGAAGATACAAGCAAGTAAGCTACAATGAGCGAAATATGTGTCGAGAGTAGATGAAAATTGTAATACATACGTATCCATATTACACAAAAGACCGAGACGTACATGTATGAAAAAATAACGTCACAACAGTTCGCTGGACCACAATAGCAACAAGAAGAAGTGTATGTAAATAGAGTACTACGAAATCTGTCAATCAATCATAGAGAAAGGTATAATTTCTTGGGGTGGAGCAACTATGTTTGCAATTAATCCAATAATAGCAGCTCAGAAAATTATTTTAAAAGTTATCCACAAAACCCCAATCACAACGAGCACTGACGAAATTTTTAATAAATTCGTTGTTTTTGATATAAGACAAACATAAGCTAATACTACTCTTAACTACATATATAAACACAAACAAATACATTTTAAAACAATTAAAAACATAATTACCACACGGAAAAATACACATAACCTACAAGTCCCAAGAACACATACAACATATGGCCAAATGAAGTACAAATATTTTGGGCCTAAATTATTTAATACGATACTGAAAGATTTAACTCAATTGAATTGTCCCAATAACATGAAATTGAAAATAAAAACTTGGATTCATCATAGCTAGTATTGGTGCACTCACCCAAACATATTGATTCAAATATATTGTTGTCACAAATTTCTTCAAAATAATTTATATGAAAGTCCACTTTGTAATTATTTTTTATACTTGCAACACTAATTTAAACTTGTAATTGTAAAGTATGCCCGTCTCGACACAGAATTTATCTAGTGAGACGGCAAGAGTCCAACCACATTTTTACACATTCATTAGGTATATGGTTACCAATAAATAAACAATTGTTTATAATAAAATATGTGGTTAGAAACATGAATAATCAAAATGATTAAAAATATTCTCTGTGTTTAAGTTATCTTATATGAAAACGCTGTATATTTTGTATATTAAGTTATCTTGTATGAAAACGCAGTATATTTCGTATATTAAGTTATCTTGTATGAAAACGCAACATATTTCGTATATTAAGTTATCTTGTATGAAAACGCAGTATATTTTGTATATTAAGTTATCTTATATGAAAACGCAGCATATTTCGTATATTAAGTTATCTTGTATGAAAACGCAGTATATTTCGTATATTAAGTTATCTTGTATGAAAACGCAGTATATTTCATATAATAATTTATTATACTATGTGAGACAATTTATCTTGCATATTTAAATTAGATGTGACATTTTTTAATTTCAGCATTTTTTTTGTAATACTGAAGTACATAAATCAATAGTTAATACAATAAATATATTCGCTAAACAAATATTGTTTTGGCAAAGAGACAGAATGACGATCTTTATAGGCATACTTTGGCAGTGAAAAAACAAATCTATATCAGATTGTTTCAGATTTATTATAAGTATGTGTTATAAAACTAGAATAAAGCTTTTCATTGATTTACAGAAGTCTTTTTGGTTTTCTGTCTTCTTACTTTTAGTATTTCAATTTTATTTCGTTAAAACAAAATGTTTAGCTACATTACCGAATACCAATTTCAACATGATGAATTATAATTTATCATTATAACTCATTTAATTGGTTTAATGAGTTACAATTTTCTAGAAAGTTTATTATAAACATATGACAGTTATCCTAATAAGAGCGCCTTTGTTAAATTACGCACCATTTTTTTCACAAAGTAGGCCATTCAAAAAGTTTTATCGTTTTCATTTGTCAACCTTGAGATTAGTAAATATAGAACGATATATGAAAAAACAACGCGATATTATTGTAAAAACTCATTACAAAAATGGAGAAAGTTTTAATGAAACATTTCGTAAACTTTATGGTATTTTCGGTCGAAATTATGTTTCAAATAAGTAATAAATTAGAAAATTAATTAAAAAAATTGAGGAAACTGGTTCCATTGTGAACAATAAGTCACCCATGCGTCATAATAGTGGGCGTTTTTTCGATGACATAGCCACAGTGAGAGAAAGTGTTACTCAAGGACATCAATTCGTCATCGTTCTCAAGAGTTAGGCATTTCAAGAAGCACCTTACAGCGAATTCTGCCGTAAAACCTAAAGCTGCATGCCTACAAGATCTAGTTGGTTCAAGAACTCAAACCAGTGGACCATTTTAAGTGAAGAAAATTTATTAATTGGTTGATTGAACATCAGTAAGTGAATTAAATTTTTGCTAAAAACACCAATGTTGTGTGATTTGACACCGTGCGACTTTTTTCTTTGGGGATTTTTTAACAATCAGAGATCCAACGTGTTATTAACAATAACACCTCAAATATCTAACGATGTTATATTATCTTAAATTTCATCAAAAAAGGAAAATTTTGCAAGGAGTTTGCCATTTATCTGACATTTCATTCCATACATAATCGCAACATTTGTTCTTTACAACGAAATAAAAATATTATCACTTTTCGCATAAATAATGTGTTTTATTAAAAAATTAAAAAAGGCGCTCTTATTGGGGAACCTATATATTATAAGATAAACTATTTTTTTTAAATGAAAGAACTGTGTTTTTATCGGTGCGATGCTCACCATGTATTTCTAACAATCACTTTGTTAGTATTTTTTTTATTTGTATTTAATATTTTTGGTATTTAAAACGTACGCTTATTACAGGGATGGTGACGCGAACAGAGATGGTTCACCGATCTTCGCTTCTCTCTCGATGATAATGATGATGATGAGATCATAAAAGATGAAACATAAAAAAGATATTCACTGAAGGCTCATCGTGGCGAAAGAATCGAGAATGAATTCCCGGGCACAGTGTACCTTCTTTTATTTAGTTACATACAATATTTATTTATTTAATCATGGACAATAACACTATTTTATATTTATCATTCATTTTAATGTTGATATTATTCCCAACGATATCACATTATGATATTATTCTCAAAATTTCTACAAGGTACTTCAAACAGATGCCAATAAGGCGTCCCTTGTAGTTCCTGTTGGATATAATTCCATTCATAACGCTATTCAATTTGTTTCCTGCAGTTACCCTCTTTTCGATATCTTTCTCAGCCTTTCCGTTTCTATCAAACATACTTCCCAAATACACAAACTCATTTACATGTTCCAAACATTCATTACCTACAAGTAATGCACGTTGCCTTGCTTTCTTCCTTCTCGAATACCATCACTTTTGACTTGTTGACATTCACTTCAAGGTCACTTTCCTTGTATATATCGTACATTCTACTCACTAAACTGTAATTTTTGTTCATTATTCGCCATTAATACTGCATTGTCGGCGTACAATAAACAGCATACAATCAAATCGCCCATTTTCGCTCCCACATTCATAATTGCCAGTTCTTACACACAATTATCCATATACAAGTTGACCAACCATGGACGCATTACACAACCCTGCTAGACACCTTTTGTAATGTCAAACCATGGTGTGAGTGATTCACATTTATCATGAAAAATTATACGGTTATTTATTATTTTGTATTTTGGGATAGATTATTCCTTTGCTACATTAATACATACATATGTATTATATTTTTTCAAAATTTTGCAAGTTGTGTAAGTGCACCGAAATCACAACACACCCTCGATGCAGAAGATAGATGAGGTTCAATGTGAGGTGGTAGATCGCCAGAGAAAAAGAGAAGCTATATAGACGATTAATTATGTGTATATATTAATAATTATGATAACTATAAGTTAAATATTAAAAAGTTAGATTGACTTTTAAAAGCTGTATTAATGGATTTAAAAAAAAAATGTACTTAACACCTTTTAATTGAATGACCTGCATAATACCCGGTCTAAAGTTTTACGTTTAATTTTGACACAGGAAATCAAACTTCAGGTCTTCATAAATAAAGGGTTAACCTTGAGAAGGGTGAATTTCTCTTTACAGTCGGTGGAGAGCATTTAGCCAGAACACAGACGGAAATGCCTTTCCATGCAAGCCAACATACACAAAGAATATATATGACATGAGCTTATATGAAAAATATTGCAAATGAACAAGACACATTTGTTAGAGATGATTGTTACGAATGTGAATAACAATTATCCAAGAATTCATATACTTAGTGCATCTACCTACAAAGAATTACTGTGGATGCACAATGTATAAACTATATATCATGTGACGTATTTAAAACTGATAAAAAAAGTACGTGCACGGTGTACGTAATTATACTCGCCACCGAATTCCAACGTTATACAGTACCTAAGAACACCTGTTCTTATGTATAGTTTAATGGCATATTTATGTCACGTCCGCCACAATAGTAAATCACACGTAAGCTGTGGATTTGCTTATATAAGAACACGGTGAATATTTTAATTTATATTAAAAATATCACAGACTTATGTTCTAAAAAATTGCAACTTAATAATAATGAGTTGTTGAAAATTTAAATTTCCTCAACTAAACTTAGTATTACACACACGTTGGGTTATTACACCAAAAAGTAACTGCCATGTTAATTAACATATTTAATTGAATATTTTAGGATCAGTTCTCAGGAATAAATCTAACATGTAACAACCTGAGTTTTTATTGACAGAGTACATCTTAAATTTTCTAATACCTAACCTTCAAGCATTTCTGTACAATTATAATCAGTCAATTAAAATCATGTGAAGATTGTAAAAACCAGCACCTTAAAAGAAGACAATAATATGAAAATACAGTCTTTTTTACGTAACAGATGATGATAGTATAAAAAATTAAATGCTCAGTATAAAAAATAAGAAATTATCAAACTGAGATAATCGTCATCGTTTGATAACAGTCTCATTCTAATTGCTACATCTAATTCTATTTCCACAACCATCAATGATCATGAATTTATAAATCCTCGATTTCGTCTATTTTTAAAGCCACGTCATTATTATTATTTAATAATCTAAGAACATGTGTACTATGAAAAAAAAAACGTACATGGTGGTCTGCCAAGAATCCTATTTTAGCAAGTATTTATTTCCAATTACTCAAATATTCCTTGGTGTGGTTTTTTTCTTACTTTGTAGCACCATAACTATAACTCTATGGCTTAACGGCCTATTGAGAGTCTTTGTTTAATGCAACTCGGCGTCAAGTGTGTCTATCCATGGCAAACATACTCCATCGTGGAGACAAGAACATAGTGTGCCTCCAGAACTCTCCATGTTAACAATTACAGCCCGGTGGGTCAAAACAAAACACGGTGGTGGATCATTTTAGACCCACATCAAGTTTTTGGTTTTTTAACCGTTTTGTGGGAGATTTTTTATAAATATTTCACTTTAAATATGATTTAATGAAATGGCATGATGTGCAGTAATATTTCTGCTAAAATAATGTACATATTCTCACGCATCAACAGACGCCTTACACATTCAAAATACAAACATCCACTCAGCATGTGATCTTCTCGTCGGAATCCAAACAGGTAGTGTCATAAAACTTACAGGTAGGCGCAACGTCTCTCAAATAATTATATTACTGGCATTGTCTAGGGCCGCCAGACGAAAATAAGTCAACACAAACACATGGTATCCTTTATCTATCCGCTCAAAATGTTGACAATTTTTGTTTTGGCGTAAGCATTGAGATTCAATTTGACTGTCTTAGGTCAGTTTTTGAGCGTTTTTTCACATTTTTATCAATAACTTATTAGAATGTTGTCCGATAACGTTTATTTGTATCTCAAATTATTTGAAAATATTTAATAACATCTTAGCTAGACGGAAAACAGCATTAAATGAATATTTGTAGCGTAATTCACATTTTTAAATACATCCGGGTCAAATCTGACCCACCACCGGAGAGTATGTGTCAATATGGATCTGCCAAGAAAACGCTGTCCGTTTGGAATCCTCGATGAATTCGGCTCGAGCTTATTTTTAACGCCGTTCAATTAAAGTTATTTTAATTAATCCAACACAAATTTTCTTTAGATATTGATATACTCGTATGTACAAATATGATGAATTAATGTCTAATAAGTACATAATAACTATTTAAACTTAGTTATTAAATTGTGAGTGAGCAAATAATACGTGTGGGTAAACGCAAGAAATTATTAGTTTCTATAATTATTTTACAAGCACATACAGTCTGATTATAATCATTAATCTGTGAATATGTACGGAGGATTCACTATTGAAAACCTATTTTGTTAGCCACATAATTCCATACAGCGGCGGGGGTGTTATTGGATATAAGGGTGGTTTAAAATAAACCTACCGATTGATTCGAATAACACCCATTAATTTATCCGGCTGGATTTTGCTGGCTTATTGATTCCACGACGATAAGTGATTTTAGGGATGCACGAACATTACGGACGCACAGAACAATAAAGTTTTATGTTAAACAATAAATTATTTTTTTATTATATAAAATAATTATAATAATTACTTCACTGAGACAAACGAAAAGTGTTAAATCAATGTATATTTTCAGTGCTCAAGTATTGTTGACGTAAGTCGAGTACTACATGTGCATTTCGTCTTTCCAATAAATTTTAATATACCTTTTCCGCTCTTACCAACTAATACTTAGGGATTTCACTCAATGGGGACCTGTCAACACGCGTTTTGGTCGGTTGAGAATAGCGCTGAGCATTTTAATCCGGACCACGGAAAAAAGGGGTTTTCTACAGCATCTTGAACTGCAGTGATAACTTCATTCTTTACGACAAAAGTGCGAGTCAACTGGAGGTATAAATTGACGTCCAACCCAGGACAAAGAACAAGGTAGGCCAGATCCATCTGCCATTATTCCTTTCTGAATCTAATTCGGATTGCGTCAACTAACAGTAATTAAAATCGATACAGTCCATGGAATATATTCCTACCAAGTATGATTGCGAAATATTGATTATCAACAAAAGAGAGATCAAGGTATGTTGGTCCACTAGCTTAAGATTTATCAGAATACGGTATTGATAGAAATACGTTACACAGTATGCAAAATATATAGTACATTCTAAGACATACATGTTATATAATTATTAACGAATATTTCTGCACTTCAATCAGTACGATAGAAAATAAGAACATAACTGTTTCATGATTACTATTTGAGAATTAGTAAATAATTTGTTTTGAGTTAAAACAAACATTTAAACGAATGTATAATTTCAGTGCTCACCTGCATCTGCGAAATATAGGCCGTCAACAAAAGAGAGATTAAAGAGCATGGAAATACGTTGGGCTTCACACGAAGAGATAGGATTAGAAACGGGCTAATAAGAGAACACAAAAAAGTAGTTGCTATAATTAAATAAACCAAGAAAATGGATAGTCCACATCGCTCGAAGGATCATTATCGTTGGATAAATGCAGTCATAGTATCCTAGGGGAATCAAGAATTTGACAGTTTTAAACCCATAACATTCTATAGAAACACACGCAGAAAAACGAAAGATACTTGAGGAAGCTTTTATCCACACTGAATAGAAAACAGCTGATAATGATGACGACATTTATATTGGAAAATTATTTATCTGAACAAAAGTGGACGAGTGAATTTTATATACTTTTAAAGTCATCGGATCCCCGGTACCAATTATAAAATGAAAGGAATCTCGGACAATTTCGGGTGTTTATTAGAGTGTGGGTCTCCCGCTGGGGATTGCTGGGTAGGATGAGACCTAATGGAGCATTTAACTAGATCTCTCTCGCACTCTTGCAACCTGGATAGGGTGAATTTCTGTCGGAAAAATAAATGTGACTTCTAGCCTCCCTTTTTGGGGGTGCATGCAGCATATATTTTCTCTGGCTGCCCTCTGAATTTATTGTGATAACAAGTCTCATGTCAAATTTTACAGTATAACTCTGGTACGATGTTACCGGGACCAACCTATGATGGTATTGAGAAGTAAATAATTAAATGTAATTAAAAAAAGTAATATTGACCAATCGAAACGAGAGTAAACTCTCAAAACGATTCTGGAATAGCGTGTAAATAAATAAATAAATAAAATACCTTTAAAGGAAATTGTCAGAATTACAAGTCAGTTATTCTGACAATATAAGACAAAAAAACTATAATTATATTTAAAGCATTTTTAAATGGATTACCTGTTTAAAATATAAATTTAAATTCTTGGCCTGATGGAGAGGTACCTAACCTGATCCACTCGTTTCTGACATCTTTCAATACTTATGGATTTAATAGGCTTAGTATTTCTCCATGGAATGCATTTTTGAATTTCTGACTCCTTTCAAGAATATTATTGATTATGCACATGATTTTGGATTACGTGCGTGAAGACTCATATCCCGTTATTTTATTTATATTTTTTCTAGGACCAATATTAATGGAGTTACGAATTAATGTTTGGACAGCAATCATTTTGAAATAAGCTTTTAAATATACAGTGAATTTGAGGTCTCATAATCACGATCAACCTAATAATGTTTTCTAATATGAGAAAGACATGGCAAAAGTATTTGATTAAAGATATATTAAAAAAACGAGTTATTCATCTAAAGCAACGCTGTTCGTAATGAAAGAAAATGACATGATTTTGGTGTAAAGAAAAATATTTGGGTACCTTACTTTAATATTATATGCTGGCCTTGTATAAATGAAAAGGCGAGATAACGGAATGGGAAACAAAAAAGTACTTGCATATGTTTAGCACTGGGTAGAAGAAGAAGAAAAATATTAAAAAATAAATCAAAAATTTTCGAGCTTGAAAATCAAGAATTATGAGAGCGGATCCACATCTCAAGACCGATTTAATAAGATCAAGGCCCCTATTTCCGTTCTACTCTTACACCGCCTGGTTGACTTTCTTTTAATGATACAAAAGAGGCTGTTCGATAGCGCTCCGCACACAGTGATATGGCGATACCGCGCAGCCTCTTATACCAAATTTACTCTCATTGTACTCGTTTTTATTATAATAAAATCAAGAGTAACGCAGTATGCACCTAATAAGACACGTAGAAGTGTTTTGTTACGTGCAGGATGAATATTATGTTCCAGACCGATTTTGTTTGGCCGCCATTTTAATTTGATAAATGTTTGTCAGTTTGCATTCGGTAGTCATAAATAATGGTTAATTACAATTTATTATGAAGCATATAATGCTTCAATAACGTGTTAAAAAGTCAGTAAACATTTTATCTAAACAAGACTATTTTTTGTGAGAGTACTTGAAGACTACTCTCTGTGAGAGTACTCTCTCGACTATTTTTTGTGAAAGTACTTGAAAGAAAAGGTCTACACAAATAAGTTAATAACAAATCCGTTGCTACAGGTCAATATTCGAACTGAAATAACACGCGAAGAGTGCGAGAATGTTATGAAAAATATGGTTAAAAGAGCACGCATTTGTGCCGCTGCCAGAGGCGGCCTTTTGACCGATATCATATTTCATGTATAATTTATTGTAATAAATAAAATAATTGACTGATAAAAACCAGATTAACAAATTGTATTTTATTTTTTAGTAATTCAGATACAACATCGGCCTGGAACATAATATTCACCCTGTACTATTAACGAAGCATTATAAATACCAAACTTACTAAACATGATAGTTTAAAATGCTTTTTTTATTTTAAAAAAATCAGTAGAGTGCGCAGGTATACCATATACAGAAATTATTTCTAATTTTAAATTTAAATCGTTTATTTGAAAAATGTAATTTCAGAACCAAAATTCGCATTTCAAAGGAAATTAGCGCTTCACTCGAATGATATGTGTCTGTTTATTTTCAAATTTGTCTGCAGTAAAAGGTGTTAGACATGTAACCTGTCTTTTATTTACACGCTATGAAAAAATGTTAGAAACATTAAACAAGATTCACACGAAATGAAAATAATTAATGAAATTAACTCATCGTCAGCATAAAGTAATTAAAATTGCTGATATTTTTTGCTCCCATACCGGACATTGTTTAGTCAAAAAGCGAGCTAATAATATATCAGAATTTAATGTTACATTGTCAGCCGTACTCTATATTTATCTCCGTAGCTATGGTAAGCCTCTGATTAATTGAAATTTTGACCATAAATTAAGGCCGCCATTTTTCGCGATAAGCTCGCAAATTAAATATGAAAGCCCCTCGTTAAACTGGCAAATATTTGAAAGTGCCCGCTCCGCGGTGGGCTGACATTTTCGCTCCCGCCAACTCGCGTGATTGGCGAGCTGCGGACGTTACTCGTCGGCGATAGGTGGATTACGCCGGAGCCAAAGAGCACTGACAATATTGATTCAATGGATTCGATATGTTTGAAAATCGAACGGGAACAAACAACTGCTAAATGTTTTCTTCGATTGTTTAAATCAATATGGTAAATATTTTGAAAATATGGAGATGTAATTCAAATCGTTCCAAGGGGAGTGATATCAGCCTTGCGATCTTTGGGTGCAAAAATAGTTTTCTCGTGCTAATATTTAGTTGCACGTGAAAATATGTCTCTTTTGGTAGATATAGATCGAACATTTGGTTTTGGTTTCTCTTTTTCTTTCTCATTTTGGTTTATGTACTTGAAATTTTCACAGCATAACTCTATATTTTTTGGAATTTTAATATAAATATAAAATATATTCTTCGATAAATATTTTTTTTCTATACACCTTTATAGTCGATTATTTTCACTATTTTTTTTTATAAAATACAATCACTTTATGTGAAACTATGAAATGTATTATGCGTCAACCGGTTTCGCTTATCTCATGCTTCATCAGGATGTTTTTTAAACTAATCATAAATACAAAAAGAGTGTACTTATATATACAAAAAGAGGTTGTTAGAATACAAAATTACATGTGAAAGAGAGATACAGAATACATATCTAGTTAGATAGAACATTAAGGGAAATATAATATAAAATTATATGCGAAAGAGTGCGAAAGAATATACGGAACATTAAGGGAGGGGAAAATATAATGCTGATGGATATTACATTGATTTTAAAAGAAAAAGGAAAAAAATAAATTTATTTGATTACTAAGAATTAACGTACTTTATTTACTGTCTTTTTTATTTAGAGTGCTTCTTAATTGTCCAATCGGAGGCCAAACTCGTTTTTATGAAGAATATTCACACCTGTGCTACCATTAAAAGAATGGTCTTTTTCAATAATAATGGTTGAAAAATTCTGAGAAATCATTACTGTTTAAACATTTTAGATGTTCTTTGATACGAATATTGATATCACGTAACGTAAGCTTGAGATAAGCGAAATCGGTTGACGTATAATAAATTTCGTGGTTTCGTACATTTTGGTATTTTATTTTATCTAAAATGTCAAACCACAAAGTGATTTCTTTTTACGAAAATATTCATTATTTTTATATGATTTAATTACATAGCACTCGAAAATATTTAAAAAATCAATTTTAGTAATTAGTTCGAAAAAAGACCAATGATGGAGTAATATTAAAAATTTTCAAATGATATCGATTAAATAATCCCCATAGCATTTGTGGCATTTAAAAAGCCGCATTTTATAAGATTATGAAACCCTTCGGAATTTATGGTGACGCAAAACTTTGTAATATTTTCCCGCGTTTTTTGGCAACGGCTGCGATGAAAAATTGTTCTTCCCGCTAAAATAATCTGTGTCTCTGGCTTTGCTCTCCGCCGCGGCTTAGGCACTTAAAGTGATTTGCAAACTTTCTTCTCTGCTATTACAAACAAATGTATTTTTGTTCTCGTGGCTATTGAGAAGTTCAAAAACGCGTTTGACATATTATGTTTTTTTCTTTGGTTGGACGAAATCACTCGCGACTACTACACTATGTGGCATTTTATGTTTGGATGGGTGAATTTAGCACGTTTTGCGAAGTGTTTATATTGATTGGAGGAGATCTCCCGCAACTACAAACTACACTATATGATATTTTTCATTGGATGGAGGAAATCTTCTAAAACTACCACACTTTATGATATTTTTTATTAGATGAGGGAAATATCTCACAACTACTACACTATGATATTTTCCATTAGATGGGGGAAATATCTCACAACTACCACACTATATGATATTTTTCATTAGATGGGGGAAATATCTCACAACTACCACACTTTATGATATTTTTCATTAGATGGGGGAAATATCTCACAATTACCACATTATATGATATTTTTCATTGGATGGGGGAAATCTCCTAAAACTACCTGTTTTCTTTTGTATTTTTTAAATTTATTTGATTGGATGTTTAAATATTCTGAAATTATATTACTAAAGCGTGTATACTGTTAGGTTAATTTGAATAAATAATAGCATATAGAAAAATTAATTAAAAGTATTTACTCTTGATAATGGTACTATTAGTAAAATAAACAATTATAATCAGAAAGTAGAACAAAACCGGAGCTTTTGTGTTGTAAAAGTATAAATAAATAATTAAATGAAAACATTTTAGTTGAAATATTACTAAAAAGAAAAAAACATTATTTTTATGATGTATATTTTCTAACAGGTACATTCTTCCCCTTATATTATATATTTTGTATTATTAAGTCAAAACACAAGAAATGAAAAAAGATTTAAATTTAATACATTACGAATCTTTTGAGAATACTTTTTATCTCATTTTTAAAATTGATAATGAAGTGGGATTAATCTTTTATTCATTTTGAAACATTTAAAAAAATAAAGTATTTCTACCTTATTTAATTTCATAAAAACATTTTTTTTTACAGGATTGTTCAAAAATGGTGAGAATTTTATTGAATCTTGTTATCTTGCAAGTCTAGAATTTTAAATGTGAGTAGTAAAAGTTAAAATGAAGTATTAGTTCAATTATTATCGAATCGAATAATCTATCATTATTATTTTTTTATTTTTTTTGATATTGATTATCATTGACATCCAGATATAGATCCAACTGTATAGTTTACAGGAAAATCAATTATTTAGATAAACTAGACTTTAAGAATATGTTTCACTGGGTTAAACATCGAGAATAAGCTAGAACAGCATAAGATATACATTTTTATCGGACGAAATCAACATTGAATACAATGAAACCGATAATACTTTATTCATGAATATTTAGATTTTTACCATGTTATAATGGCCCATGTCCATGATAATAAAATGATACATCCAGAACACCATGCAGTACTTTTACAGACTTACAGGCATCGAAGTCGTATTGAAAGATTATCGTTGACACGGTCCATAAGAAAATTAGTCATAGATGTGATCATATCACAATTGTAGGTCCAAAAGGCCTGCTCTCCAATTAGAGTATATGTCTAAGACTTATCGCCACTATCCATATAAACTATTTTTTACTAACCATTGAGCACGTGCACACTGACGCTGGCTGGGTTGGCGTTGGACGGCACGCACGTGTAGTTCCCGGAGTCGCTGAGCGCGGCCTTGGTGACCAGCAACTTGCTGGTGGTGCCGCCTTCCGTCTTCTCCGTCTCCAGACTGATCCCGCCGCGCGGAGAGTCAAAGTCCACCACAGAATTGCCGTGGTACCTGTGGGAAAGGAAACAGAAACTGAAAGATAGACATCGCTAATTGTCAGTGGTGCAAAATAAAGTTTTGAGAATAATACTTAGAAAAAATAGATATATTCGGATCAGTGCAGTGCAGAAAGATCTGAATATGATGATCTTTAAACGGAAAATATATTTCAATGTCATGGTATTTATTTATAAAATCTTTACTAAGAAAACATCCGCAGAATTTACTAGAAAAAAATGATGCAAATCAACATGAGCACGAAAATCATACAAGAAGAAAAGATAGACTGAGACTGACATTCAGGAAATAGGCAAAATCTCAGAAATCGATAATGTACAGTATGATGAACGTAATGATGAGTGTAATGAAATATCAGAATATGTAAGAAAGGAGAAGAAAAGATAAAGATTCAAAATAAAACTAGGCAAATATGTGAAGGATAAGTTGTAGTATATTAGAGCATATATAAATATGCTTATGTATGCACTATATAATTCCAATCCGAATACTCGAAAATTCGAACCCCGAATATTTGTTATTCGAATGCTTTAAAAAGTATTCGTTCATACTTATATTATAAGATTTTTGATATTTTTCTAAACAGAAAATGGTTTACGAACCCTGGAAGTCAGGTATACGATTTTTTTCTCCAGAAGTACCGCTATCGGCTATATGGAAGTCGGACAATAAAGATGTAAAGGCCTTTGTTGGACATCTTTTGCATTTGCCTTTTTTTTAAGTCTTCTGCTTATCTTTATGGTTTTATGACAACAAGCACTTATAATATATTGTTTTGTCAACGATGAAGTTGCCTTTCTATTATTTTTTAGTATTCAGCTTTCATAAATACTTGAGCCGACAAACAAGAAGTTATATACAAAATAATGAAAAAAAAACTTGCACGTGGGGTGTGAGATATGAAGTAATATAAACATATCTGAAATTTTGTCAGTTATCAAGAGAATACTGACTCCTCTTTATCTCCACGAAGAGTTCGAGTTCTGTAAGTTATTAATCACGAATCTTACATTTTTAGAGAAACGTTTGAAACATTTCTGTATTTATCATCCGAAGTAAATTATTCCTTTCTTAAAAATTTTATGAATATATTCGAATATATTATCATTAACTATTCGATATTCGAATAGTTGGAATCACAAATATTTGGAGGCATATTATTATAGTCTCTTAATATAGTCTATATTGAGAATAAATAAATAAATATTAAGGGAGACATTCCCAAATCAGACGTCTTTGCTAAATACTAGTAACAATGAACTTTTATCAAATTTAATATTCATATACATATTTTGGCGCAGCCTACTAAGAGTCATTAATTAATTAATTAAGATTTTCAAGTGATTAATCTTATCATTAAATAACAATAAATAAACAAAGAAAACAGTTTTTGACAAGAACATCCTTCCAATTATTAAAGAGGTGGTAATTTGGTATAAATAGCAGTTGCCCTCTGGTGGAATAATGGATAACTTCCACCACGATATCCAGGACGCACACCAAATATACTAGTTGTGTAGGAGACCACGTAAATGGAGACGGACCGGAGTGGAGAGTTATTGGCAACAAGAACTGAGAGAATAACCTACTCTCTTTGGCATCCCTATCGAACTAGGCATTGAAAAGGCATATTATATTCCGGCTAACTATTTACATTACAGATTATCAAATCAAATACATTTTATAAAAGTTAATTTGATACCTATATGTACTTATTGTGTTCATTTCTGTTTTAGAGTAGTCAGATCAACGAACGCGTTACATTGAAGCCCACTTGAGATTCCAAGGGTTGATGTTTACGTTAACCAGCTGGTTCAATGAACACATAAAAACTATTGAGACAGGAAATGTGAGAAAATCTTCCCTTAAAACACATAATGTTTATATTAACCGAGAACAAAGGATATATAATATAAAAGGCCCGAAGCTATAGGTAAAGGATCACTGTGTTTTGAGTATGGGTCATAAGAAATACTTTTCAAATAAATAAATAAATTTCTCTTGTAAAATGTATAAAGGATATACTTATTCTTTAAATTCGATACAACGCATGTCTGAGAAATATAATTCGCATACTTACGTATCATACCAGACATTGACTATTAACTTTTTGTTTTTAGAGTCATTGAATAAATACCAATAACAATAATTACTTTGTTAGTTTTCATTTTTTGTACAAAGATGATTATTGCAAGTTGTTTACAATATGCAAAATCTTACCAGTTAACAAAAAAGTAAAATTTAGTACAAGCATAGATGTCGGAAGAATCTCAGGACATGGAAGGAATTTGGCACTCACCACAATCCGGATTCTGCTGATACAAATGTGGACTGTATATTTTTCACTCACTATGTCCGTCAAGAGTTTCCACAAAGTATAGACATATAAGTCTCAAGGTTTATATAACAGTATTAACTGTACTAGTTCAAGGTCACCCATGGACTGGTCGGCGGCGCGGTAAGCAAAAGAAGGGAAGGGGGGAGGGAAGGCACAGTGCATTATTTTCGTTAAATATATGTCTCAAACAGAAGAGATGATAACTAATGTAAATATTAATACAAATTACTGAAGCTTACCATAGCCGTACTACCAGATCGTCGGGTCGAACCATGAGAGTACCAATCGTAAACAATATGTACGGTGAGAGAACTAGAGAATGCGTTGTGCCACGAATATTTAACAAAATCAATAGAGACACCCTAGTGACTACCCTTAAATGTAAAATGAAAGAACACAATCTCATATAATTATTTGTTTCCATTATTATTTTTGTGAGTCTATTTTAATATTTGAGTACCTATCGTCATCAATAACACGACGAGCAATATGTCTAGTCCATCGCTCCCATACACATTTTTGAATATCCGCTTCTGACGGACCAACGCGTCCCAATGGTCACACTCTCCCCAGCGAACCCAGAGTACTATAACCATCGCGTGTGGATTTTGTATTTCATTTATATAACTCAGCTCGATTTTAAAGAGCTGCAGTTCGAAACTAATCCATCGTGATTCACCATCTGACTTACCATATTTTTGTGTAAATTGTCAGTGAAAATCCGCGAGTGATCAAAGATATCTGCATCTACCTTATTCTTAGTGTACTTTACCCGACCGCCACTATATGTTCCACGTGATCTCACCAAATCGTCGTGTCGAACCAACTACAATATCATCAGCGATCACGCTAGAATCACTCGATGTTTGTAATTCCACACCGTCTCATCGTGCTTCACATTGTCAAAGTCTTGAGCACGCCCAACAACCTCCGCCATAATCCTGTGCTGATTGCATCAGCCGGAACAAATCTCACCATTCCGCCTAAGTTTTTGGGATCCACTTCAAAAACATGCTAGCCGCTTCTGCTGACGCCTGCCTCATCATTCCTGCTCTACAGTTGGCATCGTCCGACTAGGAGTCTTTCCATCGCCACTTGTACTCTACAGCCTCTGTGCAGGCATTTTCCGTAAATCTGCAGGTTTATTAAATAAACCTAATCTATATTTTGATTATAGTATTTTATATTTTATTTTATTTTTTAATATACTTTGATTATCGTATTTTATATAACCTGTTTGAATAAATTGTGTTTAAACTAAGTATCTCTTTTATTGAAATGTTCCCGATTGAATGACATCGACCTACAGCCCAAGTTGGATAAGATATTTATACTTTACTGAGCTAGCCCAAAGGATATACTCTTTAAATTATACATAACCTCATATTTTGCCAATTTACCACACCCAGAAGTATAAGCCTTACATTATTTTTTGTTTTTAATTTTTGTTTTTGTAGATAATATTAATTGATCACTGATCAGAAATACTCGCCGAGGAGGCGTCAATTAATTGATACGATAAGACACGTGTCAATAATTTAAAGATGTAATCATTGGCGTGGTGCCAAAAAATCCATAGAATAGATATCAGGAAAACAATTACGTCTTAGTAAAATGTACAGCGGCGGCCTGTCATCGTGTAGGTACTTACAAATATGACTATATGTATTGTTATGAATTTGAATATTTGAAAAAAAAAGTATCCTGCATGCGGCAGCCATTCTCGATTTTGCCGCCGTAGTGTTGCTATATTAAACATATTTTACGTTTCATTTCTTTAGACCTCATAATCATCATCATCATTGCCGGTTGAGAAAAGCTGAGATCGGCGAACCATCCTTCTTTACATTCTTGTTTCCAGTACGAAACAATATGTATGGAATAAAATTGAATTAAAAAAATCTGACTCGTTTTACAGTACCTTGATCAGTTAAGATATGTAAGTAAGATGTTGGTTTAATAACCAGATTATCAAGTTTAATCTTAACCTACCTTGCTAGCATACATATCTATACAGATGATACTAAGTTAAGTTAAATTAGGCATATGGGGTAGAGCACAGATCTAGGTAAAGGATTTGACTATCGCTGACAAATAACAAAAATCAATATACAGTATGTCCCAAAAGTCTTTATCATTTTGGTTCATTCGCTGCACCAACGCATCGAGCGATAGAAGGGCAGAGGGTATGCCGATCGCTAGTCCCGTTTTTGGGAATTCAGTCGCTATAGAGCGTGTCTTTAGCAGTTTGTAAAATTTTCCCTGGAAAATTGATATCCCGACGAGGTGACATAAACTGGCCTGCACGCAGCTTCGACTTGATACCAATATACTTTTTCCTACCTTAAATCAAAGGTATTCAGTAACAATCCTCCTTCTCTAGACCAATTAAAAGAAAACATCCAAGAAAGAATGGCAGCAATCACGGAGAAGATATCAAAAATTTTGCCTCCTGGTTAGAAGAGTGCTAGCGAAATAACGGATCATATTTAGAAAATATAATTTTAAGAAATAAATTCCCCGGGACTGTACTTAAATGCAAAATAAACATTTTTTTATTGTTCCCCTCCATTTTTTATTACAGAATTTTTATTACGGAAAAGACTTTTGGGGCACTTATGTAACAAATATGCTTGAACAGTTCCGCGTAACTAAAAACTATCTAGAAGATGCCTAGTGTCGATGAATAGGCAAAATTATTGGAGCAGTAAGTGAGTCCAAGATTGGGAGAGGACCAAAAAGAGTGGTAGACTTATTGGGAAGTCTTTATCTGGCAGTGGACTGATGATAGCTGAAGACAGCGAGAAAAACTCTATATAATGAAATAATAAACTAAGTAAATATTATAACAACGATTTTTTAATGTGTTTTTCGTATTTCTTTGAATAACTGGCTAATTAAATGCTTGATATCAAAATCTAGGATATTGATTAATTTTCAAGATTACAATTAATTTTTTCGTCCTAAATTATCTTCACAATTTGCGCCTTTCGGAAAATGAACCCGTGATATTTGGATCAGTTTACCTACATTCTACCACCAGACTAAGACTACTGAGAATGTTATTTTGGAATACATAAAAGTTAAGGATATTACTTTGAACTACTCATATAAAATTTACATGAGTAGATATAGCCTTGTACCGTATTATGTGGTAATTGTAGGTTTGGCCACAAATTTTCATTTTCTGTTAAAATGTTTTCCTTTACTGGGATGGTTGTAGCAATAAATTCTAAGCTGTATTGGAATGTATGATCAAGAAGGAATGTTTATATTGCTCAAGAACGCCTGTTCAAGAAAATGTTTTTACATCTGAAATAGAGTCCTGTAATAACATGTATTACAAATATCTTCTTCACAGAGCTTTAAAAAACATACTTATAATTTAATTAATTCATTCTATGTTATAGAGTTATAATATAATAATTTTAATTCAGAATATGTTTATAAAGCAAATAAACCGGCGTTAGAATATTTAAGAATGAAAATAATAATAGTTTTTTTAACAATTACAAAAAACCCATTTATATTATCATTATTATCGGAATAACATGTACAACATAGGTTTCTTAACCTTTACCATACCATGATATAAAATGCGCGAACGCAGCCATGCTGTCAACTCGTCTTACCGTAAATAATAATTAGAAAAATGCTTTTATTAGTTTAAATGAATTCAATGGCACAAATTTACTTTAAATATTGACCATTCAATTTTGAAAAAATGATTATTAACATAATTTAAACCACTCACTAAGTCTTATACAATATGTCCTTCTTTATTATCTCTATTCATTTAATTAGTGAGAAAGAGACAATTATATTTGTATGTTTGTTGTTCTTTTCACTGTGAAAATAGTGTGTAATCTCTGTCTTTCATATCACAAATTCTATATTTACCAACGTATTAATTTTCGTATTAATAATTGTTTTTGTACGATTTTCTTTTCATAATTGGTTTTTTACTAGTCATTCCTAAGCGTTAATATTTTCTTTAGGATTATCTAAAATATGAATTTTTTTTGGCATGTATTTACCGAAATATTACAGGTTTAATTATAATGATAGACCTGCATGGTTTGGGAAGGGTTAACGTGAGATCGAATCAATCATTAAATTCCTACCTAGATGCAGCAAACTTCTATAGTATAAAAATTCCGGAGTATCGACGAGCATGTGCTGAATAATTACAATTTTTTAAATTACTGCAAGCATTACTGACTATCCTAGTCAATTAGAACGAATATCTCTCCACATCGCATCCAGATCGACTATCAAACTGTATACATCCAGATTCCTAGAAGCAGAACTTCTTACGCGTAAATTTCGTTCATTTACCGTTCGTCCAAATATCATAATGGTAATTTTTAACCTCAGTACGCTAAAGAAAATTTATCATGAACAATTTTACTATCAGCAAAATTTGAATATGTCCAAGAAGACACACAAACTGGATTTTCACCTACAAAGACACTGTTATTAAACAAATAACAGATATCTCATAGATAGCTATTTTTATTATATTTAATGGAAATATATGGAAGTATTATAGGGCTTACGATTTGTCTTCGTCTGGTTTAGGTAATCACTTTATGTAAATATAACGTTCACAATCCTCGTCCTATGAATCAAATTTTTGGAAATTGTGTATATGTTAATATGTGGAAACACTTTGAGTACCACTACACCATCGCCATCTATGGACTAAATTTGATATTCATTTCCCTGAAACAGCATATATGTCACAATGAGAATCTAATTATTAGCTTAAAAATAGCTTCGTCTCTATGAGATACCTATTATTTATTTAATTTTACTATCGGTTTTATACTTACACATATCTCTTTGCTCCCCTTTACCTCAACCATAATTTCAATCACACTTTTTCTTCCCCAGTTTTTATTACTTATTTTATTACTGCAAATTTAAAATTAATGCACATTTGTTCGATAATGTTCTCACCTACCTATTAGTGTCATGTTGACGCTTATGTTACTTTAAAACAAAAACTGTGACATTGTGCGAGCCTCTATTTTTTTGCTTGCGGTCCATAGGCTTAGTTGTTTGACATACCTTAAACGAAATTGTAGCTCATTGTAATAAATATTAATTGTTGCATAGTCTATTTTTTGGACCTTTACATATGAGGTCTACACTGAAGACGTACTAGAAGTCAGTACGTTATAATAATATAACTGTTAAAATCCCCTAATTTCATAATTAAATTATTATGATGTACAGGGTATGTAATCTATGGTCTTACCAAAGGACTGAAGCGCTTGAAGGAGGGGTGGAGTGAACATTGACGGAGCAGGTGAGAGAAATAGTGCTGCCTTTCTTCACATACACATCCTGTGACCCCCATATATTGGCTTGAGCAGCTGAAACAAAGAAAAAAATCATTGTTCAGTATTATAATAAAAAATATTTTATCTTTATTAAATATATTAACAAAAAAAAATATTCGTTGTAAGTAAAACAAAATAATAAATAAAATGCATAAAACTGTAATAAATATGTATTAATTTCTTTTTTAAAAACTTTTTTTTTTACAATACTGTTATTATTACACTATGAAAATTAAAGAAATACTTAATTATTTTACAATTTCTATGTGTATGCGAACGACAAAGTAATTCAACAGTTTTATTATGGTAATATTATATCAACTTTAAACCAATGACAGCATATTTGATATTAACTGATTATCCTTATCGACGCAATACAATATCTGGAATCACATAGGTATTACTAGTATAAATATATATGTTAAAAATAAGTATCCTTTAATTCTTTTAATTTAAGAAATATAATTGTTATTTTTATATGTTTATTTCAGTTTTATATTTTTTTTATTATAGTATTTAACGTCTTTAAACAAATTAAATAAATTACGTAAAAAAATACACAGAAAAATTTAATAAAAAAATGTAATATTTTTTTTCCCTGCAAGCAAAAATAAACGTCTCACTACTACAAACTCTAACAAATTTAATGTATTAATTATAAAAATATACATATAAAATAAATTTTATAGAAAAATATTGTTGCTGCACTATCGGGATTCGAACCTGGATCTCTTTCCAATCCGGAGAAGGTGCATTATCCAACTACGCCACAGCAACAGTACTTTTGACGACAAATTTTCGAACCCATATGTTACACTTTTCAAATAAATACATCTATCGTTCCTTTATTTGAAAGCCATCTACTTTGTTTTTATAGAATCTTAAATAACTTCGAGTAAACCGATACCATATGCCAGAAATAACAATGAATTTTTATTAAATTTTGGAAACATTAACATAACTTATGTATTATTAAGGAGAACACATTCTTATTGTGAAGTTATAATTATTCAGAATATAGATCTGTGATATTTTTTTTAAATACTAATTAAATGTATTAATCAGAAAGATATACATCATAATCAAGTTCAAATTCCGGTAGCACAACAACAATATTTTTCGATAAAATTGATTTTGTATGTATATCTTTCTAATTAAAACATTTAATTAGTGTTTGAAATATTTTTGGATTGATATATTTATTTATATGTATCTTTCTAACTACTATATTATGATTTTATTAAAATTAACATATTCAACAGAATTTTTTTGAAATTCAAACTGCTTGGTAATTTGGTGGTACCATTAGTCTAAAAAATATTTCCAGTACATAAGTATATAGAGGTAAGATATATATGTATGTATGCATATCGCACGAAAGCTACCAATTATTCCATTGACTAATTGAGAAATTGAATTTACTATCAGGGCAACATAATTCGATAGAGGGTTTAGTCAGTACACTGGATGGGAGGAGTCTTTCAGTCTCTGCATCGTCACGTATACGTGTCACGTGGTACGTGCATAGACTATTCAATTTGAAACATACGGTACGCAATAAGTATATTTTATTTGGATCTAATTATTTAAATAATGTGTTGTGTTAATTTTTAAAATAAATATGATAGTTTTTTGGTTAATACAAAATATTTGAAGAGTTTTCAATTGTTCAAACTCAAGAATCATAGCATAGTCAAATATTTATAAATCTTATTATTTAAATATTTTACTATCTAACCGAAACAGAATTTTTAAAATTGTTGTAGTGAAAGATGTTCAAACATATTGGTCAATATCCTCATTCCCACATTCCTGCATCGTTTTAATTCATTTTTAATAATCTTTCACCCTTTCAGCACCTGAAATTATGAAAATTAATAGTATTCGATGTAATAAGTTGTCGTCTCCTGTATATATTAATATATCATACAATTAATGAAAAATAATTGAGTAGCCTTTGGAAAGTTAAAAAATATCACAACCTCTGAAGATTAAAGCCCTGATGCCTTAAACGCTTTAAATGTCGCGCACGTATGTATGTGTTATGAATATAGTTCAATGCGTACAGTTAATAGGAAAGGAAGAAAATAATGAAATTTTATTAGATTTATTTTTAACATTTAAAAGTTTGTTTTAGTGTTTGAAACCCGTCTTCGAACGTGTCCATTCATATGAATTCGATGTCCTTCCATACTATTTTTTACTATAACACGATCATGATAAGAGAATTACCTACCTCTTTATTATTTTCATTAGAAATATTAATTAAATTTCTGACAAGTGGGTTGTTTTTTACAATTTGAATTATAATCTTTACATGTGTACATTTCAAAATAAAATATAACGTGTACCACATGCATACTGATAAATTATAATAAATAGACCAGTATTAGATTTGAATTAGTTTTCGTTGTTTGATAAATATCAATCGAAACCGAAATTACGCGGACAGCCTGTAAACTTGCAGACAATTATTTGAGGTGTCGGGCAAACATCTGTCTTGTGACCGCACCAGACAGGGCAGTTGTTGCTCACTGTGTACTCATGAATATTTCACACTGCTGTTTCAGACCTCCCCACTGATTCGGCGCACAGTGCGCGCACGAATAGTCAATCTGACCAGACAAAATTTACATCTCAACTACGCAATACCATGGCTCACAGTTATAATAACTACCTTCTATAAAAAAAAAACAAATATATTATTTGAAGAGGTAGTTTCAGTAGTTAAAATCCAATATATCTAGCTAAAGTTTTGCGAGGCTCAGTAGCCCAAAAAACTACACAAATGATTCTGAATGGCTATGCAAATCTGTGAATATTTTTAATTGTATAAAATTTATTATAGTTGGTATCATATCACCAGAACAACATTCGAAGCAAACATATATGGAGTAAAAATATAAATTCTTAAAATATTATTTACTCATCGAATAATGAAATATTGAATCAAAATAAGATTGACTAATAATTTTACTTTTGTATATTTTATCAGTTTTTTGAGTACTTTTTGTTTTATATTATAAAAAGTATTTATTTGTAGTAGATATCACGTATAATTTTGTAATGTATTTTGCACGAATTCGCTAGGTTTATTTTATGTAAATCTAAAACAGTAAAAAAAATAAACTAAGTCATTCTTTTTTCATTTCATTTAGCATAATTTAGTTAGATTTTTTAATCATTGAGTATTTTACATTCACGAATTAATATTACAGTTTCTTTTTCCCATCAGAAATACAATGTAATTGTAATTTATTTTTAGTTCACAAATTTGTAATTTATTTTCAAAATATAATAAACTAAATTAAATTGATAAACTTTTAACATTTTTAATAACACGATAAAGATATATATATATATTTTTAAAGTTTACTCAATAAAAATACATATCAACTAAGTATACAAAATAATGACAGTAATTATGTACCATTTTCATATCAACAATAGACAATGCACGACACATAAGCATCACAAAATACGCAAAGCATTCACAAACGAGCGGTCAAATGCAAAGATGCATTTTCAAAGGAGATTTTTACAATGGGGAGACCAACCACAAGGGATGACAACTGCGAGGGATGAAACACGAGGGACAAACAGCAAAGGATAAAAATGAAATAGCTGCGAACTAGCGGAACACTCATTCTTAGAAGCCATTCAACTTTGGTGGAGATCGAGACGTCAACTGTATATAAGATTTTTAATTATAAGGCTATTGACATCATATAAAAAATAATTTACAATTTGTTAACTTTTTTGAGTTATAATAATTTATAATTTTACAGTTTTTACTTAATTTTTTTGAGTTTATAAAAAACACAAATTATACTTATATAATAATTTTAATGATTTTTATAGATATTTTATTCAGATAACTGACTCAAATTAATAATCTAAAAAAAACACGCAAACATTTTGATAAAACCTCAAGCGACGTATGACGTCATTTTTCTTACTCGAGAGAGATCTTTTGTCGAGTCGTGATCACAATCAAAGTTGAAACATCTAAGAAAGCCACCGACCGATGAAAAGAGAAAAGTTAAAGAAAATGATGAAAGCAAAGAAAAGTGTGAGGAAATCTAACCTGAAGAGTGGTGAACAGGAACTGAGGTCGACAGGAGGGAGGATTCATCTGGAAAGCAGAAGAAAATAGACGAATGAAAAAAAAAATCGTGAGATGAAATACGAGGGGGAGGGGGTGTTAATTTAGTGTCGGAAAAGTGTCAAAGAGCAATCCAAATATTGTAAAGCTCCTTGCTGAGTATGCCCGTCTACGTATTATTTTTATTTCACAATCGCCGCAAAGGGGACGTCGCAGACCGGTGCTGTCTTCGGACTAATCAATCATTTATAAAAAAAATAGAAGATTACGCCAAGTGTTCGAGTGAGGAAATGGGCTAGTAATTCGATTGTATGCAACAAAAAATGATGAGAAAATAATTAAAACGTTCGCTGTCAAAATTAATGTAAAATAATAAATAAATTAATTAAAAAATTAATAATGAAAAAATATTAGTAAAAAGTGACTATTTTAACTATGAATTAATTATGTTTGAGTAACGAATATTTTAAATTGTATAATGTAGGTACATGTGAAGGTAAAGTTTTTTTAAAAACTCATATTCAACAAAATGATAAATTCAGTTTATTTATTTAGGTGTTAGTTTCTAATTATTATCTTGAATGTTTTACACGAAGACAAAAATATTTTGAAAATAAAAGTTAAATAAGTAGGAGAGAAGATAAAACAAGACAAAAGAGTAGCGTGGATTTGTCAATTCCTGATTCTATTAATGTATCGCATTTAATCAAAATCGTTAACGAACGGCGTTGCGTTTCAGTGAGAATTGATGTAGTTTGTTCTGATTTTCAGAAAATAAAAATTTAATTTGAATTAGACAAGTTTTTAGTGTGGCATCATGAATCAATTTAATTGCCGGCGCTTATCGCAAGTGCAACTACCAATTTTAAAAAAATATATAGTTGGCTCTTTCAAGTTCATAGAGCACAGCCATCATCTCTTTCTTCTTCCAATTCTATGTCTTTCAACTCTTTGTCTTCTTCCAACTCTCTGTCTTCTTCCAATTCTTTGTCTTCCAACTCTGTGGAAGTTTTTAACTTTGCTGCATCCTTTATACTATTGTACATATGTGTTCTAAGCATCGATATCTCATTATTCTTTCTTAATAAACTTTACGGAGTGCTCTAGAGTCGTCACATCTTACTCTCTTAGATTACTTCATATTGCTGAGATATTTGTTGGAAGGCATCGACTTGCTCAGCGTTTGTATATTATCTGGTCTAAGCATTTTACGAATAATTTTATTTTGAGTACTAGGATAGCTTTTAATTGCTTCTCTGTGAGGTTAAAGATTTGATACCCATATTAAACTACTGTCTTAGTTGTCGGATTGCGAAATTAATTAAATGTATGTAAGAATTGAAAATAAAAATTTATATTATTAATTGATAGTATATTTATGTGAATTATAATTATAAAAATGGAAATAGCTCGCCAGGGAAATAAACTCCAAACTAATCTTGATTTCGTAATAACCGCAAAGGTTAAACCTAATTAATATCGGGTAAAACTTATATTTATGTATGGAAAAACCATGATTGTGTAATAAACTCATCCCTTTCTCCACAATATCTATGAAATTAGTCTTCAGGGAGCCTCTTCCCCGGTCTCCATTCGCCTCTTGTAATAAATGTTAGTCAACAAACAATCTCCAGAATCGCTTAAGTACCGGGTGAATAAAGAGAAATGAAAAGTAATGCCAGTGTAAATGTAAAGATAAAATTGTTGTGGAATTAAAATAAAGACCTTTAACAAATCTTAAGTAGACAAACATTAATGTAGACATGGTCCAATTTTTCTTTAAAAAAAACTAAAAAAATAGAAAAAAAAAGTTTTTTTATGAAAAGTTTTGCTTGCAGAAAATATTAATAAATAATTGGTCGCATTCGATGGAAATACAACTCTAGCAACTATTAAGAATACAAATGATCTCTCTCTATGATTTCGATACTTACACGTCTTCAGGTTAAGAGCACTTTGTGTATGAAATTTCATGGAATGAGATTTTGATTTCATATTCCATATTTCACGATGCAATCGCTTATTATCATTATTTCGTTATTAAAATCGTTATTTTGAAAACAATGATTTTTATGTTAAGGTTCTTAAAAATATTTAAGTGTATATTAAGGTTAAACTATTATTCAACCATACTTCTCCATTAATACTTCTCAATTGTTATTATCTTAGACTTAACAAAACTGAAGATTTTTTATTCAAATAAATGATTTTAAGAGATACAAAAAATAATTTTTCATGTTTGTAGATTTAAAAAATATATACTGTACTCTATATTATACCAAGGTACATATATAATTTAAATCTTATGTTTTATTAATGATGTTGAATGAAGTATACTCAAATTAATTGTATATTTAGTTCTTTATACGAGAAATTTATTATTTAGAACTGTATATATGGTTATTTTTAATTAATTATATTTTATTAGGAGAACGTAATATTTTTGTAATGTTGTAATTACTCAGAACATAGGTCTGTGATACGATAGATCTATTAATTTGAAAAAGTGTTCGAAAACTTATCGTCAAAAATAATGTCGCTGTAGCATAGTTGGATAATGTACCATTCCCAGTTTGGAAAGAGATCCAGGTTCGAATCCCGGTAGCGCCGTAACAATATTTTTCGAAAAAATTGATTTTATATGTATATTTTTCTAATTAATACATTTAATTAGTATTTAATTATGTTTGTTGTTAAAAACTAAAAAAATGTATTTTTATTTAATAAAATCATATATTATGTGATGATACTGCATTATCTAGTAGCTCAATGCTAGAAGCATCGAGAAAATTATAAATTGAGTTGAAATATAATTTACAGAAATGCTGCAAGATTTTAAGTGGTCGTTAGGTTAAATCTGGAGTTGTTCCACATGTTTTTTACACGTTCCCATTTGGGTCACGATTATCGCACCACCCTGTGGCGGGGAAGATTGTCCGTTAGTAATGGCGGTTTCTTTATTCCGCCGGATATGATTAATACGCGGCGGAAATGGCCAACGCAAAAGGCGCCATTGTGAAGAGGAATCGGCCAATCAGCGACGAGCGCGGGAAGGTTCTGCCGACTCTCAGCGGAAACGGATTGATGAATGCGGAAAACAAACGATTATCGTGTTTAAAATGAATTTCATTTTGTTCAACTCCCGTTCTGTGTTTCATTGTGCAGGTAGGTAAGTGAAAATATTAAAGAATTTAATAACGGTTTCCCGCGAATGAGAAATGTATTAAAGGAAAAAGATAATAAATTTACAACTCCACTGATAAATAAAATGTTTTTTATTACCGTAATTACTTTAAGTGAAAGTTTAATTAAGCTTTCAAGGTTGTGTTATATGCAGGTACAATATATGTTATTTCAATATATATTATAGCTAAGTGCATGTACACAAGCGTGCTCTTGTTTAATAACTGAGCATCTTACCACTGCCGCTAGACAAAACAAACGGGTCTTAAAATAATTATATGTGTATTTTAATGCTTAATTTTTATACTTTTGAGTAAATTTTGTTTCTAATATATATATATATATATATATATATATATAAACTTTTTAAAGGGGAAAAAAAAGGGGGACCTAACCTTTCCCGGAACCGTTGTGGAAGTTTCAACTAGTTTTTAAGGGTTCTACACACAGTGCTACAGAAACGGGAAACCTACAATTAATTCACACAAAATAAAGAAGAATAACAAAAGCTAATGTAAGAGACTGCAAAACGAAAAGAGAATTTAATTTAAACCTCGTTTCATCTCATGAAAATAAAATTATATAATTGTTCTTCACTATAGATTAATATTAGTTTAAATAAAATTCATTGAGATAAATTGTTTGATGGATTATGGTCTTACAAAGTTATATCTGTCTCAATTATATTGGTTATATAAACAAAACAAATGTTTTTTTTTTTGTGCTTTTTCTTCTTCTTTAACATATTTATTTGGAGGACGTGGGTCCCTCTAGTTACTTTCCATGATCACCGGTCCTCTTAACATCATCAGTCCAGTGCATTTATGGTCGGCCTCTACATTTTTTGCCTATCCATGGACGTCAGTGCAGGATTTCACCATTCTAATTTTCATCGACCGGTCTCGCCACGTGTTTGTCATGGTTCCACTTCAGTTTCACGACAGTTTGTATTATATCGGCAACCTTAAATTTTTTTCTCATCACTCGGTGGTCATATATCAAGCAGCTACCCACCATCGCTTTGTCAGTTAATACAACACTTGACCCCTAGAAGTTCTTGTCACTACAAGCAGAATACACTGGTCAAAGACACGTATTATGGGATGCTGTGCTATATTCTTAAGTATATACTAGACGCGTTTTTTAAGTAAGTACTGTTGCCGGATATTTCCGGTGTAATGCTGCATGTGTCCTGTTTTGTCTTGATTTGGCGCCAAGTGATTTCCATATTTTCCTTCATCTGAAGCGGATTCTTGATGGCAAGCGTTTTGATGACAGTGATGAACTCAAAGACGGAGTACAGACGTGGCTTTCATCCCAAGCAGCGTCGTTCTATGATGAAGGTATACAAAAATTGGTGCCTTACAAGTGCCTTAATAATTGTGGCGACTGTGTTGAGAAGTAAATTAAGGTATTAAGAAAAGTAAAAAAGTAAAGCGTTGTAAAAATGATGTCGTGTTTCTATAAAAAAAAATCAGTTCTTACCTTATACAATACTTCTGTGAGTAACCTAGTTTTATAATTACTTTGTTATTGTCAAGATAGATTTTTAGTCCGATTGCATTGCGTATTCTTCTTCATTATCACTATTAAAAACGACGTCATCAACGCTGGCATCAACGTCACTTAAGATTGTTTAAACACTTTCGGTAAATATTTATTTATATATTTATACTGCTATCGCAGATTTCTGAAAGAACACAATAATACTCCCTTATAAAAGGACAAAACGAATTTTACTTTAATAATAATCTTACGACAATCTTGCAAACACGCTTCCGAACATAATTTTCTCTTATGTTCGCCATCGCTATCTACAGAGCGCTTGTGGTACCATGTTTCACTATCAGTCACGAAATCCGGTCAAGGCAACGGCGGCAAAAATCCGAAATAAAACATGACGCGCGAGGGCAATTCCACAACAAATCCGAAGCATTAGCGCTCGCGTATCGGCCGACCCCGTTTTGTACGGGGAAGCAGAGAGCTCGGACGTAAAATAACAGAAATATAATGTGGTTTTATAATGGACGCAGACTAAGACAATAGCCGCTGATGAGCTGGGCGTGGATTTTGGACGAGGAATGATGGGTTTTTTAGCAAGTCGTTCACGCGATTCCTCTCCGGCTTAAATCATCGTTTCAAAAACAGGAAAAACAATACGAATAATATTAATTCGAATATATAACAGTAGTTCTTATATAAATGCATTTTGTCGGTAAATGCATGCCCAAATTATACAATTCTCTACCGAAGATAATTGAGAATTAAATATTTTAATTTTCACTGGGTGATAATTAAACTAAATACATTTTGGTAACCTATTCATGTAGAGGGGCAGGGTTTGAGAAGGGAGGGAAGTGATTTCGATTATTAATAAAAATATGGACTGTAAAAGTGTTAAGGAATGTGATATTTTATTTAAATTATATAATTTAAATTATTTTGAATTTTGGCGGTTCTATTACTTTATTACTATTGTATAAGATACCGAGTGGAGATATTTTAGTCCGTGACTATCGAAACAATGGTTTGTTTAAATTATTTGATTAGACAATTCCAAGAAGTTTTAATTTTTTTAGCAGCAGCGATATTCCTTTATTTTTATATTTAAGTTTGTCGCGATTTGACATATGTAATTTTTATCATAAATCATACACAAGTGATTTGACGTGTATAGTTTATATTAATTTTATTATAAAATCTATTCCTTTAAATCTCTATAACTTAGATACCTCTGAAAAGAAAAGAGTTTGCACATCAGAAAAAATTTTATTCTTCGTTTTTATATGTGTCCTCTAAAATATTGCGCATCATTTTTGCAGAAATTAAAATTAATGTCATTTTATATCATGATCTAATATTATGTGGAAATGAATTTTATTATAAATTTCAAACGGACGACAACATTAAATATGTTATGTATATCTTTTATATATATTTATTGTTATAAATAGGGGTTAACCTTTCCTGGGATGCTGATTAATAAAATATGTAAAAATACATACATGAATCGATTAAAAATATAATTCATACACAGTTTTTAAACTTTCACAATTTTGATTAACTTAGATTCACATTTCCAGTAACTCAAATGAATTTTTAAATGTCGTTTATTTTACATTTTGAAAAAATCAATTTAAAACAAAATCTGAACAAAAAATTCACAAAAACAAATTTGAGATTTTATTTATACGCGATTAATATTAACTCTTCTTAATATTGCAATGACATTGACTGATATTTTATACATGAGACTTAATTTTTTTATTATCATTATTTTCGAGTAACGAAATTTTAATAGTTATGTACTCAGTTAAAAATAAATAAACCACATTTCCAAAAGAATATCTAATAAACGCAGATTTTAGAACATAATTATTTATATATTTGTTAAGATAGGAAGAGGTCCATGTTCGAATCACGGTAGCAGCTAACATTTTTTCAGTAAATATATATTTTTTGTATGCCTTTCTAGTTGATTTATTTATTTTTGGCTATTTTAGGATCTTACTTGATAGATTAAACTATTTAGTATTTTCAACAGAATTAGTTTAGATTACTGAAGTGTTATTTCCTTGTGTAATAAAACATAGATATCTCTAATGCGTATCTTACGCAGTAAAGTCATAAATTTAATGTAACATATAAATCAACATAATTAATTATTTTTTTATATGTATTTGTTGGTTCTACAATATACGACCTTAATACTTGGAGAACTGATATAATAAAATAAACGCAAAATATCTCCAGATGCTAAGCGTCTTCAGGTTGGTTATAATTTTTTTGCAATTATCATATTTCATATCAAGATATATAATAAAGTAATCATTTTAAAATATAAAGGGAGCAAATCTTTAAAAAATATCAAATGCTTATATTTTCAGTGAATATTTCAGATATTAACAAGTAACTTTCAGTAAGATTGCAACATAAAATAATAATGTAAATAAATAATGAATTGGCATTCCTATATATATATATATATATATATATATATATATACATTTCTATCTATTAAGTCTGGAATACCCGTAATGCGTCAATAGTAGTACTGTAATTTAATTCACAATGTAGTTTGTAAGTAAAAAATATCCTAATATGTGAAATAAAATAGCTTCAAAAATAAATCTTTTCGCGTCTCTCAAGTACTTACAAAGCACTAAGTTAAGCTAGGAAAAAATGAATGTATTTTTTTGCGTGCACGCAAAAAATAACAAAAGTTTGAAATATTCTCGTATTTTATATTTTTTGTATTTATTTTTATTCACTCAAACAACATTTTCAGTAATCTTTAGGAAACGTTATAGATGCTCCATGAATTGTGCTACCAGGAACACACGATCGCAAACACGTACAGTAGGTTTTTCACTTGGATGCCCGCGAGCGGTCTATCTCCAGCGGGTTCCCATTCAACTGACAAGTATAAATGTATCTTCTGTCTACAAGTGTGTTAAACTTAAATATACTTTTCTGTACATATGAGTCCCTGTTAAGATGAACAGCTCAAAGGAAGAAAATAACTCAATCATATTTTTAAAAATATGCCAGGTACTTGTTAATTCACATCATTGTATCATAATTCCACAATAGGTAAGACAGTGATGAAGAAAAAAATCATCAGATCATTTTTCAAATTATAATTTCATAATATTTTTTTTCTAAACGAAGTGTGCATAACTTTGAATAAAGATATAATGTACAGTATTTAAAAAAAATTCTACCTAAAAAATTCGTGTAATTGCTCCAATATCGAGTTATAAATATATCTATAAAATTTTTCTTCATTAACTCTTATTTCATCACACGCAATCAATTCATCAATTGCAATCCATTTCGTAGACTTTCAAATAATCATAGACTTGGATTTTGAAATGTTACCATAGATAAATCAAGTGGAATAATGTCAGATGAATGTCAAGTAAATAGTTTTCTTCATCCATCCGTCAATTTAGATATTAACTCGATAATGCAGTATTTTACTTCAAATTTATTTACATAACAATTTTTTCTCAAAATGTTATGTTAAAAGTTATATAAATTTTGTATAGATGAATCAACCTTATTGGTATGATGGGTTGCGTATGTTAGAAGGTTGTATGAACGTTTCAGTATTCGGAGCATTCAACTTATTGGATGCATAAATCAGAGATGACTGCTTTAGTGATTATTTGAATTATCAAAATAAAATAGGGTTATTAGAGCGCAAACCTAATAAATAGTATTAATAATCTTACAATAACAGCTAAGAATAATCGTTCATAGACTTATCAAAATATTTTAAAATCTTTGCAAGCTATGAAAATCTCAATTTAATTATGCGTAATGATGCATAAAAGTTTTAAGGTATTAGGAAAATAACCAAGGAAAAATCATTACCCAAAAAAATCTTCAATATTTAACTTTTCCCTTATCAAAAGTAGGCATTTTAATTTTACGGATACTTGGATTGAACCGGTCCTTACACTTATTCTCCTCTAAATCGTTTCGACGTCTGAGATCATTAAAAAAAGTAATATCGTTAGCTCTCAGCCAAATGGCGATTTGATTCCGAGCCCTTTATTACATTTTAAAAATGCTCCAGTACTTTAAAACCGATTTGTTTACCCTGACGGGGGAACAACCGGGAAGCTTTGAATTTGAATTTGATTGCAAGAAATTTGAAAGTCTGGGAAGATGTATTATTATTATCACTGAATAAGTAATAAATCTTTAGGATATGACTTCATCTCTAAAACTGTAATTAGAGATTACTTTTAACTGACTGTTGTTTAAAGTTCTCAATTTTTATCTTTTTTACTAACTGCGCTAGCTACCAGAATTGATAGAAAGTGTGATTACATTCCTATTTGAGTACACATGTATTTCTCATAAACTTTGCAACCAGTTCCCATCTTGTGAATTTGTCTTCAGGTCGTCAGCCCAATGCATTTGTGGCTGATTTCTGTTTCTAGTGTCTAGTAATAGACGCTAATGTAGGATCCCTCAAGTCCATTTTAAATTCGTAAGCACATTCCCACTTCAGCTTGGCGATATCCTGGACAATATAGATAGCTTTGTTTTGTCTTATCCACTCGTTGGTCTTCCAGTGAAATACCAAAAATTGATCGTTCCGTAGTTCTTTGTTTATGACACGCGTCGAGAGATGTTGAGGTATCTTAATTTTTCTAAGTATGTATTTTCCAAAGGCTGCTTATCCTAATCTTCTCCTTTGCTCAATTTTTTCCTTCCCCAACTTCTGAACTTACCCTAAATGTTCTTTAACGTTCTACAGTACCATTCCTTTAACAAATACATTTAAGTCATGATTGCATATTCCTTTGGATTTGCTGAGGTTCATTTTCAGTCCAATATTACAGAATAAATGTTCAAAATTGTGTGTATTGTCGTTTATCAAAACAATATCATTAACATATCAAAGATGATTTTTTTTCCGTTCTAGTTTGTACCTGTTTTATAAAAACATCTTTGAGGGCTAGAATGAAAACCTCTTGTGGAGCTCTTTAATTTAAAAAAAATTCCAGTGTTATCGTGAAGCTTAATAATGGACTGCACATAATCGTAAATAATTTAAAGAAATTATTATCATATCTATTTGTGGACTTGTGATTTTTTTAGTAATTTTTAGCAATAGAATAACACTGAAGCATTCAAGATTATTAATCATAGTTTAGCAAGAAGTGTGCTGGGAGACTGCAACACGAAAATTAAGAACAACATGAAAAAATGGGCGATGATGTACAGTTTTGTCAACATGATGTATATTGTTTTTAACTTTCTGGTTTATCTTTCGATATTTTAATTTAATATTTGTTATTTTATCAATGATAAAATTCATTTGAAATAATGGTAAAATACACAATATTATTACTACCACAGCTACAGGTCGAATAATGAGAGTACCGATCGCGAACAATGTGTACGGTGAGAGAACGAGAGAGTGTATTGGGCCACGTATATTTAAAATATAATATAAACTGAAAGAACAAATTCTTATATAATTATTTTTTTCCTCTGTTGTTTTTCATTTTTAAATTTTTAACACTTACAGCCCGGTGGGTCAAAACAAAACACGTCCGGCGGTGGTGGGTCATTTTAGACTCACCTCAAGTTTTAGATTTTTGACAATTTTGTGGAAGATTTTTTATAGATATTTCATTTTAAATATAATTTATTGAAATGGCACAATGTGGCGTAATGTTTTTGCCAAAAAATTAAAGTTAAAAATTAAAAATATAACGAATAATGTACATATTCTCACACATCAATAGACACCTTACACAGCCAAAATACAAACATCCACTGAGCATTTAATCTTCTCGTTAGAATCCGAGCAGGTAGTGTCATAAAACATGCAGGTAGGCGCAACCTCTCTTAAATAATTATATTATTGGCATTGTCTAGGGGCCGCCAGACGAAAATAAGTAAAAAAAAAAAAGGACGCATACGTGGTATCTTTTGTCTACCCGCTCAAAATGTTGACAATATGTGTTTCGGCGTAAGCGTTGAGATTCAATTCGACTGTCTTAGGTCAGTTTTTGAGCGTCTTTTTCACATATTTATCATTACCTCATTTGAATCTCGTCCGATAATATTTATTTGTATGTAAAATTTTTTGAAAGTATTTATTAAAAGATTAGCTTGACGTAAAACAGCATTAAATGAATATTTGTAGCGTAATTCATATTTTTACGATCACCCGGGTCTGACCCGCCACCGCAGAGTATTTGTTAACGTACTTTAACAATAATTAACTATGGTTATAACTTTAATTACTATATGGAGGGTAATTCTTGCCGTAAAACTGTTTTGCGCTTTGTAAAAAAAAAAAAGTGAAATATGTATGTAATAAAGTTGAAAAAAAAATCGATTAAAATATGCACTTCAAAATGAGAATATGGATTTGAAAGAACCATCAAATTCCGCTGCCCTTCATCAACACATCCGTCATAGTCTTTGAAGATGAACTCGTACGAAAAATAATAATGGACTAAGGAAAATGGTAAACACGTAGCTGCTGTAGTTTTGCAGCGCCGAAGTACAAACTTTCAGCGCGATTAATCAACAGAACAAGTTGAAACATAGGTACGTTTCCTCTGAACTTGGTTTGAGGATTTAATATTAGTCTTTGAGATTCAGAAAGCGAAGGTTCCCAGAAATTGTAACACGTTTACACATTTTTTTTGTAATTATTCTCCATTCATCTCTAGTTTGAAAAGAAGGCAAGGTGCTCACGTGCAATTCTATTGATACATAATATAATACAATTTTTCATTATCCAAAAATAATGTACGTAGTTTATACAGAGGTGATTTCTAATTAGAAGTTAACAGAAATAATAATAATATTTTTTTACGAAAAAAGTGTGAATTTATTTGCAAAGTGCCTTCCTTTTTTTAAAACATACATATATGTATATTTATATATATCAGAAATAAAGTTTTTTGGTTATTTGAAGTTTATTGGTCCTAGAAGGACCATCGTTGTCCCAACGCTTCGAGTAAATCTCATTTTCCATCTTCAGAGGTTGCCTTAACGGTGAAGTCTCACCCTAAAATGATCGTGATGCACGTATTTTCAGGCCGACAGTTCAGCGCTAAGTTGACCAGGATGAAAGACCAATAGACACGGGATAACCAAGAAGCTTTCTTTCTGAACTTGTACTCAGATCGATTTACTATTAATAGTATTGCAACAATTTTTAACATTATATATTTCAATAAATAATTAGACAAAATACTTTGTTTAAACCACTATTTATTGATTATTCAACGTGTTTCGATACCTATGGTATCTTCTTCAGGAAACAATGTAAACTGAAATTAAAAATACAAGTGGTGAATAAGTAAAAACTGATGTGAAAACAAATTTTAAATGCGACTGGTCATTTGGAAACAAACCATTCTTTTGATATTAACAAGAGTTTAGAAATTATAGATACAAATACGAGGGGTTTACAGTTAGATAAATTTGAAATTGTAGAAATAAGAAAAAGTGTAATTAGCAAGCTAAATATTATAAATAACCAAATCCTCTTTGCTAATAGCCATCTTTTAAATTTGTTTTCATATTAGTTCTTACTTATTCACCACTTTATAGTTTTGTTTTTATCTAAGCTTGTATTTTAAATTCCAGTATACATTGTTTCCTGAAGAAGATAACATAGGCATCGAAACATGTTAAGCCACTATTTATTGAATAATCAATAAATAGTGGTTTAAACAAAGTATTTTGTCTAATTATTTTTATAAAATGAGGCCACGAAGTAATTTTGCTAATATTGAAAAAGTTATATATTTCTGTTTAAATCAGTCAAATAAAATCTAATAACTTAATTATAATAAATTATACAATTTAATCGATAAGTAATATTTTTAAAGTAATAACGTTGTCAAATAAATGATATAAAATTACTTTTAAAATTAGCAATATTAACTTGGTGGTTAAGATTCATATTTTTTATTTATTATCTTAGTTTAATAACCACAATTGATATAAAATTCTTACAAACCACGCCATCGAAAAATTATGTTTTATTATTGAATAATAATAGACACATTAATAAGTATCAATCCATTTTATTATTCATTTTAGAGTTACAGCACGTTATCTCGAGTAGAGATCCCACAATTTGGAATGTTACCGACATAACAGAGCACAGCACGTGTGGAAGATTTGTCTCAGAAAAACACTTTAGAATAAAGAGCAACCCTCAAAAAGGATTACGTGGACCGCCAATAGAAGGCTATCTGATGATGACTTCCATCGTGGCTTGAAATTGTCTACAACCTTGTAACGTTTTTAAGCTCAATGTTAACTAAAGATATCAGATTGTCTCACAAGTTCTTCGGTTTTTTTTTAATATATACGCAAAATGCATTCCTCTTGTAATTCTAAAAATATTTTTGAATACAAATTATATTAATCAACTAGAAAGATATGTAGAAAAATTGTATTTGAATTCGAACCTGGACGTTTTTCTATCCGGGTAAATGCGTTATCCAATTTCGCCACATCAACAATGTAGGTTTACGCCAATTTTTGAACATGTATTATCTAGCTCTTTTAAATTGATAGATACATGTGTTATTCCATTTCTGAAGTTATTTAGATGTTTTGCAATGGTGGTCGTGCTGTCAATATTTCAATATATTTATTTATATCCAATACTGAAACGACAACAGCTCAAGATACATGTACATAATGCGGTTTTAAGAGTTTTAAAGTTCTGAAAATAAATTATTAAAATTATTTTTCTACCTTTCTCATATTAAATATTTAATTTTAAATATGTGTGATTGTATCCATAAAAGCATTATTTTTAAATTAAATTTTTGCACCACCCAAAGGTCCGTGAGAAGAATCCTTCCCACTATCGTTACAATCTGTTTAAAACAAATAATAGTGATTTTTTACACATTTACTTTCAGATTGTACTTTCAACAAATATTTTTAAAAAATATTGTGAAAATCAATTAAAAATAATTTATCCTGGAAAGGTTTAAATTGTACCCAGCGGCAGTCCATAGATATTCAAAACAAATATGTTTAAGTGTTGCGTACTGTTGTACAAGAATTGCTGATTCAAGAGCAATTTAAATATTTTTAAGATGTACGAACCGAATATAATCCTTTAAATTAACACTTAACCCATTAGACAGTGGAATATTTAAAACACAAATTGAAATAATCCAGCGTATCTTTTGTAACACTTTAATTTAGGGCTTAAAATAAATGAATAAATTCAAAAGAGTACTGCCAGCAGACTACCGATGCAAAACACCGTAAAAGCTCTAAAAACATTTTTAATTTTCAAAGTTCGTACATATATACTGATAAGACTTACGAGACGAGCTAGTTAAAATTTTACAATATTGTATAGTTGTTTTATTATATTATATTTTCATGATAATATTAATAAATAAATAAAAATTAATACAAAATTTTGTGTAGAAAAACTAAAATTATTTAAATTGTCATTAATTAATCAGAAAGCTTATATAAACTTTTTAAACTATGACAGTATCGTATAAAAATAGCACTACTGTAGTTGGTTCTGACAGAACTAATAAAATCTTTTTTTTACGTTGACAGAAAAAATATGTTATATAATAAATGTTCTTTTAAAATATGAAATTTAATACTATATTGTATTTTTGGGAAATTCTTTTAAATTTTATTTATCTACTTTTCCAGGCCGCCATTTGTGCGTACCAGGCTTGCAGAAATGAAAAGCGATGGGCGATATCTGAATCATAGTTCTTGGTTATTGCGTTTTTACCCCCATTTAGGTTTATATCTCCCTGATATATGACCGGATCGTGACGTGACCCATCGTACCCTGACGTAGATGGGAAAAAAGTAAGTTCCAGAAAATGGGATGCTGTTCCCAAAAATATAAGCAATAAAATGGGGTTACCCGAACGATAGTATATTTAGAAGGGTTTTATGAAGCCGAATGACATTTATTGTTTTGTTTTTAATTTCTTTGGTACTTTAAAATATCAATTTTTGATGCGTGATATTTTGTAGTTGTATAGATTAATAATTATTTATTTTCATAGATTAAAATACATACAAATAATGCCTTATATGTCTATCACAACATTCAGTGAAAAATTGCACACAGAAAGCTATAATTTGAAATGAATGAATGAAGAGGAAAAAGTGCATAAGTGCTGAATAAAAATATAAAAAGTGAGAAAAATACAAATAAAAGAGTTTAAAACAATTATTCATATTAAGTAATGTACACTAGTGCTAAAACTTTCACTATTTCTATTCACTCACATTATAATTTAATAATTCATTAATTAATTTAATAATTCAGTTATTATGTCCATATATTATGAAAAAAACTTATTTTCATTGAATCACAATAGAGTTTTGAATCAAATATACAAAAAATATCCGCTGAAATAATTTATTAAGTAAGTTTTTACTTATTTAACGTTTTACAAAATATTGTTATTACATATATTGACTTCTACAAAAACTCATAAAAGATTAATCATTATTAGATAACTAGTACCAGAACTCCAAATATTTATTCTTCTCACACAAAAACAATTTTTAAACTTCTATATTTCTAATCTTCTATGGGTCACCTAAATTACCTCTTCTACCGGGGAAACAAAAAAATTAAGGAAATAAAACAAACCTTCAACGTTGAGCATTATTGCCATGTTGATCTTCGGCTCCGTATTGACTTGGCATTCATAGATCCCAGCGTCCCTTGCCTGGACGTACTCTATCCTCAGGTTCCAATCGTCAGAAGACTCCGGGTGGATGACTCCGAACCGTCCGTCTCCAGTGTATGTGAAGATGTGGGACGTGAGGATGTGGAGATCTCGCTTGCGCATCCATGAAACCTGTCGGTAAAATTAATGTTGTATGATAAACATCTTTGGGCGATCATTTTTCAACAGCGGGAAAAACAAATAGAAAAATATACTCAATTTCCTTCAAGAAATATGAGATGTATAAAATTCCACCCTTGTTTAAAATATCAGTCGACAATTATTTTTTTAATTTACAGAACAGATTAGGTATGTAACAAATATTAGAAATTCAGTAAATTTCGTAAACGATCTTATTAAAATATGAATTACGAAATTTAATACCAAAAGTATTGTCGTGTATATTCATACGTACAACATAGATGTAGGGTATTTATTAATTTATCAATACCTTAAAGGCCGTACCTATGGTAATCCACCAATGAGATATTTGGGCTAGTTATGTAATCTTAAATTAATAATGTACGTTAAGTAAAATATATAATTTATTAGAAAAAAACAAGATAAATTATAAATAATATATATATATAATAATAATATAAATAATAATTATAATAATAATATTACGAAAGATTGACACAAGAACTAAATGATCCAAATTAAACTTTACTTTTCCATGTCTATTCTAACGACGTTAAATAAATAGATTAAATTTCAACCCCTTCCGCTTCAGGTCCCTGACACTCATCTCCATCGAACTATGAACCCTGTTTATTCCCTTTTCGTTCTAGGATCCAGCTACCAGGAACACACAGCTTTAGCGGGATAGATCTTTCGACCTTAATTTCCGGTCACGTCATGTCTTTCTCTACCTACCGAAACCTTTTCGGAATTTGGTTTATGTTGCTTTTAGTATCATTTGTTTGTATGCATTAATTTATCTACATCAACTGCTGTCCTCCGGGTAGATTTTGTGACTTGATGGGCGGTCTATGTTTCGAGGTCGCTTAAGCGTAACCGCGGTTTTGCTTCGTAGATAAAATTAAAGTTTCAATGTAAATTATCTGAACAGCGATTAAAATACTTTATTTAATTATGTATTGCAAGTATTCTGCGAAATATTTTTAAACACATCAACGTTTTTGAAACATATGGACTTAAGAAAAAAACTGATTTTGACCGATCACCGATAAGTTAGAAAATAATCAAAAAAGTAAACTGTACCAAAATTTGATTAAATTGTATACCTACTTAATGATCTTTTAATATGTATATATATAATTTAATCATATCTGTATGTAAATAATAACAAAATATTATCTCATAAATAGTTTGGCATATTGGTTTAGCTACATAATTAGCACTTAAAATGAACGTTGTAATTACCATAGCGTCTTAAAAATATCACTACAAAAGTTCTACTAACATTAAATTTATCACAACTTAAAAGAACACAAGATAAATACTTTTTATATTTAAAAATAATTTCCTTTTTTATTTTCATTATTAAACTTATAAATAAAATAGACTGTAAATAAAGTATCTCACCAAACTTATTCGGGACTCGACATACCATGTTAAAAAAGTTAAAAAATAATTAGCTAATAAGCTAAACAACTAAAATCTACTTTAGCCTTTTAAATTACATGAACGTTTTAACACGCCGAATTTTGCGTGTTACGTCAAGACAAAAGCGTGATTACACGCGTCTTCGACCTTGCAAAACGGGATGAAACTAGATATTAAATATCACGAACTTTCCAACTTTGCATAGATATTGTAACATGCTTAAATCACATTCACTTTGAAAAAATATTTTTTTAAATCAAATGAGATATATCTTTTTGAAAAATATCTATGAATCGAAAAATATTTATATGTAAAGCCAATTTTCATTAACTTAAATGGTTGACGTGCCCGTGTTGAGTTCTACTGGTATGAGAAAGATCTAGGTTTGAGTACCGACAGCAACAATATATTTTTTTAATACATAAATAACATTCTAAACGATTCATCTAATTTGTTTTCAAACATTAAAATTTATGGTGTTTAAAGTATATATTTTTCTTTTTCATCCCGAATCAACATTACTATCTTATTATTAATAATTATCTATAGATCCATATCTCAATTGCTTCATTCGTTTCCTGTTTCAGTGAGTATTCATAGTTGTATTCCACATAACAGTACAGGGAATTCGTAGCATCGTATTATTTGTATTTGTAAATTTAAATTATGTCAAGTCTGGACAATATTTTTTCATGCGAAAGAATGCAGTAAGTTTGCTTAAAGCGACATTTAATTTCCAAAAATCGTTCATAGATGTAACGTTAATTAGCATATATATATATATATATATTTTTTTTTTTAATAAAGTGTTATCTAAACTCAATCGTTATTTTAGATATTACTTTATTTTTTTTATCTTTCAATATAAGAAATGTCATATATGATATCTGTCAAATATAAATTATTTCACTAACAAAAAAGAGTCGATACACGACTGAAAAGTGCAGTGAAACTCTGAAAATTCACTGCAAAAATGTGAAAATTCAGCGAAAACAGTTGTTTTGTAAGATGTATGTTTTCAATATAATTTAATACAATGGTAAAATATTTTGTCTCACTTTATTTCCTTTAAACCTTAAATCTCTTATGTGTAATTAATAAAGCAGGCCCATTTTCCAGTTTCTTTAGCATGAGTTGATGAATCGTCAATCGATTATCTCGCCCAGCGATTACCGATCCCCCTACAATAATTCAGGTTGAATAGCTCTCCGGACAACTCCGTTTAAGTCGTGCGTTAAATTAATTAGACTCGAAGGATAACTTGTCGAAGCGCTAACTATTAGAATGATGCACCCGTTGAATTCTAATTCAAAACAGTCTCCATACAAAACTGACTATAATTGTTTGTTCGCCTCGCTGATAATGAAGTTTTAGATGCACATAATTTAATGGTCAAATTCCAAAGTTGTGGATGTTAGTATTCCATTACAAACTCTAGAAATCCAAATTGTATCTAACTTATATATAAATACACATTTCGAGAATGTATAATGAATTAATGTCAGAGAGATGCATTCTTGGAATAGCAAAGATAAATTATATCTTATTTTTGTTTGACATACACAATTGTTTTATGTCATATTAAATAAATTCAATAGTAAATCATGAAAAAAACTGTCGAGGTCTATCGCCTGTACAATCCGCACCCCACCATGTAAATACCTGGGTGCAAAACTGGGTTCTTATCAACTTTAAAATCTCGACAGTACCTAATACAACGCGTCACAGCCGCCCAGGGAGTCGGCTCTGGATCATCACTTCAGACTTTCAGACGATTTCATTAATCAATACTTCTCATTGTAGATTTTTTGTTGTTTATACTTATATCCGTAACTAAATAAACATTAGTTTACTGTAATCAAGCACACCGGCCAGTCTTGTCTTGTTCCAGCTACTCTGAGAACATACACACACACTTCGCGTTACAATTCAAACAAATATATGATGAATGCGTAAAATATAATGGGACATTCATTTTTTCATTCTAAGTACATCATTCTGATCCATCATAATTTTGACAAATACACGTATTAAACATCACACTCCTTCGTTCCTCGTACCTACTGCATTAGAAAATTTTGTAACATAATATTAACTTTCACTTTTATTTCGTTTTATTTACATCTTTACTGGTACCGGGAATCTTTTTGAAATAAAACATAGAGTAAATTTTGTATTTAATCGTAATGCATTGTTTACATTACTTTTATTTAAAAACATAATAATTTGAGTTATATACCTTCTTACAAATGCATACATTTTTAGATTATTATAACAGAACTGATAAGTCATTCTCACATAAATAACCAAATTTACGATAAAACCTAGCAAGACTTAAAGTTTACGGTGCCATAAATGTTTTTATGATAGCCAAATCATTGCTTTTTGATGTAAACTACGATTTAGTACGTTGGTACAATGTCTGGAAGATTGTCATAGTCGAGCTTTAAAAAGATCAGCCTTATTCTTCAGAGACAAAGAACTCGCCAACCTATCTTAATCCAATCTATCAAGAATGCCACGTTTAAATAAAAAAAATATTTAGATACAAAAACATTTTTTTTCAACATAAAATTTGTGTCATATATACTTACAATTAAGATAAGCATTTGTGTCACTAAAATTAATAAACTTAGAGATCTCCTGAGACAAGGTTTAGACCTCCGACAACTTGGTCACTCGTCTTATTATCGGACCAGAAAACAAGATTTTGCGAATCAGGTTTACAAGATTAAATTCAAAATTTTGATTGATATTTATTTAATACAAATTAAATGTATTAATTAGAAAGATATACATAATCAATATTTATTTGATATTATTGTACACATAATGTGTGGATATAAACTTATTTTAAATGTATCAAACTTGTAATGAAATTAAAATTCAATACGCTATGATAGTAGGTACTAAATATAATTTTGGACTACATTTATTAAAACGATGTTTTCTAGAGTATTGCGTAATATATTATAAGTTTTCGCAGTATTGTTAAACAGTTGAAATATTAATGAAATTGTCATATTGATAATATATTAGAATCTTAAAAAGTTCCTCGCTTCAATAGTATCGTCTGAAAGATATTAAAATATAAAATAAGAAATATATTTTATAGATATAAAACATAACTTTTTATTTCATTCGTGGGTATATTTATTTATTTCAGGCACTTTATTTAGTATATTCAAATTATTATAAACTAGAGAAAACATAAATAATGTCTTATAAATAAATATAAACAAGATAAATAATTTTAATTAGTAGACACATGTATGACTATAGGTACATATACAAATTACAACGTTCATGTTAAGCTGGATTCAGACAAGAAACCGCAAACCTCACTTAGGAATCTCACCGACACGACAAACATAATATATTCAAGTGTCCTCATATATTGCCTTAATTGTTGATGAATTCGGTGGACCGTAACACAAATGGATTCCAAATCCGGCTAACAAGAGCGCAGAAATGCCGGAAGATCTACGGTTACCGCTTCATGCATACTGCAAAGCAAATCACGGACATGTAGATGTACACGTAGCTATCCCACAAAGTGCTCCTCTATGTTTACATGTGTTCCTGATACATCTTGCCCGGTCGGCAGGGGGAGGATTTGCGGTTGGAAACTGTCATAAGCTGACACCGAGAGAGAAACACCAGAGGAGTAGGAAATAAGTTGTCGGATGCTCCAAGTTCCAAGGGTCAGCCCAGATTGTGAGCTTTGAAAATTTAATATGAGCAAGGGTTTACGTGCACTGCCACGTTGAAAAATGTAAGATTATTAAACTGCATTACATACTGTAGAAATAATTTGGATAATAAAAAGTTAAAAATATAACATTATTTTGAAAACAATTACTCTTTTATCATTTGAGAAAATTGAAATAGAAACTATTTTATAAATATTTTCAATATATTTTATTACAGAAAATTTTTTAAATAATATCTTAATAATAATTGGATATTAAAAACATTCAATGAGCACCAGAACATAATATATTTAATATTTTTTACAAATTGAACTTTTCGATTTATATTAATTTTAATATAGATTAAAATATAATTAAATAAAGTATTAAAATATAACTATATTTTTTATTTATTATCTTTGTTTTATTAACCACTGAATTGAGTTTAAATACATCTACCTGTTTCAAAAAATACCATTTTCTTCTTCAGGATATCATAACTAACTAAAAACATATATTATTGTTTCTTCACCAAAATCTATTTTAAAAAACAACAATTATTTTAAAAATAAATTTAGTACCTAACTCAAATTGTTACTTAATACAGATTTAGTCGAATAATTTTTAGGAAAAAAATTTAGAATGGGACTCGTTGTTAAATTTAGTTGGTTGTTTATAATTTTTTGATAAATTTTACAAGCTTTATTTATCTCCAATGATTCCAAATTATTTAATTTGAGACCAACCCCGTTTATATGCAAAATTGACAGTCCCAATTTTTTATCAAAACCGTGACCATTTTCTATCAAATTATTAGAAAATTCTGAAAACCCACTATTGTTCAAACATCTCAAATGCCCTAAATTTATTTTTTAAATAATTGTTATTTTTTTTAAATAGATTCTGGTGAAGAAACAATAATATATGTTTTTAGTTAGTTAAGACATCCTGAAGAAGAGAATTGTATTTTTCGAAACCGTTGATGTATTTAAACTCAATTCAGTGGTTAATAAAACAAAGATAATAAATAAAAAACATAAATTTTAATCACAAAGTTAATATTGCTAATTTTAAAAGTATTTTCAAACAAAGCTAAATGTTTGTAATACGAAAATAAGACTAACTTGTTGGTGTTCTAGAATTTATTGTTGTAGTTTGATATTTTCTATCAATATTATTTCTTAAGTTGCGAAACTTATAAAATGTATTTAATTGACAATGATACGTGCAGACAGTTGCTGTGTTTTCATATATAATATTTTTTTTTAATTTCAAACTTCAGAGAGTTATTATAAAAATAAAGGAACAACATTACTGATGATTTTAGCAGTAAAGTAAAAACACTGAATTCGGTGCGCTGCTTGATACACCAGTATTATATTTTACTGATTATGTGTGCTTAAAAGTAATTATTTGGATACATTTAAAAACTTAAACGACTAACTTTTGATGACAAATTTTTGGTGTGCCTTGGATTTTGTGTATTTATATAATAAATATAAATACAATAGTTAAATCAGGCATCTACAAGTGTACATATCACAAGGAAAAATAAAATAATAAAATGCACAGAAATGGGTAGAAAGGAAGAGAGAAAGAGGAGGTAGATATCATAAATAAAGAAGGATCACGGGATTAGTGGGGAGGAAATACCTCCCTCGGACGTTTTTTATAGATAAAGGTAGACAGCTGGAAAATATCTAAATGACTGAATTTATTATTACATAAATCAGGTAGGTACTAGACAAAAAAAAAACGCCGGGGTTTACTTATGAGAATCATTTCTCTTTTATCTTGAAATTATCATTATACAGTTTAAATAATCAAAATTTGAAAATATTTTTATTGAAAGTTTTTATTCCTTCAAAACATAAACAAATTGAGAAACATGTTAAATATAAAAAACTTTAAAAATATACTTTTTACTATTGTTCACTCACTACTCCAGTATGGAATATATGGGTGGGGAGGACCATACAAAAACATAATAAACTCGGTAAAAATAATACAGAGAACAGTTGTCAAAGTAATATTTAAAAAAATATCAACTTTTTCAACACAAGCACTTTTTACAAAATTCTCAATTCCCGAAAGACAAAACATTAACAAAAAAATTTCAATTAATCAAAGAACATAATACTGTAAAACTTGATTAAGATTTTAAAATAATTTTAAAATCCCTAATTGTAACACCAAACACTATCAACAAAATTTTATGTACTTAGGGATAAAAAAACTTTAATAACATTCCTACAGAAATTAAGGAGATAAAGAATATAAAAGTACTATTATATAATTTAAATGGATACTTCAGAAACACACTATTAATATAATAATTACAAACGTATAACATCTAACTCTATATAAACTATAACAATATATGTCCCTCTCCAAGACATAATCTCTTTTTTGGAAAAAATTACACATTTTTCATAAAAATGTGTAATTTTAGTTTTGTAATATACTTAATTTATTCATGTACTCTAAAAAGGAGGAAAACATTTTAAAATAATGAAAAAAATGTATTTTCTCGTTTTACAACGAAATTAATTAAAATTGTAATAAAATACTTCTCGTTTATTTTAGGCATAATATTGTAGGTGTGTTGTATAACAATATTAAGATCGTTGAAAGTAAAGTAAATTGAAATGAAATACGTCGTGTTAATTAGGCAACTATCGAATTATTGATACAAAGAAAGTAATTCTGTAAACCAAAATAGAACAAAAAGATGAGTGAATGTAATTTGCCAACATACAAAGAGCGTAAAGGGCAGACATAAATTTAACATTTTATGGATGCTGCATTACTATGATGATTGCATTGATACGTGATGGTTAGTTAGTTAGTGGGTATGATAACAATGTTAGTTTGTATATTCGTTAAATGATCAAATTGCAATAATATGAAGTTGTATAATCTTGTAAAAATAACGGGTATAATTTGAGTTTTTTTTTAATTTATAAAATTAATCTACACACAAAAAGTATAAAATATTTATAATAATATAAATCAATCTACACAATAACGCGCCAACCCGAAAAGTATTCTGTACGAGTTGTTGTACGGTTGTACGTTGTATTTATTTTTAACAATTTAGTTTTTCTATTGTATTATGTGTTTTAAAAGCACTAAAGAATGTACACATTTCCCTTTTATATTTAAAATGTTTAATAGTTCCATCTACAAGTATTGCTTTTTCTTGAATTGAATTGAATTGAATCACTTGTAACTTTAATTTTGTACATCTAATCTGGTTTAAAGTGCCCTTGACTTGACGTGAAACTTGACGTGAATTTGACAAACACATTTTTCAGAGTTAATCGTACAGCTAAATCTCAGAACAAATGTATTAAGTAATCGTATATGTATTTATATTATTTATATATACAAATATATTTTTGAATATTGCTGTTAGTGGTTGTACAACACAGACGTGACAGCTTACAGGACCTCAGAGATATTATGATATTGTGGTATTGTGTTAGCCTTAGGACATTGATGTACAAGCACGTGTTCAGGAGCTTGGCGACGGTGAGTGTCGCGATATATACACTAATCAAACTTAATTAATTGATTAATATAAAATTATTGTTTCTGTTATTTTTTCATAAATATTTTAGTATTGGGTGAATATTATGTTTCGGGTCGACTTTGTTTTTGAATAACTAGGAAATGAAACATAATTTTTTAATTTAATTTATTAATTATGTATGGAACTGGCCAAGTGGCCGCCTTTGGCAGCGGCATAAACGCGTGTTCTTTTAATCGGGTTTTTCATAACATTCTCGCACACTTCGCGTGTTATTTCAACAATTTCATTTCAAATATTGTCCTTAGAATCAAAATTGTTGTCGACTTATTAGCGTAAATCTTTCTTTTCAATTCAATAGTCAGGAGCCGTCAAATCAGATGATCGAGGAGGCCAATCGAATTTAACACTTTTGATATTATGTCAAATATGAATTTAATACTTTTGATATTATGTCAAATGTGAATTTAATACTTTTGATATTATGTCAAAAAGTGGTGATGGTGTGTGACGATAGCGATCACCATTAATGGTTATAGCATTGCCATTACTATTTGGATAAAATGTTTGATTAATTTTAACACTTTGTTGAAGCGTTAGATACTTTATAATAAATTGTAATCAATTACTCTCTATGACTGCTAAATGCAAACTGACAAATAACTGCAAAACCAAAATTATGGTCAAACAAAATCGGCCCGGAACATAATATTCACTCTGTATAATGTAAGGCAGTTACTATATTTTTATTTTTCTTCTCTGTCTTTTATATTATTTTTTTTACTTTTAGGTTACGGCTATTATTATTTTTATATACTGCTATTAATAATAAAGTTTCAGGCATTCAAACCTGGTACTTAATATGATTCAAATAGTACAATTACATTTTTTTTTTAATGTTGCGATTCATTCGGCTGTATATATATATAAATTGAGAGTAAAATTATTCACTAGGTTATGTTTAATATTATTTTTCTTAACTTATTTATTTTCTCATTATTAATTATTTATTTGAGTTGTTTGGAATGTTTATTAGAATTTTTTTTTTGTTTATTTCACCTTATTATAGTATGCAGAAAGGTAAAATGTAAAATATCTTTGTATAGTAAATAAATAAATAATTAAATATTTAATTTGATTTAACATACTACAAGATGAATTGAAGATCCAACATCTAGCTGGAAATGTAAGCTTCTATGGGTGTAGAAAAACTCCTGGGGTCTATAATACTGAGTAAATTGATATAAAACCTATGATTGTGAAACGTGATGCCTAACCCGAATCGAATAAAATAAAATATTAAGAAAAATGTATGAACCTACACCAGAAAAACGGAACTTACAAAATAAATATAAATCATGAGGTCGAAAATTTAATTGAGCAAGATGAATATTGTAACATTCTTCTGTATTATAGAACAATTGTAAGATTCTGCAGGTTCCAAAAATTGCGATGGGCTGGCCATGTTGAAAGAATGCCAGATGACAGGACACCAAAAATCACGGAAGCGACCTAGAGGCGGGCCAAGGAAGGAGTCGGAGTGGGAGGGTCTGGGAACTGGACAAGAATGGACAGAGATAGGAGTCCTTGGAGGAACCCAAATCCCACCACGAAGAAGAAACATACTACAATTACCACATATGAAGACTACATTTGGAAATATACACTTCGTATACCTAGCACCCAAACTTTATAACACTTTAAAATCTATATCTATCACCTAAGTTATTCAAAAAAAAGTTGTTGAATAGCTAAAAAACTACATGGAAGCATTGTTCCAGCGCTTATATACTAGAAGGATATGCAAAGGAAGGATATTTTTGTTTCTGTTATTATTATTATTATTTTTCCTGTCAATGTTTTTATTTAAATTTACGCCAACTATGTTTCTGTATTTAAACTGCAGAAAATATTATAAAATGTGAGACGGTGCCCCTAGATCAGGCCTAGCATAAATGTGAAATTGACGTAACATTATTATAAAAAACCAATAGCAGACCCCAGAATTAACAATTCATTTTTATTACATTTTAGATACATTGATATAACTTACATATTATTAAGGAGATTACATTCTTACTGTGAAGTTGTAATTATTCAGAACATAGGTCTATGATATTTTTTTAAATACTAATTCAATGTATCAATTAGAAAGATATACATATATAATCACTATATGCTGTAGCATAGTTGGATAATGCACCTTCCCCGGATTAGAAAGAGATCCAGGATCGAATCCCGGTAGCAACAACAATATATTTTTCGATAAAATTGGTTATATATGTATATCTTTCTAATTAATACATTTAATTAGTATTTTTAAAAATATCACAGATCTACGTTCTGTATGATTACAAATTCACAATAAGAATGTGGTCTCCTTAATAAAATATTTTAATAATACACCAAATTTAAAAACAGTTACATTAAATACTGTTTAAAAAGTTGGTTCACGTGGACTTTAGGCATTAACTAATAACCAGTAAGTATTATAGAGCTCGGTACCGAAATCTCTTGTTCCAATATTTATCAATAAATTAACAGTATCTTTACGTACTTGCGAGACTAATTCAAATATTGAAACGTTGGATTATAATAGTTGAGATGGAATATTTGTACAGGTGTTCACCTCGTGGGAAGACATGGGCTTATTTAGCTATTTATTTACATAAATTATATATCAATACTATACATACAACGGTGAATAAATAAATAAAGTTAAGATGCTCTGTAAATAATTAGAGCATATTATATATAAAAAAATTATTTCTGAAAAAATATATTTCAACGGGAAATAATATATAACTCACAAATAAAGTAAAATATTTGTAGATGAAATCTGACAATAATTCATGGTAAATAAATATATCTTAATGTGCATCAATATTTCGATTAACAATTAAAAGGTAAGTTAACTGGTAATCGACGTGCTTGTGGTCTAGTGGTTACGATACTCGCTTAGTGATTTAGTGGTCGGCGGTTCGAGCCTCGTTCCATGAGGACATCAAGTTAGTCCTATTTTCATAGCAAATTGTTTGAAAATAGTAAGAATATTGATGTGACACAAAGTCCGTGGGCGCATCTCTATTTTTTTAGAAAAATAAAGAATATTCCTGATTCGAGTCCAAGTGGTGATTATATTTTTTTGATAGATAGATTTAATTTGTGTATTTTTCTATGAGTTTTAATGATTTTTTTTTTTAAGTAAGTCACGCTCTCAAAAAGATTAAAGAATATTCATATAATATATGGTTCTATTTTACTGTAAAAAATTAGGTAAGAAATTAAAGAAATGTTAATTTCGCACCTTCAAGTATTTAACCCTTAAGTGTTTATTAGTCCTAGAATTTACGGAGTCACCCGCATGCGTAGAAAACGCTTGCAGGTGAATTTTGAGGCTTACTCCGTTTAACCGCTTATCGCGCTTTCAAAAAGGTACCTACTACTTACATAATGATATGAAACTAATTCATATAACAGGTATCTCTATTCTTGTTAAATATTAAATTTGATTAAAATAAAATGTCTTATGCTTTTAACATACACAGAGAGATATTATTTATTTATGTTATAAAGGCACACAATATTGCTATAGATTGATCGCCTGATTGCATAAATATATAAATAGATAACAATTCTAAGATCAATGCTATTTCGGCTATTGCTGGGTAGATATTTTATTATTATTATTTTATTTTAATATTAGAAAATATAATACATTTTAGAATTATCAGTAGGATATATATATATATATATATATATATTTTTTTTTACTTCAGATACAAATTGATAGTAGTATGTAATTATTCTAATTGTTCAAAAGTTTGATGCCTTGATTAAATATAGTGATTTTGGGTTACGGTATTATTTAGTTTTAGAATATCATATATAATTTTATAGGATCTAGCTATATAGAGTTTAATATGTTTTATTAGTTTTCAATACGCATCATGTGCTTTTAAGCTCTGCGTATTTCTACAAAATTGTAATTTTAAATATTATTTTGTCAAATTTTGTAAATTCAAATACTGTTTAGTCTTGCCATCAGGCTTTTATTAGCGGCATTTTGAGGGTATTTTAAAAAATAAGTAAAGCGACTTGTACATACAAAATGTATAGAATGCACAGCACTGTTACAAGCGTGTAGTAAAAATAAAGATATTATTTAAAGTTTTTAAAAAACATCAGTATTAAAAGTGGTAGGATTCGAACTAACGCTCCCGTAGAGTATCTGATTTCTAGTCAGGTGACTTAACTACAATACCATGTATATTATAAAATTTATTTTAGTTAAATATTAACATAACGTCCATGTGAATAAATATATACAAAGTTTAGAACTTTAAAACCCATCCTAGGACATTGTTTAAATGTCGTTTTTCTGAACTAGATCTAATTCCATATTAAATAAACAACACAATTTTATAAAACGATTATGAACAGAAAGTATTAAAAAAATAAGATTAAAATAAAGTAGGTATCAGAAATATTTGTATTTCTATTTAAATAAATATAAATGGACTTGTTTGTTTAATATTTTAACAATATTCTGACACTATTACAATGAAATGTAACAATTTTCCTTCGCGTAACACGTGTAAATATATTGGGACTGTATACGAAATATGAGATTTAATTAATGTCAACGTGGTACAAAAATTGTTTTAGTAAAATCAATCCAGCCAGTAATCAGTGAGTAGTAAAATTACATTTCCAAAGCGAATATTATTAATTTGAATCGTTATTAAATTGCAAAATTGTATTTGATTAATTATTATGATTAAGAATTGAATAGAGTAATTTTTCTATGATCCTAGACTATCCGCTAGGACCCTAGCACTATCCGTATTCTCACTGGGGTTTTCAATTAAACTTTTTTCTTTGCATTACATTGATAAGGTTTTGCGCAATCCAGCCTACTGCTGATCAGTCGGGGCTATTATTATACAAATGTACAGACATTAGAAGCCGATATACAAAATCAAACAAATACTAAAAAAGGAGATTCAGCAAAAAGGTTCGTCTATAATTTAACGACATCCTTTCGGCGAGTATAATAAAATACACCTTTTTGCGAGATTGCTTTGCTGATTTGCGCGCAATAGAGAAGGCTAAGCTCTAACCGAATAAGTTCCTCTGGGATTATAATTAGAATTTAATTTCCCATAAAGCGTCTTTGGGTGTCCGTGACGAAATTTATAATCGGCCCGTTTCGGGTGCGAGTGGGTGATTTGGCCCGGTGGGGGGTGATTTGGCATGGTGGGGGGTATTTTGGCTCGGTGGGCGGGCGGTGTGGTCCCGTGGGTGGGTCCGGATGCCATTTCCATACGAAAATGGCCGAAAAAACGGACGCGGAGAAATATTCCAATCGGGGGAAGATTAGAAACAGACAAGAGATTTTTTTTTTTACAATGTATATTGGTTAATTTTTTTAACATAAAACTATTCGGCATACTCGGAATAAATAAATAAATAGGTTTAAATATTTTCAAAATAGAATTACTTATTTATAGCATAAATTAAATAAATACAATAAGCATCGGGATTTTCTATTGTCTGTAGACTGGTTTACTAATTAACTCACAGTAATCCTATGAATTATTGCCAAATTTTAATACATTTGTATCGGAGGTAAGTTTGTACAATTCCATATTCATGCCAATGAAAATAAATACATTTGTTTTTTTAATTCTACTTATTTAATTTTCTGATGCGCATCTCGCCTTATGATGATAATGTCCGAGAAGTGTTATTATTTTTATGTATGTCAAAATTTAATTTATATCTTTTAATTTTTTGAGAATTAGTCATATATTTTTTGCGGTTGGAAGTTATATGTCTATACCCGGTAGTGTGGTAAATCTTACCTACAACGGGGGAGATCGGAGATTATTACAGATTTATCTGAGAATGAATATTTTAATATATAATTCATATTTGATGATAAAAATGCCATTAATTAATTGAAATACTTTCTGCATTTTCTACGTCAGTAATTCTCCGTGGAAATTTATCATGACATTTTTTCTAATTTAAAAAATCACTTCTAAGTATTTTGATTAGCAATTATCTGAGAACTAATTGGCTACGCTTCTGAATGAGAGCTGAAAAATATTGAAAGACAATTCTGGTTCTTAAGTATCAAGAAAATTGGAATTGATCGATAAATTAAACCGTTTGACTAGATTTGTGTTTTTTGAATTTAATTAATATCGCGACAATGCAAAAATTAATTAAATATTTTATGAATATTAACACTTTGAATATGTTTGAATTACTCTCTCAAATCCAACCACCGTATTTAATTATATAGCGATGTGTAGGTCGGATATTAGTCCATTGAGAGTATCTTGTACTTGAAAATATCCGCGGTACCGATTGCGTTTATCCATAGTTTTTTTAGAAATACAAATCGTCTCATCAAACGAATATTGTACATATTATGATAACGTTATCGATGATTTATAATTAATTCTGAATCGTAACAATGTAATTTCGAAAGAGTGGATTACCTAAGTAAAATAAGAAGAAGAAGAATGTAATTTAAATTAAATGGGGCATTTATAAAAAAAGGCAAATCAATATAAATACAAACAATAGGAAGAGATAGAATGATACTGCTGTAAGAAGAATAAAACTCAGAAATCAACGATTTACGGTGCGATGAAGATTAAAAATGAAATGCGAAATGATGTATGATATAATATTTTATATTTACCAGTTACAACTAAAAAAAATATTTGTATGTCAATAAAGTGTAATAATTTTTTTATCAATATTTAAATATGTCGAAAAACACACAATTACTGGATTTTCATCTACAAAGGTACTATTATTAAGCAAATAATAGATATCCCATAGAGACGAAGTTATTTTTTTATTATAATTAATAAAAATATATGGAAGCATGCATATATACATAAGTATACAAATATGGTGTTTCGGGGAAATGAATTATCAAATTTAGCCCAAAGATGGAGAGTGTGTGTAGTGGTATTCAAAGTGTTTCCACACATTAAAATATATACAACTTTTAAAAATTTGATATATATGGAGATTGATGGGATGGGAATGGTGAACGTTATATTTATATAAAGATCACTTGAGCCAGAAGACAGTTCGTAAGATTTGTAATTACCCATACTTCCATATATTTCCATTAAATATAATTAAAAAAATAGCTTCGTGTCTATGAGATATATATTATTTGTTTAATTTTTTTTTAACCAATATTATTTATTAAGGAGCACATTAAGGATATATAAAACAAAATACCTACATTACACAGGACTACAACCTTAAAAAAATATAGTATTTTTATAGGTTTATGGGATGCTGAACTCAGCTTAGTCTTTTGTCATCATGAATAATTTATTCACAACCTGAACTGGTATTTTTAGCTAATTAAATCGTTAAAAATGCCATAAAATATGGAACCGATGATCGTTAGTCTCTCCGACCATGGAATACAGGATTATTCTAACCGGATTTTTAGATAAATCACGTAAATGACCCGTCTTTACGTGTGATGTTCACCAAGAATGGATGCTGAATACGCGTTTGACGCATTAATTGAAGGATAATGTGTACCTAAAAATATACAACGGTCTAAATGCAAAAGTGAAAGATTGCAACCATAGTTATGCATATTTTTCACGAAAAGTGCAGTTCTGGCTCCACGAAATGGGGAGAAATTACGCCCAAGAACTTTTAAAGGTCAAAACCTGAGAATAAAAGTGCTACAACAGTATATTGAATTATCTTATTGCATCTCTTTCTTATCTGTTTAAATATATATTTTTTGTACATTGATCATTGCATTTTGTTTACTGTTATACTGGAGGAACACTGTCTGCTATAATACAGTAAATTACTAGCGTAGTAGGCAGGGTACCCAAATACACGTCTTACTTTCTTACTGATATGTTGTGTTTACTTTACCAAATTTTATATGCATACCCTCGGTACATTTGTCTGATATTTGAAATATTACGCACACACTAGATACGTCAGACCGTAAGACATTATTTATCATTGTAAGTACATAATAGATGTAAAAAGTGAACCTAATGAATGTGTTATTATTATTATTATTACTTTTATTATTATTATTATTATCATTATTATTATTATTATTGCTATTATTATTATTACTATTATTATTATTATTATTATTATTATTATTATTATTATTATTAATAATAATATCTATCTCGCAAGTCCCTTAGACTACTCCCCTTCAAAATATCAGTAGAAAAAACACAGCCTAATTTTGGTAGTTATATGAAAAAAATCATTTTTTATTGTTGTTCAAAATGGTGCATTTAATAATTTTCATGACATGACAGGAGTACCGTTATCATAATGGCAAAGAAGATCCCAATACATATAAAAATGAAAAAATTTATATATAATTAGGCAATAGAATCAACATAACAACAATAAAACAAATTTTTTTTTTTTCGATAGATATGTTTGTCAAACAATTATAGTTTAATCAGAATTGCGGAATTGGAAATTGTCTGAAAACTGGTTCATCAATATAATTTTGCTACAATTAAAAATGTAAGTATTACCAATTATATTATTTTTTCAGCATTGAGATATTTTGAAAAACATTGCATGGTCAAATTCTTACAAACACTCGATCAATTTCACGTAGACGACACATCAAAAATGATCAAGTATATGAACAAACATGCGTGCCCCATTTCTCCCCCCGACGATTCGAGATAAGGAGCATTTAATGCCACATAAATCTGGACCTGGGATGCTGGGTAATTTATCAGGCTAACGTAGAGGCGCCTTATATCTGGGATGATACAAAACAGGCCTCGAGGTTCGGGTCTCCGTGACCCTGGTTGACCTCACCGGGTCACAAATGGCTCCATGGTCGTATTTAATGTGGTACAGATGGAATCAAGTACATTGAAATGATTTATTTCATTTAAAATTAATATTGTTCATTAAAATTGTGTACAGAGAAATAAAACATACCATGGTCCATAAATTCTGTACCTTAGAGAATAAACTGTAATACCATTTCGGCTATTCATCAATAATTTATATATTTGAAGAGGCCGAATGTTTCAAAAATTTGATTTTTTTTTATAGATCATTTAACTTTGATATTTTAACGTAACATATATATTTTAGTTAGTTAATTAGACATCCTGATGTAGGAAACGGTATTTTCCGAAACCAGCTGGTATTTTAAAAGTACTCATTAATTGGTTATTTTAAATAAAGTTAAAACAACCAAAACCACAGAGTTCAATATGCAAATATTAAAAATGTTTAAAATTTAAAATAAATGTTTAACTTTTTTACTTACATTATTAAATGTTAAGTCTGTAAACAGTATGTTTTATATTATATTTAAATTTATTATTTGCGATGTTTTAGATACAATTTTTAAATAAAAAATATTTACAGAATCTCAAATACCTTTGAGTAATCTGATAGCAAACGCCAGAATTATCAATTCATTTTTATTAAATTTTGGATACATTGATACAATTTTATTATTAGAAGGACATTAAGGTACATGACTCTTTCAAATAATGGAATGATTAAATGTATTAATATCAAAAAGGTAACATAGTTGGATAATGCACTTGCCCCGTTTTGGAAAGAGATCTAGGTTCGAATCCCGGTAGCGCAACAATATTTTTCGATAAAATTGATTTTACATGTGCATCTTTTTAATTAATGCATTTAATCAGTATTTAAAATATCACAGACTTATGTTCTGAATTATTACAACTTCACAATAAGAATGTCCTCCTAGGAAGGAATTGAGGAACATTGTTGAAGGAGGATTTTTTGACTTAAAATTTATGAATAAACTTGAACTAAATATTTCTACGTATTTAACTCAGAAATAGTAAACAGTAGACTTCCGTGATTCATCCTCTTAGGTACATACATTAATGGTAGATATTGAATATTTTTAATATTTTTAATTAAATGTTTCAGATATTTATGATACCTGTAAAAAGAGTATCTTCTATGTTAATATTATATTAATGTTTTTGCGCGTCTAGAGAGTAGTCTCTGATCAGTAGGTTTTTCCAATCCTAACATATGGTAGTGCAACGTGTTCTATGAATATTAATTAAGCTTACACACAGAAGCTTCAGACGACAGCGTAGTTAGTACCTACGGGTAGAAAAATGGTTTGAATTTCTTGAGATTTCCTTCTTTGTATTTATATAATGAAATTATCTTTGTACTTAATCACACGAGTTTTACATTAAAAACCAACCAGTTTTGAAAAAAATATTTTCCGACATCAGGATTACTAAAATATTCTCACTACCGCAATAAATTAATATTAATAAGTGAAACCGGTTGGTTTTTAATATAAAATTCATGTAATTGTGTAAAATTTATAAAACTAGGATGTTTTTGCAGTAAATAATAAAAGTAATATCCATAAAAATATTACGTTTCCCCGACTATTTTTATGACTTTCTGGGCGTCTAGTATTTGTTTATTGTATACTTTACTCATATATTTAACTTAGAAAAATTAAAATTTTTCTTAACAATTAAAGGCGTTAATTCTTCATTTAACAACGAAATATTCTCATTTAGCAAGGTATGAGTAAAAAAGTTATTTCATGAAACTTACATTTCAAAATTAATAATTTAATGACTATAATATTTATTCTGAGAAATATGGAATAAAATTATATAAAGTACAATATTTATTTTAGGAAAATAATAAAAAATAAAAGTGCTGATCACATAAAGTGTTGACATCCATAAAATTGATTATATATACCGGACGTGTATCATATGACGTATTTCGGTTTTTGGATGTCAACATCAACGAAGCTCCTGTATAATCCCATACCGCTGAGCATTTCAATGGATTCGTTAAATGGATTAGACGCTTTAGCTAAAACGTTAAAGAGTTTTTCGACGAATTAAAAATATTGTATTTTTGATTATTCAACGAAAGGGTTACCGAAATTAATAACGTTCCGATTTTTTATTATTCTCAAAATTTGACTACTGATCGAGTATTGCACGGTATCGTGTGTCTCATGGCTTCCGTTAACCTTTCCCATTTTTTGGTTATTCAGGATTTTAAAAATTGAGTAAGCTCTGATATGTGAAATTAAAAGTTTTGTGGAAAATACGTGATTGAAAATTTGTACGCTGATATCTTTTTTAAACTTTACAAAATAAATTGCATTACCAAGTGACAATTTTTTATAATTCTCACATTATACGAAAATAATATGGATACAAATGTGGCTATTATACTAAGTCCAATACGAAACGAATTATTACAATTTCATAATAATACTAACTAAAATAAGAATATACGCGTCATGTAAATTTTCATTATCTAAATTGTGCATATATATTATTTAGTTAACCTTTGTTTACCATAAAAAAAATATTTTATTTTATTTTTCTAAAAAAAATATGTCACTAAAATATTGCTTCAAATATAACAATTTGTAAATACCTGGAAAAATATGTTTTTGCCTTGGTAGACAAAATTAGTGTTTAACCAGAAATTCTGTGTTTAGAATTTTATATAAGATTTGGATATTATTATTTTTGTAAATATGAACATATAAATATTACCAAAATCAGATTACGCAGATTCTTGTAATAATTATAAATATGTTTCTGTTTCTTATAAATTATTTAATTATAAATAATTTAAATATGTGTTTAACTATTTTTTTCTGCATGTGTATGATCTGAGTACGAATGAAAATAAAATCAATTTTGTATTTGTTTTGTAAAATTTTTGAAAAATATTTTTTAATTACAAGTACGCAATAGACGTCAACCTACTTTCCTACGAAGATTTTACTTTAACAACATAATATACGCAGTAGTTTTGATTATTTTTACTTTATTTCGATGATATTTCTTAATTATATTTTGTAATGAAATAATATTCCTTCCGCGTATTTCTATTCTAACATCTTAATTATGAGAAGATAACCAGATTTCAATATTTCCAAATTTCATCAGCCTCTGTCGGCATGGCTATCTTTCTCTCTCTCTCTCCCTATAATCTCCTACTCACATACATAAGAACGCTAGTCGCCGACACCGTTCGAAATTGTAACTATGTACTATCTCGCTTTAACTTCATACTTGGTCCGTTTCTAATGCCGGTGCCGTTCGCAGAAACTAATGAGCCTATACGATATTAACCGAGGTGGTGAGCTGTATAGCGACACCATCTGATTTTTGATTTTCAAGACCGGTGCGGTCGCACATTTCTCCAATGCTTCATATTAGATGTGCAATTCCCAGATTGTAGGTACATAAAATTAAGTTTCTAATATCTTACTTAACAAAATAGTCGCGTGTAAAATCTCACACTGTTTCTGTTTTTGTGTGTAATACACAACCAATGTGTAATACTTCTCTGAAAGACTATGTTAAAGTTTTCCACCCTCGAGGTATTTTTCTCGTTACGATTCTACTATTACCTTCTATCATGCCGTCCGATTGATGCCTGGCAGAACCATTCTGGTTGACTACGGAAATTTGTTCTCTTCAAACCTGCCCGCATGGATGATTCACCAACATTAGCAGAAATCTCTACATTTCTGTGAGAATATACTACCTGAATTTCTGCAACACAAGGTAAACTCTCTTTGTACACTTCATCGATCCACCTTCAAATCAGTGCAGTGAATTTCATGTGACTTTTCTTCAATTTATATCTACGCAGCAAAATACAAAACGAACTTTTCATTCTCAATGATTTTATTTTTTATTTTTAGAGAAACAGACAGTGTAACAATAATAACTGATAATAACATAATACATACAAAATAACACACCTGAAGTTTGAAGTAAAAAACTAGTACGTATTAAAATAGTGTACTTAAACAAACTGATAAACAAAATAAATTTAACATTAAAATAAACATAATAAAAAAAAACTGAAAAAAGAAACAAAAGAGTGTTTTTAAACTGAATATACAAAGTGGAAAGGGTGAGGAGGGGAGGGAAATGGGATGCAATATATACAATTTATATTAATAATTATTGCAACGTTGGCGTAGTTTAATTTTAAAAGGAAGAAATTTATGGTTGAAAATGTCTACGTTATTAGAAGAATTTACGGCATTATATGTTGGGTGCGTGGGACAGTTTTAAGTTATTTGTTCTAATAAATAGGGCGAGTCAACTAAGTTATTTAAAAATTTATTGAGGTAGGATAAATCTTGTGTGATAATTTTACATGCAACATCTACCCAACTGTTGAATATATACCCACTTCATGATGTCGTTTCTATGTTCTTCGCAATAAATTGACTCATCACCTAAATTTATACTATAAGAATTAAAGTCGATTCTTAGCTTACATGTAGGCCTTTGTTTGTAAATTTAAACATCTTGAATGCATCTTTGTTACATAATCTTATTAGAAATTTACTAAATTCCACTATACTATCCTGATACAGCATCTTATTGTTACATTCGGCGTTTCTTAGACTCCCTTAAGGATCGTTTTAATAATGTTTTATGATTCCATAAATAAGGTTTCATTTCAACATATTAAAGTACTATTTATGTTAATATGGTATATTCATGCTCAGATATAGAATAAGTAGATTTATTCCTTGTTCATTGCATATGGCTAACCTAATTGCAAAATTATGTGTAATTTCATGTTTCTTTTACTGGAAATTATATGTATTTTTGTCGCAGCATAACTATACATCTTTCACAGCATACTATGTGAGTCAAAGATTGTTACGATCGGAGAAATTATGAGAATCCATTCCTTGAGATAAGATTAGTCCAAATCTTGCCACCGTATGCTTGCCGTGGCATATCTCTATAACATATGTTTTTTTATTAGGATTACACTAGTATAATATATTACAATTTATACAGGATAATTAATAAATGAATATATTCTTACGGATTTAATTAATATCACGTATAAAAAGAAAGAAATACATAAAAATGTATTGGAAATACTACAATAAATAATTTTCTTTCAATAATGTGAAAGGATTATACGCTGCAGAGTTTGCACGAGAAATTTCTTTGTGTAAAAATCCATCGCGTAGCAAAGCATTTTCAGCCAAGATGGTTTCGCTGGATGTTTGAGAAAAAATATCAAAATATACAAAACCCGAAGCATTGTAAAGAAAGACTCAAGCAACGGCAAAGGCAAAATTACTTTTCTATTGACTATGGACTTTGGTCATAGTCTCTTACAGGTCAGGGGTTCGTAAACTTTGTGGGACAGGAATTTATAGGAATCTTTTTATTTGTGTATTTTATTTAATATTAATACTAGATGTATGGAGAACTATTGCGTTCACTCGCATCATGATCGATGCTGAACTTACCCAGTAATATAACCGTGCGTGAAACACAACTCCTATCGGCCTTAAAGATACTCAGTACCGATGGTGTGTAGCAATACCAATGTGGCCGGTAGCGCTCAGGAAGGCTGATTCACAAGCTTCACTATGGACAACAGTTTTAGAAACCGCCTCCGATAACAATTCGCGCAGTAACTTATTTGAACTGTTAAACTTCTACACTTGTAAACTTTAATTATAATAAATTCAGTGTAAACAGAAAGTAGTTTCATCTCGCAACCTGCCACACACGCATATACACAATACGCTCCGCGACATCAAATGAACACGAAAGTTGTGGATTAAATATTGAGGCATCCACTAATCTCACACTAATCATATCATTTACAACAAAACCTTCATATCCTTTTGGTTTCAGTCTTCAAAAACATTTTATTTTCCATAATTGCGATTTATATAGCCTCAAACATATTCTATGATGGCCTTCCTGGATTACGAGGAACCACTAAATGTCACTTTAACATAGAATATTCAGCGAGTGTCTACTCCAACAAAATTTATCTATTTATTTAAAACTTCGTAACATTTTTATACTCTCACTTTTACTATCTTTTACCTAACTTTTTGTTCATCTTTACCGGTACCGAAATATATACCAGACACCTCTGCTATATTTTTGATGTCAAAATCTTTTAGAAATCTTATTGGTTAGTAGTGTAATTAGATGTTTAATTTTAGTGCTTTCACTCATCATTTTTTTAAATGTATCAAATTTTTATTGTTCTCGAGGTATCTTTATAGAACTCCAAAATCACATATCGATATTTTAATTTGCAAAGCAGCTAACTCCACCCATGGTCAAAAAACCGTTTTTAATGCAGTTTTTTTTCCTTTTTTATTATTTTATGGTACACTAAAAACAAAAAATTCCCATCAATTTTAAAACACGTGTTTTAAAATAATAAATAAGTACTTCGTGCTAAAAAATCTTAGATTTATTCTTGCAAAAACCTTAAATGTTTACCTGATACAAGTGTTGATGGCACCAGAAATAGAGGACGTCCGCGGAAATCTTAATGGTTGTACTACATGATCATGTAAAATCATCTAACTCCCAATAATATTTTACAATTTTCATAAAGAAATTTTTTAAAAATTTCAAATATTCCCTATAAGTACGAGATAAATCAAAATGTCAATAAAATTTCTCTATTTTTATCCTATTTCTGCATAAATAATCTACCAAAGTGTGTTTTGTAATTTTCGTAATCTAAAAATTGAGTTAGCTGTTAAAGTATTAATATGTGAAAATAAAACACTCGTTTAATTTACTTGAAACGCGTTTCGCCTTGCAAGGGCATTATCAATCTAACCTTCTAATGTTGGGTTAAATTGTTAAATTAATAATGCCCTTGTAAGGCGAGACGCGTTTCAAGTAAATTAAAAGAGTAGAATAAAAAAATAAGTGTTTTATTTTTACATATGTTAATGTACCGAGTTCACAACCATATATTTATTTTCTTATGGATTGAACTAACTAATCTATTGCAAATGATATAAGAGAAAAAAAAATCCTACCTCGATACACGCTAATCTAGTGAGATGAACAGGGAACAAATAAAAATAATAATTAATGTAAATAAATAAAATATTATACCTAGTTACAGTAATTATGAAGAAAATTGGTATAGTAAAACCTAACTAAGTAATCTAATTCGCGATTTTTAAAAATTTTACAACATTGTAATTTTTCAATATTTATATTTAAAAAAAAAACTTCATTTTTGCGGGCACCAATTTAAGAAGCGCTGATCTCGGCAATATGTGGTTTGATCAGAGTAGTGAACCATTGATAGAGTTGGAGGATTTATTTATATGGAGGATAATTTAACGAAAATCTTTGAATAATTATTTTTAATAATTTATATTTATTATAATTCCTAAAGATTTCTTGATTTCATTTAAAATATCCATACGAGTTACGGAAATAATCTTGAACCATAGATTTTTTAGTTATTACTAGCAAAATGTAATCTGCTGTCGGCAATTGCTAAAAGGTTGTTATTAGACCCTGGTGGTGGTCGCAGTGCAGCCACGACTACATTATATTTGGAATCAACAAAATATATATTTTTGTAGTAATATACAATTGTACTCGTAACATAAATCTCTTATGTTGTGCCCGTGCTTAGGGCGTATACATTTAACATATTTTTTTACCTAGATTAAATTTAAAATACGCATAAATTTAAATTAGTTTAAAGTAATGGGTGGATATAAATTAAGCAATGTTATAACTGTACTTGAGTTTATTAGCACTACTCGAGTTTCGAGAGAAACGGTAACTCTCATCGACAGGTGAAATATTAAACTAACTACACATAAATATAGGAGACAAGGCTTAGGTGGTAGATATACAAGTAGTTAGGTACCGACAGATGGGGGGAGGGGGCGGAGTTACTGGTGGACGGTGGAGGTGTGGTTGTAACGATTGTAAGAAGAGCAAATAAACTCAAGTAGAGTAATAACATAGTTTCATTTATATCCACCCATTATGATGAAACTCTACAAAGTTAACGCAGATTGTATCAATAATATAGTTTCATTTATATCCACCCATTATGATGAAACTCTACAAAGTTAACGCAGATTGTATCAATAATATAGTTTCATTTATATCCACCCATTATGATGAAACTCTACAAAGTTAACGCAGATTGTATCAATAATATAGTTTCATTTATATCCACCCATTATGATGAAACTCTACAAAGTTAACGCAGATTGTATCAATAACATAGTTTCATTTATATCCACCCATTATGATGAAACTCTACAAAGTTAACGCAGATTGTATCAATAATATAGTTTCAAGTCATTTGTAACAAAGCGTAGTAATATATAGGGGCTTGTCTTCAGATGGTTATATATTTTGCTATAAAAATATTATTGCAATATGACTGAGGGTGAAAAGAATATTGGTTTTACAGTCGTAAAACAAAAGAATGGTTTTAAACGTAAATTAACCATTATTTATTGTAGTTTTAAATAATTATGGCTTATTCGCATAGTTATTTTATATTAAACTAAAAAAAACACGAAGTATTAAATTTATGAAATGAAAAAGTTATTATTAAGAGAACACATTATTATTGTGAAGTTGTAAATATTGAAAACATAAGTCTGAGCTATTTTAAATACTAATTAAATGTATTAATTACAAAGATATACACATAAAATCAATTTTATCGAGAAATATTGTTGTTACTACTACTACTATTACTACTACTACTACTACTACTACTACTAAAAGTGCTGTCGCTGTAGCATAGTTGGATAAAGCACCTTTCTCGACTTGGAAAGAGGTCCAGGTTCAAATCCTGGTAGCTCAACAATAATATTTTTCGATAAAATTAATTATATATGTATATCTTTCTAATTAATACATTTAATTAGTATTTGAAAAATTTCTATTGAAAATGTATGCTTATCTCAATTCAGATCACAGTAGACAGTTCTTCAGTGCAGGCTAGTAACAACAAGATCAAAATGTTACGAAAGATGGCATAACCTCTAATCCATGCTCATCCGTCCACATTTCATCGTAGCATATCATCTCCATGACTCAGCATCCAGGCCAACTTAATAGGATTTGTATCAAGAATTGTAGAAAAATAAATTCTGAAAATTAATATAGACCGAAGAGTAATGTAGACTGAAAGGAAATGTCTCGTTTCCTGAAAATATTGTTCACCATGCGATTAGGTTAAATGAATTACTGTACATTGCGCACTAGTGATTGTTACATATTGGACCCTTACAGTTACATTCGTTGTACACAGGGGCTAACCGCGTAATTTGACAGCTCTGAGCGATAAATCGAAAACGAACCATAGATGGTGACCGTTTTTATAACATTTAAAGCAAAGCGCGTTGTCAACATGCGGGCGTTGTCTGTGATTACAAGGTACTTGGCATTAAAACTAAAGACGGAGTAATTTCGAACGTGACATCAGTCTGTAATGTCACAATATATATATACATTTAAAAAAAAATGACTGTGATCTTTAATATTCAAAAATAATTGATTCTTCTGTTTCTTAGCGCTTAGGAATGTTAGAGTAATCAGACGAACAATCAGAATCGCTTGAATCCGTGTTCATGAGGAAGCTGTTGTCATCGCTTATATGATCAACAATTACTTTTTTTTTCCCAGTATTGTGATTCAGTCACGTGTATATATCGGCAAACGTTACTCCATTCATCGCTCGTAATTAAAGAGACTTTCTCGTTGACCAACCTTTCGACAGAATTCAATGTCATATCAGAATTCATAAAACCCACACATCGCTCAAACTTTTTCAATCTGGTTACGGTCTAGATGGTATGGTGGAAGTCGTTAAACGTCGTGTCTGAAGCCTTGAAATAATTTATCAATAGCGTATTCTTTGAACACACCTTTGTGCATTAGATATTATTAGGTGATATAATTCTGGCCTAAGCATTTTAATGCATAAAAGAATACGCTATTGACAAATTATTTAAAGATGTTTTACGATATTGAAAATTTAATTATGACCGTATTTTTTAATAAAAAAATAAATACTTTGAAAGTCTGTTGCGTATTCAATTATTGCGTCAGCCAATCACTGCAAGAGCAGCTATTAATACATTGATACACTCTGTGTGCTATACACAATCGTATCAGTGTATTAAAAAGTGCAAAGTTATGAAACGCGGACTCTATGAACCTATTAATTTTTATTGAGGCATAAATCATGCAGAAGTCATGCACGATAATGACAGTTCAGGCTGGGGAATTTCAAACAATGTTGGCTCGTAAGCCGTCGGCACGAATTCCGTGCTACGCCCGCGGTAATTACACGGGACTGCCGTGACAAGTTACTTAGTCGAAGAGCTGGTTGGATTTAAACGGTTGATGAAAGTTTGCCTTTAATCAACGTTGGCCATCAACGAACTTGACAACTTTACATTGCATGAACACCGAACGCCTCCCCATCTCGGCGGCGTGCAACCATTTTGTTTACATTTCGGAGAGAGGCGATCGTGGGCCGAGTCGGTCAATAAGCACATAATTATTTTTATAAAGTTTTCAAAAAAATATTAACTGCACTAATATTTACTAAACGATTAACCGTGCCATGTACGGTTTCATGGTATATCAATTGCCGAATAAAAAAAACATGACGTAACAATACCGTCCCAACACATCAGCTGATAGCGAATTGTCTAAACTATAAAATTTTTATTCGCTACAATTATTAAATTTCGACACTAAATCAGAACTAAATTAATCCAATTCCAATCCAAAATAGCAATTCGGGGATTTCATAATTTCAGTCCCAGAACCAATATATACTTTTTTTTGTAGCATAAATAGTCCATATAAAAATAAAAGTAATTACTTTATTAGACGTGGTCTGTTCTAAAACAATTACCTATGCAGTTTTTAAAAGTTGTAATAGTTTAGAGGTTATGTAAGTATAATTTTGAGTAAATTTTGTGAAAATGTACAATTATTGAAGAAAAGTTATAAAAATATTATTTTCTGTAATATACAATAGTTGGAGGCAAAAATGTGTAGGTAGTTAGGTTAGCACAAATGACAAATTAGATTCATTTTGCTTTCTCCCCACATCAAGCAACCACTTTTTTATTTTTGGTTTGAAGTCGTTAATCACATTAGTCCCTTTAAAGTCTAGTGGCAATTTGTTAAATATTCGCGGTGCATAAAATAAAAAAGTTTATTAAGCGAATTTGGTATTAAATTTTGGCACTGAAGCTTTGATTCTAGTTTCCTTTGGATTGAATCGTGGAAGTAAACTTAATTTTTTTCTGAAAGTAGTTTTAAGATTGCTCTGGTAAACAGTCATTTACTAATTACTGTTACTTTTGTAAAAAAATAACATTATAATTACGGTTTACGTTAGTGATTTATATTTAATTAAACAATTAACGAACGTTTGAACAAAAAATAACATAAAATAAATAGAGGATTCATAAATAATAATTTAATAGTAAAACAATTTTCCTATTATTAGTAATATGCACACAGCAATAGTGTTCACCATTTAGTCATGATCTATATTATATTACTCCAATATATTAATTCCGAACGTTTGCGATTATATTCCTGAATTCATAAATACTGTAAATTGGACCAGGATTTCGCTAATCAGAACGTATAAAGATACAACAAATTTCAATTTTATAATTAAATTATTATTGCGCTCGCCTCATTTTGTCTACACAAATTAAAGTAATGCGACCTATATTATTATTTGAAATCAGAACTATTGTATATAAATTATTATCGACAATAATGTGCTGTTGGGTCGTCCATGTTTTTAGATATTTGAGATTTTGTAATAGGTATTTGTTTTCAGTTCGGATAAACTTCAGATCATTCCAGATAGAACTGAGAATTGTGTGATCTAAATAAATCATTTAGATACAAAAATACTCCATAATAAATATCTCTGATTATATAACCGTCAAAACTTTATACAATTATCGGCGATCCTAAGAATTTTTTCCCAATATTGAATATTATAACATTCAGTAAAAAAAAGAGGTTATATTGGTTAATAAAGGTTCAAAAGGTTATATTAGGTAAAAGATAATATTGATATATCGTTTATCAACAGATTTATTAAAAACGGTTTGGATATTTCCATAAAGATACAGGATAAATATTATGTTCTAGATCAATTTTCTTTGGCCGCCATTTTGGTATGGCAGCCATTTGTCAGTTCGAATTTGGTAGTTGTAATAATTATTGCAATGCAAGGTGAATGGCTTCTAAGGCTATTAATATCGGTACACGTCACGTGAGCAGTGTTACCAAGTAATTATTGCATTTTATTTATTTTTTATTTATTATCTTTGTTTTATTAACCACTTGAATCGAGTTTAAATACATCTACCATCCATCCATTTTCATCTTCAGGATGTTATGATGTATTTAAACTCAATTCAAGTGGTTAATAAAACACAGATAATAAATAAAAAATATGAATTTTAACCACAAAGTTAATATTGCTAATTTTAAAAGAATTATTGCATTAAAATCACGTGGCTTCCAAGGCAAATAACAACAAAACACGTGACAGCGCTCGTAACAATGTTTTGTATTTTAGCTGCTGTGCTAATTTGGTTTTATAGTAAGCATGTGTGGCACGCTCAAACCAAGTACAGTTTTTTTATGAATCAGCAGGGGAGATTTTGTGAATGAAGACTTGGTGGTTGAAATAATTATGTTTATTATGTTTAAATATATAAAATAAATAGAGCATTTCACGGAGAAGGGCTTTCGCATAATAAAGTCAATTGTTTGAATACTAACAAGAACTTCACAGCCATAAGAAGATAGATACTCATTCTCTATACACGAGTCTTACTCTCATAGAGAAGAAACAAATGTTAAAATTATATATATATATATATATCCACTGATTATTTAAATTGTATTGTATTTTTAATTAAAAAAAAAAAAAGCTATTAGTTATGAGAAAAAATGCTACTCTTGACTCACTGGTGTGATTGCGATTGATATTCGATAATATCAGTGATTGAAAACTGTGACTGTGATCGCAGTTTCATAACTAATACGCGTGCGCCGCATGATATCACAATACACGAAATAAATAAAAATACATAATTTTGAGCGTATTTTCTTATATTATTCAGACTTAATTTGCGTAAAAAACATATTCTAGTATATATGATTGATATCTATATAATTTAATGCGATCACATAGAAATGGAAGACCCTTAAAAAAAGAGTTTATTTTTCGGGTCAAATGCATAAAACTTTTTGACACAATCAACTAGATGGCGCTTATCACGAACTATAACGTCATTTCTTTGTGAATATTTTAGTTTCATAAGCACATGCGCTGAATCACGGTTCACAACAAAATATAAATAAAATAAAAATAATGAATCACGAATCACGATATTCCCAGATATTCAATCACTGATAGTGAGTGTGACTCAAAAATATCAGTGATTGACTCACGATTCGTGATTTTGAGCTCATCACTAATAGATATACAACAACAAAAAGCAATACATTAAACTGTCTATTTTTGCTAAAATCTAAATAAAATAAAAATATTCTTATTTAAAACTAGTGTTTTGAAAATATGATTAACTTGGTAATCCACGTAATGAGTCTCGAACCTCCGACCACTTGATCACTAGGCAAGTATCTTACCGCTAGACTAACAAAAGCCTGGATCATTATGAAAGCGGGTTTTGGAACTGAATTCATAATTCAATACCGTTGACAATGTTCAGAGCATAAATTATTTACTTAATCATAGCCTGGATTTGAATTTAAAGTAATAGGCCTTTTGGTGCCGTTAATCTACTATGAGAATCAGAGCTATTGCACGATTTATTTCTCATTTATTAAATAAATTAATAATAAAAGGTTTTTCCTATCGAAACGTATTTTTAGATGCTAATGTACATGAAAATTAATATAAATACAAAACAAATATTTAAAAAACTTTGACATTGAGTGAGTTAGTCATATCACTGTTAAAAATAATAAATGAAAATGAGATGGATAGAAGACGCGAAGATAATTGATGTTCAAAAAATATTCTTAAATAATATTCACGAGATAATAATTTAACTAGAGGACGCATCGGCATCCTCTAGTTAAATTACGTCGGTAACTATCAAGTATCAATAGATAAAATAAATCATCGGAGCAATGACAGTGGCATGGCAAAAATTACCGGAAAACTTTGGTTTTCCGGTAATTTTTGCCGAGAGTGGTAAGATCATTGAGAGATTTTCATCCATCAGTAGATAAATAATGTCTAGCGATGATCTTGGACGTAACGATGTGTATGTGACATACGATGTAAAGATAAAAAAACAATATTGTCAAATCCGTTTTTCTATGTATATATTTAAATTCGGACATACATATATTACAAATATATTTTGTATACTATTAATAAAGTGCGTCATTATTTTCATTTTCGTAACTAATGAGGTGGGAGAGAGATGATAAGAGGGACTGCACTTCTCGATACTATAGTAGTGACAAAAACTCAACGTGTGTGTATTACAAAGTTTAGTTATGAACATTAAAATAATCACGTTACACTACAAAGTAACCGCCATGTCGATTAATGATATTAAAGTATGTCATCGTCGTTTATGTTTATAATATATATTTTAATTAAAAATATTTTTTTTGTGAAGTCGCAATTTCAGAACATAGAATTTTAATACATATTAAATTAATTAATTAGATACAGCAATATTTGTTCAATAGATAGATTTTTTCTGTAAATATTTCTAATGGATTCATTTAATTTGTAGTATATTATATTTTCATCTTATCCATTACATAATATTATATTTCCTATTGTTTTTATTTGAAATATTATATATTTTACTTTTCAGTCAAGAATAAATTTCTGTAATCAGAATATAAATATGAGAAACAATGATTTCATTTTATATACTTTATATAATTTGAATTCGATATTGAAAATTGAAACAGAGATTAGTAAAATAATTCGATAGCACTTACCAGCCCTACCTTAGATTGTATTTGCCAACTGTGCAGTACACAGCCGGTGCATTTATTAGTGCATTACTTGGAATGCACCAGGATAGCATGCACTTGTCGGGTCACGCCATTTTTCGTGTTTTTCCGCTTTTAATCCGATTCGCCTCAATTTAAACGAAACTATTCTAAATTTAAAATCGTGCATTGTTCGAATGCCGCCGTATTGTTTTTGTTTTTTTATTTTAATTCCTTCACGTTGCCACAATGAAAATGGAATGAAGGGAGATTTTTTTTGGCGGACGCCATTGCTGGGCCTGGCCTACTGTTTTTTATCAATTTAATTGAAACCTAGCTGCGATGGAGTTAGAACGTGGAAATATCACAATAGACTACAGATTAAAGTTAGTCTGTTGAAAATGCAATAATATCTTATCACCGTTTATAAAATTGTCAGTAAAAACATTGAATTCGGTTGTTTAATCTTAATGTTAAATATGGTGTAGATACTTAATATTAATAAATAAAACAAGAATATTGAATTTAATAAATGGTCACTAAATATGGGGATTGTGAAAATACTTTACTGTGAAGTTAAGCGATTGTGAATGTATAAATATATTGTACGAACATGTGTATGTAAGGATGATGTAAGAGGGTGGTGTGGATATGGTGTGGATAGGGCAGTGCCTAATTCCAAAACCCCCAAAACGGATTTCGGATAATTTTAGTTAAATATTAAGTTTTATAGATTTTTTTGTCAGCTACATGCAGAACACATTGTTCTTGTAAAAGCCATTTAAATCCATTGATATTGCATGTTCAAAATCAGGGTTAGTTCCAAAATACCCCAAAGCAGATAGAGTACAAGTTGCTATTCCCCTTAAAATGAAATCAGCCAATCACAACGCTAGTTATGATTACGTGATTACGATCCAGTATGGCTGCCAAAATGATATATGTAGAAATAAAAATTGCATTAAAGAAATGTCACTTTAAAAATACTGATGCAAAAACAAACATTTTGTCCATTTTCTTTCAAAATATACGTTTTCACACATAACTCAAAAACACATAAAGTCGTTTTAGGGGGTTTTGGAATTAGGCGCTACATATGTTGATGTAAATAAGATGGATTTGATAGGGTGTATGAATGATTAAACTACTTAATGTATGAGTTGTAGATGCCACAACATTCATCCATCATTCACATGTTTGATTCATAATTGCGGGATATATTGTATATATGACAAGAGCAGGTTAGAAAACGAAAAACTACTAACGGTTGATACATAGTTTAAAGGTGTAAAATAAGTATTCAAGACGAAAAAAATTTCAACATTTTTATATTTTAAAACTTTTTAATTATTTTACAGAAAAATGAAAAAGATATTTAGATTATGTTATAGATAAATACCATTTGTCTGCAATATAAGAAATAAACATTAAGGAAACGTTTTGCTCGTTCAGGAATGTTGAATTAATTTAAAAATCAGGTGCTTTTAGTTTTGTGGTAATATTTTCCATTTTAGCTATCACGCTTTTCATTCTTAGAATTAACGGCGCTGCGCCGACCGCACGCCACTTGCATATTCAAAGAATGTACCCGTGCTGGTGAGAATGAAAAAAATAATAAACCCAGTGCATTAAAATAACCAATAACGTGTTTATGAAAATATAAGTGTTTTGTTCTTCACTATAATGAGTTAAGATGATTCACGTGTATTTTGTAGAATCTAGAGATTAACTTAATGTAATTGTACATTGTTTAAAGTAATAATTATCAATATTAATATGGTTAAAGCTATCTATTATATTGGGGTACATTACCATTGAGACGGACGTAGGGCAACATCTAGAGCCCGAACGAACCTCAAGGCCGTGCGACTTGATGTTAAAGAGCGAGTTTTTGTGCACCGCCCATAGAGGGAGAAATGAAGTATTCCTTTACATTCAATAGAAGATTTGACGAAGTCTAAGCTGACGAGGTCATGCGTCCTTGAGAGCCCCTGTTCTCTGTCGTACATCCGGCTGGATCAGCAGGTTTAATTGTGCTCTCTCATAGTAAAATATAATTTTGTATTAATCTAATAATATTATTATGACCAATTTACCAGACTTGTGTGCTCAATTTATACCAGACGATAAATTGCAAGACAGAACCACAGGTATGTAGTTTTTAATTCATATGCATACGATGCTTACACTCGTATTTTAACCTTCTGTAACTAGAGTCTCTTTCTTCAAGTAAATAAAATAGAACAACCTTGCAATCGCTGATCGTCGATCGTCGGCTCACAAAAATCATATCCCACTAAAGGTGATAATCTCAGTAACCTTTCTACATTATATCCACAAAACTTATTGTGATTACAAAATGATAATATAAATATAAACATTATCCGTACAATCATTCCATACAATCATACCTTTGACTGATATAAACCAAATTGTGTATAGTTACATGTACTCTTTAGAACCCTGCAAAAATCATCCCACCCCACTTTCCAGACACCACACCGTCCCCCGCCATCTCAGCCTTCCCCTGCCTGAGCCAAATTTTGTAAAGATTATTATAATTTGTTTAGGGCCTGCGTAAAATAAAGGAACTCCTCTCTTCCTAAATCCTTTCTCTGAATCCCGCGTAACGCCGGGTATTGTTAGCTATCATAAAAAATCCCAACGTTGGAAAATGGAAATATTTCATTTGAGCGATGTGTCAATTCCCTTTTAAATGTATATTGATATGTAATCCTTTTGTTCTAAAGATACATTTTTTAAATAGTTAATAAATAGGTCTTTTATCAGAAATTGAAATATTGGAAAACAGAAATATTGGAATACGAATATTATATACAAAAGTAATAATTATTTCATATGGATAATTTTTCTTGGCGTTTCAAGATGCTGGTTATTAAAAAATGTTTGTTATATTTAGTTTGTGACGTTGTATTTAATTAATATTGAAAAAGATCCAATTCTAAAAAACGTCTTAGGATAAAATTTAATAGTTGATAGTGATTATATTATATTTAAAAATGTGCATATAATTAATATTTTAATCAAAATTGCATCAGTTAAGATTATTGTACTTTAAAAAAGTATTTGGTATTTAAAACTAATACGAATAATAATAATTAATAAACTTAATACAAATTTAGATATGAAGTTGCTAAATCGCGTTTTGAATTGTTATGTAAATGAATAATTGCAAGTCATGCGAAGTAACTGACGTTAGGGAAACTTCCCTTCTTAATACTACCCTCCGGGAGGGTAATGTGTGTCATCTTTAGTGGCTGCTTTGCGGCTATATTTAGGGACTTCGTTGTAAATTATTAAGTCCACCCTCATATAATTAACAACAGAAAGTCGGAGAAAGTATTTTAACATGTAAGTGGTAACAAAATTAATTTATTAATTAATAATTACAATTATTTATTATTATCTACATTTGATTAAAACAACATTTAGTAATATATTATGTAATTGTGGTAGGTTGTTTTAAATTTAATTGTTTCTTTTTTTTTGCTTACTTAATTTAATATTTATATATCCATATATGTTTAGTACATGTTATGTTCTACACGTGACGGTCAATAGAGTCGAGTCAAGAGGTTAAAACAAGCCTTCATTAAAAAACTGTAGACATTTGAGGTAGGGCTATTTTGACATACTATGTTAATACCTCATGCGTTGACTACATTAATTGCACGTCTCAACCTGAGACGTAGATATATTTATTGAATGTGTACGAAGCCAAAATGGAGGCGAAGACGTAGGTTACCAGGCAGCAATTCTAAAATGCGGTAAGGACTATGGATGAGATAAAAAAGTGACTGAATAGTGACTTTGCACCGAAAGGCGGTTCAAAAGTTCGATGATATGAGAGTTGTAGTAGGATGTAAAGCTCCCGTAATATCAGTAACAGAGAACCATAGAAGATGTTGGACGTAATAATGCTGAGAATAATAATGATAACAGATCAGGTACGAGTGTTTAGGCACTACACATGCCATGGTTGCTAGCCCTGGATTTAAAAATACTTGCATGTGTATTTATTTTTATGTGAGTAATCTGCAAACTTGCAAGGAGTTAGATATATATTGGGATGCCCTCGGTTGTACATCTCTTTATGGTAGTGTAGTCTACCTCGTTGTAGTCTATTTCGGAGGCTGGACAGCCAGGTATCGGAAAATCTACGGAAGAACATCAAGGAGATGACAGCAGATCAGCAGATATCCGATCAGACCAATTATGTTAGTGGTTTTTATCAGCGTGATTGAAAAAAACATAACCAATGAAAACCTGAAGTTAGTTATCGAAGATATTTACGGAAACGATGAAGATGATAAGTCAAATTGGATTCTCGGCCAATGCCGGATAACTCCAGCTTTGTGACATATTTACTTGTTTTTATGAATCCAATATATAATAACTTTATCGGGCAGCATACCGAAACTGCCGAGGGTGGAAAATTCACATTTATTAAAATGGATGATTCCACAGTTTTTGATTCATAAAAACTGCTTACATTCTTTGACCCTTCGATATTAATAACTGTAATATTGACATGTTCACAGAATATATGTCCCATAAAATTCCCTCGCGGACCCGCCACTGTAAATTTTCACGTTTGACAGCGAGGGTTGCCCACTCACATGAATGAGTTTGAAAATAAACAAATTAGTAGTTGATTTACAGTAACAAAAATGAAAACAGTAAATTAAAACATACTAAGTCCTGCATTTCTTCACAGCGAAGAACATTCGGGTATTTTAAATGATATTTAGGCCAGTAATTTACCAAGGTCTGTCTTTAAAAGAGAAATGGTTTCATTTAAATATTAAAAATCGATAAGGTACTAATATTGTATGTATTGGATAAATTTGATGAATCAATAAGCGATTACTTCCATAGTACATTTCTGCGAAAAAAGTCTGCCGACAAAAGAAAAGTGGTTTTTGAAGAAAAATATTCGGTATATTGTTTACTTCAATAACACTAGAACAACGTTATTATTCATTCTTCAATTGAAATAACCATATTTCTTAGATTATAAGACGTCATCGATTATAAGACGTACTTTTATTTATATATACCAATAATAAAAACTTTGCAAATTTTCATGCAAAATTTATTATAACAGACAAAGTCATATAATCACTATAAAAAGTATTTATAAAAAGGCATATTCTTTTTCAGCGGTCCCTCTTTACCCAAATGACATCTACCATGGTTAATTCTCGAACCGAACACTCTCTCACGAGCTGCGCACGTGCATCCGCTGGGCATGAGAGTTCTGAATGACGGACCTTCCTCCATTTATTTCCTCTTTCTTCTTTTTTCGTTAATTACATCAGCTCTCTTTTATTCGCAAGTTTTCTCTGCGCAATGTGCTTTTTAACATGACTGTCTTCGATCCAGAGCCGCGGTTTTCCAGTGTTCAGGGTCTATGCCATACAAGCGACTATACCCCCTCCTAACATACACGATTTATCGTCTAAATTTTATTCTAAATTAATTTCTATCCTAAACCCTTCCATAAACTTCCTCGGCCTGTATGATCCCTTATTCGATCCCCACCATTTTCGTCCCATTTCACTCCTTTACCCTGTTTTTGACGCTATTGAACAACATTTATAAAAATTTATATAATATTAAAAAAATGTATTTTATAAAAAAAACTTTATGCATTAATTACTACCACTTTATACATTTATATACACATACAATGTTAAAATTACATGATATTTAAAAAAAAAAATCACCATGTTCCCCGAATAGGGCCCCCAAAAAATCTTACTCCATCGTTGATACCTCGTATGTCGGAGATAAGACGGCTCAGCCCTTATCCTTCCCCCCTTTAACAATCGAATCAGAGAGGGTTTATGCCACATCTACTCAGATTTGCCTTTAGGGTGTCTTTGAATATTTTTCTCAGTCCACCTTGTATTCTTTTGCCGTGTGTCATCAATACGCACACAATGACCTGACAATCATAATTGGTGCTGTATGATACTAGGGATGTTAATCTCTTCCAAGACGCTCAAGTTTATTCTGCGCTCTTCCCATTTTAAATCTAAGATCTTCCTCAAGCATACGTTGTTATAAATAAGCATATTATTTATGTACTATCAACGTCAGAGAATAAAATATCTTCAGATTCAGAATACGATTTTTCTGAATCACTTTTCGAGTTCCAGTTCTATTGGTTATCAGGAATAATTCATCACGACTGCGGAGTTTTACAGCGATTGTAAGACGCCATCGATTATAAGACGCACCTCGAATTCAGAGACACCAAAACAGGAATTAATACTCGAGGTAATACGGTACTATAATATTTATGATTATTATTGTATAATATAATCAATAAAAATACGAACTTTATTTCCGTTGTAAAAATACATAGGTACTAATTAAAATTATTATTAAAATATTGACATTCGAATTTTAATGAATCTTGTTTATTAAGAAATTAAAGCCAATTTGTAAAATTCGTATGGATTAATGAAATTGTATGAAAGTAGGTACCTATTGCCCTCAGTCATCTAAAGATTAGAATAAAATGTTTTTTTTTGTACAATTTAAGAATGTGGGAGATTTAAATTACAGGGTTTATAAAGATGTTATTCTTAATTTTTATAATCATTTTATATTATTTATTTCATACGTAATTTTCCAAGAAATTTTTTTACACACGTTCAAAAAAAAATCATTTTTAAAAATCAATCATTAATGTTTCGTCTAGTAAGTTTCATTTCAATATTAGAAATCTCATCAAATACGCGGTCATTCGTGATAATTTGAAGGTAAAACTGTTAAAACAATACGTTTTAAATAACAGTTAACAATCACTATGTAATCATCATTACAATACAGGTTTAAATAGCGTTTATTGTGACTGTGATTGTTTTCGATTATTACAATGATTTGTAACTGAGATATAACTATTGGAGGTTTAGTTTTTAGTGTAGTTGTGTATGCAGACGCTCATCGTGACTCAATTCCTTGCTCTATTTTATCAAATAATTACAAGGCAGCTCGTGTTCAATTAATTTTCATTTTGAAATAACAATTGTATTAGTTTGTATAATAGTCCGTTTCAAAAACATGTAATATATATTTTTTTAAATACTAAATAAATATATAATGCCAGAATTCTTGAAGGAAATAGAAGACACATTACATACAGAGCTCAAATTTTTATGTACACCGTTTTTTATTTTTATACATCATATATTTTTTATGTTTTCCGTCACCGTGTATATGTGATAGAAATAGGTTTAAGTATAATTATGTAGAGAAAAAAAATAGTTTATTGAAACATATAATTCTTTTCGGAATATTTATTTTTAATATATGACACTTAAAGTATGTGTATTTAAAAGATTGGTAAAAATATAAATTTTAAAAATTAACAGATTAACATAAATACAAATATTAATTTTTCTACCCTATTTTGAGCTAATTTTAAACGACAACCCTGACAACTGACCAATTAAAATGCAGAGCGGCATCAATATATTATTACAATTTGCATATAACATATTACTCACACTAAATGAAAAGTATTATACTAGGTGTTGTAAAAAATCAAATTCTCGTAAGTGTAGGTATATGAAAAATAATTTAATATAATAAATCATGTTTGTATAAATTCTTGTATCATAAATTATTAGAGCGGTTCAATTCTTTCGTTTGATTAACAAAATTAAATTGTAAAATACTATTAAAATTGATCCGGAAATCTATAATTATGATATAGCAGTGTAGCAGCAGAGTAAGCGTCTTGTTTTGGATATTTGCGAAGAAAGCAATGGCGAAAAACTATTCTCCATCCCCGAGAAAGTTTAGACGCAAGACCGACCACCATTGTTGAAAACTTACTCTGCGTTATACCCAGCCCCGCTTTTATTTCACCAAATTCCAACTTTTCAAGTTATCGCGACTTACGTATTACATATTACTTACATATTATACGGTTTGCCCAAGTCGGTTCATGATAACTCGGATATTTATATTTGTATATATGGCTACGTGATGGTGAAAATTATTACACGAAGTGTTAAAGAAGAAAAAGTGATCAAATTTATCGTGTTCATGTGTGAAAATTGATTGAAGGGATCAAATTTAAAAAAAGTTATTTATATTACGCTAACGCAGACCTGAGAAACATTTTGAATAGCTGGAGCTAATGTGATGACTTATTTTTGTATTCTGGCTCATAAGAGTAACTTATTTATGTATTTAGGAAATACATCTTACATAGGTTAAGTACCCACCTTTTGGTTGTATAATACGTAATTTTGAACACGTAAAGTGGTCATGATGTGATCTATTCTAAAATGGTGATATATAAATTAGGCGAATATGATTATAATAAATAAAACTGCATTGTTCACAAGAATATGTGCTGCCAATTATTATGATTATTTTACCGACACATGTGTAGGTATATAAGATTTAGTAACATATCTCTGGGAGAATATTTTGTGTAAAATTTATCTAATGAAATATAATACAATTTGGGCTTGTAATGATCTGATACATCTAGAAATATAGAGATTAGACTTTGTCTCGTAAATGTATTATTTATTAATCAGGAATTCTTTTATTTATTTAAAACATTCATGAAGGAAAGATCGCCATTTCTTAAAATAATTCGAACCTCCAATCATACGTCGAACCATGTATGGTTAGACTTTACAATACTCAGTAGATCTTATAATTATCTGTAGGTATTCGAACGGTTAAATCACAATCAATATTTAAGTATCTGTAAGCAGGATCACGGACGTCAATAAAATCTTATATTATCACGATATTTGAAGTGAAGATGTCCTAATTAATCAATCTAGATGATCTATTGGCCATATTAATTAATCGTTATCATTTTCTCTCACGTAGAACAAAGATCCAATTTCTTCCGGGTAGAAGCGCTCCAATAGCGCGAATGGCTGCGCGATTAACCAGTTATTTTACACTGGTCCCGCGTACAGGTTTATATTATATATATATATATATATATATATATATATATATATATATATATATATATATATATATATTTATTATTTTATTATTTATTTATTTTACACCCTGCTTAACTTAGGAAAACCGAATTATTTACAGGTTTTAGGTCCAAAATATCTTGAAGATCGATCAGTTTCAATTAGCCAAGTTAAATGCACATATATGATTAACACACATCACATATATAAACAAAGTATGTGATTAAGAAATTTGGGTTACAATATTTGATATAGCAAAAGTAAAGATTATTTAATAACACATTTATATTATATACTGTACCGAATTTTTAAAGAAAAATTATATATAATACACACCATACTGTGTTCCATCCATTAACTCCGAAAATTTAAGGTGATAGTGGATAGGATTCATTAGACAATGCATACCACAGAAATGTAATTAAGAGAATTATTGAAGGAAGAAGGTAGAGAGAGCACGGCCTAGTCAAAAATATATTCACCAAATAATGAGCAGGGGGAATACAGATATCTCTGTACTACTGGATAATATCCAAAACTCAAAATATAAAAAAAGACCATCCATTAGCGATCAAGTCCTGATTTTTGGGGCGATTACTAAGACTCTCTACGTAGCGAAAAATATTTAACCACGTACGAAAGAAATGTGTTTTAACTAATAAAACTAATAAATTACCCGGTTTTAACGATGCTACATACTATTATAAATATTAAATACTAAATTAATGTATCAATTATAAATATATACATTAATTTAGTATTTAAAATATCACAGACCTATGTTCTGAATAATTACAACTTCACAATAAGAATGTGTTTTCCTTAATATTATAAATATATTTTTTTTATTGGGTTTAGTTTTATAATTACTGTTAATAAACGCATGCTGTCATTACAATATTATTTTTGATGTTGATTAATGAATAATTAAATTTATTTGAGAAATTACTGTTAAATTAACATTCATAAAATAATCGTGTATGCGAGTATAAGTATGTTTAATATTTAATATGGATGTTTTGTCAAAAGCATCTAAGTCATAAATAGACGAAAACTTTGATGTTAAAGTTCACATAAACTGAGCTAGATTGTGTTGTTACGAATATTCTCATATTCGAAGCAATAATTCAACGGAAAGTTTCAACGTTGTTATTCTTCAACGTCATCCCATTTGACTTTATATTCCATTCCAATTCTCAAGTCGTGAGTTTTCCTACTATTTGAATATAATAAATAAATCATTAGATTAAACCTTCATCTATTATGTAGGAACACCTTTACGAAATGATTCATTAAAATAATAATAATGGTTTTAATGAAACCACATTATATTTGTGAAATTAGGAATGAAAAATTAGATATATTACTAACAATGTTACATACGATATATTAGATAGATAGATGTATTACTAACAATGTTACATAAGATATATTAGATAGATAAATATATACTTTTAAAATTAGTAATATTAACATTGTGGTTAAAATTCATAAGAAAGTTAAAAGATAAATATATTACTAACTATGTTACATCTACATAGCTTTGACGAGATTTATAAAGTTGCGATATGGTAAATAGAAGGTCCCGAGTTAAAGTCTCGATAGCGACTACATTTTTTCAAGAGATAAATTTGTTCGTTGTATCGTAAGTAATATACGTATATTTTGTTTTAATATTAATATTTTCTGGTAATAAATAAAAAATATAGACATAAAACTAAAAAATTATCGACATTTTGTTATACTTTTACGAGTATTAGAATAGATATAAAATAATAAATAAATAAAAGTGTACGAATTTTTAAATTTAGTTAATTTCTAGACATTATCCGTCATAAAAAATAAAATCATTATAATAGTCAAATATCAATTTCTCTAAACGAGTTTATTTGCACTACTCGAGTTTTAAGTGAGTGCAAATAAACTCAAGAAGAGTTATAACATTGTTTTATTTATATCTATCCATTTTGACGAGAAAACTTTACAAAGTTGATATATTTGATAAAATATGATATATTTATTTTATTACATACACGCTTTGCGAATTCCACATGGACCAAATAAATACGAGGTTCAATCACATGGAACTAATGCACGTTTAATTGTTCTCTATTTAATTATTTGGTATTTAATTCAAATAAATCTAAATGTTAATAATTATCAATGAGCAATATTTGAATATGCCCAAGAAGACACAATTACTGGATTTTCACCTACAAAGGCACTATTATTAAACAAATTATAGATATCTCATAGAGACGAAGTTATTTTTTAATTGTGTGGAATGGTGAACGTTACATTGTGTAAAGTGATCACTTAAGCCAGCCGAAAACAGGTCGCGAGGTCTGTAATTACCCATACCTCCATATTTTTACATTAATAAAAAAATAGCTTCGTCTCTATGAGATATCCATTATTTGTTTAATTATAAATGATACCAACTAGTACAACTATTTTAAAATTTGTTTAAAGATAAGTGTTGTGAGGGAAACAATGTGATACAGAATATTCAGAAAGTTTCAGAAACAGAAATCGTGTTCAATTTTATGAGACAGCAGTCACGAGAACGGAAACAAGTTGAATAGAATATTTCCTCGAGGTAACTGAATATAAAATACTAAACTTCTTCAATATTAACAAAATTACTTTGTGGCCACATACTACGAACAATAAGATAAAACATTTTGTTTAAACAACTATTTATTGATAAATCAACATGCTTAAATATCTATAGTATCTTTTTCAGGAAACAATGTGTACTCAAATTAAAAATACAAGCATATATAATAATTAAATTGTTCGATCGCGTATGATCTGGTCTGAATCAATTTATTAAGGAGGATATTTCTTCCTTTGTCCACAGAATTAAAGGGAATTAATTAAGAGATGTTTCTCTTGTCAAAGTTTTATTGCTTCTTAATCATATACACATACATGGGGCGACATATGTCGCCCTTTATAATTAAATATATACTTGGGGCGTGACATGTTAGATGTCGCCCTAGCAAAAACTATAAAGTATAAATGATTGATAACTAAATAGACAATATTCCAAATTATATTCAACCAGATTTATGCACCAATAACAAATTAAAAATTATTTATTAAATAACAAGGATAAGGTAGATATTTAAAAAAAAAATCGGGAGTCTACAAATTAATTTACAACGATTGCAATAATTTTTATATAGGTAAAACTTGCAGAAATTTAGAAGCATTAATTCGCCAATCAGCTTTTGGAAACAAATCAATCTTTTGATATTAACAAGGGTTTAGAAATTATACATACAAATACTATAGGTTTACAGTTAGATGAATTTGATATTTCAGAAATAAGAAAAAGTGTTAATAGTAAGCTAAATATATAAATAATGAAATCCCCTTTGTAAATAGTGACCTTTTAAATTTGTTTTCATAGTTCTTACCACTTAGTTACCCACCACTTATACTTTATAGTTTTGTTTTTATCTGTTTGTATTTTGAATTTTAGTACACATTATTTCCTGAAGAAGATATCACAGGCATCGAAACATGTTAATTTATCAATAAATAGTGATTAGTGATAATGTGTTTTGTATTATTATTTATAATATAATAATTTTACTGCACACTTTAAAAAAATAATGTAATAGGTACGAAATATGCAGTTACTATATTTCAAAAACATAGTTTGTTTACTAAATATTTAACGAAATTTAAAAAAAAATTCATTTGTAAACCTCGCACATCCGCCTGAAAAATTCATACTAAAGTAATCTCAAAAAAACATGTTACAAAAAGTGATTCGACAAGTACTTCATACTCGTTAACATGGTGTACATGTATTTTATTAACATCAAACTTTCGTTTGGACCCTTTTTAAAAATCACATGACATGTTCAAAAATTAATATATGTTCACTCATGTTTCAGTAGTTATATATAATGGATAAATAACTTCTTCGTAAATTTAGTACCTACATAGTACCTATCAAAAAAAAATTACTACAAATTAAATTCATCAATAAGAAAGATATACAGATGAAATAAATTATTCCAAAAAATATTTTAGTTGCCACCCGGACGTTCAAAGAATGGAAAAAGAGATGTATCAATTTGAAAATGCAACATTTAAGTTCTAAAATTTGTCGTTGATTTACAATATTGAGGTGGTGTAATACAACAGCACACTTTCTCGGATAGGAAGGGTTCCTGGTTCGCGTCCGTATTGCAACTAAAATATTTTTTTCGATAAATTGATTTTATCTGTATTTAAAATGTTTCTTATTGATACATTTAATTTGTATTAAAATATCACAGAATAGAATAGAACAGTTATGAAAAATTGCAACTTCACAATCATAATGTGTTCTCCTTAAGGCTTCCTTTTCAAAAATAATTCATATTTTTGCATTTTTTACGAAAATGTGTTTTTTTATTTATTATTCATTTATATACTTGATTTGACTTTTTTTAAAACTATTACATAGATACGACTTTCACACTAATGTTCAACTAATAAACTGAATATTACTGGCCATAATTAAGAACATACAAGTATTATAAAGAAAGACCGCAATAATTTATTTTCCGCGTGCCACAAAATTGCCTCAATACAGAAAATTCTTATAATACAAAATATATTTTCTCATAATCTTGAAGCCAAGTTTACTGACATAAAAAGGACTTAAAAACGTGAAATTTTGATATATTTTTGAAATTTCGCCCCTAATAAAAATTTTAATTTAAAAAAATGTATTAATACCTAGTCACTTATATAAAATATATTGATAATCATAATAAATATATTATCACAAATAAATGTTATAAAATTTTATCCATCCTTCCCAGTAAACGATAAACACAATACATTTAAAATACCAATGATACTTACTTCACTTGATTTTTTTCTTCTCATTTAGGCTTACGGTTACGGATTATTTGATTTTAAGCACGCCAAACAGACTTTATGAACGATAAATTTGTGCAATACAGTGTATAAGTCTAAATCTAATAAAATACGTGTCCTCCTCGGAAAATGTAAATAAAATATATCGAATAGCATTCGGACAAGCATTCGATAAAACCAATGATAAAATCGATGTTTTATTCATTCGCCGATACCAGGAGCGCTGCAAGCGAAAGGGGATAATACCGTAATTTGGCATTCATAGTAGTATGGAGCGCCCACCGAATCCTCCCACCCATTACCGACACCCGGCGTGATACCAAACCCATCCTCTGGTCGCCTGGTACATTTGGGCTTTTGTTTACATTATGGTGTAGATTATTTAAGGCGGGCACCATTACTAATGCAGGAAGTATGGCCAACTTATGGACGCGTTTCGCCTCCCATTTTGAACCATGATTTGGACGAATTGTTTTCTGTTTACACTTTTTTATAATAATAAACAGTCGGTTATAAATTTTAAACGTTATTAAACGGTTGTAAATTAAAAATATTAAACGCTTATAAATTTAATTTACAACATTTTTAAGAAAAAAATATTCGTAAAACATATAAAAACTATTTTTTTTAGAACTCATCCGAGGAAAGGCAAGAAAGGCATACATATTGGTTTCTATTAAAAAAAGGTAATAATGTAAATAATTACTTATTACTAGTGATGGTAAACTGTCATTTAAATCGTCATTCTAACAATAATTGTGTTCGATTGTAATGATCTTTGGTAACCGAGATTTAGTTTAGTTTCTAGTATACCGGTGATTGCTAGAAGAATTACTAACACTTAGTTACCAATCATAAATAATAGTGGCATTGTAATGTTCCAATTTTCAAATTGACAACAAACTACTTTGTTTACTATTTAGAAAAAAAAAGTAGCTTCCGAGAACTATTTTTGTTCTAGTCCACATACTCACATTTTAAAATTATTCACTCCAATGAGAAATATAAAGATATTATAATTGTAAATATAAGATAACTCATTTCTTACCCGTTGTAAATAAATATGTGTATTTTCTGAATAAAGGCCAGTGTTGAATAATAAAAATTAATTTGATGTTTGTTAAAAAGAATATTTGCAAAGTTTTGGAAAATAATTATGTCAGTTTAGCGGTCACCAATTAATTGTTCGTTAGGCGAGCCACGTCACAGCTTAGCGGTGACTATTGTAATGATAATCAATAAATATATAATGTTGTTCTTGTCAATATTGGTCAGGCATACCGCACAGCAGTGTTTATTTGATACAGTTTAAAATAAAATATTAAGTCATAATTTCATACACGTATATATTTATTTAAAAAATTGTATACTCTCATCCGTACACGTAATGTAGGTATACAATGTATATGATATATAAATATAACGCAAGCTGCCACGCTAATACTATATAGCGAATTTGAATTTAAAATATTTAATATAAATAGTAAAGAAATGTACTTATAATCATCCCCTTTTCAGAGTTCATCTCCTGAACCAGATACTTACGTATATCTTTCCTATCATAATTACTACAATTTTGGCACATGTCTTAATCAATGTTTATTAGAAGATAAATTAGATAAATTATTCTGGACTATTTCAATACTTTCCGATTAAATAAATAATGCGTTTAAAACTGTCGGTTTAGCGCCCTATTTAAATAAAATATCCCTATCCCTATTTAAATAAAAGTAAGATGAATTACCTTATCGTATAGATAAGATAATTAACAATAATGAAATCTTTCAATATCATATCGAATAAACAAATCCAGCAGACAATTAATTAAGGAAATTTATCCGGGATAATCAAAAAACCTCGTAAGTTTTCAATCTCCCGCTTTTAAATTAATAGGCTGGAGTTGCTCATCACCAACTTCGATGGGACGTCCAGCGCGAGGCTCGTCTTTGAGTGATATATTCCCTGAACGAAACTTGCTAAACTACATAAATAAATATTTTTAGTCGAGGCAGCTGCGTTGTGTCCATTTTTTTAATTCACACAACATATAATATTGCAAATGAATTTTCTTCTCGGTCATTGGTAATTTTTTTTTGAATTATTATACGATTAAAGTTATAATGAAACTGACTAAATTAGGTAAAATGTATTTATTTTAAAAACAATGACAATAAATATGTTTCAAGACAAAGAGTAACCATTTACATCATCTGTAAATAAGTACCGTTAAAGCAGAAGCAACATTTGAACCAATCCATTGAAAATAATATAGTATATATATAATAGTATCAAATATATGAACAAATGCATTATTTTTCAAGCCAAAAAAATCAGACCCAATGAATAAACATATTCTATCTTAAAAGGTTTTAACATAATTTTCATTAATTATTATTTTCTTTTAAGGAATAATAATTTACTCATCACCAGAAGAACTGTTAGAAAAATACAATAGAGCAGTGCAATGACTGCAAGAACTATGGTCACAATTGATACAATCCTGCAGGGTAACATCTCTTTATCAGCATCTTTTTTCATGGCAGCTTCTCCGTAGGTAACAGCCGTCGATGTGGGAGGGTCGGTTGGCTCCAATTCTGTTGCGTTTGGATCCATCACCACCGTTGTTTCATCATCATCAAATCTCCGCCATCTGACCTCCGAATAGTCAGGATCGTACCCATAAAATGGATACAACCGTCTCGACGTTCGTATGCTCGGAAGAGACAAAATAATTATTTCGTCTTCCAAAGTCTGAATGATATCCTTTGTATTTGATTTATGCCCGTTTTGTCTCTGAACGTCAATTATGGTTTCCGTCTTATTCTGATGGGTCTCATTATTTTTAATAATTATCTTATCAACGGCAAGAAACGAATTCTTGACATCGGTTTTTCTCTCAATTTTGAAGTCTATGATTAGCTGCAAATAATGATATCCAATTAGATTTTATACCGCTATGAAAGACTACTAATTGTGAATAAAAAAAATATTATTTTAATAATGTCAGTATGGGAACAATATGATTTCAGTGTACTTATAATAGATTATCAGAAATTCATAAATGATAACAATGCAAGGTATATGGTACGAGGCGCTTTCTGGATTTGCATCTAGATGCTTGGTTTATACATTATGTAAATTTAAGGAATGAAGTTATGTAAAAACAAACACAAAGTTGAATCTTTCAAAATTTAACAATAATAATTTTAATTCAAATTAAATTTATCAAAAATAAAGATATTAATATAAAATTTATCGCAAAAATATTTTTGTTGCCACCCGGACTCGAAATATAATAGGAAATATATTTTCGGTAAATAAATTTTATCTGTATATTTTTCTTATTGATGTATTTAATTTGTATTAAAATATCACAGAATAATGTTCTGAAAAACTGCAACTTCACAATAATAATATGTTCTCCTTAATAATAATAATAATTTACTAACTTTTATAATTAATTATCAAAAAATGTGTCACAAAGGTAGATAGTACAATCATAGGTCTTAAATATCTTCTCAATATGACTTTTCTAATATCAAGTTTTCCTGATTCTGTAAAATTATATATGGTTTTTTGCTTTGCAAATAAACACCCTCTCTTCAAATATTTGTTACATTTGACTAAACTACTGATGCTTCGTTAATCTTAAGGGTGGGTTTTACTGGTGAAACATTGCTCTCGCTTTATAGAGATTTTGCATTCACCTGTATTCTTCATTTGTACTAATCTGTTCATTCTTTACTCTATTTATAAAAAAGTATTATCTACATATATTTAATATAATTTATACTTCTTATATTCTGCATCCTTAATAGCACGAAGATGGATAAGACTTTGATAGATAGATGATGAGTTAAACCGTTATTTTAGCCGTGATTGTAACTACGATTGGGATATTTATATTTGATAATAACGATGATTATTCGTAATTCGTTGAGCAATCACTGGTACACTAGAAACTGAGCCTCCAACAAATAAATCTCATTTTTTCAATACAATCGAATATCAATCACACAATTACAGTCACAATATTGGTAAAAATAACTCATCACTAGTTAGTATGCATCAATTGATCATTCCGCTTTGCATACAAAATACAACACATATAGAATGACAAGTCGTTTTGCACTCTACCGTGTTTATGCGTTTATCAAAACGTGTGTCGAGACAGGTATCTTCCGTGTACACGCACCATAATAATGTATTTTAGAGTACACGCCAGGGACGATGTATTTAAATTTGATGAGCTGGACACAAGAGTGGCGTCTGTCATCATCTTCAAACTAACACCGTGACATGTCGTGGGCGACAGAGTGTTACAGCGGCGCGCGCATCATGTCGAAGAGAGGCGCGGCGCTATGCAAAGAGCCGAAACGCATCACTTAATTCTTGATACAGTCTACAGTCACGTATTATTACAATCTTTCATTAAATAAATCAATTTTACTCACGCCACGTTATCTTAATCCTTTTATTTCTCACTGATTGTTATTGTAAATTGAGTAGGTTCTGGAATATCTGAACACAAATGATGGTCGAAATTATGAAGGCGGATCATCACTGCATATCCATATTAATACGTTCACTCTCATAATACCCTATCACAATGAATGGATATAAATGAAGCAATGTTATTACTCTACTTGAGTTTATTAGCACTACTCGAGTTTCAAGAAAACAGTAACTCTTATAGTCACGCGTAAAGGTAATAAAATGAATAATTTTTAATGTTTAGAAATAAAAGAAAATTGAACTCGGGTTCTGTTAACAATATTATATTTTCTAACTCATCTCCTCTCCTCTCAATATTCCTGTACAACCACCCCTCCACCGTCCACCAGTAACTCCGCCTTCTCCACCTTCATCTGCCAGTACCTAATTACTTGTATGTCTACCACCTAAGCCTTGTCTCCTATATTTATGTGTAGTCAGTTTAATACTTCATCTGCCAATGAGAGTTACCGTTCTCTCCAGATTCAAGTAGTGCTCATAAATTCAAGTAGAGTAATAACATTGTTTCATTTATATTCATCCATTATGATGAAACTCTAAAAAATTGACGCCGATTCTATTAATAATATAACCTATCACCATTCAAAAATGTACCAAAAATTTTTTGTATAAACAATTATACTTATTTATTATTAAAAATAAAAAATTACCTCAGAATTTCCATATTTCTCTAGAAAGACGTATGATAGAATATGCCAGCCATTTTTCAAATGGTTAAAATATACGACACAATCCATAAACTTCACACGAATATGTGCCGTAGTATTAAAAAGATTATAAAATATTTGCAACTCGGAGTGGGCCGTCACGACAATGCGACATTTGATGCAACCAGAATTGGTAATTTTGAGAAAATTTCCATTAGAATTTTTAGGTTTTTCAATACCAAAATTAATGTATTTATCTATTTCATTATAATTTTTACAGCTTCCCTCGTCTGATCGATACCACGCCTCGTCTGGACCGTCATTGAATGTTTCATGTAGAATAACATTCTTATTGCCCTCTATACAGTAAATCAATAGGAGTGAAATAAGTACGAGAAATTTCATGACGAACTGAATATAAAGAAATAAATAAATCTAAGAAATCACGACGAACCTCGTACATAATAAAATATTATTTATAAAATGACAGTTTGTTTAAATTCTTTTGTTCGATCGGTTCCGTGAATATTTATTTTTAAAGATTTATTTCATAAGAACTGTATTTAGGTATGTTACCTATCTACTAAAAATTTTTAACATATAATACTAACATATAATACTAACATATAATAATAACATATAATGTTTATTCAGTAACGCAAGCAAATTAAATTTAAGTTCGCTTTTATCCAGCAATTTATCCGTCAGTTATATTTACAGTACAAATGTTGACTACCTCCGCATATTTATTCACCAAAGAATGTAATCTGGGGACTGCGAAGTTAGCTAATGCATATATTCTGACATTATCCCTATAATAGAATAATGAATTGTATCTCGATGATCTCAATAGTGCGTGAAAATTAAGCAATATAACAATCTGGGGGCAGTCCATCATACCATTGATGATTCTGTATAGAAATATAAGGTCGGTCATCGTACGTCTCACTGATAATTTTGACAAATTCAGACAGCTAAGGATGTAATCATAATTGATATTAAATTTAAAATTAATGAATCTTAAAAACTTTTTCTTAATTCTTTCAATCACTGTCGAGTGAAAAATGAAGTGGGGCGACCATATTATCGACGTATATCTCTGTTTTTAAAAATGTTATATTAAAATTATATGTATATCTGTTAGAAATAACATTTTTTTGTGTGGTATGCTGTAGCTGTCACCTTTAACAAAATTTAGTTATTTTTCTAGATTTTTGTTTGTTGTTTGCATTAAAGTAGCCAGTTTAGATAATTCCATGCACATCGAGGTTGATATGTAAATCTAAAGATAACGCTAATATTAAAAATACAAAATTTTCGTAATTACAATGCAGATATTCTTGAAATATTCTCTTTTCAGAAAAGTATATTAAAACTGTTTCATTTCTACTACTATTTCATGCTACTTATTTCTTATTGCATAATACCCTCTGAAGCACGTGGAACAGCCGGGAGCGGGATTCAGCGCATTGTACGCCCAGTATTATATCATTACAGCAACCACCTCGGTGAGCATTCTTTTTTGATAAAGGTTATTTTTTCAATCTCGCATTTAGGGTGATTTTTGTTAGACTGATCGGAAATAGTGAAGTGTAATATTATTAAAGAGAACACATTCTTATTATGACGTTGTAATTATTAAGAACATAGGTCTGTGACATTTATAATACAAATTAAATGTATGAATTGGGAAGATATACCTAAAAAATCAATTCGGGATTTGAACCTGGATCTCTTTCAATCCGAGGAACGTGCATTAACCGATTATGATGAAGAAGGCAAAATAAAGAAGATGGCTTTCAAATAATGTAACGATATATGTATTCATTTGTAAATTAACAAATAGGTTCGAAAATTTGTTGTCAAAGCAGTGTGATTGAAAGAGATCAAGGTTTGAATCCCTGTAGCAACAACAATATTTTTCGATAAAATTGATTTTGTATATATATTTTTCTAATTAATACATATAATTTGTATTAGTATCAATTAGAGTATGCGTGGTGCGAAAACGTTTCATGGTTATTCGAATTACTTGCTCCGATGGACGGTATATCGACCGTAAAATGGACGTAGCGCACGGTAAGTTTTGCGAACCGAACCACGATTTTCGAATTAAATATGCACAATTTGCAAGAATTGTTCCGGTGTAAATCTATTCCGGTGAAATGACTAACTAAACTGAGCACAAATCATCTGTCAGCTGTCAAATTGTCAATTGTTGCCAATTTGAAAAAGAAACCTCTAAAAAAACACATTTTAGTATTACTTTCTTACTCGTATATTTTTTTTATTATAGATTGGATGAGTAAATAAATTGAACTTCAATCTTCAGTCAATAAATAATCTCTAGCGTGCTGAATCTTGTGGATATACGTGATATGTTGTTGTATAAATTCAATTTGTTGGTAAATTGAAAATAAAATTCATGACCTTCTTCAGTATTACGATACATTTATTCTTTTTTCAGGATGGTTAAAAATGCCCAGTTTTTGTTTTCGGAAGGGTTTTAATTTAAACTGATTTATCAGCTGTGGGTCTTTAATTGGACTTGAACTTGAACGTGAACGCGCCAGGTACGCTGATGATACTGGAGAAGTTATTATATTGACTCAGGAATTTAAAGCGGTTTAAGGATAGTATTATGATATATTAAAATAAGTATTTAAAAATAAAAAATGAGAATCAGATTTTTTAAATTCATAAATTTTTGCTAAAAATCTTTATATTGTATTTTCCTAAAAACTTCTCTAAAACTATGTACTCTAAAAGATTTTAAACTATTAGTCATATTCAGCGCCTCAAAATGCAAAAACTGATGATTTTTTCAATGAAATATTTTTTTTGGTGTTGACCGGTATAATAGAAAAAATATGTTTCTGAATGTTAAATATTAAATAAAATATTATGTATATCTTATAAAAACTTCTCTCTAAATATTTTCAGCAAACTTCGTTATCGTCTGAAAATTTATTTGAAAACTTATCGTATTTCTGCACCTGCTATTTCTTGGACCCAAGCAACACTGCGAAGAATTTCTCAAAGATAAAGATTTATAAGGTGAATATATTTTTCCGTTAATTAAGAAAGTGGACGACTCGGACTGAGTTAATTATAATTTATGTTAAGTCCCGTTGCATTCTTGGCGGCATTAGAAACTGCTTTAATTACGGCGCCGTGACGCTGCTGGCGTGGTGACGTCACACTCGCATAATATGAGGCGTCGCCGTATAATTTTACGGCGCAAGTTCAGCCTTCAGCAATAGATTTCGAGTACAATACGTGTGTCGGAAGTTACTTGCGTCGGAGACAAAGCCTTACTGTAGGGATGGAAATAGGGGAGACTTATTCCGGTATTAAGATGTACGAATGCTACCGATGTATTCAAATGTTCGTGTGCTAGTAACTACCTTATTTCAAACAGTTTGACTTTCTCTTACGAAATATAAACATTAATAAATATTTGTAAGGCTGCAAGGCTGTTTTCAACAAAGGTTTCAAATTTTATTGTTTTCTTGGGCAGTTTAGTTTTCAATTAATTATTACCTCAAATATCGGGGTGATTTTATAGAAACAATTCGGAGAGTTTTGTATAAAATACAATATTTTTGGTCAAACGTGAAATTTTTTGTACATTTGTTTTATCGTATTATTTCACGAGTTGTGTCCATTTTATTGAGTTGTTCCGAAAATAATGTTTTATCGTTTTGTAGATTATTTTATTTATGAATTTGTTTATTGTTTGAATCTGCTATATTTATTTATTTAGTCAGAAATTTTATATTACATTGAAAAAAGAAGAAGAGAAAACAGAATTATAAATACTTGGATATTTTGCATCTCAAACGGAATGGAATTTTAATCAAGCTTTAGGGTAAAAGTAATCATTTCAAATTCATTAGAAATTAGTAAGTTAGTTATACCTACTAAAATAATCTACGGTGTATAATTTTAAAAGCCTTTGTCTCAGAAATGCCTCTTACATTAGATGGTGAAGCAATTCTAGTTAAGGGATAATTTGTATCTTTGGTGAAATACGCTATTAACTTTCTATCTTATACTCTATGAAGGTCTAGGGAATTTTTAAATGGTACGGAAGACTTGAATTTTCAAATACGAAAATCACAATTGATATGATCAAATAAAAAAAATTACATATAAAGATGGAGGATATAATATTTATATAGTAAAATAAAAGGGGGTCTAAATGTTTTTGCTACATATTATGAATACTATTTACACTTATTTTAAAATTCCAACAAATTACACAATTTTAATGAAAATTAATATTATATTGTAGAAAAATTATTAAAGAAAAATATAAACGGTTGATTCTTCAGTTTTCTGGTTTCAGAAAATTACTCTAATTTTCTATAGTAGAGTTGAAATACTGTGCAGTATTTTAATTTATACATCTAGACTTTTTAATAAAATCCCTTCTTTATTTTCAAGTTAAAATTTTTCAGACCGCGCATAGTTCTGTAAAACAAATTTAGATTAACTTGGAAATTGATACATCAAAAAAATATTGTAGTCATCACTGGAATTTTTTTTATTTAGAGATATTATTACTATCTATAATGGTAAACTTTTTAATTAGCTTAAATACTAAAGGGCCCAAGATATTTGTAAATGTCTATTTTCATCTCTCATTTGTATCCATCTGTTATTATGCCCACTTGTCATACGAGAGATCGGGGTTCAATTCTCGACAATCAAGTTCAATTATGATACATGTAATGCATGATTTTCGGTGTACTTAGATATGCCCCAGAGATTTGAATAGTATTTACTGAACACCTCTGCATCTTTAACTTCTACGTACCATAATATCGCGATTAGAAAAGCGTCAATGAATGACACATCACTAACGCGAGTGTTATAATAAATAGGCATTGCAACATAACTGGACATTACAGCAACCAACAACGTCTTGTAATCACTTCATACTTCTACATATTTATCATTAAATATAATAAAAATAGCGTTGTCTCTATGAGATATCTGATATTTATTTAATAACAGTGTATTTGTAGGTAATTGTACATATTCAAGCTAAAATGCTAAAATGTCAATCAATTGCGATTATTTTGAAACAATTTTGTTTCAAGGCCAAGGATTTGAAAATTGGAAACTGACATGGATTGTCAACGGTAAATTTCAAACGTGTTTCATCAATGAATTATAATAAAGTAGTTTGCTTATAAATAATGAAATAATACCTGTATCGATTTGAAAGTGCAATATGTAAGTACGAAAATTTGTCGTCAACTTAGTATGTTGGTGTAGTGAACCGGTTTATCTATATATCTTTCTATTTGATACATTTAAGTTGTATTATAATAATAGTTTTATATATGAATTTTCATTTGACTGTATTGTTTATATAATATTTAACTTATTAATGTTGGTTTATAACGGATTTGAAAGAGTTTGAGCTACGTTCCGAAATTATGATATAATGTAGTTTTGCAGAATCGATCAATCGTTGAAATATAATGGAACATTATTTGCTCAAGTAGTATGTAAATAATTTCTTTTACACAATGAATTTTCAAACATTTTTCGTCCATTCGTGATCGGTAGACGAATGGTTTAGATCGTGTAATGGTCATGAAATGGGATGGTTTGGTCGATATTTCATGACAAACTGATGAACAAAAATATCTCAATGTTTATAATTTATGGCATACAAATTTATTTATAATATACATTAAAAAAAAGCAAGTCAATAAATGACAGGCAATTATAAATAATAATAGATTTAGGCTTTTCATGTTTAATAAATAACTGTGTATATAACCTCCATACATTGCATTCGAGATCACAAAATCATGGAAACAAAAAGAAAAAAAATTTCAACTATCTTTAGGAATATTATTTTTTTCACTTTAAAATATTTTTGAATGTCAAATGTCAAACATGATACTTTAAAAAATATGTATTTTTACCGTTCAGATACATACGTACGTTGTTTTGACCTTGTTGATTATTTTTTAATTGATCATGAAGATATTTTATTTATGTATTTATTTATGTGACATATTTGATCAAAGTACAATAATACAATACATTTTTTTTCTTGCTACACTCATCTTAAAATCATGGAGGAGTGGAGTGTATATTAATAAAAATTATTATTTACAATTACTCGCATATAAAATAATAAAATAATAGCATTAGCGATAAAAAAATATTATAGGTTTTAGAATACGTATTTCTTTTTAATATCATTAATTAGATAATCATTATCATCATCGACATTATTATCATCGTTAAGACGAGTTGTAATCCCTGTAATTACCCATACTTTCATATATTTCAATTAAATATAATAAAAAATAATAATTTATAGCTTCGTCTCTGTGAGTATTTGTTGAAAAAGAACAAAAGTGAGTAGTTCTCAGTCAGTACCTGAGGCAATTATATCTCAAATAATTGCCAATAAAAATAATAAAGATTCCGTTCTACAATGGGACATAGGAATTTATTATTTTCTTTCAAAGCTTCTATCGGCCGAGCACCTGTCTGAAATTGGAATCTCCGGCATTGGTACCGCGTGCCGGGCCAGAGCAACTCAATGCAAATTCTTTGCAGTTGTATAATAATTAATGAAATATACCGTCATGCGACAATTCTAAAAAATTTTAAAGTTGTAAAATATTTTACCGCGGAATGTTCTGTCAAAATAAAATTTATGGAAATTTTTGCTTCATAATAAATGTTCATGTATGAATGACGACGGAATACCTTGCAATGGTCTATACGTGTATAGGTGAAGATCGTTCGTGATATTTTTATATAATTTTTAGGGGACTTACAATGAACTAATGAAAAAAATTGAGTATGTATAAAAGTAGGTACTCTCTGTGTGTATACGTGTGTGAGTTAAATGTATGATTCACCGAGAAGGAAGGATGGAAGGAATGGAATGTCATAATATTCATTTTTGATATTTAAAAAAACAATTTGTTATAAAACGATTACGAATTGTGATTATTGTACTTTGCTTAGGTATATATTATTAATTTATTTACAGAATTCACAAATAAGTACTTTACTTACTACCAGGCTTGTAAAATAATACACAACACAAATGTGTCCCCTTTAAAAATATATAAGTTGTATCAAATTATATATAAATTTAAAAAAATTATTAATTCATTTAGTTCTTCTAGTGTGTTTTACTCACGGGTATTTGAGATTACCTGCATTATAAAGTCGATTGCTTTTAAAAATTTATTGATAAATGTATTCATTGAAAAGATTACAGAATATAAGTTCCAAATTTGTCGAAAATGTGTTCGATTGCTATAGTGAATTGGTGAACGCGCTTCCCCGGATAGGAAGATATCCAGGTTCGTATACTGGTAGCAACTAAATATTTTTTTGATAAATAGATTTTTTCTGTATATCTTCCTAGTTGATTTTATTTAATTAGTATTAAAATACAACAGAACTTTGCTGAAAATGCAAATTCACAACAGAAAGTTTTTTCTTTTAAAATATTTTTTAATATTCCAACATTCAACTTGCGTTTATATATCAGAAATAGACAATCTTTCTTTAAATTGTATTTATTTATTAGTGTGTTTGGGTTTAGGTCTATCAGGTTTTTATTTCTTAATTAAAATGGTTCTTAACAAATATAGATATTAAAATCACCACGATTCATCAAACGTTACAATGGCCGTGAATTCACTCATTCATACCACATTTCAAACTTCGTGTTACGTGAAACATGGGAGCTGTTTCACTTTTTCTGGTTAAATGGGATGTGAGCAGTACCCGATAGATAGCATTAATAATGCGTTTCACGAGCACCGATTAGCGCTACCCCGTGAATAAAAAAACGATTGTTTTATTTCGCAGGAGCAAGATGTTTGCAAAATCGACATAATCAAAAAACAAAGTCGAAATTTTCAGTAGTGATAGATGATATAAATACTAAGTACATTAGTAATAAACAAGAGACCATTTAGACATAACTCTGAATAACTGTTTAAATCCTTCCAAGTTTTGGATACAAGACAACTGTTTACCAGAGTAATCTTAAAACCATTAAAAAAAAAACTTTACTTCCACTATCCGATCCAAAGGACACTAGGAGCAAAGTATTAGGATACTTTTCATTGCCAAAATTTAATATCAAATTTGCTCAATGAATTTTCTTATTTTGTGCTCCGCGAATATTTAATAAATTGCCACTAGACTTTAAAGGGACTAAAGTAATTAACGACCTCAAACCAAAAATAACAAAGTGGTTACTTAATGTGGGTAGAAAGCAAAATGAATTTAGGCTAACCTAACCTGTTTATGATAAATCAACATGTTTCAAGACCAATGGTCCTTTCTTCAGAGTACAATGTATACTAAAATTAAAAATGCAAGAGGTTTTGTTTAAATCGTTCTTCACCAGCATGTATACATGCAAACTCTGGTTGAAATACAAGAAAGTGACGTACAACCATCTCCGATTTCAGTACAACAACTCATACAGAGTACTGTTCGAATTGGTGCGTTATTGCAGAGCATCTACAATGTTTGCCGAAGGCCGTATACTGAGACATCGAGTTGCCGGCATAAAGCTGCAGCTGGAGCTTACCACCAACTCTCTAGTGCGAGGGGCGCTCGCATGAAAAGCTGGTTGACTACAGAATAGCTACAGATATAATAACGGCCATGACTGAAATGTAGTATGTATCTATATTTTGTTTATATTTATATATATATGTGTGAATTTTTCTTTTAAATTTTTTTTTTTGCTTTTCTTTTCATAACATAAATAATATTTCGTAACTTAAATGTATTATATTTATGACGAATCGGGTTTTCATAAAAAAAACGATTACGCTGAAATAAACGCATTAGTATTATTATTATAGACAAAAATAAAATTATAAATATAAGTGGTGGGTGACTAATAAAGAACTAATGTGAAAACAAATTTAAAATGTGACTATTTGCAATTACCATTATGAATTTCCCAATCATATTTTGTAAACTAACCATTCTTTTGACATAAATAAGGATTTAGAAATTTAAGATATACGAATAGTCACATTTTAATATTGTTTTCACTTTAGTTCCTAATTAGTTACTCACCACTTATATGTATAGTTTTTTTTGCGTCTATGCTTGTGTAGGAGTTGAAGTGTGTGTTAAGGTTATTCAAATTATGATTTACTCGAGGTTGTATCAGAAGATTAAGATGCATTGGGACAAAAGCTCCTTTTATCTCACGTATGTTGGTTGTATGTCGCAGTGTAGGGTATCTGTTGTAACTAGAGCAGGGTATATAAATGAAAGAGCGCTTACAAGATTTATTGAGGCGATGAATTAACACAATTTAAATGCGCGGTTGAACTTCGCAGGAGATGCGGTTGAATGCCGATGCTGGTGATAAGACGGCCTGCGGAGAAGTCATGTTAGTTGCTTGAGCAGTATCCGCCTCTGGTGCTAAATTTTTATTTGCGTCTACTTATTGTCGCTCTAATTTGGGCTCTGTTGATCGATTGAGGTGATGTCTGCGGGCGCATGTACGGTCACCACACGTGCATCTTTAATTTTAGTATACATTGTATCCTGAACAAGGGACCATTGGTCTTGAAATATGCTGATTTATCAATAAATAGTGGTATAAACAAAATGTTTTCTTGTAATTAATAATGTAATATGTTGCTACAAAGTAATTTTGTAATTATCGAAGAAATAAATATATATATATATATATATATATATATATATATATATATATATATATATTTAAATTAATATAGTTATTATATACAAACCGTGTTATAAATTAAGTCATTGAATGTCGATTATTAACATGTCTGTTGTAATCTCCATCATTGCTGAGAATCGTGACCACTATGAGTTGTACTGATATTCATGTTCTTGGTACATTTGGTCCGAAAAATCGATGTGAACGAAAAGCCTTGGGCTCCTTAACCTCCTCAGTCCTCGTCCTTTTCCTTTCCAATATTCAATGTTTCCAGTTACTACTAGTCTTTCCAGAAATCATTTTCTATAGAAAAAGCGTGTCCAAAAAATTAAGGGATGCATTTCAAATATATCGTAGAGTCCTTGTCTTGAACGTACAACTCTTCCAGTATGGAGGTGTTAGTTCATTTTGCTTCAACGGTACCTTTATCATTATTAATTACGACTATCTCACATCACGTAGTTAATCTTACATATAATTAATAACTTCTCAACCATAAAAAAATGTTTTTTGTTATTCCCCTAATTGTCTTGACATATTTTAATATTGCACCAGAACTGTTTATCAAAGTCATTAACGATCTGTTGATAATCGGTAGGTATATTAAAAATAAATACTAATTAATTGTATTAATTAGAAAGATATACAATTTATCGAAAAATATTGTTGTTGCTATCGGGATTCGAACATGGATCTCTTTCCAATCCAGAGAAGGTGTGTTAACCAACCATGCTACATCAGACAGTACAGTACAGACGACACATTTTTGAACCCATATGTTACACTTTTCAAGTTAATACATCTGCCGTTCCATTATTTGAAAGCCATCTATTCAAATTAGCAGACGCCAGAATCAACAATTCATTTTTATTAAATTTTGAACACATTGATTCAACTTATAAATGTTTATTTTCCGACTCTTATGGTCCGAGTGACTTGACCAGACGCACTTATGTTCTCCTAGTGACAGTTGTGTTTCTCCAAATATTATACAGCTATGAATTATTTATGCACCCACATCTTATAAATCGCTGTTATTATAGTGAAATTTAGGATTATATTTAATGAATATGAAGTATCATCGTGACGAATTCCACATTTAAATGCATTAAAAATATAAAAATGTGGCGACTTTTTTATGGTTTTAATTTTAAAAACATTGCTTCGTTACTGCGGACACTCTACTTCTTAAAATTTCATTCTTTAAGGCGGCAGTATTGGCGAAAACACTTTGAAAGTTTCTTTTCCCTCTCGGTTCAATTACAATAATGGATGTAATATTCAAGTTAAATAGGGATATCAGAATACTTTGTAAAAGTTATGGGCAATTTTTCCGACTCCGGTTTGAGGCGATCACTTTTCAAGTATTAAATTAAGAAAGTTGTAATATCTCGAGGTTAACCTAAATTATTGAAACAATCGTAAATGTTTAGATAAACTTTTCTTTTGTTTATTAAAAACACGATGTTTTGGCTGGAGCAAAAATTTCCATTCAAACTTTGAACTGTTCGACGATTTTCTTCAATCGATATACATCAAAAGTATTAAATATCTCGGTTTATTTCACGGTGGTAAACGACGAAAAAAATTCTTAGGGAAAACTGAATATATTTTTATGGTTCATAAGTTGGAATATTTAATTGGAATTTATTATTAAAAAAAAATTAGGGAGATTTTCGCTTGGTAATACACTTTGTCTCGTTATTGTATCGTGTATTATTTATTTAAAACTTCAATATATTCAATGTGATTATAATATTGACTTAAAATTTAATAGAAAATCATTAATACAAATCAATGTTATCGATGCGTATTGATGATTTGTACAATACAGTATTAAGAGTTAAAGTTATTTGGAATTTATGATTTTATTGATGTTAAATGTGATATCTAGCTCGTTAAAGAAATTTCATACTACATATATGACCAAACAATCAGCTTACTCATTACCATGATGACTACATATTTAATTAAATACACATTAACACCAAACTTATGTTTTGACACTTTTTGGAATTCACTCGTTCGAAAAGCCACAACAAAGCAAATTATAATATGTCCCATGTCTCTGTAGATTAGATAGGAACCAACCAAAAAATTTGAACCTCTCTTCCCAGTATACACAAAACCCACCCATAATACACACATGTAAACATAAGAGTATCTTCTAATTGATTTAACTTTGACTCACTCCTTTTTTTATGTTAACTATGTTAATAATATTGTTATTGTTTTTATAGAAGTATAAATTGTAAATGTTTATTAATTATATGTACATTTTAAAAGGTCTTGTAACTATGTATAGCCTATCTTTGTCTTTGTGGACAACATATAGCTTAGAAGTACATATTATACAATGTAACAAGAAGTTTTGTACTTATACTAATACTTGAGAAGGTAACTACTACCCCACTAGAAAGAAATTACAGTATCGCTCTTATATTGAATCATTACAAAGAATCGAAATTTTGCTCTGTAGGTTACAAAATAGGCCATAATATGTTAATGGTCGAGATATATTCATTGATTTTTTTTTATTTCTCTTTCTTTTCTCTCAATTTTAATTAATTTTTTCTTACTCTTTCAATAGAGTTACATACACGACTCAGCAATAATTACTATACTGATACTGTATTATTAATTTATTGGTGATTCAAATATAACATTACTCGGTTGTATTTATGGTTGTATTTGTATTATTGTTTTAGTCATCATTGAATAATTGTTTCTATTTAAATAAAAACAATAAACAAATAATTTTAAACTTTTTGTCCTGGTACCTACATCTAATATTGATACTTCACAAGCCTACAGATCATATTATAAACGATACATGCTCATATTTACTGTTTAATAAAACATTTATTTTTTATTTTACTCGTTTAATTTACTTTATTTATATTGACAATGCCCTTACAAAGCGAAACGCGTCTCAGGGTAAATTAAACGAATAGATTAAAAAAAGTGTTCTATTTTCACATATGTGATACATATATTTATTTTTCATAATTTTTTATTTATTTTTATTATAATATTCAGCATAGGAATATATTAATGAATAAATCATCATGACCCAGTTTAGGTTAGTCCAGGTTACTAGACGCATAGATAGGCACTAGTTTCATCAGAGTTTTGTTTAGCATTATTTTTGTTTGACAACGCTATTTTTGTAGGCCGTGGTAACGGTTCGCACCTATTATACATTTTTTAAATTTCTTGTTTAATTTTGTTTATATCTGTTAATAAGGATTCGAGATATGTTAAATTATTTTCTGTCTCCAAATGAGTATTTCAATTTTCACAGGTACAGTCTCTCTCATTTTCATGCGATAACTAGTCTAAATACAGTTTGGAGCCGACTTATTCGGGTATAGGAACGGAAGTGTGTAAATAAAGATTAATTCAAGAAAGAATTATCTTTATAATTTAAAAATGAATAAAATCACAAAAATTCATAAAACCTCCATCGTATCGAGGGGTAACAATTATTTTTATGTACATTTCGGTTTATACCTAAGTAGATCTTAAGAATTTAGTTTCATGGTCGGTCCTTTAATGGTAAATAAATATATTAATTAGAACTGTAATAAATTTATGTTAACACGTTTGAATTAATTATATTATTTATAAGCAAAGTTATGTCATTTTATTCTCCTTAAGATTTTGTATGTTTAGCATTAATTCTTAAATCCAAGGATTATCTTCAGAAATGTTTCAAAAATAATCCTTGGCAAAATCGCGCCGTAATGGAACGTAATGTAATGTACTATAACTGAATGAGAGCTGATATCTTTAAAGTCGTTTTTCAAAACGCCGAGGATCTATCTCCCTTCATCTGGCGAGTAATGTACTGTACGAGAGTGAAATGGGTAGATTTTTAAGGGATGCGCTTCAATCGAGATATTCTGTCAATTTCCTGTGAGCGTAATCCGCTTGGAGATGCCAACACTAGATTATGAAGGAGTTATCTTGTTTCGCGTCGGAGGTTTGGATTTTTAACTGCACCTAACTTCTCGTGTACGCTTAGTGAGAAAATAAAAATCTTTGTACCTCTTCCAACTCATGTGCCCCGTATATTAAAAATATTACTAAGCTTTTAGAGCGAGGATTTTAAAATTTATTACATATTTTGACGTGTGTGAATTTTGTAAGATCGACAAGGGATACTAATGCATATTATTTCAACAAACTTAATATAATAACAAATATATTATAATAAAATTTCGGTGTTTGTTTTACTGTACAGATTTTAAATATATTTTTTTTGTAATATTTGTTTTACATGCTATACCAGAATTGCTGAATTTATATATATTATTTATATACATTATACTCTACAAAAATACATTTAAAAATCGGGTAGATTTTTTCGGTGTGTATGTTTTTAATTTTCATCTCTAAGAGTGTTAGATGATTTGTGATGTATTTCACGTAATCCGTTAAATATATATTATTTTAATATACACATTATCAATGACTCTGACAGACAGTCCTAGTTAAGGTACAACACATTTTAAGACAGTTAGGGAAAAATATGCAACGGAATGTAATATTTAAATATGTTATTTATTATTAAAGAAAATACATTCTTATTGTGAAGTTGTAATTGTTCAGAACATAGGTCTGTGATATTTTTTTAAATACAAATTAAATGTAAAATATACAGAAGATTTCAGATATTTTAAAATAATGATAGATGTATCAATTTTAAAAGTGTAACACATAGGTTCGAAAATTTGTCGTCAATGCGGTGATAGGAAGAGATCCAGGCTCGAATCCCGATAGCAACAATAATATTTTTCGATAAAGTTGATTTTATATGTATATCTTTCTAATTAATACATTTTATTTGTATTTATTTATGGTTAAACAATTATAATGACTGCAAAATATGAACATTGAGGAAAATGAACAAATTGTTTACATCGCACTGAAATGCATAGGTGAATGTATCCCAAAGCCAACGTAATCTAATTACGTGACACGCGACATTTAATACAGAAAATTGTGAACATGAATTAAGATAAGCACGTATTGTACGTTTGAAAGAATCATCAATTTTATACAATAAAATTTCATTTTTGAAATGAGCCTGTATTATGAAGAATATATCCGTGTTAGTGTTAATAAATGAGATTTCGTAGTAATTTAGCATTCCAGTTAGAGAAACAGTTTAAATTGGTATTGTGAAATTTAGTTCAGTAATCAGATATATATATATATATATTTTGTATATATATATATACAAAATAATCAATAAATTACTAAACATCCCTTAAATATTTTCCCAAATTTATTGATTATTTTGTATATATTATATTCGTGTCCAATTTTTAATGGTGGATGGTTTCGAGGTTTGTTGATCATGATAGGACATTGAAATTTTTAGGAATTTGTGTCATGAGACCTTCTAAAATGAGTATTATTTTTTTAATTATATGATATTTATTTATTTAATGCATATGGCCATATATGTACAAGTACCTACATACATGTTCACTGTCTCCTTTGCAAATGAGATACCCTCATCCACAATGAGATCAATCTAATAATAATCAATTTCATTTCAATTACCGCACAAATTGTAGAATTTAATATTTCCAAGTAGGTAGTATAAATATTGATCAATATATTATATATACGTAATTATACATACGCATTATTATCTGAAGGTTTGTTTAAATTTTATTAAAAAATTTATGAATTTATCAAAAACGAAGAATTTAATTCTCCAAAAAACACAAATAATATTACTGACACTGCACATAGCTAATGTATATTTATGGGAATACCTGGAATATTCGTTGTATATGTTCCACAAATAATTAATTATAAATATTCTTTTGAAATCGTAAATAATTGAATATTTGACATAAAAGCTGTCACACACTCAAAATTACAACTGATCAAATTACGAAGATAATTAAATACATTTCGAATATGAAAATACCAGCCAAGGTGTGCGAGGGAGATGGCACAAATATGGAAGGGGACGCCATTAATTGAGTTTATAGCAGGTACATTAGAAGGGAGACGTCGCGAGTAAGGTTTCATTAAGTGGGAAATTTGATCAAAACAACCCTTAAATCTTGATTAACAGTGTAAAATAAATCAGAATTACTCGCGTTACACACCTCGTTCCATCAAATAATTCCATTTTGCAGACCTGCCAAAGCCTGTCGCACGGAACGTAATAATTATTGTAGAAATTTAACTATACACTGAAATATATATTTATATATGAATAATTTAAAGCCTTAAAACCTTTGAGCCTATATTTTATAATGGAAATGATTGATTAGAAAAGTGTTTGTGGAAGGAAAAAAAATATTAAAACTGCCCTACTATTAGTATTTTTGTAGTCATATAAATAATGTATACATTTAGTTGAATAATGTCTAAGTTTAACATTTAATTACATATACCCAAATGTGACGCGGTTAAATAATTATTTTACGGCATACTTATTATATAATAAAGGATTTTACAAACACTATAATTTCCGTATTTCTAATTAAATATTAATTAAAATTTTCAGAAAAATTTAGTTTATAAATACATTGACTATAAATATTTGACTGATGCAATTTTTTAAAAGGTCGTAAACTGAAACTTTTAAAATGGTATACCGCACCAAATATCCTGTGGATGGCGAAAACAAGGAGACAAAGCCCTCACAAACAACCCAACTGGATCGAGATATAGGGGATGATAAAGACTAGGATTGGCGGACAATGTGAAGACAGCCCTGTAAGCGTGCCTGGCAGACTGAATCACGGAGGCGATGTTAAGGGATGTATGGCACTCTGTTATGACTGCAGTCATGGATTAATGAGGCTATCGAAAAAGAAGAAGAACTCTGTTAACATTGCTCTTATTGCTCGTATCCACGGATGAGACTTTAGTCTCCGAGATTCGGTAGGGTCGGCAGAGTAGAGTGCGTCTTTGTATTCTGCGCACAAATACACGCAGTGATGGTTCACAGCTCGCTTCGCGCTCAATTTTGTCCTTTACAATTACGGCCAGTGCCGTAAGAAACTTTCTCGATACAGGTCAGATTTTCTTTTAATGATTTGTCTGCATATTTTGAAATAATAATATTAATAAATATGTTTAAAAAATCTTATTATTTATTCTAAAGTACAGTAAGAATTGTAATGAGAATTTAAGTAATATAATTTAAGTTAGTTTTTAATTACTTGCTACCGGGATTCGAACCTGGATCCTTTCCTATCGGAGAAAATACATTAACCGATTACACCACACCAACAAAGTAAGCAAGACAAGATGCCCAGAACCGAAACCGAACCGGGTACCCGGTTCATTCATGAAAAATACCCGAGAACCAGGTAATGAATTTGACTGGGTATTTAGATGCCTTACTTCCAATACTTGCGTGATATATTTTCTTTACCAAGATTTCTCACTTATACGTACCCCGGAACAATATATCAGTCCATTAATTAATTTTACCTATTGCGCTACAAAAAAATATTCAAAGCTCAATTTTCATTAATTTATAACAGCTATATCTATGTATTTTACAATTTTAAAGATCAAGGAAAATGATTTTTAAAATTGAGGAAGTTCAATTAATAGATATGTGGAGGTCTATCGCATCCACAATCTATACGCATCCTGCATATACCTGGATGCAAAACGGGGTTCTCATCAACCTTCCACCCTCAACAGCCAACAATACAACGCGTCACAGCCCCCCAAAGAACCGGCCCTAGGGCGTCACTTCTGTCGTGGCAGCCTTCCAGATGAGTTCATTAGCAACGCTTTAGTTTTAGTACATTTACTGCTTATATTTGTATCCGTAAGCGCGTATCAAGCATTAATAAACATCGTTTACTAAGTACCTTTATTGTTCATCCTACTCTGGATACACATTCGCACACGCGCACACCCGCAGGTACACTTCGTATTATAATTCAAACGAACATGTGAGTGAATGGATGAAATATAATAGGATGTTAATTTTTTGACACAAATTCACATATTAAACACTACACGTTTTCCCAAAGATTCTGTCAGTTAATTGTGGCGGAAGGAATGAAATCATATTACATTCAATTTTAAGATTTTAAAAATTCATTTGTTAGAAAACGGTAGCATCGTACTTTTTGTAGTAGTGTTACTAGGTATGTATTATTTTTTAATTCAAATTTATAGATAGGTACCATTTGACCCGAGAAGTAAAATTACATATTTAATTTTCAAAACTTGTCTTCGTTGTGTGTTTTCAAACATAATTCTAAAAATGCCAAAACGCCGGTTTTACGTTTACAAGAACTGAATAAAATACATAGTTACTATAATAACGAGTATAACGTTTGTAACTTTTTTGTCATGTATTTTTCCGAGATTATTTGAAATTAAATTTTTTACACACATGTTAACAAATCATAAAAAAGTAACAATATAATACGTACTGTCAAAAAAAAAAGACAGTAAATGTTATATATGTTATTTGGGTATTATTTGACGTCGTTGACACGTACACGCATATAATATACATGACCTCTTTTCAGATATTTTTTACGATATCGTAACAATACCATTGATTTTATACGAGCTTTTTTCTTTACATTGGAGCTATCTTTTCACAACTAGGCAATCAAATTCGACTGAGTCAAATGACATAAAAGCCTTCGTTTTTCCATCTATTATTGGCTTAGTTCTGAGGCATTATCATACGTATCGCTTTATGTGACCTCCTGATTTTTCTGTCACCATTGCTCATGACCGATTTTCGGTATCACAATGATTTATAAAACAATATAATACTGTAATATTTGGTTAAAATTATTATCACGATGATACAACACGATGATGTGACGCATAATATTAAAATAATAAAATCAATCAATTTCTATTTAGAGGCAGCAAACTTCCACAATATGAATACCCTAGATATTGTGCTGACCAAATACTTATCTTTTACTTTTAAAATTATCAATATTAACTTTGTGGTTAAAATTCATATATTTATTTTATTAAGGAAAACACATTCTTATTGTGAAGTTGTAATTATTCAGAACAGACGGTCTGTGATATTTTAAATACTAAATTAACCGACTTGCAGACGCCAGAATTATCAATTCATTTTTATTAAATTTTGGACACGTTGATACAACATATATTATTAAGGAAAACACATTCTTATTGTGAAGTTTACTCAAAGGTATTTGAGATTCTGTAAAAATAATGTAGATGGCTTTCAAATATGACACGACAGGTGTATTAATTTGAAAAATGTAACATATAGGTTCGAAAATTTGTCAAGAAAAATACTGGCGTTATAGCACAAAGGTAGTGCACTTCCCCGGATTGGAAATGAAGATCCAGGTTCGAATCCCGGTGACGCTAAAACAATATTTTTCGACAAAATTGATTTTATATGTATATATTTATAATTAATACATTAATTTAGTATTTAATATATTTATTTATTATCTTTGTTTTATTAACCACTTAATTGAGTTTAAATACATTTATCGGTTTCGAAAAATACCATTTTCTTCTTCAGGATGTCATAACTAACTAAAAACATATATTATTGTTTCTTTAACAGAATCTATTTAAAAAAAAAACAATTATTTAAAAAATAAATTTAGTACCTAACCCAAATTGTTAATACAAATTCACTCGAATAATTTTTAGGAAAATATTTTATAATGGGACTCGTAGTTAAATTTAGTTGGTTGTTTATAAATTCTTGATTAGTTTTACATGCTTTATTTATCTCCAACGATTCCAAATTATTTAATTTGTGACCAACACCGTTTATATGCAAAATTGACAACCCCAAATTTTTATCAAAACCATGACCATTTTCTATCAAATGATTAGCAAAATCTGAAAACTCACTAATGTTCATCTTAAATGCTCCCTTACTCTTATATTAAAATTTCTATCCGTTTTACCAATATAAAATGCAGCACAATCCTTGCAACTAAGTTTATAGACACCAGAATTGTTAAATTTATCATCTTTGTCTTTAGAATTTATGAATAAATTTCCTATACTATTATTTGTGTAAAATTCCAGTTTAATGTTTCGTGGTAGGTGTTTAGATATTTAATTCGAAAAGTTATTTTTGTATAAAATCCTACGCCAATAATCATTATTATCATTATATTTTATCTATGATTTATATAAAAATTGATTATTATATTCTTTTAATTTATTTTTTAAAATAGTGTCTATCAAACCTGTATTATACTCGTTATTAGCTACTATTTTTTTAATTGTATTCAATTCCTATTTTAAAATTTTTTCTTAAAAATTATTTGAGTAAATTTGTATTAACAATATGAGTTAGGTACTAAATTTATTTTTTAAATAATCGTGTTTTTAAAAATAGATTCTGGTAAAGAAACAATAATATATGTTATTAAGGTAGCACAAAGGTAGTACACTTCCCCGGATTGGAAATGAAGATCCAGGTTCGTATCCCGGTGACGCTAAAACAATATTTTTCGACAAAATTGATTTTATATGTATATATTTATAATTAATACATTAATTTAGTATTTAAAATAATATGTTTTTAGTTATTTATGACATCCTGAAGAAGAAAATGGTATTTTTCGAAATCGGTAGATGTATTTAAACTCAATAAAGTGGTTAATAAAACAAATACAAATATTAAAAATACTTCTCTTTTAACTACTGCAAGGCCAGATTTACTGTCACAGCCAATTAGAATTAATATCTTACCACATATCATCTAGATCGACCCGGCAGTCCACAATTTTCCACATTCTCAGAAGTAGAACGTCTTATAAACTAAATTCATTCATTCATCGATCAAGCAAATACCATAATGAGAAATTAATAGAAATTTACTTTTTCAACATTAGCCTTACTTCGCTTTAAGAATTCTTTTTATGAACCACCACAGTCTAAATTTTGACCAATCATTCTACCTATAAACACATCTTGCTCTCCCTTTATCACAACAATAGTTGCATTTTTTAAATAGTAATAACCAAGTTCATTTCAATTGTCAGGAATTTAAAAATTGCTATACTGTTTTTTTGCTGTAGGTAGATAAATTTAAAAAAAATTTGATAACTATCTTTTGAACGGCTTTCGCCATGTATTCTAGTACGGGTTTTAAACACTGGTCAAAAATAATTCGCCAACTCAAAAATTAACCTGTAATTTTAGTTCCAATCATTAACGGCGGCGCGGCAAAATACTGTTGGCGCCAAATCGAATTCAAAATGGCGGCAGCCGGCTCTTAACAGTTTTAATTACGAACGTGGTTTAGGAAAAATAATTGTGTAACATACAATTTCCGGTTGCAATTTGCATTTTCAGTCACGCTTGTTGACATTTCATTTCGTCCGAAATTAGTTGAACGATTACTCTTCGCCGCAGTCGGAAGGAAATGGCCCAGAGAGGTTTTAAAATTGTACCAAGTTGAAAAAATGCGACCCAACACGCGGGCGTTCTTTATTTAAAGTGTATGTTCCGTGCGCTAGGTACCGGGTAGCCTCATGTCCGGCTCCATCATTTCAGGATCAAGAATTTATAAGTTCTTCTTCTTCTTCGTGTATTCAATACAGTGTCGTGTTTTTCTGAAACATACATAGTGTATATTGTATCTTTGTAAAATGTTTATTTAAACTGTTTCAAAAAAGCGCGTTTGAAAAGTGCGTTACATTTTATAGAATGTTCTTTTGTGGAAATGCCTGTATGTATATATAAGTTGAATTTAAGATTTTCACTGGTTGTATGTAATGTTAGAAAGGAAATTTCACGATTTCACATCACATAATTACCAGAAACCATACAACGTACGGATTAAGATATCTGTAACCTCCCTGTCAACTGTGTACAAGTCAAGGGAATCGTACCTTTGTTTAGTTCTGTTTTAGTTTAGAAAGAATCTACTCTTCTTTACAACTCTAGAAAGATAAGTAATACTTCAGTAATTCTACAAAAATCATTTAAACTAGTTATATCTTTCTTCTCCTGTAAAGTACACAACTCTTAGATGTGTGGTGTTGCTGCATGAGTGACGCTATATACATTACATTACAAAACTAATGTCACGTTAGAAATTGCCCCGTTATTATTTTTAACGTCGAATGCCGTAGGAATCACGAAAAACACCCTCATATTGGTAATGCGAGCGGTTTTGAAAATTATAAAACGGTCGGAGTCTACAGTTCATTGGAATTTTTCGCTCGGAGCTGTCACAATACGCCGCTTAGCTGCTGCGGCCAGCGAAGCTATTTATCAAGTATCCAAGATGTAACCATAAAGATCCAACATGTAACCGAAGGGTAAATTTTTTAATATTATTTGAATACTAGTGCACAATTTACTGAAATTTATTTTAACCTAATCGCATGATAAACGATTTTTTCAAAGAACAAGATTATTTCCCTTCGATCTACATTAATTCTCATTACATTATTTTTCTACAATTCTTTTTCCAATCCTTGGGATGCTGAGAAAACTAACTACGATGATTGGTCACTGAGATGCTCTACTTACAATAGAATGTGCATGAACAAGCATGAATTTGGAGGTTATGCCATATTTTGTAACATTTTGAATCTTGTTGTCATCAGTTTGCCCTGAAATACATCGAACTTACGCTCAACCCGACGAAATTAGGATAATTAAATTCTCATTGTAATTTGTTCTATCGGTGTTTTTTTGTATTAGATTTCATTTGATAACGTAAAACCTCTTTTCATTTATCTTTCTCAGGTATTGATAATAAATTTTCCAAGTTAAGGGCGAAGGCAGAATGTGACACATGAAGGTTGGTATGCGTTTCATCCGTCAACTGTACTAAAATACTTTTACCGGCATAAACAAGATTACCAGTAAATTACGCACCCTTACTTAACAAGAACACAAACTAACTGTCACTATCTTATGCCAAAATAAAAACAAAACTTTTGCACGAAGATTCCATCTGTTTCTAACACCAAAAATATACAACAGTCTAAATGCAAATGTGAAAAATTGTAACCATAGTCTTGCATATTTTTCACGAAAAGTGCAATTCTGGCTCGACAAAATGGGGAGAAATTATGCCCAAGAACTTTTAAAGGTTCAAACTTAAGAATTAAACTGCTTCAACAGTATATTGAATTACCTAACTGTATCTTGTTCTACTCTTTATATATACATTATTTTTTTTTTTAAATATTTTTTATTTAATACATTTCAAGTCAAATTACGACTTTAATCCTCTATTTAAATTACAAAACCGTCCAAAGGACCACTTTGGGAATTATAATATTAATATAATTCAGGGTTAAATTTCACGATGAGACTTCAACCCCTCCCTTAATTTTGCAGGTAACGAAGAGCTTAAAGATAATTTTGAAAAGGTGGCTCACCTCAAGATGGGCCCTATAAGGTATTTACAAAGGTGTGATGCACACGTTGAAGCGCATTTTACCGTGGGGCCGCTTGCCTTTCGAGGTATTACCGTAAAAGTTTATTACGTACTATTTAGCGATTCCGGTACGTGGTTTTAATAGGGTGATCATTAAGATACACCACCCTGCACTTTGGACTATCTGAGGGTGTTTAGTGTCATGAAATCAGAAGGGATGTAAGCATGGAAGTCATCACTGCACGTTGGGCTGGAAAATTTCTATTGCGATCACATCATTTTGGATTTTAAATTATTTTTAACATGTTTTAAATCGAACTAATCTAAAAATTGTATATACAAATACTCCATTCCATAAAGGCTAAGGTAAGATCGTCAGTTTGGAAACCTACAAATTTTGCTTTGTGTGTACCCTCTTGAGCAGAACTTATTTATCAAGGTTTGAAGAAGAAATGGGGTGTTTCATAGACAAGTTTATTTTATTATTGATATTGATAATATTATTTAAAAAAAATTAATATTAATTCATTATTATAATTAATTTTTATTCCAATTTAGATGGTCAATATATTAATTTCTTCACTGAAGAATTTTTGAGGTATTGTGGAGAAATAAGTAGGTTAGATATACATATATGATAGTCAAGGCCCGTTAAAAAGTGTATTAAAACAGGCCACACCAAAATTCTCAGGTTTCTTTAGCTGTGAGTTATGTGGCGAAAATATTTAAATTTACATTATATTTTCTCTGCGTACTCCTGAGGATAAATTGGGTGATGTAAGTTATGTAGTGATATACCAATCAGCAATTTAAAAAAAATCAGATTCTCATAGTGATGATATAGATGATATATTATTACAAAAAAAAAAACAAAAATGTATAATGAAATATAGTCCATAGATGACGATGCTGTAGTGGTGCTCGAATCAAGTTCACATACTAACATATATACAGCTTTCAAAAAATTGATAAATGTTGAGATTGAGGGGTGAGAATTGGTGAACGTTATATGTATATATAAAGTGATCACTTAAGCCAGCCGACGGCAGGTCGTAAGCCCTGTAATTACCCCACACTTCCATATTTTTTCCATAAAAAATAGCTTTATCTCTATGAGATATTTGACATTTATTCAATCACTCAATGTTGTTTTCATTTCTATGGTACAATCCGAAAGAGAAAAAATGACAGAAAAAAAATGAGCAACCCACAGAAATAATGAATATTATGCTAACATTTCTAACTGGAGTAAAATAATTTTCAGAATTCATTACGCCGCGAAATGATATATTTAATTCGCGTAATGAATGCCAAACATTTTATTTCATTCATAATATATTACATTTAAATAAATTATCACGAAAGTAGAAAGTTAAACAATGATTAAATACATTACGATATTTCAATAGTTCACATTATCATATTATAATGAAACCTTCATCCCTGTAATATGATATGAATATTTTAATGTAGTGTGACGCGACATCCAGCTCGAAACTATAAAGGGACAAATATATGAGAAAAGTTTTTTGTTAAAATAACATTTTAATATCCAGAAGAACACATTCTTATTGTGAAGTTGTAATTATTCAGAACATAGGTCTGTGTTATTTTAAATATGAATTGAATATATTAATTAGAAAGATATAAATATAAAATCAATTTTGTCATAAAATAATAATTACAACATCACAATAAGATGTGATCTCCTAATAATAAAGTAGTATCAGTGTGTCCAAAATTTAATAAAAATGAAATGATAATTCTGGCGTTTGCTATCAGATTACTCAAAGGTATTTGAAATTCCGTACAAATAAGGTAGATGGCTCTTTCAAATAATGAAACGATTAAATGTATTAATATCAAAAAGGTAACATATAGGTTCGAAAATTTGTCGCTAAAAATATCGTCACTGTAGCATAGTTGAATAATGCACATTTCCCGGTTTGAAAAGATATCCAGGTTCGAATGCCGGTGGCGCAACAACAATATTTTTCGACAAAATTGATTTTATATGTATATCTTTCTAATTAATATATTTAATTCATATTTAACATTTTAATAACTTGCAACAATTATTTTCGTTTTAAGTATATGATAAAATATATCAGCAAATATACACGTCAAGTTTATTAATGTTTGCAAGCTTATCGGTTACTGCTTATCTCGCTAGTTACATATAAATAAACGGTGGATATAATACGTGGAGACAATGCGTGGCTACATATGGAAGAAGTTAGTCACTACTTCTACGTGTTGGTTCGGGGTGACAGCAGCTGGAAAATATGGAGAGATCTAACATAAACAGTACCACTAGAAATATCGTCTATTACTAGGGCACCATCTACCGTGAAGATCCTAGAAATATCTTAACATAATCTGCAGAGAAATAGGAAGCACCAAGAAGGGCCTGAAAAAAAGGGCTCTAGAGCAGGATTCATAGTGTGAATGCGAAGCATCTCTCGGGAACATCGAAAAAGTACGAGCTCTGCTTTTGCTTCCACCGTGTTAATTGAAATAATAGATTTTAAACTTTAATAATAATAATATTTTATTTTTTTGATCCATAGTATAGTGTTATTATATTGTTATTATCAGAAACATTGCAGCAATACATTTCCATAACATTGCAACGTACTCGTATATTTCCGTACCCTGTCTGCTACACTAGTATTTTACTGTATTATAGCAGACAGTGCCTTTCCGGATAGTAATAAACAAAGTGTAGTGTTCAATGTACAAATAAATATATATAAAGAATAAATCAAGATGCGATTAGATAGCATATAAATACAATGTGCAATGTATATAAAAAGTAAAAATTTATTGTGTACAGAATAAAACAGGATACAATTAATAGCATATAAATATAATGTGAATCTTAGAGTAAATGCAATGTTCCATTTATATAAAATTAAAAAACTAAGTGAAGTAAGAGTAAATAACATACAAATATGAAGTAAACTAATGTAAAATTGTAATGCTCAATATAAAACGATTGAAAAGAGTTCAGGTGAGAAGAGTAAACCTTTGTAACTTAACTTTATTAACTTCAGTGTAAACCGTTAGTACACGCTTAAATAGTAACCAATACGTACTCCGCAATATATACGAGTGCGAGAGTAAAACAGATTTACAATTTTTCAAATTTTTTCTGAAACATTTAATAAATATCATTTCAATTAATTTAAAATCAAACTTATGTTAAAATATTCCACAAAACTCACCTACCTCATGTAATTAGAATAAAATAATATTATATGGAAATTATACACATTAACTTTATACCCGTTTATACCAATAAATAAAGTAAGCCTACTTCAAACAACTGTTGGAGGAAACTCATTAGCCGAAATTTTATTCAAAATGAATACCAGGAGAACAGGAATTGTGGAGAGGTACAACGGGAACTTGAAGTCAGCCCATCTAAAACTTTCACGTATGACTTCAACCATTACACATAGTTCTAAAGCCGTCCCACCTCCAGACCCGGATGGTTGTTGAGAACAGGAAACAAGTCATTTAAATTTATCATTCTGTTGTTCCTTTTTAATATAAAATATAATGTAATTTCGAAAATATTATTATTCGTATTTATTATTTATTTAAATACACACAAACAACATTCTACTGAGGCTACGTAAATTAATTGTAAGATTCTCAAAAACATTTTGAAATTATTTAAAATGATAATTTTATGTAGGTTTTAAACTGAAGCTTGTGAGTTGGCTGAATAATTCGGAAAATATATCATTTATTTTTGAATGATTATGTAAACCACAAACGAGAATTATAAACATATTTATAAATTTAATGTATTCTTATATGAGATATCTATTTCAAAAATATATATATATATAGTATGTAAACGGATCATTTCTTTCCAAAATGAATAATGTCTTTCTCTACAAGAGATTTAACCACTATTCTAAATTATTTAGAGTTTTAATGTTTTAATTAAGTATTTATCCAGGGCTTTCGCAACACACTAGTTAAAATTTTATAGCCAGTTTTGTTATATTTAAAAAAAATACAAAACACCCAAACTATCATTCCCTCACCATTCCTCAGTAGGATGTTGTCATATTTACTGACTAAAACAATAGCTACATCCTGATTTTACTGCTACCAAAACAATAAGAATATATTTACTAAAGTATTTAAATATGTAAACTTCTAATTATATTTAAAAAAGATACATTTATCCACTTAATTACAACATTCCCTCACCCACACCAAAAATACCAAATTTTTACTATCAGCGTGCGTTACGCACCATGATACCAGACTCAATGCATGACAGCCATTTTGAATGCTGTATGGCTACTGATCAGTGATCTCTGTGTAATTATTCATTAAAAAAATTAAGGTTTATTTTGGCATGAAAGTTTAAATTAAGCATTGTTCCCTCACCTGGTGTATTCTTTATAAAGATATGTATTATTTTTCTTACTTATTATCTAGTGTTTTAATAGTGTTTCTTTAAACTTAATCTATAGAGAGAAATGCATGGCCATAACCTCAAACGAAATAATGCTGTTCCAAGTTAAAATTATCATTCCCTCACTATGAAGGAATGACACTAGTCAATTATGACGATACCCTGTACCCAGGAGAGGTACTAGCAGTAATTGTAAGTTAATGCCATGACACTGACTCATGTAAAATTGACTAAAGGAAATTCAAGTGGCAAGTTAAAAATGATATTGGCATCTATTCTATTGAGGATGTGATAGCCAAAATTGTTCCACCAGAACCTAATGATAGTTGTAGCAGTCAGTTTGTGTTTCCTGGTTATTTTATTTGAATAACGTTTGTACACTTTTTTATGATGAGTAATAAATGTCAATCTCTCATTTGTAGTTTATCAGTACATTAGCCATTATTCCCTCATGCCTTACTCTCTCATATTATTAAAATTTATTTTTAAATGTCAACACATGAAAATCTGTTCAGAAAATATAGAACAAACGATCTGTCTGGTTTGCTGAGAATAACCCACATATACTTTTTTTATTTTTTATTACTAATTATTATTGACTTCAATAAACACTGTAAGTATTATATATTTTAAACGTGCTATTAAAATAGTTAGCACATATATGATCAATATGGTTAATATAGATGGGTCGAGAGCGTTCGGAGCTACTCTTGACCAATATTGTGAGGTGATTGATGGATAAGTTTTTACACCGTGTGTCTACATTTTTATTGTTAGATTCGTCATAATTAACGTATCATAAATTTAATCAACTTTTTCATATATCGTGTTCAATACTACTGTATTTCCTTGATTATAATGCAATAACAAAAAAAAGATTAAAATTTGGCATATTATTTATATATATTACTATCACGATTTGAGTCTGAATATTCTGAATCACTTTTTGACTCAGTTCTACTAGTAATCAGTGATGATTAATCATGACAGGAATTTTACTGTGATTGTAAGACGCCATCGATTATAAGGCACACCCCGAATTTAGAGACACCTTATACAGGAAAAAACATGCGTCTTATAATCAAGAAAATACGGTATGTATTTACAGCCTTAATGATTTAATCGTTGTAACTGCCGTATTTACTCTGTCTTTTGTTTTTGTTTTTACCATGTTCTACTATGTATATATCTATATATAGAGAAATATATAGAGAAAACACTGTCCATCTCAATCTAGTGAGGTGGGTGGACAAGGATAACATGAAATATTGAATGTTTCGAAGTTTTAAATAAATAAATACACAATTAAATATAAATATAATGAGTGAAAACTATACGTACAATTTTTTGTTAATTTCATAATCAACGAAACAAAATAATATAATCTTAGTAAGTAGACAAAAATTTGTTGCATATCACAGGTATATCTATTATACCCCCTCCATAGAAAATATTTTTTTAAATATATATAGTGCCTACGAAAATTTTAAATACTGGAAACAATGTTCTTATCGCACGACGCGACACATTTTACTCCTATAAAACATGTTAAAATTATACTAACATTACATAATAATCCAATATAAAATATAATTTCGCTATATTTTAAATACTACTTTATAAAATCCATTGTGTCATGGTTTACGTTAAGGTTTATCAAATGACCTTTGTATGGTCTATGTTGGGTTCTAACTTTCCACAACGTGATACAATAGATTAATCTCAAACTTTTGTAGGATTATTTTTAAGGATATTTTTAAAGTACAGATATTGTGAACGGTGCTATTTTCCCAACCAACATTTTATCACCGGTCGCGATTCCACAACGAAAAGGTTTATATTTTCGATAACAAAATTCAAAGCACCGCTGTTAGCCTTTATTCATGCACCCACTCTCATCCCCATATCTTCATCCCTTTTATCGTATTATTTTTTAAAAATTTTAATAACAAGAACTTGTTAAGGTGTTAAAACATTATAGATGTTCTATATAATCTGTATCAAAATTTAATATATTAATTTTCATGTTTCGCAACACTCCGAAATTCTGTATTATAGTGCAAAATTCAACATTCTGTAATATATTTGACTTTTCAACAATAATATTTACCGAATTATCCGGCCAAGTCATCCGTTTTATAATATTGCCATAGCGAAAAATACATATTTACATTCACCCTTTTCAATACAGGCGGGGAAAAGGAAGTAAACAAGGGTATTCGAAGGAAAATTTCCATAAATTACTGTTTCATTTTCACACTTCCTCATAGAAGCGGAAAGGGTTACATAAATAATAATAGCAGTCTTAATAAGGAAACGAACAGCATTACGATTTAATGTATAGCCGGAAGTTAACATACTCATAAAAATGGCGTTATTATAATAATATTAACTAATAATTGTTGCTAGGCCCTACGCGCGGATGTAGTGGTCACTCGGCAGCCGATTTACAGTTAGTATTTTGATATATTTACCTGAAACCCGGTAGGATCTTTCACACGATGGTTTGAAATTTCAAAATATCAAATATATTTTTTAAAGGACAATACATTATTATTGTGAAGTGGCAATTTTTTCAGTTAACATTAATTAGTTCAGAACATATTTTAATACAAATTAAATGTATCGATAGGAAAGATGTACAGATAAAATCAATTTATAGAAAATATATTTGTGTTGCTACCGGGATTCCAATCTTTTCTATCTTGGGAAATGCGTTAACCGATTACACTACACCAACAAATTTTCGAACGTATATGTTGCACTTTCAAATTTATACAATTATTTGAAAGCAATCTACTTCATATTTATGGAATCTCAAACAGATTTGAGTAAAATACGATAGGTGCCACAATTAGTTCATTTTAATCGAATTTTGCTTTCAAATTTGGAAATCACCATCAGTGAAAATTTGAAAAAAACGGTGAGTTTTTGAGAATGTAAAATTTCGACCCACTTTTAAAAAAGGTGATGGGAGCCATTGAAACAAGAAATTATAGTAAATGATTTTAAAGCTTGTGGATTGTTTACATTTGGCGGGTCCAAAATTAAACTCGAGAATCAGTCACCTACATGAATAATCTCTTCAATAATGCGTATGCAAATTGCTGACTATGTTTCTTCTAATAAAAACTAAAAAAATGTGAAATTTTCTGACAAAATTTTGAGAAGTACATTACAATGCAGCACATATCTTATCTATGTCCATGCTTGATATTGGCATGTGAACTTGGCTCAGGATCCCAGATTTACCTTGGTACAATTATTATAAATCAGTACACCTGTTTTTTGACTACCAGCTGTTGGTTACATATATACCCGGTATTGGAATCAAATGAATTTGGTTATGCTAGCTATTGGTGTCACAAACAATATTTTTTATTTAATAAAAATAAAATATTTAATTTGTTATTAGCAATATTTGAATATGTCAAAGAACACACAGTTACTGGATTTTTACCGATAAAATATAATTTTAAAAAATCAGATTCTCATAGTGATGACATATATGCTGTTTAAAAAGGGAAAAAATGAATTATATAATAGATGTCGATGATGTAGTAGTACTCAAAGCGAGTCGACATACTAACATATATACAACATTTAAAAATAATAATAAATGTGGAGTTTGAGGGGTGAGAATTGGTGAACGTTATATATATATATATATATATATATATATATATATATATATATATATATATAAGTGATCACTTAAACCATCCGAAGACAGGTCGTAAACCCTATAATTAGATATATTTTCATAAATATTTTCCATTAAATATAATATTTTAATAAAAAATACCTTTGTCTCTACGAGATATCTGATATTTGTTTATTATTTGCTTTTTTTGTTATTTCACCATCCTTCAGAAATGTATTGTTTGTTTATTGGATAATATTAATATTAATTTTAGTCACCATGTATTGTTTAACCCTCGAGTACCGGAAGCTCGAAAATAGGATCGAGGCCGGAACGGGGTACAAAGTAACTCCATTCAAATTTGCGTTTTAATGAAGTATAATGGATTGAGAATGTTCTATCAGATTTTAAATTAAATTTTTAATACAATGCGAACAAAACTACTAAATTAGTCGTTATTTTATAAGAAACCGTAATATTTTGAAGTGTCATCACTCACAAGCGCCCGGCCGACGCGAGCTACGCGAGCAGAATGACGTAACTGGATGTGCCGCGGTTGCGAACACACCGTACACGTGTAGGCCGTGAGGCGTAAGCTATGAACGTGCGTACCGAAAGTTACACTCCAAATATTATAATATTTATTTCAAAATGTATACAACTAGAAGTGGGATTTAAATATTGAGATTATTTTTAAAAACATACAAGTATAGATGGGATAGAATTTTAATATTTTACGTTCATCACAAAGAAAAATGATGTATAAATCTTCACATTTATTTAATAAAAATGAAGAAATCTTAATAGCACATAACTTAGAAAAATAAATATAAACATTTTCATTAAAATTACAATCATAAACAAGGAAAAAGTCACAAAATATCGGAAAAAAGTGGGAATTAATTATTCAAATAAAGCGTACGGTGTAAAGTGAAGTAAAGTATATTAAATATTATATGATATTCAAAGAAAATATATGATTCTTTGGAAAATACGTATAGGAATAATAGTAGCAGACCTCCCGAAAACTTCACGAAAAACATACGACTACTTGGGACGATCAGGTAAACCAGATAATGGAGGTTGGTTCTGTTAGAAGCATCAAAAATCGGCGGGCTTGTATGAGAAGATCTATGAATGTGGATGACGCGAGAATTGTGTGTCAGGATAAAGTGTGGCGCTCTATCCTCTCTACCTACCCCAGCGGAGAAACGGCGTGATGGTAAGTAAGTACATTATTTAGGATATTTATGAGGATTTCAATGATCATTGATATTTTATAAATAGTTTTAAAAATAAATTTTTGGGGTTATGTTGTACCCCGATCAGGAACGGTAGTGTTGACAACGAATAATTTTTTTTTTCCTTAATGTGCCAGGTATTGGGTCTTTTACCTTATATGTATATATAAAAATAATAATACTATTTAATAAATTTTTATTATTCTACAAAATATATCAATTCTTTATACCTGTCTGTGCAGTATGCCAACCTAAAACAAATATAATGAGAGTTGTCCGTATTCCTTGGCAACATAACACAAACAAGAATTTCTGTCAATTCGACCACACGAAAGTGTAACGCAGTAAACAAAGTCAACTTTACGCGATGTTTTCATTGATTTTTTAAAAATGTGGTAAAGTTATAAAAAATATTAATTTTCTATCATTATTAACTAATTTTTTCGAGTAAGCTAATAATCTTCCACAAATCTCATGGAGCCACTATCGTTCCTAAGGATTATGTCGGATTTTCTCTCCTTGTATTCTGTATTCTAGAAAATACAGAGAGGAATGTATTTCTTTTTCTAAATATATTTACTATACCTAGAATTATATATTGCTAGCTAGAACTATTGATTTAATATTTATATTGTATAGTTTAATGTTTAGTGAACTCAATGGTTATAATAATACTAATTAAATATATTAAATAAGAAAGATACACATATAAAATCAATTTTATTGAAAAATATTGTTGTTGCGCTACCGGGATTCGAACCTGGATCTCTTTTCCATTCCGGGGAAGTTGCATTATCAACTATGCTACAGTGACAGTACAAAAAATTTTCGAACCTATATGTTACAATTTTTTAAATTAATACATCTATAGTTCCATTATTTGAAAGCTATCTACATTGTTTTTAAAGAATTTCAAATACCTTTGAGTAAATCGATAGCAGATGCCAGAATTAACAATTAATTTTTATAAAATTTTGGAGACATTTATACAACTTATATATTATTAAAGAGAACACATTTTTATTGCGAAGTTGTAATTATTCAGAACATAGGTCAACTTTATATTTATATTTATTCAAGGTTATTGAAGGTGTACTCAACAATAAAACTTTGTAAATTTTTAATAAAATCATCCCCTAAAATTAACTACTTCACATTAAAGGGGTACCAAATAGACTCCATTAAGCAATTTTATTACACACATAAAAGGTTTGCGAAAAACCCAATGATTGCATGGGTTAAAAAATCTCCCCAAGGTAAAAAAAAACATTAGTAAACAAAAATTAAAAACATTTTCACTGTGTAATTAACATTTTCATGAACCTCTCAAGCGAAATACGTTTATTTATCCAAAATGGCATTTTAAGGTCGATACCTATATAACTATTTAATTGTGAAAATCAAACTTGATTGCTTGCCATTATGCTGGCCAATCGTATCCACTGCGCAGCCATGGCTAGTGTTTTCGTAAATCTTTTTTTCAATGTTGAAAATATCTTTATCTTCGTTATCATCGCATGCTCAATGATGAGCGTCGTGTTGTACAAACTTGTGCAAACTTGGTGCAAAATACTTTTTTATTCCTACCGTTTTTGGGTAACGTTGATCGCAGCGTTTAAAGACGACTATGTAACTAATTTTTTGATGAATAAAATCTTCTCGAGATTAACCGTTTATTCTAGAAACATATTATAAAGTATGCACGAATTCTTTCAGTCAAAGTCTTTCAGTAATCTTAGTAATTCCTAGAAATTTGTGTACGTCACGCGATTCACGGGTGATACGCAACATCTGCCTTCAGTATCATATTTCAAAGGCACTTTTCCTTCTTTCCTTCTTTTCCTTCTTTCCTCGTTGAAAATAAAATTATTATTAAAAAAGGTAAGCGTTATGCTACACTTTAAACTAACTTAACCAATTAATACAAACAAATTCTTTGAATGATTAAAAAATATAATATGATATTTATTTGATTTACCATTCTGGCGATGACGTGTTACTCGTCACGTCACCGCCGATGCCTTCCATAGACAAAGACTAAGTGAGTTGATAGAGGGCCAATATAAAGTTCTTTGTGTCTAGGTTAAATACACAAAGTGTGTTCCTTATGCCGTACTAGCATTTTTAGCGAATAATACTATATTTTAAAATAAGATCAAAAACAGAGAATCGTTATTAATTATGAAGTGGAAGCATTGTACGTATTGATTGTGAATCAGACAGATTTGACAAGTTGTGTGAATTGTTTGATTATTGCGGAGTGTATAGTGTATATGGCGGATAGGCATCGCCATCTTTGAGCCGCACGGCGAACTAGATTTAGCCGCGTCACTAAATGCACTGCTAGCATCGGTTAGGTAGCGGTTAATAGAGGTTGCAAATTTGCAGTGTTTTAAATCAGTCTAATGGAGAGGGAATGACGTTGAGTGGAGATTGAAGTTCACGCGGGCCAGCGTCTGACGAGGAGGCCATTTTACTTTCATGGCCCGGGCAGCGCTGTATTGATCTACTTGACTTATATTGTATAATCTTGAGTAACTTAATAAATATCGAGACAATACCCAAGTTATGAGTTATTTCCGTTACACAGTAATAGTAATTGATTCAACTATTCGGCGTTATTAAAACAGCCACCATACCAGTAACATTCATTACCACCAAGTTAGTATCTTCCCCGTTGACTTGTTATATATGCACTTAGTTTATCTACAGGCATGGTTTACGGGTACGAAGTGGTTATGCTGTATCTCTACACGCGAAGGTATCAATATGAGATACAAAATAAGACTTATATCGCACAGGATTGAAAAGTCGCCGAAGTGACCCCAATAAATTGATGTATTGAGGACACAAGACAGTAATTAACTAAAAAAATATAATCATCAGCGCGGCACCATAAAAAAGTGAGATAGATTTCGGTAAACAATGACTGTTATTTTTTGATATTATACGTCTTTCTGCCGTCCGTTGCTACCTGAAATGAATGTATTGTTTGTATCTGAAATAAACCCAATTTTGTCGCCAGTCTCCCTAGAAAGAACAAATTTATCATCATCGTTTCAGTTAAAACGAGCGGTGATTGCAACAAGATCTATAGTAGTTTCACTTAGATACTCGCGTACTCGCCATATCCGATCAGATTCACAGCTGTTATTTATTTTGCTTCATTGTTTTCATATATTGAAATTTATTTATTTAATATGTTTTTGTTTATACTTCAATAAAGTGGAAGTTTTCATGGACTACGAGGAAAATTTTGTGTTGACACCTACACGGCACTATCCTATCACTATGTTCGGGACGTTGCTGCACAGCTGTCATGGTAGCATTAAATAAATGCCAATCTGTCGGCGAATGAGTAGGATCATAAAGGAGCTTTTGCTTGTAAACGGTCCTGGGTAAGCGGTGGGTCTGACCTCATAGCTGTTATTACAGTTCATATTTTATTATGACCGTTTATTTTGTGACTAAACACGAACTATACCCAAACGTGATAAAACGGTTGCCTCAAAATTCCCACCACGAATAAGGACCGGCCCGTCTCAAAAGTAAGCTGGCGGGAAGGAAGCCGCCATTTCGCGTGACGTCATAATAACATGCAGCGGTTTCGTTTCAATACGTTACCGTTGACGGCGTGCAAGAATAATGGGTCGTTTGAAAATCCAATTTATATTTTATTGATATATGGCAACACAGAGTATAACACTTTTTTTACAGTTTATTTTATTAAATAAAAACAAAAAATGAAAATCATAAAGAATATGTAAGTAGGTACTTAAAGTTTTTTAACCTAATGCGAATTTTTAGTGTAATAAATACAATATATAAATATAAATAAATAGCAATATATCCCAAGAACACACAATTATTGAATTTTCACCTACAAAGGCACTGTTATTAAATAAATATTAGATATCTCATAGAGACGAAGCTATTTTTTATTACATTTAATGGAAATATATGGAAGTATGGGAAGTATTAAAAAATAATTAGATTCTCATAGTGACATATATGCTGTTTCAGGGAAATGAAATATCAAATTTAGTCTATAGATGGTAATAGTGTAGTGGTACTCAAGGTGTTTAAAAAATTTGATAGATATTGAGATTGATTAATGGGTGAGAATGGTGAACGTTATATTTATATAAAGTGATCACTTAAACCAGCCGAAGACAGGTTTTAAGACCTGTATTTATCCATATTTGCATATATTTTCATTAAATATTGAAAAAAATTGCTTTGTCTCTATGAGATTTCTATTATTTGTTCTTTAAATAAATAACTTGAAATTCATAATTTAACTGAATTTTTTGATTCCGACTGGTTTCAAGTCGACCACTTCTTCGACAGAGCCAAATAAGAAGTGTTTGATAACTGACTATCGACAAATGAAAATAAAAACTCATTACATGTCTCAGTCTCATACCCCTTCATAGGTAGAATATACATTTTCTTTTGGTTCCGAAATAATATACTTAACATATATAGTTAAATAAATAAATAATTCAATATAATTATTTACATTTTTGTGTGCACGTTATTTCAATAAATCCATAACTTGCACGGCTATGTATTTTTTAATTTTTAGATACAAAAAATTAGTATTTTAATGAAATAATATTTTATCCATTCGAAAAATAATTGTTTGTACATCAAACCCTTAGCAGCAAGTTCTTGTAATTAAGATTAAGTGATAAATAATAAGGTAAAATGGAAAAGTTTTACGATAACTTAATATAAAACCGATTGGCTTATTATATTATATAATATATATTTATGTTAGATGATTTTGGACCTTGAAAAACTTTGTTAATAAAAATATTTGATTCTAGGAATATAACTATATTCTTAAGAAAAACACATTCTTATTGTGAAGTTCTTCTTCTTAATTATTCAGAACATAGGTCTGTGATATTTTAAAAACTAATTAAATATATTAATTAGAAATGTATTATTTGAGATTCCATAAACACAATGTAGATGGCTTTCAAATAATGAAACTTTAGATGTATTAATTTGAAAGAGTAACATATACGTTCGAAAATTTGTCGTCAATTCACTGTGTTGGCATAGCTTAATCGAATAATGCACGTTCTCCGGATTGGAAGAGATTCTGGTTCGAATTCTAGTAACAACAATATTTTACGATAAAAATTATTTTTTATGAATATCTTTCTAATTAATACATTTAATTTGTATTTATAATGCTATATTCTTTCTTCATTAAAAGTTCCTCATATTTTCAATATTATTTGAGATTCGTTTTAAAATCGATTTGTTAAAAAATACCAACTGTCAGGTGGGGACTTCACGTGTATTCAAAAAATGATTCTGATGATTAGTTGTTCTACTTTGAATGCGTTCGTTAGAGGTATAATAAAAAAATTTCATCTTACAATTGATGTCATCTCATAAAACTAGAAAGTAAATTATTGTTGACCTTTGTAGCGTTAACTTTATGGTTAGATATAATTTAAAATTGTATTTATATTTAACTTTGTTTGAACCACTTTGTTGTTTTTACGTTAACCGGCTTCGATACGGACGTATCTTCTTCAGAAGTGGCGCACAACTGAACTATTCCATAAAATTGGTACACTTATTACGGAGTGCAGTCGGAGTCTTGGTAAGAGTGGGGAGGTGATTGACAGGGGATCATTGAAATAGGGAATATATTAAATTGCGGGTTGTTTGTAAGGTTTAATTAGTTGTTATATATTTTATGTTAATATATTTTTAGTAGTCATATTGGACTAAGTGTTAAATTTATTTAAATAATAATAACTTCTCAGAATTTTCCAAACACATTTTAGAGACGAACCACAATTTCGTAAAAGAAAACAAATTTTACACATTAATAATAAAGTCCTAAGATTGGATAATTTAAAAAGCCTAGACATTAGAAAATCACTTAATACTAAGTCCAATATTATTAACAATAATTAAACTTTACAAATATATTCCCTATTCCAAATGTCTCCCTATCAATTACTTCCCCACTTTTACCAATACTCCGTAACGGATGTCGTTCAAATTTTATGGAATAGTTCAGTTGATAATGTCAGTATTAATTTATTTCATAAAACTTGAGCTAGGTAGTATTTCTAAGTCACACTTTTAGCACTCATACTAATAATATTATTGTATATTGTACTACTTTATAATGTTTCTAAATGTTAGAAATTGGAATAAAACTAAGTAACTTTACGCTAATTGCTTATAATACAGTGATCACCCGGCGACTGCAAACCGGGCCGTATTAATAGTACGTGACGTGAGCGCAACGGAAACAGCATTGCGAAACATACCATAGTTTACTCTCTGGAAGAAGCGAAAAGGAACGATATTTACGTGATTTTTAAAATTAATTTACATAAAAAAGAAAATATTTCCAACAATAAAGAATTAACCGCTGTAATATTATGAAATATCGACTGCGTCAACTGAAACTTTATAATTCCATCGACTCGTGCGGTTAAGAGCCAGACCATTTTGGTCCCGGAGAAGTTTTCCAGCACCTCGTGATGGCGGAATCCGAAATTCAGTTTGGAAACTCCGCCGCGCAGCGCATAAGCTTCGGGAAACTGTTTCAGATTTTTTGCATTTTTCCTTTTTTATTTTCACTATTTATTTCATTCCGGCCACCGTCGCGAGGCGTCCGCCGCAACTTTTCCGCTGGTATTTTCATCTTCGGTAAATCGAATCCCCGCTAAAGGAATATGGAAAAGTTGCAAGTTTTTCATCTCAAGGATGCACGTTTTATTGACCTGGTTTATATTTAAACATTTTTTTTGGTATTTAAATTTTTTTTACAATTTTTATGATATATATTATAGTTATTTACACATATAGTTTTGCACTGTTATTTATATTTATTACACGGCAATTAAAAATGCACCATAAAATGATACATAGACTGTTTTTTTTTTAATTCACTTCGATTATCGTAGTGACATTTTATAATATACATATAATATATAACATTTAGACAAAACATAGACCCGCACAACTTATTGCATTCACAGCGAGCGAGATTGCATTTGTAGTCACGATCATTAGCTAATACATTTTCTGTATTTTGATAATTCATATTTTTACTAATAACCTGACGTACGTAGAATATTCTTAAACATGTCAGTTAAAACGAAAAATATTTTATAGTTTTCTAGTATTTCGTATTAATATTTACCCGCTGTGTTCGTTTATATCTTTATTTAAAAAAAATCCAAAATCAAATACAGAGAGACTTAAGGTATTTTTGATAGAATGGGAGTTAGAATTAGAGATAGAGTTTCATCATTTTTAGCTTATTAGCACTATTCGAGTTTCGAGAGAAACAGTAACTCCTATCGACAGTTTATTAGGACTACTCGAGTTTCGAGAGAAACAGTAACTCCTATTTCTTTCGAAAGTCGAGTAGTCCTAATAAACCCAAGTAATGTTATAACTTCGTTTTATTTATATCCATTCAGACTAAACTCACATTGCAAGTAAAAAAATGGAAATCAACTAGGTATCCGAGTCTGTAGTTTGATGTGATGTAGAAAATGGACAAACAACTTTCACGATTGTTTTACGCAATTTTCGTATCACCTAATCAACAAAGTACAAAAAATAATAGAATATAATATTCATGTATGCAGTATTAGAAATATATTTAGATATATTAAAATCAATAATGTTTTTGGCATGTTTTAGTTATTTAAGATACCAACAAATAACTAAAATAATCGAATTTATTCATGAAGTGTCGGTGTACAGTATTAGTAATATATTTAAATAAATTATAGTCAATAATGCTTGTGTCACATTGTGTTAATGCACCTTCCCTGGATTGGAAAGAGATCCAGGTTTAACAACAATATTTTTCGATAAAATTGATTTTATGTGTATATCTTTATAATTAATACATTTAATTAGTATTTAAAATATCACAGACCAATGTTCTGAATAATTACAACTTCACAATAATAATGTGTTCTCTTTAATAATTAGTATTTAAAATAATAATATTAATTACATTTTTCATATTCACCAATAGAAGATCGTTTATCAATTATTCATCACCAAAAGTGGCACAATAAAAGTTATGCAATGGTTAAAATACTTGCCTAGCTATACTAAATATTTATTATGCAATAATCAAATCATTTGTGAACCTAACGCTGCGCATGTGGAGTGTTTACCTCCCTTAAAACCAATCGTTCGCTGGTTGAGAAAATTCTAAACACACCGACCCCCGGCTCCACCCCGGTGATGGCAGCGGGGGTAAATGATAAAACGAGTTAACGTTATTACGTTAGAAGAAGTTGAAACGTGACTTCTTTCTCGGCTACGTGACTCTGGAGTTGCGCCTGCAAGATTACGTCATTAGGGTAAGATGCTGGGAAACTTGATCTTTCCAGAGGGTGCAAGATCGCTGGCTCAAAACTACACATTTTGACGGTTTGACATGTTTACCGTAAATTAAAATATTACTAAGATAATGTTAACTTTTGCAAAATAATGAAAACATATTATATATTTACTCTATTTTCATACAGGGATGATCGATAAATTCTTTTTTTTGATTTTGAAATTATTCAGAATCAGTCTTTGATCCTGTAAGTAATGTTTATTTTTACGTAGAACTTCTCGACTCGAATATTCTATTAGATTTTATTCTATTACGTTTTGTATACATTTTATTTTAATACTAAATACTGATTCATCAATTTTCTGCCATCTACTGGTTCGATTTGTGAAACACTAGTTGAACTAAATTAAACACTCAATTCAATGTAATTTATATTATTTGGTTTCGATACTTATATGCGCATAAATGATTTGTATTTGATATACGTGAAGTCATTATTCATTGTACACGAAGTCATCAATCTATTACAGTCACCTAGGTTTTACTGTATTTCTTCATAGATATCTTTATTTTATGGAATATTTTTATAGAACATATAGAAATTCTTACACATTATTTAACTTTGAATACAATAACCACTTAATAATAATAAGTAATTAAAAATATCAACAGGTTTCGGAATACATAATTTTCTTCTTAGATATACTGATCAAAAAAAAAACATATGACATGTCACATTATTCTATTTAAAATAATTTTAATCGAAATAGTAATTTTAAATACAAATTGAATGTATTAATTAGAAAGATATACATATAAAATCAATTTTATCGAAAAGAATTGTTGTTGCTACAGAAATTCGAATCTGGATCTCTTCTAATCCGGGTAACGTGCATTACACGATTATGCTATCGACACAGTGGATTGACGTAAAATTTTTGAATCTATATGTAACACTTTTTAAATTAATACATTTAGCGTTCCATTATTTGAAAGCCATCTAAAATAAGAATGTGTTCCCTTAATAATGAAATAATATTTATTTATATAATTAATCTAGTACTTAACTTAATTTGTTACGATAATCAAAACTATGGAAATTGGCTTGATATTACAAGATTATTTAAAAAATTTTTAGGATTTTTTTTAGAATAGGACGTGCGACAAAATTTAAATGGTTATTGATATATATATATCAATACGCACGTCCTATTCTAATATATATATATATCTTATATATGTTGAAACCCATCATTTTCAAGTAAGTTTTATTGTTAGCCCTAGTTACTCAATATTAGTAAACTATATTTTTATTGCTATCTAACTAGTTTCATGTACTTGTTTGTATGAATTACCTATTCTACGCGTATAATTGTTGTATAGTTAAGTTGAAAATTATGATATTTAGATTTTTTTTCTAGTACTAGGTGTATTGGTGTCACCAGCATAATTATTATACTTTTTCTGTATACTTCCATTAGGTCACATTTTAGTATTTGTAACTCACTTATTGTATTTTTTTAACTCAGTTTTCAAAAATATATCTATATAGAAGACTCGGACTTTCATTTCGTGGAACTACGGTTTGGGTATTCCTTAGAAATATTTATTATGTGTTTGAAAATCTCACTTTGTTATGTGATCATTAAAAAGATCCAACACGATATAAATACGAGAATCTTTACAAAATAAATTAAAATTTAAACTATTATACTAAAAAAATCATTAACGTCCATTTTAATAAAAAAAATATATAGTTTGTAAAATTAATAAAATAAACTAAATCAATACCATTAAACATTTTACGGCTTTTATTTCTAACACACACTTAAACAAAATTGTTTAAAATTCTATCTTGGTACTTTTTGCTTGTAAATGTTTTTAAAGGCTGAAAATTTTTCTTTGAAAAATTACATATTTTTATGAAAAATGATTGAACATGAATTTTTGCGATCATTATTGAAAATTCCTTTATGAAAATGATAAAGAAAAAAGTAGTCAAACAATGTAATGCGAGAATTTTTTAAACAAATAACAGAAAAATCAAATATTGTCAAAATCAAATATTTTCGGAATTCAATGTCTATGAAATTCTTTTTATTCAAAATTGGTTTATTCCAAGAATTACGTGAAATGAAAAAACGTAAGAATCTGAAATAAACAATGTTATATCTTAAATTAAAATTCCCATCAAGGCATGTAATATTAGCTATTACACTTTTAATTTTTTACTATAATAGTTTTTAGATTTACAAAAAGGTACATCTATATCCATTTTGAAGCATTAAAAAATCATTTCTCCTCAAATAAATTGTATATAAAGATATTTTTCAATTTTTGAACCAAATATTATATGAATACCCTTAAGTATTCAGAAATGAAACCTTAAATACATATTTTTATTTACATATACCTACTAGCAGAAAAAAAATTATTATAAGAATATTTCATGTGATGATATTTCTATCATTTTCTCGTTATTGGATGTTTTCGAAATTCGAGATTAAATACATTCGCTGAATTTAAATTTATTCAATTTAATATATAATTATTTCTCAATTTTATTCATCCTCTTAAGAATCCAAACGAGCGGAGAATATGGTTGGAGTGCGTAGCATTAGGGAAATTCAGTCATATACTCAAGAACAAAATATTATCGTAACACCTCAGAGTACGTGTCTATGACAAGTGAATTTTGTTTACGCAATGTTGGTATCAAATGCTCGAGAAATAGAAAAACCAACAAGTGACAGGAAAATCGAAGGTTGCTGACATTGTACGAACTGTTTCTAAATTAAACTGAGTCTATGCCCGACACGTGGCAAGACTGACCGATGAAAGTAAAGAGTTGTAAAATTCTGCTGCGGTGACCAATGCACTGGACCGGCGGCTTTTACTGGAGGAGAGGAAAGGCTATGTTTAGAAATGGACGCAAACGGGCTAAAGAAGAAGAAAATACTCTTTTTAAATACATTTTTTTCTTAAATAATAATTATTTTGAGTAACTCATGCCGATCTTATTGTGTAGACTGCATGAACACTCAAACCACTTGTATATTTTACGTTCAGTCATAAAATGTGTGCTGGACATTTGCATATTCAGTAACAACTCTCACTTTACGATTTACCTTTCCATCCATCTTCTACTACTCGTGGGAAGGGGCGGAGGGGAGGGCGTTCGCGGTAGTACCAGGAGAATATAAAATTTATGGGATGTTTTGCATGGCAAATGAATGCGCATCGCTACCTACTCGCGCACGTTGCCTCGCAATGCACTAAGCCGGAACCCCGGCTGCTTGCGCGACTTTAGCCGAATTGGCAGTTGAGAAAGTTCCGTGGGTTTAACTCGCTGGCGAATCACACACGTAACACGAAAAGTGAATATATTTCATCTTGTTGAGCGCCAGTCATGGCGGAGTAATGGCCGTTGTATTTTATTTGACGTCGTTTCACGTTTATGCCACCCTGATACTTTTGCGTCACGGTATGGAAGGCTTTTACAGCTTTTATTGTTTTATTTGTTTGTGTAATTAGTGCGATAAGTGTTGGCGGGTGCGGTTTTGGTCGCAATGTCTGCATTTGTATTATTAATGCCACATTTTACGATATGATTTCACGAATGTATTACAATTGACACTTTATATTAAATTAAAATTATTCATAATTATAATAAAAATAGATTATTTTGTCATGTCACGGTTACCGTTTCGGATCGTATTACAAACATAATATGAATAAACAATAAGATGACTAATATTTTTACCCTAAATGTTATATGCTCCAGAAACGGGATTGAAAAAATGAGAATTGTTTTTTTTTTTGCGTGCATTTAAACTTAGTTGTGTATCTTAAATAGTATGCAATGTTAACTAAGCATGGGGTGAAGGAACTACTTATGAACGAATAGTGCAGTATTAGCTTGAAAAGTTGAGAAACGGAGATGTAAATCTTAGAATCCGTCCTACTATTGTTGAAAAATACGAATTGATAAGTTTAATTGAAGAAAAAACGCGACAAATAACAAACATTGATTATCTGAAGAATACCCATCTTGCTTCATAAAAACTTTCACTTTTTCAAACATAACTATTAATACCAAAAAAAAATTTGAATCCACCCGATATGAGTAGAATTAAAAGGCTTTACTTCAATTAATAAAGTTATTTTTTCAAAAGTTACGTTTAGTTTAATTTAAAGGATAAGACCGGCCGTTAATTAAACGATTTTATTTCCTATAATACGTCAAATCAATATATATATATTTACGCGCCTAGTTACTTCGATTGGTACCACTGGATTTCCTGGTTTATAATATTGTACATGTGTGTATGTGAGTATTTCCGCCCTTTTTTCGGAGAGCCAAGAAGTCATTCCAGCGGTCCAAATAAACCACCAGTACGGGCTTCGGTCGGTCAAAATCTAAAGAAGACTACCCTGTTAAAAGAACAACGACATCGAACCAGAAAGATAGCAAAAATAAAAGGTTAGTACAGTTCATATATCATATGTGTGAAACCAGGGAACCAGCTATCGAAGGCATTTACATAAACAATATATATATACACATATATTGCGCTAATAAGAATCAATTTATTTTATGTTTACTATAATCATAAAACTTTATTTTTAGTGAACCAAAATCAAAAAATAAAGTGCCAATGTCTGTAAATATTGTCTTTCTAAATTAAAAACGAAATCAAACAAATACATTGAAAGCCAACACGAATAATACCTCGCAAACGTAACAGGGATTGCTATAAAATTTTCAACACGTGCTTTCATTGCAGAGGGAAGGCTTTAAACAAAGATAGAAAAAAAGTGTCATACCACAAACCGCGGCGGGTACGCGGCGGTGATGGGGGTGGGGGTGCGGGGCGACGGTGTCTGTTGTGACGTGCATGTTTAGCTACACGGCAGCGTACGAGGGTGTAGTTTTAAGGCTGTAGAGTCTACAGTGCACCGTGTAGGACCGACAGAGCTGCAAGTAGAGACGCATACGACAAGGGATTATTCCAACCGGTATTTCGGAAAATACTTTGCAGTTTTGCGGAAGGAATTTGCAATGGGAAAAGATGAATTCTAAATATTTTTCTTGTGAACGTTTTCAGTCTTAAATATTTACTTATTAAAATACAGAATTATTACTTTTTAAAAATAAAAGAACTAACAGAAAACAGATGTTAGTATTAATTATACTATTGAAAATTCGAGAATTTATCGGGTCAATTATAGCTGGAAGTAAAATATTATGAAAATGATATTATAATACCAGAGAATCACAGGTCATGCGGTATTTATAATAAATATCACATCTATATCTTTTTCAATCAGAAAATAAGAAATCGAGAAGATGGTAATAATAAATAAAATCAAGCCCGAATCTAGATAGCTGTTTCATATATCTCTTATATACTCGTATATGAAAAACATGAGATCACATAAGCGCATATGTGGCAAATCAATTTATGATAATTAAATAATGTATCTGATACAATCGCATCTTTGGTGCCAGTAAATAAAAGAACAGGAAAAGGGACTTACCGAACTTCGCCGCTTATGGATCTCCCAATTGCCTTCGGATACAATGTATGCGATTATCACACTATTTCGCTAAAGGTCAATAAACTTACGAAGGGAAAGAGGAGGGATGGAAGACACAGAGCATTAATTCGTTCAAAGTATATATTAATAAGTACCAATTAGGAGGGAATGTAAAGCTATTTTTAGCGTAGCAAGAATAATATGCCGTGAGTTGTTGATGCAAGTCGAGACTCTTTGTGCATTCTGTGTTTCCAATAACCTTTATATGTGTCCTTTTCTGGCCCACTACTAAGGATTTCATCGACGTCGAATCAGATTGCATTTCGACGCGGAGCTGTAAAGAGCCTTTTTTACTGATCGAAATTGTCGCCGTGTGTAAAAATCCGGACGACGAAGAAGCGGTGTTCTACACCATCCAGGAGTGCAGTGATATCTCCGTTCTTCACTACAAAAGTGCGAGTCAAGTCGAGGTAAAAATTGACGTCCAACCCAGAATCAAGGTAGCCAAGATCCATCTGCCATTATTTCCTTTCTGAATTCAATTCGGGTTGTTTCAACTAAAACATAATTTTAATCGATACAGTCCACGGATTCTTATCCCACACGAGTGTTGATAGCATCGGAAATTGAGGATGTCCGCAGAGAACTTGGTATGACCAAGTAAACCAGGTGCAGGAACATGGTTCTGTCAGATGCCTAAACAATCAATGAGTTTGCATAATGTGTGAAAGTAAATGATGCAGAATTTGTATGAGTATATCAGGACAGAAGTATGATGTACGATGAAGTATGATATTTAACAGTCCTGTGATGTTTGTTTATCATTTGGTGTTAGAAAATATAAGGTTGCATATATAATGTTACTCTGCCTAAAATAATAATCTACAATAGTGTGACCCGATGAATATATAAAGATAATGAATAAAAAAATATTTATGTCATAAATGTCTGGCAACATCGATGGGCGGGGCATTTCATAAACTGGAGTAGTTGTGGCAGTTTTTAATAATTATCGGAATACTTAGTTTCACCATCTTCACAGAAACGATCAAGTACCGTACGGTGGAAGAAATATCGGTGTCACCGGTCAAAATTAAAAATTAATGGTTCTTGGCAACAACGATGGATCATTTGTCGGATACTTTAGGAACGGGTTCCAATTTCCATTATGCATGATCTAAATTTAAAAATAACTGTATCTTTCATAGATTTTATTAGTACCTGTTATTTTTAAATGTACGTGTTTATATATACTCGAATCAGTGTAATGCTGAAAGATCTAAATATGATGATCTTTAAGCAGAAAATATATTTCAATGTAATGGTATTTATACTTTTAAAATTAGCAATATTAACTTGGTGGTTAAGATACATTACATTCAGGGTTCCACTCCATGATACATCGTTTAGTCAATATTCCTATGTCAACATCCAATTTCAATATTGAATTGAATACAATTAAAAAAATAGCAGTTAATAATGGGTATAATACATGTTTGATAGACACTATTTTAAAAAATAAATTAAAAGAATATAATAATCAGTTTTTATATAAATCACAGATAAAATATAATGATAATAATGATAATTGGCGTAGGATTTTATACATAAATAACTTTTCGAAACAAATATCTAAACACCTACCACGAGACATTAGACCAGCATTTTACACAAATAATAGTATAGGAAATTTACTCATAAATTCTAAAGACAAAGATGATAAATTTAACAATTCTGGCGTCTATAAACTTAGTTGCAAAGATTGTGCTGCATTTTATGTTGGTAAAACGGGTAGAAATTTTAATGTAAGAGTAAAGGAGCATTTGAGATGTTTGAACAATAGTGGGTTTTCAGAATTTGCTAATCATTTGATAGAAAATAGTCATGGTTTTGATAAAAAATTGGGATTGTCAATTTTGCATATAAACGGTGTAGGTCACAAATTAAATAATTTGGAATCGTTGGAGATAAATAAAGCATGTAAAAGTAATCAAGAAATTCTAAACAGCCAACTAAATTTAACTACGAGTCCTATTCTAAAATTTTTTCCTAAAAATTATTCGACTAAATTTGTATTGAGCAGTAATTTGAGTTAGGTACTAAATTTATTTTTTTAAATAATTGTTGTTTTTTAAAAAAATTAAAAATAGATTCTGGTGAAGAAACAATACTATATTTTAGTTAGTTATGACATCCTGAAGAAAGAAAAGTGTTTTCCGAAACCGGTAGATGTTTTTTAAACTCAATTGTGGTTAATAAAACTAAGATAATAAATAACAAAATATGTAATGGTATTTATTTATAAAATCTTCACTAGAAAAATATCGGCAGAATTTATATGAAAAATTGATGCAAATCAACATGAGCACGAACATTATTCAAGGGGAAAGATAGACTGGGACTGCCATTCAGGAAGAAGGCTAATGATGAACAGTGCGCTGAAGATTTTAAATAAAATTCGAGAAGACATATGAAAAGAGGAAAAACTGCATAGATTCAATGTGAAACTAAGCAGATATGTGAAAGATAAGTTGTAGTAAAAATAAATGATTTTGATTTTGTTTATATTACAGCATATATATATTTTTTTATATGCATTGTATTAAGAATAAATAATTATTTATCAAATTCGATCACGCAATATCGGTTTCTTTTGGAACCGATTCCAAAAATGATCCAATGTTCACCTAGAACTGGAACTAGTATTTTATCAAATCGACGATGTCAACTATTTCTAAACGCGAGAGGAGATGGACCATTTTTAAATTTTTTTAAATTTTATTTTATTAAGGGATTTTGACAATGAAAACATATTGTAATAAACATAATAATTATATAACATGCGATACTAATAATGAAAATTCACAAAAAATATTTGGATACAAAGTATGTTTAGATGAAAGAAGGAGAAGGGTGGGGAGTTGCAATTAACGTTGCGGTAAAAGGAGAGCAATATGAGTTTTTATAGGTATAGTGAATGGGTAAAGTTTAGATTGTGGTGGTTCATAAGAAGAAGAAGAATTGGTAGACTGTGACTACTTTGGCTGAACGGGATCCAGACTGTTCGCGGGGTCAAAGCAGGAGTATATGGATTTCTTTCAGGCAGCCAAGGCGTACTCTGAACTGGAGTGTCATGATTGTAGTTTTTATATTAATAATATGTTATATATTTTGATTGAATATTTATTTTGAAAACTAAATAATTAGATAATCCACCCTACAAGATACCGGTGTATCAAGGCAGAATACATCAAAACTTGTATAAGCTTCATTGAATTATTTTAAACTGTAATAATAAAAAATAAATCTATCAATAATAATAAATTACAGTTTAACTTTGGATTGTGATTAATTAATATTGGATTAAGAACAAATATTTTCAATAAATTTTAACTATAATTTTAATAAATATACAAGTAATACGTAAACGCTTTGTCTGCCGAACGTCACATGATCACAACTGAGCCGTTGGCAGGGGACGGTTTGATAACCTGTCACAATTTAATTAAATCAATAAATTTGATTACTTTATATCAAATTTAATTTTCAAAATGTTTGTGTGTATCTTGTATTAATTATTTTCTTGTGACTGAGTTTTCATTATTTCTTATCGGGAAATTCGCTTTGATATACGAGTGCTTTGGATTAGAAACAAATAATGCTCGCAAACCAAGCCTTTACTGGGCATAATAATAACGTACGTTATAATACGAAATAAAATGTAATTATAAATGTCCTTGACATCATTTGTATGTGTGTGTGTCAAAGCGCCGTACCGCCATAGAGATAATATTCTCTATTGAGCTCTCGCCATAGAGCTCTATTCTGCGTTACTGTTTGACTCGATACTAGTTATACATCTTGTACTATCATTGTATTATTCTTGTAATAAATATCTAATTGTCACATAAGAGTTTCTCGTGGACCACCGACAATCAACTACGAGGTATACAACTAAGACGCACTATTTACGTAAGTGCGTAATAATAAAGAACACTTAATAAAATTACGAACACGCTGTGAAAGAAGCAGAGTGACAATTTAATTAAAAATAAAAATAAAATCTTTTAATTTAGCTTCACCCCGTCGATGAAGGCTTGAAACACAGCGCTCCGCTTCACCTGTCGCTGGACATTAGCATATCACAGGCTGGCGCGGGCTTTTGAGCGTCGCGACGCAACTTTTACTGCATCACAGTTTGCCGACACAGGCTCCGTTGTCCCACAAGCTTGACGATGCTAATTTCACAAAGGGCAGTGGATGATTGCGTAGTTCAATTCAGTCACATTATGCGACTGCACGACGGCTATGTATTTTTTTCCGGCCACTGTGCCGCTTGCTGTGCTTGCTAAAAATGATGCATCATGTTAATTTTTTGTATATCTTAATTTTTAGTCAGCCTCTGCAGTCTTGTGATAGGTGGTGGTTAGCTGGGCTGGTGGCGTACCTCGATTGAATAAAAATGCATTACATAACTCAGACGCATGTATCGTACCATCCCTGTGCAGTAATAATTTTTTCGGTTCGCCCCACTTTGAATACCGTTCATTAAGTTAAGTTTTAAACTTTTGAAACATCTTCTAAATGTTATTTTGCTTATATTATTATCATGCTTATACATCAAAAAATATCAATACGACTACTCTAAAGATGTTTATGGATATGGATTAAATACAGTGTATTGTAAAAGTCTTTTTCATTTTGGTTAATTAGCTGCACCGACGCAACGAGCGGAAGAGGGGCGGTAAGTATGCCGATCGCTAGCCGCTTCCTTGGAAATTCAGTCGCTATGGAGCGTGCCCTTACCAGTTGTTCGTGAAATTTTTCCTGAAAAATTGATATCCCGAATTGGTGACATAAACTGGCCCCGACATGACATCATTAGGGTTTGTAACAATCCTTCGTCTCTGGACCAATCAAAAAAAAATATCCGAGAAGGAATGTGCCGAGCAGTTCTCAGAAATTTTTCCTCCCATTTAGAAGAGTGCTAGCGAAATAAGGAATCATATTTAGAAAACATAATTTTAAGAAATAAATTCCCGGGGACTGTACTTGAATGCAAAATAAACATTTTTTTATTAAACCCATCCATTATTTTATTACAGAATTTTTATTATAAAAAGTACTTTTGGGACACCTTGTATAAAACAAGATGTGGATTAAATAAATAGTTTGAAGATACCGTGGGTAAAACTGTTAACTGGTGTGGTGCTTCAACACCGTGAAACTATTGAACAATATAATACGTGAGCGTTTGTAGTGCTTCGATACCGTGAACGGTACGGCGCAGCACCGGTACCCGGGTACATACAGAGCGCTGTTTGCAAATGAGGCTAATGGATTCACAAAACATTTTCACAAAATGACGGAAAAGCATTTTCAGTTAACACGCCGATAAACATTTTTAACAAGTGAATCGGGGATGAGCAATGATTTGATGGTCGAACGACTTTAAAAACACAGTAATGAGACAATTCGCATTTGGGAACAATTTAAAGACCACTTATTTTAAAATAAACAAATGGTCGCATTTAAAATATTTTAAAGGATTCATTTTAAAAAAATGTACGCAAAGATGCTTTCGAGCAAAGAAATAAGGATTACAATATTTATTATAGAGTCTAATGAATTTTATATAATTTTTTCTAATGCACACTACTGAAAGTTAATGAGAATTGATGGACTTTGTATTTCATTATCATTTGTTTTTTAGTTTTTTTAATAAATTAATTGTGATGTATCTATGGAACGAATGCGTGAGCGCGTAATGGTAGGTACGATATGAGTGTGTGAAAGAGATACATACACGGTCGTCGCGGTCTCTTGTCTCCGAACCGTTGAACTGTAAACATCTTATATTGACCTGTACGTGCATTTGTTACCACGAAAGAGCATTATTCTGACGACACAATCCCGTACATAAAGAATTAACATCATTATCAGCACGAGTTTAAGATACAAGATTAATTAACTTAGCTACTAGTGATAGTTAAATCGTTATTTAAACCGCTATTTCAATCGTTATTTAAACAGTTATACCTATATTTAAACTTTTATTTAAACCATCGTTGTTTAAACTGTTTTTTAAATCGTTATTGTGACTGTGATTATGTTCGAATGTAACGATGATTGGTAACTGATTATTCATAATTCTTCGAGCAATGATTGGTACACTAGAAAGTAAACCTCCGGAACAATTACATCTTGGTTACAAATCATCATCTCAATCACAACCACATAATGGTTAATCATTCTTATAGCTACCTAACTAGCGGAGTGAGGTTAGTACTTTGAAAAAAACTGTACTTCTACTATTAGAATTTCTACGAATAAAAGTATAATATTTTTACACAACAATTTGGTATATATTGTTGAAATAATGGCGAAAATAAAAGTGAAATTTTTACAGCTGGATAAACATATTCTGCGTTAAAATAAATTTAATTTACTTCGTGTATCAATTATCGTTTGTTTTAGAACATCTCAAATTGGATGTTATTTCACTTCACCGACCAACGTTTCCAAGCCAAAGATGAGTAAATCAATTTAAATGAAAGCTTCTTTGATAAATGTCAAGAGCTGTCGGATAAAATTTAAATATCAGCCATATAATGGTGAAAGAGCTAAATTAGTCTTTGTGCGAAGCCTGAAGCAGAAGGGAAATTTTCTTAATGTTTCTATTCGGAGCCGGTCATGCGTGTGGCCTTTATGCATTCCTGGAATCATGCCCCGTAATTCCCTCGGGTGGAGACAGGAGAAATGTGGATATCAGGAATCATACAGATTATTTTACTAGCAAAAGTCTTTCACAAAATTTTACATTGAAAAAAAAACGGAAAATAAAAAAAAATCACCTACAGTTATTTTGAATAAAATCAAATTTATACTTTGACGTTTGTGTTGCCATTTTTTGTATAATGAATTTGCCAATATTTTAGTGAAATGTGAAGCCATATTATAAAATCCACGATCAATAGGCTATAGAAAAAAATATTTGATGATTTTTTCTCTCTTTTTGATAACTTAAGGGTGTACTTTAATTTTTACAATTTGTACAAGCTTCTTATAATGTCACCTAAATACTATGGACTTTATATGTTATGTAAATCTAGCTAGAGAAAAAAGTTTTGACAGAAAAAGATGACAATAAAATTGTTGATTTTCTCGTATTCGAGACAATAATAAAACGTAAACTGGTATTTTGACCAAAATTGACTTTTTTGTATCAAAATTCGTATCTATCGAAAAAATATTCAGTTACTACCTACATGTTAAACATTGGATTTTATAATGAATTTAAGACTATATGTGTAAGTCGTTATGTGAGAAATCAATTTATTTACGCACATTTTGTTTCTTAGACTGGGATTTCTTGTTGGTTAGTATTGGTCATTTTATGTTGTGTGAATATTGCCGCTTTTCGGAGATTGAAGGATAGCAGTCAAATTACCAACGTAACGCAATTGCGATTAGTAAATCGTCTACCAAAGGTCAGGAGTGCGCATTTCGGTTGGCCGAAAAACGACCCATATATAATATAATAACAATAACATCGAACCAGCCACGACGCTAGAGAAACAGCGACGGCCAATCAAAGGTTAGTGATAGTGTTCATTCTGCAAACCAATAGGACACCCGGGAACAGCAGCTATCGAAGGCATTCACGGGAATACAATTACTTAAATTAAAATCAAATTTAATTTGTTTTAAACATCTAAGAACTACATTCTAAAATTACTTCTTTACAAAATTCTTACAATAATTTTCTCTTTAAAAACTTGTTAAAAACGTTATTTTTTCTAGTATAAGAGATAACAAGTAAACAATAATATTTACGATATATATGATAGATATCTCATAGAGACGAAGCTATTATTTATATTATGGATAGGTAAGTGTGTAAGTCTTGGGCAATACAGACATAGACATCTATTATATATATCTTGATAACAATCCCTCGATGGATAAATCCTAAAGATTTGGACATTCTCGCAAAATATTATGAATAAAATTTATGTTTTATCAACATTTGTAATATTTCTAGAACAAAAACAATGAATTTGAATACAAATATATATATATATATATATTTGTATTCAAATATATATATATCGGTTTACAGAATCGGTTTACTTTTTTGTGCTAAATTATGACACAAAATTTAAAGTATTTCCCGTCACAGGCGTTGAACTCTGCCGAAGAATCAAATGAATATTCAAAACTTTAAAGCTCAATATTTGTTCGTACCTTGTTTACCTTGTTGTTCTTAATAATATATCATATTTGAGTAGCTTGTTGGTGTAGTGGTCAAGACGTTGGCCTAGTGATCTAGTGGTCAGGGGTTCGCGCCTCGTTCCAGGATACCAGCAAGTTAGTCCTATTTTCATAGCACAAGCATTTAGCTTAGTTTGAAAATAGTAAGAATATTGATGTGACATGTATTACGTGTACGCATCTCTATTTTAAAAAAAAAAAAAAAAAATATCCGTGCCACACAGTAACGTAAATTCAATCAGGTGAAAGTGTGCGGTTATTGCGTTAACCAAAATAAATTATTTTGCTATTGTGTTGATTTCGCGTTTTTATTTACGAGTTATTTCTAGTTATTGCATAATTCTAAAGGGATGCAGTGCGGGTATAACAAAATATAACCACGAAAGTTAAATATATAAATATTTAAAAGAAATGATACGTTATTATATTCAATTAGTCTAACTTATAACCACATTTTTTTGTTTAACTAATAATCATAATTAAGATTCACAGAATTGTAATATATAATATGCGTGCTATATAGCTGACTAGTAAAAAATTCTATTGGATTGAAAAGGAGTATCATCTTCATAGTAAATAAATACATTAAAGATTGAAGAAATAAGGAAATATTGTAAAACTGAAGAAAGGATCATCTATGTGGTTTGATCATACGAAACGGTTGAATGAGAAGTGAATGGTAAAGACATATATGACGCAAGTGTTGATGGCACCAGAAGTAGAGTACATTCGCGGAAGACTTGGCATGACCAAGTAACTCAGGCACTGGAGGATGGTCTTGTTAGAAGTCTCAATAATTGGTGAGCTTATATGAGAAGATGTATGAATGAGGATGAGGCGAGTATTGTGTGTCAGAATAAAAGAGTGTGGCGCTATATCCTCTTTGTTAGTTAGTTTAATTGAATTAGTAAAATAAGGCTAGCAAATAGTAATTAATAACGATAAACTTAATACATTTTTTTCCAACCGAAAATTAACTATTGTAGAGGAAATAAAAAATATTGTTAAAAATATCCAGAGATAATCAAACACACAAAAAAATTTTTTTTAACAGATTTATAAATGAATATTGGAAATAAAATATGACATGATTAATTCGAAAAAAAACTACATAAAAAATTCGATGGTACATAGAATTTTTCTGATTTTTGATATTTTATTTTCAGTATTCAAGTAGAGATCTGACATTTACGTAATGATAACTGATGTGTAAGAACTGAGAACTATTCAAGTGATGCAAATTGAAATTCAGTTCAACACAAGACCACTGCATCTATTCGATGTCCATAATTTAATTGTTTCGAAAGATGTCTTTGAAATGATAAAAGACTCGTATATAATATTAGACCTAGCAAATTATATATCTACGTATTTGAATTGTTAAAAATGTTTTATATATATATATATATATAGAGTTTTTTAATGCAAGCAATATAATGACATCATTTTTAGTCTTTGTTTGAATTCTTAATCTTGGTAATTTTTTTTTTTGCAATGTGTAAGTCCTTACATAAATTTAAAATGTTTATATTGTGTGTGTACTTTAAATATATCAATGAATATAAATAACTGTCTTGATACGTGAAGGTCAACAAATTTCCGACTTGTTCACATATAGACAACGTCTTATCACATAGTTTAATTAAGCATGACTTTCTGTATATGACGGTTTCGGTAGTATCATTTGTGGCTGTACAGTGCTTGCTTAAACGGTCAGGTCTGTGAGACGCGAGCAGGGCAAAAACGAACGTGTTTTTAATATCTCTAGGTTAAGATTACTTAACATTAAATTAAATGTTTTCTCTTTTATATATTCAATAACAGAATGTAAATACATATCCGCTGGCTGACAATCGGCTGGCAAATATATTGAGCATCTATCATCCTGCTATAGATAGGAAAAGTATCCTGTCATCTAATCTATATCTCATGGTTATATCGTGTCGCACTCTATGGTCGCAGTTTCTTTCTTTATCTGGAAGCATTGTCAAATGCAACCACAGTCAAATGTGACATATGAATGTTTTATTCGTATTTTTTAATGGCTGTAAGTGGATATATATTTCAAAGTAAATACGTTAAAACACCGTTTGTATAATTCTACGGAGATCAATTTATAATGACTGTACAGTGCCATGAGTAAAAAAGCGACCTGTAAATTAGCTTGAAAGGTAAAAAATATACATAATGTAAGTAATCGGCTATCGCCGATTGCTTTTTTTAGTACAAAAATCATCATAAAGCAATCACTTTTTGGTGCTAGTCCAATATATAGGTACATTAAAGCATACATTATTAATATTTTTACACCTTTCAAGCAAATGTACGGGTTGATTTTTTACTGATGGTACTGTGTCGTCAGCCACTGATGATTCCGTCGCTTGTATATTTTTTTTTAGTATTACAATAATTGTATTGGCTACTATTAAGTTGGCGTATATATATGTTTAATGTTTGATTATTTTATGGATAGGGTATGAAATAACATTAATAGGTATTATAAGTACACAATACATTTTTGAAGTGCCACGATTAAAAAGTCGACCTATACACCCTTGTAAAATAATCTTAAACTTGCTTTTTTTTTAATCCCACAATTTCTTAATTATTAAGCGAGACGTTAGATAAACGAAACTTGGATTCTTACTATTAAATACTGTCAGTTATCTAATCACACAAAATATAAATGTTAATTTATAAACTTATACTACTACTGCAAAAATGACAAGCCGTTGAGTGGAAATTCTCTAAATATTGTAAAAAAGTTATTATTCTTACCATGAACATTTACTGCCACAAGGCATTAATTTTGTCATGTAACACATTGTACCAAAAATGTCCGTTATATTTTTCATTCTTGCTTTTCTCTTTACTCTTATTAATGTAATTTAATTAAACATAAATTAAATGAGACGCGCAAAGAGCCCTAAATTAACTGCGGTCCCCTATAAATCCAAGCGGTGTATACAGTCCCTTATACAGGTCTGGAGGGGGCGTGGAGTTTAAATACGGAGGCTTTATTGATTGGCTGGGGATAATTTTTGCATAAATTGCTTTCAGGATTTCAGTCACTGCGAGCTAATAGACAATAGCTGCATTAGTGAACATAAAAATTACAGTTCTGATTAAAAATAAGTGAAAGGCTATTCAAATTCTATTGTAAGATTTTCTTAAATTTATATGAACTAAATTTTCAAGTTGAACGAAGCTCTAAACCGATGAATATTATATGTAATTAGGGAAAATAAAATGACTTAATTTTAAGTACATAACACAACAGATTTTTTTTCTGTTTCATATTTACTGTTTATAATTAAAGAAATGCTATTATTTTTAATTCTTACCACATTTTGATCTCCTGGATTATGCAAGGTAGCTGTTCTTACCTGAAAAAAAAAATTATGAATTGAATTCAACATACAAAAACACATAGATGTGGTGTTGGTAGTTTAATGTTACCTAGACATCGCTTTATTATAACGATGATGTTACTGTATGACAGATAAGGTAGTAATCAGATTATCACACAGCTAATCAAATCACTTAATATATTAAATAATTTTTGACATCCAAATTATTATGCATCAACAGGGTGATACAAAAAAAAATCACTTAACATAACAGTTTTCATTCGTATGACGGCAGCCGGTTGTAGGTTTTTGGATAACGCCTGGCCATCTATTTAAAAGTCAATTGAGACTTACCCTGCAATAACACTACATATCGGTTTTTACAAATCTTGTTAGATAGATGGAGATATGTATGGATAATATACAGTATTATTGCAGAAAAGCTCACATAGAAATATAATTTTGATAGTATTATTATTTATTTTATATAGTTATATACAATTCGATGTCCAAATAAATATACAACGTTGTGGCATTCATAACTCAGATCTGCCCAAAACCAATATAGTGTTGTTGCAGAGGTAGTCCCAATTGTCTCACAAAAATGGGTTTTCTTTGTATAAATGTATTAAAACAATGCAATTTCTAATCAATCATAATTGCATCAACGGAAGATTTTTGATATTTTAAGAAACTTGTGGAAAAGGCATGATAAATAAAGTTTTGTTGTGTGAAGTTGGATTTGAAGACTTAATTTAAGTCTTTACCATACCATGATATAAAATATTCGTACGCAGCCATGCTGTCAACTCGTGTTACCGTATGAAATTAGAGTTCTACTAGCCTTTAAAATGTGAAAAAATGGTTAACGCTATAAATTTACTTTAAGTCTTGAATATTAAATATATAAAAAATATATAATATTATAATTTGGAGCATTCATCAAGTTCTGTATAGAAGGTTGCATTATATAATATTAATAATAATACCACCATTATAATAATAAAACCTTCCTTTTTATCCATCTTCATTTAATTAGTGAGAAAGAGACACCATTATATTCGTATGTTTATTATTGTTTTCACTGTGAAATTAATGTGTGATTTCTTTCTGTTTTGCCACAAATGGTATTTTTGTCAACGTATTAATTTTACAACGGAATGAATTAAAAATAATTATTTTTTTAGGATTGATTGATTTTTCACTAGTCATTTCTAAGCGTAAATATTTTCCTTCAAATGACTAAAATATGAAGTGTATATTGCGTATATTTACCGAAATATTACAGATTTAATTAGGGCGGTAGACCTGTGTGGTTTGGGAAGGGTTAAAGATAACTAAAATAATTAACGAATGACGGGCGATCAATTTTAACATTTTTTATTTCAAAATTAGATTTTTTTTTTAATTTGCTCAGATTTATTACGTGAGTTGAATACTTTCATATGATCTGGCGATGACACCTGCGAATCCGACCTAAATAATTTAGTTCTCACTTTCTACGTTTAAAAATAATTTACTTCGTTATCTAAAGGTCAACCTGTCGACTATGTTGTCTAAATTTACAAATATGATTTTTTTTTCATTGTCATTATTGACGGGCTTTCGTCTAATAATTAAGTAATAATGATGGCTCTTGATAAGGGACTGTAAAAGTATTTTTATAATAGTAAATCATTAAAAATTTAGTATTTCGTTTTATGCGACAGTAAGTCTATAATTTGAATAAGAAATTGTTTTATTTCAGAATCTCATTACTTTCCATCAACTGGTATTGCGTATTGGAAAATAAATTGAAATCCAGCCATAAAAGTGAACGAAGCAAAAATGGGATGAGATAAAGGGATTCGATTGATTGTTCCATGGCTGACGCAACTGCGCCTCGAGCGGTGTCTTCGATCTGTTTTTTTTAATCTGTTCAATATCAATATTGAGAAGAAAATGACGTCCTTCATCACATAAATTATTCACTTATCAGGTGGAAAAAAGCAGCGCGTATAATTTATGTATACGAAAATAGAAGAAAATAAGGCTAGTGAGAAAAATACATTCTAACTGAAGAATTGGTAGATATCTATAGCCTACACACTTATCATCACCACCCGGTGATATTGAACGTATTCTGCATACCTTTTGTTTTTGCCTATTGTTCTGAGTCTATTTTAAAATCTGAGTACCTACCGTTGTAAATAATCAAACGACGCGCAAACATCTAGTCCCTCGTTCCCTTGCAACACATAGGAATTTCCGCTTCTTCCATTTTGCATAGCTAGATTCGCCCCGACCACCGTTGAACTCGGCACGAGCTCCGTCCCGCTACAAGTAAAATTTCCAATCTCGAGTTTCAAGAGTTGTGAGATCTTTATTTCAGACGTAAATCCTTTATTATTGACCGTATCTGTCTCTATATTGTCTTAACATCTGTGTACCGTAGTTCCGGATTACATTATTACTGCTCGTGTGTGAGCTTGTCCAACGGCCCAAGCGCACGCCGTCTTGTACGCTATCGCGCGAGATTTCATCACGCTCCGAGAATCATCGCACTTAATCTCCGCTGCAGAGCATCATCGGAGTATTCACGCCGATACATCTGTATTCCCATCCCTCGGAGATCTTCACATATAATATTCCAACTGCCGCTCGTGACGAAATCACATGTAATTCAATCACCACGCGCCCGACGGCAATCGCCTTGATAATTCGCTATCGCCTCCTGCATCGTCTCAACATCTCCACGCCTGTACTTCTGCTGGAAGGAACTCCTTTATTCACCAAGGGTCTGTAGCCAGTTCCATATTGCTGGCCATCTTTTTATCATCTCTCGCTCGCCCGACCTATGTGCAGGTCTACCTATCTAAACACCTAAATTGTGCTTCTCAGTGTACGCTAAGAAGTATTTATTAAGCTGTTCTTATCCATAGTTGCAACTCGCCTTGTGTGATGAAGTGAGATCCGCCCAGCGGAGCATACCAGTATTAATATCGCCAATTGATTATGGATATGGAGATCTAATCTCACTTGAATTAATATACATTACAGTTTGATCTGCGCGTTGATGTAATCTTATTACCTGCATTTCTTTGTTCTATCTGGTATTTTATGTCATACCTCCTTATCAACGGATACTTTGATACAAATAATTCTATTGTACCTTTCTGTGTTGCTTTATGGAATAAATGTCTACTGTCATAGAATCTTAACATCTTTCATTGAAGTATTCTGCTTGAAGTTGTCTCTCGTTCCCACTCCTCACACTGAGTAGAAGAATCCGTGCTCTTTTTCAGCTAACAGATAAGTACATATATTTATACTGAAAAAGTCATCTAACACAAACGAAAAAGAAATGCAACCTTTAAGCAAAAATATATTTTATTTACAAAATCCTCAATTAAAAAAAAAATTAATTAGAAAAATTAATGCAAATCAACATGAGCACGAGCATCATACAAAAAGAAAAGATAGACTGAGACTGACATTCAGGAAGAAGGCTAAATCTCAGAAATCAATAATGTAGAGTGCGATGAATTCTTTTAATGAAATGCTAGATAACATAAGAAAGGAAGAGAAATTGAATAGATTTAAAATGAAACTGGCCAAATATATAAAAGATAAGTTTTAGTAAAACAAAATAGTTTAATCTTATTTATATTAGAGCATATATAAGAGTGCTTATGTATGCACTGTGTTAAGAATTAAATAAATAAATAATACCGGTGCATGAAACGAAGCTTCTAGCAGCTGTGAAGACACCCAGTACCGACGTCACGCAACAACACGATCGCGGCAAGGAATAATATTTTGCATAGTAACCACTTTACACAGAATAACTTCTCCATATTTATTAGCTGTGCCTAACAATAAACTAAGTGCAAACCATAAGTACTTTATTATTTTCATAATCTACTCTGATGTCATATACAACATATGCACACCCTGTGACTATCAAACGATTAATATTCAAAATTATTTTAATTAGAGTCATACGTATGGTGCTTCATACGTAATACATATTCATTAATAATCAATCCTCTTTATCCCATTAATCTTAGGTAATGATTCAGCAAGTCCATTGAATAAATAATGATCGTTTTCTTTCATTAAGCACACAAAAACTAGGAAAATTATAAAAATAGATAATTAAGGAAAAAAAAGCAAAGAGAAAAACTGACGTTTTAAAGTATTGTGTAGGAGATGCATGTTAAGAATGCAATTATGAATGAATTAAATATATTAATTAAAAAGATATACATATAGAATCAATTTTATCGAAAAATATTGTTATACTTTTAAAATTATCAATATTAACCTGGTGGTTAAAATTCATATTTTTTATTTATTATCTTAGTTTTATTAACCACAATTGAGTTTAAAAAACATCTACCGGTTTCGGAAAATACCTTTTCCTTCTTCAGGATGTCATAAATAACTAATATTATTTTTTTAAATAATTGTTTGTTTTTTAAAAAAATTAAAAATAGATTCTGGTGAAGAAACAATGCTATATTTTTAGTTAGTTATGACATCCTGAAGAAGGAAAAGGTATTTTCCGAAACCGGTAGATGTTTTTTAAACTTAATTGTGGTTAATAAAACTAAGATAATAAATTAAAAAAATAGAAAAATATTGTTGTTGTGACACCGGTATTTGAACCTGGATCTCTTTTCAAACTGGGAAAGGTGCAACTATGCTATAGCGACAATATTTTTAGCGACAAATTTTCGAAGCTATACGTTACCTTTTTGATGTTAATATATTTAATCGTTCCATTATTTGAAAGAGCCATCTACCTTATTTTTTCTGAATCTAAAATACCTTTGAGTAATCTGATACAACTTTATTATTAAGAGAACACATTCTTATTGTGAAGTTGTAATTGTTCAAAACATAGGTCAGTGATATTTTAAATATGAATTAAATATATTAATTAGAAAGATATACATATAAAATCAATTTTGTGTTCTACTAAAAATAATTTTAGCATTTCGCTAGAACAAATGATAGCCCCAAGAAGCGTGTGATGGTCGGCAACGTGGGAGAAGTCTGCAGTACTATCACTACTTGTAACAATATAGAAAACTACGGGATGCCGACAGATATGGAGCAAACGTCGGAACGGTTATCGAAAGATTTCATTGAGATCCCGATCCTCATTCAAGAGGACTTTTGCATACAAAACATTTTGTATAATTTATTATCAAAAAAAAATGATTCGCAAGTCTACAACAAAACAACTTAACTCAATCATTCAACACTAATAATGACCCATACATATTTCGCAAAACTTCGTCATAGTGATTGATTTTTGTCAGCTATTTATGAAAAAAACTAATTAAAATTCTTTTGTGCTTACTACTACCACACATTATAAATTGCACTTTTACAAAATAGCACTAGCGCAAAATAAAACAAACCCAACATATAAAACTAACGCTGCGGTTTATAAAAGTAATCTTTTGACAAAAAATAGAACCATTTTTTTGACAGTCAAATATTATACAGTGTGCTTATAATGTTACAATACTGTATTAAAATATTATATTTTTAATTCTCGCGCGGGCCGTTCGACCAAGCTGACCATCGGCGAAAGCATGTGTTAATCCGGATTTACAAATAAAAGTACTTGAAAAAAATTGTAGTTACCTGCTTTGTGTGTGTCATCCGAGAGGATACGATTTATGTATTTTTCCTGAGTCTTTGAAAATAATACAACTTCTAATTTTCGAGATTGAAAATAGAAAGATAAAATTACACTTCGTTTATATTCGGGCTATAAAGGATTTTTTTTTTTCATGAAAAAATTTTTGAATTTTTAATGATGTCAGATTTTAAAATCACAAATATAATGTTATTTCAATGTCCTTGATATAAGACAAATCTTTATGTTGAGACTCGTTCAATATTTCCATACTAACAACAACTCTCCTCAAGCAATAAATCATGGACACAACACAAGACAAACAACAAACATCTACACATCAGTTCTGAGAGCAACAACGACATTTTATCAAAGATTTTACATGTTCCTAGCTCAGAAACTATACAATACACTCAGTACCAACTGGAAATCGTACAATTCCTATAAGATTACACAAATATGGACCCGATATATTATCCAATCAGGTACATAATTTATATAATTTTTTCGCTAATAATCCACTAGTCCTACAACACTCCCACTCCATATATTTTTATTTTTACTTTTTTATTCATATTTGAATTATCTTTTTATTACAAATAACACCACAACAGCACGAAAAAAAAACTGGCTACTTTAACACAGACTTTAATCTAGCAAAGTAGCCAGGACAACGCTGTATATATCAGAGGTGAGGTCTACTCCATCCTACACAATAGACTATGTATTATGAATGTTTATTATGTATCCACCTCTGTTAGTACAAAAATATGGATGTCAAAATATATATAAATAAATAAATAAAATAAATAAATCGAAAATTAATATAATTAATTAAATTTATATTTTTAGTTAATAAAATTGACTGAAAGACCTTGCGCCACCTTCTAGGCATACTTTTATTGCATGGTCTATTCAAAGGTTTTTGAGAAACATTGTATTTCAATTAAAAAAGAGGTCGCGTTTAATGGGAAAAAAACAGATGTCGCGCTTAGAAAACGTATGAAACGTACTATGCATTTTAGCTTGATCGGTAGAGTTGTCTTCCGGATACAGAAAGTTAAAGTTCGAGTCTCATTTTTTTGTGTATCTTTCTGTGCATTTTGATATGTTAGAGAAAGTTTGGTTTTTGTCAAATAACATGTCAATATAGGTAAAGAAGTAATAAATATTATCCTAAATTAATGTACTCACTAGTTTAATATTGTTACATTCTTAAATTATGTAATTATCTAAACACAATGTTTTTGAATCAAATATTAAAAATGTATTCTAAATAATTTAATAATTAATCGACAAAAAAGTTTATTTAAAAACGCGAGTGATTTATACAATTTTCTGGCTTTCAACGGCACAATTTGATAGTTGAGGACGAAAATTAAAACCATTAAATAAATGAAAATCTAAAATTATACCGAATCAGCCTTGTGACTGAGATAGAAGACACGAGATGTAGTTCTAGTAGACATGCAATTAAGTTCTGAACGTAAACGTGTCCTTCAAATTTTTGTTTCCAACCGCCGACAGAAATTTTTTGCTAAATTATATCACAAGACTGGATATTTCAAGTTCAATAACACACGATACTTCATAACTTGACATTGAATAACCTTCACTCTCACATTTTCCTTAGGTTCTCTTTTATTTATTTATTTATGTAAAATTTTTAATAATACCTTATCAATCCAATTATTAGCTACGTATCTACCAGATTATAATTGCTACGTAGTAAGACTTATATTATCATGCGAATATCGTAGATTTTTGAAATGGTATGAAAATCGATTAAATGTAATGATGCCTACCAACCCAAAACTCTTTATTACGTAAACAAGTGACTGAATTATTCACGCACATTGAAAAAATTTTAATAGAATATCTTTTTAAATGTCTCTAATATAATTAAAAAGGAAATATTGCACAACAGTATTGCGAAAGATATACATTGACGTAAGAAAAAGTAAGTTGTGATAATAAAACGGAGCCAGTACTCCGTAAAACAGGAAATTGCTCCATTTTATGAGTAATTCAATACAGATCGATGGAAAAATAAAACCTCCAAAGTGGATTCTTCCCTTTAGGCTCTGTTAACGTCCGATGGACGCCAGGAATCCGTTAGCATTCAATTTCCGCCGTTAAAGAACGTCATTTCCCGTTACTGATCGCGAAGCTATAGCGGAAAGCTACACAACTGACTATCCCTTGTTCCACTTAAGCCTTTCTTAACAAGGTCCAGTGAATCGCAGGTTAACTGGGTCCGCTGCTTCACGTATACACACTCGTACATATACATATAATTGAATGTATATTCGCCTATCTGCTCTTTAAATAAGGTGATCCAAATTTAATGGTTGAATGAATAATTATTTTCATAATTTTGTCCCAATTTCTCCAATATTAGTTCAGATATTCGTCATAAGTGCTTGGAATATTAGTTTTCAAATAATTAGAGTAGTGGGCAATTGATGTTTTTGACACGACAAATTGCACTTTAAGAAAATTTCTGATGTATTAATTCGATTGTTTACCGGTTTTTGTGGCATGTAGACCCATTTTGTAGTAAATTTTTACAATTTCATAGTAATCTGCTCAATCGATGCATCAATTTCATTGTCGTAGATCGTATAGTTTTCATAAATAATATGACGAAACAATTTGTTTAAGCCACTATTTATTGATAAATCAACATGTTTTGATTCCTATGGATTCGATTCTTTAGGAAACAAAATATATAAAAATTAAAAATACAAGTATAGTTAAAAACAAAACTATAAAGTATTAGTGGTGGGTAACTAAGTAGGAATAACTATGAAAACAAATTTAATAGGTAACTATTTGCAAAAAGGATTTGTTTATTTATAATATTTAGCTTGCTATTAACACTTTTTATAATTTCTAAAATTTCAAATGTACGTATGTATTTATATGTATGATTTCTAAACCCTTGTAAATGTCAATATAATGGTCTGCTTCCAAAAGATGATTGGCGAATTCAGAATAGATATTAGAATTAGAAACACTTGAGATGCTATTTAAGCATCTCAAGTGTTTCTTAATTCTAATATATATTTTTTTGCTATTTTACATTTGAAAAAATGAATGTAATCATTGCAAATTAATTTGTAGACCCCGCATTTTTAAAAATATTATCATGTTTTGTTTTATTATTTATATGATATGTGGCCACAAATTAATTTTGCTAATATTGAAGAAGGTATAGTTTTTGTTGAACATATTATGTTTCTAATCCTGAATGATTAAAAAATAGATCTACATTTAAAGTAAACCGCTTGATCGTTTAAAATCAAAATTTTGCTTTACAACCCACAGTTGTAAAATACAACCTTCCCTGTGACTGTTTTAATATTTCGCGAGGTACTAAATTTTCATTTTTTTTGGAAAAATTATGTAATATTAACGTGTTAACAATTTTTTTTTCTTAAATTTATACTGAGAATGTCCCGATAAACATAAACACAAAGAAAGATCCGTAACGTTCGATAACACACACAATATATTTACAAAATAAAATTCTGAGGATCTTTGAAGAGAACAAAATACAATGATCTGTTACGTGGTGAGACGGGGCGTACCAGAAAATCATATTGCATGCAGAAGTGGTATGTTACGTGTGTCGCAGATGAAAATCGGTATATTAAAAATTGTTAAGGTTTCCGTGTCAGTTTTGTTTAAACACCTAAATTCTAGTAAAATGGCAACATACAATAAGGATAAAAATACAAAAGAACAAATGAACACTATAAAGATTCAAAGGTCTGCTGAACGATCAATTGGAATGATTTTATTACCAAGAAGATGAATTCAAATGAATATTCTATTACTATGTAGAGAGATAGGTATAAAATTATTTTAAATCATATTTTTTATTAATTATTAAGGAAAACACATTCTTATTGTGAAGTTGTAATTATTCAGAACATAGCTCTGTGATATTTTAAATACTAAATTAATGTATTAATTATAAATATATACATATAAAATCAATTTTGTCGAAAAATATTGTTTTTGCGTCACCGAGATTCGAATCCCGGTGACGCAAAAACATTCATCGAACTTCATCTCTATGAGATATCAATTATTTATTTAATAACACTGCCTTTATAGGTGAAAATCCAGTAATTGTGTATTCTTGGATATATTCAAATATTGCTATATACTGGTCAAAATAATAAAATAAGCCTATAAAGTTAAAAGTATTCTAGTATAATGTGTTAAAAACATTTTACAGATAAAGAATATTGCTTTAAATTATTTCTAAAAAGAATTAAATTCTCATTTGTGACATATTGAAATGAATATTAATTTAGTCCATAGATGGCGATAGTGTAGTGGTACTTGAAGTGTTTTCACATATTAACATATATACAACTTACAAAAATTTGATCGATATGGAGATTGATTAATCGGTGAGAATTATGAACGTTATATTTGTATAAAGTGATGACTTAAGCCCAGATCGTAAGCCTTGTAATTACCAATACTTCTAGATATTTCCAATAAATATAATTAAAAATTGCTTCGTCTCTATGAGATCTATATTTTAGAGTATATATATTTTAGTTAACTCGGAGTAAGCGGTTTTATAATATTGTATAATAAAGATTTAAAGTGGATTGCGCCTTTGATAATACGTAATTGAAATAATATTTAAGTAATATAATGTTTGTATAATAAATATTATTATTAGGAGAATGCATTCTTGTTGTCAAGTTGTAATTATTCATAACATTGGTCATTGATATTTAAAATACTAATTAAATGTATTCATTAGAATTTAAATAATGGAACGATAGATGTATTAATTTGAAAAAGCGTAACATATAGATTCACAAATTTGTCGTCAAAAATAATGTTGTAGGATAGTTGGATAATGCACCTTTCACGGTTTGGAAAGAGATCCAGGTTCGAATCCCGGTGGCGCAACAATAATATTTTTCGGCAAAATTGATTTATATCTTTCTAATTAATACATTTAATTAGTATAAATATTATTAAATTAATGTACATTAACAACTTTAATTATGTTCTTTACTAAGTGAATACACTTGTATATCAAAAAATTAAAACAAGGGATCTTCGATTTTAGTTCATTGAAATATATTTTTATTTTTAATTAATATAAAAGTATTTTCAATTTATAGATAATATTATGCACACAATATGTTCCAAAAGTTACAATGCAGTGAAATTTTTTTTAGTATTTCTTAGAGCAGATGTTGAAAGTGTTTTTCATATGCATATGTATATGATATGCCTGAAGTTGCTTGTTCTTAGTTTTGAAGACTTTCTGCCGAGTATCCGGTGAGATCTGTTGAATGCGTGATGATTGCTGCGTTTATCTCATCTTTGAAAAGAAAAGTTTCAAATTATGATATATTATGCTAAAAATAATTAATTTAATAAAATAATGTCAAGATGATAAAGTAATCCAAGAACCTCCCTCCCCAGCTGGCTGTCAAACATTTGCCAAAAAGTAACTAACTTGGACAGATTTAAAACTTATATAAATCGATTTCTAAACATTATTTCCCGTGGAGAATATTTTTTGCTTTGATAATTAAAAAATATTTTACAAAAATACTCTTGTCTCGAAATAGAGATTCAATTTTTTCAACAACAAATCACGCAATAGCTTGAATAACAATATTGATTTCGGGATATTTAATATCAATCGCGCAAGATACAGCCTAGAGTGAATTGAAGTATTGAAACTGCAACATATAATAATAATAATGGATAATTTGTATAGCGCTATTTTCGTAAAAACTTTCACCTTAAGGGCGCTTTACATAGTATAGTATAGTGTAAATCTATAATTATCTTTGTTGTGATAAGTCAGCGCACTTCCCCGGATAGAAAGGGTTCCTGGTTTGTGTCCGGGTGGCAACAAATATATTTTTTCGATAAATTGTTTTTATCTATATGTCTTTCTTATTGGTACATTTCATTTGTAATAAAATTATCACAGAATTATGTTCTGAAAAACTGCAACTTCACAGTAATAATGTGTTCTAAATAATATTCAATGTTTATTTTATTAAATAATTATTTCAAAACTCCTGTTGTCTAAGGAGCAGAATAATATTAACAGACATCATTATTAGAACAACACATTCTTATTGTGAAGTTGTAATTATTCAGAACATAGGTCTGTGATATTTACCCGGTTTGGAAAGAGATCCAGGATCAAATCCTAGTGGCGCAACAACAATTTTTTCGATAAAATTGATTTTATATGTATATCTTTTTATTTAATATATTTAATTCTTATTTAAAACATAATATATATCGCGTTTTAAAATATAAATAAATATTTTAAACCGTATTATTGTATGAAATTTCAAACAACAAACAGAATTCAATGTTTGTATTCGCTTAATATTACGAGGTTTTGAGAGTCATGAATGCAAATCCCACGGGGGATTCGTTCGGTTCTTTAACAAACTGTCTATTTATGTAACTGTTACGGTTACCATTAGAGCGAGACTTGATGAAAATCCGGGACGCAATCTCGCACGCTCTCGGAGTAATAGAATGCATCGAGTGGTCTGTTTGTTTATTCTGTATTCCTACAACGTATTGGAAACTCGGTCTCTTCTGCTCTTCTGGGATTCTCATGGTGAATTCTTTCATATCTGCGTTCGGCTTAGGGCTGCAACAAATACCCCGTGACGTTTTTCAAGTCTTCTCCGACCAGATAACTGTCACGTTGTCCCTGGGTGGGGCTGAATAGAAATGAATCATGCTGTTACCTCGTACAATGTGCATTGTGGGATGGAATATAAATTGCATTCGCAAATAAGACGTGACGTTTCGTTCGATTGACTCCTCTATGCAACGTGTGCGCTCCTGGTACCGTTACACGACGTTTTCTAATTTGTAATCTGTATCTGAGATACATTTAGATATGAGCTTATTTTTTCTCCATTAAAAAAAATATATTATGAGTTTTCTTGGAACTATACGTAATTAAAAATAAAAAAAAAAATTCTATTACTTCATTGATAATATAAGAAAATTTCATTTTTACGAAATAATATATATATTTCAAACCGTTTTTCATTTTCAAACACATAAAAGCTATTTTCAAATAGAAAATAAACCTATTACTGAATACTTTACACACATTATTATGGAATAAAATAAAAATATGTGTTATCATTTACCCAATTTATGTATACATATGAATATGTTTTGAAATCAGACAAAGTACTTATAATTATTATTTAAGTACATATATATTTATATGGTCGCTTAAATGAATGTTCTAAATTTAATTAAAAAATTATTCGTGTAGTGCACTCTAAATTAATTCAACCGGGTCATTCTTGTCGTTTTAGCTAATCCATTTTTTTAAACATTGCTAAATTTTTTATATTTTATAAGTTTATTCATTAAAAAAGTAACATTGATTGAAAACTACGAGTACTTTGAGATTTATAAATTACATTTGTACCAATATTCAAAAATTATTTTTTTAATTTCGACAAGTGATGAATGTATATATTTTTTCTTTTGACAAAAGTTAAGTAAGCAATGCTAAAGTAAGTGAACCACATATCTTGCGCTCTCAGATGAATCTATCGGTGGAGGTATTTGACAACACCGTATTATTTTGTTTTACGGATCAATACAATAAATATAATTAATTTGTAATATCATTATATAGTTCTATATAGTTCACAATATATAATACAATAGTTTAGAATTATGAATTCAACTTTATTAAATATTATACGAGTGTACGTAGAAAAAGCAACAGGCACTTATCTGGCGACAACCCTAAGGTGTGCAGAACGCTGAAAAAACTGGAGGAGCATAGTCAAGAGGGCGAGAGTTCATAGATATCTCGATCCTCATGAGGGACCGACGTGGATGATGGATATTCTAGTATATTTAGTAAATAAATACAGAACAAAATAAATTTTGAAAGTGATATTTTTCAACTAAAAAGAAGGAAGAGATATTTTCTTTGGAATTACACATCAAAATAAATTAGCTTCGCATACGGTCTCTTTATAACTGCCTCGCCACTTTTCTAGATTATTCTGCCAGGTTAGAAGTGTAATTATATGACAATAATTAAAATGTTATATAACGTATTAACTCAGCTCCAATCCACACCGTAATTGATTGAAGCAGAAATTGAGATTTTAATTAAATATTTCGTGATGTCATTTACACGCGACTTTGAGATTGAAAATTCTGTTAATTTAATTGTGATATTTGGCCGAGTTTTGAGCGTGAAGCTGAAGCCATAATAATAATGCTCAACGTGGCTCAAAAAACCATGGAGAAATCCATGTTGGGGGTTTAGCTCGTGAAACATTTACAAATAAGTGAGAGGTCATGTAGTCGTATAGTATAGTCTTGAGACTGAAAGGGAAAATGTAAGCCCCCCGAATATGAGCGTGTAGACAGTTTATTCACGATACCAGTAACAGTAAAGCTTGGCTAGATGATGTTGATGAAGCTAAATTCAAAATGTGCAGAATTCTCAATACTTTTAATACTTTCGACTCAAATTAAAGAATACCTCGTGATGTTGGTGATGCATACGTCCCCGTGTGTGAGCCCATGAAAAGAATAAGATGAAAAGGGTCATACTGTGTATGGAGTCAACCATAGTGCCGTCGGTCAACGAGAAGCACGCTGTTCGGCAGATGATATGTGGTGAAAGGTACTGTAAATTCTGTTTTTGGAGCGAATCGCGACTGGTGAGGTCTGGCAAAAAAGTGCTTGCCAAGATGAGAAGAAAAAGGAAAAAAAAAAAGGCAAGGCTCGTAAGGTCCATGACGAGATACTGGGCATCCTTGGCCATATTTTTGTGAAGATTGGGGGATATAAACAATGCGAGCAGCGTGGTTAGTTTGTAAAATTTATTGTAAATTATAATGTTTAATGGTGAACACAATAGTACCATTGTGCAATCATCCTCCTCTGCAGATAAAGTGACTCGCATGAGGCGGCCCGTCGACGTTACCCGGTGAGATCCCAAAAATTGTAAGTGGCGATTGAAGCCAGCCGATGACGTAGACCTCGGGGTTTTAGTGTTCTATTTATTGTGTGGTAAGGATGCCCGTGTTATAATGCGATTTCTGAAACTGAAAATATCAATTAGTGCAGTTTCTGGAACTGAATAATATATTTTTTATTTAAAATATTTTAGCATTTATTGGCAATGATCCCAAGTCAAAGTGGGCTATTAATAAAATATAATTTCAGTGTTTATTTACACGTACATATAAGAAAATTTGATGACTTCATTTATTTTATGTTTTTTATGTAATTTTTGTCTTTAGTTCCCTTTTTATTGTCTCTTTGTCTAATTCTTTAATCCATTGTGCAGTTTTTAAATACTGCTCCATTTTTTGTATCTTTAATCCAGTGGTAGTTTGTCATTTAATTATATGGAATAATATTTAGGGGTTCTTAGCCCAAATTTAGTTTTTGGTAATTCTTATTTGTGCTATTTATTTATTTATTAGATGACACACACATTTTTGTTTTAATAGAGGTGAATATATTACAACATAAGACACAATTAATACTCGTAGTTTATTGTGTGGGATGGAGTAGACTTCACCTCTGATATATACAGCATTGTACTGGCTACTTTGCTAGAATGAAGTCTGTGTTAAGGTAGCCAGTTTTTTTTTCGTGCTGTTGTTGTGTTATTTAAATCGTCGACAGGAATAAAAAGAGAAATAAAAAAGTATGCATAAAAAAAATAAAAAATATGTAGTGAGAGTGTTATAGGACTAGTGAATTATTAGTGTAGGTGTAGGTAACAGCACGAAAAAAAAAACTGGCCACTTCAATCTAGCAAAGTAGCCAGGACAACGCTGTATATATCAGAGCTGAAGTCTACTCCATCCCACACAATAAACTATGAGAATGTCTTATGTTTATTATGTACCCACCTCTGTTAGAACAAAAATATGTACGTTAATATATATAAAAATAAATAAATTATGTTAGAATGTTAGATAGCCATGCTTCTGATTCATTTCTATCTGATTGGATCATATATTGGGTCCATATTTATGTAATCTTATTGGAATTAAACGGTTTAAAGTTGGTACTTTAAACCGTTTAAAACGTGTTGTATAGTTTCGTATCTAAGAACATATAGAATCTTTGATAATGATGATATGTCTTGTATGGTTGGATAGTTTTAGAAATTTTTATATTGATAAGTTATCCATTACTGCGGTTTTTTTAACTAAACATTTTAATATAAGGATGTGTTTTGAAATTACGTTCACTTCAAAAATATTAATATTAAATCATAAAGTCCACATCAAAGCTTAGGTGTCAAATGCATGATGTCGTAATTGGTACCATTTCTCAACATAAATGGGCGGCAATCATGTGTGAATCATTGAAACTGATTAATTTGATCATCGTTGTAATATGTTCAAAGTTGTGAAATCAGATGGATCTTGATATTTTCATATGTTATCCGTAATCCCTGCCACGCTGGGGTTGTTAATTCTCGGAGAAATTCGGAAACTCAAGATTCAAGGGTTGGATGAACGCCTCGGGGTTCATCCCTTTCAAGCATGATAAGTAATTTAGATGAAGTATTCTCTACCCTTACTGTATTTATTTGCGCGATGATACTTCGAAGTAAATATGTGAGAGACTTGAAGTAATTAAATATCAGTTGTTGATATATATTATATGCTCGTATACATATATGTGTACGTATACACGCGAAGGGAGTGAATTCTTCAAGGAGACTGAGGTTGAAGGTTCGAACCTTCCGAAACACTGGAGACAGGCGTATAGACATCGGGATATTATCTTACTAGAAATGTAATCGCTCGGGCATACGCTCGGAAAATGTATGTACATTAGGGTGAATAACAACGTAAGAGAAAACGTTGATTTGTTTATAGCACAGTCTACTGAATTAAGAATGGATCGCTAAAGTGATTTGGACAGATGACAAATAATAAAATAGTCGAGCCGAAAGCAATAGGAATAGAGAACTTTCTTTGGGATTTTTTTACTCGCAAAATATGAATTGCATTAGGTTAAAGTTGAAACTTTAGTTTTGTCTTGTGATGTGTCACTCTTGGTTTTAATTGGTGGTCGAGATAGTCATCCGGGACACCGACAGGAATATGGCATCCTGCACGGGCACGGCCGCTAATGTGATATCTGGTAATACTGTATCTGTGGAAACATTGAGTAAGCGACCTAATTCATTTTTAATATGAGAAGATTGTGAACATTTAATCCATGAAAAAAATCAATCTCTGTTATCGAAATCACCTTAAGAAACCTGAAAAGAAATATTAGCTGTCTGGTAACCCTTTCTCGTACCCGTAGACATGATTGGGTAAGGGCTCAACTATCATCCATTAGGGCCCGAACCAGAGCGACAAGTAAGCCATTAGCACCAAAGACGGTTACTGCTCAAGCGAGCAACTTCACTTCTTCGCAGGCCGTCCTAATACCAGCATCTCCAGTGAGCCACTCTAGAGTTCAATACATCACTTCAATGAACGAAACCTTGTAAGTGATTTTTCATTTATATACCCTGCTCTAGTTATAACAGACACGTTACACTGCGACACAAAACCAACACGTATTAGACAAGAAGAAGTTAGGAGTTATTTTCTCACATAATCTTAACCTTCTGACACAATGTCGAGTCAATCATAGTTTGAATAACTTCAACACACACACTTCATCTACTACACCTGCATGGCCATTTGCAATATTGAAGAAGGAAAGGAAAGGACAGCTCTGTAAGAAGGTTATGTATAAGAGATCCTCTCTACTTAAGTCTGCGCGGAAACAGCATAATGGAAAATAATCTGAGTTTATTTTATGTTTTATTATATTTTTACAAATACATCGTATTGAAATAGAGTTAGTTTATTTCGGAATATTTTATAAAAAAGTTTTCGAGTAAGACTATAATATATATATATATAATGAGTCGGATATAATTTGGCAACTATTTAATCAACTTCAAACCAACGCCGCAACGTCAGGTGTGGACGGCAGAGTGCAACACAGCGGTGAGCACATCACTCTAAAAAGTTATGTGACGCCACTGCAAGAGTTACTTCTCTATCAGTCTCCAGCCCGGCAAACAGCTTTCATTACAATTCTCAGCCTCATTCGTAAATTGTAATCGCTTATTTAATTGTAACTTGTATTGAGTAAATTCAGTGTTCTCAACTAAGTACTTTATTTTATTCACGCCATACTACTGTCCTGGTACTTTTTATTCATCACTAGACATGATGAATATTCTACACCTCAATATATTCAGTTTCTTTGTATTCAATACGATATTCAAGGCAAGAGAGGTATGATACGCACGTTGAGTTGTGATAGTATAGTTTGAATATTTAGTTCCAGTCTTAACAACAATTACACAAGAATTATATTTATTTGACTGCCGTGCGACCATATATTTAAAATGTTTTCACCGTTGTTGAAAAGTATGCTAATGCGAGTTAAATTATTTAATTTGTACCAAATAGAGACGAAATAAATATAAATACTAGCCCGAAACGAAAATTATTTTCAAACTCGCTGGCTTACAAATATTTCACGAATTTTCATATAAATAACTGAACAGCATGAATATAATATTTGGGCAGAAAAGGCTAAATGTTTAATACCGGCCGCGACACGACTTTCGCCCAAAAGTTGCCGAAAGCAATTACCAAACTCGGGGGAACTTTTCATAATTCCAGAAATTATATCAGAATGTCCGGCTCGTATCGGGGTCAAGCGAAAAGGGAAAGTAAACTTGATCATAGAAGAGGAGAAAGGAGGAAAAAATGAGCCCGCAGAAGGAAAAGCTATTGACAAGTTTATTTAGTGGAAAGTTTCACGTAGAAGGTAAATCGGATCGCCCCAACTTTCACAAAGACCAAAAGAAATGAAAAGTTTGTAGTAAACTTGTTACTATTTGAGTTTTCGTTAAGTAGCTTAAGGTTAGTTGCGGAACTGGACCCTCTCCGACTACTAATGCTGATGCTGACGGAAGACTCGCGAGGCTGATCGTAAAATATTCTGAAGAGAATACGCGCGTGATTAATTAATACACCAGCATTCTGGCCTGCTTGTAAATGAAATCAAGAAAACTTATATAACTTTCGCGTTTTATTACAAAAGGTTCAAATAATAGTCCATATCTTCAAAGGTTCAAATAATAGTTCATATCGATCACTTTGATGATTAATTTTTTCATGACTGGGGATTATGGTTCTGTATTATGTAACCACGGTGCAAATTGCTTATTTCCAGTCTTCGATAATGGGACATGTTTATAATGCAAAACATGATGAAACTTAAGCCATTGTTTGCACATGTGGTTGCTCTGGACGCGCCTCAGAGTTATCTAGAAGTAAAACCAGGCTATTAACAGCTATAAACACTCCCGGTACCTATGTCAAGCAAAATGCCACAATAACTGTGACAAATCTTGCTTTACCGCTAACTTTCCTTGGATTCTAATTTCTTGTAATATAAAACTCAGTATGTCCAGGTAACAATTGTAACAATTATACACTTCATAGATAGTCTTATTATTCAAGAAGAAGCTGTGATGGAAGAGAGGTCTTTCTCTAGAGACGGCCTTTTATAAGGCTCGCCTTCCACCACTCATCTACTCACTTTCATGACACACACATACATTTACAAAGTGACATTTAGAGTTGAAAATACCGACTTGTAAACTTTACTTGTCTATCTGCCATCTTACCGACCTCAAGCTCTAGGTCGGCCTTCAGTAGATATTTGGTCGTATTTTTATATAACAGCGTTGATTTAATCTCGTGTCAATCGTAAGTAGTTTCTCCTCTCATAATCTGTTCTAGTTTGCCATTACACATATTCCTCACATTTTGCGATCAAACTCAATAAAATACGTGGAGCACCAAGAGAATTGGGTTTCCAGCCTTCAAATATACAACTTCCGATTAATGCTTATTGTACATCTAGCCTTTCGGATTCTACAGAAACGTGCATGATCTAGAAGGTCCGGTTCCAGAACGCGTTCGCCTTATCGGCCCCGCTTCATTAGATTCCAGACCGCCATACGAATCGCGCGCTTCTCCGACAAGCTCCGTTGCAGTAATTTCTCCGCCTCGATTATCAAGAGTCGTCTGATGACTGTACTGACGTCAAACTATGTGATATTGTATATTGTGTCAATATTCATGATAATTACATAGTGCCGTGGCCCGCGTTTTTGTATTATTGAACTATATTCCCCTAGCGGATCTCATTTCACGTATCGCTGTCTACAGCCATTTTGTAGCGCGACCATGCGCTCTTGCTCGTTCGATCCGCCGGACGACATCTGAACGCATCTGACATCGTGACTACCGTTTGAGTTATTAATTCAGGTTCAGCATTCTTAAACATCTTGTGGTTAGGCTACATCCCCTGTTTTATCTGATTACGCATCCTGAAAGAAGACTTTAACGGCTTTCTCAGTTGTACTTTTACATCGACAGAACTTCTTCATCTACATCTCGGGTCCTGGACATTTTTGAGTGGCTATCCTGCCATCATATATCTACACTATCAGACTTATAGTGCAGGTCTGCTCCGTCATCTTGTTGTGTATATTTGTAGTGAATCAAGATATTTACCCTTTTATGCTAACTATTCTGATAAACGTGAAGTAATATCCGGCCAGCTGAACTAGTGAACTCCGCCCAGCGGAAGTGACTTTTAATTGGAATATTCATTCTAAGAGTTCTAGAGAATTTAGTATATTTTATTTGAAAACCTTTGCAAATTAATGGCTATGTCTTCATGTAAATTTATAATCATGTACTATTACTAATTTTAAGTCTCGTCTTTCACACATAGTTGTAATATTTACAATATTATTCGTTATGTTGTGTATTGAATAAACCTATACTTTTAACATTAAACTCAACCTCTATTGAAGCGTTTCCTTGTATTGTCTCTATTCTCAAAGCTCATTATTGAGAAAAAATATATCTTGTCCGATAGCTAGCCGAGCACAAGATTCTGAAAGGTAATACTTTATTTACATTACACCTGTATACCTTATTTTTATAAAATTACCACATAAGAGGATACTTTACAATTCTTTCATTAAATACTTAATCATCTTTATTGACCTCTTAACCTTCATTCTTTTACATTGCTCGTGATCTCAGGGCTACCTCATTTCTTCTAGCAACATACCAAAATTTCTAAAGAATTATATTCCTGCATGTTGTGGAGAGCCTTTCTTTAGTGCGGAGTTCCTGAAGTATGAAGACATTCATTCGTTTCGCAGACTATGGAATACACAGCATACGACGCCAACACAATATGTCGAAGGCGTCGAGCATGCTCCTTAATTTCCATCTTAGGGTTCTATATTTATTTATCTAAGTCTAAAAAGGTTTTCTATCCAGACTTTGAATTTAAATTAATAATTGATATGAAAGAAGCAGTTTTGTATAAATAAACACAAGACTTATTTTTACAAAATCAAGACGAAAAAGTACAACCAACGATCTAAATTTAAGTACACTTTGGAGAGCAATATTAAAAAATGCCATGCTGCTCTATAAATTAGATGTCTGAATGATAAAAAAGCAATATTTGAATATGTTCAAGAATACACAATTAGTGGATTTTTACTTATAAAAGCACTGTTATTAAATAAATATCAGATATCTCATAGAGATATTTGATAAAAAAAGCCACTGATAAAATAGTAGAAGCATTTGAGGTGTGATTATACAAATGTACCCAAACCAAAGATCTCTTGGGTTGAATGAAGAGGTATAAAGGTAAATAACAGCTATAAAACGAAAAAAAATACACAATACTTAATATATTCTCTATGAGAAATATGATCTCTTACAACTCTTCATGCAGAAGAAGATAAAATGCTAAAAGACAGAGGAATGTCCAAAATGGCGGTAATTTTATATATTTCGCGAAGGATAAATCAACGTTTAGTAACTTAATGGCCAACCTTCGTAGAAAATACCACAAATAAGAAGATTTATCTCATGAATTCATTATGCAGAAACCACATTTCAATAAGATGAAAAAGCAATACATTTACCTGAGGTATCCTATATCTTAATTTAATTAATGAAATTAAGATGATCAGATCAAGGTCACACCATTCTAGAGAAACTCAAGAAGGTCAGAATAAGGTTGTATGGGCAAGCGAGGCAATCACTTTTTTAACCTAGCTCTCAACATTCCCACATCCAGAAGGAGATTACAAGCCAACTTGTGGTCAATTAGATAAATAAATAATATGTTGAAGGTCCGGATTGATTAAAACATAACCTAAGACAGAAGATCCTGGTACTTACACATGAAGAATAGAGAAAGAAAAAAGAAGGAAAGGCCACCTCGAAGAATGGAGAGGAAGAGAAAGATCTCCACATGCTGCGAAAAGTGGAGAAGTATTACGTTCAAGAAGATGGGCGTACATGAAGATAGTGATCCTAATGAACCAACGATGATAAATTTATCTCAAATACCTAACATCCCATTTTATATCAATTTATCTCAAAAAATATTTAGATCCAATATTTTGTAATTTGAGTTTGATGAGTTTCTTCAAAAATTGTTTCTCTAATAAACACTTCAGATGTAAACTAAGCGTAAATTAAAATTATCAAGTCATGAAAAATAATTGAAAGGAAAGAAAATGATAAAGGATTATTATAAATAAATAAAGTGGAATATGTGTCGATTTGAATCCGCGCTCCCAAAGTTCTCATTTCAAAATCTGGCCACAGGTTTTCTGAAACGTGTCGATATTACCGTATTTATAATAAATGTACAACAACCCGATAGAGTTAAAAATTTCTTGACAATGTTTAATTTGCATTGTTTTTTAATCTTTAATGTATTCATAATGTTTATTCCTTTATAACTAACTTCATATAAAACTCTAGTATCATAGCTTGAAAAAATTGTACATCTTTTTATAAAAGAAACGAAGCAAATAAACTATTATTTTTCGAATTTAAAGGATAGACCCAAATGACGCCGTAAAAATTAACTGTACCAATTGCTTTGATATGATCTGGATCTGAAAATCGTCTGGTGCGGAATAAAGCCGTCATACCAGCGACTGGAACAACAAGTACAATAATTGCAGACAATTAAAATGTCTAAACTTCAACCGGGGCAGTCGGAACTTCAGGAAGCACTTTTGCATAATAAGATAATTAAGGCGGCCCGGCGCGCAGAAAGCTAAGGAGGTACAAAAAAGCTGCTGCTTACTCCTTCACCTAGCGCGCTATTGTTTGCTCGCTCGCGCCGTTCCGAGTGTTGCAGCACTACGGCGTAATTGAGTACTCTTTTATTTAATAAACTAGCATTTTACCCTAAGACGGGAATGTCGAAAAATTGTCGTGTATTGCAATAGAAGAATGTGAATGATGCACGTGAGATCATGATTGCGGGATCAGAAGGAATAAGTCATCGAATCGACAAAAACGATGATCTATTAAGAAATTAAATGAATCCAGGATTTTTTTGGGGATTTTTTAGGGTGTGAGTCTCTCTCTGGGGGTTTCTGGGATGGACGATGCCGGGAAGAGCGGTGGCTAAGGAGACCTGACGAAGATTCCACCGGCTCTCCTATGCACCCTCTTGCTACCTAGATAGGGTGTATTTCTGCCGAACTGACCGAGTTCTGTGACTTCAACACATAAATGTGACGTTTACCCTCCTCTTGAATACATGACTTCTATAGATTCTCTCTGGCTGCCTTCTGAATTTAATGTGTATATGTAATACATCACGTCAAATTGTACAGGTATGGCTCTGGTATGATGATACCGGAGCCATTCCATATCAGTTAATGACTGAATGTAATAAAAAATGTAATAATTGTGCTATATAATAGATGAAAGTAAAAAAGTTAACTATGAAGGAAAGCCACCAGGCTTTAGTAACTAACTGTTAAACTTTAAAATATATTTCAAAAAAGCTTAGAAGATTTTCTAAAATATTGCACGCGTTGCTTTGTTGAGTGGAATCAAAGCGAGAGTAAACAACTCTCAAAAAGATACCGGGATAGAATGGGACCCTTAGAGGTTTCCTTCAATATAATAAGATAGTGCGGCAAAATTATTTAACACTTAAAACTAAAAAAAAAAAAGAAAACGCTCTTAATTTTACAGAGAACAATATTAAACAGGTGTTACAAAAAAATATAAAGAGGAACATGATACTGAAACAATGGGATCCAAAACACGCGGCAGAATAGCCCAGAAAAATCTTCATGAGCATTATTTATTCATTTAACTCATTAATGAAACGGGTATAAGAATTCCCTTTTCAAATACGTCTTTTGTTGAATATTTTGAAAACATGCCCAGGTACAGCATCACATGACAGAGATTGGGCTTTTAGTATATTTTTATGTGCTCTTGACACTGGTTAACTATTTACGTTTGTCTTGTATCTTCCACCACCCACATTTCCTTAACCAAATTAATAGCCCGAGTCCATGAATGCGATTCTAGATATTTTCGAATCGAAACAATTTTTAAAAAACCGATTTTGCTCCCATAAGATTCTTTGAAGACAACTCTTAGCTTTCAAAGTCCCCGTATACATACCATATCTTAGAGTCTCACTTCACGGTCGTCATATGTCAATATAGTTTGTATATTGGTTAATTTGAATTCAGCGGCAATTAAAACGAAATAAATATTTGTAATTAAATGCCTTAAGTTAATGTTTAATAACTTATGTCTAATTTTTCGATATTTATGACAGATTTACGGATCGTCAATCGCCGTGCGCGTCTGTGTATGCTCCATTATGTTAACTTTACCCATCTCTTCCCCCCACTATACCCTATACCTCATAGTACGACTTTTCTGTGTATGTTGTCCATGAACTTAAAACTGTTAAGAAGTGTAATCGTTCTGCTACACTGCTTGTTACTCTGTTTTGTTATTGTGCATTTGCAGTTGCTATTGTGTGTTTCGGTTTATAGCTGTGCGTACCAAAACTGTTATTAAAATCAGAAAAAAAGTTTATCTTAATTTCTCCAATTGAATAGTGACGGTTTGCTTTTAAACCCCTCGAATATTAATGATATAATAAGGCGGAAGGGAAAGGCTGGGAAAATTACAGGAAATTTGGGCCAGGAAATAGAGGTGGTAGATATTAGGAAGTTATTGGGATAATATTGGTGGCCTTGTCCGCAAACTAGCTGCAAATAGCTCCACGTGTGACCTTTGAACTAACGCGCAAAGTTATACCACAAATATTCACAGACAGTCACAAATACGAGTCGGATGATCTAACCATATGAGTCTCCTCAAACGGTATGAATAAGATATACAAGAGCTGAGATTCTATGGTTTGATTTTAATGACAAATATAGTTTGGACCCACAAAATGTTCAGCAATACAACAACTGTATTTGGGAATAGTAATTTGTCACTTTATTATTAATCGTTTACAATAATAGATTTGGAGCAATTGTTTATGTTACTACCTTGAAAACACACGAGTGTAACATGATTGATAAATATGTAGACCGTGAAGTAATGCAAGAGTTTTGATAAAAATGTGGTTTTATTGTTGACAACAAAAAGAGGTAACATGACTATGTATAACTAATGTGTTACAAGATATATCACATAACCAATTAAAACTCAAAAGTATAAATATTTTAAATTTCATTGATTAAATAATATCTTCGCTACGCACCAAAATAATTCATGCCAACTTTAAGAACATCACAGCAAGAGATGTAGAGAGACTATAAATGTTAGTGGTCGCAGTAATTGTACCGTATATATGGTTAACGAATGCGTGCATAATGTTGGTTGAGCGTGTGACAGAGTTAAATAGAGATACGCAGCCGTCAGCCACGATCCAGTAAAAATCAAGTATTGCCTTGGATTATATTGTATAAAAGCCTCTAGAATAAACAATATTGTTACCACAATATTTTGTATTAATCGAAAAACACTACCCAGCACTAGATATCAACATCGTCAGCATTGTAACGGATATTATAGTAATTAATGTAGATGTATATCCACAATCATTCGCGGAGAAATTAACTTTATTACTTTAAATATTGCCCAGGACCAAGAATAATGTATACAAACAATCTAGGTGATTATTGTATTGAATATTAAAACAGAACGCTCAGATATAAATCATTGACAAGAAACAATGAAACTGCAGTTTAAAATAATGTTCAATATCGCCAAAGTTATACCAGACGCAGAAGCTTGGGAGTATCTACGGACGCCTGCCTCACCATTCCTGAATACACCCGGCGGTGCTGTACTTAACCGCCACTAATCACTGCATGCCAGCGATTTGCCTGAACTTAGCCAGCAGCTATCGCGCTTCCCGCGCGAGCTGAGCAGTTATCTTTTTTCTCAGACTACCAGATCCGACACTGCGTTTGCTCCTAGCTCCGCTCCCACCACGTAATTTCCAAAAGTATATTTTCCAATCAACTTTTGTAACTTAACTTCAATAAATACAGTGTAAACTGTAAGTTATTTTTGTCAAGTGGACTTTTTATCTTCATACACACAAACAACAAGCTCATGACGACTCGGGGGCGAATTATCATTCCTACATGAGCTATCTGATATTATTACGTGAATAATTTCACTCTAATCATTGAAAAATGTAGAGATAATTTTCTCGTAGAAATACTCGCATTCTAATTAGATACATATGTTCAAAATATGAAAGAAACAACTCATAACTCTTGAAAAGCCCAACACCCACCATGGGTTATAGAGAAAATTGTGATGATGATATTGCAATATTTAGAATATTGACAACATTGAAGGCAAGAGAGCGAGAGGACAATCTCCTACAAGATGGACGAATCGAATAGAATAAATGACATGATCAGTGCGTGCAATATGACTCCGAAAAAGATTGAAAAGAATTTTAAAGGCACCATGAAAACTACCCTGAGCTATGATAAATGAACGACAGAGAGATACATATAAAGGACATACATATTTTATATTTTCGAAGAAAGACCGAGAAAAGACCATTCATTTAATAACAGCAAAGGGGTAAATATCTTCCATGAAAACAGGTTTTGCATTCGGTTAGACAATTTAGAGGCTCTTGAGATAAAAAAAACAATGAATAGTGGTAGCGAAATTTTTAATAACCAAGTAAATTTATCCATTAGCCTTATATTAAGAATATTTTGTTTTAAATCAATTAAATATCCATCAACGTTGTACTTTCCTCTCCTTTGATATTCTGTCTATTATATTAGTTTGTTTTCCTCTTTTCCACACATATATATGTATTCTGTCTTTCTCTTATCTCTTATTTATGTCTATGTCTTATCTCTATTTTTGTATTTATTGTTAGTTTTAAATACGCCCTGACGAAGCTTGAGCTAAGTGAAACCGGTTGTCATTCAATAAAATTCGTATTTTTATACTAAGTGATTGTATTTTATTTAATATATTTTTTATTATACATTTAAATGCCACATAAATTATATAAAATAAATTTTTTACGACTTCCTAAGTAAGAAACCTTCATAAATACCTACTATCTTGGTTCACGAAGGAAATGATTTCCCATTTCCCGGTATCAATATTAATTTATGAACCTATAATACTCTGACTTCTAGAGTCTACATAAAGCTTAAAGTTTGTTGAACGGTTTCTGTTCAAATTCCCTCGATACCAGTGGCATTGACGGACTGAACCAACTCAATTCAGTGGTTGACCGGAATTCAACATTGACTTCCCTGCTCCCAGGTATTGAGTTCATCTGTAGATCGCGTCGCATTCGAGAAAATGAATTATTTATTTGATTGGGATTCGTGCTCTGACGGATGAAGGAATTGAGAATTAAACAGCGAACGAACTTTGAAATTTGAATTATTATCGATTATACCACAACTGATAATGATCAAAATAAAATAATTGACCTTGAATTTAATCAAATATCCCCTTTATAATAATAATAATAGACAAATGCTTTTTACTTGAATAATTGAAATAATCACTTAGAAATATACTTTTTTTATCTGTCTGTTCTTATATCGTTGCGTTACGGATGAACAATACATATATTATTAAATTAAATAAAACACAATCACTTTGTATAAAACTAAGAATTTTATTAGACGCCAACCGATTTAGCTCAGCTCAAGCTTCGTCAGGGTTTATTTAAAAATAACAATAAATACGAAAAGAGTGCACTTATATACACATAAAGAGAGAGATAGATTATAAAATTACTTGCAAAAAGAGAGACTGAATACATATACATTTAGACAGAACATCAAGTGAGGGTAACGTACAATGTTGATAGATATTAAATTGATTTAAAGAAAACAATGTTAATATAGGGCTAATGGATAAATTTATTTAGTTATTAAGAATTGCATTACCACTATTCACTGTTTTTTATCTCAAGGGTTTCTAAATTATCCAACAGAAAGCTAGTCCTGTTTCTATGGAGGATATTTCCCCTGAGATATTGATGGGATATGATTCCGTAGACTGTGTCGATTAAAATAAGTGTTTAGTTGACGCAATCCGAATTGGAACAAAAAGGAATATTGGCAGATGGATCTAGCCAATCTTAATCTCGGTCCTGGTTTGGACGTCAATTTTCACTTCCAGTTGAAGTGAAAATTGACGTCCAAAGTTCCAGCACTTTTGAAGTGAAGAACGAAGATATCACTGCACTACGGATGCTGCAGAACACTTGTTTTTTGTTGTCCGGATTTTATGTACAGCGCTACTCTCTAACGTTAAAAGAAACACGGATGTTGACCATTTCAAATTATACTTAGGTTTATTGGTAGGTATACTTAGGTTTATTGGAAGGGCAAAATGTACAAAGAGTAAATACTCGACTTGCGTCAATAGCTATTATTAAATTAATGGTCTTTTTCAATAATATGGTTGGCAATAAATCTTGAGATATAAAAAGCAGTGAATAGTGGTAGTGAAATTCTTAATAATCAAATAAAATTATCCATTAGCGCCATTTTTACAATGTTTTCTTTCAAATCAATTTAATATCTATCAAACATTGTACGTTACTCTCTCTTGATGTTCTGTCTAAGTGTATATGTATTCAGTCTCTCTCTTTTGCATGTAATTTTATATTATGTCTCTCTCTTTATGTGAATATAAGTGTACTCTTTTTGTATTTATTGTTAGTTTTAAATACGTCCTGACGAAGTTTGAGTTAAGCGAAACCGGTTAGCGTTTAATAAAATTCGTGGTTTTATACAAGGTGACCGTGTTTTATTTAATCTAATATGTCAAACTACAAAGTGACAAAATAAAATATTGTTAAAAATGTAATTTTTGATAGGAAATAATAGATGTCTCAATAAAAATAAGATCTTAATAAAAATTCATGTAGTTCAAATTTGACGAGATTGCACAAAAATACCATGGCGTAATGGTAAAGCATTCTATTGGCAATAAAATGTACTGCGTTTTTTGAGTCTCAGTGGTAACTGTATTATGAATGCTTGTGAGGAAAAGGACTGGTGGCCTAATTGGTATTAATCATCTTTCGCCCCGGAATGATGATTTAATACGTAAATAATTTAACATGTTTTTTTTTTTGAAGATTTATTAAGGTGTGGGTTTCCTGCTGGGGGATGTTGGGAAGACCGACGGATGACGAGAGTTAGTTTCTTGCCTTTCCGCTATTGCTCTGTAACATGACTCAATCCTATCCGTATTGTTCTTTTCTCCCGCTGAGGGAGTATATGTGATGACTATCGCCCTATGTCTGCCATGTTTTCGAATTTTAACATGAAATATGTATTTATAAAATTGTAGACGTTATTTATTCTCTTTGTTTCTCTAGTGTATATTTTATATTTTCTGCACTAATTACATATTGTCTAATATATTTTTTTTCTTTAATGATACATTTATATTTATGCATGTTGCTAAATTTATACTTGTAAATAATAGCGCATAGGATGTGACTTTTCACGATTATTTAATAAATTCATTAAGTTAACAATGTTTCAATTATTTTCTTGAATAAATTTAAAATTTGGTTTTATTTAATAATATTTAATTCCGATTCACGAAGAAGCCATGCATATGATAGCAAACCACATAACGTCGCTCAAAAAGCGCCCTAGCTTTTGTACATATCACTTTAATTTATACTCCACACAAATTACACATCATTTTTGCAGTTTCCAATAGTTCATTATTCACGAGAATATGCAGAGTCATTCAAATACAAAACGCTATCGAGAAAACAACTGTAATGCAACATATATCCATGTTAAGCACTGAGTATCATTAGGGAATGTGGGAAACCATTACGTAATTGGCACAGTTTCAACACAGCCAATGTGTCCATATTTGGAATAATCCATTATTGAACTCGCTATGGAAATATTTTCCAAAACTCGTATGAAATAATTGGACCGTAGTAGATAAAATCGCCCATTGCGGGGCTTTCGACGCTCAAACAAGATTTACCAACAAGTTATAATACGTACAAAAACGCCATTACGCCTCATATCCGCAGAATAGAGGGCACATTTCTCTCTTGATAAACCTTCACGTAATATTATCAAAGAATATTCAGAATAGAGAACAGAATGCTGCAACATTTTTGGAATTTAAATTTTAAACGTTTTTTTTAAATAGCAGTGGTAATTAATTCATACTGTGTTTTTCCAATGCAATTTGTTGGAATCAAGGGAAAATGGAAAGATGGAAATATATGAGAATAGATATGTGGGAATTCCTTGGATATTAAAGTACCAGATTATGAGGACTTATGGGAGACAGATAAGATAGCTCGACTCACCCAATGACGATGTTGATCCTTTACTTCTTATCTCTTGAAGTGAGCTTGTGAGCAATCACAAGTTTCACGTTGCACGACACGTTTGAGTTTTCGCACAAATACCCTGATGAGTATAATTCCACAAAATGGTCACAATTAGTCTAGAAATTCACTGTAAACTAGGCGATCTCCAAGCGCTCGACGACCAACCCGCCGAGTCGAGAGATTTTAAGGGAATCAGGGAATTGGGGCCAGGCAGGAAGAAAAAAGGTGACAATAAAAATTTGCACATACAAATGCGTGAATACGCAACAATAAACTAATAAAATCCCGCGTACGTGCACGGCGAGGCGAAACAATTGCAAAGATTCAACACTATGCATTACTTTATTACATGCCGGGATTTGGAATGTGAAAAAAATATTAATATTTTAAGATCGGTTTGTAGAGTAGGGTGGAGATCTCATCCATCTACCATGAAACTCATATATCAAGCCCTGGTACAAAGCCATTTGGACTATGCTAGTTTTTTATTTGATCCGCTACCTGCTTACCTCCAATCCAAGCTTGACAGAATCCAGTCCAAATGTTTGAGATTTATTTTGGGAGCCATGAATTCATCTCCAATCAATTCTCTCCAAATGGAATGTGCAGAGATGCCTCTCCTTAATAAGTCTAATAGACTACAATATTTGTCAGATAAATTCTTTCTAAAAAGGTGCAATTTGATTTCCAACCCACTATCACAAAAGGTTGCCGCCTTTACTTCTCTGATAGACTCACGGAGATACTTATTAAATAAATCTCGCCCGAACTTATGCAATAGCTTTTCCTATGTAAAAACAAAAGATCCCGATTCACCTCGCTATTCTACTCTTCCAGTCTATTCTACCCTTTTTCGTGCCATATTTTTCTCTCCTGACATTGATGTAATCTCAGGACTAAACAAATCAACCCAGCTAAATGAAAATCATGTAAACAAGTTGTTTATTAGTGTACTGATTCGAAATGGCTTAACTATCTACACCGACGGTTCTAAACTTTGCCCTAAGGGCTATTGCGGTGCTGCAGTTTCCATACCTCAATTAAGAATAAATATGAAACTTTGACTTCCTGCGGATTCATCGGTTTTCTCAGCAGAATGTTGGGCAATTAAAGAGGCCCCGGATATCTGCGTTCTCCGAAACGTCGATAAGGCTGTTATATTCTCCGACTCGCAAAAAGCTCTTGAATCCCTTTCTGCTAATATGAAAGTTTGGCTAGACAATGAGATAATCTATTCCATCAGAAGATGCCTATTTAATTTGTACAGCAACAATAAACAGGTGTCATTCGTTTGGATTCCTGCACATATGGGAATTCAGGGAAATAAATGTCCTGATAAACTGGCCAGAAGGCTACTCTTTCCGGAGTTGTTCCCCATCAATTCCATATCCCGATGTATAACAGACATAATATGGTAAAAAAACGTACGAATTCTATCTGGTCTGCACAATGGATGGATCCAAACAATCACAAGGGCAATCGGTTTAAAATAATTCAAGGGTCTATTCCCTGCACCCCTTGATTCCCCAACAGGAAGGTCTCTAAAATAACAATATTAAATATCTCTAAAATGAGAATTGGACACTGCCAGGTAGCCTCACATTTGTTTAGATTGAACATAATAGACTCCCCAATATGTGTGTGTGGTGCCGAGGAGGAGACCCTTGACCATGTCTTTTTTACCTGTTCATTGCGGATCACAGTTTTTTTTTACAATAATCTTATCAATGGTAATTTTCAACTCCCGGTTAACTTATGTAATCTTCTCTTCCTTAACTCGCCACATTTAAGCTATATAGTAGCAAATTTCTTGAACGTCAATGGTATTAATTTTGTAACGTAATATTCCATATTCTATATTATTGTTGTACTACTTTCTATAAAATAATGTTTTAACTTGTTTAATGGCATAAATCACTCTTGAAGGGTGGATTGCCTGTTTAAAAGGAGAAGAAGAATGGTAACTATATAAATCGCAATGTTAGGAAACAAAACTCTTGCTGCACGGGTTGAGGTGGGATAATGAAGCACTATGGGATGAGTTTGGCGTCCATCCTCTAGGCAGTGCTAATGAACGCATCACTCGTTGTGTAATGAAAGTTATGTTGCATTACCAAAGATATCATCATAGATACAAGTGCGGCAATATACCCCAATTATTATTTCACATTCTCAATAAATATTATTCTTAAATTTTAGTCCTTGGAGGAAAGGAAAACTCTCTACTTTAGTTCTTGGGGGATGAAGATATTTGTTATTGTTCTTGGACGACTTGGATATTTGTATGATTTGGTCTTTTATGGGTGAGGATATTCGTGAAATTTAGTCCTTTAAGGATGCCAATATTCCAGAGTATTGGAATTTAATCGCTTAATTTCAAAAGCGCTTAGTATGATCTCTTTTTTCCATATTTTTTTCTAACGGTCCATCTAGCGCTATGAGAATACAATAAACTTTGCCAAACAGATCATGGTAGACCCAAAATCAATTGGTTTTTTCAAATTTTTGTAAGTTTTGTCATTGTAAATGACAAGTTAGAAGATACGAGTTTGATATTATGGCAATATTTATACACTGTGAGATTATATGAGTGGCTTTTTATTAATATAACCTTAAATTATTTCTCGGATCATATCACCCATGAATCATGAAGCCCATAAATAATCTTCCAACCAAAATGTTGTTATGTACGCGTTAAAATGACGATAAATAATTTGCGAACACGACAACATGACACATCAATATTTTAAAACTAAACTAGAACTTATGTAATATGAATATTGCGTTAAGTTGGATGGTCGCTAGAAGGATTCAAATATCTGTTAAGGAAAATTTATAAAACAAGAAGACAACAGATGAATGAAAATTGAATAAGTGGAGATGTCTGAGTGCAAGGAGAAATGCGAGTAAGGCCAGAGTTCTCGAGACTGGCAGTAGCAGGCAGACGGTGGAACCAAAATACCAAAAAAGAGAACCTTGGAAGGAGTTGGGTGAGGCATGTGTCGTGTACTGAATGGCTAAGGATGATAAGTATCATAGATTTTACATAATATTTTTAAAATTTTATTTTAAAATTGGGGGAGATGGGGGACATTGATGCACTATTTTACGACAAAAAACACCACTTATTTACTTACAGAAAGGATAGAGCGCCACACTCTTCTGACCTTCTGACTTCTGACACACAATTCTCGCCTCATCCACATTCATACATCTTCTTATAAAAGCTCGCCGATTGTTGAGGCTTCTAATAGAACCATCCTCCATTATCTGGTTTACCTGGTCATGTCAAGTTTTCCGTGTACGTCCTCTATTTCTGGTGCCATCAATACATGCGTCATATATCTTTCTTATCATTCTCTTTTCATTCATCCGTTCTATATGACCAAACCACCTAAGTGATACTTTCTTAATCTTACTCACTATACTAACATCAACTTTACATTATTTTCTTATTTCTTCTTTCTGTAATTAATCTGTTATAAATATATTTGCTACATATATACGCCTAAGTGATCTCATTTCCAATGCATTCAGTCTACTTTCGTTCCTCTTCTGCCAGCTCCAGGCCTCACTTCCATACATCAGTGTCGGTACCGGGAGTCTTGCCTTGGTTGACAAATTCTCGTTAGATATAAATTCCATTCAAAGCGCCGTTCACTTTATGTGCAGTCACCCACCCTCCTTTCGATATCATTCTCAATCTTTCCATTTCTATCAAACATACTTCCCAAATACACAAACTCATCTACTTGTTCCAACCATTTATTACCTCCAAGTATTTAGCGCGGTGTCTTGTTTTCCTCTTTCTCGAATACCATCACTTTCGACTTGTTAACATTCATCATGAGGTCGCTTTCCTTGCATACATCGTACTTTCTACTCACTGGACTCTGTAGTTCTTGTTCAATATTTGCCATTAGTACTGCATCATCGGTGTACAAAAAACACCAAACTTGTTATTTATCAAAATTACGATAATTTTTTAAGTATTTAAAAGAACGAAAACATATGCTTTATATTGTAATTTAAAGTTTCCCGATAATAAAGATATGTATCAATATGCTCCACTAGTTAGGTAAATTAATACATGTAATCAGAATTGGATTTGAAATAAGATAAACATACAAAATAAAAATGTAATTGTAATAAAAAAATCTTCGTCTTCTAATGTTTGTCTGATTATGAAACATTAATGATCATGATGGCATCATTAAAGTAGCTCTAAATAGTTGTACTGTAGACGTCCCGAACTATTGCTTCAGATTTTTCAGACAGGATGTCTTTCATCATCCAAAGCCTCCTCTGATATGGCCGAAATATTACAATTTCCGATATTTTATTGTTTATTTTTCCTTTCGCGTTCAGATTATCACATTATTATTAATAGCCCTATCAATCTAGATTATTTTTAAAAACCATCTTTATTGCTTTTATAATGCTGTTTTAATTTACTATTTATTACCTTGTTGATAGCCAATTTCACATTTTCTTCATCTATATTACATCGATCGGCTTTGCAGTGATATGTTCTCACCATGATTATTGAAAATAATATAATATTATGTCATTCTAAATGTATAATAAATAGAATCACACATTAAAATTAAATGAAACTTTATTAACACTTATAGCCAGATGGGACAAAACAAAACACGTACAGCGGTGATGGGTCATTTTAGACCCACCTCAAGTTTTCGGGTTTTAAACCGATTTGTGGGAAATTTGGAATAGCATGATGTGCCGTAATGTTTCTGCTAAAAAAATTAAAATAATTCCGAATAATATTCATATTTTCATGCATTAACAGACGCCTTGCACAGCCAGAATACAAACATCCACTAAGCATGTGGTTTTCTCATCGGAACTCGAGCAGGTAGTGTCATGAAACTTACAGCCAACTTACAGTGTCTAGGAGCCGTCAGATAAAAATAAGTCAAAACAAATACATGGACAAATACCTGGTATCCTTTGTTTATCCGCTCTAAATGTTGACAATATATGTTTCAGCGTAAGCGCTGAGATTCAATCCGACTACCTTAGGTCAGTTTTTGAGTGTTTTTTCACATTTTTATCAATAACTCATTTGAATCCCGTTCGATAACATTTATTTGTATCTCAAATTATTTTAAAATATTTAATAAAAGATCAGCTAGAAGAAAAACAGAATTAAACGAATATTTGTAGCGTAATTCATATTTTTACAAACACCCGGGTCAAATCTGACCTATCACCGCAAAGTATATGTTAATAAGATTATTAATATAATTAATAAGATATTGCCGATTTAAAATCTGTATGAATCTACCCAATCTTAAATAATTTCATAAAAAGCAATACATTTAATTATCTTGTTACAAAATTTAACAGTTAAAACAAAACTAGAATAATTGTCCATTATAAAAAATAACAAAGGTAGATTCATGCAGATTACCTAACACACAAAAAAACGTTTACTTCCTCTAAATATTGTAGATATTATGGTTATTAATTATTGATAGTTTTAAATGGCACAACTAACGCCATCCTATAAAAAAATAAAGAACTATGTAGGTATAACAGATTTTTCATTCATTCATGTCATTGTTGTAACTATGTACCACCTGTGTCAAACTGCCTCACTTCCCCCCATTTTGATTTGATAGTAAATAACAAATAATTTTAAGTATCCTTTAATCGTCTGATTTCATAACTCCATGCTATTGTGTTAATTTTTCAGCTTCAAGTAACCGAGTGTACTGGGTTCGAGTCCCGGTGGTAACTGTATATTTATTCGATAAAAGTGTTTTTTATTTTATCTCTAAGTGAATAATTTAATTTGTTATAATTATCGAATATCTCTTTTTCAAATACAAATTAAATGTATTAATTAGAAAGATATACGTATAAAATCAATTTTATCGAACAATATTTTTGTTGCTACCGGGATTCTAACCTGAATCTTTTCCTATCTGGGAAACGTGCATTAACTGATTATGCTATACCGACACAATGCATTGATGACAAATGTATGAACTTGTATGTTACACTTTTGAAACGAATACATCTATCGTGCCTTTATTTAAAAGCTTGAAAAAATATCGCAGACCTATGTTCTGAATAATTACAACTTCCTTAATAATTCTTTTTTTAAAATTAAAAAAAATATGATATGTTGCATAATTATTTTTCTGTCATAACATTCATCTATACACTATTTAGAAAGAATTTAGCGTTATCTCGTTAAAATTATTATCTTTCCAATTATTATGATTAGATATGTAGATTATTGTTTCGAAAGACATCGATCAACTTACTAGCTAAATACATAATTTAACCATATTACTACAACAGTTTTCATTAAAAAGTAAAATTTTTGCATAATTTCAAATGTAGGTATTACTTAACCACCTTTTAATAAAGCAATATTATTCAGATATTAATTAAGATAATTCTGTTGTTTTAAAAGTTTAACTGAATCTTTAAAAACGCGTTGTTTTTGATATTTTATGCAACCATAATTTTTCCAGTAACAATAACAGTCGCATTTCAAAAATAAACAAGCAACTGGATGAAAGCTTTGTACTGCAAAGCTCGTATTATAAACTCAAAGCTTTTGCAAGGTGTTGGCTGCTAACTTCTGTTACACTTAAACAGTAAACTACCAACGGGTCGCGTAAAAACAGTTTAAAGTTTCTCATCGTGAAATTATGTCAAGTGCACAACTTTTAATACTGGCAATTTTTTCGTACGAGCAACATATTGTTTTCCACGGCGAAAGCATTTTTTTAGCATGTGTTTTGCTTTCTCTCTGCTAATTTTTATGATGCTGATGACATATTAAATATACACAAAAAAAAAATTGTAATTTTAAGTGATGAAATTGTGTTAGATAAACTTTCATATTCAAAAAGGGGCGATATTATTTATAAAATGTAAAAAACATGGTCGTAAAATTAAAGTAACGCTTCGTAAATTTCAATAACCGGTTATTAAAAAGATTAAAACCTGATTTATAATATAATTAGCTCCTTGATTACCAGGAGAAGATAACTTTATTATATGATAAAACACTTTTATACCCCTTCTTGGAAGAAAAATTTACAGTGCTGTACTTTCGTGAAAAACACTCTTTTTTAATTTGATTAACGAAAATAATCTAATAATTAATAAAAATTTTAATTTTATTTTGGTACGCTTTCGAATTGTTGCGAAGAATTAGCTTGTATATTTTGAGTTGTAAAATAAAATAATATCATGTTTTAAAAATAAACATAATATTTGTGATGTTAAGGGTTTAATGGGAAGCTTGTGTTGTTTTATAGGTCCTTTGTGACCCGTTTAAAAGTTAAGCGAAGATGGAGGATTTTCAAAAATTTTGAAAGACTAATGATATCATTATTTTGACTAATGTTTTAAAAGAGAACATTCTTATGGGTGAGATAAACTTTATTTTAAAAGTATTTTTGTAAATCTTTCCAAACAACTTAAGGATCTTAACTACAATCTCTAAACTGTTTTGTTTCTACAATAATTTTTCCAACATTTTACATGGAACGATCTCTAATGTATATAATTTTCGCTTTAATTCTTGAATCCTTACGAACTTAAACTTAGTTAAATTTTCAGAATTCAAACGTTTACCTTTTATTTTTCGTCGTGTTAAACTGAAAAACAACTGAAATACCTCCATGAAATAAAGAATTATCAATACACTTCTAAAGTATAATTTAATGAAGTACTAATACATTACTTTTAAAATTAGCAATATTAACTTTGTGGTTAAAATTCATACATACATTACTGATATAAATATAATTTTGTTATAAATACGATTCTTTTGCTTTTTACATGCTCTTTTTTTCTTTCAAACATTTTCAATTCTCATTTATTAATACATGTCACATCAATATTCTTACCATTTTTAAACTAAGCTAAACGCTTGTGCTATGAAAATAGGACTAACTCGCTGGAGTTCTGCCGAGAACCACTAGATCACTAGGCCAGCATTTTAACCACTCAAAAACAAGCTTGTCATGTGTTTATTATAAGTTAGAAGCCTTAACAATCGGCGAGCTTGTATGAGAAGATGTATGAATGCGGGATGAGGCGAGAATTGTAAGTCAGGACATAAGAGTGTGGCGATCTATCTGCTCTCCCTACTCCCGCGGGGAAACGGTATGATGGTAAGTAAGTAAGTAAGTAAGTAAGTAAGTACATTTTTAAATACCGTATAAACAAATATTTTAATGTTGCTATTATGTTATATTGATATAAAATTTTACATACTATAAACAATTTTTAACAAGAAAGAAGTAATTTTTACACATGAAAAAAATCTATTTTGATCTTGATTTTTAAAATTATTATATGTAATATCTCGACTGTGACGATTGGCTGTATCGGTTCTTGTTGTGTGCGAGATTGAGGTTGCACAATATAACCCGATGTGGAAACAATACATTTATTATACAGAGCTTACAATTATGTACAATGTAAGAGATGCGTTTGGAACCACGACTCAGATGCGAGAGAGTGCGCGCTAGCGCGCGGTGATATTACATCACTTCCACTCTGTCAGTCATGCCAACATGCACGCATCAAACATTCCGACATTAAGATACATTACATTGTATAACGCGTATTTTCAGTTTAAACGCTATGTAGATTCACACTATAATTAAAATAATCATTATAATTGATAATTCTGGCGTCTGCTATCAGATTACTCAAAGGTATTTATAAAGGATTCTGTAAAAATAAGGTAGATGGTTCTTTCAAATAATGGAACGATTAAATGTATTGATATCAAAAAGGTAACATATGGATTCGAAAATTTGTCGCTAAAAATATTGTCGCTGTAGCATAGTTGGATAATGCACGTTCCCCGGGTAGGAAAGAGATCCAGGTTCGAATCCCAGTGGCGCAATGACAACGATAAAATTGATTGTATATGTATATCTTTCTAATCATTTTATTGTGATAAAAATTAGTTATATTTTGAGATTTGTTAATTGTACCAAACCAATTTAATATAATATACTTACTGATATAATGATGACCAGTGTATGTGTTACGTCTTAATGCTATAAATAGTAATTAAAATTGTTATAATTTTACGTTATTATCTCTGAGTCATAGATTACGCTTCCTCAAGATTATTGGGACGCTCCAGGCTTTCTCACACCTCAATTAAAGCTTGCTGTTTGTCAAGTGTCAAATGCCAGTACATTGACGATTGATATTTAGTTTGTCATTTGGGTGAAATTGAATCACCTCAGCATTAGTTAAAATGGAATAATTAAATGCCTTATGTTTGTCGACTACAGTGAATAAATATTAGTAGGTATCTACGGTCTCTGCTGATCTCTGGGTTATCTCTAGATCAAAATCTCAACACATGTATACGGTGTTAATTTTTTGTGTTATGGGGATGATGAGGTTTATTTAGGAAAGAGTGTTTTGAGATTTAATGTTTGGTATTCGTGTGGGTACACGCCATACTGCAGATGTATCAGAAGGATATATTGTATTGTGAGTGATGAGTGCCCTAATAATCACCATTTTTTAAATATTTTTGTTCGAAAATAATCGCGGATTGTGTGTATGTGTTTGTGTGGCCAGAGTAGGTTATGAAACAAATTATGAAACAGAACGGTTGACACCAGTTTATTTTTAAGCACAGTTACAGATTAAAAATATACAATAGCCGTACAATAAAAAAACAATATTATTCTATCTGGAAGGTAGCAGCGAGAAGAGTGGTGGTCAGGAACCAGCCTCCTGGACGACTCTTGACTCCTTGTTATTGTGAATTTGGATATATTTAGAACATAGGCCTGTGATATTTTTAATACAAATTAAATATATAATATTAATTAAAAAGATACAGTTATAAAATCAATTTGTCGAAGAAATATTGTTGTTGCTACCGGGATTCGAACCTGGAGCATTAACCGATTATGCTACACCAACACAGTAAGTTGACGACTAATTTTCGAACTTATATCTGTTTAATATTGATTTTATATGTATATCTTTCTATTTAATACATTTAATTTCTATTAAATATATTTTCCATTATTTTATTATTATTTATTAGAGTAGCTTTCATAACTATTCACGATACTAACAAAAATAGTAGTACTCTTTTAAGTCTTCAGTAGGTCATACTTGCATTTCATCCCTCGTAAGCGAGGGGGTGTCTTTATAATGATCGCGGCCTGATGAATGCCGCGCGGAGCCATGACAATGTCTACCAGGCGGGGCTGCGGGGTGGACGACTAAAGTCTGTACGAGGCTTTAACTAGCGAAGCGAAAACTATTTTCACATTGGTTCAAATTATGACAATTAAAAAAATATATATATTATTAAGGAAAACACATTCTTATTGTGAAGTTGTAATTATTCAGAACAAAGGTCTGTGATATTTTAAATACTAAATTAGTGCACTTCCCCGGATTGGAAATAGAGATCCAGGTTCGAATCCCGGTGACGCAAAAACAATATTTTTCGATAAAATTGATTTTATATGTATATATTTATAATTAATACATTAATTTAGTATTTAATATATATATATCTAATAATTGCCTAGTTGTTTAGAAGATGTCAAGAAAACAAAACTATATTTTAGTACTACTTGTAATATTTTGTACAACTTTTATAATTAGATCATTTTTAGAGTAAGTACTGTTTGTATATATGTATTAACAATTTACTTATGTAGGAAATTTGGACTGGAACATTGTCAGAAACTTATCTGCAATCCGACCTTGATGGACATTTTTCACAGCTTTCCTGTATATCAGACCTAATTTCAATTATGTTTTATTAATCATAGTCTGATTATAAGACATTTTCCTGATTGATTGTCTGCCTAAGGGAGTGTGTCTCTTACTAATATAACATAACAGTAGAAATTTTGATAGAATAAGAGCTTATATAAGGACAGCTGGAGGGGAGGACCTACCCATTCCCGGGACCGGTTTAGAAGCTAGGGCTTCCTTGTCGGTCCCACTCATTAAAGTTAATAAAAATATGCTACTTTAGTTCAATTATATTTTACAGTTATAAAATAAAAAAGGAGAAGAAATTCAATGTGGCTGTTAGCAATTAAGATTACAAATTGAGACCCTCCAGCGTCCCTTAAATACTGTCTTTATTCATAAAAATCATATAACATAAATCCATAGAACACATTTTTACATACCGATGTAAAATTAAGGTGCAGTAGCTCAAGGCGCTTAGGCAAGGTGATTTGGACACCGCCCGCCCAGGAATGCAGACCTAATTAGTAATGTGACGAATCTTGTTTTATATAAGGATTTATTTGGATATGGGTAGCTCGTTGGAACTCTTTAGGTAGGTAGTTAGGCCGGCCTGCGTGAGTGGGACTCCACCTGCAGGCATACTACCTCTCACTATTTATGCCTCGGGTTTTGAAACTCTTTTTATTTATTCGTGTAAGTGTGACAGGATAAGAGCTTCTGCACCATCCCCCATAAAGGTCAGACCCGGTGCCATCAGATTTCCAGCAAAGGGTTCAAGGAAGAGGTTGCAGACTTTTTCAACGAGATGATTGTTAAGCTCGTCTCCCGGTCTCAAACACAATTGGACACCAACGTACAATAAATTATGACAAAATTATAATTTTTCTATTATGCTTATACTCTCTTCTCTTATTCTCAACTTTAAATATGGCCCTCGAATGGCGTGATGGAAATCTTTACATAACGCAGAATTAAAAATTTCATCTAATGGACAGTGAGGAGATCAACAATTTTCCATAGTTTGAAGGTAAATGATATTGAATGGAATGTCTAATATAAATAAAACAATATTTTTTATCGGCAAGTCCAGCTATGTGGCAAACACTTTCTTTGAAGGCAAATTTGAAAAGAAACTGATATATTACAACGGTTTAAATTATAAATTTTCTTTGTTCATTCAAATTCAAATTAAATGATGTAACCTTTTGATAAATGATTTTAATACTTTTTTTAAAAACGAATATTTCTCCATTTAATAACATTATTAACTTAATCTATACATGGTCATAACCACGTCTTCCAAATAAATACATTCGTCACGTCTTACTGTTGGTTTAACAGTTTGAGGGTAGCTGGAGTAAGACTCCCTTGCATCCGTGCACAGAAGAGCCTTTCTTCTTTCTCCCATCCATGCTGTTCTTTGGGGCGGAAGATGACTCGGGATGCTGAATGAAGGCGTTGCACGCAACCCTGTTTCCGGTACCTCAATACACAAAAAGGTTTTGTCATATTCATGTACAAGTTAGAGTTGAATGATGTCCCTATTGTATTATAATGAATTATGAAATCTAACAAACTTTGTGTAAAAAAAAGATTACTTCAGTACCGAGTATAATCAGAAACAAACCTTTTCGCTATTAAACATGTCTTAGTTATATAAAAATGAGTAAATACTGCTATAAAATAAAGGCTACATTCTGAGCTACATTTATATTAATTATAGTAAAAATTATTACAATTTTTCATTAGTTAATAATTTTTCATAGAGAGCTTATTGTAAAAAAAAGTAAAATAGTACGTATTGTTGTTTTGTAAATGGTAAAGCTAATTCGTTGTCTAGTTGATAAAAAATACTTTATTCAGATGGTGAGGATATAAAAAAATATACAAATCATGAATAATATTAAGGCGATAAAAATAAATAGAGAGGTCCAGGATCGAATCCCGGTAGCGACTTAATATTTTTTCGATAAATAAATTTTTTCCGTATATCTTTCTAATTGGTTTATTTAATGTATTATATTATTTTACATGTTCACCTTGTCTAGAGAACTGGTTTCAATTCAGTGATATCTTGACTTACTAGGACATTGAGTCACCTATTAACCTTTTTAAAAGCCGTCGACGCGTTAACACGCTAAACTTTGTATGTCACGCCAAGATATAAGCGTGTTAACACGCACTTTTGGACATTGAAAACTTGTAGGGATTAAAGTCATATTTTTAAATCATTTTGTCATGTGTGAACGACAGGTCTGAGCTTTTGATAGATGAGTCAAGACCCTTAAAGCCTAGTCTTACCCTGTGTGGTGTCTTCCATTTTAAATATAGTTGGCAGATAAAAGGTTAAATAAAAAAATTGCAAAATTAAAATTGTAACATCTGGCATAAAATACTACATTCTAGAGAACAGGAGATAAAATTTGTGCGATATTTTGATATTATACATGTGATTTATTTCTGTTTTCGTATACAATTGTTTTACAAATGAAACTAACATTATTTTTGCAATGTATATAAAATTACAGGAAAACATACCTAAATGTGACACGATAAGAAAATAAATTATAATATCCGGATATTAATTATTATAAGCATTTTGTCTGGGTTTAAAAACCGCAATTTCCACTGAACATATTTATGCAAATATTTTTTAAACATAAATAAAAAATGAAATACTGGAAATGGAATATTTTGTTTCCTTTTGCAAACGAATTGCTTTTAGCCGGCCTGTTTACAAAACCCTTTTATTCCGATGCAATTTTCCATTTGGGAGAATAAAGCTTTTTGCGAAGCTTTTGCGTACATGGAGCGTCGGAACTGTGTAGGTTATTCAATGGCCGTATAATTTGTGCTACATTTAACGTTTATCCATTTCAGAAACACAAATAATTAATTTTTTTCTTGGGTAAATATAGACGTTCTAAAAAACTTAAATTAAATTAATAAGACTATATCGAAAAAAAATCACTATCGACACTGCCAATTTTTATTTGTGTGATCCTTTATTATCGAAACTAAACGGAACGTAAAAAAAAAATATCCCTAATAGTTTTGATAGGAAAATTGTTTAGGAAAACTATCGCCTTAACGTTTCTCATCACCGCCTGGCATTACTGATACTTGCAGATACCGGTGCATGAAATCAATCGCTCAGCAGCCGTCAAATCTTTCAGTACCAACATCATGTAACAACATGATCGCAGCCAGCAACCATCGAAAAGCCAGTCTCTCGAGCTTCACTCTTCTCACCGCCGCTTTCCGAACAACAGCAACAAGTAACACTTCCGTTAACTATGCGTGCGTAGTAATTTTATTGTACAGTTTAACTACTTCATAATAAACCAACCATATAGTATACTCAATACATCCTCGCGACGATAAATCAAACATGCAAGTGATGGATGAAAACTGGAGCATCTACCACTCACACATTCATGCAAACAACCTATCGAATCTTTCTGATTACCAAATATACCAATACTCACACTTCTATATCATCCTTTCATTACATATGTTTATACAAACTTGTTTATCCATAACGTCAACATTTTTCTCATACCGGTGATTCAGTCAATCTTCAAAGATGTTCTTGTATTTTTTTTATTTATTCATGTACCAAGACGGCGTGTAGAATAAAATAAATTAAAAATAATAAATATTTTGCTATCAATAATAAAAAAAACTAAAAACGTTTATAAAAAATATTATTAATATAAATAAGAAAGAATATAATTTATAAGTATTATTATAATTAAAATATTACATTTTTAACTTGGAGATAACTAAAAATCAGAAGAGTTTAGATAAATAAAGAGTTATTTTTAGGCAACATTTTTAATAAACATACTAGGAGAAGGTTTTCAAGATGTTCTTCTTAACATGGTAGTCTTTTTTTATTAATAATAATTGTGATGTATATATAAACAAAATATAATTTCTACATTTCAGCCACGGTTATTATTGTATCTGAAGCTATTCTGTAGTCAGGGATCCAGCTTTCCATGAGCGCTGCTCGCACTAGTTGGTATTGAATGCTGAACTCCAGCCGTAACTCGATGTCTCGGAAGCGGAACGAATTCATGTCCACGGCCTTCGGTAATATTGTAGATGCGCTACAATAATGCGCAACCCCGAATAGTACTCTGTATGAGTTGTTGTACTGAATTCGGAGAACGTTTAGGTGACGCAATCTTAATTAGCCGATACATTTTATTTATGTAGAAAAAGGCTATATAAAACAGATATATATATTAATAAACGTGTGAGAATTTTAAATATTTGCTAAATAAATCAAGATTAAATATGTATATATTAACAAACAAAATATTAAGAACACACTCGCTAAATTTATATATCTGTAAAGGACTTTATTTAATTCATTTTTAAATAATACAATATCATTAAATAACATGATGAAATTTTACGAGCACACACTCAAATTTCACAAGAAAATTTGACACAGTATAGTTTAGAGAGGTGCAGTCCCTTTCGTGGACTGCACCTCTCTAAACTATATTGTGACGGTTATATGACACTTGCTTCCTCATCACATACTTACTGCATTGGTAGAAATGCATGTATTTGTAAATTTATTTTGTATTATGTTAACTTGTCTTGTTCTAATGTGGTTGTTTTTTTAAATAATTAATATGATTATATATTCATAACAAATATAATATAAAGCTAAGCTTAATAGTTAGAAGTAAGATAGTTATTATTAGTTAGTGGAAAAGTAATTGGGTTTTTTTACATAATTTTATATGGTGTGCAAGAATCTTGTTATTAAGTACGTTTTATTATTTGCAGTTTATGACTCAGTTTGTTACATCTTTACTGTTTTTAAACTCAACCGAAAACACGTGACCTTTTTTAGATGTAACTGACCTTTCTTTTCGCTACAAGGGCATGCTAAGCATAATTTAGTTTATTGAAATTATGCATACATATTCCCTACGCGGTGAGTCATAAATAATAGATTTACAATTACTAAATAAAAGATACGTGACCGCTGAAAATTGCTGGTAGGATCAGAAGATTTATCAGTACAGAGACTTGTAAAATACTAAACAACTCTGTTATTATTCCTCACATCAACTACTGCAGGAGCATTTTGTTTTTGGCTAATGAAGAATAAATGTAACAATTGTCAGTGTTGCAAAATAAAGTTTTGAGAATAATACTCTGAAAAATAGATATACTTGAAACAGTGCAATGCTGAAAGATCTGAATATAATGACCTTTAAGCAAAAAATATATTTAAATGTAATAGTATTTATTTATAACATCAATTTATACCAAAAATTAATGCAAATTAGTATGAGCACGAACACCATACAAGAGGAAATGATCGACTGAGACTGCCATTCAGGAAGAAGGGTAATGGTATTCAGTTCGATGAAGATTTTGAACGAAATGCATAAGACTTAAGAAAATAGGAGAAACTGCATGGATTAAAAGTGAGACTAAACAGATATGTGAAAGATAAGTTCAAGTAAAAAGAAACGATTTGGATTTTGTTTATATTAGAGCATATACAAATACTTTTATATGCACTATATTAAGAATCAATAATTAATTAAAAATATTAAAAAAAAACAATACTATGATTCTTGCCTACCATACCATAGTATTATATTGCAACAGCATCTGTGCTGCCCTGCCAATATTTCAGCTGGATAGATTACAATATATTCTAAATGCGGCTACACGGATAATGTATTGAGTTTTCAAATTCTCACACATAACATCTCCTTTACATTAGCTCCAATTCCCTGAAAGAGTTGAATTTAAATTGTGCCGGTTGATGTACAAGGCGACACACGATATGGCGCCTCTGTATCTTCAAGAACTTTGTATCCCAGACAATTTGAATGGTAGACGTCAAACTCTCAGGTCACCCTCTACCTCAGCTGCAGGAAGGGTTATAGAACTGACCAACCGTTGCCAGAAGTCTAAATGTAGTTAACGTGCATTTGCGGTGGCAGGCCCAAACACGTGGAACTCTTTGTCCACAGTCATAAGAAACAGTGCATCAGAGACTTGATTTAAAAATAAACTAAAAACGCACCTTTCCATAAGTGAAAATAACAATTTTTAATTTTAAAAAACAAAGATAATTGTAGAAATATAAACAGTTGATGTGTAAAGCGCCCTTGAGGTGAAAGTTTTTACGAAAATGGCGCTATACAAATTATCCACTATTATTATTATAGTGGTTAGTTCACTTGCCTAGTGATTCAGATGTTTTTTGATGCCATATGAATACCACTTATGCATCTGTATTTTTAAAAGTGATATTATAAAAAAATTAAATCAATTTTCCCCCAACCAATAGATTGTTCATGGACGTGGAGTATACAACTGAAGTAAGCATAAACTAGGTGATAAATAATTCATGATATTGTACGTAGTAGTTCTGTGGTGGCCCTGTACAAATAAACACTGAACAGCCATGAAGTCCACCTGGTACTTGGAACCAGTCTGAGTAACCACTCACTCTTCTCCTGGACACATCTTCTCACACGCACTTCGGCACCGCCTTCAGTGAACGTCGTTTATCTCGAACTTTGCATAATATCTATAACATACAATTAAATTTCAATTATGTTTGTTCTCACACTCACACAAGTACCAGCCTCTATATTGGTAACATTTCATATACGCACCATTGAGATCGTCGAGATATAATTCATTGTTCTATTACAGTGGCAATATACAATAAGAGGAAGTTTTTAATATTCATTAATATAAATTAAATACTCGCTCTGACGCGATATTAATTACGATTATTTCCTTAGCCCTCTGAAATTGTAAACCTCAGATTGTTGGCCTGTTTGACTTTCGTGCACCATTGAAATCATTAAGACACAATTCATTATTCTATTATAATGTCAGCAAACTCTGCTGTCCCCAGATTGCATTATTTGGGAAATGAATATGCGAAGGTAGTCGACATTTTTTTTGTAAATTTAACTCTTTATAGGACTACATTATTACAATTGTTTGTGTCTCATCTCAATAGTGGCGAATAAATTGCTTCACTTCACATTTTTTTTATTTTTTTATTAACATGTTAATATTATATAATTTTTATTTATGTTTTGCACTTTAGATGAAATTTTCTATAATAAAATTATAAATACAAATAAAATAAATAAATATATTTCCGGGAGAAGCGAAGAGGTATAGGGCCCTCGAACCTCACCTATACATTCTTCTGATACATCATAAATACAATTTTCATACTGGTGATTCTTCTGAATCTATAATAATTAATCAACATCCGGCTCCTGTAGTTCCATCTCCGTGAACCTAGACAATATATCGTGAATAAAGTATATTGTTAGATATATACACGGTGAAATCTGTTAATATAAATGCGAACTAACTCAGTGACGTATGTTGTGGGTGGCAGATACAACACAGTGTAACACAGTGGCGGTAGAGCACAACACAGTGGTAGTGGTCCATAGTGCTAGCACTGGGTGCAGCTTCAATCCCGTCACTTCTCCACCCGGCTCCATCTAGACGATGGCTAGACTGGCAGGGTTCCACCTCATTCCTAATTTATAATCGCGTATAATATTATAACCTATATATTCAAATAAATTTATGATAAAACTGTAATTACTTATTTGGTCACGCACAACATTATCTTTATCCTTTATTACTCACTATAGACCAAGGTGAATACCTAAATATTTGAACACAAATGATAGTTTGAAATTACGGACATGAACTACTATTCACTCTTATTCCATAAATACTTAATATAAAAGCATACTAACGAAGTGTTAAGAACTGCTTATAAAAAAAAACCTATTTAAATTCAAAATTGAAAAAAATCCAGTATAACATATTTTAATAAGGACTACCTAACGGATAAGAGATGATTAAATTTAATATCATCACCAACCAGCAGGCACTAATTATGCAAATTGTGGTTGATTTAGTCAAAAAAAGCAGAGATTTTAAAATTATTTTTATCATTAAATTAATATACAAATTAACAGAATATTTGCCTAAGCACGTTACAAAATAATCTGAAGCGCTTCTTTAAAAATGGTCGTAAAAAAAAATTTTAAAGTAATAAATCAAATAATATCTAGAATTAAAAGTGAATGAACTATCTATTTTTCATTGTCTGAGTAAATTAGTAGCAGCCTTGCAATAATTCACCAGAGACAACTGAATTTGTAATTTTAATTAAAAAAAATCGTTTCTGGAATTGTTTCAATACCCTCAACTCGGGAGTATGCTAAGTACTTTAACGGAGCAAGTAAATTTCTCTATAAGAAAGACTTTTCGAAACTTTATAGCCCTAGACTTCATTCTGTGCCCCTGGTAAAATTCATAACTACGCAGTATAAGACCTTGCTCCTTCAGTCTTGGCAGTGTCTACCTTGACCAAACTTTACTGCCGGATCTCGTAGGATAATCTACTTTGGGGAGATTTAATTTGAATGGATAACCTCTTCAGCCCTTCTACCCCACTGGTGTACCAAACTATAAAGTGCGAGCTTTCTCCGTATTTTAAGCGAGCTTTGAGCAAAAGCAGTGCATATAAAGTATTGAGCGTTTAGCAAGTTAATTTGACTTAGCTTCGTAATCCTTTTCTTAGGATACTCAAGTCATACTAATTCTATCAACATCATGATTAAATGTATTATAAAGCAAAAGCATAAATAATATCATATAATTTTTTTGTCTTGACAAAAAAAAAGTACTAAAAATTATACAATTTTTATTGTACATTACTAAATTAATTAAATCTAGTACCTATGCCTATTTAAATTTTTGCATATAAATACCTCAATCTGCAAAGCAGCTAACTCCATTTTTCTAAAATGATCAAGACGAACAAAAAATTGTTTAATTTATTAATAAAAGGATTACGTAAATTCTAAAACACGCTTCGGTAGGTTGTTTATGCAGAAATAGGGTGGCTGAGAAATTTTATTGATATTTTAATTTATCTCATACTCACAGGGAATATTTGGAGTTAGCTGAATTTCTTTACCAAAATTGTAAAATATTATTGGGAGTTAGCTGATTTTCCATGATAATGTAGTGCAACTAATACGATTTCCGCGGACGTCCTCAATTTCTGGTACCATCAACACTCATATCAGGTCATCATTTAAGGTTTTTGCAAGAATCATTCTATGGTTTTTCAGCACGTAGTACTTATTTATTATTTTATAATACGTGATATCACGTGTTTTAAAATTGATGGGAAATTTTGGATTTTAATTTTGATTTATGATTAGAACAATAAAAGAGGAAAATAATGGCATCTAAAAATGGTTTATTGATCATGTGTGGAGTTAGCTGGTTTACATATTAAGGTATCGATATATAATTCATAGCACTAACTTATTGTGGCCAATCAACTTACATTTAGCTGCAACCAATACAAGAACTGCATTACCGTACTATTGTAATGGCGCAGGAACGGTTGCTCAGTTTAATTATATAAAATATAAAACTTCGGTAATAACTACGCAGATATCTCTGATGTATGGATAATAATATTACGTCAATACCAAAAAAAGTAACTGTCAGATCAGCAGAACTAATATAAAATCATTTCAAGTTTCAGTTATATACCTAGTCATTACTAAAAAATATTGTTATATGATGTTTTATTGTCTTTCTCTTTTATTATGTTTTTCACTGTTTCTTTATAAATTAAAGTATATTTATTGTTTTTTTCTTTTCAATAGTATTAAGTACCGTTTATATGTATATAAGAAAATAAATAAAGGTAAGGTTCCATTCTGATTTAACTTTTTTCATTCTATTCCATTATCTTTTTTGATCTCTCCGTCCATTTAGTCAAGATTTCATTATTATCACTCAATATATCAAGTATTATATGTGATACCGATGTATAAATATATATTTCATTATTATAAAAAATGATTTTTAACAAAAAAAATTCAGTCACAATTGATGTAGATTAGGAATCAAATTGCATGATTCATAATATATGTATCTAGTGACATACCTAGATAGAAGACACTACGCTTACAAGTAATCTATCACTTGCCTATTTTTATCAACGCAATTGATTAAGGATTAATTTATTGTCACTGTAAAATTATTCTTATATAAAAAAATATATAAAAATAAAAAAAGTATGAAACCTAATTATACTATGTACCTAAGTATTATTTGACAACCCTGATTTCTAAGATGAACATAATGTAAAGTATCGCCTCCTATAAACACATTTAGGGATTTCAGGGTTGTTGAAATTTGGGTATTTTCTGCCGGTAGTAAAATATAATGGAATATTTTATGGTCCATCAACGAAGAGATGCTGCGGTTTCATGTTGTTTCCATGATAAGGTGCTTCGTGTGTGTGAATAATTTAAGATAATTAAATTAAACGATGATTTCGGATCGGTTTTGAAAACGTTGCTTTTGCAAAACACAATCGCGTATTTAGAATCTTGTAAAACACACTAAAATTGTAAATAAATATTTTAACCTTATTTAAAAAATTTTGGTGTCCAAAAAAGTTGGTGCGATCTATTTCTCAATGCTTAAGTTACATTTGTGTTTGATTTTTGGTTCAATTATGAAAGTCGAATGAAAAATGGCTAATAGAAAAAAAACCACCGCGAAAAAGAATAAGAGGAAAAAAGAGGATAACACTGAAGTTCACTGTGTTCTTCTGATATCTCACAACATGACTATAACTTGTAATGTCTAGAATCTAAAGCAGACAAGTCCACTTTGCCTATTTTCGAGTAAAATGCAAAAATTCTTTGTACCGCAACTGTCACATTTGGAATCATATTGAACATGACCAGTAACGACAGATCACATGACAAAATACTGTCGTCTAATTGTCTGAAAACATATTTTTTTGGGTTTGAATTAATTATCTATTGGATATATCTGGAAATTCAGCAATGTTTGTCTAATTTCGATAGGATAGTATTTTAGACATAAATTTGCTTTATATTTGTACACACTCAACTCAAAAACTATAAAAACTGGACATATCTGATCTCACACTTATTCTTGTAATAGAATAATCATGTGCGTGGTTGACATTTCAAAAACAGGAGAAAAGGTATTAAATAATATTTTCCCCTTTAAAGATTGTATTATATTATAATACATTGGTCTCCCATCTATCTTATTATAATTATTAAGCATGTGATGGATTTATGAAAATACACTAATATTGTGAAGTTGCAATTTCGAAAAACAGTTCTGTGGCATTTTGTTTACAAATTAAATGAATCAATTGGAAAGGTTTTTCAGAAAAAATATACGTTTCGAAAAAATAATTTTGTAATAAAATATATTCTGTCAGACTACAATTATATTGTACAGAAAAATATATTTTTCTAAAGTGTGCACTGTAGATATTTTTATTATGATGGAAAATTTATAAGTTCAAAATTAGCCTTTTTGTACTAATTCACATATCAATGCAGTGATTTGCAGTAATATAAAGTTCCACAAACTCCCGCTATGCAGTGCATAGGGGTACATAACATCACCGATTGTAGTAGGTTTTATGCCATGTGTTTTACACATGTGCTGAATTATTGCCTGAACGGTACATTATGTTTTTAAATTATATATTAAATACGTCAAATACTGCTAAATTACCATTTGAATTTTATATAAAAAAATGTATTTGTTTGCATTAATTTATTAGTTAGGTTATATTATTACAAAACAATTTTTTTTTTTTAGTTAGTTCAATAGTGTCTTATCAATGTGTGCTATGAATGTTCATTGAACTATGGAAACACTGACCGTGGCCGCACAGGATCTAAAGCCAGTAAGTCTAAGTTGTTTTATTACATTACAAAATATTTTTTTTACCTGTGTTACAATACGTACAAATTTTTTTGGCGGACAATATTTATATCATAGATAATTTAGATTGATATTGAAAAATGTGTAGAATCAAATGTTGAGTTTTTCCTTAATTTTACCCCATCACGCTTGACTTATTTAACACCCTCAATCGATCACGGTCCGTTAGCCTTAACTACATCTATTAAACTAAATGCCAAAATTCATGTTTAGTGGGAGCTCGTAAATTTTACGTCAGTTTACATCCTAACTTTGTTTATGGACGGATGATAGTTAATTTGTTTTAGGATTAATCTACTGCTTAACGTTTTCACAATAAAACCGGGCTCAGCAAAGAAAGGGGGGTTATCTGCGAAGGTTAATGACACTATGTCATTTGCGTAACGTGAATAATTTTAAGTAAATCCTTAAAATAAAAATATTCTTAGCTAATTAGTATAATTTTTACATCATTATAACTGCATAGAATAAACAATTTATTTAAAATCTGTCAAAAAATAAAGATTTATATGCCAAAAAAATTTTTTTCGCCACTGGCTGCAAAATCAGATATATTTCAAATACTTGTGAAAATGTGTTTTTTTTTTACCAAATCCAGGAGCTACGATTTTTTAAAAAAATTATTACAAAATTACGGCGTAGGTTGGAAAGTATATTTAAAAAGTTTTTTTTTTCACAAATCTTCGTTTTTTGTATGTATTTTGATTAGAAGTACGGAATATAAATGAATGTTTGTTTGTCCCGAATGCGTTCCTATACCGTTCATCTGATTGCGATGAAACTTTGGTGAGTTGTTGTGCACACGCCCACAAAGCTTTCTGAATTAGTAAAACCATTTTACAATAGATAGCGCGCAATTCGTTTCAACAAATGTGTGTATTTCATGTAGTTTATTACCATGAAGCTCTGGTGAGTTTCTGTGCGCACGCCTGCGAAGGTTTCTGAATTAGTACAACCATGAGAAAGTTCGCCGATGAAAGCGATCTGCACGCCACGGCTATCAGTTTCATGGCAAATCATACGTCGTGAAATGTGAAATTCGGACACGTTGATTGAATATTTTTAGGATTCTGTGTGGCGAATTTTCGCTTTTTATCGCTTTTTCGCATAATTATCGCTTTTTCTGACGACTTCTCTCAATTTAACAAATGTATGTATTTCATATAGTTTAGCAACAGTTCGTGAGCGTTCGGTATGAACTGTAGGCACCTTAGATACGTCATATTTACTGAGGTGTCAAAAAGAACAATCCATTTTTATATAATTTATAAATATTTTCATCCATTTTATAAATATTTGCATCCAGTCACGGATTGGTTTAACAAGCTATTTGTAATCTGTGATTGGTTTTGCGTCCAGTCGTGAATTGGTTAAACTAAACAAGCTATTTGTGATTTGTGATTGGTTCTTGCTGAGATAGCTGGCCAATCACTGGAATGGCTTGGACGGAGTTGTTTTTGACTTATAGTTACGTTTGATATGCGCTTTGGTTATGTCAAACAATCGCGGAGTATTCTGAACAATTATCAAGTGAATTTGTAAAAATCATCACAAAACATTACTTTGGCTGTCAAATCAATTATGAAACTCTGCAGTTTCCGGTGCAACTCGCATTTGCAATGACTATCAACAAAGCACAGGGATAATCGCTACAAGCTTGTGGACCAAATTTGGAAAATCTACACTTCTCACATGGACAGCTGTATGTGGCCTGCTCACGCATTGGAAAACCTTCTGATTTACTCGTATACGCACCAGACGGAAAAACAATAAATATTGTGTATCCAAAAGCACTTCAATAATCAGAATTAAAATACAAACATTTTCTTTCTTTGAATGGGATTGCAATGCATGCCGGGTACTCGCTAGTACGATATATAATATAGAAACAGTTTATAACGGAGGATAGTTACGGGGTCGACTTGTCATGATCAAGACATCAATCAATGATTTATTGTTGACGGCAGATATCTCATAATACATCAGTGAATTTTCCTTTTTATTTAATACGTGCCACTTTATATTTTGTAGTAAATGTTTTTGCTAATAAAATAGGACCTTGACCCCCGACCATTTGATCACTATCCTAACCACTAGACCACAAACACGTAAAATATAGGTATTTAAATAATACGTATCACACAATATTGATGTAGGTATTTTATATAATATTTACAAGAATAATTCACGTAACTTTTGTCACACTGTTAATCGGCTAACTCTGCACACTGTTACACCGCTGGGTAGGCAAAATACACAAACAATATATTAATCTTGTTTATTACGCAAAATTTTGTAATGTTTATGTAAGCACATATTAAATACCCATCGCTTAGCAAGTTTTTGGAGCGTAAATATAAATTTAATCTTACACATTTTGAATTACGTAATGAATAATTAATAGTAAGAAGTCCTAAAAAACACATTGCAAAAATATACTATTTCAAAGTTAAGTTAATTATTTTCCAAATGTGATATTATACGTATATAATTTTTTAATGACGTAAAATAAAGGGACTTGAAGCATTTGAGATAAAGATCTACAAGATAATGCTCAAAATAAGCTGAATCTGATCTGATCTTATGGTTCGGATGAACTTAGAATAATAAGTATTTAAAATATTATATAAAATATTATATAAAGTATAATCCGAAAGCTTCAATATCTCGGATATGTGATGAGAGGTCCAGAAAAGTTCAAGATCTTGCACCTCATAATGCAGGGAAAGAGTGCTGGAAGTTGAGGCTCTGAAAAAAGAAGGATATCATGGATGAAGAACCTAAGGCGATCGTTTGGCCAGCTTACTGTAGAGCTTTTCCGGGCCGCAGTAAACAGTAGAGGAACGAAGGGAACGGGGTAGATGATGATGATGATGATACAAAGTTCATGCAGGTCATCATCAACATTAGCTCCACTACTGGATGTAGGTCTCTCCTAAGGTACGTCAATTTTATCAGTCTTCATCCCTCTTCATCCATCTGTTGCCCATTACTTTTCTAATGCTCGAGCTTGCAGATGGCCAACACTTTTTCTTCCAATGCGAGGTCTTTATTTCAAAACCTTCATCCCCATCTTCTCTTCGGCAAATATGTCCAGCCTTTGACCGCTTGAGCATGCAGATCTTTTGGGCAACTATTAAGTTGTTAATAATATTGACGGTAATGTTTCACTGGGCTGCCTGCAGATACTTATGTTAATATTTACGAATATTTTTTGATTTATAAAAAATTACGAATTTGGGAACTTCAAAATATGACATTTTACATTATTTATTACAGTGGTGTAACTCCTATACCATCTGGAGCACCAAAATAATTTAAAAGTTGTAAGTGCGTTTGTGAAAATGCTCTGATTTTATAAGAAGTTGCATGGAAAAGTAAGCGAGACCGCCATAACTTGCGACAGACATATATCTCAATTTTTGTTGGTAAACACTCGAAAAGCTTGATTATTCCTATACGCTATAATATTCACAAATATATATGATATGTACGTTAAATTTGATACAAAATATTAAACATTTTAACATCACGTGACTTAAACCGATTTAATTACGAAATGTTAACCAAATAATATTGTGTACCATGTAATATAAATGAAACAAAATAACAATTTGTATTATTTATTATGTTGCCACTAAACTATTTATAAACCGTAGTGGCCTAAACAGACAAAGTGTTTTGTTCACGTACAACGTGAAATTACTATATAAGTCAAACAAGTAAATATGAATATACGTCATATTGCTAGCGTTACTCGAAATTGTACATATTTTGTACAATATTATAAAGTTGTTCGACCTCAAACTATTGTTTATTAAATTATCTATTAAACAAAAATAAATACAAGATAATATATTTATGTAATAATATTTTAAAAGCTTTCTGTTGTATTGATAATTTTTCGTTTAATTATGGTGTTCAATATTATATTAAATACTTTGGACTACCGCTCATTTATTTTAATCATTATTATTTTGGATGTGAATATATAACAGTATATTTGCTTGAAGACTTTAGTAGCTGTATCTCCTTAATCATTATTTCAAATAATTTTTTTTATAATAAATAAAAAAATGTTAAATTTTATTTCTTTATTGAATTCTCTCGTTTAATCCATCCGAAGCCACGCAGCAACAAAGGTCTAAAACTAAGATCAGTACTTGCATTAGATTGCATAAGATTAATATTATTATATTTATTAATATTTCACTTCTGATACCTAATCAATGTTTGGACTTTATAACTATCCAACGATCGGCGGTCGCCGTGTGCGTCATTCGAACGCGACATATGGTCTTGTTCATTACCTACCCATTACCCCCTTCTCCTATACCAGAACACGATATTTTCCTGTTATGTGTTCTCTTTGGTTTTTTGGATGAGTTGAAGTTGAACTTTTGAACTGATAGATATCGTTTTACAATTGGGTGCATTAACTGCTGCCAAGTTCGTCCTACCGTGTGGGAACGAATTGTTGGTTTGTGAAGTATCATCTTGCTAAGGAGCATAAAGTTTCAGCTCCATAAGGATGGAGCTGAAACTATTTATGTGTAATCGGTTTCTCGCTACCATGTGAACCGATTAGTGCTTCCATCTTGTTATTGCTCATGGTGTTTGTTAATAATTCGCACTATCACCGAAGTGTATATTCAAGAATGCTTCATGCGGAACAACAGAGTGCGTGTTTTGGAGCTAGAAGACTTGTGGATCCAGTGAAATAAGATCCAGATACCGAAAAGAGTATTTTATAAGTGGATCGTGTTTTCTGGTTCTGGGTGGTTCATAAGGCGCCCGTTGTCCCCTATTTCTGTCTCTCTCCCAAATTGCTTTCACTCTTCCTGCATTCCTTATTTAACCACCTCCATATTTAGACAATAGATATGATAACAACTATGTTACAGCTATTAAAACTAGCACAAGTATTTTTTTTTTCTTATTTAAAATTACACATTCCTCACGGTAACACAAGTTGATATTATGGCCGCGTATAGGGACTTTCTATCACGATAAGCTGAGGGTTATTCTGATTGACTTCTATGTATGTTTTACTGATGATGTAAAGAGACATATATTAAAGTTCCAAGATTGCATTTTTTGTAGTAGAAATATGCTGAATGATAAGCGATTAGCGACAAGGATATTTCAATAATGTTTAGAAGCCATGTTAATTTAATACAATAAAAAAATATTAAAATTAATATTTAGCTCGCACCAATGCAACTAAATTGACAAGATATAATGACTTACAAATAATTCAGATATTAATATAACATAAAAAGTTTCGAATTTTATCAATTTTTAAGTTTCACCTATTCAAGCACCTGACGTCACGCATTATTTTACTGCTGCTAAGAACTACAAGATCATTATACTAGATTTCAATTTCATCGATTGGATAATAAGTATAGGAAAAAAGTAAATACGTACAATATAAAATGATAAAACTAGAAATTTTTTTGTATACGTCAATACAGCCAGATCTTAAATTTCTCATCCCTTTGATTTTATTTATTATTTATTTTATTACTAACTATGTAATCCTATGTAAAAATTTGTTTGGAATGTGCCCGTCTCACTGGAGAAATTCTATGTCGAGACGGGCATAGTTTACAAGCAATTTTTCAATCAATTAGAATTACAAATAGATAGAGTTACATTTATTACTATATAAAAGGTGTATATGAAGAACAATTTTAAAATAGACTTAATTTTTGGATCACTTTGTACCAATAATTAATATAAGTATTAGTCAATATGTTTGAGTGAGTGCACCAATACTGGCTCTACCCATATTACGAATCCAAGTTTTAATATATAGTTTCATGTTTTTGGGACAATTCAATTGATTTAAGTCTTTTAGCATTCTATTTAATAGTTTAGGTCCAAAAAAGTAGTTCCTTTGACCATATGTAGTATGTGCTCTTGGGGTTTGTAGATTATTTGTATTTGTCCGTAAATTGATTGATAAATACTTAATTAAGTTATTCGTTAAGTTTAACAAAATGCATAATAAATAAAAACTTCGCCAATATTTCTACCGTAAAATAAATTAATTTAACTACTCTCATGAATTTTTAGGCATTCATTATAATTTTAATTAAAAAATATATATTGATCATATTTATGTAGAATTTTATTACAGAAATAATATTTTTGTTTGATTTAGCTTTGACAAGTAAGGGCAGAAGTATGTGGCGTTCTATCCTCTATCTCTATTCTCGAAGATAACTGTAAAAATGATGCACAATGAAAATGAAAGTCCTAAATTATAAAAAAGATAAGTAGGATCAAATAAAATCTTTGATAAATGGAATCTCAAATGAAAAATATTTTTGTTCAACAAGAAAAATATTCTAAAAAAACTTCACGTTCAATGTTTTTAATAAACACATTTATACATCCCTTGTTAATGAGTTCGCCCAAGGAAGGGAGGCAGGATTAATTAAATCCCTTAAAAAAGCGGAATGAAATCCGAATACACTTATTCAGAAACGCACAAATGGTAACCATTTATTTACGGGTGGTGATAAAAAGCCCAGAAACATTTATCCTTGTCCACCGTACAGCCCCCGGACCCCGTACACTCCCGCCGCGCCCCTGGCCAGGGCGGGGGTGCGGAATTAGGTTGGAGGGATGTTACGGCTACATGTATTTATGTTTCAGGAATTTTTTTATAGGGCACTCGCATAGGAGACGTTGTTTTGGGTCAAGATTTTTTTAATGTTGTGTTTGAACAATTTTTGGTCGTGTTTTGAGAGGTAAAGCGTAACAATTACACACAAAAACACCCTGGCTAAAAACAAAATTACGATTTCTACGCAGAAAATGGAAATATATAAATGATGAATAAAAAATATTATAGATTTGGTTTTAGCAGTACATTTTGTAGACTAATTAAATAGTTTCAAATAAAATCATACACATATCCAATAGTACTGTGGTAAATACTATAGAAATTATTTAACTACTAGAGGTTTGATTTCATGGATATATAGGATGTCTTGGAATGCCAGGGAGTAAGGGATCGCAGCAATGGACCAGCGCGCAGCGCTCGATGGCATTATGCTCTTGTACCAGATGCCACCGCTCAACTAAACTAGATCACCACCCCATAGCGTGCACTAAGGGCCGGTTGTGTGATCAGTAGTTACTTTTTACCAAAGTAAAAAAAAATTACGAAAACGGGTTTAATCGTTGGTAAAAAAATATTTACTTCTCAAAAGTACTGATTAAACTGATTTACTCTCCAATATCCGATAGTGAAAACGAGAATCGATGATTAAATATAGCGGACTTCTCACTGTTGTTCACTTCAGCTGTTTCAAAAGTCATTTGTCACATTGATATTTTGAAAGTTGCAGTATACGATAATTGATAATTTAATATTCCGCTGTTTTAGTGATGAGAGTTCATTCGATGATGATCACGTTGTTTAATATGCATTAGCACATAATCCGAAAAAAATGTTGACACCGAAGTGGCAGGTCTCGAACGCAGGAACGAATTAAGTCATAGGTAAAGCAGAAAACATAGAACGTTTCATGTCTTGCCACAATGAGAGGCTAGATTATTTTTGACCATATTTAACTGAAGTAGATTTGATGTGTTAACAACCCGCCTATAATTTGTAATACCGCCGTTAGTAAAATTCACTATAGTGATATGATTCACTTACTATGATAAAAATTTAATACTATTTACATGAAACCGGCCCTTAAAGCATCAGCCAAAATTTTTCAAATTACATGAATCGAATCCTTGACATTTTGATTTCTAGCCGAATGTTTTATTTATAAACCAAACAGTACATATTTTTTCAGTTAAAAGTAGCATGTTAAAAAAAAGTATTTAAATAATATAAAAAAATAACTTGTGGATGTCTATCACTTCCACAGTCATCATCAGAACGCACCTTGCATTTACCGGTGCGTAATATCAGAGCTCCTAAGAGCTGTATAAACACACCCGGTATCGACGCCACAATAAGCATGCGACAATAATTACGCGAGGTCGACTCGTCGCCGTCTTTCAGATAACATCTACAGAAAACGCTCACCTGTATAGTATTTTCATTGTACGGCTATTGTATATCTCTAAACTGTAACTGTTCTTAACAATAAATCCAGTGACACGTTTTCTTAACCTGCTCTCATTCGCGATCTTTAAACGAACATGTGAGGAATGGGTGATTAATAACGCACTCACTACTCACACCCCAGCTTATCCTTCTGATTTATTTGCCATACGCCCAAATAAACAGCAAAGATTAATCCGAAAAATTCAAATTCTTAAGAGCATAAACACAAACAAAACTGGTAATGAAATTCAATTCGCCGGTCAAAATTTTCCCATAACGAGACAGAAGTAACCTTAAAATATACATTAAAAAAATTACCGAGAACACATTATTATTGTGAAGTTGCAGTTTTTCAGAACATATTTCTGTGATGAAATAAAATGTATCAATTAAAAAGATACATAGAAAATAAATTTTATCGATTTTCCCCACATAGAAAAAGTTCCTGGTTCCTGGTGGCGACAAAATATTTTTTTGATATATTTATTTTATCTGAATAAGTTGAATTAATGTTTCCAATTTAAATAAAATACAGTAATTAATTTAATTTTAACGTCTCCTATCGGGTTTTACTCAAAGATTCTCCAGAATATGAAGTAGATTGCTTTTAAAAATGTTTGTGTTTTAAAGATGTATCAATTTGAAAATGCAGCGTATAGGTTGGAAAATTTGTCGTTAACTTACTATATTGTCATAGTGTAATTTTCACCGCATTTCTTAGGATAGGAATCGTTCCCGCTTCGAATCCCGGTGGCAACAAATTGATTTTATCTGTATATCTTACGAATTGATACATTTAATTTGAATTAAAAATATATACAAAAGTTTGAAAAGTAAATAGAAACATGAAAGGTAAAAAATAATTCTGGTCACACTAGTCTGATCTCAGAGCAAAACATAGCACCTACAGACATAACGCAGGTAACATTCTGACAATGATTACATCCCTTCCGCTGTGGACAACATTATTATGTTACATGTGACAGATACCTAGTACCTAGGTTTCTCGCTTAAAACAAAACGTGAGCGGGTGAGAACGGTTTACTGACTCTTTGTGAAATAAGTTTAAAATAACTGAAAAATATAAATTCGTTGTACCAGGATAGATTTATTTATTTTTAAGATTAGCAAAATTAACTTTGTGGTTAAAATCTTTAATTTTAAATTGTTAAATTTGTTTTATTAACCATTTAATGAATTAAAAATACATCTACCGATTTATAAAATATCATTTTCTTCTTCAAGATGTCATTAACTAATCAAAAACATATGTTATTGTTTCTGTAACAAAATAGATTAAAAAAAACAATAATTATTTAAAAAATAAATTTAGTACCTAAGTTAAATTTTTACTTGATACAAAATTACTAGAAATTTTATACTTAAATTTAGTTGGTTGTTTATAAATTTTTAATTAGTTTTACACGCTTTATTTGTCTCCAACGATTCCAAATTATTTAATTTATGACAACACCGCAAAATAGACAACCCCAATTTTTTATCAAAACCATGACCATTCTCTAGCAAATGATTAGAAAATTCTGAAAACCCACTTTACTCTTATATTAAAATTTCGAGCTGTTTTACCAATGTAAAATGCACCATAATCCTTATAACTAAGTATATAGACAACGGAACTATTAAATTTTTTATCATATTTGTCTTTAAAATTTGAGTAAATGTCCTGTATTATTATTTGTATAAAATGGCGGTCTAATATTTTGCGGTAGGTGTTAAGATATTTGATTCCAAAATTTATTTATGAATTTCCAACCCTAATAATTATTATTATAATTATGTTTTTTTTTTTATAACTTATATAAAGATTGACAAATATACTCTTTAATTAATTTTTTTAAATAGTGTCTATTTTTATTAACTGCTTTTTTAAAATTGTATTCAATTTAATATGAAAATTGGATTTTGGCATAGAAGTATTGACTAAACGATGTATCATGAAGTGGAAATCTGAATGCTTGTGTGATAATGGATGATTAGATTCACTATTTATGATCATATCTCTAAAAGTTGGTTGTCTAAAAATTTTGAATTCAATTTTATTATTATTTTTAATCAATATTAAATCCAAAAAATTTAGGGGCGAATTATTTTCTATTTCTAATGTAAATTGTATTTTACTATTAAATTAATTATTGAGATTTAAAAATGTTGTTAGTTGACGTTGTGAACCTGATCACCAAATACATAATATATCATCCACAATTTTTTTCAAATTATTATTTTTTTTAAATAGATTCTGTTAAAAAAACAATAATATATGATTTCCTGAAGAAGAAAATGATATTCATTAAGTAGTTAATAAAAAAAAGTTAACAATTTAAAATAATATATTTATTTGTCAAAATAGTAATTTGAACATATTTACGTGATGAAATGCTAACCGTGGTTTTTAGTTTTGCTTGTATTTTTTTGATTGTGTATAAACATGTTTTATTTTAAATTATTTTCTTTATGGTAAATCTATCTATGCGCTCGGAGAAAATGTAAATTTGTAACAAAAAATTGAATAGATTTTTTGTATCTTCCAAAACAAGTTGTATATATTTAGATTTTCTTGATTTTACCAGTGAAGAGTACTAATACGCTTTTACCACTATAATTTAATATCTTTATAGAAGAGGCGAGCACAGAAATTCTAGGAAATATGAAAGACATAAAAGCCAATAGAGAAAGCATTCGTTGAATGAAAATTGTGAATGTACTTATGTAAAATAATATCTAAGAACGAACTACAAGAAATTATAAATAAAATGAACGCAATATTTCTCTGCTTTAAGAAGTAAATAAATAAAAGTTAAATATAAATGTTTGTTGAGATAAAGGCCAACACTATTCTTACCTACTTACTTACTATCACGCCGTTTCCCCGCGAGGGTAAGCAGAGAGGATAGAGCGCCATACTCTTCTGTCCTGACATACAATTATCGCCTCGTCCATATTCATACATCTTTTCATACAAGCTCGCCGATTGTTGAAGCTTCTAACAGAATCATCCTCCATTGTCTGGTTTACCTGGTCGTGCCAAGTTTTCCGGCGGACGTCCTCTATTTCTGGTGCCATCAACACTTGCTTCATATATTTTTCTTACCATTCTCTCCTCATTCATTCGATCCATATGACCAAACCACCTAAGTGATCCTTTCTTAATCTTACTCACTATACTAACACGAGCTTTACATTCTTTCCTTATTTCTTCATTATTTACTCTGTCATAAATAGATTTACCACACATACGTCTAAGTTATCTCATTTCCATTGCATTCAGTTTACTTTCAATCCTCTTCTGCCAGCTCCAGGTCTCACTTCCGTACGCCAGCACTATTCAAACTAAGATAAAATTAAACAACATAAACTCAAAAAATTAAGCAACGACACAAAGGAATTTCTATACTTAGTAGCATTATATATCAAAATGGTAGAAGCAAACAAGAAGGGCACATATGGTTCTTAAAAAAATAATATTAAATACCCTGATTTCAAATATGAAAAAAAAAACTTTAAATTTAAAAAATATCACCACAATAATTTATGATATTGAAAACACTTTATCTACGGTTAACTTACAATTTTTTTTTAAAATGGCGTGGTTTTCTATAAACTATGGTATCCCACATTAAAATAATCAAAAATTACCATTGAGTCAAAAAAAATATAAAAATAATTTCACTTCAAAGTTTCGTGAAAAATGATAATATAAAAATAATAATAATACCAAACCATAACCAAAAAAAAAAATTAACATACACCATCATCAATATGTATAGGTTTCATCGGATTGTATAATTAATCTATCTAACCTAACTTAACCAAACCGATTTGACCAATTTAACCCAAATATTATACATATTAAATTTTAACTATTTTGTAAAAAAATCTTAGAATTTAGTATGCATTTATAATGTATGTTAGCGTTGTTTAAAATCAATTTAATTCTATTAAGTTTTTTGTGTTTGACCTGTTGCCTCGTACATACTTTTAATTCGCTATTTACCTGATTTTTAATCTGCGTATATCCTTCCTTTCTTTACCTATCTATCCCTAAGCACAAGGAAGAAATGAAATGTCGCAGTGATTAAAAATTTATCAATTGCAGCAAGCTTAGTGCGCTTCAAACTTTCTATGGAAACTGCCGTCGCTTCATTCCGCTAACGCTTATTATTAATAATCTTATATAATATAATATATAATACCTTATACAATAATTATATTATATAATACGCGCCGCGATGCTTGTTACTTGTAGTGGAAAGGAATTTATGAATGAGCCAGCATCCAACAGACGAAAAGTAAGTAGCTTACTTTCTTCCTTATATTTCTATCAACGTATCTGACTTGTCTATGGTTTGATCATACCAGGTCTTTCACGGACGCTATAAACACTCGCTTCATATTTTCTTCTCACACATTTTAAATTCTGTCGACTTTCCCTATGAATACATCTACATTCATTATTTATTTCTTCCCTCTTTATTTGCCTGAACAACCGCTTTTCCACATATTAGTACTTATTTATTGAATTGTAATTTTAAAGATTAACTGACTTAAATAATTTTACTGGTAATACTTTTTTCTAAACACGATTTGATATTTTAATACTAATTAAATGTATCAACAAGAAAGATGTACAGAAAAAATCAATTTATCGAAAAAAAATTTAATTAAATAAAAAAATATTTTTTCGATAAATTGATTTTTTCTGTATATTTTTCTAGTTGATACAATTAATTTGTTTTTAAATACAAATTAAATGTATTGATTAGAAAGATATGCATATAAAATCAATTTTATTAAAAAATATTGTTGTTGCTACCGGGATACGAATCTGGATCACTTCTCGGCGTATATATATATTTCTAATTAATAGATATAATTTGTATTTAACCCTTCCATAGCCATGCTGTAATACAGGTCTACCGCCCAAATTAAACCTATATATTTCCGTAAATACACGCAACACAAAATTCATATTTTAAATTTTAAAAATCTTTTACGCTTAAAAATGACTAATGATTGTAGGATTAAATTTATAACCAATTATGTGAAAGTAATTATTTTTCAATTCAATACCATGTAAAATTGCTACGTTGGAAAAAAAATTGTATTAGCAGTAAAACGGAAAAAGATCACATTTCATTTCACAGTGAAAATACAAACAAACATACGATATAATTATGTATCATTCTCACTAATTAAATGAATAATGATAAGAATGAATGTCGTATTGTATAGAACTTGTGTGAATAAATGCTACGAATAATATATATTTTTTCACTTTTATTGCTCGATATTTAGAGTAAATGTACGGCATTAACTATTTTATAGCTATTTAAGCTCGTAAAAGCATTTTTTATCATTAAAAATGTTAAAAAAAACTATAAATGCTCAACGGTAACACGAGTTGACAACATGGTAGCTTACGGATATTTTCTATCACGGTATGGTAAAGTTTAAAAAAATATCAGACTTATGTTCTAAATAATTACAACTTCACAATGAGAATGTGTTCTCCTTAATAATTAGTTTGTATTAAAATACCACAGGACTAACTACGAGTTGCATTTTTTAAATACGTAAGTACCGTTGTCGGATATTCCTGGTGTAGCGCTGCGGTTGCGATGTTGGGCATGCTTAATGGTTTTCTTCAACTGTTAACTCACCACATGCAACATTAAATATATTCATATAGTGATATATCTTGTAGCGAGTGGTTGAAATGTTAAAGACAATAGATCAACTCGCCAACTGTAAGATACGGTCCGTGATTCGTTTCTTCAATAGACGAAACATGAAACCAGCTGACATTCATTGCCAAATATGTCCTGATTTGGCACAAAGTGATTACCATACTTTTATTCATCTGAAGCAGTTCTTCGGTGGCAAGCGTTTTGATGACGATGATGAACTCAAAGACATGGTTTTCATCCCAGGCAGCTCATTTGATGACGAAGGTATACAAAAATTGGCGCCCTGTTATGACAAGTGCCTTATGGTGGTGTTGACGCAAGTCAAGTACACTATGTGCATTCCGTCTTTCCCATAACTTTAATATATCTTTTCCGCTCTGGCCAACTATTACTTTCGCCAACGTGGGACCAGATTGCATTTCGGAGCGAACCTGTCAATAGGCTTTTTTTGTGGATCGAAAGTCTCGCCATGCGTAAAAATCCGGAACACGAAAGAGCGTTTTTCTACAACATCCTGAAGTGCAGTGATATCTCCGTGTTTCAACACAAAAGTAAAAGTCAACTCCAGGTGTAAATTGTCGTCCAACCCAGGACTGAGATCGGAGATCCATCTGTCATTACTCCTTTCTTGCTCCAATACGGGTTGCGTCAACTAAACGGTAATTTAAATCGATACAGTCCACGGAATCTATTCCTAATAGGTGGCGACTATATTGAGAAGCAGTTTAAGGTATGTAGCGTCCGAAGAAAGTAAAGTGTTGTAAAAATGATGTGTTTCTCTAAAAAAAATTCGGTACTAATTTATAAAACGCGCCACGTATGTTTTGAAAAATCCGAAACTTTTCAATAATAATGTCTTCTACTTAAAAACGATTTGATATTGATTTAAAAAGTAAATTAAATACATATTAAATAATACGTAGAATCCACGAAACTTATTTGATTATAATAAAGTATGCTTACAATTTTCTTTGCGTAAATACGTGTTAAGTTTTTTCAAATTAATAAACTCCGATTATATTATCAGACACGTGTAAGATTATTCCCAAAGTAGCACAGCCTCCGAAGGTTCTTTGTTATAAAAGCCCAACTTTGTTACCGAGAAGTTCTTTCATGTTTCCTTTGAACGTTTGTGAGCAAAAATAATGAAAGTATATTAAAGTAATATTATGTAGTTAATACCGAAAATAATTTACTTCAGTTGAATAGAACGCTAATCATATTACATGCGTAGTATTATTTTAATTAACTTTTGACTTGCCTGTGGGACAAAACAATTATTTTCTTTTCAAAAATAATTTATTTTATTAGTTTCCATCCCTTGTGAGACTTAATCTCGTATTAATCAAGGGGAATTAATAAAGTGACGGGATGACAAAAATACATGACGTAGGCCTGAAACATAAATGCTGCATGGCTAAAAAAATACATGTTGTGGGATTGAAAAAATACATTTCATAGGGTTTATATGGAACTAAAAAAATACGTCACGTGAGACTAAAATAGCACATGTAGTAAGACTGAAAAAAACATGTTGTGGGATTGAAAAAATACATTTCATGGGGTTTATATGGAACTAAAAAAATACGTCACGTGAGACTAAAATAGCACATGTAGTAAGACTGAAAAAAACATGTTGTGTGATTGAAAAAAAACCATGTTTTGATGCTGAAAAATTATATGTTGCAGGGTTGAAAGAAGACATTATGTGAAATTGAAAAATTCATGGTGGGTGGAGATTAAAAACACATTACGTGGAGTTATAATAATCATGTTGTGGGGCTTAAAAATACCTACGTCATGTGAGACTGAAAAAATACACGTCGTGGGGATAAAAAATATTTGACTTGTAGCTCATCAAATATCTAATGAGAGCATGATTTGGGCGAAAAATAAATGATATACTTGTGAAAAGAAAAAAAAGAAAAATTAATAGTTATGTGGTAAGTAGACAAGATGTTGTAAATTATGAATACACTAATGGTTATAATGAATACTAGCAGGTAGTTATGAACACTGGACTGATGACCATTACGTGGTCAGGGTCTCAAAGGCTGTCGCTGATTGCTTGCTGCTAGGCCCTGCTGGTGGATATTGTCGTCACTACGCAGCCTTTGATGACCGCTACGCGGCAGGGTCTCAGTAGAATCTATATTTCAATGATAGATATTTCACCAAAACAAACCACACGTAAATAAAATGTTAATGATAGTAAAATTATTCCACCTTGGTGTCAAAAATGACATCTATTTGACGTATAAGAATCGCAGATAGGCAATAATAAACTCAAAAATCTTATTATATGTACATTTAAGTAAATATGAATGGCGTTCCCACTCAATCTAGTACATATTATTTTTTTTAGTTATCATGAATTATTTCCACGCAGATATTGACAAATATTAGATTGCAATCATAACCAATAATTATTCACAGCAGTTTTAATTTTTAAATGTAATGTAATTTACAATAAAAGAGAAAACAATTTTTTGAAAAAACTGAGATAATGTTTAAATAAATAATTATTTAACACATTAATATGTCAGTGTCGCATCACTCTTTGACAGTGCGTTCATAGTCAAAATTCATACGATTTTGCAATGTTTTGATTTACAATGTACACTTCATTTTAAATTGAATATATGTATATTTACGTTCTGTTATTGAATATATACGAGAGAAAACATCGTTCGTTTGGCGTCTCACAGACCTGATCATCATGCATCATATAACCATAAACGTCATAGACGTTCATAAAGCGATAGAAAATTTTGTATTGTGTGGTTAATTATGAATGGTGATGAACATAATTTTAAAATGTGGACATGACAGGGTAAAGATATGGACGTAAGGTATGATACGATTGTGGAAGTAATGATGATGAGTAATAAAAAATATAGCATTAATTATTAAGGAGAATACATTCTTATTGTGAAGTTGCAATTATTCAGAACATAGGTCTGTGATGTTTTAAATACTAATTTAATGTATTAAATTTATTGTAACATATAGATTCGAGAATTTGTCACGAAAGATACTGGCGATGTAGCATATTTGGTAATGCACCTGCCTGGATTGGAAAAAGAGATCCACGTTCGATCCGGTAGCGCAAAAACAATAGTTTACGATCAAATTAATTTACGTGTATATCTTTATAATTAATACAATAAATTATTATTTAAAATATATAGCATTTAAATATAAGAAATAGGCATAATTGCCATCACTATTTGATATGGGCAGTAATTCTAGTAATTGTACATCATACATTATCATTTAATATTTAATTTTTCATAATGAATGTTAATCATATCTAAAAGTATTGGTTTCACGAATTTCAAAAAGATGTTTAATATTATTATCGCTTCAAGCCATCCGAATGGGGATGATTTTATATAAGTGAATTTACCATTATACCAGTTAAAAGAGGTTTTGGAGGTTAATGTTTATATGCGGGTCACCAATTATGTACGAATACATATGGTTGTGTAAATAATGAGCTGCTTCTAAACTCAGCTAATCATTCGTCTCGATTATTGTATATAATGAAGTAGGTATAATAACAGTGACGGAGCAATTGAATTAAAACACTAATAATTTATATACTTTTCAAAGGTTACTAGGCTAAGTGAATCGAAATGCTAAGCTTACGCGCTATCGTCTCAGGAGGCGAAAGAAGAGTGAAGGTGCTAGACCTCCATCCTGTTTTTAATATCTACCTCCAGTCCCCCAGTGGTGGTTAGGTACTGTATTCCGACGATCGTAAAGAAATATAAAATATGTTTTTAAGGTTCCTAGCCTTTCTTTAAAATTTATCTATCCTACTTTCACTATACAGACATTAAATTTAGTGCCACCGGACTGGATGATTTTCAATAATAAAATATGTATAAATGTAATTTCAAAAAATTATTACATTTTTTAAATTGATAAATGCATTTAAAATTTTCGTAACACCCACACTTGCATGACAATTATTTTTTTGGTCTTTTAAATTAAAGAAATGCTTTTTATATTATCTTTGAATTGTGTACATTATGAGATCTAGTTGTATTTCACAATTGATTGAAAGAAGTTTGATATATTTTTAAATTGAGAGCAGAGCTTTTGAAAGAAACAAGGAAAATGATACTTGAAGTTCGATATTGCGAATTAGTGTCTTTCAATAGGATCGGTATTACATTAGCAAGCTAGATTTTCCAAACATTTTCAATGTAGTGAAATTTGTTTCTCGAATTTTTTTTTTGGTGCATAGGGGAAAAATAACTTAATTAAAATTTGATTAAAGTAGTTTTGGATTTGTGATTCAAAGTCTATTATTTAGACTGATGTGGACTGTTTATTTAAAGTTAACGGAAGTTGTGTTTTAAGATATCTTTTCAGTTTAACGTAAAACTTCTGTTAAAACGTGTAGTTAATAATAACGTAAAAATTCTATACTATTTTATCAGCCATAGAATATAATTTATATGTTACATAAATTTCACATGATTTTACTGAATGCAATTTCTAAATAAAAATATAATTATTAATTTATTAACTAATTTTACAATAAATTATAGATAACTGGTTGCCGATGAACTAAGTGCGCTTGCATTCAGTCAGATTCTAAATTTTCAATTAAATTGTTAAATAATAGTAATTTTGATATTATTCCGTATTAATAGAACATATTTTTGGTGTATCTTGAGAATCGGCCACGACCTTTTGACACCTTTCGCGTTAAAATTCTCACCCATCCTTTTTCCTTACTGTTTGTCTTCAGTGTCACCTTGACGTCAGCAGACGTCAACTGGAACGAAATTTGTTCGATCTAGATATCGCGAGAGTATTAGCAGTGTGGAGTTATTCAACTTCGGTGCATGTATTGTGATCCTGTGATTTGTGCACAGTGATTATTGTGTGAGCCGTGCTCTACGTTTTCTTTTCAGATATTATAAAATAAAATCATTGCCGTATGGCAAATCTGAAATGATAATGAACGGGGCATTTGATGATACAAGGGGAGGATCTTGGACCGGAAGGCGATATGTGAGTAGACTAAAGATCAGCTCGAATCGAGCAATAATGGTATAATAAAATTCTTCATTTTTTCCGAGATTTGTCTCGGTAAATAAAAAAAACACAAAATACTTCTTCATAACCGCATTCTCCCTACTCCCATACTGGTGACCCCGACGTGATCGGGAAGACGACTGCGAGCAGAGTGAAGCTCATGAGCAGGTCTTCCAGACGGTTGCGAGCACTTGTTGTTGACACTAACGCACTAATAAATGTGAGGTGCGTTCAGGGATTGTCAACAATAATGAGGGCTGTATAGGCGATAAACCTCCACAAATCTTATAAATAAAATCCTAAAGTAGGCACTCTAAAGATTTTTCATCATAAATTAAAATTGTACATAAAAATCATTTATTTAATTGATGATATGTATCAAATTTCCTTGAAAGTATATATGTATACATACGATTTTTAATTCTGAAGGAAAAAAAAATCAGTTGTTAAAGTTAATATTTAAAAAAATGGGACCTGATGCTGCTGTAGTATGATTTAAATTAATATGTGTTTGACGTAATAATGTGATTTTAGCTTTATGTAGGTAATAATTATAATTATTTTATTGATCTGTTTTCAAAATTAAAACAACAAATTATTTTTCTTAATGTTACATTTGACATTGGATATCGACGCTGGATATTAAGAAGTGTGGAAAATCCAGTTCCGAAAAGGTGACGCTTAGATAAAGAAAGACGTACGTACGTTTTTGATATTCCTCCTGGGACGTGGTTTAAATATTATGTAAATAGTTGCTTTAAAAAGAAGACTGCATTTCGATTGAATCAATCTTTTATTGATTTATTCAATATAAATATTTTTATTCTAGGAGAACAAGATAATTATACTGTGTTTGACTAACCTCTAAGTTTTTTAAATTATATAAATTCATAGTTTTTCTTATGCTTAGACGTTAATTAATATCAAAAATATATTTTTATTAAAGTCAAAAATCAATTATTATTCAAATGGGCAATATTAAAAGTTATTAAGGAAAACACATTCTTATTGTGAAGTTGTAATTATTCAGAACATAGGTCTGTGATATTTTTGACAAAAATGATTTTATATGTATATATTTATGATTAATACATTAATTTAGTATTTAAAATATTAAAAGTACATTCTGAACACTATACTTTAACGGAATTGCTGCATCTCCCTCACACTGTAAGGTAGTTTTTGCTAAGTAGAAGATGACGTGAACCTAAAACATTGAGCCTATTCCTTTTATAATAGAGGAATTTAACAGCACATCGTATCTTCATAGAATTAGAAATTACATCACGTCGTGCGTAAACTTTGTACAAAACTGTCTTTATGCTATAGTTTTCGTGTTAAGAAAGAAAAAACTTTTTTAAACGTGCCAGTAAACATTTCTTTAAAAGCCAATTAATCCTCCCTAGCACATATTATAGTGTAACATATTTTTGTAATTTTTTTTTAGTATTTTCAAACAAGGTCATATGCTCAACTTTCAGTCACCAATCCGACCTTATGCAATCTAACATGAATTTCTTTTTCGCTATTTCAGATAATATACTCGTATTTTTATAAAGCACACTAATTTAATATTGTGCTTATATTTGTTTTTATTGACATTGGATAATAAATAGACTAAATAGTGACATTGGATAATAAATAGACTAAATAATGACATTGGATAATAAATAGACTAAATAATGACATTGGATAATAAATAGACTAAATAATGACAATGGATAATTGATATAATGACATTTTCATAAAATTTTCATCATTGTGTGCTGATTAGTCCTATATTAAAAATTACGTATATTGTTTGATTTTGCAAAATTGAGTATTTCTAATATATTTTTAAATTAAATCTTTGATTCATTATTTCTTATGACGGAGGGAAAAGAGTTCAACGCTTTGAGCCTACCACTGCAAATGGCCGTTCACTGAATTTAAACTTCTGGCAACTGCTGATGAGTTGTACAACCCTGTGGCTGACCTGAGAGTTTGACGTCTGCCATTCAAGTTGTCTGAGATTTAGAGTTTTCGAAGGTACAGAGGCGCCATGTTGTGTCGCTTACAGGTAGGAAACTTTATTTTTACAATTTTTATTTTATTATGTATTACTTCAATTTGCGCTACACGGTATAAATGTAGGCATGTAAATTATGTTTTTTAGAGGTATAGAAATATAAAATGAAAGAAATCATGTAAAAATTATGGTAATGACCATGGTATTGACTTTATTGGAAAAATAATTTTATGCTATTAGTATATAAATATGATTTCAGCCGCGGCTGGTTCGAATAAAACGCTATCTGGCCATTTAATTGGGGTACAAAAAGGTTAGTAATCATGAATCTATTTGATCGACTTATTCAGGTCCTCCTCAATACTGTGCTCCACTGCAGTAACAGCTTCATCGGAGCGCACTGTACGACGTCTTTGCGGATGCGTATTATCAATTAGAGTATGCGCGGTACAAAAACGATTGTGGACGATTATGTCGACCGTAAAATGGACGTAGTGCATGGTAAGTTTCGCAAACTGAACACGATTATCGAATTAATTTTTCACAATTTTCAAGCGTTGTTCTGGCGTAAGTTTATTCATGGTGAAATGGCAAACCAAACTGAGCACAAATCAGATGTCAGCTATCAAATTGGCTGTCGCTGGTAAAAAGTGTCAATTCGGAAAAACAAACCTTTAAAAAACCACAGTTTACATATTCTAGAGTATTCTGTAAACAACATTGGAAAAAATAATCGCTTACCGTTCGATTTCCCATGTGTTTGACCCTGCAGTGGAGCATAGCAGACTGACCCACGATGGCTGTGACATTGCGGGGTGATACATCATCAAAGAAGGGCCTCTCGGGCTGGGCCTGAAACCTTTGTCTCGACTGCAGCTCCGAGGATAAGCCAGTTAGGCTGGCGGGACCTTAAAATAAATTAAAAAATAATAATAAAACTATGTACCATTTGTTCTTATATTTATCATCAGATTAAATTATAAGGGATATAACTGTTTATTTTAGAAGTGTTATATTCCTTATAATTTTGTTTTTATTCAATATATGCATTAAAAATTTTTATTTAATAAATATCACTGATTTCTTCATCTGTTTCTTCGTCTGTAAAAAAATTTGAAGGTTAATTAATCTCAAAAACTTCTTACTTGCTATAGTTACCGTAAACCTACTTGTGAGAATACACAGAGATTGAGACGTCAAACAATGTTCATAATTTATTTTGTTTAATATAAATTATTTATAACTTTGTTTTTAACAACTTCAACGAGTTAAATTTAATACACCAACCAGTTTTAGAATATTTGACATCGTGATGAAGAAAATGGTATTTTTCGAATCTGAAGTTATAAATAATTTTTATTAAAATGAATAAAAAACTACAATGTAAAGTTTGAAACAGATCTTAAAAATATTATGCTTATATTGTTTTACACTTTTGTATATCCAATCTTCATGTATGCAACAGGGATTTAAATAGTCCATAATAGCTACAAGCTAAAAATATACACCATTAAAGTGTACTGTTGAATAAGGACGTAACATATTCCGTGGATAGCAAGAATCAGAAATTCCTCAATCCAGTAATAAATCAACCTACGTTAAGCTACGCCTCTCTTTAAATTTCTTAGCACATTATTATAATTATTATTATTAATGATTCCCAACATATTAATTTAAAAAAAGTATATTTTGCTATTGTTCACTCACTACTCCAGTATGGAATAATTGGATGGGGAGGAGCATACAATAATTTAATGAACTCGTTAAAAATAATACAGAGAACAATCATCAAAGTAATATTAAAAAAGATCAACTTTTTCAACACAAACACTTTTTGCAAAATTCCCATTTCCCAAAATAGAAAACATTTACAAAACAATCTCAATTAATCAATTAATTAAAAAAAAGAACTCTGTAAAATTTGAAACAAGCACACCATTAAGGTTTAAAAATAACTTTAAAATCCCCAAATGTAACACCAAACACTATCAGCAAAATTCTATATATTTAGGGATAAAAAATTTCAATTGCCTCCCTACACAAATTAAAGAAATAAAGAATATAAAAGAGTTAAATAAGAAACTTAATGAACACTTTAAAAACACATAATTGGACAATAAACAATATTACAGAACACTTCAGAAGTACACACATGGACAACAAATAGAATATGTAAGGTATTATACAAAATTATTGTAGTGTAACTCCCTCTGCAAGCACAAGAGCTAGTCCTTTTTTTAGAAAAACCATGTAATTTAAAAAATATGTAAAATACTTTATTAATGCTATATAAAATTGTAAAAAATGTCAAATAAATAAAAATAATAAAATAATAATCGCTGACGTTTGTTAAGTTGAAAAGTTCTGGAAGAAGAATAAGAAGTAGAAGAAGAGTCTAATACACTGACAAATGATTGCTATGATACATATCTGATTGATACTATTTCAAGTTCTGGTAAAAAAAATAACAATGTGAGATAAATGATTAACCGAGTAGATGGAGGTCACACTGTATTTAAAGATTTTCTCTGAATATTGTGCGGAAGCGAAGTAAAGCCCTTAAACCGAAAATAATGGGCACAAACAAAATGAAAAGAACCGGACAACTTGCATAAAGACCGGAACGATAGAATTAAAAAAGAAGAAATAGAAAACCGGAAATACGGTCGGAGGAAACCGGAAATTCAGACGTAACGAGAAAGCTGTTCGCCGGTCAGTAGATGCAACTTTATAAATTGCCGGTCAACCGTGGTATTGCGATATGCCTCGTTTGCGAATTTTACGATTGCGTTTCAAATCTGCTTTTAAATTGCAGTATTATTTTTATAAATTTATCATCAACATAAATATTCATCTCTTCATTACTCTCAATTAAAATTAATTACCTTAATTTAAATGTAAGGAAAGGAAGAAAAGCTGGAGAATTTTTTTGTTTAAATGTATACAATATATAAAATGAATCTTTTGAGAAAATCGCATCTAAAAATAAATAATATTTAATATTTTTTAGATAAATCTGCCTGCAATGGAAAGGTCTCGGGTTCAACTCTCGGTAGTACTCTATTTTTTTTCGAAATATACATTTAAAATTTTCCGAATTTACTTTGATTTAATTATCAAGGAGCGGTATGTTTATAAAAAATTTCTATTCCTGTCCCTCTCCCAAATTCCTTTTATCCTACCTACACCCCTTATTTCCCCAACCATCCTTTTTCAGACAAGTATTATTATTGAAATTATTTTAATTATCAATTAAAACATTATTAATAAAACATTTCAAATAATAGAAAAATATTTTGATTATGTGACATGGAACCGAAACGAATGTTTAGATTATTTTAATACAATATGATATGAAATCACAGGTTTGTTGGTTTATCAAAGGTACCCGTAAAATACACCTTTGTTGTTTTCTATATTTTACCATAATACTTGTGCATGTCTTTGTTATCGATTTCCTCCTCTTCGCACATTATTTTTGTAATAATTGTTTCATTTTACACTTAAATCCAATAGGTAATTGAATCTCTGGTGTGATCATTATTTTCCACATCGCAATTCTAAAGTTTTCCGTATTCTTTAATTATTTTGAAGCGCAACTTCAAGCTCTACTCACGAACATAAATGTTGACACAAGAACTTTAATATTTTATTTATATCTAATACTTTTATCTGCAATAATTGTGGTAAGTAATATATTTTTAAGAAAAACGCATTCTTATTGTGAAGTTGTAATTATTCAGAACATAACTCTGTGATATTTTAAATACTAAATTAATGTATTAATTATAAATATATACATATAAAATCAATTTTGTCGAAAAATATTATTTTTGCGTCACCGGGATTCGAACCTGGATCTCTATTTCCAATCCGGGGAAATACACTACCAATTGTGTTATAACGCTAGTATTTTTCATTACAAATTTTTACATATTGCGTTATAACACAATTGGTAGTGTATTTCCCCGGATTGGAAATAGAGATCCAGGTTCGAATCCCGGTGACGCAAAAATAATATTTTTCGACAAAATTGATTTTATATGTATATATTTATAATTAATACATTAATTTAGTATTTAGTAATATATTTCTTACTGCGAAAACCTTTCTGTTTCTTACTTTAGTACTTTGTTAGCATTATAATTTTCTATCATTAAGTCATAAATATAATATCACACATATTATGCAAGACACGAAGGTAATCATTATTTTCTGAGGTTGTTTAAATATTCCTGACATTGTTTGTTATTTTTAAAGCGCGAAATGATTTTCAAATAAGATACAATCGAGTTTTGCTTAGTTAGGAGGCACATTGAACGTGCCTTATTCTGCAAATCTAGAATAAGCAGTTATTTCCTCATATGAGGTGACAAGAGGATGGTAGTTTTTTAAACATAAGTTTACAAAGAGTAACTGTATTTTATTCAATGTTTTTAATAATATTTTCGATGCATATTTATAAAAATGATTCAATGACATTCAATTAATGTAAAAATGTATACAAAAGATTCTGAACGGTCGTAAAACATAATAATATTTTTACATTTTCAATGAGTAAATACAAGTTCCATTCGCTTAAGCTCTAATTAGTTAATAATAATAATAATCGTAAAGTAAAACTATATTTTTTTATTCTAGTTCTGCGTCTTCTATAGTTGTGTATTTTATATAAATGCATTCAAATAAATAATATCCACATTCCACCAAATATATAGACATGAACTAACGCAAATCTCTTGTCCCCATATTTTGATAACGATGTCACGCGCATGATCACTTTGGTACCGCTTACGCAATCAAATAGTTTCGGGAATTTTTTTAAAAATATGACTTGATTGGAACAAAAATTTAAACGCTGACAATATAATATGCATTTTTTAAATAAAAATTAAATCTATTAATTAGAAAGATATACATATAAAATCAATTTTATCAAAAAATATTGGCAGGTAGAGATCCAGGCTCAAATCCTAGTAGCAACAATATTTTTTTTCGATAAAATTAATTATATATGTATATCTTTCTAATTAATTCATTTAATTTGCATTAAAAATATCTCACACCGTCTGTTCTGAATAATTACAACTTCACAATAAGAATGTGTTCTCCTTAATAGTATATAAGTTGAATTTACTCAAAAATATTTGAGATTCCGTAAAAAAAATGTCTTTTAAAGAAGATGTAATTATTTAGAACATAGGTCTGTAATATTTTTTTCTGGCTATCAAATAATGGAACGATAGATTTATCAATTTGAAAAGTGTAACATAGAAGTTCGAAAATTTGTCGTCAATGCACTGTATTGGTATAGTATAATCGGTCAATGCACGTTCCCCGGACAGGAAGAGATCCAGGTTTGAATCATTGTAGCAAGAGTAATATTTTTAGATAAAATTGATTTTATATGTATATTTTTCTACATACATTTGATTTATATTTAAAAAAATATCACAGACATATGTTCTGAATAATTACAACGAGATAATAAGAATGTGTTCTGCTTAACACATCATTTGCGGTGGTGGGTCAGATTTGACCCAAGTGTTTGTAAAAATATGAATTACGCTAAAAATATTCGTTTAATGCAGATACAAATAAATGTTATCGGACGAGATTCAAATGAGTTATTTATAAAAATGTGAAAAAAAGCTCAAAAATTAGTCGCTTTTACGGGATCGAATCTAATATTGTTAACATTTTGAGCGGGTGGACAAAGGATACCAGGTACGTGTCCAAGTATTTGTTTTGCCTTATTTAGTCTGGCGGCCCCTAGACAATACCAGTAATATAACTATTTGAGGGGAGTTGCGCCTACCTGTAAGTTTTATGACACTACCTGTTCGGATTCCGACGAGAAGATTATATGCTCAGTGGATGTTTGTATATTGGCTGTGTAGGGCATCTGTTGATGCGTGAAAATATATGCATTATTCGTGATTTATTTTTATTTTTTAGCAGAAACATTACGGCACATCTTGCCATTTCATTAAATCATAATCACAAATCATATAAAATTAAATACCTATAAAAATTCTCCCACAAAACAGTTGAAAAACTGAAAACTTGAGATGGATCTAAAATGAATAAATACTTTTACTGTTGCATAAATGTGTCATAAACTATCGGATCTATGTTTCCACCGAAAATGTATGTAGAATGTCCCTTGTTCCGTTACTAATGTTACAAACCACTATCCTATATGTGAACTTTATATCTTGTCTATTTATTTACTAGTCTGTGATAATATACTTAAACATATAAACAATTAGCAAGATTACGATAATTTTTCATTTAAATAAAGATCAAAAAACGGTACGATATTAAGTTTACAAATATAATAATATAATTCTCAGAACGCATTTGCAACTGAGAAATAAAAAAATAAAAATATTATTCTGGCAATAAACCACCTTTATAAGTTTGTAAATAAATTTTAAAACCCTGGCATTCACAAAGTAAATTATAATGTTTGTACAACACTGCATTTATTTTAAATAGACTGAATTCAGCTGGATTCTACAATGCTACTATTTTCTGAGTAGCATTGCATTCTCTCGTTGGTCGTTCCTTTCCTGCTATTTGATTATTTTATTCTATTTTCAAAACAATGAATGTTCGTTGAAGTACGTCCCTGATCATGTATAAAACCAAATATATAATAAAATATTTTTGTATTACTACGACATATAATAAATTGTGATATTTCCTCAATCTACGTAAAAAAAATGCCGTCGGCTTGTATGTAAAAAAGGGAATACAAATTACGTCATTATTCGATGCCTTTGTCATCTACATGTTCGATCCATTTGTTTATGCTTTATACAAAAACAATAATATTTTTTTTCGCGTAAAAATATCACAGAATCTAAAATACTCTTTTTTTTACTAGTAAATATTCTGGAAAAGGCTGGTATTTTGATACTGGATTATGAAAAAATCTTATATTTTGCTATATTGTTAAAAAATTTTCTGTGTATCCAAGAAAAATAAGATTTGATGTCCTATTTTTCTAAAATGATCTTTTTTTTATAATTATTAATATTTTATTTTTTTTAAATAGAGATGTGTACACGGAATACATGTCACATCAATATTCTTACTATTTTCAAACTAAGCTAAACGCTTGTGATATGAAAATAGTACTAACCTGTTGGTGTCCTGAAACGAGGCGCGAACTCCCGACCACTAAATCACTAGGCCAACGTCTTGACCACTACACCAACATGCTTATAAGTATACTTTTTTTTAAATAATTAAATACGTGTCATATCAATATTATTACTATTTTCAAACTAAGCTATAAGCTTGTATTGCATAATTCTTGCTGATCTCCTGTAATAAGGTTCGAACTCTCGACCACTAGATCACTAGGTGAGTGTCTTTACTATAGATAATAATTTTCATATAACGTGTTTTGATATAAAATTTAATTTAATATTATTACGTATTAATTAAAATATTACAGCTGCTGCACTCCTCATTATGATAGTGTTATATAAAACACAATTTTTGCAAACTATTATATAAAATATTTTTCATCACTGACTTTGAAAAATGTGTATGTGACCTTTTCGTTCTAATACTATTAAAATAGTAAAAAAATATCTGTTGTCAGAAATTTTATAATTGCCTAATGCTTCTATACTGTAGGAAGATAATTTAAATTATTCAAATTTATTTTTTCTTTTCTAGAGTTTCATGGAATAAATACTATGTAATTTTTCGTTTGAAACACAATCAGAAGATTTTTTTTTAAATTCTGTGAAAAATGTTCATGGAATTTGTGAGCCAGTTTTCATTAAGTCGTAGTTTGCTCAATAATGGTCACCCTTTAATTTTGTATTTTTTAAAGATATTCCTATGATGTTAATATAAAACACGTCTACACCTAATTGAGTAGTTAGGTCCAATTGAGTAATTAATCAATATTTGTAATACAATAAGGCCAACGCAGGTTAGAGTTTCTTTTAAGTAAAAAAAAAAGCATTAAGCCTATAAAAATTTTAATTATAGGAATATGTGTATTAAGTTGGGAAAGCGATATTTAAAAATAACGTTAAAATAAATCAGATGTAATGTATTACAGTATTTAAATATGATAAATCAGAAAAAAGGCATTCTATATAATTATTGCAATGCAATAAGCATGCTTTACAGGGCCAATTAAAAGTTATGACAGTGCGTGCCGCTTGGAACAACATAACGTATTCGTGAATTAATTAATCTGGTTAGTAAGCATTTATTACACATTCAAATGCATGGGAGAATAACTCAGGGTAATTCTTCTTCAACCATGGTACTACATTTAAGGGTGTGATGTGACCCCTTCACAACTGTTTTCCACCGACTTTTATTTTTCTCCCAGACCTTTCCATTCGGCTTTAACCTTCTCGGTTGCCTCTAGGTCGTTTCTTCTAGGAAACCCATTCATAAGATAGTCATAATCTTTGATGCCATATCTTCTGGCTTTATTTTAAACATGGCCAGCCCATCGCAGTCCTTGGGATTGACGATTTATTTCATTTTTGAATTTTTATTTTGTAGTTTCCATTATTTATCGCAGGTCTGTGGCAAATGACCTCGCGTAGGCCATCTTACGGCAGTACTCACAGGCTCAGTTACCGGCGCAACTAGAGCATCGGATACTTGGCCGAGAGGCGTATTGGCGTGAATACAGAGGGCGCTTCAAGACCAGAGAGTACCGAGGCGAGCTAGCGGCACGAGAGTTCTTCCCTCGCCGTGAAACTGATAGCTGTACCACAATAACTGATATAATATTTAGCTTCACGGGAATGCGACTTTTATAGAGTATAATTAAGTAATCCACCTTAAACCACCTGATCAAAAACAAGTAACTGTATCTTATTTTTCCCAATGGTTCCTCCACTAGGCACGTAGCGGGAACATTAGCACTAGGTTTCTTTAATGAACATTGACATTGAACTTAGACGGCCTGATGCACTTGTGATCAAAAACCAAACTACCAACCACCATAGGTCAATTTTGTTTTCCAAAGATTGCTCGGTTATTTTCTTTGTTTTGAGTTACACATCATTTTCTATAGCCACAAGTAACTGTTGGTCTTATTACGAGTAGGTACTGTTTTATATATTAGCGTTTTGCTTCATAGAATCGTTGTTTTCGACCCCAGCAAGCCCTTGTAGGCAACTATTCTGTTCTGCTTAGTTATTCAGGATAATAATAGTTACATTTTAAAAATAAGTTGTAAAAAATTGAAAAGTTTGCACATATTATGACTGTTTATAATAATTCTGTAAGTGAGTATTCTGGGAGATAAATAAATAAAATCGCTGTTGGAATGTCATTTATATTGGTTACATCTACAGTAGGAAACTACAAACCATTAATTATTTATTTTTGACTTTGTTACAGTTAACATGTATGGGATTGATGTTGGTGGCATTATTATTTATTTTGTGTATTAGAATAATACATAAATAAAAAAATAATATGTTCTCTTTTTTATTTACAATTGACTCCGATCTTTCTGTTAGATTTACAATTCTGCACCAGAATAAATCCGTTGATTTGGAGGTGAAGAAGTCATCAAGTTAATTTTGAAGAGAAGCATCATTATTGGATTATTGGATAGAGAGAGGAAAATATGAAAATCAAATGGAGCAAGAGTATGCTGACGCGAATTTATCAGAAAAAATCGTTTAATGCCGTCGCTTTCTTTGTCCCACCACCCTTTCGTTAAACTCAAACAATAGGATATGACAGAAATTTTTATTTCTTGTAACATAACACTAAATTTTTTGTAGCCAATATTCAATAAAGTACATTATGGCATTAAATTGACATATTTTAATTTGTAATCATAAATGCTACGAACTTTGTATCGATCCACTATATGAAAAGTGTCTCCATTGTTTTTTAGTATTGATGAAACATAACTCTTCCGCCCACCGCAACTCAACCATTAAGCTCATCACGCCGGTACCATAACAAAATACTGCAACAGTTAATGCTGTCAAAATATAACAAGCATACATAGTATCAAAGTAGCCTGATGTAGGAATGTTTAATCCTACGCCAGGCCGACGGCGAGTGTTTTTACTATGAAAAAAGGTGAGCATTTATGGTTCGTTGCGTGGGTTTCCGAGTTTGGACTTTGGGCCCGAAAATTTACATTCAACTTTCAAAAATGTCAGGCCCTCGTATGGAGTTGTAAAGTTCAGTACATGACTTTTAAAAATTATTTGGGTATTTTTCCGAATGCCTACTGTGTGATTTAATATTTACAGGATTAAGGAGTAGGATTGTATTAAAAGATTAATCAACAAAATGGTGTTGATACTTTGAAATTATGTCACAGCTTAATTATTGTATTTTATACAATACAATTCTGGATCACTTTTTGTCAGATTTCTTCTTAATGTAACATTATAAGAACAGTTTTTTGCACTCTGCGGGACTGAGAGGTGAATCGAAAGAATCATAAAAATTATAAATAAGTAAGTACATATTAAAATATATTCCAACAAAAATAAATCAAAATAAACTATCATTTAAAAAAATATGTTAATTAAAAAGTAATACTCTTAAAATTAGCAATGTTAACTTTGTAGTTAAAATCCATATTTTGTTATCTTTGTTTTAATATATTATCTTTTGAAGAAAAAAATTGTGTTTTTTGGAACCGGTAGATGTCTTTAAACTCATTTAAGTGGTTAATAAAACAAAGATAAAAAATAAAATAAAAAAAATTAAAAAGTATATAAAAAAATATCAATTAACCGATTTCATTTTATTTCAATGATATAAAATTTTTGTATAGCGTGTAATATAGATATAAAGGTTATCAAATAAAAGAAACATAATATATTCTTTAAATCAGGTTGTATTTTTTTTTAAAGATCAAGATCAATAGATGACTTATGTTTTTATTTATACATGACTTTAATTTTATTTCTTTTGAGAAATTATACAATAATTTCCCAAAATTTCAAAAACAGAGATACATTATAGATATTTATAAAAAAAAAAATTACACGCAAAAGGGATAGATTCGAGATTTAGATGGTTGAAAATATAGTTTCCATCTGGGAGCTGAAATATAAATACTTTCTCTGTTTACTGATTAGAAAAATATTGATTATTTGTAAAATTAAATTATTGTCAATTACCAAATTTAAAAGAAATCAGATAACGGTGTCGTTGATATTAAATATACGTTTATAAATATTTATACAATTTACCTAAATAGTTATTAGAAATTTCTTTTAAATTATCATCACCTTTCAAAGGCAACGACTTACGTTGTGATATTTAATAAACTTTTTAATGTATTGATTTTTTTACATGATTCTTTTATTCAAATGCGTCCTAATTCTTATTTTTTTAAATATACATTCGTATAATTTAATAACTAATATCTAACACACATTATTATATCAGTGTGTTTTCCAAATGCTCATAGTATGAAGTATGTTAAAAGCAATTACTGAATCTATAAGTATAAAAATAATATTATTATATAAGAATATTTTCTTATAAATAGAAAATCCCGGAATGGTTGATTAATAAATAATTACTATATTATAATTTTGACGAATTCTTAACTATGTCATTTGATTTAATCATCAGTAAATTATAATACAATGTGAAATGAAATGATTTCAATACAACATGTGAACTCTAATTATGACTGAACTATTTATAACTAGTCAGCCAAAATTATTACTTTGTTTGTTATTTTTTTCTTGTTTATAATGACAAAAAAAAATTATATAACCGTATATAAACAGGAATTGTTAAGTAATAGACAGTCGACTAATATTTAAGAAATAAACCAAAGTAATCAGTCATATCTATTGCAAAAATAATGAAAAGTAGTTTAAATGTTATCGTATCTCTACAAAAAGTTATCTATGGAAAATGTGTAATCCAAAAATTGCTCGCTACACCATTCTCCTTAATCCCTCCGTCTCGGCCAAGGGTTGGTATCCTTTCCCTAAGGGTGTTGTTCGCAGGCTTTCACGCTAGCGATGTCACTGTATATAATGCGGGTAAATACATTATATAACAACACCTTTCAGCATATAACGGTCGAAAAACAGCACCCCCTTTAAAAATATAGAGGAATACGGCTCGTGTTATTATCCTCTAAGTCCTCGAAAATGTTGACAATGTACGGTTATTTTTTATTTATATTATAGTTATGTTTGAAAATCATTTTTTAAATAATTCATTAATGACGATTACATTTTAAAAATATATATAAAACAAATTAATTTGTCTGTCAGTTCTTGGCGATGGCGATAGATTTGTATAATTTAGTGATTATATTAATATCATTATTAACCGTCTCAGTAGTCATAAATAAAATGTATACATTGAATACACGTAAAATCAGTTTTTATAACATGGTGTATAAAACGTTTTTTAAAGATAAATATAAAAACACATTTTTTTCAAGCTGTATAGTGCCTTATTTTTTATGCGATAACAGATACAGTAAGTTATCGAACTTTTACGCCAATTTGATGATCTCAATCTTAGAGAAAGTCTAGGCAAAGAATTCTTTGTGAATATTTGATGCCTGGTTGTCTTCCTTACTTCATCGTAAAGTTTTTGTTGGCCCATACAAAAACGTTATTAAATAATGAAAGTAAACCTACAAAATATCGAAAAGAAAAAATGATAAAGAAAAGTTTATCTCGCGTTGTTCAGCAGATAGCGTATTCAAGTTGCAAACGTTTTGAAAATAAATTTCAGTCTGAAAGATTTTATAAAATAATACAATATTTTTTTATTTTAGGGTATTTGACGGCTCATAAAATACAAATTCGAAATATTTTGCGATAGTTTCAGCGCAGAACTCTTCCATGCATCATATTCCTCTCATAAGGGATCCTGTAAGTTGATATAAACCCACCCCGATGGGCCGGGTGAAAAAATTTATGATGTATTTTATTTTAATGGAAAATACCTACATGTGTGTGCGGGAATGGAATACTCTTCTAATACAAATTAAATTTATTTATTATTTTTATTCATTTATTTATTTATTTGTATTATTATATTTTTTACATATTTTTATACAAACATATTTTTGTTCTAACAGAGGTGAATGTATTATACATAATAAACATTAGACATAATTAATACTAAATACTAAATTACTGTATTAATTATAAATACATACATATAAAATCAATTTTGTCGAAAAATATTGTTTTTGCGTCACTTCCCCGGATTGGAAATAGAGATCCAGTTTCGAATTCCGGTGACGCAAAAACAATATTTTTCGACAAAATTGATTTTATATGTATTTATTTATAATTAATACATTAATTTAGTATTTAAAATATCACAGACCTATGTTCTGAATAATTACAACTTCACAATAAGAATGTGTTTTCCTTAATAATTAATACTCATAGTTTATAGTGTGGGATGGAGTAGACTTCACCTCTGATATGTACAATGTATCAATTAGAAAGATATACAGAAAAAATCCATTTATCGAAAAAATATTTTATTGCCACCAGAATCAGGAACTTTTTTTATCCTGGGAAACGCGTTAACCATGTTTACCAATTAATGACAATTTTTCGAACCTCGTTACGATGCGGTCTGGTTCCTGCGAATAGGACACTGCCACCGGCTAGACGGTGGTTCCTTTCGACATGTGAGTTCGACTGGAAATAGAGTCTTAGGCACTTACCTTCGGCCGACGACCTTTCTTTCACCTGTGGTAAATGTATAGTATTGTGTAGTGCGGACTGGGAATCAATGTTATTTAATGATTTAATGGTTAATTTTTAGACTGGTTTGTTTAATACTAAAGAACATGATCTGATTACAAGTAACCTCTCCATTCGGACATAAAGTGCCACCGATATAAACAAGAGTCACAATAAAGCACAGTTGAATAGATCCACTGCAATAAGCCTCTCCGATCCGAAGTAAACCAAATACGCATCAATCTTTGTGATGCCACGAAATGCGATTCGCAAAACCTTGACTACAAAGTTAATCCCATCCCCATTATAATAATCAGTCATTCCCTTTTCCCTTTGACACTGACGAATAAATAATAATGGTCACATAACCTTAAAATCCCGTGCGCAGTAACTAACTCCTACTTCAGATCCTCCAAAATGACTATAGATGTGCCTGATGACCGATAGGTAGAGACCATTCCATTGCTCCATCCCCAAATGGTGACAAAATGTCATCGCGCACCTCGGCTGCCCTGTGACGCCAATCTCCAGTTTAGCGGGTGCCTCAACCCCGTAGCCAGGAAAATAAATTATTATTTCTGCATAGGAAGAGAGTACAATGCAATTAGATACTTTAATATTATACAGACGTGCACTAGCATCCAAAGATATTATCCTTACCTTCTCCCTTGATCGTGTAGGACTAACACTGCGACTGGCGGCCGCGCAATGGGCCTCGCATCTCTCTACGAATTCAAGTGGCACTATCACCCGCATCGCCGCGCACGGCAGTACCGACCGACCTACTTATCTCTCTTTCAGTGTTTAACTTCTGTAAATGTGACGAGTTGTCAAAGTTACTTGAGAGATTAAAACTAACGTAACAACCTATATGGTGCTCTTTCAAATTGATACATGTGTTATTCCATTTTTAAAAACAATCCTCTTCATATTACTGACAATCAAAAATACCTTTGAGTAAAACCTAATAGAATGAATAGATTTAATTTGTATTAAAAATATCACAGAATTATGTTCTGAAAAACTGCAAATTCACAATAATAATGGGTTGTTAGAATAACGTCAGAATTAATCCCACAGGCATTTTGCGTACGCAACTTATCATTTAATCATAGTCTTACATAATTTACGTCAAAATTTGACTTCTGAAAAATATATACTTTTAATTTTTAGATTAGTTTCATATTAATTCATCATATTTTGCATTTTTTACCGTTGTAGAAAAGCACTATATACTTATAATACAGAAAATAACTGGTTTAGCAATGAATGTAGAGTTTACTTTGCTACAAAACCCTCGGCAACAATCCACCGAAACAACTTAAAAAAAAAAAAAAAAAAAAATATATATATATATATATATATATATATATATATATATATATATATAGGTACATTAAACTAGATACTACAGGGTAAATAAATATTATGTTCCAAGCTAATTTTTTTTGGCCGCCATTTTAGTATGGCAGACATTTGTCAGTTTGCATTTAATAGTCGTAGAGAATAGTCGATTACAATTTTTTATGGAGCATGTAACGTCTCAACAACGTGTTAAAGTCATTAAAACATTTTATCTAAATAGTAATGGCAATGCTGTAATCATTAATAGTGATCGCTATCGTCACATGTTCGAAAACTTCTTAGGCCTTCAACAAGACGGTGCCACCTCACATACAGCCTAAGCTACCCTTGAAATTTACTCCTCTTCGGCCTCCTCAATCGCCTGATTTGATGGCTCCTGACTATGGTGGCATTTGAAAGGAAAGGTGACATTGAGTCAACAACAATTCCAATTCGAAATGAAATTACTGAAATAACACGGAAAGTCTGCGAGAATGTTATGAAAAAAATTGTTAAAAGAGCACGCATTTGTGCCGTTGCCAGAGAAGATCATTTGACCGTTGTCATATTCCATACATAATTGTAATAAGCCAAATAATTGATAAATAAAAATCAAACTAAAAAATCATGTTTTATTTTCTAGTTATTTAAAAATAGCATCGGCCTGGAACATTATATTCACCCTGGGATATAATGTTTATTATTATTATTTCTATTTATTTTTTAAATAAATCTGTTCATACATTAGTTATATGTCATATTAGGTAATCGGTAAGTATATTATAAAATCAGAAATATTATTCCAAAGATACATTATAAAAGTTTTATTTATGATTACTCGTGTATTGACAAATTGCACCATGTATTGAGGTCCTTCATAAGTCTTAAGTATTAAATAGATTTGTACATATAGTCTTTAGATAGAAATTTAATTTAAAAAATTTAAGCCATTAGAAATTTCTTTTAAATAATTGGGTACATGGTAAATAAAAGTTGTTAGAATTACATTTTTATATCGTGTTTGTATTTTTTAATTAAAAAATACAAGCAAATTATCTTCAACCTCGTGGTATTTAAAATTTAGTTATGTTTTTAAAAATATTGAATAGACCCTGTATTATTATGTTTACATTATTAAAAAAATATATATTAATATGTATTACGAACGATTGCATGTTCAACATGGTACTCATTTTAGAATACATTTTTGACAGAGTTTAAAATTATTCCCAACTTGTTAAACTATTTCTGAACGGATTTAAGATACTCAGATTCTTTAAATCTTAGACGTGGGTTACATGAGGTATATGTATATATATATATATAGGTGTAGAGCAGATCTTGTAGACCCGTTTGAAGTCTTGACAAATTGAAATGGGTTTACCGTCGGTGATTTTCTTCAATCGTCTCTACTAGATGTACCTTATTATTTTTCTAGGATTTTTTTTTAAGTCAATTTTTACCTTGAATAAGTTCTTAATTAACTTGAATGATGGGTTGGACTGCTTGTGTATATAATTTAATCAATTAAAATATTAATACATGAAAAATAATTCCAGTAGAATTGTTAACAAAACGACTTTAGTTAGAAAATTGCCAGTTTGTCTAAAATAATCACTTTTTACGGGCGACCCTATAGAGACGTTTCGCTTTGAGGGAACTGTCCCTCACTTACCTACTTTATTTTATGACCTCCGGATTATACTTTCCAGAGAACTTTGCTGTCCGGGGGATTTTTTCGCACATTTCGTGCTTTGATGTTTGTAAGCCGAAATTATAAGGGTAAAAAGCATGCAGACATAAGGTATTTTGTAAGCACGCGGTAGTTATTAGCGGATTGTTGGTTTTTATGAGTTTTTATTTATTTATTTGTTTTCTGCCTACGCGGGCACTGGAAATTACAACATTTACCAACAAGGTTGTGTGTAAAAAAAATATTATGAAAAATAAAACGTGTCTACGTTTTAGACTTTTAATAAACATTAATGTACCTCTCTCATAAATGATTTATTTAATATGAAAATTATGCAACGTGTTTTTACATTTATTAAGTATGCTAAATAAATATAAATACAAGTCATATCGTAATATATTCTTGACATTCTATTCCACTATAGTTCTCCCCACGGATCACTTTTCTTGCTAGGTCTTTAACTTCTCATTAGCTTCCGTATCTGCTTCGTTTTAGAAACTGGCCTTTGAATGTTTTCCACGGTCATCCTACTCTTCTTCCGCCTTCTATATTTTATTATATCACTGTGGTTATGAATGTGTGCACCGGGGACAGCTATCAACAACATTGTACTATTTTCCTGTATTTATTTTATAATATCGTCATTTTTCCAAAATTAAAAAAAGTAAAAAAAAAATAGTTACAATTACGCGGGATGGTTCTAGAAAAATCAACACAATCAATATTTGACTGATTTATTGACTGTGCATTAAGAAAATCCACGGCTGAACTTTATTTAAATTCAAACACAATTATCAAATCCTTAACAATCAATTACTTTTGTTATCTTTGAGCAAATTTTCGTCGAATAATTTTAACATAATTCATTTTCACAAGCATTTACACATGGTAAAAGAATTGAGAATTAATGTTTTGGAATGTAAAAAAATCATCTAGGTAGAGAATTTTTTAAATGTCGTGCTATGCGTTGTTTAAAATTGTTAATTTGTATCACTTATGGCCTATGTTTATTGCAAGTTAGTGCTAAAATTAATAAATTAAATATCTTCAGAAATATTTTAGATGTCTCGGGTGACATTTGTAATTTGAACCATATTTGAATGAGTTCGCGACAACTTCACGTCGGTAAGGGCGAATAGGGTCTGGAGTCATAGGCGGACTACTCCTGTCACAGAAGTGGCCTTGGCCAGACATTACACGGTGAATTTGACGGAATTGCTGAATCATTAGTAGAAGAAAATTAATATTCAATATCCTTCGCTGGCATGGGGTAATGAAAGCAATCCCATATTTGGCAGCGTCATGTTGTGACGCTTTTGGCACATGTTACGGCAGCAGACTTTCTTCGTGGCGAGTGCAGGCCCGAGGAAAGGATGCCGGACGCGTTTTCTACGCGAACATATATTTGGGACTAACCATCGGATCAGCCGTAAAGGACTTCGACTAGATTAAGGTGGGAGAACCGCGCTCACATAGAATTCATGACAGGCATTATGAGATTTTTGCAGGAGAGCATCGCACGCATCAAAACGTAACTTTGTACAATTTTATTAACTTATTTTCATGTTTGTGATAATGTAAAATCCATTGCTATCAGGGCAATCCACGAAGGCTTGGTCTCTTAGCTATTATTTAAGTGTTATGAATGATACTTGGGTACTGCAAGGGGGGTAATTTCACGGACTTAACATATCATTTGAAGGACAAAAAACGCTGCCAGTCATGTATGAAATTCCATGCGGAGTCTTGTCAGCTACCTTCTGTGTTTACCTAGACAGAGTTGTATACTAGTCGTGTAATAATAATTGTATTTATATAAGACTTCAATTAGATTGTTAATTTAACAGCAAAACCTCTTTTATTTACCTCTTTGTGTCAATTTATAAATGTGCCTCAGTCAATGATGGAAGCTGAGTACGATGGCAGAAAGTTAGTATGCAAACTGGTTACTTTAACACAGACATTAGTCTTGCAAAGTTGCCATGACAACGCTATATATATCAGAGGTGGAGTCTACTCCATCCCGCACAATAAACTACGATATAATTACAATATAATTAATTGTATTTTATGTTTATCATGTTATATTATAATATATTCACCTCTGTTACAATAAAAATATGTATGTCAATAAAGTCTAAATAAATAAATTCATGGAGTGCGAGGACTCACAATCTCATGTGAACCACTGTCTAGCCAGTGGCGTTACCCTGGCGTTCGATCTCCCGGAGCCAAAACAAACGTAACAATATGTCTAAACTTTCTAGGCTTCAAAATTTTATACCGTTTTTGTACATCGTGAACGTACGTGATTTGGTGTACGGAAAAAAATATTTTTTTTACAGTGGCTATTAAACGTGTTTAAAAATTCACATTTTTTTGTTTATCAATTGAAACGTTTCATTTTATGCAGTGTGTGTTATACTAATTATAAATTCTTTTCAGATTTTTTTTCTTTCATTTACCTTTCTCATTAATTCATTGATAAATACACAATCTATATTTAAAATACTAATTGCGCTCGTGACAAAAAATATTTAACTATCAATTATAACAAATGGGACAGCACAGAGGTAAGTTATAATCAACAATGTTGACTGAAGATTCAAATGTACGAGTATGATATTGAATATTGTGAAAATCTCGCTTTTGACTTGGTGGAATGTACAAAACTACACTTGTTAACTCGCTCATGACACTTAAAAGGTCTTAAAATTATATTACTCATATGGAATCACAACATATTTAAATAATATATTTATTTACCAAATCTGACACAGAAATGTTAAATTGAATATCAAATAAGATATAAGTAAGTACTACAATTTAATTATTTTGTGAAGTGCTATCTATCTATAAGAGACAATCGTTTTTATACGGAAGGAGACTGTTTCATTGTATACACTATTCTAATATTTAAATAAAAATACGATAACTAGCATTTACTAATTAAATATCTAACATATAATTCTTTAAAAACCTTTTTTGCTCACGATAATAAATGTTTGTAATATTGTAATAATTATGTATGCAAGAGGATAAAACATATTTATTCTTAATGAACATTAAAAAAACAATCAAAATATGTTACGAACGTAGATAATAATATTATCCGAGAAATCAGGTACATGGTGCATCGACCTACAAAAAACGTATACATGATGCCCCATGTAAAACATTTCCTATGTGCCGCACAAACGGCTAAAAAAGAACATCTGCGAGCTCTACTCACGACTGAATTCTATCGTTATATCGTATGAAAGAGCTCTTGTCTTTAGGCATAGTAAAATGATCTATTTATGTCACATCCATCATATAAAGTAAATAATCCGTAGACAGCAAACCTGCCCATATATATATAAATATTTTGTGATCAGTTATCTTGAATAAATCTAAAGTGAAATAACATTTTTTATTAACTGATTATATCCTCGTCTTTAGAAAGACTAGAAAACATGGAAATACAATCTTAATTATGTATAAATATATTAATGACTAACAAGTAAGGAACTATGCCAGAAGTTATTATTTTTATGATTCATTCTTTAAACAGACGGTGGTGTTTGAATATTGTAGACAAACTTGGATGAGAGTTATTGCGCTAAGCCTCCAAACAATAGAAGTTGAATCAATTTTAGCAATACAGAAATATATTTTTATGCTACACCACTAGGAATATAATATAAGTAGAGAGAAATCTAAAAGAAATTAAATAAATCACGAAAAATCGAAAAAATATATAGTTATCACCGGGACTGATACTTGAAACTTTCTCTTGCTGAAAAAACGAGTAAAATAGAGTAATGTGATAAATGGTAAGTTTCAATATTATTTTTGAACATCTCGTGGACATAAATGCATATTGAAGCATTTACCATTCATACACTAAGCAGTCTCATGATTAATTATAACATCATAACATATACCTACACGTATACACATACATCATTCATTAAACATCGTTAATATTATTCTCATACCGGCGATCCAATCATACCCCATAGTGGTAACTAGAGTATCGAGTAGTAAAATCTAAAAATACTCGAGTAGACTCCAATGTAACAAAATACGTATTAATTATTCAAATGCATGCACATATAATAAATTGTCTCATTTAATATTAATTATCAAATCTAGTACACCACAATACACAACACATACATTTTTATACACCTCTTTTACTCTTAACGTTTCACAACGAACTGATTTTACTTTGAAAGCGCAAAATATACAGATGTTTTACAACAGTTTACGCCACAGTTAGTGGCAAATCCAAAATATATTTTATATCGTTTGTTTGCCATTGACAAGTCAGGAGAACACAAAGACACAAAATAAATTTTTCCATCGTATCCCATTAGCATGGCCGACGACCAAAACTATGTAAAAATTATACCTGACAGTAAGTAACCGCTCTAACCTGGTTAATAAATGTTAAACGCAGGACGCATGTAACTTTTAAAAAAAATATTTCATCATTATTATATTACGCGAATATTTTTCAAAATACTCGATTATTGATTACTTAAAAAAGGACGAGTCTACTTGAGTATCGATTACTCGAGTACTCAAAATGAACACTAGTGATAAACTTATATTGCGCACGTTTATACATGTCGACGTTGCAATCTTTAAAATGGTTGGTGATACCATCGCATTCATTAAGTCCCCAAAACTTTAGTCCCCAAGTCTTTAGAATTACGTATGATATAATAAAAGTATTCAAAAATATTACAAAATTTGGCCTTTCCTACCTGTAATTTAATAAGCTCCGTAAATTAGTAACTTAATACCCGAGCCTAAAATTGAAAAACATAAAAGAAAAAACAAGAGCTCACAAAAAAATCAAGAGTCTATGAAAATTTGCTAAGCTAGACATCAAAGCTGATGCTTCATTATATGGAATTTCAGACATTTTTTTTTTTTGATAAATTATGCTAAATGAATAAAACACAAGATCATTCATCACTAAATTCTAATATTAATGTCAATAAACCTGAAATCTAAAAACAATGACGAAAAAGGTGTGTTTAATTATCAATAGTGCAAAATGTGCTAAAATTTTGTGTAATAATTTTGAATATAGTGATGATTTCAAGACTGTTTGAGATTTCAATATTATTAATAAGCTTGTTTATCGCTTTTCATTAGAAATTTCAATTTGACTTTAACATCCAATTTAGGCATAGCATCCATTCATCAAATTTTACACTATATATCGAGTATAGTATATATACACTATATATCACTTTAAATCGAGAAACTTGAATCGGTATTAATTATTAGCGGTGGGTTGAAAGTGGGGTGTAAACAAATAAACATATAGCAATATTTGAATATGTCCAAGAACACACACTTACAAAGCCACTGTTATTTAACAAATAATATATATATCTTATAGAGACGAAGCAATTTTTTATTAATGGAAAAATATGGAAGTATGGGTAATCACAGGGCTTACGACCTGTCTTCATGATGTAGCGTTCACCATTCCACCCAATGAACCTTCATATCAATCAAATTTTTGAAAGTTGTATATATGTGGAAACGCTTCGAATACCACTACACCATCGCCATCTATGGACTAAATTTGATATTAAAAATATATTCAATGATTTTCCGCATATTAACATACGAGTACATATAACTTTCAAAAATTTAATAAATATGGTTGTTGATTGGGTGGAATGGTGAGCGTTACACAAATAATCTATTTATGGAAATAATTTTTTTGTTGTTAATGGGATTCAAACCTGGATCCTTTCCTATCTGGGAAAATGCGTTAACCGATTACACCACACCGATGGAGTAAGTTGACGACAAATTATCGAACTTATATGCTGCAGTTCTTTAAAACTGACACATTTATTATTCCAAATTTAAAAGGTATCACTTTATATTGCGAAAATTCCAAATAAAATTTATTTTTATTAAATTTTGGGTAAATTTTGATACAGCTAATATATTATGAACACATTATTACTGTGAAATATTTTACTATTACATTATATGACAGAACTTAATGTTTTGAAAAAACTGTAACCTCACAATAATAATAATGTATTCTCCTTAAAACAAATTTTTATTATTAATTTTATAGAAAACCATTCCTCGCAGTCTGTGTATATACTCGTATATGACCTTATTATATACGCCTACTACGCGACTGGTGCACGACATGTGACACGGCAAACGGTTGTGGCATGTGTCTCCAGCGCAGCACTTCAAAGGTTTCAATCCGTTTTCTCTCCCTTGTCTTCAGGGTCCATGATTCCGCTCAGCATACATTTTTTATTCTTTCTTAGTTTCTCCATTTCACCTTCTAACAGTTTGAGGTTACTGCATATATCTAAAGGATATTTCCTTATTTGATTCATATTTACACAGGTCCCCGGGGAATCCCGCGGGGATTTTTGTCCCAATCTCTTTACCGTGAAGATAAGACGACAGCCAGGAATGAAGAGCTGAAGAGTCATATGAATAAACACGCCAGTCTATGATCTGACGCGGGGCAGACAGACTTATTAAAACTGGCTTGTTAGATGATGTCAAGAAACCTCGTCACCCGTGAAATAATACTCAGAAATAATGAAAAATCAAAGTTTGTTTTTTTTGTAAATCTTTTCTCATATTTTAATAATATTTAAATATGTGCAACACACCATATACAATATTGTCCATGCGTATGTATATTATATATTATTTATACTATATAATACACTCTTTTCAGTAAATACATACATAAAACATTTATTTACTAACAATTATATATTTTTTTGTAGTTTTCTTATTTTAGATGTGTTTGATACATTTTTAATTGGTATTAATTTTTTATATATAGTTTATAATAGAAAATAGATATTTATTGTATATAGACATTTATTTTTGTGTTTTTAACCATTTAATTAACCAACCGCTTTCAGAAAACAACCATTTCCTTCGTTAGGATGTCTTCTTATGCTATTTGTGTTTCTATCCCCCGAGAGTTAAGAATTACCAAAATACTTTCATCAAAATGCAGGAGAAAGATTCTTGCATACTTTGAACATGCTGCCAGAAAAAATGGCAAGAATCTCTAGAAGCAGACAGGACTATTGTGGGAAAGTGAAAAAGAGGACGATCTCCTGCAAAATAAAGACCATATTAAATCATATAAAGAAGTTAACTGGGTCCTTTTTATTTAAAAAGGCATTTGTTGCGATCAACATGGCTCTAGATAGGTTAGAGTGGAGACGTTTTATGCACCATGTTCCAGATACTTCAAGGACCACGATGCTCGACATTGAGCTTTTGATAAAGAATAATAAAATTATTGTTTTATGAATTTTGCCCTTGATAGTTATTAGAAACCTATTATCACATTATCACTTCGTCTTTATTGTATGCTCAATGCTGAGTCCCCAAACATGTTTAGAACTTGGTACACAATACGTCTCCTTTTAACACATTTATTTGGTCTATCCATCTTGTAGATGACTGTCCTCTCGTTCATTTTCCCTCAACAGTATTTTTATATATTTTATATATATATATTGAAAGTGGGGTGTTAACAAATAAATATATAGCAATATTTGAATATGTCTAAGAACATACACCTACAAAGCCACTGTTATTTAACAAATAATATATATATCTCATAGGGATGAAGCAATTTTTTATTAATGGAAAAATATGGAGGTATGGGTAATCACAGGGCTTGCGACTTGTCTTCGGCTGGCTTAAGTGATCACTTTACACAATGTAGCGTTCACCATTCCACCCAATCAACCTCCATATTAATCAAATTTTTGAAAGTTGTATATGTGTTAATATGTGAAAACGCTATATATATATATAGTCACATTTCGAATTATAGGTGGTAAAAGAACGCGACGTAAGTACGCGACGCGATCTATAAAATAAAAACCCTGATTATATATTTTGCACTTGGCGAAGTCGCCAAGTAGCAATGGCCGCGAGGTTCGCGATAGTCGTCTCGCATCGAGGAACGCTCGCTTGTGTTGGTACTATATTCGATTCGAAGCTGCGAGCTTGGTTAGTCGCTGGATTAATCCGCGGGCTCTTTATAAAAACGTTGGAAGAATGAAGACCTCTAATAAAACCAAGCATTGCTTGGGGAAAGGGCTAACCCCGGTGAGCGTTACGCGAAATTGAAATACTTGAAGGGTAAATTTATAATTAATTAATTTTTGAAACACTCATTTTCTAATATTTCTAATCCTAATTGTATCGTAAAAAATTCTCTTGTTCCAGGAAATATGTTAAGATTTCTCTTCTTTCTTCTCATTACTTTTTTATTTACTTCAATTTCTCCTTTATTACTCCTGTACTTCTTACCTTTGCCTACCTGAGAGGACCCTCTGAAGTGATTTCAGACCAGGATTTTGTACTCAAATTAATGGATGTTTCGCCCTATAGTTCAAGGTAATGACGTATTTTTTAAATGTAATATTATTATTGTTGTCACCGACTTTTTTTTAGCACCAAATCTGTTCTCACAGTTGCTACAAATTTTATTATCTGGAGATTTTATTGTAGCTCTGTGTTTATGACTACTTTATGTTTTAAATTAATTTAACAGCGAATCATTTTCCATCACTTTTCTGTCATTCTTTTTCCTTATAATAAATTTAACATATGATTTGTTACGACTATTTTATTCTGAAATGTCACCTTGCATATTTTTGTATATTTACACATTTAGTATTTCATTTGTTTCAAAGTAGGTGGCTTCTGTTTCGCGTACTCACTCTCATACGCACCACTGATGCTGGTTAGTGGAGGATAGTCTACCAGTTGACACCTCACAATATAATATCATTCATCTGCTTGTTGTCGAAAGACTATCGGTAATTATTAACTCTAGAGAATAGAGACACATGTTTCTCTCCTTGTTTTTCAATATCCATGTTATTGCATAATATCCTGTGTAGACGAATAATATTGTTAATTATTTATATATTAAAATTATTTTATTGTACATATTAATAATCTAAAATAATTCTGTGTGTGTGTAAATAACTAGTTTTCTAACTTTTCTTGTTAACAAAGTTAGTGTCTATGAGAATACAACTATACTTGGAGAAGTTAGATTACATTTGTTGAATACATTTGTCAAACGTTCCGGAGCAGACGAATATTATACAACTTCCACAGTGGTATATCAGCTTGCAAGTATTATGGCAAGCAACAAGCTATGACATAAGTTCTCGCGACATGTACGAGTAATGTGTGTATATGTTACGAACATAAGCACACATGCAGGATCACGTGATGACAACGGACTAGACCACACTAACGAAATTTGCAAGTCGTGCTTTGCGGTAATTATTTGCCTGCAACGTTTGATCTATGCAACGAAATATTGTTACACCTAGGGAATATGAGATGAAAATTATAATAAATTATTAAATTGAATCACAAGATACTGTCATTTTTCAAAATATATAATAGTTTATTGATGGTTAAAACAAATAATACAATTTAATTGGAAAAAAAATATTCGGTAACGGACTCAAAACCGTCCCTAAAATATTATATGCTTTGGGTAGAATGCTATATCAAAAAAAAAAAAAAATAGAAAAATGGATGTTTCACATAGATCAAAATCTTAGATGTTATTCTGTGGGTTAATGTGAAGTAATTGGTAAAGATAGACCAGCATAGATTGTTCCGGATTCGAGTCCCAGTGATAAATTTATTTATTTAATACGTTTTAAATAATTATTTTAAATTTATATTAAAGATAAAAGATGTTCGTGTACTAAAAAAATATGTAAAGGTGTCCCAACACAAGCATAAGATTTTAATTGACGCCATTTTTCTGGTGTGCTTTGAAAGTCAAACCATTATAACAGTTCGATGGCAGACAGTATTCTATTATTAAAAATAGATCGCTATTACGACACATTCTTATTGTTAAACATTATTTCAAAAATGGTGAAAGTTTGACCGCCATGATTCGCAAATTGCATCCAATTATTGGTAATCAAAATGTTCCAAGTGCATCAACTGTCAAGATAATAATTCGAGGAGACTGGGTCGATTACTGATGTCAGACTATCGACACGTGTTTATCCAGGTTTTTCAGCAGAAAACATCACGGCTGTTCGCCAGAATGCGGCCGAGAGTCAGGGGACATCCATTCGGCATCGTGCTCAAGAATTAAACATTTCAAGAAACGTGGTATGGATCTCGAAGACATGTGGTTCTAGTAGGAATTTGATTTGTTAGAAAACGATTGCTCAGCATAGGTAAGTTTTAGCATTAATATTAGCTTACCATTTTACATAGGTAGGTACTAGTTATGTATTATTTTTAAAATTCAAATTTTTCGTGTAAGTTCTAAATTTCCAAATAAGTCCTTAACCTATCTACTGAATTATGTAAGTTTATTTTTTAATTTACTATCATGTATATGTTGTAGTACTCGTATATCCAAAAAGTATTATTAAATAAGTTTTACCATTATGGGTACTAATTAAAATATGTTGTCATCATGGTAACGAGCATGACGTATTTTTTTCGTCACTTTTTAACATTTACATGTTATTTTTATAAACATTAAAAACATCAAAAAAATTAAAAATATTCTGCAAAAACTCTTTGCCGGGTATTGATTTATTTTATATATCAAAATAATAATGTAAATGTGATGTTATTGAGATCGAATATATGTGTGTCAGAGCGCCCACCGCCGGGGCGGGATGTATATATGTGCGTGTGCGAGCGATGATAAAAGGGGTGACGCGCGTAAGGCGCAGTCTTTTTTGCGTTACACTTACTGCCCGGTGGGTCAAAACAAGACACATCTGGCTGTGGTGGGTCATTTTAAACCCACCTCAAGTTTTCAGTTTTTCATCCGTTTTGTGGGAGATTTTTTATAGATATTTCATTTTAAAATTGATTTTATGAAATGGCATGATTGCCATAACGTTTCTGCTAAAAAATTAAAGATAAAAATTAAAAAATATTAGGATAATATACATATTCTCACGCATCCACAGATGCCCTACACACAAAAAAAATCCACTGAGCAAGTAATCTTCTCGTCGGAACCCGAACACGTAGTGTCATAAAACTTACAGGTAGGTGCAACGCTCCTTAAATAGTTATATTACTGGTATTGCCTAGGGGGCGCCAGACGAAAATAAGTGAAAAAAAATACATGGACGCATACCTGGTATCCTTTGTCTACCCGCTCAAAATATTTACAATATATATTTCGGTGTTAGCGCTGAGTTTCAATCGCATAAAAGTGACTGATTTTTGAGCGTTTTTTTACATTTTTATCAATAACTCATTTGAATCTCGTCCGATAACATTTATTAGAATCTCAAATAATTTGTAAATATTTAATAAAATATTAGCTAGAAGGAAAACAGCATTAAACGAATATTTGAAGCGTAATTCATATTTTTACAAACACCCGGGTCAAATCTGGCCCACTACCGCAGAGTATGTGTTAATTATATTATTCGAGTAATAAAGATATAAAGATATACAACTGAGACGTACTTATTACGCAAGAACGTAATATCAAATATCAAAAAAACAATATTTTAGGGTGTTCCAAATATTCGGTATTAGCGCAGTAGAGTTAATATTTTATTTATGTAAAAATAATATATTTTTTAATCATACCACACATCGCTGTTTGTTTTTAACCGCTGTAAGCAATGTTGTTTTTAGTTTATTTTTTTGTAAAAGTATTATTTATTCTGACTGTATTTTTTGTATGACATGGGAAAATACAACTACACCACATACTACAAAAATTGAATAAAGTTATATTTGTGATTTTAACATACAAGTATGCGTAGTATGTGCATAAGCAATATAACGTTTAAAAATATACTCGCATATAATTTTAAACGTTATATGCTACCAGCATATAACGTTTAAAAATATACTTGCATTATAAAATATTACTTTTTTCATTTAACATATTTCTGCAGATCGAAAAATTAATCGTAAAAAACTATTTTTGGCATTGAAAAAATCTGTTTTAACGTACCATTGATTGAATCAAAAATATTTCCAAGAAATATATCGTAAAGTTCAATCTCATCGGATAACTTACATAATATAATAAGTAGGAAATCGAATCCAATCCATAAATTAAATTTCTATAAGGGATAGCATATTAAACAGGTAGAAATACGAGAAAAAGCCGTAGGATCACTTTATTTGAAAAAAAAAAGTGAAATTCGCAGGATTTTGAATTATAAGATTGAGTTTTTTTCCATTCCGTGGATATTATTAGATTTTGATTACTGAAGAGACAAATCAAGACAGGTTTCCCTATTTTATAAAGGTATCTAAGCATTTCTTCAATTTAATTCATGGTTTTCATTCGTTCGCATTTCTTTTATATTATTGATGAATTCTAGTCCAAGTCGTGCTATTTTTTTAACAATACCTAAGCAACTTTTTGTTATAATTATTTATCACATGATACATACAGATATAGGCACATACATATTACATTTTTAATTATTGATGTGAAGTCAAGTATAATAATAAGATGTAAATATTAAAAATAGTTGATGCTATATTAACGTGTTGAATATTGATTTATATTTTTATGATTTCGTAAGAAATTCTATATTAGTTTATTATTATTATTTTGGATGAGTGAAAAGTTTTTTAATCAATTTAAATTAAAGATTTTCTGTCATTTTTGCATTTCAACGTAAACCTTAAATCAGCATTATATATAAGACATTACACGATAAACAAATATAAATATTACGTTATAATATATTTTTAAAAACATTTATTAAGATTCAAAAATATTGTTGGTAATTTAAAGATTTCAGTTTTATCTCATTGAATATATTTATTTATTTTTATTTATTTATCATATGTTGTAAGTACATTTCGTATTTTAATATCTGCCTCACTGGGCTTCGCCAGTGCTAAGGTAAACATTTTATATTTTTAATCAACAATCATATTACACATAATTCGTTTATCAACTATAAATTTAAAATAAATAAGAAGAAATAAAGAAAGAAAAAATAAAAAGTATAACAACATATGATGCAACATTTGATGTTGAGAAATTTATAACCAATTTGATATTTGTAAGGATAATAGCATGTTAACAAGTTTAAATAATACAGTACAATTTAATTTAATGCACATACACACGCACAAGCTGCTCACTCGTTGGTATTGGGTCTGAAGTCTCGACTCTATATGTTTTCATATTCAAGGGGTGACCGTGCTAAGAACATACATTCGGTCTGAGTTTTTTACCCAGAATTTTATCGCGCGTTTGAACTGTCTGTGTTGCTCAATGTTTTTTTTAATGTTTTTAGGGAGAGAATTATACAATTTGGGTGTTATAAAATTATGTTTTTTGCCCGTATGTAGTGCACATCCTAGGAATTGCTAAATTGTTCTCCACTTAGATAATGCTATTTTAGGCGTTTCTAAGGAAATCCAAGATGTTCTTATTGATAAATATGTAGTTAAGAATATAAGGAATATAATATAAGGATGGTTCTGTTAGAAGCCTCAACAATCGGCGAGCTTGTATGACAAGATGTATGAATGTGGATGAGGCGAGAATTGTATGTCAGGACAGAAGAGTGTGGCGCTCTATCCTCTCTGCCTACCCCCACGGGGAAACGGCGTGATGGTAAGTAAGTAAGAATATTTTTAGCACAGATCTGGACAATGTCTAGTACTCCAGGCTACTGAAAAGTATATTCGAGCTTGTTCTTATTGATAATTTGAATATAACCTGATAAAAAAGGTACAACAATTTTTGTTGCCACCAAATTCTACTAATTTATGGTAGATTATTGCTAGCGACTGAAAAAACATCCTAATTACAATTTGACAGAATGTTGAACTTTAATATTCTGTTACAATAATTTTAAGTTAGATAAGATGTGTTTAAATAGTCTTTCAAAATTTATAAACGTCTCGTCTTTTAAATGTGTGGTTTACAATAATTTAACTTAAATCTCATAAAACGAAAAAATAAAAATATTTTTTGAATTATGCATATTATATGACTGATACATTACTTTTGTTATTTTAATTTATAAAATACATAATTGACTACTTATCGAAATAATTTTAATTATATCTACGTATAGGTACGCATACATATCAAAGGTGGTTTAATAAATATCTGTAATATGTTGAAATTTAAAGGGCGTTTCCTTTCTCATACAGCAGTTTAAATGCATTGTCCCCGAGGTGCATTATACCGGAAACTTCCAACCCTTATACTAAGGGTTGGTGTGTAAGTTGTTCTAAACTAGTAGCCAAGTTGGAAATTAATGATAATGTGTATTTCACTTCCTCTTCTCTTGAATACCACAAAACCACGTATAGTGCATTGCTGAAATCTGTTGCTTGTACCTACAAATGTATTTATTATTTAGAAGTAATCCTGATTTTTCTTTATTTTTGTTACTTTGTTATTTTAACTCTACTCTGTTCTTTATACCGTATCTTTACTATACTTTTTTACTTGTTTCTCATGTCTATTTATTTTATCCTGTTATTATTTCTAACTTTATTTCTTTAATATGGTTTTACTTTAATGTCCTTTATACTCTATTTTTTACTTTTTCTTCAGTGTGTATATAAATTTTTACTTTGTTTCTTTAACTTATTCTCCACTTGCCTTCTTTCTAATTGTCAAGGATAAATTAATTAGTTATTATTTAATTAAATCACATTTTATTAGTGAGTAACGATTGTATATAATATTGATCCTTAATAATTAAAACATAAAAAAAACAAGAAAATATACCTATCCAAAAAATAGTCACTACAGTAAATTTGTTTGATATAAATTTTTTTCTTTGTGTCTTTCTAAGCAATTTTTGTTTTTAAGGCACAACATTTATATAAAATATTATATGCATTTTGTACTTTTGTTTCAATTTTTTTTTTTTTTTTGATTACTTAAAGTATTTTTTATTATTACTTAAACCTTGGTGTTAGAGGATGTTCCATCATGTAATTCAGATAATTAAAATGTAATGTGTATCAGTATAATCGCGCCAGTGTCCGGATCTACAAGACGTCTTAGGAAATAAACTTATTAATTGTTGACAATGGACTTGGAACCCTTAGATAAGTACACATTATGATTTTTTTTTATCAAGACCATGGTCAGACTATTAAATTGTTGATAAACTCACAAAATTTACAAATTTTTAGTAATCTTTTAATATTGGACTGTTTTTGTAACACTGGATTTGGAAATCAATAAGCCCACCATTAAAAATTACTTAAAATTGATATGTGACATGCAATAATAAATAGGTACCTATTTTAATAATAAGGCTGAATTTTGATACATTTTTAAATTTCTTAACATTTCAAATCTTTATTATAAAATAAATCTTACTACGACAGTTATTTGTCATTTTTGATTCTAAACTCTTACACACAAATTGTACTAAAACCCAACTACGGTATTGGGTGTTAATAAATTTAGAACGGATTTGTATAAATCGTATTAATACAATAATTCCATGTTACTTTGATTGAATAGGCAGATGAGTTTATTGATTTTGATGCATAAACCGTAATTGCATTTGAATTGTTCATTGAAATGATATGGGATAATATTAATACACTTCGATCTATAACAGAGTTGTTTATAGTAAGTATATATTCATATATTTTTATTAATTGAACATTTTATAAAACGAGATGCCCAAATTATCTAAAATCCATGGTTTTAAACTAAAAGTTATTGTAAATACTAATTAAATGTATTGATTAGAAAGATATACATATAAAATCAATTTCATTGAAAAATATTGTTTTTGCGCCATCGGGATTCGAACTTAAATCTTTTTCTAAATCGGGAAAGGTGCATTATTCAATTATGCTACAACGACATTATTTTTGACGACTAATTTTAGAATCTATACATTACATTTTTTCAAATGAATACCATTGTATCGTTCCATTATTTCAATGCCATCTACTTTGTTTTTACGGAATCTCAAATATGTTTGAGTATACCGATAGCAGACGCTAGAATTAACAATTCATTTTTATTAAATTTTTGCAAACATTTATACAACTTATATATTATTGGGAGAACACATTCCCTGTGTAAAATTGTAATTATTTAGAACATAGGTCTGTGATATTTTGAATACTAATTAAATGTATTAATTAGAAAGATATATAATGCTGTTCGATGATCGTTTTCAAAACCGAGCAATGTGCATTATCCAACTATGCTAAAGCGACATTATTTTTGACGACAAATTTTCGAACCTATATGTTACACTTTTTCAAATTAATATATATGATATATAATAAATAATGTCGCTGTGTAGTTGAATAATGCACCTTCCCCGGTATGGAAAGAGATCCAGGTTTGAACCCTGGTGGCTCAACAACAAAATTTTTCGATAAAATTGATTTTATATGTATATTCCTCTAATCAAAACTTTTAATTTATATTTATAATATCACAGACTTATGTTTAGAGTAATTACAACTTCACAATAAGAGTATGTTCTCTTAATATTAAAAGTTATTCGGTAATTTTTTTAAAACTATCTAAAAACTCTTATGGTGTACGCATCTACACACTAAATGAATACAGAAAAGTAATAAAGATTTTAGTGAAGCAAATTTAGCAATAGTATTATTCGATCCGTTTATAAAAGTGTTTTAAAAGATACACGAATTTTATACTTAAATTTCGCTCCCTAATTGAATTATTCTGTCGTGTACTGTCAAACTCATTAATAAACTCTACTGCAGCCGGTAGTTCTGATAATAAATCCTGCAATCTGGATCCGAATCCTACAAGAATCTGAAATATCTGATAGCAAGAATGCTTGAAGTTAAATAATTTTAAAAATTGTGACGTTCGTAAAAACTTGAAAACTCATTATATTAGTTTAATTGATGGTATACTAGTCGAATTATTGAAAATATGTTCTTGCTAAAAAATGTCGTTCAAATGAAATTATAATAGATTTTAATGTGACGTTTTATTAGTAATTAATCAACCAACTAAGGAAGGGTAGAAAATATGTATCGACATACTTGATTTTAGAGTATTTCATATGAATATCCATTAACCCGTATTTCGTCACCGTCAGCATCACATATCTAAGAATTTTTACTTCGCAGAAGAGAAACATAACTAGTTTTAAATGATTTTTGTAGCAATTCTTACATTTTTAAAGGAGCAGATTCTTTCTAAACTGAAACTGAACTAAACTTAGGTACGATTCCCTTGACTTGTGCGCAATTGACAGGGAGGCTACAGATATGTGGTGATTACATTCCTTTGATTTGCGCACCCCTAGTAGACGCTATCGGGAAACTAGTGATATAGAACGATTCCCAGCAAAAATCCAAATGCAATGATATAAATTTCTTAATGTGACAAATTTGCGGTGTTGCTTCTTAGGTGACGATTTTCATCTTCGCGGTATGCCAAATTATTTGGTACATTTCGCGTGGCACGCCAAATTGGAAAAAATAACATAATTTTCGCCACATTAACACCACAGTTAGCATAAAGCTTGCATTGTACAAATGTCTTCTTCAACTGAGGCGTTTAAATGAAACAACGAGACGCCGTATAACCATCCCCTTTAATCTCACGTAATTCTGGAGTGAAGCGGGATGCTGCGCTGGGAGCATCCTGGAGGATTCAAATTTAAATTTTCATCTGACGAGAACGCGTGATGGGAGAGTGCAGTTTGCAGTTTGTCGTGCTGGCAATTTGTGTGCTTATCTTGACGATGTATTTGTAAGGCCAACTTCAAAATGCAGCTCCACTGTGCAGCTAAGTCGAGAGTTTGTTTATGGCATGGTACAGCGAAAATGCATCAATTAATTAGTGACTACAGGAATGTTTAGATAATTCAAATTGCATTTGTACTGGAACAGATATGGTGTTTATTGAAGATAATCATATATATACAAGCATGTAGTATATATTTTATTTATAATGTAGTGCATACATAATTATTTCTATCTATGCTCTAATGTAAACAAGATCAATATCGTTCCTTTTTACTTCAACTTATTTTTCACACATTTGCTTAGTTTAATTTTAAGATTTCTGGAATTTCATTTAAAATCTTCATCGCACTTTGTATCATCGATTTATGAGATTTAGCCTTCTTCCTGAATGGCAGTCTCAGTCTATCTTTTCCTATTGTATGATGTTACGTCTTCTCTGCCTACCTGCGCGGAGAATCGGCGTGATGGTAAGTTAGTTGGGATACGAACTTATTTATGAGTTTGGTACTCATACTAGACATACCAAAAAATTTGACTTAAAAATAATATTTAACCAGTACCTACCTATACGAAATACAATGCTAGGCAATCATTTTTTAACAAAGGAAATTTAAATTTTTCAAAAATAAATTAAAGTAATGAAATTTGTTTTTTTCCTTCCTAGTGAACTGTACACATAGTTATGCGTATACATAAATGGGAGATTCACTGGAATTTAAAAAATAATTTTTATCATTTTTTTCATTTAAGAAAAGCAAATCTCTAAAACATTTCATTAAAATAAAATATAATGTCATTATGTAATTTCGTTATAGATGTAATGTTTTTTTGGAGAGGATTGTGTATTATATAATATTAAGAAAGGCGAAGTAAAACAACAGTAGCAATTTAAAAAAATATTATATTCGGTTTGTTAATTTGGCTAAAGTTTCATATCTGTCTGATTTATTAATTAAATGTATTAATTAGAAAGATAAACATATAAAATCAATTTTTATCGAAAATATCGTTGTTGCTACCGGTATTCGATGCTGGATCTCTTTCCAATTCGAGGAAGGTGCATTAACCAACTATGCTACAGCAGACAGTACTTTCGACGACAAATTTTCGAACCCCTATATTACAAATTAGATGACTTTCAAATAATGGAACGATAGATGTATTAATTTGAAAAGTGTAACATATGAGTTCGAAAATTTGTCGTCAAAAGTACTGTCTGCTGTAGCATAGTTGGGTAAAGTACCTTCCTTGAATTGGAAAGATATTCAGGTTCGAATCTCGGTAGCAATAATAAAATTTTTCGATAAACACTGATTTCCTATTAATATCTTTCTAATTAATACATTTAATTAGTATTTAAAATATCACAGACTTATGTTCTGAATAATTACAGCTTCACGATAAAAGTATAGTATAGTGATTCTCTTAATAAAAGTATTTCAGAATAAAAATAGTATTAGTAGTTTTACCATGTCACTTAAAAAAGTACATAACCGATGCATGATCGAACATATTGTTTATTTCGTTTTTCACATAAATTATTTTGTATTACATTTCAGGATTATAGTAGGTATCACTATCACCTTGATCAGCACTGCAGATCCATTACCATGATCATTTCCTGGTCTATTGCCATAGTACTATGATGCTGTTATTCCAGTAAGACAACCCATACAACTTCACTCGTGCGATAAATTGTAATTAATCGCAGAATTTATGCTCTCCAATACCGAATATTATTTAACCCGCTTTTTCCGACTTATTTAGTAATTATTTTATTTTTTAATATTTTATTTAAATTGTAATACATACCGGTAGGCTTCAACAAAAAATATTTATTTAAAGTATACAATAACTAAAGAACATTTTAACGATCTTTATAATTAGCAAATTTAATATTAATATATTTTACATTATTTACTCTTGGGAAAGTTTTATTCTAAGAAATCTTAAAGTAATAATAGTTAATGATGTTAATTATTTTTTTAAAAGATTACATTAATTTTAATGGCCTAAAAATAAGTACGTACTTAAGGACATAAGAACTATATTTAAAAAAAAATACACAAAACTTAAGGAGTTCGTACATTCTTAAGATGATGTAAAAATTCTTACCAAATTATTAACCAGTGTAAAAAATACATATTTCTGCACTTCTGATGTAATTTTCTGTTATTTTAAAAATTATGTTAATGCCTGAATAGGGCGTGTGTAATAATAAATAAATATATAAATAAATAAATAAATAAATAATAGATATTATATTACTTTTATTTTCACATTAATTATTCAAATAATACTCGTGAACACTTTTCGAACTGGTAAATTTATATTGCTGCATTTTACTATTTAGTGCCATACAGTCGATAGAGTAGATTTTGATTTTTTATTTTTTTTGGGGTATTTATAACTTTGTATAAAAATTTCTAGAGTAAAAATAAATTGATTGTGAATTCAGAATAATATAGCTTTTCATTATGAGTCTAATTATATGATAAAGAGCTGTAATTTTGACATGCGTATATACTATGTGGGAGTGGTATGGTACATATGTCTGAGAAATTAAACCGTTTTTGCCGAAATCGATGATTCTAATAGGGTTATGTTTCGGTTGCTATCATAAGTGGCGATGTCACATCAACTGGCATGCGATATACAATGAACCGTGATGGATATTAAAACCAGTGAAATTTTTATTAAAATAATATTTTTTTAATAAGTACATTTAAAATAACACTATTTTAGACGTACATCGGGAATCGAAATGTCGATCAGAGAAGTCGGAGTCATTTATATTGTTTTACTTAATAAAATTAAAAATAATTATCTTCATTGTTTATCCGTTAAAGGGTTAAAGCGATAAGATTGAATGTACAGCTCTCAAATGTAATCTAGCGCTCTCGAGATAATTTAAAGTGGCATTAGTCGAAGGATCAACCCTTATTCAAAATCACCCCTGGTCTATAGAACTAAAGTAACATTCTACACGACTTCCCCGGCAAACTTTGTAAAGAGGTAGACTTTGGGATGGGTGTTTGGCCACCGGGAAACATATTAGACCGCATTTAAGGACAGTCACATGCGAATTGAGATCTTTGCTGACCAAAAAGTATCAGGAGAGCACACTGTTACACAGATAATGGTTCGCCCATACAAACTTTGGTCGTAAGCATCGATGGGCAGGGAGAGGTACCTAGTTGGAGATATTGCCAACTAATGTACTCTAGCATATTTTTTAAATAAACATAAAGCAGTTAATTTACTTGAAATTTGATCAAAAGCGTATATTTTATTATTTTAAATTAAACTATAATATCTGTTCGTCACAGATGTAAATTGAACGGGAAATTCGTACATTTCATTCAAATTAATGATAAATTTCTTTACAAATGTATAATATACGTATTATTTTTATTCTGAAAGTACATTTTATTCGAAATAATAAATACAGAAATATATCGTCATATTTAAAAAAAAATGAACATTGCGGCGCTGCCATAAAGCGATTTAAATGAATGTTTCATTAATTTAATATTAATAATTGACATGGCGGTTACTTTGTGATGTAATATGATAATTTAAATTTTCAGAACTAAACTTTGTAATACACGTACGTTGTGTTATTGTCATTAATAAAGTTTCGAGAGGTACAGTCCCTCTCACCATCAGGTATATAGGCCAAGCCGTGAGAAAATTAAATACGAAAATAATCGAACATCGCCGCTATTTAAAAAATAACAAGTTCTCGAAATTTCTAACCACATAATTGAAACAAAAAAATAATGAACTAAAACTACTCTACTCGGTATAATGGAATAATGATGAACAATTTAGAAACCGTTGAAGTACAAAAGAATTAAAATTCAGAGAAAACACTAATTAGCAACATAAAATTCTCCAACATTTCACCTTTACTGTCTATATTCCCATAAACGACTGAAACCTCCGCTCCCCCTTCCCAAGCCCTGCCTCATTACCCGAGTAGATAACAATGCTGTATTTAGTTTAATTATCAGCCGATGATGAGTGACTGCATCTCTCGAAACTGTAGTAGTGACAATAACCCAACATTAGTTTTGTTGTTAAAATTAAAAATTCATTTATTGGAAGACGATGCAGTTCAGAAAAAGTAACGCTCAGATAGAGAAATACAGCATAATATAGTAACGATATTTTAAACAAACAAAAACGTTGATCGAATGATAAATCGTCGTGCTCATGAATGAAGAATTTAATGCATTCAATTCTAATGGAAGTAGGAGAGAATGGAAGAATAAGAACTGCCATTGACTGGGATGCGTAGCGAAAAATAATTTACGCTGGATTCACAATAATTGGCCGCAGTTCTATGATCACGCCTGCTGCATCGAAAGTAAGACAAAGTTGAAGAAATATCTAACACAAAAATCAGCATTAAATACGAATATGACAATTATAAACCACAGTTCATTAGGGAATTGATTAAGTTGGCAGAGCGCTACTTTATTTCAAGAAAGTTTAAACGGTGACTGGTATCGTTTCTGGTAAAAGTGATAATAAAAAAAAGTGAAAATGTTACGAAGAGGTATTTCTATCAGTTTTCGTGACTAATTTTAATGGGCTACCCGGCGAATAAATATATATATATACATGCCCATTATTATGAAAGTGGTCTAAGTCATGTCTTCTTTCTTTTCATGATATTTAAATTTTTGTGTTTGAATTGTGGTGAAAGAAAGAAAGGAAGGCACTTACTTTTCGTCTGTCGGATGCTGGTTCATTTGTTTATTCCTCTCCACCACAAGTAAAAGCGTCGCGGGGTGTATACTAACACTCGCGAAAAGGATTATTACATATGTATAAGTGGGTTAACGTAAGATTGATTATAAGCGTTAACGCTTAATTGATAAGCGACCGTAGTTAGTCCTATGTAGTTCGAAGAGCACACTGAACTTGCTGCAGTTGGAGAGACTGTTAATTACTGCAACATCTTCTTTCTTCCTTGTGCTTAAGGATAGGTTAGAAAAGAAAGTAATGGAGATACGCAGGTTAAAATTTAGATAAATAGCCAACTGAAGGTATGTACGAGCAAGGCAAAAAGTCAAACACCATAAAAACTTAATAGAAATTTAATTAATTTAAACGGCGCTTACAAATTGATTTAAAAAAATATTTTTATATTACACAACACAATGTTTAAAAATTTATTTAGTCTACTAGATTTATAATTTATTTCGACATATACATGCTGCATGTAGCTCATAAGGAAATAAAAAAATTATAATTGAAATGACCTGCTCTATTATCAAAATAAACACTAGCGAAATGCCGTTGAACGATGTAACAATACACAGAATATAACGTTTAAAATATAACACAATTGTTACATTTTTCACCATATTAATGTGCCGCAAAATAATTGATAAACACATTTTTTTCAATTTATTGACTTAGTCTACTTTCGTAATAATGGATACATATATTAAAAACTCATGACGTCATTTATTTGTGTCATATTTTCGTCCATGCTGCATTTATTCCGCTCGCGCGAGTTTCCTTCCGCGCCATGACAAACTCCTGCGGAGATAGTCTCATTTACATGATCCAGTGCCGCATTACTAAGAACCGTTTAGTTCACTCAATTTGAACGAGTGGAAGAGGAAATATGTATTTTTTCAATATCAACGTATGAAGTTGCTCGTGCGAAGACTGGACGCAAGTACTCAAAAAAAAAAATACAAACATTTTTTTTTGATGTTGTAACAAATTTCATTCATGGAAAAATTTGTGATAAAAAAGTGTCAAATACTTAATTTTAGTTACCATGGTGACTACACATGTTATTCAGTAACCGGTAGCTGCTAATTTTGACTTGATACTGAACTTTGACTGCCATCGCTGTGTTTTCGGTTTTAGTATGATTTGGCAAACGTCTCTCATCATTATTATCGTCAGCATCAAGAGGTGAGGAGTTTGGCAAACCCCTGTATTACAGTTTTGTCTTTACGTGACAATATATACTTAATATCTTCCTACCAGCGGCGTGCACTAAGCATATACCTAGGTTATGCTGCTGACATTGATGCTGTAAAAGTAATGGGTATTGTCACTAGAGGTTCTGTAAGAAATACATTTTTTCCGAAGTATGTTATGTTAAGGTTTTCCTGTGTGAATTTATTTTTGTTCTGTAAAAATGTTAATATTATTTCTTATTGTGATAAATCTTAGATTACCACCAGATTCTTTTGTGGTTCTATTCTTTGATTACTGTCTACTTACTAGGATCCCATTTCCTTGTAAGTGAAACTCAGTCTTTCTAGATAACAATAGAATACGTTTATTACGTTGTACACATTGTACAGTAGATATAAATTATACATACAGAGGTAGACTAGTTATTTAGAAGAATCTGTGATGGAAGAGAGCTGTTTTCCCAGACACGGCCTCTTATAAGGTTTGTCCCCCACCACTCATCTACTCACTTTTATGACACACACACACACACGTACATTTACAGAGTGACAGTTCTCACACTTAAAATATTTTGTAATGTAATATTTTTCCACGTTTAAAGCGTATTAGAACGAATGAATTCAAGTCAGCATCAAATATATAGTTGCGGCGTTTTGCAACACGTTTGTTCAAGTGAAGGCGTGTATTCATAACACCGGGTGGCGCGAGAGTTAGGTTTAGTTCACATACGTTTGGGGAAGATTTTGCGAATAAACGCATGCGCAGCTTTATTTGTGATATCTTAATTCTCTGCTAAATGGTTCAAGATTTTTGAATTATTTGTGCGTGAACCCACATATATAATTCATCAAATAAATATTTTATTTAGTTTTATTTCGCAGAATTAATGTTATGAATAGCTTTTTTGATTACATGCTGCCAACATAAATATAAAATGTACTACTAAGTATCCATTTTTATACAAGATAAAATTATAAATGTAATAAAAAATTATTTCTTTCTTTTCAGTGAACTGTACACATATCACACACACGCGCGCTTTAATTTTCAGAGTAGGTACTTAATTGCATGATTTTTTTCATATAAATAGGTATTATTTATAACGTTGTTTTTTATCAGTAAAAACAATAAATATTCATCCATAATGCACACTCCAAATAAGGCAAGTTAGTTTGGTTGAATAACAATAAAAAATAAATTAGTTTGGTTGAATTTTACAGTACGGTCTAAAACTATGTTTAATAATGTTTTTCTATATAGAGCATAGATATTTAAAAAAAATTAAAAAGTGATGAAGGCGAGATATCATCCGGAAACTACAGAGTGAATATTATGTTCCAGGCCGATTTTGTTTGGCCATCATTTTGGTTTGGAAAATATATGTCCGTTTCGATTTAGTAATTGTATAGAATAGTTGATTACTTTTTCTTATGGATTATTTAATGTCTCAAAAAGATTCTGAATTCATTAAATAATAATGGCGATTCTATGACTATTAATGATCGCTATCGATATCGTCATAGGTTGGTCAAATTAAATCGATTCGGCTTGCAAAATATGCTGTGGTTTCAACAAGACGATGTCATCTTATACACAGCCCGAGCTATGCTTGAAAATTTGCGAGAAATTTTTCCGGGCCGCATAACGTCAAAAAGTGGTAATATCGACTCCTCAATCACCTTATTTGACGGCTACCGACTATTTTTGTCGAGATACTTAAAATAAAAGGTCTACGCTAATAAGCCAATAATAATTCTGATGTGACAGGACAGTATTTGAAATGAAATTACTGAAATAACATGCAAAGTGTGCGAGAATATCATGCAAAATATGGTTAAAAGAGCACGTGTTAGTGCTGCTGCCAAAAGCGATCACTCGGTCGAAATCACATTCCATACATAATTGTAATAAACAAAATAGAAATTAAATTAAAAATTATATTTCATTTTCTAGTTATTCAAAAACAATATCGACCTGGAAGATAATATTAACCCTGTATAGCATAAGGTATAATGGATTCGAGGAATATCAGTTAAGTACAGAATTCGTAATAAACCTTGTTGAACATGCAAGATGCGAGTGCTCTGGACCACAACGGATGGATGGCACTCTGCAGTGACTGCCGTTAAAGAAGAAGAATAATAACTAGAAGATATTTAAGCTTAAGTCTACAATGAATCTTTGAGCAATAATAGATTAGGCAGTCTTAACACGAGATGTAATAAACTTCATACTTAATACCATCCACAGCAATACTCTACTCAAAAATTTGTTTTCACAAAAGTATAGGTTATATAAGTGATGGGACGATTAATTAGAATCGGAATCGGGAATTGGAAATATCTAAACTTTTTCGAGTATCGGAATCGGAGAATATTTAACCTAATTTCCGATTTCAAAAATTTTCGATTTCTTTGGATTGAAAGTATTTAGTGCGGAAACTTGTAATTAAATAAGAAAATAATTACTAAAGGTAAGTAATTAATTGTAATCATAATTATCCATGAAAAGTGTCGTAAATATTATTAACCCCAAAAATAATTTTGATGTACTGAGGGTATGTTTTAAAAGTAGTTTAAAAAGGTAATGAAAGTCATGACATAACATTAACAGCGCTTAAGGAATAATTTACAAGTTAAAAGATAATTTTAAAACACACACCAATATTTAATCTTTTCTTAATTTGACTTAACTTGAAAATGACATTTTTAAATATATGTCATATACTCGTATATATATATATATATTTTTTTTTTTTTTTATTCGGAATCAGAGTAGGGAATCGTAACGATAACTGGCTTCCCGGACGGCTGCGGATGCATGTTTTTGGCACATGCTGTCGTCGGTACTGGGCGTGTTTTTGAGGCTGGGATGTATACTTGTAAAGGGGCGCACTTAAGTCATTTTTTTTTTTTTATATATAGATAATAAACATCAATGTACAATTTCTGTTTAATTCTGACAACAACATGTAAATATTCTGTATGATTAAAAATTAAATTATTAAAACTTACTTCAAGAAGTTGTTATTTGAGACTCGAATTTCGAACTCTTTTTTCATTTCTTTTGAAATATTTTCCAAGATATTTGAATTATTCAATTTAACCTTAAGTTTATGGGCGTGTATTTCACGTATTTAAATAGGATAAGCGAAAGAAAAAATTCTGGTAAAATATTAAAAATTTAATGTTTTTCTGCCATTATACCTAGAGCAAGATATTATATTATATTTAAACGTATCATAATATTTAATTTATCATAATTTATGCACGAGCACAACTTATTAATTATTTAAATGTAATACATGGATTATATATTATTTAGATAATATAATCCGTATACACAGGGTGGCCCAAAAAAGTGAGAACATCTCGTAATACATGACTTATTTCAAAACATAATATAATTAATCATAATTCTTAATGTAATTTTTTTTTAATAATATTTAGCTAATCATAAATTATCAAAACACTCCACATTGCATAATCTACTGGATTTAAATCTGGCCTGGCTCGATGAAATTAACTTTCTCACGACAAAGAAAGTTGATTGTATTTCTGGATATGTGAGATGGATTTCCGTCCTGCTGTGATATCTAGCTATACTCCAGGCATTGTTTTGAAACTCTTTGATCATTTTACTAGCACTCCAACGTGTTTCGATTCGCAAATTTTTGATCAGAATACGGTCTTCTGCAGTGATTTTTGTCATTCTGGTCAACAATTTGAAAAAACTAAATTCAAACAATGGGAAAATTAATAATCAACGAAAAATTATCGAAATAAAACGTTATATAGATAAGTAAGTAAATTAGTAATCTAATTAAGCTGTTGTCGATATAGTTAAACTAATTTTGATTTAATTATATCATATTTTATGAAATGTTCTCACTTTTTTTGGGCCACCCTGTACATAAGGGTAGATAATTCTTGATAAATCTACGGAGTTAACTTAGATCAGCCTATATTCAAAATCTACATCTATATCATTAGGAAATTAATGGCAGACATCGTATATGAATATTTCAGGGTGAAATATAGTACAATAAAAAGACAATTTATTATTTTGAGTGCAACCTTCGAAAAACGCATGCTTACATTTTGCGAAAGTGGAAAAATGTAATTTGCAAGTAAGCTATCAAAAAGCTTTTATTTCCCATTTTATGATTTTTTTCAAATAAAAACGTTTTTTTTTTTAATAAAAATTTTGAGTACTGGATGGAGTTTGTACAAAATAATACTGCTGGATGCTGGAATGAGCAAGAGGCACATATAGTTACGATATATTTTATATATTTGAAGCGCGTTATCATAACATGACATAGTTAATGTAAACAATTTACGAAGGCTGTTTAAGTGTTAGCAATGCTTTCACGGCCGTTAAGAATCATCTATGTACAGTTTTTTGGGCTAATCTGCTGTGTATATCTGACGTGTCTGGCTGACGTTTCGGATTTCATTGCATGGTCCATTGGCTTTGTATAAAAGTTTGAACAGATGGTGATCTGTTCGAACTTGGAGAATAGAAGGAGATTACACATTTTCAACACGGTATTGCAAGCCAGTACCTAAAAACGACACACCGTGCTTTCAACACCAACAGTCACACATCACATCAGCCCTGATGATGAATCCTACAATGGGATCCGAAACGTCGGTCGGATAATATACACGGCAGAATACTAGAAAACTGTACGCAGATGTTTAAGTGTGGTATTTACAAAACGTTGATAACATAAATTTCAATTTCCTGTTTTAATACCGGAAACATATTTAAAAAGGTAGAAAAACAATAAACAGTGATAAATTCGCAGTACGATTAAAATTTCTTTAAAAATATCATTTTTTTAAATAAATTTCCAGTTAGTAATTTTTTTTTAAATATGTAACAAGTAAAATTTAGAAGAAAAAGTCTGTAACAAGAAAAATTTAGAAGAAAATATGTAACAAGAAAAATTTAGAAGAAAAATCAAAAAGATCCCATTGATAAAACAGGGTATCGCACCCTCGGATGGGAAAAGAATTGTTAACAAATATAAAGATTACAGGGGGGATAGAATGGAACAATACCCGAGAAGGTCTGGAAAAAATATATATAAAATGGACGCAGGGGATTGAAAACAAAAGCTGACGACATGGCAATTTACGGGGGCATTTCGGAGTAGGCGAAAACGAAAGGTTTATTTCTGTCGTGAAGGAGAAAGATAAGAAACAAATACTTACTCTTTGTTCCACAAGGATAATATATTATAATCTCATTCAACGTTCAAATAAGGTACATGCAAAGATTCCCAAAGCTACCAGAAGTCGACATTATTTTATAGAGCTAAATATAGATCACGTGGCTAAAATAAAGTAGATGGCTTTCAAATAATGTATTCATTTGAAAAGTGTAACATATAGGTTCGAAAATTTGTCGTCAAAAGTACTGTGTGTAGCATAGTCGGTTAACGCACCTTCCTCGGATTGGAAAGAGATCCAGTTTCGAATCCCGGAAGGAACAACAATATTTTTCGATAAAATTGATTTTATATGTATATCTTTCTAATTAACACATTTAATAAGTATTTAAAATTTAAATTATTTTAAAATTATTTATTTGATAATAAAATATCTATCTTACCTAAGCGTGATTTTTAATTGAAATATTGTTAAAGAAAATAATTACGTATTCATATGGTGTTATATGTATGTCGTTTCACAAACATGAACTACGTTAAAACAGTCGTAATTTCTAGAGCGCGCGTTAAGTTTAGCCTATGTTCGTTAACTTCTAAGACTGCAATTAAATTGAATGAAAATGTGTGAATTGGAATTAAATTGATTTATATTTATTTAGTTAGCGATAGATAGTGGTACCAATTTTTATCAAAAGGTCATTGATGCATTAATCAAAAGATTTGGTTGTGCATATTGTCGACCCGACAACCATTATGGCAGAAAATCATTACAAAATTAATTACATTATTTTAATTGTTAAATAAATAAAAACACTCTAACAACATATTTTCGGTACGCAGAAGTACATCTAATTATTTATATAAAATTTTTACAACGTGTATCATTGTAAAGTTTTTATGTAAACACATTTGTTAGCACAAAACATACAGATTTTATCTAATTAATCACAACAAAAAAAAAAACCACGTCCATAATTTTGGTAAAATGTTACAATACATAATTTTGGTAAAATGTTACAATACATAATTTTGGTAAAATGTTACAATACACAAGTTTGGTAAAATGTTACAATACACAAGTTTCATTACAATTAATGAACAAATCAGAAGTGAATTTGAGTCTGTTTGTAGCATATTCGGTAGAATTAAAGAAGTGTGGATGAGATGGTTTGGTCGTGTGGAACGTGTGAGCGAGGAGAAGACGGTGAAGAAAATTTATGTGATCTGGCGTAATGAAACATTGGAGAACAGTCTTTTCAAAAGCTTCAAAAAAGGTGTATGTGTAATAGGTGAATAAGGAAATAGTAGTGTACTGGGATAGAGAGTGTAGCGTTCTACCTGCGGGGAAACGGCATGAAAATACATTAGTTTAATTAGTCGATTTTCTATTTTTATTTTAAAAATCCAAATTGATTTTTACAGAATTTTTTAAATGTTTCTTTCCATCTTTTTAACATGAATCTGACCGATTTGAAACATAAAACTATAGAACAATGCTGTAGATGGGTTGAGTGGATAAAAAATGAACATGGATAACACGATTTGTATTCATAAAGAAATATTAATATCAAAATGGTTTAAAAATCTACATTTTACTTTAAAATACGAATATTATAATATTATCACAAATTTTCCGAGAGGAATGTAGATACTATAAGAATATCACCATGAAACGACCCCACCATTCGTAAGGTAACTTGACAATAGTGTAAATTATGTTAAATTATACAACTTTTTGGACGAGAAAGTAAAAGATATCACATGTAATAATACAAGACATGGTTGATGGAAATTTTGGTCTTGGATTATGAAGAACACTCTGGTTGAAGAACTGGAATAGGTAAATAACATATTAGCATTTCTGAACATCTGTGAATAAACTACTTTATGAATTTTGAAGCCATGTACAGCAAGGCTCTAGTTCAATGATGGGGAACCTATGACACGCATGTCAAAGGTTAAAACACCACAGCGCTTTGGGCGACACGCCAGCGTTCACTAATATCAGAGTTATCAAAGAACACGTGTCGCGCCATCAAACGTCGACTCGATAACATCGTTCGAATTTATCACTATCTACGTATTACATATGTATTTATTTTGGGTCTCATTTTGTGAAAAAGAACAATTAATTGAAATAAGCATTTAATTAATTGATACCAAATCAAATATTAAAATATTATGGGTTCCGCCAGTTATTTCCAGGTTTTAAATTTGATATCTATAGTGGTATAAAGGGTATATATATAAATATATATATAAGCGGTAGGATGTGCAAAATAACGTAGGTCTGAAAAGGCCCTTTTTCAAGCTTGTGGGGGGGGGGGGGGGGGGTGAAGTGCAAAACAAACATCGATAGTGTTGTCAGACTTATTGTATACGTAATTTTGTATATTATTCCCATTTTTACTCGTATTATAAATAACACTATTTTATGAGGTCTTATATGTGAGTGTGTGTTACTCGCCGACCCTGCCAATTCCCCACGAGCCACCTTGGTATTATGTTACATGTGCACTTCATGAAATAAATAAAACCATATTTCGCCGCTGAGGCTACTATTTATGCGTCTTGTTACTTCAATTGTCATCACTGGGTTTCTTGGTTTATAATAATGCACATGTGTGTGTGAGAGTATTGCCTCCTTTTTTTGGAAAACTAAGAAGACAGTAACCAACAGGCGTTATTCAATTACGTTCCGTACTTCAACCAGTCCAGCGGTGCAAATAAAACCACCAGTGCGCGCTTCGGTCGGTCGAAATCTAAAGAAGACAACCCAGCTAAAAGAACAACAGCATCGGACCAGAAAGATAGCAAAAATAAAAGGTTAGTGCAGTTCATATATCATATGTGTGCTTATTATTAATCGGAAACCTGGGAACCAGCTATCGAAGGTATTTACATAAACAGCTACTTTGCTCTCAACCTTTTACCTAACTTTTCTTCATCTCTACACGTAACCCGACTTTACTACGTCACTGAACCAAGTTGGCTATTTGCTGCTACCATTATACAATTTGAATCATTATTTGGATCTGACGGTATGCATCAGACCATGTAACATCTTCATCGGTGAGCTACCCCCGCACTTGTTATCTGTACATTTGTGTTGGTTTTTATAGTTAAAATAATTTTGTGCATTTTCATTATTTTGTCTCTGTTTCTTGATTTAGATGGAGAAATAAGAATAGAATTAGACTTTCTTCTTAAGAGTTTTATATTTCCGATAAAGTAGAGTTGTAAAATAGTAATTTATTTAACAAATTAAAACGACTGCTTTCGTTTTGCTAAACTAAAACTTTCGTCTTTGTGATACCCAAAGCGAGTTAGGGCGGTTACTCAGATACTCTTTGAAGTACGAATTGTACAAAACGGGGTGACTTGCTGAAACCGGAGCCGGGACATTGTCATCCCTCACAACTGCGCTCAAGTCGTTTCCTCAGAGCTGGCTAAAGTTTAAGCAAATGAAAATTCACTTTACGCTCATAAATCCATTAGCGTGTACACGAAGAGCAGGAATTTAAAAAAGGTTGCCTTAAAAATTCAGAAGATCCGTACGCTTAAGATAGGCAGACCATAATACATTCTCAGCGAGGAATTTTTTTTAAGTAATTAACACCTCCGATGTTAATATTTAAGAGCAAATATTAACATTAAGAGCGGTAGACCTGTGTTACTGCATGGTTTGGGAAGTGTTAATCAACTAACAATGCAGGCAGATATATAATTAACAATGTATATCGTACAAACATAGATGAATGATGCTGATTTAAGAAATGAATAAAAAATTTCTAATTATTGCATCGCATTACAAAACATGGAGAAATGAAATCAACCAGCTATTTCGGCTGGGGCGTGACAAGGGTATAAAACGTGCTCCTTCTGTAGGTAATCGATCTATACGTTTCAAGTGGGCGTTTCATGCAAGGGATGTGTGCAGAACCTTCTAACTTTCACGCCACTTTAGAGAGTGATATCCTGATTTCACCATTTTTCTGTCACTATGGGTCAATTAAGGAACGAATATTAAGTAAATAAATTTAAATTCAATTCTTTTACGTATTTTTTGTACCAATTTTCAGATCAAGCCTGAAATACGACCGAAGCCTCGCTGCACGACGTACTACACAAGGTTTATGATCGCGGAGAGTGGAGGCAAGCAGTTCACGTTGTTAAAGAAAATTATGGAACCACGATGCTCAGTTTTGAGCACATCCATAAGGGAGAGGGATATATCTTTCCGTCTCCCTTACTCTTATAGCTCACAATACTAATTCTTATTTTAACCTTATTTATAGTAAGTTTTTCTTTTTATTCTATTTTGATCTTTTTACCATACTTTTACTATGGTTTTTTTTAATCGTTTCTTATGTCTTCTTATTTTAACCTTTTTCTATTCTGTTATTGCATTTAACTCCGTTTCTCTAATAGGCTCTTACTCTAATACGTGTCTAGTTTGTACTCAATTTTCACTTTGTTACATTTACTTCCTTTTTGTTTTTTTCTGTTTTAATTATTTACTTAATAAGTTAATAAGTTTTTACTTACATTAAAAACAATAATAAATACGTAATAGAATCTAACGGCTACCTATTTCACAACAGGTACAGGCTTGCATGCAAATAATATTATTATATTTGCTCATCTATTAATTATGTAAAATAATGTTTATATTAAATATATGTTAAAGTTGTAAAATAAAATTATTTTACTAATAAATGTAGATTTATTGGCACTGAAGATAAATTGAGTAACACAATTATGTGTCCTCTTTTCACTCCGCATCAGGGAATTATATTTAGATTTTAAATATAAATTAAATATATTAATTAGAAAGATATACATATAAAATCAATTTTATCGAAAAATATTGTTGTTGCGCCACCGAGATTCAAACCTAGATCTCTTTTCTAACTGGGAAAAGGTGCATTATCTAACTATGCTACAGCGACAATATTTTAAGCGACAAATTTTCGAACCTATATCTTACCTTTTTAATATTAATACATTTTATCGTTCCATTATTTGAAAGAGCAATCTATCTTATTTTTACAAAATCTCAATTACCTTTGAGTAATTTGATAGCAGACGTTATGAATTAAACATATTAATCTTTCTAATTAATATATTTAATTCATATTTAATATATCACAGACCTTTGTTCTGAATAATTACAATTTCACAATAATAATGTGTTCTCCTAATTATATTAAGAATTTAAATAAAATTAAGATTTAAATAGAATAACAAATATATTGTTAAACTAAAATAAAATAAAGCGCGAATTATTTTTTCCCAGAATTAGCTGAAAATGTAAATATCTTGAAATGATGGTCGCCCCCATTTTCAGCAGATGGCAATAACAAAATGCCGTAGAAAACATTTTGTCTGCTTGCTCCATTAGAATAATTATGTACAGAAAGTTGGGCTCCACCGCTGGAGCCTCAGCTTTGGCTAAGGCCAGACCTTCAGCCGACGAATATCAAGTCAAGGGTCTCAGCCGAGGATTTACAAACAGTAAACTATCCAGTTGTCTTTTTCTTAAGTGAAAAAGTTTTCCCGTATAAAAATGATAAGGCGTAATTTACGGCGCCTTTTCTGCACTCCCCGGCGTAAATTATGAATTTTGTAAAATTATGAGAACGTAGAGGGTTTCAAATGAAAACCTTTTCCCCCCTTCGCTTCATGAAAACATTTTTGTTTGGAAGAAGATAAAAGTGAAAGTATAATGAGGGTATTTCTAGACTATTATTACCTTTTAGAGGCGAAGTGCGTCACGCGCTACAGCCTACTTCAATGTTGAAGCTTCAGCAGTAAGCCCAAATACGCTCAGTAGGCTGGCCGTGAATGGCTCAGTAACGCCTTCAGTTCAAGGGTTTTTTACGGTTCAAACCTGGGCAGAACAAACATCTGGAAAGTATATGTTATTTTTTCTAAATTTTCTGTAGCAGCGATGTTAGTTAGACACAAATTCAGTTGATTCCGCTTAATTCGAATTTAAGCTGGCCATATATGCAACGGTATAACTCACAGGTATACCTGTTCAGGTAAACCTGTTCGGGTAAACTTGACAAGTTAACCGAAGCTCAACTTTAGCTACACACGTAGCGGCCAATCTGTGACAACCTCTCAGTCAACCATAGCATCGGTACAGCGTAACTATGACGATTCGGTAGCGCTAGTAGATCTTCTCGTTATTCTATGAAAGAAAGAAAGAAAACCGCGACAAAAGTGGTGCGAAGAATGGTTGTGAAAAAAAAGTCATACAGCCACGGCAATTAAGTTGAACCTCAAGATTATTGTGATTATTTCAGAATGGATGACTCCAATTTATAAAACTCAATAAAATTTTACACAATTACGTTTTTTTTTCGAACTACTCAACAGGTCTTTCTCTTCGCGGTTGAGGCAACAATTGAGACCTGCACCCTGGAGCAATACCTCTCAGCTTTGTCCGAAGTAAGCACTTACCAATAGGTAGAAAATCTCAATTTTCAATTGTTGTAAGTAGGTATATCTGCTAGTTTTGTCATATATACGCTCCGGTTTGCCTGTCCAGGCGACCTGAATAGGTATACCTGTCAGGTATAATGTTGTATGTATGGCCGGGTTCAAAGGAACCGAACATTTGGCCCAATTAACCGAAGCAAGCATAAAACTAAACGATTGATATTTTTCTTTAAATATACATTATGTACAAATAATACACTGGTGGATCTTCATCATAATCATCATACCCATCTAATTTTTGATATTAATATTGCATCCTCACAGTCTTCATTTTCATTTAGTTCTTTGGTTTGGTTTCCGTTCTATGAGATATTTCCCTAATTATGTCGATGAGATATTTCCTAATTAACCGGTCGCCCAATTAAATGGAATCGACAATACTATCTTATCTTTGAACAAATTATAAAAATAATTGTAGTTATCACCGATAATTGAACCCGGAACTTCTCTTATCAGGAGAATATGTTAACAATCATTGTATGTTAACCAATTACTTTGATAATAATAAATACTACAGCAATATTGCACATAATTTGTGTGTGACGAATTGGTCGCATAATGTTAATTAGCATTACAAGTGAGTTAGACATATAGGTGGTTAAATACCAAAGAGATGTATAGAAAAAAATGTTTTAAAAAAAATTTAATCTTCTTTTACAATATGACAAAGCTGTCAAAAAGATATAGCTTTTCATTAAAATTTCAAAGAGCAATTTCTTGTTTTTTTCTTTTTTCTGTCTATGTAATATTTTACTTCGTTAAATTTTTTTATTTGAAATTTTTTCAATTTTTTAATAATACGAGCTATTAATTAAGTATTGCGCATTATTAAAATTACATGTTTTTTATTCGCTTGCCTCTTGTGCTTGTAGAGGGAGATACACTATAATATTTTTATTTGTAGTCTATTATTATTTATTGCCTATTTGTGTGCTTTTGAAGTGTTTTATAATATTATTTATTTTATAATTTCATGATTTTGAAATGTTTATTTAATTTCTTTTTAAGCTCTTTTATATCTATTATGTCTTTAATTTATGTAGGGAGGCTATTAAAGTTTTTTATCCCTAAGTATATAAAATTTTTCTGATAGTGTTTGGTGTTATATTTAGGGATTTCAAAGTTTTTTTTAAATTTAACAGTGTTGTTTTTTTTAAGTAATTGATTAATTGAGATTTTTTTGTAAATGTTTTCTATTTATTGATTTTTCAATGAACGTTTTATTTAAAGAAATTATTTGATTACTTCTCTGATTTTACTAGTTTCTTTAATAGTTTTGTCAATTAATTTAAACTTAATATGTATCTCCCTCTCTAAACACAAGATTTTTTTTCATATAAAGGGGTATCATGTCACATATATTTTATTGTATCATTGATTTATTAAAACCAAGGATACTGTGCAAAAATATTCTTAAATAAAAATAATAAGACTAAGAATAAAAATGGGTTAGAATCTAGCCTTTAAAACTTGGATGTTGGCACTGACTACGGAGAACGTTTATTCGAAAGCTTCACTGCAATGTATGGCGTAATCCTTTACAATGATTCAAACGTCCTTACATCCTCGATAGCGTATCCTTTCACAGCTGCTTACTTCTTCCGTAGAGAAGGCAATGCGCTAAAAAAATATATTTAGTTCCTTAATAAAATATATATTTCAAATATAATTATATAAAATATTGGTCATAATAAAGGGTTGATTTTGGTTTTAAAATTAAAACTAAAATAATGTTAAATTAATTTAATCAATTATGTATTCACTATCAGTAAGTACTACTAATTCTAATTTACAACAAAGTTAATTATTTTCTTTAAAATTTTTGAGTATAAGCAAAAGTATTGACAATATTCTGAAGACGTGGATTATTTGGGAAATTTTTCCTTTGGACTTTTCAGTAATTTTAATAGGTAGAAATAGAGTTTTTTGGAAGAATATCAACAACGAAAGTCATGAAAAAATTTCTTGAATTTCTCTTGCATCGCTTACGTGGTGATAATGCACTTTTAAATGGTCTATTTTGGGCTTTGAAATTAATATTTTTATATAAGCCTGAAAAACGTACATACATTAAAATCGAGGGGTTGATCTTCAATAAAATAGACAGTCCAAGTCCGAGACATGACAAAACAAGGTCGAAAAGTAGAAAAAAGTCTCGATGCACAGTCATGAGTACATCGATCGAGAGAGAGGAATAACAAAACACCTGACTACCTGCAGTGAAAAAATAATTAGATGTCACAAAAAAAGCGTTTTTCAGAAGAAATAATAATATAACGTAAGTACTTAAAAATTATTTTGATTAAAAACTAAACTTTCATAGCTTGAAAACTAGGACTAATGCAGCGCAACATCTTTGATTTTAAATAAATTATGATATAATTTTTATAAAGCTTTATAAATTCGGGAAGATTATTATTGTTATCTTTCAGCGTTACACATAGTTAATGCGAATGTGTAAAATCTAGACAAAATTTTAATTTTTATATTTCTGACAGTAAAAATAAATTCATTTGTTTATCTTTTTAAAAATTTTAATATCCATCTGAATCGAATTTTAAAAGAAAATTACACTCCGATATAATATATCCGTTTCTAAGGAGAATACATTCTTATTGTGAAGATGTAATTATTCAGAACATAGGTCTGTGATAAGTATTAATATCAAAAAGGTAACATATAGGTTCGAAAATTTGTCGCTAAAAATAATGTCGCTGTAGCATAGTTGGATATTGCACCTTTCTCGGTTAGGAAAGAGATCCAGGTTCGAATCCCGGTGGCGCGACAACAATATTTTTTGACAGAATTGATTTTATATGTACAACATTTTATTAAGGAAAATACATTCTTATTGTGAAGTTGTAATTATTCAGAACATAGATCTGTGATATTTTAAATACTAAATTAATGTTTTAATTATAAATATATACATATAAAATTAATTTTGTCAAAAAATATTGTTTTTGCGTCACTGGGATGGCTTTTAAATAATGGAACGACAGGTGTATTAATTTGAAACATGTAACATATAGGTTCGAAAATTTGTCATGAAAAATACTGGCGTTATAACACAATTGGTAGTGTACTTCCCCGGATTGGAAATAGAGATCCAGGTTCGAATCCTGGTGTCGCAAAAACAATATTTTTCGACAAAATTAATTTTATATGTATATATTTATAATTAATATATCATTTCGATTAATATATATAATTCATATTTAAAATATCCGTTTCTATTTAAATTTGTCTAAACATTAAAAAGCGTCACAAATGTGGGCATTTATCATTTATCAAAAATCATTTATTTGAGATTTTTCATACATGTAATAATTATTCTGGTAATATATTTTTTGATTGTAATATCAGCGATTTCATAAATATCACAACTTATGTAATGTATAGTTGTCAAACTAAAAAAAAAATATGTTTTTATGTGTGTTAAAAATATGAAAGAATATAATAAGGTAAGTTTCGCAACAACTAATCTGTGCTCTCGTTTTTGTGTTTTTTGAGAGGATCGACTTTTTTTAACTTTTCGACAGCTTTTTTGGTAAAATTTGAAAAGTTTTTCGTGACACGATGTTAACCTTTAAAACTTTTTACATACATTTTAGATACAAGGCGGCATTATGTGGGCTCAGTGTGTCCTTGGAAAAAATAATATATGTCATTAAAGCACTGTAATTATACGAGAACAACCTGTAAAAGAAATACGGATGTACCTAAGATTTTTTTACAACAAATATTCATTATATTTTTATTTTTTTTATTTATTATCTTAGTTTTATTAACCACTTGAATTGAGTTTAAATACATCTACCGGTTTCGAAAAATATATTTTTGGTTAGTTATGACATCCTGAAGAAGAAAATGGTATTTTTCGAAACCGGTAGATGTATTTAAACTCAATTCGAGTGGTTAATAAAACAAAGATAATAAATAAAAAAATATAAATATTAATTAAATTATAATTACAATATAACAATTTTATTTGCTACCAATGTTAAATTAGTAAACCATATTATATAGGTAATATTGTAAATGAGTAAAATATTTATTTGCCTTGCTAATGTAGTTGTAGTAATAGTCTTAGTAAGATTTATAGTAAATGTATAAATTAGAAAGGTATACGTATAAAATCAATTTTATCGAAAAATATTGTTGTTGCTACCGAAATTCGAACCTGGATCTCTTTCAATCCGGGGAACGTCCATTAAGCGATTGTGCTACAGCACTTATCATCATTTATCATCTTTGTCTTTAGAATTTATGAGTTAAAAGTATGAGTAAAAAATGTTAAATGTTTTTATAAACAATCGACTAAATTTAATTACAAATCCCACTCTAAATTTTTTTTCTAAAAATTATTCTAGTAATTTTGTATCATCAAGTAATAATTTGAGTTAGGTACTAAATTTAAATAAATAATAATTATTGTTTTTTTAAAAATAGATTCTGTTAAAGAAACAACAACATGTGTTTTTGATTAGTTATTGACATCCTGAAGAAGAAAATGATATTTTTCAAAACCGGTAGATGTATTTTAATTAATAAGTTGTTAATAAAACAAAGTTAACATATAAAAACAATGGATTTAAACCACAAAGTTAATTTTGCCAATTAAAATAAATTAGGTAATTAATCTATTGTAAATTTAGTTACACTTTATATTACATTCTGTAATTATTCTAGATTCTATTTACTGGCTTATAACCTCTGCATTCATCTGTTATATTATATGTGTATTATTTTACATTATATACATAATATCATTTATTGTAAGACTGGCAAAAGTACATAGAACGACAGAATAGATGGAATTAGTTTTTACTTACGAAATTATATTTTTTGTAAGCACCTCCCATTTTTTTTTTCTATATTATTATTCGCTGCCACGTATTTTTAAAGAGTTTGATAATTCACTATCATTAGTCCAGCTGATTTTAGAACGGTCTGTTGGCCTCTTGTGTCCCCTCAAGTTTAACTGGATAACTGAATTCATCCGATGATTGTCCATCCAATTATACATTTTAAACTAATTTTGTCTGTTCTCATATCTGAACATTCATTTTTCTATCTCATAATGAGATACATCTTTTAGTCTCATCTCTCATCTCTTAAGATTTTAGACCTGTCTTTTATTGAGGTACTGCAAGTAGACACTGAATAATATTTTTCATTATAGACAACTTTTTGAATAATTGTGAATATTAATTAATCAAAGAAATATTATATTTATAAAATAAAACCATTTCATATAAATGATCTCTTTTTACTCGGAGTCTTGAGTTTGCCGCGTCACGTTTCTGGCTTGCTCAACAATGTGGATGGGATTTTCCCGTTTTACAACCAGCAATATCTTTTCTTTAACAAATGGCTGGCATTATTTTCTAAGCCACCGGTCCTTCCGTTGAATGGGGATGTTTTGTTTAGATAAAAACACACGACCATTTTAAAACATTAACACTAGGGACATCTAGCGATAGAGAAAGAGAGTCAGATAAGGGGACAATTGAACGGCTCGGTGCGGCTTTTTATGCCTTCGGAAAACGCTGATAAGTTTTATTTGTGTTTATTTTCTCGAGTATACACATTATTTTATTAAAATTTAAATTGTAATTATGTACTTATAATAATACGATGGATAAATGTTCAATAGCCGTAAATAATATTTATGAGAGTGACCTTTTAAAAAAAAAATCAAGTAAAGAGATCAATTTAAACTATGTAAACTTATTTTAAAGTCACCTATAACATGTCTATTATGATATTATTAAGTATTCGTAATAGGTATATCGAGAGATTTAGAAGGTTTGATTAAGTTGGATAATTTTAATTGCAATATTTATAAAAATATATATATTAAAACGTAAACTATTGCAAGAATATCTGTAAACATATATTTTTCAATATTATTGCTTATTCGTAATAATATTGAGATATAACATATTTTTATGTTTTAAAATATACCTTCTCTTCGTAAAAAAGTCCGAGATTAGATTAGATTAGAGTCCACTAAACGAGACATAGGATCGCAAAATAGCCAAGGCAAGCAGTTTGCGCTAAAGAAGCAGACTTATGGACCACGATGCTAAGTTGTGAGTCGTGAGCACATCGACTGGCAGAGAGGGTATCTGGTAAATTCCTCGAAATCAATTGCTCGAGATCACTTGTCCGAAATCAATTGGTCGAAAGTCAAATTCGTCGAATATTACAATGCTTAAAATACATGTTCCTAGAAATGCAATTGTTCGATTATTGAAATAATTATGAATCTGATATAATTACTCGATATGTGATAATAAAACGTGGGATAGCACACAATTTATCAAATTAAACACATGTATTTGATATTTGATTTTTATCTTTAGTTTATCTACTTTTTTTGTCTTAACTTTTCTAGACATTTATTTGTATAGAATTAATTATAAAAGTTAAATTATTTTATTAAATAAATAACCTAAAACCTCGAGCAATTTGAGCAATTCGTTTTCGAGCAATTTACAATACCTAGCGAGAAGAAATCTAAATACATAGACGCAGTGTGTATGAATTGCTATGATGGCAAAAACTTATACTATCCGATCCTAAGTTATAAGTTATAGTTATTTTTATTGGTCGTGTAAAATATAGAAAATGTAGGTTACAACATTTAACTATCACCCCTTGACATAATTATATCGTATAGAGGCGAGACTTGAGGACAATTTTGAAAGAAAGGCACTGTGTTGAATCTTTGAACTCATTGATATTGAAGATATTACAAAATGCGCTATAATTACAAACATTAAACCATCTATAAATTACCTAGACTGGTCGCTCAATTAAAATACTGTAGATTTTTCGAAGCATTTATTTTCATATATGTCTTGCTCTTAATGCGCTCAAACTCAGAATTCCTACATTTTTACGAAATTTTCTGTGTAAATAAATATATATAACTGAATATCTGCATGTCTATTCCTAACAGAATTTCACATTCCATAATTGATATGAAACAAATTTACTTTTCATGATTTTGTGTAAAGCCCTCTTTCTATCCTAGATATATGCGTGTTTTATATTTACTGCTATCCATTCCAAATATTGTATTGTTACCATCTTACTATCTATTTAGGATATTGTATTGTTACCATCTTACTATCTATTTAGGATATTGTATTGTTACCATCTTACTATCTATTTAGGATGCAAAAGTATTTTTTACATTAATGAATATTATATTGTCAGCGATTAAATTTCCGTTCCAATTTAGTAATATTTAGCCCAATTTAGTCATATTTAAGCCCAATTTAGTCATATTTAAAAAAAAGTCGCGGAGCTATTTGATTGCGTAAGCGATACTGAAGAAAATTTTGTGACAGGGAATTTACGTTGGTTTATGTCTATATATTTGGTAGTCTGTGGTTGACACGGACAATAATGGTTAGATAGCAAACAATTCATGAATTGTATGAATGTTATTTAACGTCAGTGTCCGTTCCTTTGTCAGAGCAGAATAAAAATATTTATAAATTGTTTTCACTGATCACCTTGACATACACGCTATTAAAATCTATACTGTGAGTTTATTTTATATTTAACCTCTAAAGTTTAAGTAAAACTAAATTATTTTCCTTTGTCGGTTAGTAGAAAGTCGACCTGGGATCTAAATCAGAGCTAAATTGAAGTGTCGTGTCTATTGGAACATTCTTAGAATTGGTCTAGTCGATAAATCGAGTTTATATAGGACAATCGGCGGTCATTGAAACTAGTGGCGTGGCGTATTCAATAGAAGCGCTAGTCTGATTCCTGGTGATGGGAAATATCTTTATTAAATGGGGGTGGAAATAAAATATAATGTAAAAAAATTACAACGTTTTCTAATGCTATGACAATTTTTACTGGGAGAAACTCGAAACATTGCATGTTGAAAAACAAATAATTTTATTTTTAGTATTAAACGCCATATAAAAATGAATATTTAAATAATATTTGTACCTTGCATAAAATTTAAACGTAATGTAGGAATAATTTAAATTTTAAAATGGAATATTTCGACTTTGTTTTATATTTAAAATCAACGCACGCCCCGAATATAAAATGCTGTACAGTCATTCGTGATATTAATATTTATGAAGGGAATGTTTTGTCGAGGGATTTGTGTATTTAAAAAATATAAAAGATAGAGAAAACCTGCATTAGCCACAATAAAAAAATTGAACTAAACCAGTTGTTTAAAATCATATTAAATTGTATTTGCCACTGATAATAATAAATTGTTGCCATAATATATATATATATATATATATATATATATATATATATATATATATATATATATATGGCTACAATAATTGCTGTGCTGGTGTCTTTTTAAAATAATGACTGATTTAAGTCTTCAAATATAATTAAATATAACTATACAGTAAACTTTTATCATTAAAAAGTCATTTTGTGTATGCATTTTTTCCAGCGAATTACAAACTTAAATATAATAGATAAATTAAACTCAAGCGAACTAGAATACAATAATTCTTAAAATATTCGCCGTGAAAAGTTATCAAGGTGCTTGAAAAGGCAAATGTTGTCATGAAGCAAGAATTTGTCCTCTTTAGTTAATTAGTGCTGTTTGTTTGTCGTTATCTTTTAATTCACTAAAGCGTTCAATTCATCGTTTTTAACAGTAGCAGAAAGTTCTCAACACTTTTCACTTTTAAAATTTATGACTGTATTGTAATCGTTCAGAAATGGTCCATTTACCTCGTACTTGCAAATAAATGCTGTAAATTATTTTATTTTTTTTCAATATAATTTTTAAACGATTAAAATAATGCAAATTAAATACTTAATTACAGAAGATTCTTAATATCTAACAAAAATAAATGAAAAAAATATTTCCAAATACTCAAACCTTCAAATTGAGTTAAATTTATCAATGCGATAAAAAAACTTTATTAATCGAAATACGGTCATTTGAAACTAAGCATTTTTGACAACCCTTATGTATATTTGTAAAATAAAACTCGTCCAGGAATTTTTAAATACATTTTCTGGTCCTACTCTGTTATTGATTAAATTTTTCCGTACATAGTATCGTAATCCAAAGAGTCTACTTTCGTACAATATTTTAAGGGCGAGCTTTCATTTTTCCAGTTTGAAATTCGATAAATTTTACACGAATTAGATATGCTTTCAAGATGACGCTAATGGTTAAATTATTATAATAATCAGATAAATCATTAATGACGTTATTTGTTACGTAAACCATGCGAGAGAGGAAGGTTTGAATAGAAAGAGACAACAATAAAATTGTTAATATTCTCGCATTCGATAAGTATTTTTCATCCTTTTTCTAATTCCATTTTCACATAAAAATGTGTGTTGTCATTTGAATCAATCAATCGAAAAGTTAATCATTCATTGGGTATCATTCATATGTTTTGAAATCATAAAAGTACCTACATATATTTTTTTATGACAGCTTCAATTTATTATTTTGTTTAACATTATCGATTTAAAACACCCCCTTGCCGTTTTGGTAATATGTATGTTTCATAGTTACATGCTATTTATGAAACAAACATAGATAAATAACATAAATAGTGGCTGAAGCATGTGAGTAAATGCAATATGTTATTTTAAAACATATTTTTTCACTAAAACAAAGTATGTTAATAATGTCGAAAATTGATCATATGTACTGCAAATTGAATGGTTTATAATTCTATTAATTTTTAACATTTTGCTAATTTGGTTCAAGACAGATTTGTCTCCATAATCTTGGGTTCTAGATTATAAGAAAATTTATTTCGTTTATGCAATAATTTTGCATAGTAACACAATTTTGTAGCACGCGGCAAATGCATCTAATGGTCGCGGTCTTTCTTTTTATACTTGTATTGTCTTAGTAATGGCAAATAGTATTATGTTTTTTAATTGTTTTAAAAAAAAATCAAAATAACTTCTGATATAAATGAATAATAAAAACCCATATTTACGTAAAAAAAACGAATAAATTTAACTTATTATTGAAAGTAGCCCCTTAAGGCAATATTTATTTAAAGACAAATTTACTCGAGTAAAATATATTTTAGATTGGTATTAATGACGGTTTTGAAACAATCAAGTAATTTCTACGAATTAATTTCAAATGTAAAATATATGTATTATCCTTATTTTTTACTATTCATTAAATCTGCATCGTTTATAGAAGGTATAACAGACCTAGCCTTTAATACTTTATAGCTGAATAAATTATGGGTCAAAAATGTTCAAGAAATATGTGCCTAGTCTTAAGCATGTCAGAAATATAAACAATTCGTAATTAATATATTTCGATTAATTGAAATATTTTATTGTTTCTAAATTATACATTGAATACAAAAAAATAAAGATTTTTTTTTTTATATGAAAGATATATATTAATAATGACTACATTTCGCAAATATTTATTTCGAAGTATGTACACTTAAAAATTTCAAACATAATATTTTCCGTAACGCTGCAGAATTTGCACATATTTCTTTCACATTTTCGACTCGTAATTTAGTCAGGTATCCACCCATAAAATATTGTGGACTAGATCTGTTACAGCCTGTACATAAAAGTAATTTTTTTTTTAGTACGGCTTAATATTTACGATACATTTTGAGACAGGGTTTGTTAATTGACTCAATTATTTCAAGCCTTATAATACGTATTATATAACTTTGAACAACGAAGTACCACATTATCAGGCTTCCAAATTACTGCGCTCCAAGTCGCTGATTCAAAGGAATCCACGAGCTACGTTGTATCCCTGATTGATAAAGTGAAAACGTATCCCGAGTGGTCAGGATTGATCCAATTAATTTCCAGAGTACTCCATTACCTTAGATAAAGTGACGTGGTCCATTTTGGCTGGCGACCCCAATGTACAGGTGTTGCTTTGGGATGCTGTAACAGGTATTAGGTCGGGTGATGGATTGAACATTCTACAAAGGATTACTTGGAGCCTTCTACGAAAATGACACGGTGTATTAGCTGTACTGAGGTGTAAATACTGCGGTGTCAAAATTTCAAGCTTTTGATGTGAATTCTGTTTAATATTATCAAATGTTTCATTGAATTACATTCTGTCAAAACCCCCAAAATTTTAAACATATAAAAATTGATATATCAAAAATTTTAGGAATATGCTTTATTGCTATAACAATATCAAGATACTTACTTAAAATACTTAAAATTTCCATAAAAAATATGTTTAAAATGTGAGTCACTATAAAATAAATTAGATTCATGGCTTATAAAGAAAGATATATATAAAAAAATGTGTCTAAAAATATTTCTTTACCACAGGAACTTTTTCTTACCGAGTACGTTATCATATATCATGTTACCATTTAACAGTTGATAGATATTAATTGAAATTAGTCTTAAAGTTAAATAGTTAACATGATTTTTAGCTATGGAGTTTATTATTTTCAAAGTAATTATATTCATGTTCATTTCAAAAAACATTACGCGTAAAGCCACAAAATTGAAAAGTCAGATTCAATACATATACGAGTATATCCCTTGCATTTTTATTAATCTTCTTTATCACCCATCTTTCATTCTTCTTTGAGGCTCAAATTTAATTCATATCTTATGCGAAGCCGCTCAAATTTAATTCATATCTTATGCGAAGCCGCTCAAATTTAATTCATATCTTATGCGAAGCCGCTCAAATTTAATTCATATCTTATGCGAAGCAAAGCCAGATGCCCATAAGAGCGAAATCATATTTAAACACTAATGGCATAAAATTATCTTTCCAATAATTTTCAAATCGTGGTAATGTCCAAAATTATGGATATTACCACGATTTTCATGTATTTTATTTAACTTTTAAGTTCAATATATGTCAAAAACAATAGTGAATACATTCTATGTAATAATAATTAAATATACAAATTTATTATTTTAATTTTTTTTTTAATAGAGAATATTCTAACTTAAAAACATCACAAAAAAAATATATTAAAAAACGATATTTTGTATTCGTTATGTACCTACTGATATAAATAATATTATATTAAATTGTAACGAAATCCTCGTAATAAATTTGATATAACCCTCTTTGTATTATATGTAAAATACAAGTTAATCCTTTTTTAAGGTGTTAACCATCTAAAACTAATCTCAAGTAAATCAACTTTTAATTAGAATATTTACACACCGTAGAATATTTTAATGAACCCCAAACATATCACAAATGTGTGCCCTCGTTCTAGAGCGTTCTAGCATATAAAATATAATCTGACAGGCTTATAACATAAACCTTGTGCTATGTAACCATATAACAAGATAGCTTACCAATGTTACTGAAACTATAAATCTGTACATGAGGACTGACCGTAACATATACGAGTATATAGACGTACGCGTGTAGTTGTGTTGTACACTTTATATATTTGGGTTTGACGATGGTGTTATAAATTTTACGCCCCGTGACATTTTAGAATTACGTTCATTTTGGGTGGAGAACCCTTAAGCTAGGTCCAGACGGTGGCAAGAACGGCAATACTCGGGTAGCAAAATTTAAGCTTAAGGTACAAAGGAAATGAGTATTCCAAGAGTACGAAATATTTTTTAAATTATTAGTTTTTTCGTGGTACTAAGTGGAACGTTGACTGCTCGCGATAATGCTGCAATCAAGATTGGGATTTAAGCAGCGTAGGATACGGTATTGCTAAATAAATCGGTACTGTATTATGTTACGTATTTTATTTTGTATTTACAGGCGAATATTTTAGTGATAATAAAGATTTATTCGAGAAAATGAATAATATTTTTTTCGTTCTCGTTTTATGGTGTTATACGGGGTAGGTACAGTGTTCGGTTGCTTATCGGGCGTTTATTTTTGATGGGTTTCGAAACTGCCTAGCTGTTAACCAAATAATTGCAATATCCAATAATTAAATTTTACAAAAAATAAACGGGGTGTACATCTAGCTTGCGCGAAATTTATGCGTTTTATTTTATGATTTTAATCTGTGTGTACTTAAATTTTGATTTTAATGATTGAGAGAATTTAAGGTATGTTTTTTTGCTCATTAAGTTTGCCGAATATGTATTTAAAACTCAAGGTACGCCATTATCCACGACGTATTTTTCTCAAGGTACATCTGTTTAAAACATTATTCAATTGAGTACTGCATTTCCAATAGTAAATTTGTCAACTTTTAAAATAATTTATCAATATGTCATAATAAAATTTTATATTATTTTTAATTTAAATATATTTAAATGTGATATTGTGGCATTTATTTTAAATTTTATCATAGCCATAATCAATCAAAAACATTTAATTCGTCATTGAGTTCATTTTTCTTCCTGAGTGATTTTTAAAGTTTTGGAAATACACTACTATATAATTTTAGAATATATATAATTAGAAATATATTTTGGAAATACTCTAATCATGTGAATTCCTCCTTTACTTGGCTCGATTTTTTTTTTAATAAAGAAAAAAATAAGCCGCTAAACTATGTCGACAAGAGCAGGTATATAATGTGAACGCTACATATTGATATCCTGACACATATTGTATTTTATTCCAACCCATACCTTTCTTAGTTTCTTAAATCTTCAATCCTTCAAAATATGTCATGTTTTATTGTAGCATCCATACTCATCGATGATCTTAGTAAACCTCACATCAATGTCGCTATTTTCTTTTTGTTATATTTCTCTTATTCGATTACAATACCGAGAATAACGGAATAGAAAAATATTCCTTTTAAAAATAAAATGTTTTTTTCGTAAACGAGTTTGGCAAAAACGTGGCACGCACAAAATTTATTGAAATCTTTTGGATTATAATTACATACGTGAGAATTCAAAAATATATCATGTGGACAGACATCAATCAAAAATATATATACTTATCAGGAAGATTGATGTTCTGAATAATTATTAATTTAACTTGTACATAAAATTGCAATAATTTTATACATAATATAAAAATTAATACATTTCTTTGGAGAAAAGTGTTAATTGCGTTTGAAATGTAGCTATAAAACAGAAGGTCTATTTGTATTGTCAAAATTAGAAAATTGGAATAGTAACATTTCTAATTCGATTTTAGTAGGTAATTGTTTTGTAATACATGATTATAAGCTTTTTTCTTCCAAAATTCAGTTCATCACGACTATAATGTTAAAACATAAAACTTTATTAGAAGAACACATTCTTATTGTGAAGTTGTAATTATTCAGAACATAACTCTGTGATATTTTAAACACTAAATTAATGTATTAATTATAAATATATACATATAAAATCAATTTTGTCGAAAAATATTATTTTTGCGTCACCGGGATACGAACCTGGATCTCTATTTCCAATTCGGGGAAGTGTACTACCATTGTGCTATAACGCCAGTATTTTTCTTGACAATTTTTCGAACCTATATGTTACATTTTTCAAATTAATACACCTGTCGTTCCATTATTTGAAAGCCATCTACATTATTTTTACAGAATCTCAAATACCTTTGAGTAAACCGACTGCAGACGCCAGAATTATCAATTCATTTTATTAATTTTGGACACATTGATACAACATATATTATTAAGGAAAACACATTCTTATTGTATAGTTGTAATTATTCATCCCGGTGACGCAAAACAATATTTTTCGAGAAAATTGATTTTATATGTATATATTTATAATTAATACATTAATTTAGTATTTAAAATATTACAGACCTGTGTTCTGAATAATTACAACTTCACAATAAGAATGTGTTTTCCTTAATAAAAATGATTTGATAATTCTGGCGTCTGCTATCAGATTACTCAAAGGTATTTGAGATTCTGTAAAAATAAGGTAGACGGCTCTTTCATATAATGGAAGATTAAATGTATTAATATCAAAAAGTTAACATTTAGGTTCGAAAATTTGTGTCTAAAAAATTGTCGCTGTAGCATAGTTGGATAATGCACCTTCCCCGGTTAGGAGTGAGATCCAGGTTCGAATCCCGGTGGCGCAACAACAATATTTTTAGATAAAATGATTCTATATGTATATCTTTCTAATTAGTATATTTAACATAATACTTTATTAAATTACACAAATTTTTGTGCTGTTTAGTTAATTTGAAAGAAAACTCAACTGATAAAAAGCGACCTAATTCTTAAAATGGTTTTACACATTAGTAAATAAATAAATAATAATAAAATCTTTAAAATAGTTTACATACAAAATTGCAATATAATGTGCAGTGAACGAGTTCAGTCGAATTCTCTATAAAAATCGTTATGTGAACCAAAATCACCACCCGTTCGCTTGATTTATTTCTCTGGGTCCTTTACGACCCGCCGAAACATTAATCATGCTTTTTCTAAAGTTTCAAGCTTCGCTGTTGCAACAATTCATCCATTTTAAAAGCTTGTAGGTACGTATATTTCTTCTCAATATCATGGACTTTGGAAATGGGTTTGAAAGAATGGATTTATATGAAATCGGAGCAATTGAGTGGTAACAAAGCAAAATATTTCAAAAAATGGTCCAAACTGTAACCAATACCGTCACGAAAAATTCTCACCTGGAATGTTAACGGATAATATATAGGTATTTATTGACGAACTTTCTGGGCCAGACGCCATGCAGAGCGCAGTTATTACCTAGTATTGGGCGCGCGTCCAACGAGACAGTGTACCTAAACACTGTCATCGATGAAAGATGGAAATTCTTTTATGTAATACTGTGTGTTCAATATCCATAATAATATTTTGATTAATAATAATTAGAACCACCCCTGCAATAGTAATGTACATCGATTTGGGTAGATCTGAGTTATTAAATGAGTACAACTCAGTGGCGTGCAGTATGCGTAGATTCAAGTTATGCTGTTACCAATCATATAAAATATATGTACTTTCGCTTAACCAACATCTTCGTAAAAAATAAATCCGTCGTTTACACGACCTTATCGTGTACTTATTTATAATTTTAGAGTACTGTTAATAGTGTTTTAAAAGTTTAAGTTTAAACATAAAATAATACTTTCTTACCCACATAAAAAATGTATTTTTAAGAACACTTTCTATGACTGAACTTGATTTATTTATTGTTCGAAAATACTAAATGTAAAACTAAAGGAAATAATTGTTTTTATTAAAGGTTAACGTAGAAAATAGTTATGCCAATTGCTTTTTGTTTTTCTCAAATCAATAACCAATCCATGCACCAAATTTAAAGAACAATCATGAAATCAACACGTTAAAAACAGTAAGATAGTAAAATTCGCGAAATTAGTAAAAGAGGAAGTAAACACTTCAATGATTTGCACGCAGTTGTAACCTTTTCTAATGTTATTCTGTTAATAGACTCGATACAAAACGGATCAACCGAAATGAATATTCAATTAAGTAAATACTTGACTAATTGAGTAATGACTTGAGTAATTCAGACAGAGCTGAGTAATAGTACGATGCGGCGAATAAAAAAAAAAGCGCCATGAGCGGTGAGTTTTTAGAACTAAGCAATTAAAGTATCTACTGGTACGTAGATGGCACTAATTGCAAAATAATGTTTTCGTTAATGTTAATCCAATTTTTAAATTTATATTTATTTCCCAGAATTTTTAGTTACGCACAGCTTTTTTGCTTGTATGCACTGCATGCCCCTGGTACCAATGTCAAGAACAATGCTCAGTTGTTAGTTAGTCTTCGTGAAAATAATTTAGTTTAAAAAATATGTCTGTTTCTATATTTCAAGGGATGAATCTTTACATAGCGTATGTTGTCAAGTTGTCTATAGTAAACGTATAATTATAATAAATTTTTCTGATTAATTACAATATTTAATGAACTTGTTATTGAATAACCTACACTGGTTCATATATTCTCCATCATTAAACCTACCTTAACAACACTTACATTATGCTTAATAAAAAAATTACCTACCTATCAATATCATATAATATTTCCACATATTTTAAAAAGGTTCTTATAGGTCCGTTTTATTTTTAAATATTTTTTTTCGATTTCGGATTTCGTTGAAATACCAAACCATGAAATAATATTATTAACTCTCGGGTGATACTGGACTTACTACCTACCTTTTTCTCATCCTTTTCTACTCATAAAAAATTTCCACCCTCAGCGATACTTTACATGACAATCCGGATTTTACTGTCGACCAGAATGGAAGAAGGGATGATTGAAGTCTTCGAAGAACCACCCGGAAAATAACGGTGTTAACTTTGATTTTAGGCTATATGACAAGAAATTGCTTAACTTGTATAAAACCTAAGTTTTATTTAACTTATGGATATGCATTTATTAAATTGATGATGATTAGTGAAACAATTTTTGATTAAAATTAAAATACAAACTTGATAACAAAACATAATGATTTCATTATATTCTATATTGAGATCTGAAAATACCTTAATATGTTATGTTTCCAGGTACCGACACTGATGTATGGAAGTGTGGGTTGGAGCTGGCAGAAAAGGAACGAAAGTAGACTGATGCAGTGGAAATGAGATCACTTTGGCGTATTTGTGGCAAATCTATTTATGACAGAGTAAAGAATGTAAAGCTGATGTTAATATATAGAGTAAGATTAAAAAAGGATCACTTAGGTGGTTCAGTCATATGGAACGGACGAATGAGGAGACAATGGTAAGAAAGATATATGATGCAAGTATTGATGGCACCAGAAATAGAGGACGTCCGCGGAAGACTTGGCACGACCAGGTAAATCAGATAATGGAGGATGGTTCTGTTAGAAGCCTCAACAATTGGCGAGCTTGTATGAGAAGATATATGAATGAAGATGAGGCGAGAATTGTGTGTCAGGACAGAAGAGTGTGGCGCTCTATCCTCTCTGCCTACCCCCACGGAGAAACTAAGTAAGTAGATTTACACATCTGTTTATCAGATCAATCCTAAAATCATTTAAAAAAAAAAATTACGCCTACGATTCGAATCAAAGGAAACTAGAAGCAAAACCTTAGGTTATTAATTTCTCAACATCAAATATTGAATCATATTTTGTTATTTACGTTTTTTATTTTTTTTCTTCTTACTTATTATAATGTATTATGTATGCAATTATGATTGTTGATTAAAAATGTTAAATGTTTGCCTCAGCATTGGCGGAACCCAGTGAGGCAGATATCAAAATACGAAATGTTCTTACATCATATGATAAATAAAAATAAATACTTTTTAGTGCCAAACATGGATACCAAATTTGGTCAACGATCTTTATTATTTTGTGAATCGCGTATATTTAATAAATTGCTACTAGATCTTAAGGTGATTAACGATTTTAAACCAAAATAACAAAGTGGTTGCTTGATGTAGGTAGAATTCAAAATGAAACTAACCTAACTACCTATCCATTTGTCTCCAACTATATTATACCTTTATTTTACCTTAACAATATAGAACTTATAAAAACTATACAGATAATTACTTTAGAATAGGTCACGCCTAGTAATGTTATAACTTGTTTCCGTAAATACTTCGATAGCTAGTTCTGGGTTTTCTATCGGTAATGATGAATACAGTTATTCAATCTATGTAAATTCAAATTACACAAACCTTTGCGAACCTGGGCTGGTTGAGGCCGACGTCGCTATCCTTGTAGCTTGATGGTCCGCAAATATGCTGGTCAGCCACCTTCACACCTGTACACAACTGATAATCCGAAATTATATATATACTAAAAGTTTTATTATTGCCGCCGTAAAATGTCCGTCCGAATCACAATAACTCTTTTCCCAGAAGCAGCATCGCTTTTGTTTTCTGTTTTTCAAATCTACACAAATAGAACACACATATTCAAAATTTTATATCAGGCCTACCTATTGAAGTATAAAGCGCGTAAACATAACTTTTATTTCAAATGTATCATTTTTTTCTAAAAAAAATAAAAAAATGTATTGAATTTCTTTATCAAATTTATTCTTAAATAAAAATTATCCATAAATTCTTCATTCTCTTGCATTGGAAAAAAATATTTGCTGCAATTTAATTTACTAGATGTCACATTAGTATTTTCATACAATAAAAATATTGATAAATGAACTTTTATCATTTTTGCACAACGGCAAATAGGTCCTCTGGCAAGCTGAAATTCATTGGCTCACTGCCCGTTGAAACACAAATATATTTCATACTTCTATCCCAATTTCAATTTCGAACTCAGGCTGCATACAAAATTCTGGCTTGAAACGTATAAGTAAATATGAAGAATGTAATACGGAGTATGGGAAATGAGAGCGATGCTGGTTTTCTCAACAAAAGTTATTTTATAGTATATTTTTTTTTGTTAATGGTACCTTAAAGAAATAAATACGCTGATAAAATCAAATGTTAGTTATTTTGATCTACGAAAATTTCTATCATCGGTATTATCACTTAATCTAAACACATAACTCTGCTTGAAACCAGGTTGCAGATCTTAAAAAATAAAATAATACGCAAATTTATGGTCCAATACGTGATAACCTGATTTGAGAATAAAATACATTTAAAAACATGAAATTTCAGGAATGGAATGATACCCCAGATATCCTGGAAGGTGTGAATGTAAGGAGGCTTTAATGAGCAGGACATGTAACAAGGAATACGAGTCCTATAATTGGTATATTCTTACACAAGTAGTTCATAGGAGCGAAAAGACGTACATGTGTAGGGAATGTCAAAATGAACCAGCGGGGATTAGGTGAGAGTCACTACAACATATTGAACTGCAACGGTAATTTTAAGGGATGAAAAGTGTTCTATGGTGACTGCGGTAATGAACCTTTAAGTCCCATGAGACCGCCATAGATTTTTGTGGATTATTTTATGATATGATATGAATAATATGATGTGATATAACCAATACTTCATCCATCACTCTCGTGGTCATTTGAAATAATTATGTACAAGTGGCAGGCTGCTGACTATGAGAATGAAACAACTTACTATATGCACTGACTTTATTGCAGCCACAGTTTACAAACATGGAAGTTTGAGCGTACAAAGTAGTCATGAGCAAATTGCTGGTCGCCTTATTATTGTTGAACAATGTCGGTACTGAGTGTCTTTCAGATTAATGTGAGTTTTGTTTCGCGCACCGGTATCTGCTGGGTGAGTTTAGCTTCACCGGAAGTGATAATGAGATATCATTCATAGATTCATTCCGAGCCGTTAAAAATCTAACTATCGACAAAATGATGTACACGGATAAACAAGGTTTAACGACAATATACTTTATCTTGAAGATATTAAACATTTTTATTAATTTATTATATTGTCTCATAAACTAGAACCTCCTCCTCCTCCTCCGCATTCTATTAATATATCTCGCATCGATACAGATGCAATTTTTTATAGGGATATATTCGTGCATTTTAAAAGGAATAACCGAATGAAAAATATTAATAAAAACACTACCATGCAACGGCAACGAGCTCATGATTTATTATTTATTTTGTTGAGTAGTTTGCATTCTCCGGGAAGTTTATCGATAGCGTTTCCTGAAAAATAGCAATATTCAAAGCAGAATGAGTTTTGCTTATTTATTAAGTTTTCATTTTGAAAAAGTATTACGTTATTTGTGATATAAAGTATTAAAGGCATGCAGAGTCATTCCATATGAAACGGTCTAGAAATTAAATGAATCTCTAACTCCAAATTTTCGATACATAATATTTCAGATTTTTATCTAATGCCCGACCAGAGATATTTAGCCTTGAAAATTGCAGTATTTGTAAATTTTCAACTTTTGAGAACATTTATAACAAAAGTGGTGTAAGTCTCAGGGTTCGAGTTTGGTAACACAACTAGTTCCCACCTCTTTGTAAAAAAATTTTGACATCTGTACCTATCCTGCAAAAAAATTTCCGTGAAATTGGACTTTTATAAAACGAAAGCTAAGAATCAAGGCTGAAATTTCACACCGTGCTAATGCATGTAGGTGAAAGTCTTGTAGCCTGTTTCTTTCTAAACACATTGTATTTAACCCCCACGTTGATAGGATAAATAAGAGTTGAGATATTTCAGTTTACACAAATCCTTTACATTGGAACTACACCCCGTAAAACAAATATGGCCGCCACTTAAAAACCAAAAATATAAAAATTAAAATAATGGTTATTTTGAACTACCAATAAGTTAGTGTGATTGTACAAAAATATGGGATTTTTTTAAAAAGGTCAAGAACCAGTTTTGGACCCAACAATGATATTAAAACTTTTTATTTTACAATAACATTTTAGATTTATTTTAATTTACTATGTATTTCAACGTATGTGAGAATGAGCCTCCAATGGGAAGGAGCTCGAACTCCCATCACTTAATCACTAGGCATCTATCATCATACATCATCTATCTATCTTATCACTGGACCAACAAGCATGCCATTTTATTTTCATATTTTAAAGTATTTAATTATGGTGGCTTTTATAAAATACATCTTATCAACATCATTTTGTCTCAATTCAGTGCAGGATGAAGAAATCGCCATGATGTGTCATTTACTTTTAACTATATTCTTTTAACAAAAAATATCAATAAAAATGCACCAGCACGAAATTATCTAAATTCATGATGAAATAATCTAAATTCATACTAATAGGATAATCTGAGGATAAGAATTTGTGTCATTATATTAAATAGATTTTTTTTTGACAATAAATAAATATAAATTAAATGTATCAATTAGAAAGGTACACAGGAAAATTCAATTTATTTATGTAATAAAAAATTTGTTGCTATAGGGATACTAATTTGTATTAAAATACCACAGAACTTTGTTTTGAAAACTGCAACTTCACAATAATAATGTGTTCTTATTAATGTGTTCTTATTAATAATTAATTATTTTTTTACTTTTTACAGAACTTACCGGTCGATTTAATTTTACAGAGTATATATAATCTTAAATCTTGGTTCTCGAGGCGCTCGCATAAAATAGGTAACGCTGTAAAAATATATTATGTATGTTATTTACTATTTTGTAAATTTGTTTTAAGAAATTTAAAAAAATTATTTAAAAAATGTAAACAATTCCCGGAACGCAAAGAAATGGTATAATTCAATTGCGTTAATTTTTAAATCACAAGTATATTTTCGTTTCTCCTCTTTAAGGCAGTTTATTAACGCGGGATTATATCGTTGAAGGAAAGTTGGATTCTCATGAATATTCAAAAAGGTTCTATCGTATACTTTTACTCCTGAATGAGGCGTGATATCGTCTAGTTTTGCCTCCACAACTTTTTTCGCTTCTCAAATTTGGAAGTTTTATTTATTTTGTGATGTTATGACGACTTTTGAAATGTGATTTAAAGTTAAAACGTTAATGTATTGTTTCTAAAAATCTGCACCTGTCTTCCAAAAAATACTGCTATTAATATTTGTCTTTTGTAGAGAGTATTTAAAAATGAATATGAATTTAATTTACGAAAGCAGAACTGCATATCTTCTTCCTGAGACTTACGACTCTACTTCTTATATTATGTATATGCATGCCAGTTATTTTAGTTTATTATTTTTTTCTTTTGAGGTTTATTCAGTGTACAGCCTATTCAATATTTTAAACAAATTAAATGAGAAGCATAAACAGAACAATTTATTGAACAAAAAAATGTGTAGGCACCTTACCTTACCTTATTATTCGACGATTAATATCTCATATTATCTCATCCCCCGTTATTCGACTTCAACGATTCAATCAACTGACGCCGGCGTCGATATTCTACACTATGGCGTATACTAATTCCGAGGTTATGCACCCAGTTTGCATTATACGAGGGTGTTGGTTTGACAGTGTTACTTTTGATTTAATTTCAACCCTAATATGGCACCCAACGCTTGTACCAAAGAGGCATTAATTATGCCTAGAACGTTATTTTTATATATGTATATTTGCATGTATATAAGGTGCATTGCCGTTAAGAGTAAATCAATTATAAATAAGTAAATTTTGATTTAATAGACCTTTTTTTTTAAATTATCAAAATTGTACTAAATTATGTACATAATATATTAGTTCGGTTAATCGACAATTCGTTTATCGACGACTTTTGTTGGAATTACATATCGTTGATTAGGTGGGTTTAACTTTAGTTACAAACAATAATCTTACCAGTTAAATGCATTTACCAATTACACTGTGTTAACGAAGAACTTTCGCGTTTAATTTTTGAACATAGGCAAAAAAAAAATCCGGTTAGATTCGCAGTGATGACATATATTTTTTTCGATAAATAAATATTTTCTGTTTAGTCATTTAATTTGTTTTAATTACCAAAGAACTACGTTTAATATTGCAACTTAACAATTAAAGTATATTTTTATTGAAAATAAATATTCGATATATCTACGGTATAAAACTACGGAACTGTAAAGGTAAATGCTTGAAAACCGATATTGGTTTGAGATGTACTATTTAAGGCATTTGCTTGGACTGCAAGACGCTTAAACGTTTCCGTTCTTCGGGAACGTATCAAAAATAGATTCTCCACCATTTGCCTGAGGCATACCATCCAATCTTATGAGAAAATAAGAAACCTCGGTGTGATGATCCTCCAATTGTTTGAACGACCAAGTAAAAATAGCAACCGGCACTTCTCTCGTGACAATTCAGAGACCTGAGGATGTCGGAAAGTACAGGATAGTCGAGATAGCGGCACTTCTAAAAATACACCATCTCGTAATCATCAATTCTTCAGATTTTTTAAAATATTTTGTGGATTTTAAGAAATACAAATGTATGTGTTTATATCCCGTATATAATTGTGCCCATTATTATTAAAGTGGTCAAGTAAAGAATTTAAAAAAATGAGCTTAACAATTATTTCGCGTCACACTGTTTTAAATTAATATAATATGATTCAGATTGTAAAAATTTGAAGCGTTATATTTAGTGTATTGTTACGACGGTATTCTACTAGTATTTATTTTGATAATAGATTAATTCATTTTAATCTTAAATTTTGTATTTCCTTGTAAGCTACACGCAACATTATAAATCTAGTAGACTAAATAAATTTTGAAACATTGTGTTGTGCAATATAAAAAATATTTTTTAATCAATTCAATCGCAAACCTTTAAATATCTCGCAACGAAAGAAACATGACTTGGACCACTTTCGTACATTCTACGACGATTGAAAGAAACCAGAGAAAGTTTCTAAGAATTATTAATTTTAAATTAAATATACGCTCTGAGGATATCAATTATGATTATCTCCTTAGCCTTCTGAATTTTTTTTACTTATCAGTGAGACGTACGATGACCGACTTTATTATTTCTATACAGGATCATCAATGGTATGATAGACTGCCCCTATATTGTTGGTATTCTTGACTTTCACGTACCATTGAGGTCATCGAGACACAATTCATTGTTCTATTACAGTGTTAATGTCAGAACTCATGCATTAGGTAACTCCGCAGTCAACAGAATGCATTCTTTGGGAAATGAATATGCGGAGGTAGCCGAAATTTTTTCTATTAATTTAATGCTTTATAAGATTACACTATTACAATATGTTGTATCTCAGCTCATTGGTGACGGATAAATTGCTACTTTACATTTTATATTTATTATTTATTTTTAATTATGTAATAACATGATGACACTACGTTTTTTTTGTGTATTGCATTTCTGTTTTAATTTCTCTTATTTTACAAATTTTATTAATGCCTGAATAGGGCGTGTATAATAATATAAATAAATAAATAATAATGGCACAATTGTTACCACTACCATGAAAGATAAACTTTCGTGTGTTCCTTTGCTGGATTCGATATTACTCAATCTTATTTACGTTGCATTACATTTATTTATTTTGTATTGTATTAGTATTTCTAAGGATATATTTAAAAAAAAATAAAGATGCGTACACGGAATACATGTCACATCAATATTCTTACTATTTTCAAGCAAAGCTAAACGCTTTTCCTATTAAAATAGGATTAACTTTCTGGTCTCCTGGAAAGAGGCGCAAACCCCCGATCACAAGACCACTAGACCAGCATCTAAACCATGCTATACTGATCAACATTATTGTTTACCAAACAAGATTCTCTCGAAAAGTTCCTAATATAGATACCATATTAAATTTCTTGAAGAAACTATCAGATATGTTGGTGCATTGGTGCTCATAACCTATAATTAATATAACAATATGGCAGTATGTATAGCGATATGTAAAGCTCGTAAAAAATTATAATAAATGTTTACAAGTGGAAAGAAATTACGCGAGATTATGAATAGATTCAGGTATCTACTGTATGTTTAAAAAAATATATAAATTTTTTTTATTTTTTTAACCTTTAATTTTTAAAAATTTTCTCAAATTCTGATCAAATATAAAAGTTCATCACCTACCAACCTCTACAAAAATATTTGTAAGTATGATAAAAGTGTAAAATCTGTGAATTAAATGAAATGAATTGAAATATGACGAGAATTTAAAGAGATTAATTTTTATTATTCAGTGAATGCCAATAAATACAGGTATTTTTCTGCTTTGTGAGTAACTTAACTGTGGAATGAATTATAATTAACTCTTTAAAAATGCTGATGAAGATCATTTATTCGCCCCTTTATCGTCAAACCCCTTTCACGTTAATTTAATTGGGTAATAAAATTAATTTTACATCCCTTTAAAAAAATCCAATTTTCATTATTATTATTCACAGAGATACTTTTCATACATGTTAATGTTTAGTATTTTTATATTTTGTATTTAGATAGGTACATAATAAAATATTTAAATTTACAAAATTTCACTTTTTGTGGTGTTCTATTTTGCTAAAAGTGTGTATATTTTGTTTTTATTTTGTATATTTTTTAATTCATAAAAGAATTTATAAAATATTTAAAAATAATTTTAATATTAATAATATAAGTGAAAGGATTTAAATGATAAATTGACTACATGTTTTTTCTTCTGACGTATCGATCAATTTTAAAATGTTAAAAGAAGAGGATAGTTATTATTTCTTAAGTTATTATTATTATTCCTAAATAGGTGTCAGTTTTGATTTTACTTTTATAATATCAATTTTAAGCCCTTATAAAAATAATGTTTACGTATAATTTAATATATTATGTATATATCTTTTTAATGAATATACAAGTAGGTGTTTACCGGTTACCCTACTGATTTATTAAAAAGTTCTAAAATTCAAGAATTTTCGTCCAATCTCCTGAAACATTTTTATTTGGCCGTTTATTGAACGAAAGTATAAAAACTGCCGAGGGCTTTTATAAATACAGCTTATTTTAAAATACACCTTAAGAATACGTCTTTCGTTTTCTTACAAAAAGTGTGTCCCTTTTGGCACTTTAGCGGCCGCGGCGGCAAGCGGGAAGGTGAGAAAGAAGAAAATGTATGGATAACGACTCTCAACGCCATAGAATTTTGCATGAGTGAACAAGTAGAGTTTGAAAGGGAGGAAGGCATGATTTAAGGGTCTATTATTCTAATGGATGGACACTCTTAGAGAGAGGTCTGATATTTCCTACATTTTAAGGGAGGTTACTAGCTCGGGTCCCCAACCCCAAATATTTCTTACTCTTTTTGTGTAATTTATTACGCCCTTGGACACATTTCAACACTTTCAAGTGACCAGATACTCGCACTAGAGTTTAACTTTCATCAGATTATGCCTTTAACTATTTTATTCGTTATGAAAAATGTATATATTTGATGATGTTTATGAAATTTTTTTGTTTTGTATATAGTATAAGTAGTACGTATACATTTATAAATATGTAGACCCACAGAAATTAAGCTTATTTTAAAAATTGTACGTATATTGTATATTATAGGTATCTTAGTAACACATATATGATCGTGAAAAATAATCGTTTAGATAAAATGTGAAAAAGCCACAGATTGTCAAATAGTTTGTGGAAAAAGTTAATTTTATTTATTTTATTATATTTTCATAAAGTCTACACACGTACATCTAAAATAAAAAATAATTTTAGTAAAATATAGTATTGTATTCTAATACCATTTCGTCGGTTCTTTTTAAGGCTTGTACTAAATCCTTTCTTACCACTGTTAATGACCTTCATTATTCGTTAATGAATAACTGCCTCCTGAAATCATTTGTATGTCGGTTCAATGAACCCACTTCTATTGAATTAATCGCTATTTGTTTGAACACATTGATAATACACAATTGTTTAAGTACTCATTATAGATATAATAATATGTTAATTTGTTATACCATCACGAGTACACACCGTAATCTGACTCACCGTGCTCTCAACTGTCATATTCATGAGATACGTATACTCGAATCATCAAAGAAAACCTTTCTAGACCTTATACACAATGTTCTTTTGTGTGTCACGTGTAGGGAAATTTGAAAGGAAACTTACATTAAAGGGAAGTGTCGATTTTCTTTGAATAGAATGTTTGGTTTGATTTGAATGAGTTAGTTGGATATGTGATTTTTTATTCTGAAGCTTTGTCTGATATTTTAATTTGAAAACAATTTAGATACGTTATCTACTTGTATGATTTTAAGCGTCTTTATTTTTTTCTGTTTCTAACAAAAGAGTTTCTGAGATAAAATGTCAAGTTGTATTTCTAGGCAAGGCGATGAAGATGTTTTTCAATCAAATAATTTTTTTTTTGCTGCTCAAATATAGTGCTCAAATCGACAAAGAGGCCTTTTTATCATGAGAGAAAATAGGTATTATTTCCATGAATACATATAATTGTGTTAACAGCTTTGTTGCATTTGAATCAGATGCATGGATATCCAACAATTTAATATAATGTATACAATTCTTTTACTAATAACTCACTAGTCCTACAACACTCCCACTCCATATATTTTTATTATATTTTTATTTTATTTTTACTTTTTTATTCATATTTGATTTCTCTTTTTATTCCACAACAGCACGAAAAAAAAACTGGCTACTTTAACACAGACTTTAGTATAGCAAAGTAGCCAGGATAACGCTGTATACATCAGAGGTGAAGTCTACTCCATCCCACACAATAAACTATGTATTATGTATGTTTATTATGTATCCACCTCTGTTAGTACAAAAATATGGATGTCAAAATATATATAAATAAATAAATTTTATTATTATAAAACGATTCTAAAATGAGTATAAATGTACACTTAAATACTAATTAAATGTATTAATTATAAAGATATAAATATAAAATCATTTTATCGAAAAATATTGTTGCGCTACAAGGATTCGAACCTGAATCTCTTTTCCAATCCGAAAGGTGTATTACCAACTATGAACTTGTACTTTTGATGACAAATTTTCAAACCCATATGTTACACTTTTTCAAATTAATACATCTATCGTTCCATTATTTGAAAGCCATCTACATTGCTTTTACGGAATCTCAAATACCTTTGAGTAAACCGATTGCAGACTCCAGAATTAATAATTCATTTTTATTAAAATTTGGACACATTGATACAACTTATATATTATTAAGGAGAACACATAGATAGAACGATATTAGCATATTTGAAAAAGTGTAACATACAGGTTCGAAAATTTGTCGCCAAAATTACTGTCGCTGTAGCATAGTTGGTTTTATATTCATCTCCGGATTGGGAAAGAGATCCAGGTTCGAATACTGGCAGCGCAACAACAACATTTTTTGATAAAATTGATTTTATATGTATATCTTACTAATTAATACATTTAATTAGTATTTAATCTATCACAGACCTATGTTCTGAATAATTACAATTTCACAAAAAAATGTGTTCTCCTTAATAATATACTTATCATCAACTAGAAAGATACACAGAAAAAATCAAGGAATCGAAAAAATATTTTGGTTGCTACCGGGTTTCAAACTATTTTTTTTCTATATTATATGTAAATATATTAATTTTATTTGAATTAATATGTAATGATTTAATTTAATTTTTTATTGAGAATTAGTACCGGAACCATTTTAATGAAATAGTTTATTTTTAAGAAAATCTTTCAAATGAGTGTTTAAACAGGCAAGTACTACCAATAAAATTAATTTAAATTTGAAAAAAGATTGAAAATTTTAAAACAGTTAGCTGTCAAACGTGTACGCGTCAATGATTAATTGATAGTTTTTTACTGTTATTTTTTTTACAATGTATTTTTTAATATTTTTATTTTACATAATTCTTGGAAACTGTTTCAAGTACGTCGAAACAAACGATCGTGTAATTTTTACGGAAACCTTTCAAGGGCAGTTGAGTCCGTTTTGGAATGAGCCTGAAGAATATTATTGTACAAATCCCTTTCCGGTGGAGTTCTACGACAGCAGGAATTCTTTTATGAAAATCCGCGACCCAGGGTGTATCTGGACAGATGTCAGAGTCGAGAAAGGAAGCATCTTTTCTTTAGGTTATCGAATTTTCATCCCTGATGTCCACCTAAAAATATCGCTCGGTTTTGAGGTCTACGAAGAAATATTTTCGGATGAGACTGATTGGACGTTGATGCAAATTGAATTTCTGGATGCCCTGGGAATATTGCCGGTAAATGTCAAGAAATTCAGATTTATAAACATTAAAGCAAAGAGGTACTCATTAATAATTTCCAAACCAGAAGGTGGCTGTCGATCTCGGGAGAGCTCACCCCAGTAACTGCGGAAATAATAAATTATTTGTTTATCAAAAGCATTTAAGAAACCTGATGATACTTTGCTTCTTATAAATATTCAAAAAATTTATTTCATGTTAAATTGACATATAAATTTTAATATTTGAAATATCATCTCTCTTAATACACAAGTGTCATTAATTCTGGATTAGGAATAAATTTCTTTTCATAGTTCCCAAAAAAAATGCTTTCTAATATCCCAAAATTCTGCTTTAAAAGGTGAGAAAGGGGGATGGGGGTGATTTCTTATTGTTTTTAAGGTCAAGCATATAAAATTTCATTCAACTCTGAATAAAACTGTAGATTTGTATGAAAATAAACCCATAGACACTCTTCTTTATATATATACGTATATAGATTTAACTATGTAATTAATTTACTATTATACTGTTTCACCGCCGGGGTAGGAAAAGAGGAAAGAGAGCCATACTTTTCTGTCCTGATACATAATTTTCGACTCATCCACATTCATACATCTTCTCATACAAGCTCTCGATTATTGAGGCTTGTATGAGAAGATACAAAACCAGATACAGGACCGTCATCCAGTATCTGGTTTACCTGGTTGTGCCAAGTCTTTCGAGGACGTCCAATATTTCTGGTACCGTCAACACTTGCGTCATATAGATTTCATACTATTCTCTCCTTATTCATCCGTTCCATATAACCAAAGTGATACTTTCTTAATTTAACTCACTATGCTAAGACCAGCTTAACATTATCTCCTCGTTTATTTATTCCAATACATATTGTATTTTCTCGCATCTTGGGTTATTATCGCAATTAGTTAAATTTTTAAAAATTAAATTAATATATGAAACTAAACACGGCAAAGGGTGCGTATTTGATTTATATTATATGTTTGGATCAAGTAGCCACACGTTTGAACATATACGAGTACTTTTACTTTATTTCTGTATCTACTTGCTGAAGTAAAAAATAATAACACATTATTAAGAGAACACATTCTTATTGTGCAGTTGTAATTATTCCGTTGTAAATACTAATTAAATGTATTAATTAGAAAGATATACATATAAAGTCAATGTTATCGAATAATATTATTGTTACGCCACCGGGATTCGAACCTGGATCTCTTTCCAAACCGGGGAAGGTGCATTAACCAACTATGTTACAGCGACATTATTTTTGACGACAAATTTTCAAACCTATATGTTACCTTTTTTATTTATCGTTCCATTATTTGAAAGAGCCATCTACTTTGTTATTACGGAATATCAAATACCATTGAGTAACCCGATAGCAGACGCTAAATAAATAAATAAATAGATAAATTTCGTTTCAGTTGAAGATTGAAGTGACTACACTGTCAGAAAATGCTTTGTTAAATGTTTTTCTTATAAAACTTGAAGATACAAATAGAAATGTAACACATCCGAGCAAAGAAGGAATCAATATAAAAAAACGTGAAATTGACGAAGAAGAAGAAGAAAAAGAAGAAGAAGAAGAGAAAGATTTTGAAGACGATAGTAACAATAATAATGACACACGTACGGTGGAAGAAATCAAAGTAAAAGACAAGCATTTTTTCGAGTACAGTGAAAATAATGAAATACTTAGAAAAAAAGTTCCAAGTACTTCTACAACTAAGCCCGCTCTTATATATGACGAATCTCCTTGTCGGTCATTAGCCGTGATGGCATTTGTGATGGTTATGGCCACACTTTTGTATATATCGCTTCTCGTATTTCAGGTGTGCCTTATGACTGCGTAGTTATGTTTATATACAATCCAATAATTCTAATGTGACTTCAAAATAAATAAATAAATTTACGATTATTATAGTGATATTTGATATTTTATTATACGTTGGTTATGTAATCGATATAATATTTCTTCATACATTGCGAAGAAGAGAGGTACTAATGTTTTTTTTTTTTTTTTTTTTCTCTTTATTATGGCCTTCACCAATCAGGCGTAATTAGCCATTACAAGTATATACAAATGAAATAATACAATTTTTTAAATATATAAATAATTAACATAAATAAATAACCATGGTAATATTATTAATAAATATTAGTAACAGTATTTGATTTTTGAAAAATAATTAACACATTCATTAACATACATTACATAGTAAGAAGAAGAACATTTATATTGTAAAATAAAAATATACCAATTATAACTGAAGTATAAGTGAAGGATTGATTAAAAAAAAATTATATAACTAAAATAAAAAAACAATGTAATATTTCAATTCATATAAAGTATTAATTGAATTTATTAAGAAAATTGCGTAAATATATATTATACTTTCACATTTCTCTTAATTTGAACAATATAACATAACCAAACATGATAGACCAAAACCGAAAAAAACAACTAAAATTATTTTAACAAAACTTTACATTACTATTTTCAAAGATAAAAGTACAAAAACAGTTCTCTTAATTGTAATATAATAATATTTTTAACATCGAGACAATATTGTGAATGTATGAAAGTATACATTCACAATATTAATAAACATAAAGTATATTTGTAATATATTAACAAATTATAAAAATCACCAAAGGAAGTAATAAATAAAAACTTAAACAAAATAATCATCATTGCAATTGAGATTCCCTTATATTAAGATAATCAAGAAAATTGTGAGGGTATATAAATTATACGTTCACATTTCTCTCATTGTGAAACAACCAAAACATTACATCAAATTTATTGATATTTACATTATTTTAAATATAGTTAAAAATACACTTAAATTTATTAAAGATTCATAAAATTAAGTTTTAAATATTTACATAAAGATAATATGACATGATTTGTTGGTGAATAAAGGACAGATTGTATGTTTAATGGCAAAGTTGCAAATTGTTTGATTAGATTTGTTATTAAATTTTCCCTATCGACCATTATTGGGCATTCAAAAAATATGTGGTTGAGATCTCCAACACCTATACCACACTCGCATATCGGTGAATTATTACAATTAATTTTAAAGAGATGAGCTGTAGAACAACAGTGATTAGATCTTAGGCGACATATAGTTTCAATCTTATCCCTACTTAAAAGTGAACCTACATACCACGGCTTAGGGAGAATACTTGGATGAATATAGCCAAAAAATGTACCTTTAACTAATTTTGATTCATTCCACTGAGAACTCCAAGTTTCCCGACTTTTTCTTTTTAGAACTGTAATCATATCTGACGCAATTAGACGATCATGTTTAAGATTCCCTACTTTACATGCTTCCTTTGCCAGAGAATCAGTGGTTTCATTACCAATTATACCAACATGACTGGGAATCCACGCTAAAATAATATTCGAATTTTTGAAAAACAAGGTATAAAGCAGAAATTTTATTTTGACGAAAATATGTGACAGGTTTGATTTAAAGGGAGAAGATATTAATAATTTAAGACAACTGAGTGAATCTGTAAAAATGGTTACTTTATCAAGCCCATGTAAGTCAACAAACTGAAGGGCTTCAAGAATTGCTATCGATTCAGCAGCAAAACTAGACGTATCATCTGGGAGTTTAAAGACTTCGGTTGAATATGAGTTAACACAAAGGAATGCTGCTCCAGCTGAAACAGGAGACTGAGTTTTAGAACCATCTGTATAAATATAAGAAAATCCAGGCCATCTTTCGTTAGTTTTCCGATTAAATTCTTTGCGAACAATTGAAGCATTTTGTGATGAACAAAATTGTTTTGATAAACCCAAATCAAGGCAGATATTATTTTCTAAAATAATGCTTTCATATGGGATCAGGTACAGTGGAATTGAATGACTTCGATAAATTTTTAGGGCGTAGTAAGATAACGAATGGTAACTCATCACAAGTAAGGGATGTTTTTTGTTTCGCCAAAAGGGTTTGTTGTGACAGTAACTATGCAAAAGTTGTAACTTTGGTGTTAATGGATGAGAAAGCATACTAAGACGGTTGACAAAAAATTTGTCAGACTGAAGTTGGCGTCTTATTTCTAAAGGTGGTTCGACATTTTCTACCTGAAGAACGTTAATTGGTGTCGATTTCATGCATCCAGATATCAGCCTAAGACATTTATATTGGATTTGATTAAGCTTTTTTGCTAAGTACTTTGGCAATGGATCCAAAAGAAAAGAGGCGTAATCAAGATGAGATCTGACAAGTGCATTGTACATTAATCTTAGAACTGTAGGATGAGAACCCCACCAAATTCCCGCTGTTGCTTTGATAACATTGAAGTTTTTATTACATTTCGTTAAAATTTCAGAAATATGGTTAAACCAAGATAAAGACGATTGGAAATTTGATCCAAGAAATTTTACCGACGAGCTTATTTCAAGGGGTTGGTTTTCGAAATGTACAATGAAATTTGGGGTTATCTTTTTTTTGGAAAAAACAACAATTTTGCTCTTTTCTGGGCACAAGCGCAAACCGTTATATGCAAGCCATAAGCTTAAGTCATTCAGGGCTTTCTCAATTTGAATTAAAGCCAAAAAAATTGTTTTTTCTGAAATATAAATAGTTATATCATCGGCAAACGAAATAATTCTAGAGTGTTTAGTAATAACAGCTTCTAAATCTGATATATATAAATTAAAAAGTATTGGACTTAAAACTGATCCTTGTCCAAGACCTTTCCATACAACTCTAGTACCAACTACGCATCCCTGCATGAATACATGGATGGTTCTACAACAAAGAAGATTTTTTATAAAAATAATAATCTTTTCAGGAATGTTCATCTTGCGGAGTTTATCCACAAGTATTGGAATATGAATATTGTCGTATGCGCCGATGATATCTAAAAAAACAGCCATTAAATATTCTTTTCTAGAAAATGACAAATTAATATCCGTAGTAAAAATAGACAAATTATCCAGAGTGCTTTTGCCTTTCCGAAAACCGAATTGTGATTTTGAAAGTAGATGATTATGTTCTACAAACCAGTCTAACCTATTTTTAATTAGATGCTCCATTATTTTACAAAGACACGATGATAAAGCAATAGGACGATATGAGGATCCATTTGATGGATCTTTATTTGGTTTGAGAATTGGAATAATATATTGAGATTTCCAACTGTCAGGGATCAAACCCGTGGAAAAGATTTCATTGAAAATATTAAGGATTATTGTATGGAATTTTAAATTAGCTAGTTTTATTAAAGAATACGGAATGTCATCTGGTCCAGGAGAAGAATCATTTAAATTTTGAAGAACAAATTTTAATTCAGAAATAACAAAGGGGCCTTCAAGAGGATGAGAATTAGTGAGATTAGATGGCTGAGGGAGTTCTTGATCTGATGGACAAAAAGAGGGAGCTAATTTGTCCATGAAATTATTCAACCAAGAAGAAGTGGGAGCAAGTTGGATAGGAGGATTGTATGAAGATCTATATCTTCGAATCATTTTCCAAACAGTGGTTAAAGTAGTATCTGGAGATAAGGCCTCACAAAATGAAGTCCATCCTGCCCTTTTTTTATTTCTTAGAAGCTGTCTGGTTTGAGCAGAGATTTTTTTGAATTCAAGATAATTTTGTAAAGTCATATTTTTACAGTAAATTTTAGTGGCTTTTTTCCTTTTTCCTACAGCGAGAGTACAATCGAGATCCCACCAAGGTGCAGGATGAGGTTTATGTAAATTTGAAATAGTAAAAGGGATATGTTTTTGAGATATGTTTTTAAGAATGTCTAACATTTTATTGTAAGACTGAATGCAATTATCTGACGGATGAAAGGAAGAAGACATAGCACTGTCAAGTTCTATCGCGTAGCTAAGTAAGTCAGCTTTTTTAGATTGCAGTCGTTTAGATTTAGGTCTCGGAGTAGCTCTACTGACTTGAGGGGTTTGAAAAGATAAAATTATTGGAAAGTGATCGCTACCACAACAATCGGGAACAATGTCCCATGATAGCAACGATGCTACATTACTAGAACAGATGGAGAGGTCAACTGCACTAGGATTTTGGGAGGGGAGTGGTACTCTTGTGGGAGAACCATCATTAAGTAAACATAAATTTGCAGAATCTAATAAATCTATTATTCTTTTACCAGATTTATCATCAGAAGAACAACCCCAAACGGTAGAATGTGCATTGAAGTCACCCATTATAATGATCGGTGAAGGTAAAGAAGATATAAAGTTATTCCACCAATTAAGATTAAAAACAGAAGATGGATTACAGTATGTAGAAACTATTGTAATAACGTATCGCACATATTTGTACATTATGATCCGGAGGAGAAACGGGAATTGATTGAAATGGGATACCATTTTTGATTAGGATGGCAGAACCTCCTCCTCCATCTGACCGATCACACCTAACACATGAATATCCTTTCACATGAAAACGGAGAGACGGCTTAAACCATGTCTCTGAGATGGAAGCAATAGAAATTGAGTAGTTTTGTAATAAATAAAGAAGATTAATTCGATTAGAAACAGCGCTTCTCGTGTTCCACTGAAGAAGAACTGCCATTATTTGGGAGAGAGTTTGATATATTTGAAATTATTTCGGCAGCGTTGGACGGTATTTTATTTTGAGATATAATATTAATTAAAAGAGTTAATAAAGTTTTAATAATATCAGAAGAATTATTATTATTAAAAGAAAGAGAATCATTATTTGATAGGAAAGCAACTCCATTGGAGTTATCATTAGATTGGGAATTACCATTGGGAGAAATATATATAGAATTTAATGTGGATTGGTCATTTGATAGATAAGAAGGCTGATATGTTTTTGGGGTACGGAAAGTGAAACTAGTTTTCTTTTGTGAAGATGGTTTCATAGAGACATGGTTATTTTTTTCCGCAAGTACTTGCGAGAAGAGAAGAGATGCAGAAAATTTAGTCGGAGATGACGTAGAAGTTTTTTCCGCAAAGGAAGATTTTGCAGGAGAAAAGGATTTTGATGCCTCAAAATAGGAAAGGTTTTCAGACGCCATAATATGCTTAATATTTTTTTGTCTGGTAAATTCAGGACAGATGATGTTAGTGGCGTTGTGCTGACCAGAACAATTGAGGCAAGAAGGCATTATGTTTATTTTGGGACATTCTTCGCCCAGGTGTGCATCGCCGCACTTAAAACAGCGGGGATTGGATCTGCATGCAGTTTTCGTATGACCAAATCTACAGCATCGGAAACATTGTATTGTTGGAAAAACATACTGTTCTACGGGAAGAAAATTATAATGTAAATATACATACTTTGGAAGATTTTGCCCTTCAAATATTATCACGACTGATTGAGATGGAAGCCACTGAACAGTACCAGATTTTGTATCTTTGTAATTTAATCGTCGGACTTTAGATGGTTTTCCGAATTGATCCGGAACATTGATTTGTTCGATGATGTCATTATCTGACATATCGACTGGGATACCCTTAACCAGACCCATGCGAGTAACCTGGTAAGCCGGAATTACTGCTGAGTACTGATTAATGGTCAGAGAGGAGTAGCAAAATTCATTTGCTGATTTATAGTCTTTAAATTGGACAGACACTTTCAATTTTCCAAGAGATTTGACTCCCCCGGGAGAAATATTTTTAATTTTGTTTCGAAACAAAAAATTTCCGAAATGTATGGGATGGATGGGTGAGGATTTGTCATCTCCGCTAATCTTCTGTACATGAACTGTATATGGACCACAGTCAGTTGATTTGTAAGAATTCATTACAGACTCTCTGGGTTTTTTTGATGATGTCGTATCACCCGGACACGCATCTCTCCGTTTTCTTGGATCGGATATGTCAGATGGGGCCGGGGACAACTTTTCAGTTGCCCCCATTCCGTTGTTGGTGGTTGCCAAGGTAAACAACAAAAAGAAATTTCTAGTGAAAAAAAAGAAAAACTACGAAAATCGTTTAAAACAGATTAAAAAGACAATAAATTTAAAAAATAATTACCACAAATGGTACAAATAATTAAAGCAAGAAAAAAAACTATGTTTTTATAATTATAAAAACAGAAAAAACGAAATAAATCAATTTAAACGAACCCCAAGCCAATGAAGCCGATGACGCTAAAACGGTTGCCAAGCAACTCTCAGGTACTAATGTTAAAGAAAATAGAAGTCATTACAGAGTTACCAATTTGGTATCACATTTTTCATGATAATTTAAATTGATTCTAAAATATAGATTATTTAAGAAGATATTATATTGCTTTTGTGCGTTCTTTTGAGTATCCCCAAATTAATTTACACCAGGCGCTTACTTGTTCGCTTGAATTTTAACGCGGGGTGTTCGTTAATTTGCGAGTGTGTGGATGAAAAATTAAAGACTACTTACAATATATAGATGTTAATTGATGCTTGAAACACAGTTACGGATAGGCATAAGCTGTATATATTTTGAATGAACCTTTGGTTAATAAACTCTCTGGAAGGCTGCTGTGAGAGAAGTAGTGCGCCCTAGGGCCGAGTTGTATTATTTCCTGTTTTTGGGTCGGTTTACGCATGATTTTAATGATATTAATTAGAGCTCCATAGTGCACCAATGCATATGCAGGGTACAAAGGTGATAGATCTCCACAATTGTTAAACTTAATGTATTGTTTCGTAAGCGTGTGAAATATAGACAGACTTTTCGTATACCTAAATCAGCTTTCTAGTAGTTTGAATAGGCATACCTTCACACCGCTATATGTACCTACTTACTATATAAACAGTGTTGGTAAGATCTTTTAATTGGGATATAAAAAATGCACAAGATTCATCTTGTCACTTCTGCGGTCCTAATAGCGGCGCTGGCAATCGAGCTGTAGCTAATTATCCTCCTGGGAGCTCCTGGCGCTGGGAGGCTATGTAGGCATTTAGGAAGCCCATTACAGATTTACTTTTGTTATTTTCATATAAATGAAGTCAGCTTAGCTCTTATTATTATCTTTAAAATTAAATTTATACTCGCGCGGGGCACATTTAAGAATAGAAAATTGTTTTTGTTATTCAGAATAATAATAGCGGATAATAATGATAAAGGAATTTGTTTTTTTATGGTAATTCATACAAAATATGCCGTCTTATGTAGACATACTTAAACTATAAAAAAATGTATTTTACGTATGATTATGTGTGATTTTAAGCCATTTGCATCCTCTGAAGAGGCAGTGTAAAACAATTTTTTAATTTTTAATTATCTTTAGGCAACTTGAGATGTAGATCTACAGAATAATTCTCAAAATAAGCTGGATGGACTGGATGAATAGAGTTACGAATGAATACGTTATGATTCGGATGAGTAAAGAAAAATTAAGTAATTAAAATAATAAAATTCCGAAAAGATATTACTTGAAGATAATAAATAGCTAAATAGTCTAATTACATAAAAATGCCAGGAGGTTTGTTCTTCAAATTGGCATCACTTTTTCCAGCAACAGCCAATTAAACAACTGACAGCTGATTTGTGCTCATTTTGGTTTGCCATTTTACTATGAATATAGTTATTTCAGAACAACGCTTGAAAATTGTGCAAATTTATTTCGAAAATCATGAATCAGTTCGCAAAACTTACCGTGCATTTCTTCCATTTTACGGTCGATATATTCGTTCATCGGAGTAAGTAATTTGAATGCGTATGGATCATTTTCACATCACGCATACTCTAATCGATAATACGCATCTGCAGAGATGTTGTACAGTGCGCACTAAGGAAGCTGTTGCTGCAGTGGAGCGCAGTATTGAGAAATACCTAATTGATTCGATTCGCCGTCGCACACACCAATAGATTTATGATTACTGACCTTTTCGTTCTTCAATTGAATAGCATTAATGTGGAAGAGCTATAGTTTCATCAATTTATTGAAGAAAATATTCAATCAGTGCATAATTTCGCGTAATGTACCTGTGAATTGGCTTCCAAGATCATGTGATTTAGTATCTTTGGATTATTTTCTGTGGGAATATGTGAATTCGCTAGTCTACGACGATAGATGACTTGAAAGCCAACGTTCGTCGCGTTATTGCCGATATAAGTCCCCAGGTGCTCTAAAAATTGGTCGAAAATTGGACATCCAGATTGCGCTTTATTCGAGCCAGCTGCGGTGCCCATATGTGCGAAATCATATTTAAACACTAATGATAGAAAATTATCTTTTTAGTATAGCCAATACTTAGGCTATTACCACGATTTGTGTTTCATTTCCTTTTTAAGTTCTATACCTCTAAAAAAACATGCTTTACAAAAATTAGTTTTAAAAGGATTGAAAGAGAAGCGGGTTACATTAAAATAAATAAAACTATGTTAAAACACAAAACTTCTTCAAGTCTAATAATTAAAATATATTACCATAAAGTTATTGCAAAGAGTACAATAATAATTATTTATACTAAATTTCTGTATGAGAAATGAATTAATATAAGGGTACGGGAACTTATAAATGGTAATATTATCGGATTTTAAATTTTAAATCAAACAAGCTTTTATTATTATTGAAGATTGGTAAATATATAAGCGTTCAATAGAACACGAGCAGTAATACTAATAGGGCTCATAATTGATGACACCATTGCATATATCTTTCATTTTCCAAAATGTGCACAATGATGCTCGACTTGCAATGAAGTTGTTTGTGCGAATAAACTTCACGAGCAAATCCGCTGCCATAATACATATGTATATTATACATCATTAGTAATATTAAGAACATTGTGCCATACAATTTATTTTCTGTTAATAATTCTATATACATTATTGCGGATCGATAATATGACGAACCTATCTACTACGAAAAAGTATCAAATCACAATGATTTTAATATTTTGATAAAAATTGGCTCACCCTCCCAAAGAAACACCCCACTCAGTATAAAATAGTGTGGCCAGCATATTATTTTATTTTACAGATTGATTTGAATCGAGAATAGGGGGCGGCTTTTCACACCCTCGTAAATATTATACTCGGAAATTGTAGCCTTAAAGGAAATTAATACCACAGAGATCTTCTCTCGAGGCTGTGAAGATGATATTGGTTGTGAATTTTTTTATCCCCCGCTTTCTTCACCCTTCGGTAACTCAAACCATTCGATCCGTAATTTTTTTTATTGTTCTATTTCTAGCAGGTGTATTCTCAAACTAAATAAAAAATATATTACTTTCCTTCTGTTTTAACATGTACAATCGTATATTGTGTGTAAGTACATTTGAGATATATAATTGTATTAAATTTATTGTTTCTAAATGTTTTGCAATTTAATTAATAAATTACTAAATTACAAATAATACTTAAAAACAATATATAGTAACTGGTATTCATTACACATAAATTTGTAATGCCGGTAATTTAAAGTTCCTGGTTTGATTATCGGTGGTGACGATATATTCTTCAGATAGATATTTTATATTTTAAAATCAAATAAATGTACTGTTACCTCACCGGAAATCGAACCTGGACGTCTGATATGAAAAGCCTGCATTATACCCACTGGACTATGAGGGTCATCGTTTTCTAAATGATTTATGTATTTTATTTTAGTTATCAGTGAAATGTGTTCTATAAATTTTCAAGTTCATAAATAAAATATGATATTTGTCAAAAATTAATTAACTAAAGTTTTTTGTAATGTACCTATACCGATTGTCAGTATCTAACTAAAAACTGAACGTTTTTCAGAAAATTTAGGAGTATCGCTTAAATGTATTTTATCTTTCTGTAACATACATACATACATACATCTTTGGATTAATATAAAATCACGAATGATCATTCTTTCATTAGTTATTCGAATATTTGATCATTATGTTATATATCTTAAAAATCAAATATAAATAAAATTAATTATCTTTTTGTACAGAAAAACTAAAAAAAATATTGATTTACGATATTTAAATATCAAAATCAAACTATTTATAAAATCATAAACATGTAAAAAATAACTGAGAGTTGCTAGATATAACTTATGCAGGACTTCGTATCACATTATCAAAATTAATTAGATTTTCCTACCCCCGCACAAATATCTCGAGGGAGAATAGAAGCCCCCGGTAATCTTTGCATGCTCACCCTCGTCGCCGGCATAAAATCATATAAAAAATTCAAAATGTTTTAGAAGGTGAAATTTCTCAATGTGAAAGAATATTCATATTTTTTGTAAATAAATTTAAAAAATGAGAGCACTTTCTTTATAATATTAACACAAGTATTAAAATAATATTAACCCATTATAAATAATGGTAGAAAGCTACAGTCCTTTTCACATATTTTTGTAATCTTCTTAAAATGGATGAGACAAGTTATGATATGTGTATAGATTATAGAGCTGTCTTAAAAATTACTATCTGTTTTAGGAATATTGTTTTTTTAAATGCTATTTCTACATAAATATACTTCTATTGAATTATTTATTAACTTTATTTTTAAACCACTTTTATGTGTTAATTATATATCAACCGGTTTCAGAAAATATCTTGTCCTTCACCAGAATGTCAAAAAATCCTGATGAAGGATGATATTTTTTACGAAATCGGTTGATATATAATAATCTCGTAAAAGTGGTTAAAAATAAAGTTAATAAATATTTCAATATTAAAATGAATAACGACAACGTAAGTTTGCGTTAAATATAAAAAATGTATGTACTTCTGGTGCAAATTTCCGTATTTCAAAAAAAAAATTTTTTTGAATTTTGTTTTGTTTGTAAATTTTCTATTCCAGATTCATATTACGACCTGTGAGACCTAAAAAATAACATTTACTTTTAAGGTTTATAATTTTTTTAAATACTTTTCTTGTGCTTGTTATATCTCTCCAAGGTTTACTATGTTTGTAACTTATTTTTTAAATCTGTCAATATTCAATCGTCTTGTCTACATTTAATGTAATACAGGAGGGGTTGGGGTCACTAGGAGGAAGGAAAAGATACCCAAGTATTGTGCAGCTTATCCTAAAGAGAAACTGTAAAATTTGACATAGATTCATCAAAGGGTGAAGGATTGAATATAGAATAGACAGTACATTCGAAATTTAAATACAAAGATCTTTTTAAGCGTACGCGGAATACGTGCAACATCAATATTCTTACTATCTTCAAACTAAACTAAACGCTTGTGTTATGAAAATAGGACTAACTTGGAACAAGGCTTTAACTTCCGACCATTAAATCGCTAGGCTTGTATCGTAACCACTACACCACAATAACAAGCAGTTAATAGACGTTCGAACGCGAGATACGTGTTCATACCATATACAACAAGTACAACACCAAGGATTGTAGCATATATTATCATCTGTTACTTTGTTGAAATTGAAACCTACGCACTTATGTGAAGTAGTTTAAATATTATATTCATTCTTCTTAATTGTTAATCTGTAACATTTTTGTTTTTTTTATTCTTATCTAAAAAAAAATCTATACTGTGTCATTCTCTCTAATGTTTATACTAGGACTATCTATCGGGGCTTATAATTTGAGCATGAAAAATATAATAGTATATAAGTAATTATGTACATTTATTTTAATAGTCTTCTACGTATTTATTTTTGCGATCACGTTTCCACTTAGAGCAAAAAGCTACCTTCGAAAAGATCACCCTTTGGTCTCTGACGTTAAAATAATGCGTCATTCCTGACTGTAGGATAAATAAATAAGTTGAAAGACGCGTGTTTGACTCCGCGACGTGAAATAATTAGCAGTCCCAAAACTGCTGACGTATTCCCGGCTGACTTACTTAACACTTAGTTCCAAGAAGCGTATTATCCCGGGATAAGAGTATTATGCCGGGACGTTATGCAAATCTACGGGGTATTTATTCTCGCTGTCTAAATGGCCATTACTCTGAAACTTTTGAGTTAATTTTAAACGTCTCCTAAACAAATATACGTCTGTAACCCCAGAGGGTTAACAAACGATAGAAGTTTTTTTACACACACATAGATTAGGACAAATTTACTCTCCGCGATAGTATTTATTAATTAATTAATTTAAAGTGTAATAAATACATGTAAGTAATTTAATCAATAAACATAAAATATTAGCACATTTTTCACAGTTAATTAATATATCAGTAAATATATTACATTGAAAAAGAGCATTGTTTAAACATAAAAAGTATAATTTATTTTACTTAAACGCTCTAATAATTAATGGTTGGTAATAAATCAGCATTGACATTGTAAATACTTAAAATTATTCAAATTCCACTGCCAAAATTAATTCAATTCTTTGAAAGTTAATATAATTAAGGATAAATTAATGTAATGTAACACACACACACACACACACACACACATACACACACACACACACACACACACAAACACACATACAATCAAGCTAATTTTTCACAGCTAATTTTTCACAGCTAATTTTTCACAGGTAATTTTTCAACACGCATAGATAATTAATAATTATGAATCGCATTCACAACCTAGAGGATATTCAAAATCTCGTTGGGTAGACGAAATGATCAGAGGAACGGAAGTGACTTGGCGGTCAGTTGAAGAGCGTGATATATTCATGGGAAGGCCTTCACCTAGCAATGGATTGATAATAGGTAACTGATGATGATGATAATGACGACATATATATATATATATATATATATATACATCATGTTGTTTTCAACTCGAAATCTAATAAATATAAATTTAAAAAAAAACACTGTAATATTTGACAAAAAAATATCATAAAATATTAGCTTATCTTGAATATATTTTAATACTATTATGATCTGCAAGTTCTGTGAAGGCATTATTTTGTACAATAAATCATTTTTATGGACCTATTGAGCTAAATAATCAAGAAGTAAAGGTGACAATAATCCCATCCATAATTTTCTCTCACGAAGATTATTTTTTGAATTATGGAGGTATTTACTAACTGAAAAATAAAAATTGTAACGATTTACTCGAATTTTTTCCATCTCAAAATGTCCATTTGGAAATAATTACATGATTCGATTCTATATAAAATTTTTTATTCTAAAGATATTACTTCCAATTTGAGATATCTCAGAGAAAAGTTTACGCAAGATGACGATATCATTTTGCCAGAGAGTATTCATACTATTAAGGGGAACACATTCTTATTGTGAAGTTGTAATTAATCAGAACAGACGGTCTGTGATATTTTAAATACTAATTTTATGTGTTAATTATAAATATACACATAAAACATCAATTTTGTCCAAAAATATTGTTTTTGCGCTACAGGGATGTGTATTCATACTGGTTTTTAATAAATTAATTTAATTAAAATTTTATACTATTATTTTCTTATTTTTATCAATCTTAATATTCCTACGTTTGAACATAACATACTCGTATGCGTGTAATATAAATAGCTTTGCATTCATTACATTCTAAAGAAGTCTTTATTTATATGTATAAAGCACGAAGGGAGCACAGAAATTGAAAAGGTAAGGCAAACGAAATGCAGAAGACAGCATCAATAGATGAGTTGGTATTGAAAATAATTGCTTATATCCGCCTTTGACACTGCAACCTCTCCAGACATGCTAGCCTGGTGTGCGTTCTTTTTATTCCGCATTTTATTTCATTCTTATTATTCCCTTTCAATGAAATTTTAATGGCTTTAGTTTTTACTTTAACGCACATTATGCACACGAGGATTTAAAAAAAAGGTTATTCTGCTTTTATTTTTTCCCGACAAATAGACGTTCTAAACTGCTTGGTTAAAAATTATATTAAATAATATAATATTACGTAATCATGATTAGGTACTCGTTGCCAGAAGTAACTGGATTTTTGAAATGAAATCTTACAATCTATTGTTAAACTACCCCAATAGTCCAATAATCATTTTCAAATATGCCGTGATCTATTTTCATTAAATGGAATGTAGGGGTATTTTTTATATAGCTATCCATATTGTTCAATATTTATGATCTATGAATCACCGATTTCGCTAACGCTACACATGTGGATATAATGGTTCCTTGTTTTCCCCCCCCCACTTTATATCTCAGAGCACGCCCTTTTTAGTGTGTTTTCTATGGTTTTTGATTAGTTCAGTTATTAGAGTGCGTTAAACTGTTAACTTGACAAGTTATCATCGAACCATGTGGGAATGATAAGTTTGACTGAGAAGTTATCGTCCTACTATCGAACTCGTCAGACTTTGCGAATTGTCATCCTGCTATATGCAGTTAATATTTGAACTGTTCATCTTGCTCTTGTATGGTGGAGATAGTACTTACGACGAAGTGTTCAAGTTCAAGGGTGCTTCGTGCAGATCAACGAACTACGTATTTATGAAGCCAGAAAACCTATGACTACAGTGAAGTAAAATTCAGACAAAAGAGCATTTCAGGTAAATCGTATTCTTCCTGGTATTTGGTTGGTTCTTAAGCTTCCTTGTTCCTTTCCTTTCCCTGTTTCAAATTTCTTCCATCCGTCTTAATATCACTTTATATAACTATCTTGGGTCGACCGGGAGATTTGCGTTAATATAACAGCTTGTTCATAGCATGAGGGTATATACAAGTAAAATACCTTGCGAGTTATCCCGTTATTGGATGGATACATTCAAAAGTTCTGGGAATCTTGTGGCTGAGAAAAACATATATTATTTTTGAACGGATCTTCTACTACGATCATCTTTCTAAAACTTGTTACATATAATTTTTTTTTTTGTTTTAGTAGTTGAGTTTGGCCAAATTATTATATTAACAATATTTTCCAAAAATATTCATCGCTCACCTGAGTATTATACAAGTTGTGAACTGTAACATTATATTTAAAGTATTTCATAAAATAACCTCCAAAAATATTTTGTCAAATTTTGCAAATGAAGATTTTTGATTTCGAATTATGTTTTATAGTTTTCAATTTTATAAAAAGTATTTATTAATACGAATTATATAATTGACTACTCTAAAAGGTGAGCTCTGTCATAATAAATGTAAAATATTTCAAATTTCGAAAACCAACTTTTTATTCGTCCGAGATGAAGGAATTCATATTTCACATCAGTAAGAGTTGTGCATTATTTTTATAAAAACAATTATTATCAAAGAAACATTTTATAAATAAACCGTGTTTGGAAAGTTCAGAGTTCGAGATTTGTATTTTCTTTATTCTGGAGATTAGTTAAGGTTAAGTTATTCGCGGGTAAGTATTTACAAGTGATTAAATTGAGTTAAATATACAAAAATTGTTCAAACTTTTTAAACAAAATACAAACATCCATTGAGCTTGTGATCTCCACGTCGGAACCCTAACAGATAGTATCATAAAACTTACAGGTAGGCTCAACGCCTCTCAAATAATTATATTACTAGCATTATCTATGGCTGTTAGACGAAAATAAGTGAAAACCAATACATCGACGCATACCTGATATCCTTTGTCTACCCGCTCAAAATATTGACTATATATGTTTTGGCGTAAGCGCTGAGATTCAGCGTCTTAGGTCAGTTTTTGAACGTTTTTTCACATTTTTATCAATGTCTCATTTGAATCTCGTCCGATAACATTTATTTGTATCTCAAATAATTTGAAAATATTTAATGAAAAATTAGCTAGAAGGAAAACAGCATTAAATGAATATTTGTAGCGTAATTGATATTTTTACAAACACCCGGATCAAATCTGACCCACTACCGCAGAGTATGTGTATTGCCAAATATAGGTGGAAGGCCCTATTAAAATTTTCAACAACCAATGCGCGTGCAGGAGAAAATATATTAAAGCGGACGAGGCAAGAGTGATACGACAGAATAGAAGAGTGTGGGAGTAAACTATCTTTAACTTGTCAATCTTAAAATAATAAGTAATATTAAAAACAGTTATTACACAATTATAGTAAAACTTTCAATAAACGGATCAAAATAAATGTGAAATATTGTAGAAATGCGCACATTAAAAGCCGCAACACTCACATGTTTGAAAATTAAGATATGTAAATAACTTATTTAAAAATTCACTACCTATACGATACCTTCTTAGAAATTTGAAAACAAATACAATAAAATAAATAATGCATTCCTACGCAATATACAATGCTAAGTATAAAGTTTTCTAAATGAAATATTAAAAGAAAAATAAATTTGGTTTTAGCGCCGTTTAACGCACTCATACACGCATATTGTGTACGCGCGATTATTGAAATTAAACTTGCGTATCTCTTTCCCTTTCTTTTCTCTAACCTGTCCTTGAGCACGAGGATGAAAGAAGAGTTCGCCGCAATCGACACTCTCAAACTGTATATGGACTAACCTACCATCGCATAATAATTGACCGCTAACGCTTAAAATCTACATTAACTTTAATTCTCGCTAATACTTAAAAACAATCCTTTACGCGAGTGTTAACAGTGATTGTTTACATATTCTGCGTCGCAAGTCCTTCTGGAAAGGGAAAAACCAATTGAATCAGCATCCAGACCAAAGTAAGTGCCTTCCTATCTTCCGATATTTCCACCATTAGAAAAATTAATTAATGTCAAAAATAAACGTAATTATTTTTTTACATAATTTTTTAAATTCCATTGTAAATAGTGTTTTAATCCTATATCAAAATAACCATATAAAAAAGATCTGACTTCAGAGAAGAAATTATAAATTATTTTGTCTCAGTTGGACGAAGAAGAAGACGAACAAATTTAATTTAATTTGATTCCATCGACTTAAATTTTCTTAATGAAAATAAATTGGATGATTCTGTTGTTGAAATTTGGGTTTCACGGATTTTAAAAGAAACCTAGATAAATGAATCTAATTGCCGTAGATAGATTTATTAAGTTTTAATTTTTATAACTGCTTGATTATTTAAAATAAAAATATACGAGTACATTAAAAAAATATTTTTTGGTGTTCTTTGTACAAAATACGTAAAGGAAAGATTACAATTTTTATTACAGGAAAAAAATATTAGGAAACTGAAATATGAAAGATTTAAAAAAATAACGACAATCGTTGGTCGGATAGATTGTCCATCAGAAATTATGATTCAATTTACACGTTAAATTACACTACTAAAGAAGCGATGGATCAATATAATTGTGGACAACTTGAATAAATCCATTCTTGTGAAATGCTTAGGTTTGAGAATAATATAACTTCAATCTTTGAGAAAATACAACCTTATCCAAGAACATGTTAAATAGAAGAATTAGCGGTGAAGAGATAGGTTTGGGGTATTAATGGGGAAGAACGGACTTAATTTGTCAGGAATGGGTCTTGATTTGGATCCAAGCTTTTCAAACTAGTAAGGTTAGTAATTCGAAAAGATGTGGAGCTGATAAGGGTAGGTGACGTATTTGTGTCAAAATCGTGATCAGAATAATTGTAATTTCTAGTTGAGTTGAATGTATTTCTATACAGTGGGAATCGTTAAAACGTTGCATATGATATTTTTAATTAATGCTGCTATAAGGGAAGGAACACTCCTACAGAAAAAACCACGGTCTTCCAGGCTAGGCGCTGTGCAAAGGGCTAAAAAAGGTAAACGTTAACAAATAATTATAACGTAGAAACAGCTGGCTAGAATGGCGCTTTGTGGTAATTGCGGTCATAGAGTTCCATCTGGCCATTAGAGAAGAAATAGAAGACGAAAAAGGATAATACGTGATTATTAGATATATATTTTGTAACCCTCAATCGTTGCTAATGGCCATGATACTGTATGATTAAATCAAGAAGTTAAATTAAATCATGGTCAGAATGACTTATCTTTAAATTTAATTGAAGATCGATCTATCCATGGTCGGATATTCAAATTGTCTTCCTTGTTAAAAAATATATTTAAATTTGGCCACTTTACTTTTACGATCGATCTAGGGATTATTTTATAGTAATAATTTTGTATTTTCTCTGACAAAATATATTATCGTAATATCCGACGGGCCGTACCAAAATGGAATACATCTATCACTAAGCTTGATTTAGAGCTTAGATAGAAAGCAGGCTATTTACGACATTATACACAAGTAAGAAGGGGATAGATTTAAATCTGGTTCGAAACATACATACACAGAAAGATATTATTAATAGCTGTGGCGAGTTGTTTTCCAACTTACATCACGCGATGAACAAAAATGTATTGCTATGATATACATACTTGAATTATAAACTACATTTCCTGTATAACAGAGCGCCATCCAAAACCAAGTACCTGGGTAAAACCGGGTATCATAGGTATTATATTCTACCGCTGGAGCGTGCGATCGTCACCGCTACAAAGATTTGGTACTAAGGTGGTAGTTTGTAACATGGTTCGCATACTATAAATGGTGCCAACGTTATGTGTATATGTAGTTATAAAGTTTCCTTTTTATGAATAAATTATCTATGGTTTCAAGTCATTCTGACAGTAATTTGTTGTTTGACAGTTGCTTAAATATAAATGTTTCGAGTAACAGTGAAAAATGAAGAAAATTGGAATTCGTGATGTGATTTAATTCTTTTTTCTGGAATGGAAAACAGCCAAGGAAATTCATGAGAGGATTTTACCTATATTGGGTGTCTAATGTCCTTCATAAGAAACTGTTCGACTTTGGGTAAATGAATTTGAGGATGACAGAACAAGCATTGAAGATGCTCGTGTGTAAAGAAATTATTGATGCTGACCACGCGATAAAATCTTAACAGTTTTTGATCTAATTTTTATGATATCTAAGTCTGGGTAACAAGAAGGTAAGAGGCATATTAAATATAAAATTTGTATTGTTAGTGATCACTTAAAAATATATTAATCGTATTCACCGGTAATCGTTCACGACACGTTCTTTGTTTTTTTTTTTTCACTTTATACCAACCGCGGGACAAAACAGTTTGGGGTAAAATCGAGTATCTGATTCAAAATGCCTTATGTAAGTACTATCTATTTTTTTAAGGAGAACACGTTTTTGTTGTCAAATTGCAATTTTGGAACATAGATTTGTGCTTTTTTTAATACAAATTAAATTAATCAATTATGAAGATACCTACGTAGAAAAAAAATATTAGTTGCTACTGTTATGGCCTGAGCCTTTCTCTATACGAAGAAACACGGTAACCCAGTAGCAAATATTTTTTGATAAATATATTCTTTCTGTGTATTTTTTAAATTAATTAATTAAAATTTTATTATAATATTTATTTTTTACTTGTTTCAGATAAATAATATATTCTAACTAATAATACTAATTGCTAACTGTACTTCTTTTGTTTAAAGAAAAACTGATAAGAGCTTTAAAAATAATATTTATTTTTTAATTCGCTTATATGAAGGGATAATATGTTTAGATAATGACCAATATATACAAATTAAATGTAATATCTTCATTCAAAAACAAGCTAGTTCCTTATTTCAATACTGTTGGTTAAATCTTAATACAAATCAGCTTTGCAGCTAACATCAATTTTGAATAACCAATTTATATCGAAAATACAAAGTTTGATTGAAACTGAGTTAAATGATAGAAAAAAAATGTAGGTTGATGATTTTGCAACTAGTACCTTCAATTACAGCTTGACTACCAATAGAAGACACTCTTTAGCTCGTGTTAAGTATAATTTCTACTTTTAAATTAAGGAGTCTAAAGTTATTTGCATTAATTATGAGACTTAAATGCTATAGTGTTGTTGGTTGTATTAAAATGGCTATTTTTTAAAAATAAAAAATAATATTTGAATTAATAAAATTGTATAATAGAGAGTAAGAAATAAATTATGATTTATCAAATATTTCACCGCCAAATGAGGGCCACGTCTCTTATGACTTAAACGTTTTTTTGTATAATAAATACTCTTGAAAAATTATGCACACTTAGTGTAGAGAGAACAGGCTTTCTCGAGTTGGATAAACCACGCCGCTTTTGTATATTTCAGTGCACTCGAATAAATAATAAGTACCTACTCTTCCTGAAATTATGTTCTCCTTGGAGACATTTTTCACATTTCGTGGATAATGACTCCGGCCACTCTTTTTAATTACATTTTCTCCGGTCCCATTTTATTGCTTATAATAAAACACATAAACTGTGGACAAATCTCTTTTGCACGAGTTTAAGAAATAAAAAATCTTAACATTAGAAAATTAAATTCATTCACCATCTCGATATTGCACAAGAAATTAAGCGCGCTTATACTTTATAGAAATAAAAACTAATTTTTCATAACTCTTTAATTGTTACGCATTGTTATTCGATTGTTATGTTAAAAATATCAATAATATTTCTTAATTGTGATGTCCTTGAGAGTTGAAAGTTGTAAAGGATATGTTTTCATTATTAAGAACACATTCTTATTGTGAAATTGCAATATTTCAAAACGTTGGTCTGTGATATTTTTAATACAAATTAAATTTATAAATTAGAAAGATATACATATAAAATCTATTTAAAATAGATTTTATTAAGGTGAACACATTCTTATTGTGAAATTGTAATTATTCAGAACATATGTAGGATTGTGATTAATTGGAAAGATATACATATAAAATCAATTTTATCGAAAAATATTGTTGTCGCTACCGAGATTCGAACCTGTACCTCTTTCTATCCGGGGAACGTGCATTTAATCGATTATGCTACACTAACAGTGTCCTGATGATAAATTTTCTTTTATGTTACAAGATGGCTTTTAAATAATGGGACGATAGATTTAATAATTTGAAAAGTGTAGCTCAGTATACCTACCATTACCTCAACCAGCGGCACGAAATCCTTCGCGGAGATATTCTAGAAACCATGCCAACTAACTTGGCTATCGAATACCTCTATCTTAATGGCTACTCTATCGACGGATGTCTCCTGTCTTTTCTTTCAAAAATATCTCACCATCATCATCTATCCGACAATATAGGAAGGAACTCAATCGCCATGACTTTCTCGAATGCATGTCATTAGGTTCGCATCTGAACTTGTGCAACGTGTTATAAGATACCGTTCCATCTCATTTAATTTACATTCACCTTGGAAAATTGATGACAATCATTTTGCCAATATCAGTGCATTTGATATATCAGTGCAATCAGACTATATTTTTTATTATAACTTAAGTCATCTTTTGGACTTAATTGTTTTAAGATACATATGTATAATATTCAGTGATATGTTTATGGTAAAGTTTTGAATCTTAATCTGTTATTTACTAAATATTGTAGCTATGAATATTTCCAACACCAATAATTAAATATTTCAATTCTATTTATCATGTAACAATCAAACTAGACAGTAACTGTATTTCTAGACAAATGGCCATAACCTATTGTAATATTCTGGTAACATTATATCTGATAATTTTCTTATTAGACAATTCATGCTTTGTTGAGCCCTCATTCTAGTAGAGCATATTGTGTGACCAACCTTTTGGTGGGCCCTTTGCATCAAACTATTATTTCCAATTTATATGTAATTTATTAATGCTGCATTACGTATTTTATAAATATGATGATATATTTAATAGTGTTGGTTAAATTAATAAATTATACATCTTTAAATTTCATATATTTTTATACTGAATAATCAAAAATCTAAGAGATAACCATGGTCGTTTGAGACCAAAGAGATAGCTTTGTCAAACAGCTAGCTGGCACCAAATCTAACAAACATAACGTAAATCTTTTAAATCAATATATTATGAATATTTTATGTATAGTAGAAGACACGTTACAGTAAGTATATAATAAATCTTAAGAAATTGTAGTTTTATTTTATTTCGCAGAAATTAAAGAAACGCTCTCTGATTCGATTGCTAAAGAGGAGAGGGATAAGGGCTGAACAACAATGGCGTAACATTTTTTTGTGGACTCTATTCGCGAAACATGGTGAAATTGTTTTTTATTTATTTCAGATAATTTTAACTTTGTATATAATTGTATAAAGTAGTAGCAAAAATTGATAAAGTTTTTTTATATTATATATATATTTTTTAAATATTTTGTTAATTCATTTTATGTTTGATTTTGCTGAACTTATTACAAAATTTTTGTTAAAGTTTTTATAGAATATTTTTAATAATTTTGTTTAATAGGTTCAATAACAGGGTAAAGAAGTAAAATGGGGATCGGATGAGGGATCATGCAGGCCGAGGGAGCTTATGGAAGGGTTTCGGATGGAAATTAATTTAGACGATAAATCGTGTACGTGTCGTTAGAGTGAGGGTATGTTTGAGTCACTGTGAATTATTGTATTTCAGACAAGCCAGGGTGAGTTTGTGATTCTCCTAAGTTTTGTTTGGATTCTAAAATTTTTGTGTTACTTGAACTCCAGATGGGGTTCGCGTATGTGAGTATAGGACGAATGATTTCTTTGTACAAAAGTAATTTATTTTATAGGTATACTAAACAATAAGAATTTAGGAGGGGGTATAGTTGAAGTAAAGTAAAGTAAGTAAAAATTGTATGTAATGTTAATCCCCAGTGAAGATAAACCGATTCTACAAACGTGAATTTTAAACTTGAATAATTGATTTAATATTTTGATGTATTACTTCCGTAAGATTTAATGTGATTAAGAACACAGATTTGCGAAAATGTAGGCCCTAGATAAGTAGTGATGTAATCCATTTCGAATTCATTATTCTAACAAACACAACAAGCCAGCGACTTCTACAATCAATCTTCACTGTTTCGTAGCAAACAGTGAACGTTTCATGGTAATAACGTTCTACTGGAGGTTTTCATCTAAGGCTTTCATCAGGTTCTTATCGCTGTTACGACACCATTTCCTGCCACACCCTCGTGCTGTGAATACAAAATATTCCTAAAAAATATCAACTATTACATAAGCATACACAGTATGGAATAAGTTGACTTTAAACCACACCCAATAACATGGCGAGAAATTTCCCAAAAAAAAATCTCATCTTAATTGAATAATAATTTTTATTATTATTGATTTATAAATTTCGAAACCTACATTAAAAACAACAATGAAAAAAAAGGTCGTTATAAAATGTCTAAATACTGAATTACTAAATGTACAGTGTCAATCGCAGTGTAATATTATTTATATTAAATAAAATAACAATAATTTTGTATGAAACCACGAAATGAATTATACGTCAACCGGTTTCGCTTATCTTAATACAAAAATAGTGCACATATATATATATATATACATAACGAGGGAGATAAAATATTAACTTACATGTGAAATAAATAGTCTCCCTCTGTCTCCTTTAATGTTTTATTAAATTATATATGTATTATATCTCTCTCTTTCACATGTAATTTTATATTCTAGAGATAAGCGAAACCGGTTGACGCATAATAAAATATAATATGTCAAACCACAAAGTGATTACTTTCTATGAAAAAAAAATCATATTATATTATTTATTTAATGCATTGATCTATTTTTAATCTAATAAATAAAATCCTTAAGTACTTTAATATTTTTCGTCACAAATGAATAATTGAATGGGAAATTAATATATTTCCTTGAAGAGATGTGTCAAATTGGTTCACACCATTTTTTATTCTGAATATTTTTTTACTCTAAATACTAGAAACACGTCCTAGGATGAGTTTAAAACACAATATTTCTATAATATGCAAATATTTTTATAATATTATAAATACAATTTATTTAGCACTATGTTTAATTCCTGTGTCTGATTTAATAAATACCATCTCTCGATATTGCTAGGGACTAGTAATGCAATACTATTTATGAGTAATCTTTTGTATATATTTTTCCGAATTTAGAACATTAGAACATTTTGTTTTGTTGTATTATAAGGTCAGATGATTTATCTCCCATTCCTGTTGGGAATTATTTTAGTTTATTAATGGTTTTCATACAAAAAAATGATAGATTAGCTGCTCTAATATGTGAAATACGCGTGGAATCGATTTCCTGTATTGTGTTTGATATAAAAATATATCTGATTTTCGGGGAGAATCTACAGAAATAATAAAGTACGAGTATGTAGGTTAGGTTCTGTTCATTCTGAAAAAATAAAAGTGTAAAAAGTTTTCTAAGTGACGCAGCGTTTTTTAAATTATACAATTTTACATTCAAGAATATTTTAACGTCAATGTATTTTATTAAATGTAACAATTTAGGCAATGAAATCCATGTTATCTCCATTGATCTTAATAGAACAGCAAATAAATGAAAATACCGAATCCCGGGTGACTATCACACCACCCAGTTCCCGAAGGACTTCAAATTGAATGAATTTTAAATTGCCGCCGAAAAGTCGGGCGAGTGAGAGGCGTTTATCAAATTATATTACGGAGAGAAAAATGAAAATGATCGATACGGAAGCGTCGAAAAATGAAAATTAAGCTACTTTTTGCCCAAACGAATGGATAAAAATAACTCGTTTTGCATGTACCAAGGTTACAGGGAGAAACTTGTTTTTGTTTTATTATTTTCTCTTCATCCGTTTTAACAAAGATTTATTCTGCTCGGAATAAGAAGGCACGTTTGTTTCCGAGGATGATTTATGAAGGCAACTTTTGACGGATTTCTTTTACAATAATTTTTGTTTTGTTTCATACCTATTTTGCATGATGCGCCGCCCCTATTCCACGCACGTCTGACTAAGGGATGATGCGAAGATTTAACTTCGTACCGTTCCGCTTTAATCTAATATGTCCTGAAAAATTTGGCGGGGCTTAACTCGTTTCTCATTCTTTAACAATAACCAACTAAATTTAACCACATGTGTATCATAATTTTTTTTTCTAATAATTTTGTATTCTAGTCAATTTCCATATCTTAAATAATAATTTTTTTTTTAAAATTGATTCTTAAAAATATTAGAACAAATTGACTATATATATTTAGTTAGTTTATTTGACATCCTGATGAAAAAAATTCTTTTAAATAATCAACTTTCATATTATAAATTAGCCGTTCACATGTGTTTTCACTTCCTTAGTAAACAGAAATATAATGGGTCTCTACGTGTGTGCATCCACGATATTTCCGTTGGCCAATCACACGCCCGAAATGCGACAGGCGTCTGTGGGAAGACAAAATGGCCTATCTGTTACTTGCTGGCGGTTTGTTGTTTGGAGCGCAGGCCATGGCGATGAAAAGTAGGGAGAATTTGAGGGCGGGATGACGTGACTTATAGAAGTTGCCTGGCGTCCTCAGCCCTGAGGATTTACTAATTAGGCAGTGAGTTTCACAAGCAAGGAAAAACTCCTGCAGGACGGCGGGCGATTTAAGGGACAATATTGGATGACGACTTGGTGGAGCGAGTCCACTCTGAGCAATCAGAATGTCGACAGAAGAAATAAGAAAGAAAAAAATGCAACGTGGACACGAGAATGAATGAAATTAGTGAGGTTAGGTAGGACAAGTGACTGTCACTTGCAATGAAGATTTGTGGAATTATAATCTTTTATGTGAACGATTCATGTATTTGTGCATTTCCTATTCCGTGCAGACAAAATAGTAGTGGATCATGACCTTGACTTGGCGAAAATCCACACAGTGTAAGTACCGATGGAATATATTAGGTCCAGGGACCTAATGTTCCATGCCATGACACGGAAGGACACCAGGCAACACTATATTAAAATGAATAAAAACCACAATGTAAAATTTGCAACAAATATTAAAAATAATTTCTTATTAGGCCTTAGTGACAAATGATTGCTAACAATTCTACACGTATGAAATATACTTTAAATTAATTACTCACTGTTTAAGTAAATGCCTTCGATAGCTTGTTCCCAGGTTTCCGATTAACTATAAGTACACGTATGATATATGAACTGCACTAATCTTTTATTTTTGCTGTTGTTCTGGACAGATGTTCTTGTTATTTTAGCTGGGTTATCTTATTTAGATTTCGACCGAGCGAAGCGCGCACTGGTTATTTATTATATTTGAACCGCTGCACTGGTCGAAGCACGGGATGTAATTGAATAACGCTTGTCGGTTACCGTCTTCTTAGGTTTCCAAAAAAAGGAAGGTAATATTCACATACAGATACATACATTATTACAAACCAGGAAATCCAGTGGTGCTAATAGAAGTAACATGGCGCGTTAACATCAACATCGTATATCGGTTTTTACAAATATTGATAGATAGACGGAGCGTCGGACATCTTGAATGTTATACAGTGATATTGCAGGTTAGCTTACTTATAAATTAATAGTAATGTATAAAAGTATTTTTATTTATTTTATATAGTTGTTTAATATTATATATCATTATATGCCTAAGAAGGGATCTAGGAAAGTTAACCGACTGCAAAATTCACCGACCCGCAATTCGTCGAAAGGAGAATTCACCGATTCTGCAAATGATCGCTAATAGTTTACTTATGAAAAACCGTGAAACACGGAAAACCTTTTTAAGCAATTTATTTATTTCGTATCATAAAGTAAATCGATTGTTTAAAAAACAGAATAAGCGACAAAAATTAGTTTATTCTTTCATTGAATCATTTACATAAACTACTTACTATACCGGAAAAGCATTATCTGCTTTAATACAATATAATACTAGTATAGCACAGGGCAACGAATGAAATTTTATTTTGCTGCCAAAACACTCAGCAACAATGCTTTCCATGTATAAATAAAGCAAGCATTAAAAAATTTGTTAATATTATTATTAATTAATTGAAGTACAAAGTACAAGAAGATTAATATGCTGTGATGTTATAAATGGGGGTCACGTACAAAATTGCTCCGTCACTTATTTTTGTCGAGCACCTTGACATTTCACAAATAGTTACCCTCATGTTGGTATCACATTCGGTGTCTCAACTTATAAAAACGGTTGAAATCTATGGTTCATTTTCAAACCATCGCCAAAGTAACTGTAACTAAAATAAAGAAAGTAAAATGTAACTGTGTGTGATTCACTATACCCAGAGGGTAAGTATTTTTTATTGTTTAATCACTAGTGCATAATTTAATATTAACTTGTTAATCTAATCGCATGGTAAATAATCTTTCCAGGAAACAAGACGTTTTCCTCTGGAATTTAACCTCTAGTTTTTGCCTCTGGTTTATGCTACTGGAGCATACACCTGTTTTTTAACTTCAGTTTCTACTTTGGATGTACCTTAGAGTTAGTCATCTCACTGGAGGCGACATCTTTATCATGATGATCTATAATAAATCACGTCTATGAATCTGATCGTGTCGGCTTGGATCCTGCGGGCCAAAACGTGATGTGATGCCAAGACGTCTGGTATCCCATACAAGAAGGACGTCGAACTCGCCCCCAACCCGACGAGATGAGGATTTGTCGTCTGGATTTATTTTATTTCTTGTAGACTTGTATTTTTCTTGATTAGATGTCTTACTTTTACATCTTTTATTTATCACCTCCAGGTATTATTATAATGCAACCCGAATTGGATTCAGAAATAAATAATGGCAGATGGATCTAGCCTATCTTGATCTCAGTCGTGGGTCGGACGTCAATTTTCACCTCTACTTGACACGCACTTTTGTAGTGAAGAACGGTGATATCACTGCACTTCTAGATGCTGTAGAACATCACTTCTTTTTCGTGGTCCGGATGTTACGTACGCCGTTACTCTCGACCCTTAAAATAATCACATGTATTGGCACATTCGCGTCGAAATGCAATCTGTCCTACCTCGGCTAAAATCTCTAGATATTAATTGGCCAGAAAAGGACAGGTATATCAAGGTTAATAAGAACGACGGAATGCACAGAAAGTACTCGACTTGCATCTGACAGTGCTATTTAAAAACAATACTATTTTAATTTTTACTATTTGAAATTTTCGGATATCCTCAAGAATATATACAACTTTGTGACATTCTGACATCTGACATCTCCCCAAAAACGATATACAGTGTTATTGCAAGGGTGGTCTCATTTATTTCTTATAAAAATGGAGCTGTTCTGTGATCTATCCTTGGATTTATATCCGAAAAATATTAGACCCAGTGAGGCTCACACGTACGACAAATACCACCACGTGTAATATTATGGTAACTTCAGAAAAAAAAAATGTATATATATGTGATAGTATAATATATTAATTATTAGTAATTATAATAATTAAATAAGTGCGTATGGTATGCATGCTTCACGGGAGCATTTAATTTTTTTTTTTTTTTAAATTGGCGTTTCACCCTTATGGAGTGTTCTTGCCATTACCGAGTAATTTTATTTAATGTGAAGTTTCTTTTGGATACATTTAATTTTTACAGGTTTATTTCATTGGCGTTTAGGAACCTCGTTAATATTTTAAAAATGGTTTGATTGTTAGATGATAACAAAGTTAGAATGTTGATGGGGAATGGAATTTTGTTGTTAGAAAGATCTTGGATTAAGTTTGGATATTGGTCATTGATAGGGCATCCTAAAAAAACATGTTTTAAGTTTTCCTCTTCTAGTTGACATTCGCACATAGGAGAGTCTCGAATGCGGATTTTAAATAAGTGAGAATTTATACAACAATGGCCGATCCTCATACGGCAGATCGAGGAAGTTTCAAACTTATTTAATTTCGTACTTACTTACGAAGAACAACATTAGGGTATTAGTTAAATTTATATTAAAGTCGAACGTGAGTTACATGTGAATCGAATGAATTTCCTTATACATTTATTATAGCGAAATAGTCATTAAATAATGTACTTTTAGTACAGATTTTTCCTAAATAAAAAATAATAAAATACACTCCAATTACATGTTTAAAAAATAAAAAAAAGTAACATAAAATATCCGCGTGGGGATGTAAACATATTACTTCAATTTTTAAATACAAAGGATTTAAAAATAATTTGTAAGGATAGCAAAATAAAAAAATGATTCAATACATTTTTCTGAGAATTTTTATACTGAATAAGGAAATGGTTTAATTAGTTGATTTAAGGAGCATTAATAATTTTGAATCAGGATAAAAGAGAGATGTTTAAATGTTATTTCTCCAAAGAGAGATTTGAAATTATTTTAAAAATAAAATATTTCTCAATTTTATTATCTTGTTTTTATTATTACTTAAGAACATTAATTTTCATTAAAACAATTTTTTCTGATATCGTTATATTATTATATAATATTAGGACCCAGGCATTTGAAAATTAAAACAATTTTCCTGTTTAGTATCATCAATATGAACCTACTCTAAAAATATGATGTATACTCTCCTCTTATGTTAAACCTCTTAAGGTTTTGTATATTTTTCTGATATTATTAACCCTCGGATACTATGCTGGGCAGCCGGGGCATAAGTACTTCAGTGGGGTCCTGTAGACCCCATATCCTTTTCCTCAATTTTAACTATACAAGGATCGCTTTTAAATAAAAAAATCAATTAAAAATATTTGTTTTATTTAAGAATATTATTTTAAAAATGATTAAAAATAGTTAAAACCGTTTTAATTCAGTCTTCACGTGATTGAATTACTTATTTATATTAAAAAACTCTTAAAATGATTGGCACGATAAGCCATAATATAAACTTGAAAATCTCCTCTCTCTCCTTATAAAACAAGTTGGAACGTTAAACGGAACAAAAAAAAATTACATTCTGAAAACAAATAATAAAAACATATTATAAAAAATAATAAAATAAGCGTAGTATGTAATACAAATGTTTATACATAATAAATATTATATAAAAATAGGTGTATAATAATTATTATAGTAATTTATTATATATAAATAAAATAAATATAAATGAAAATAATAGAAATCCGACTCGTCGATTTAGCGAGAAACTCAAAATTCTTATGTTACACATGTACTACACCGGGGTCCGGTAGATCTCAGAAGGGGGACTATCTTCTACTTTCGTAAACAAAGACAGCTTTACTCACCTTAAACGCGAGTATAATCTTGTGTCAATAGCTGGAGGAACACTGACTGAACAGCTAGATACACAACGTCCCAAGTGGCGAGGCCACGGAATAGCGCACGCGCACTAGTTTTTATCTTGCCTGGGGTCCAACAGACCCCATCATAGTATCCGAGGGTTAATCATTTTTCTTTAATTTTTTATCTTGATGATAGAAAAATAATATGATATTTTAGTCGATTGAATAAAAATAAAAATACAGCGCTGAACATAATAATACATAACGTGCTCCAATCGTTACCGCCTAGGAAATTCGCTTTTTATTTTCCATGAATAATGATTTAGTTTGGAGTTTGACTATAAAATTATTCTAAATGGATAAATATATTTTCTCAACCCAGTTTCAAATAGAAAATGGGTACGTACGTCTTTAAGTAAGCTGGAAAAATTGTTTTTTGACGAATTGCGTACTAGTGTTTCTTATTCGGGAGACGAAAATATTCTTGCCGAACAAATGTCGGGCGATCATTTATCATTACGATCATAGTATTTTATTTGACAAACGCCCTGCGTTAAGGCTTCGCGGCGCTACGCCTCCACAATTAATAAATTGCCGCAAATAAAATTAATCCCAGCCACCGAAGGCTCTTCTCAACTGCCCCGCCCCGATTCACAAATAAAACATTTTCAAACAAGTGAAAATTGTACCCGGGAGATGGAGATAAATTCGGGGCGAACTTGTAATACCTTCCATAAACCGTGAATTATAACTTAACTTTTAGCGGGGTTCGTTTTTTTCCCGCTCGCCGATAGTTTGCGATTTCTGCAATCGGTCGGTGCGCGAAGTTTCCCGCGTCTCCCCCCGCCATAAATAAGGGAAATATAATAACTGAAAGGTTTTTACGACTTTCCTGAAACAACCGTTACAAGGATCAACTGCACTAGGAATGTAACTGAGTGTTTTCCAAACTTTTGAGACATTCGTAAGGAGGGTGCTGTTTTTGGCGAGAGATCTATCTCTAGTATTTGCGGTCGTTTATGAGTGCTACTTTTTGTTACAAAATAGGCAGACGGTAATGATAAAAAATATTTGATCATTTTTTTGTTAAGTAAATATTTCATCTGTTGCTTCCACAGACCACCATCGAATGTATAGACGTGAACTAACGTAAATTCCATGTTTCAATATTTGTATTTTGGTGTCACTCACGTGATGGTTTTGGTATCATATACTCAATCAAATAGCTCCGGGACTTATTTTAAATATATGACTCGATTGGAATGAAAATTTGAACGCTGACCATATAATATGTATTAATGTAAAAAATACGTCATGTTTACATGATGATTTAATTTTTGAAAAGTATATTATTTTACTGTTGCAGAAATGTGTCATAAACTGTCGGATTTATGTTTCCACAAATAATTCTTGTAGAATGCTCCCTGTTCAGTTACTAATGTTCCAAACGCCTCTCCTACATGTACACTTTATTTCATATTTATTTATTTGTTTAATGCATGTAACATATTTAAATTACAGTACAATATAGAGTATTACGATGCCATTTGTATAAAAAACGCAAAATACAAATAATAATTATATAATATGCCAAAACGTAAGTTGTATATCAAAGCAAAGATAAACTACAGTACTTAAAATTGGCTTTCAAAGTTTTGATGCAAACGTGGCAAGACCATAGAGAAATAAAATCTGTTATATATGTAAATTATTTTGTTATTTCTAAATATTTAAAGAATAAATCTGATGTATGGAAGTGAGGCCTGGAGCTGGCAGTAGAATAAAAAAAGTAGATTGAATGTAGCGGAAATGAACAGACGAATGAGGAGAGAATGGTAAGAAATATATATGACGCAAGTTTCGATGGCACTAGAAATAGAGGACGTCCGCGAAAGACTTGGTACGACTAGGTAAAATATATACTAGAGGATGGTCCTGTTAGAAGCCTCAATAATCGGCGAGCTTGTATGAGAAGATGTATGAATATGGATGAGGCGAGAATTGTATCAAGAAAAAATAGTTTGGCGCTCTATCCTTTCTGCCTACCTCCGGGGCAAAGCGGCGTGATGGTAAATTAGTTAGTTAGGATATTTGTTTGCGTTAATTGGATAAATTAGTTTATATTGTGTACTGTGGTTAACCCTTTTTTTGATAATACATTATTTCTTCAATATTAAAATGTAGGTTTTACGAATACGCCGGCCGTAGCTGCGCAGTGATGAATAGTAGCCGTGAAGCGACCACTACTTTAGTATGGCGAAGATGATTGATTTATGCTTACTTGTAATAATATATATTTATTAAATCTATGCAAAAAGTAATTTTATGAAACATTTATGAACAAAAACCGAATGAACGTTTATGTAACTGTAAAGTATATAATAAAGTGCAAAAGTGTAATTAAGTCAATTTACGCGAGAGGTTGAAGCTCAAGTAACGATGTGGCTATGACGTCATTGCAGACAAGTAAATTGAGATCACCAGCGCGTTATGAAAATAGATACTAACAAGATTGATAGCACAACATTTTAACAAGATCAAAGCAATCACGCCGAGTGAATTCTCTAAAAGGGTTGCCAGCAGTAACGGTAATGGTAACGGTAACGGTAACGATGGTAAGTGACGGAGCTAACGATTCACTTTGCGTTATTTCTCTCTGCACCAATCGAAACTGAGGAAATTGAAAGTGGGCCGATAATTGCCGACACGTCATCAATGGAGAACGCCCGCCCTTAACACTACACAGATGGGGCCTTAAAAGCTAGAAAATGAGGTAAAAAGCTGACTTGTAAAGAGGGTAGGAGCGGGGAAATACCACGACAGTAACAGGTCTCGTGGGTTATTTCTACGTCTAATGTTTTTAAAACCTTTAGTGACATTTACATTTACATAGGCATAATACAAAACAACCCCAGAAATACAGTATTTTATTAAAAAATATCGGTATTTTGTACGTCTATAATACCGTTTTTGCACTCGTTAATACCGAGTAATGACTGCAATTCAATGATATTTATACAGAAAAATAATTAATTATCTAAAAGCGAACACAGCATTATTTTAAAGGGAAATAAATACAAAATAAAATTAGATCCATGTCGAATAATTTAATTAGCTTCATCGAGTACGCAAGACGTACAGCTAATCATTAAGAAGTCAGAAAAGTGAATCAGTAGATATATTTGTATTAGTGATGATTAAATCGTTATTTAAACCATTATTTATATCGTAATTTAAACTGTTACTGTGACTGTGATTGTAACGGTGAATGGTAACTGTTTATTTTTAATTCTTCGAGCAATATTTGATACACTAAAAAGTAAACCTCTAATAGTTAATTATTAGTAACCAATCAGCGTTAATTTTTAGTTACCAATCATCATCACAATCACAGTCACACAACGGTTTACCATCAATTATTTGCATAGAATAAAATATTGTGGGTAAAGTTGGCATTCAGTGTCGATTCTTTCTGACGATGCTAACAGAAAATACAGTTTTGAATCTAATTTAAATCTAATATTACCTATTTATATAGGGTGTTCAGCGGAAAAATTTCAAGATTAAACTATAATTGCTCGTAAACCATCAGGGTGAGGTAAGTGGGAGGGGTATTGTTCGACGCGCGTGATTTGCGGGATTTCCAGACGCAATGAGTTAAACTGTAATCACTCGTAAACATCAGGATGAGGTAAGTGGGAGGGGTATTGTTCGATGCGCGTGATTTGCGGTATTACCAGTCGCAATGAGTTACAGTTCGGGAGCGCACCGCGCGTTCGCGGTTGAGAAATATTTAAAGTACGGTGATGCATTGGTTAGCACGTCGCACTTTTTGTACTCATTTTAATATTCGACTAGTAAGTGATGGGCCGAGCACGCAATATGTGGGTTCAGCGTGTTGGGTTCAAAAGTTCAGACAAGAAGGGACAATTGTTAACCAAACTTCTTCGAGGCCATCGATATCAGCAGCAATGCCAAAACATGTGGCTCAAGTTCGACGTGAAATTATTGAAAAAGAAGATTGAAGCCGGTACTGGAATAATAAAATCAACAATGCAGGGTATTTTGAAAAATAAACTACAGTTTCACACATATAAACTGCAAATCGTGCAGTTTCTCAACGAAAACGTGAATTACTTCACGTGAAATCTTAGCAAGAACGATACTGGAACGTTTTGGAACAGCACAAACGCTTGGAAACATACTGTTTACTGACAAACCATATTTTCATACTGATGGCTATGTTATTAAATAGAACATGGGATACTGATGCCCCAACAATTCAAGGAAACGCCTTCAAAAACGTATTCATTGTCCACAAACGACAGTGTGGTATGCAATTTCTGCCCGAGGGATAATTGTCCCTTATTTTTTTAACCAGCGAGAGACAGTCACTCTTGACGTGTATTGTCGAATGATTGACGAGTTTTTGGTACCGCAACTGCAGCTGTTTCCCGGGTTCAACAACAGAATACAATTTCAGCAAGACGGGGCCACTTCACACACAACTAGAGTTTCAATGGAGAAACTGATAGGAATTTTACCCAATAAATTAATCAGCAAGTACGAAGACAAACCCTGGGCACCTTGGTCACCGGAACTAACACCGTGCGACTTTTTTTTGTGGGGATATTTTAAGTTGAGAGTTTATAGTAAAAATCCTTGAACAATTCAGGCTCTACAAGAAAATATCCACCGTGAAGTTGCTGCTATTGAACCAACACTTTGCTCTCACGTGTTCGCAAATTCAAGAGTCCGATTGCAAAAGTGTTTTGAAAGAAATGGACGGCATTTAGACGATATTATTTATAAAACGTTAAATTAGCATCGGTAAACACCATTTTGTATAAATAAAATTTTAGAATAACATTGTAGTTATTTTTAAATTTAATATTAAACTTGAATATTTTCCGCTGGAGACCCTATATCGGTAATAGTACATACTATTTTTTTCGTTTCTAACGTGGTTAAATAAAATTTCATAATAATTATTATGATAAGGTTTTACAGGGTTCCGAGGCAGATGTACGCCATTTTTAAGATTAGATAACTCTTGAAGGACAATACAAAAGAAGAAAAATCTTTCAAAGTGACATATCCTAATTTGACGTTTGAGTACCAACTGTTTTACTTCTTGGAAAATAATACAATTTATAGAAAGTCTACTCTTACCCAAATACTTTGTCACGTCTCCATCCATCTCAATTACTTTCAATAGTCAACACCCTGACTCCTCAAGCAATCAAGATGCTGATCATAAGATGGATGATACGAAAACTTTAGAGAATGCTCTTCTCTCGAAAGGCTTCTAAAGATATTGAGATTTACTAATAATAATAAAAATATTATATTATAAGCCGCAAAGCCTTAATAAAATCATATTAATTTAGGGATATATCATACATTTGTATAAAATATCATCATGTACAAAATACAAATAATATATAAATACAAATTAAATGTATCTTCGAAAGATATACAGATAAAATCAATTTATCGAAAAAATATTTTTGTTGCCATATATATTTTGAATTGATATATTTACTTTATATTAAAATATCACAGAACAATGTGTTCTCCATAAAAATACAAATAATATAATTATTTAACAATTCAATGAACTCATGGTCTGATTTTCGTATTTTTTTCAACCTCTAGTTAGATTGCACCCAAAAAATGTTTGTGTTGTGGGATTTTGAAGGTATAGATTATTTTGAAATTATGGAAAATAAATAATCAATTACATTGTATGCTTACTGACAATAATTGAAAAGATATTTATATTATGTAAACTACAGCAATATATGGATATGTGGTGACCCTGCACGCATCCCATAGATATGGACGTGTAGGGACTTACCTAACAACCATATAGGGCAGAAACCCTACCAACCAATCAGAAGACACCATACATCGTGACAGACAGTGCCATTGAATCTAGTGACCACTTCTCCGCAACACCCTTCAGATAGCCACTTCAACGTTCATTTGCATAGTACATTTAACTATATACCTCCTCTACATAACGTAATCCATCAATAAATGCCAACCTTTGTAAGTGCCCTTTCATTTTTATGCCTTACTCTAGATAAAACATAAACATAAACGCGTGAGACTAGAAAATGTAAGAGGCTTCAGATATACATCCACAAAACAATCTTCAACATCTACAACCTCAACAGATACAAAAATATTCTCTACATAGAGGACTTAAAAAAATCCTTTCTCCATTTTTTGCCTGAGCCTAAAATTTTGTATCAAGCATTATAAATGTAATATAAAGATAGTAAACTATGCTAGATTTAGATTAAAATTATATGTTTATCTAAAGTTTTGCTATTTTTTTCCCTTACTGCATGATATGTCTCTTGAAAAATGACATGAATTAATGCCACGACGGATACCAAAATCATAACTCTTCATTTGACAGCTGTCAACTTTTAACTTCTTTCCCATATGTATATTATATAATTCTTGTGTACTCCTTGCCATGTAGTTAGTTCTAAGAATGTATATGTTTAATAGAATAATATTTTTCTAAGATTCTTAATACTTTTTTTTACCAATATACTGAATATAAAATTAAGCATCTACTTAAGTTTTCAAGAAACAAATAGCCTTTCTCTTAGGTAAAATTATCGTGAATAGAATTTAAGTTGGTATGGGAAAAATATTGTATGCCTGGTAAAAATTTAATATTATAGTTTTCTGCTATTACCTGTCTAAGGTTGCTTTATTTTTCTATAAATTATGAATATTTAAGAAAATATATTAAAAATAAATGATTGATTCACCTCATTTATTTTATACTTTAATCAATAGTCTTCTATACAGCGTTTTTTGGGATATTCCGCCGATCTCTCTGACCGATGTTTCAGATCGCATTGTAGGGTTCATCACTAAGCCATTAAGGATTGATAATGTTAAAATTAGTAAAATAAGCTGCGATGATGGACCAGTCAGTGTAACAACACAGAAGATTTTGAATGACTGTGTAAATGTGAGAAAATTTTTTTATAAAATTTTTAAAAATACTTATTATTAAAAATTTTAACATACTTATTATTAAAACATTGCTATTTTTATTTACTTTAATATCTGGAGACTAAATCATCAAACCCAAATGGTACTTGCTATCTAATTCTATGGATATTTCAATGCTTTTTTTCATGTAAGTAAGTCACGGAAGCGTAGTAAGAGAGCTGCACTAGAGTCATGCCGCTGAGAGCTATGCTAGAAACCCACACCGATAGTTTACATATTATGTAACAAACAGCTCCATACTCCAATGAATTATTATCTTACAAAGTTAGTCTCTCGTAATACAATTAGTCGCAAGGTACTTTGATAAGAGTTCATATGGTAATTGAGAAACTGGTAATACAAAGAATCTGTAGAGATCCGGCCTTTGTGGAAGATTGCCGTGAAGGTGAACAAGTCTAGTAAAGTGGCCGACTTCAGGAAGCTTCTAGGAATACCGCACATCGGAATATAAGATACTGAATAATTTCAATTGTAATATTGATACGATCACAATGACTACGACAATTTTGAGTAGTCTTTGTCATTATGATGATGTGTGTATGTCATCGCGCGAGAACTGCCTGTAGTGGATGTATGTGTGTATGTGAAGGGAGGGTTTAAAAGGTGACGCGCGTCTCTTTTTCTGCCGCTCGCATCTCCGTAAATACGTGTATATTATTATATCATATCATAGTATTCTTGAAATAATGATTGAAATTGGCATCTGACGTATTACATTACTGAACTTTCAAGAATTATATTTTCGGTACGCAACATTGGGAAGCACAGTCAACTCGAGTATTTAAAATTTAATTAACTTCTTTAAAGAAATATGTATGTTCTACTCAAAAGATACATTTAGTAATGTTGATGTTTGTAGCGTTAACTTTGTGATTAGACATAATTTAAAATTATATCTGTATTTAACTTTGTTTAGACCACAGTGTACGCCAGTCCTGTAGTATCTAAACCTGTTGACATAAATAACTCATAGTGGTCTAAACAAAGTTAAATATAGATAAAATTTTAGAAACATTTTATAATTATAAAAATGGTCGCTTCCAACGAATAAAATAGTTATCTTACTTGAAAACGTATGGTAATGAAATTTGATGACTTGGAGAGGGGTTATTGTAGTTAAATCCTATCTGGATAGATTTTTTCTGTGTATTTTTCTAAAATGACATTAATAATGAATTATTTACATATATATGTTTTTTCGAGATACCGGGCTATAGTGTATTTGGACGTTAAAATAGTGATTTTTCATTGTATTTAAAATGTAAAGTATTCAGTCAATGCACACTTTCAGTGATCATGTATAGCTGCAATACGTTGACTCTCAACAAAATAGGAGTTCAAATACTTATTTTAATAAATGGCAACGTCGATCGAAAAACGAACAGTCCTTGGAAAGGCAGTCGAGGAAATTCAACAAGCTGCCTGAAAACCGGCTGAACTGACGAAATACTTGGCAGAGAATTAGGATGGAGAGAGAAAAGTTGGAGACACTTGGGGAAATCATTTAGTAGTGGATACTAGTGACGAATTATGATGTTACAAACTATCGCGAATGCCGAAAAAATAACAATAAAACTATATTAAAAATAATAACACTATTTACTTTCACTAATTTGTTATTTATTTATTTATTTGTAACTATATAATACATATAAAAATTTGTTTGGACTGTGCCCGTCTCACTAGAGAAATTCTGTTTATTATAACGTTTTCAATGCTGAGGCATCATCTTCATTAATGTTACTTATGCTTAACTTATGCTGAAGGATTACGAAAAATTAACAATAAAACAGAAAATTTGTAGAATTTTTGACATTGTCCGCTCGAGCACGGAATTTCTCAGGGTAGCTATGGATCTACTAATTTGCGCCGTTACGAGCTGCGAGTGCTCACCCCTCCGGGCCAATAAAGCCTCCAATGTTCGTCTTCCGTACACTAACGGCAGCCTTCAATCACGGATCTCATTCAGGGCTCTCCGGGCCCGGCTCGCCGCCTGAAATTTCCGAGCCGAAGAGTGAAAAAGTTCCGGCTCGAGAATTGTAATGTTGTCTGGCCTCGTTAGAAGCTACAAGTGCTGCGGTAATTTATAGTAATTAATGCCTTTAATAGCTTGTTTCATTTTTTGTTCGGTAGTTACAATTTTTTTTCCTTTGTCCAAGCGAATAATACTGGAAATGCGATTATCTATGCAGTTTGTGTCTTAATAATTCTTGATTTATTTTAAAAAAATGTGTACGAAGAATGACAATTAAATTCGTAGAAAAAGTTATTAAAATGTATACATAACATACTATTTCGTAATCTTGTATTTGGTCTATTTCAAAATAATGCCGCCTTTTTTGTTGCATTTTTTTATGATGTATTTGAAGCTATTCTCTAAATGACGAGTGCACTATTTGAAATACGCGTCGTAATCTGTTCCACCACCGCTTGCGACCTCTAATAATGAACCTTCATATCTTTCTTGATTTTTGTAAATTGAAAAAGTTAAAAAAGACCAGGTTAGGTGAATAGAGCAGGCGTTCTAACGCGGTGATTCGATTTATGGCAAAAATATTTTTCCCAACAATACTGTATGTATTGAAGCATTGTCTTGATTTTCATTCATTTCCAAACAATTCAAGTCAGACACGTTTTACTCGCGCCTGTAGCTATTTTACTACAAACAAATATTTATTTATTTAAAGTATTTCAGGTCTTCACGTCTAATTTTGTCGTTATTCCGCGGCCAACTCGTTGTCGATTTTGCTTCTTGAGCACAAAAAAATATTATACGAACTTAATTGTCACATCATATACACATGTACGTATGTTTTCCACTTACAATACTTTAACAATTTTTTTACACTACTCATATTAAAGTACGTGAAAACAAATTAATTTTATAATAAAAAAAAATTTAACAAAAGGGTACGTTCAGAACCGTCGATTTTATTGGCTGACGTTCAGTATCCTATTCTAGAGGATTAATATCGCTGATGTAATTGGTAAATGTTAGTGTTATGTTAAGTGCTGGTTTGCAATAGTATCGAATGTAGAGGGTTTATTAAAAAAAATCAAAATATACGTTTTCATTTCGAAACCGGTGAAAATATATTTATTGATTTTTTTTAACACAGAATCTATGTAATTATAGAAATAAAATGCACTAGTAATTGCATAATAGTTTTAATATTTCATCTGAATAATGTTTATATTATATATTAGAAGTCGTCGATGTATTTTGCGCCACTGATGCAAACGAAATACATAAAATACACCCGTGAACAAGTAATTTTTACCATCTCTTATAATACCCGCCCGCCCTAACACGTGTCGGGTTTTGTAAGTCGATACAAAAAATATATATAAATTTCATAAGATGAATATTTTAAAACATCCCCGTACGCGGCCAGCGCTCCAGATTGGTTTTCAATTTTGGGGTAGTGACCAGAAACCCAAAAATACTGCACGAGTAATTCAACATTATTTTTAGGAGAACACATTCTTATTGCGAAGTTGTAATTATTCAGAACATAGGTCTGTGATATTTTAAATATGAATTAAATATATTAATTAGAAATACATACATATAAAATCAATTTTATCGAAAAATATTCTTGTTGCCCCACCGGTATTCGAACCTGGATCTCTTTCCTAACCGGAGAAGGTGCATAATCCAACTATGCTACAGCGACAAATTTTCGAACCTATATGTTACCCTTTTGATATTTATACATTTAATAATAAGGTAGATGGCTCTTTTAAATAATGGAACGATTAAGTGTATTAATGTCAAAAAGGTAACATATAGGTTCGAAAATTTGTCACTAAAAATATTGTCGCTGTAGGATAGTTAGATAATGCACTTTTTCCGATTAGGAAAGAGATCCAGGTTTGAATCCCGGTATCGTAACAACAATATTTATCGATAAAATTGATTTTATATCTATATCTTTCTATTAATATATTTAATTCACATTCAAAATTATTTGAATGTGAAAATGATTTAATATTGCTGTTATAGCAATATTATTAATATTATAGAAAACAGTTGGTATTAATAATTAACATTAAGATAAACACAATAAAGAATTACAATTATTGCATTTCAATTATGTAGTATTTAACTAATCAAAATCATATCAGATCGTCGATAACCTTTCATATTATTCAATTGATCTTCTGATTAACTTCAGGATGTCGCAAATCTTCAAACACATTTTTCGGAGGATAAAACCATTTTCCAAGTATGTACCAGAAAAAGAAAATTTCGGTCAAACTATTTTATTTTACGGCACCTTAAATCTTTTAGAATAACGCGGCCCCCAAGACTCAATAGCTTAGCGCCAAAGAGACCTTGTTAAGACAAGTCAATGACAATTCCCGAAACTATGAAAGCTTGACACGATGCCAATTATATTCAGAGTCTGAAAGTCTGTGAAAGTTGGAGATAACATTTTCGCAAAATAGAGTAATAATGCGATAAAAAATACCCCATAAAATAAACCAAAATTTCCAAGACTTTCGTTTTACGAGATCATACGTGAAGACATTTTCTAGAATAGCCCCTTTTCACGTAATCAAATAAACTCAGTCGTATATTTTTCTGTTAGATTTTTCCAAACATAAAAAGAATATAGGTCGGAAGAATTCCCAATTGAATGCCCCGAAATATTTGGTTGGAGAAATTGGAGGCATGGAAAAAAGGACATAGTTTTTTAGGCAGTCTAAAATTGTATGGACGGAAGGTTCTACATACGTACATAATTATAAATCTTCTTGCAAAGTTTGAGGCAATTTTTCTACAACCAAAGCAACGTGGAATAGTTGAAAAAAATCTTAGAAATATTAGAATTAAACAAATATTTCAACCAATATTGAACCTTGCAAATATTCACGGAACCAAATGATAATATGAATAATAGTTCATAATGCATTCCGATAGTTTTGATAGTGGTGGGTTATTGGAACCCCAATCCAAGATATATTGGAACTGAAATTATAATTCATCTAGAGTGCAAGTCACATAGACTCATTTTTTTTTACTTTTACGTAATATTGTAGATAAATCACATAGATTTATATTTTAATGCATTTAAAAAAAAAAAATTCAACCGGTCATTATATACTGGTCTAGTTTGGTTTTTTTATTTTAGCACGCAAAAATAGGTTGCAGGCCTTCGATAATAAAGTCTTGTGCAAGATTTACAGCCTAATACGTGTTAACGTACCCGAAAAATGGAGGAGATATCTCGAGAAAGATAAAAGTGAGAAGGCAGCAGTGATCGGAACATGTAGCAAAATATGAACAGTCTTGTAACCAAAGAAAAGATTGAGACATGAGGGCAAACAATATTAAGACAGACCTGCAAGAGATACCTGAAGAAGGCGGATACCCGGCAGACTGATGGAGGTGAAGTCAAGGGATGTATGGAATCCGGGAATCCCGAACTTTTCCAGGCACCGTAATCTCAGCTGAGCTTGTCTAAATACCAGGATTACAGAGCTGGCAGATTTTTTTATTGTGATTGATGTATTAGAAATTTTGTTTCACATTTTCTGTTCTTCGGCATTGCTTCAATCGTGATTTCATTACCTTGATTCAATCATCAGATTATCCTTTTTCCATTGACAGTATATCGTTTAGAAAGTTCCATGCATCCAATTGCAAAATATTCGATTGCTATCCATCATGGATTTATATAAAAAATCACTTCAACATCAAGAACAGCCAAAGACATGTCAAACATTATTTTAAAGAAGCTGGCAAATTTCTAATTCGGAACACAGCATGGAGTGAATCTGTAAAAATGCTACGAGGATTTAAAATACCATCCACCGGCGTGGAATTCGTGGATGTGAAAAAATAATGACTAAAATAAGTTTATCACTAAATGATGAAACCTTAAACACATTGATCTTCTTAAGATTTCAAAATATTGGATAATTTTTTTAAAATTGTATTTTTTTTTTTACTGTTGTGCAGTCACTTTTATATTTGTTTTTAATATAAAAATTGAATAATAATATATGTAAAACACCTGAAAAATAAAAACAAAACATCTTGTCGAACATTTATAATTTAAACACTTAAATTCCCGAAATTGAAAATTACCAGCACCATAATTTTGGTTCTGAAAAAAATCTCCGGAATTGAAAGCCCTAGTTGTGACTGCGGTCATAGTCTTTTGAGTCCCATGAGATCATTAAGAAGAATAATAAATAAATAAAATTAGAATATATTTTAATATAAGGTACTTTAATAGTTAAATGTGTAAAGTGTATATTAATTACCGAACTTGAAAAAAATATACAACCTAACCTAATCATAATCTACTTCTTGGGTGCAATTTTCTACGTACACTTGAATGAAATAATACAGTATTTGTCAAGAAACGTGTGGGATGGGGTTTTCAGCATTAAAACAAGGATAGAAAATCTTGGCTACGTTCCAGAGACACCTTGGCTGTGGAGTTAACATATCCCGGAGATGTTTTTCTTCGTAGCCTTAAAATTTTGAGTATTTGTTTTAGAGTAGTTTTTATTTTATGATGTATGATAGGTATATTTTATTTATTTATTTATGTTAGAAAAATCACAAATTTTGAATGTGTTCTAAAAATAATGCTCTTAAAAAAATATTTACCGTTTTAATAATTGACCACATTACCGATGATGATACTTAAATGCCTAACTATCAAACAAAAGAAAACTGAATACTTCTGTAATATTATCTTCAATGAGAAATATTATCTCGTATAACTTTATATCAAAGGAAACAAGAAGTAAAACCTTCGGAAACATTATACTGTCAAAAATGAACACAAAATTTGGGTGAAGATCTTTTTTATTTTGTGCTCCGCGATTATATAATAAATTGCCACTAGATCTCAAAGGGTCAAAAGTGAGTAATGAATTAAAACCAAAATTAACAAAGTGGTTGCATTATGTGGGTAGAAAACTAATCGAACCTATTTTGTTAATTGTGTTAATCTAGCTACCTGCACATTTTTGTCTCCAACCATATTATAGATAAAAGTCCTTTTGTATAATTAATGATTTCACTTTAACAATATACAATACAACTTGAAAAAATTGTATAGGTAATTGCTTTGGAATAGACCACGTCTAGTAAAGTAATTACCTTTATTTTATATGTATTATTTTTATGCTAAAAAATAAATAAATTTATGAAGGCTAGATAAAATGCAGAGGCTTAAGTGTTATAGAAAGAAGTTATTATAAATTCGTAATCTCAGAAAGTGATTCATTGTCCAAACCTTACATATTGCACGGAGATAAATCAACTGCGCGCCTGAAGAACAAAAATAAAAACATATAAATTGTACCTAAGTATATTATATTTATATTTCTAAGAAATGTTTTATAAAAATAAATACAAAATTAAACGTTCATGATGACGTTTTATTTACAGATAATTTATTTCTAGAATTTCTATGAATTAGGTGTACCTATATTACAAATAGCAACACTTTTATTGTTGTTTAAAGTTTGTTAAATAAACAAATATTATACATTTTTAAAAATAATTACTTGTCGTATTATTTTATCATCAGTGAATATAATCTTAGGTCACTGTGTACACATTTTTCGATTTAATGATATGATTAAAAATGTCACTGCAGCGGAAAGTATACATTGTATTAATCGACTAGAATGAGAAGTTTATTAACAAAATTTGATTTACTATGTTGATATTCCCTGGTTTTGATGAGACAGAGCCTCCCACTGGAACGTTGTTTGGGTCCCCCTTCCGGTTGCCTACCGTAAGATGCCACAGGAAGTATGGTTCCGGTTTCATCCCTCTTCCTTGAAACAGCCCTCTCATTTAGAAGCGCTCTCACCCAAATCATGGCACTGTTCGGTTTTAATGTAAAATAGCATTAACATGTATACACCAGTGACCACATTGAATGATAGTATTATTTCATTTTAAACAACTTTTATAAGACGTATTTAATATTTTGAGTAGTTGATCTTCGTGTATACTAAATAATATTTCAGTTATAAGATCCAACATATTTTTACTACTTTTATTTTAAATAAATATCAGATATCTCGTAGAGACAAAGCTGTTTTATTATACTTTTTAAAGGAATGATATATATACCTATATACCTGTCTTCGGCTGGTTTAAGTGATCACTTTATATATAAATAACGTTCACCAATTCTCACTCCTCAATCTCCATATTTATCAAATTTTTGAATATGTTGTTACACGAACGAATAAATTTGATAATTTATTTTTTCTTGAAACTGCATATTATATGTCAACTCAATGATGATTTGATTTTTGTTGAAAATTATTTAAAGTAATATTCTTTGTCTGTAAAATGTTTTTAACATATTATACTAGAATATGCCCGAAAAATCTATATTTTTCAATTTTTATATATTTTTCTTAATTTAACCAGCATAGACACATAAAAAAACTCGAGCAGCACACGCTCTGCCACTAAAGTGCAGATCGTCATTCGTCAGCACTTTTTCGCACGTACACGTACACGTATTGACAAATTCACATCAGGTTCTTCAAGAAAACATTTTTTATTGTTGTTTGATAAAGTAAATGATTAATACTTATATAGTGTAATTATTCTATCCAAAACATAAATAAATTATAGAGGAATACCTAAAATATGAACTGGATTTAGTTTATTTATAGAGATTTTCACGTAATTAGAGGTAATGTCAACTCAGTTTATATCATCGAAGAAGAAAGGTTGTTGACTTATGTAAAACTTTTCATAATAATGAGTTGTAGATATCCACAATGGTTTTAGGTGAGGTTTATATGCACATGCCAAATATCACTATCAGATCTACTGGTGAGTTTTGTATATTTTCTTCTTGTTTTGATACTCATACATGGTATTAAGATGAATCTCAACTAAATCTCTGAGATCATCTCATCGTATCGCCTTCCGTAGATACAAGCCTTTACCCTTCCTAAACTATGCAGTAACACAGGTCTACCATCATTATTAAACCTGTAATATTTCGGTAAATACATGCAATATAATATTCATATTTTAGATAATCCTAAAGAAAATATTAGCGCTTAGGAATGACTAGTGAAAAACCAATTATGAAAAGGGAATCGTACTCGTACAAAAACAATAATTGTTTTCATTCAATTAGTTGTAAAAATTAATACGTTGGTAAAAATACAATTTGTGATATGAAAGACGGAGATCACACACTATTTTAACAGTGAAAAGAACAACAAACATACAAATATAATTGTTTCTTTCTCACTAATTAAATGAAGAAATATAAGAAGGAAGGACACATTGTATAGGACTTAATAAATGCTCTAAATTATGTTATTAATCATTAAAAAAAAATTAAATGCCCAATATTTACAGTAAATTCGTACCATTAAAACCGTTTAAGCTAATAAAAACATTTTTTCTAACTGTCATTTACGGTAACACGAGTTGACAGCATGGCTGCGTTCGAGTATTTTATATCATGGTATGGTAAAGGTTAACAATGTAGTACAATTGTGTATTATAAATATTGTAAAGTTCAACTGGTACGTAGTTAAAATGTGATATTTAATATTATTATATTACTCGGAATTCGAATTGTATCACAAATAAACACATAAATGAATTTTCTACGGTAATGAGAAATTTTATAACAATATACAAATTAATAATTAAATTTTTCGCATCATTACGAAAATATAATAATTGAAATGCATTTCCACAAAGAGCGTACCGTAGTTATAACATACATTTGATAAAAGTAAATTAAAACATTTTATTCGTTTAAAAGTATTTTCCTACCAAAATTGCATTTATCCAATAATTTAATATTGATGGATGGCGCAGGTACTAAATTTCCATTATTTTATGACGTAAAATGTTGATATTTATCTATAATGTTTGATTACACAAATTGATATCACAAAATGCATTGGGATGATGAATAGACTGTAATTTAAAAATTCAATTAGGTAATATTATAGAATTAAATACATTTTATTTATATAAGGTCTTACGCGTTAGTAAAACGTGATATTATTACAATATGTTAGCTTTGTCAACATGATATTATTATCGTATATAAAACAATATTTATTGCTAATTTCTCATCTTTCGTTTCCTCGTTTTTTAATTGTTGAAAATAACAAAAAAATTGTTATAAAATTTCCTTGCACATCCGTCACTCAATAATCATGGCAATAAAAATCGAGTGGAGACAAAACTCGACGTACATGTAGTACTAAGTGTAGTTTATCGAAAAACTAAAATAATCATGTTGCTAATACAAAGTAGATTAAATGAATGATATTAATGAGTCATCTATATTAGATCTAAAATAAAAGACAACAGTTTAAACTGAGTCAGTAGATATTATCGGTGAGATGATAACAAAACTTGTCGTTTTCAAATATTTTTATAGAAATTTTTTTAAAAGATTGTTCACGTATCAACATTAATTTGCTAGTGTATTCGAAGTTTCCAGTCACGTCTGTAAAACAATTCTAGGGAACTAAAACAATACATTGAATAATAGGTAAACGTGTCGTGTAATTTAGATACGCTAGAACGTTCAAAAATTGTACGCGTTGTGATATTTTTGGTTAAATTTTGATTTAAATTAAATTTTAAGTATTTTTTAAAAATAGGGTTGCGTGGAGTGCATACATATTCTTACTATTTTCAAACTGAGCTAAACGCTTCTGCTATGAAAATAGGACTAACTTAATGATCACTAAATATCACTAGTCTAGTATCGTAACTATTAGACCACAAGCACATCTTCCCACCTTTTATGGCCGGGATTTGGTTCTCCACGAAGGAGATCTCTTTCTCTCGAAAGAGAGTCTTACTTCATTAGTTTAACAGTATGTTTGAAAAAATAATTATTTATTTCGTGTTGAATGAATTATCCCCCTCTTTAAACACATATTTTTCATATAGTATGTCAAATGTTTAATGGAGGATGGTTCAGGTTTTTTGATCCCCATCGAAGAGAATGCATTGAATTTTCCATCGTGAGACATGCAAAAGGCTGTATTTCTATCGAAACGTTCTTAAAATGGACATACGATGTAAACGTTTGCAATATATCTATTTAATAGCATTTAATATTTGAAAAGCGTCTCTATTCTTAATTATATAAATACAATTTAATTCATGAAGGGTATATTAGACAGAGTTAAAAACAATTATAGTTTGCGCTACAACAACGTGTTGAATATGTCAAAGCGGTTGTCGCACGACTTTGTTTAAACACGTTATTTAATGCGCTATTTTATAATTTCTGCCGTTTGGCTCGACAAGTGTGATTGTTTTCTCCTATTCCCGAGGCTTATATGAAAGCGGGATGAAATATTTGGGGTTGAAATACATCCCTTAGAGAAATTTTCGTGTAAACACTCTGCGGGACCCAATTATATTTTCCATTCTTTTGAATTAAGCCTTCCTTAAATGAAAACAAACCGTTATGTGCTTCGAGTAGTGAAAAATGTTGCTATTTAATTACTTTCGAAAAGGTCGCTGGCTAACATTATAATTTTTATCTCATTCAACAGGACACAATAGCTGAAAATTTCAATTAACAATTTTAAATTTTTGTTTGAGTAACTAATTAAATTTATTGTCACCAAAGATATAAAAAAGAGGATAAAAATAAATATTATTTTATTATTTTTGCCGAAGGTTTTATTATTGCTATGAAATTGAGTCGGTGTCGAGATGGTTACAACAACTCTCCAAATAAAGTGTTGAACTTGATAATACTTTTTTTAAATTTAAAGTTATGAAAAAGATATACCACCAAAGTTTAAGTAGAAAGAATATATCAAACAATGAGGTAACAAAATATTATAGTCAAAATGATTGTATAATAGATAAATCTATAGATCGTCGATCGCCGTATGCGTATCTGAATGCACCACTATGTTGACATCGTGGTCTCTCTCCTAGTACCTATAGGTTCCTCCTCACTCCTATACCATGGAGCACGATTTCATGTGTTTTGTCGCGTGATCGGTTTCTCGATAATGTGCATACCGTAATCAGTTTCATATTACTATTTGTGTGTGGTGCAGGTAAGATTGTTATTCAAACAGCGAAATCAGAAGACCTGTGACTATACCAAAAGAAGAAATTAAGATAAAAATTATGTTGCTTATTAAGAAGATTAATAAATGTTGAAATGGCCTGGGAATATAATTATTAATGAAAAGATTTTAAATTAATACATTTGAGGCATCTTAAAGATTTTCGGTTATATTAACACATGATGATGAGAAGATGACGATCTACTGAAAGCATCAATAAAAAATCAAAGGATCCATGGAAGATCATTAATAGCACTAATAGTAATGTTATGATTTTTCACACAGGTACTTCTTTGATTTCATCGAAAAGTATTGTTGTTGCGCCTCCGGGATTCGAATCTGGGTTTCTTTCCGAACCGGGGAAGGTGCATTATTTTTCAAATAATGGAACGATTAAATGTATTAATATCAAAAAGGTAACATATAGGTTAGAAATTTTGTCACTAAAAATATCGTCGCTGTAGCATAGTTGGATAATGCACCTTCTCCGGTTTGGAAGGAGATCCAGGTTCGAATGCCGGTGGCGCAACAATATTTTTCGATGAAATTGATTTTATATATATATCGTTCTAATTAATATATTTAATTCATATTTAGATTATTTTGTTATTATTTAAGAAGAACACATTCTTATTGTGAAGTTGTAATTATTTAGAAGATAAAAATTAAATGTATTAATTAGAAAGATACACATATATATAAAATCAATTTTATAAAAAAATATTGTTATTATTGCTGGGATTCGAACATAGATCTCTTCCAATCTGGGGAACGTACATTAATTGATTACGCTATAACACCACGGTACATAGACGACAAATTTTCTATCCTATATATTACACTTTTCAAATGAATACATCTAACCTTCCATTATTTAAAAGCTATCTTCTTTATTTTTACAGAATCTCAAATTAATTTGTATTAGAATATTTTGTTATTAAAATAACTTTATTTTACTATATTAATTCTTTCTGGTTTACGTTGTAGGTACGAGTTGAAAATGTGAAATTCCTTTGTGCAAATATTATTTCGGTTGTCGGAATGTCACAGTTATGATTTGTAGAAAAAAGATTTGGACGTCTCGCTGGGACCTCTACTACGCATTGTGTTTCCCGAAATATTTGAGAAATTCTCTAATAAATAATTACCCCATGTCAAGAACATTTATTTTATTAAAAATGAGGACAAAGTAAGGACGTAGGGAAGGAGCGAGCAGGGATGAACAAAAATGTTTATTTGATGTACTTACAACTGGAGTAGTATAGACACGTGACATTCGTTATATCATTAACATTTCTGTTTTTGTTTATGTACGGTTTACACCAGAAATTGTGAACATGATATAAGTTTCACGAAGTGACTTACGGGTAAAGATGAAATTGTTTTTGCAAAATGTATCAAAGTTGAGTACATTTTTATAAATAAATAATAAACAGGGTGTAACAAACCTAGTCCACAATATTTTATGGGAATATGTGCATTATCTCAACCAATTCAGAGGTACAAACATTTAAAAAAAAATTATAATTATGCGATTATAATTTCATTATTAAGGTGAACATATTCTTATTGTGAAGTTGTAATTATTCAGATCATGTCTGTGATGTTTTAAATACTAATTAAATGTATTAATTATAAATATAATCATATTAGATCAATTTTATTGAAAATTATTGTTGTTGCGCTACTGGGATTCGAACCTGGATCTCTTTTTCCAATCCAAGAAAGGTGCATTACCAAACAATGTAGATGGCTTTCAAATAATGGAAAGGCAGATGTATTAATTTTAAAAAAGGGTAACATATTATATAAGTTCGAAAATTTGTCATCAAAATTACTGGTAATACACCTTCCCCGGATTGAAAAAAGAGATCTTGGTTCAGATTCCGGTAGTGCAACAATATTATTTTTCGATCAAATTGATTTTATTTGTATATATTCATAATCAATTCATTTAATTAGGATTATAATTTCGATTTATTGAAATATTTTGTTGATTCAAAATTATATATTGAATACAAAAAATTAGATCATCGATTTTCAGCGGCCGATATTTTCGATATATAGAGAAACTTTCATCGAGATTAGAGGTGATGATTTGAAATGAAAACATTCAGAAAAAATCACATTTTAATTTTTAATAAACTTTTAACAATAAAACAAATGTCTAACTTCAGACTTTAATCAAACAAAAAAAAAAAAAAATTTAATTTAAATAGTTTTGTTAATCAAATATTAAAATAATTTATATTTTTCTTAATCTTTGGTCAAAAAAATCGTAAAAATTACAACGTATCTAATGTTTGATGGCTTAATTTTGAGCGCAAATGGTTACAAAGATAACCTGATGGAGAGAACACACTGGTCGGAAGAATAGACCTTAAGCTATCGTATGCAATTTATAGATATTTTCCTCTTGAACTGCTATTTTCAAATAGAGCGATCTCAATTTTTACCAGTGTGTCAATGTCTCTATCAGTTGAAGTATGTCCCGAGCCTGAAGTTTATTTTGTATTTCAATTTCTAATTGTCTCTTAGGCGGCAGTGTGTCTTTAGGTTCGTCATGCTCAGATCCAAGCTGTTCAATATCATTAGACATAGACATTTAAACCGAGAAATTCGCTGTTTGAGTAAACTTTTGAAAATCCAGGATATGTTTTCGCATCTGGTCGCAATCTGGCCTTAGAAATGCGTTCAAGTAATCATTTGACGAATCAAAATATGTCTTAGGGTTATGCAAGTAATTCGACGTTCAAGCTACCAACAAGCTAAGCTCTTAATTTTATGATATATGATATGCATTTCATGACATGGAAACTAAGAAAACAGATTTATATTTTTTGAAAATAAAATATAGAAAATTTTGAAAATCCCAGTATTTTAAAGCATTTTATTTAGTCCGGTATCCGGCCCTAATTATAAGATAATTTATTAATATTAACATTGTCCGTCTGTTTTTCTGAAATTTCAATAGAAATAGCGCTTACTGCAGAAGGTTTCGCGACAGAAAATTTCAGTACTCTCTCTTCGATCGCGACCAAGAGACCACGTAATCATTCTCAATTAAAAAGTTGACTGTTTCACATAATATTTCAATAAAAATAAAAATGTGATAATTACCGTTAAGTGTTTTAAGGAAGAATTCAGTAAATATGGTTCTGATCTTTTTCATCGTCAATATCAGTATTCTTAAAGTATTCGCCATCCATTTGGTAAAGAGCTGTAATATAAAAGCTAACTTTGTATTGTCTTCGTTTCTTGTAAATCTGAACAACATAAGAGATTATTTTTATCATTGAATTATTTTCGCTTCTCAACTAATCTTTTTTATAAATTAATAAAATATTATAAGTAAATTGATACCTTTTTATATTATCGATTTCCTTATCTGGTTCATATCCATAGTGCTAGACATACCTGTAACAAAAAAGTATAAATTAGAAACACTAATCTTATTTTATTGTATTGAAATAATGTATACGTGAATATTTTTTAATCTTATATGAAAGATATGATCTTGCTATTAAATTTAGTGACAAAAACAGCAAAATCCAGCAAGGTTTTTCAACAGTTTTCAAAAGATTTTCTGGTTCAAAGATAATTTTTGTTTACATATTCTGCCTTAAGCAATATAAGAAAATTAAACAGTAGATTTAAAAATACCGGATTTAAAAATCAAATAAAATGTTATAAATGTAGCACTGAATTTTTAATAAAATAAGGTATATTCCTGTTTAGAGATTCTGTATTCTTGACTTTTTTCAATACCCGAGAATTCTAAGACCTTCAATTTTAATTAATCAAAAAGAAAATACATTTTAATAAATATTTACATGTATGATGTACAGTAGCTATTAAGGATATTATATGTGTGAAAAAAAATAATTTAATATTAACAAATGATACTTCTTTGATGAAATATTTATTATTTCATAATATGGTAGTACTAATTGAATATAAAAACGTATTCACATATAAAAATTATAAAACACAAACAATTTAAAAAAATACATATTAAAACATACAAAACGAAGTCAACTGAAGTCTCCTAATTAAGTTTTACAAATAATTTCATCCCGTACGAATTTTGTCTTCAAAAATGACGTGAATTTATCCTGAAGATAAAATATTACATTTTACAAAGAAACATAATCCCCCATTTGAACAAATCGACAAAACCATTTATAATACTTCAGAAAAAATATATAATAGTAAATAACTTTGGACTAATTTCTCTTTAATGCAAATCTTTATGGCTGACCATATATATATGGAAACTTAATTTTTTTTAATATACTTATACAAGCACCGCTCATCGCTGAGTCACTACTTGTATATCAGTGAACAATACAATCAACTCAGCTTGTTTAAAATGAATAATATCATGAAAAATTATATGTCTCGATTCTCAGGTTATTTTTTTAAAAGTTCCAAGATTTGAGAAAGTAAAAAAACATAAAATTTACGTGTCTCGATACAAAATCTTTACTCCTGTATTATTTTAGGTCATTTTTAGTTACGTTGACGGACATGATCTATAATTTTTTTGAAAAATATAATTTATTACTATTTATAGACCATATGAATATAAAACCAAACTCCACTGAACAGTTTTATAAAATAAATCGTAAATCAATAATCATAATTCACTTTTATTATTTATTATGAGGCATTAACATTATTTGTAAAATAATAGAAAATTTCATCAAAAGTGCAATACATAAAAAATATATATATATATATAAATCAGCATGTTTTTTTATAATCAAAATTTAAAAAATATATATATATGAAGTAAAGCAATTTATCCGTCACCATTGAGTTGAGATATAAAAAATTGTAATAGTATAGTCCTATAAAGAATTAAATTAACAGCAAAAGTGTTGACTGCCTCCGTATATTCATTCCCCAAAGAATGCAATCTGGGGACTGCGGAGTTCGAAAATACGTGTGTTCTGACATTACCCTTGGAATTGTTTTTCGATGACCTCAATGGTGCGGGAAAGTCAAGCAGACCAACAATCAGGGGGCAATTTAAGCTTTTAAAAACAAGATGATTACAATACATATTATGTTTTATACTATATATTATTAGATTCTCATAATTATCAAACTAAATTTTTTTCATTCACAGAATACATTCTTATTGTGAACTTGTATATGTTCAGACTACAGGTTTGTGATATTTAATACAAATTTTATGTATCAATCAATTTCAAAGATATCAAGATAAAATCAATTTATCAAAAAAAATTGACTCGTAATAAAATACATTGCCCTCCTTTGCTACGTGCTTACATTCACGTATACACAGTATTATATAATCAAGTTATCTTCAGTAATTGAATTAAATTCACCTGACAGCCACGTGACAGTTGAACAGCACAACCGACTGTCACTTAGATCGATTGTGCTGACTCATTTACATTCAGCACAAATTCAATCAATTCTGTTTCAGACAGTCTCTTGTAATATTAACATTTTACTGATAGAAAATATAAAATACAAGCAGTCAATGATCAAGATTTAGATTTTTTTATAATTTTAAATAGAAAATTAAGGGAAGGAGGGTGCTATATATTTTGCGCAGGCTTAAAATAATAATAATAGCGTGTGCATAATTTGATTCAGGCTGAGGAATGGTGAGATGTCCGAGGGAGTGGAGAGGACTGGCTTTAATTTTCTAGGTACATTAGTTTGATCTATGTAATATCCTTGGGCATTCAATATATATATATGATCCCCCTGAAACAATACTACGTACCGTTTTTTACAAATGTTAATTGATAAACATCTATACTACAAAATATGTTTCTTCGATATCTTAGTATTAGATCTAATCTATCATTCAACTCCTAATTAGATGCAGCAAACTTCCACAATATGAAAACCCTAGAACATCGAAGAACACGTGCTGACCAAAAACTTATCTTCAAACTACTGCACGTTCAGATTGACTGTCCCAGCCAATTAGAATAAATATTTCTCCACATATCATTTAGATCAACCCGGCAATCTGCACTCTTCCACTTTCCTATAAGTAGAACATCTTACATACAAAACTCATTCATTCACCGGTCACCAAAATGAGAAATTTACCAAAATTGGATCTGAATGATGATGAAAATGTAAATGTAAATGTGAAAACTACCCGGCGTTACTGAAAACACCCTGCAGATACCGGTGCGTGAAATCAAACACCGTAAAGTTTTCCAGTACCGATGCCAGATGGCAATAATAATGCTGTCCGAAACCATCTGCAGTAGCTTTATTGCATGGCGAAGTTTATCAATGCTTAATCTTTCTCCTATGGTGTGCTTAACCTTTCCCCTACGGTGCTAAAATAAAAACGCACGTTCTGGTCCTGTGTACTCAGCGAACGTGTAGACTTTTGCGATTTTTAAGTCTTTTACATTTATTACTTTTATTAATCATTCAAATCATCACGAATGATAACATAAAGATGTATAAAACGTATATTATTTGGCCAGTTAAGTGCAGATCGGTATCCGGCATACCGCGTCCCGCGCACTGCGCCGTCAGCACCTCTCCGCACGCTTTGACAAATTTACGTCAGGTTCTTCGAGAAAAGATTTTTTATTGTTGCGTATGGTAAATACTTACATATAATAATTATTTTATACAATACACAAATATATTATGGAGGAATTTCTAAAAGATGAACTCTGTATTTAGTATATTTAAAGAGATATTCACATAATTAGAGGCAATGTCAACTCAATTAACAACATCGGAGAGGAAAGGTTATCAATAAATCAAGTGAAAAATGTAATTAGGCTTTACTTAACAAAACCTGTAGCCTGCCACCCTACACATATACAGATGCAATACGTCGTGGCGCACGAGTCCACGGAGCTAGCGACCACTTCTCCGCAGACAGTCCATTCATCAACATATACTCATCGAACCAAGTGCTGTTTCATTTTAATGCCTTGCTCTATACACAATATAAATAATTATACACACACACCATATACACTGCGACATGACCAGACATGTTGCGTTTAAGCATAGATGCTGGAAGAATTCAGGATAGGAAAGAATAGGTCCAAAAATATGGAGTGTATTTTGTTTAACTCACTATTCCGTCAAAGCTTCCGACACGGCGTGTAACAGTGGTTATAAAAAAATTAAAACGTTTTATTTATTTTTCATATTTTTGTATTTTTTACACGTAAACGTGTTTTAGACGTGAAATAAATATATTATAAAAATTAGATTTTTTTAATGCGAAACGCAATCAACAATATTATAAGCAGAAGCAAATGTAATTGACATCATTTAAAAAAATAAGTATAACAATAAACAACTTATACCCAAAATAGATATAATATTGGTTGTGCTCTGTTAAATCCAGTCAATAAATTGTGTGTTATTGTCAAAATATAATTATCAAAAATATAAATAACTATTGTCCCATGACAGACCCGCTTCTAAACTGTGTCGAAACCCGACCAGGTAGTGTCGTAAAACTTACAGGTAGGCGCAAAACCCCTCAAATAGTTATAGACAAAAATAAGTCAAAATAAATGCATGGACGCATACCTGGCATCCTTTGTCTCAAAATATTGAAAATATATGTTTCGGCGTAAGCGTTGAGATTCAATTTAGGTCAGTTTTTGAGCGTTTTTTCCCATTTTTATCTATAACTCATTTGAATCTCGTCCGATAACATTTATTAGTTTCTTAAAGTATTTTTGAAATATTTAATAAAATGAATATTTGTGTCGTAATTCATATTTTTACAATCACCCGAGTCAAATCTGACCCAACATCGCAGAGAATGTGTTAACTCGCCAATATTTAAACAAGTTGAATTTCGTTAACATTTTTCGTGTATTTGAACGGAAGAAATATTTGTATGTAAATTACAGTTATTTTTAATTTTTTTATGTTATATTTAAATGTCAATTAAAAATGTACTGTTATATTTAAATTAAATTAAAAAAATATTCTATGTAAAATAAAAATAAAAATATATTTATGTTCCGCAAGGACGTTGATGGAAATAAATAAATACAACCTCACCCTCTACGCTGTCATTAAAATATAATTTAGTAATTGCATTCATTATGTGACAAATTATTTAAAATAATACTCTTATATTTGGATACAAAAATGTTTGACATCAATTTTGAAAATTAATATTTCAATTTTGTTTAAATTTGAAGCGTGGCTTAGACAACAATTCATTTAATCGTCGAATGGTATCAAATTCCCGCTCGTCACCGGTAGAATATAAGCCCGTAACGAAACGTAGCGGTAACGAAAAAAGCTCGCAGAAAGAAACGTGACAAAATAACAAATATGGCGGCTTTCGGCGCCCGAGTGATTTAGCAACAGCGTCGCGGCGGAAGCTCGGTGGACGCCAGCTCTGAAATCTCGCGCCAAGCCCGCGAGCGCGCGAAAAATGAAAAAAGAGAGACCGCGATTGTTCTTGTTACAATTATTATTATTGCATTGCTGCATTTCTACTTATTTTGCCGTGCGAGGGAGAACACTAAAAATAAATTCTCGCTATAAATTAAATTTTATACATGGCTGAATTATATTACAGTTGAATTATTAAATATTAATTAAAATCCAGACTAAATAATTACAAATTAAGATAAACATAAAAAATCTATCTATCGTAAAAATATTTAATTACTACAAGAATTCGAACAACTAAATATATTTTTATAGTTTAACTAACTAACTTACCAAGCTCGCCGATTGTTGAGGTTTTTTAGTTGATTAATTTAATTTGTATGGAAATACCGTAGAACTATGTTCTGAAAATGCAACTTCACAACGAAAATGTGTTCTAAAAAATATATAAGTTGTATCAAAGTTTATCCATATTTAATAAAATGGATTAATTAATTTAATTCTAGCGTGTTTTACTTTTAATTTGGTATGTCGGATTCACAACAATATTAATTGATTTCTTTTAAAAATGGAATAATAGATGTGTCAATTAGAAAGATTATAGAATATAAGATCAACATTTATCGAAAACGTCTTCGATTGCTATAGCGATAATGGTAACGGGCTTTACTCGGATAGCAAGAGGTCCATGTTCTTCTTAAAAAAGAAGAAATTACTGTTGAGTATTTTAAATATATATTTGGTAATGTAATAAATAGTAATAATCGTTTTACTTGTTAACATTGATTACTTTGAAAAAATTCTGATAGATTGAATTAATGATTTGCCCAATAAAAGTATCGCAGCATATGCATATCTTTTTTTTTCAACTTCAGAGAGCAGACTAGGTGACTTTTAACGTGGTTTTAGAAAATATCGTAGTGTATCCGATCCAATGTACACCTTCTGTTAGCGCAATCTCCGTCCGACCTCAGATGATAGCGTGCAGGCGAAGAATACGGGTGAAATGACGAATGGAAGAAATTAGGGACAGAAATAGAGGGGCTCAAAGACCAACCGGACACCAGGAAGAACACAACCCACCTGAGGTAAACCAGGACGATAATTCATAAAGTCTGATGAGCTCTATAGCAGAATGTTAACTTTACAGTTTAACTTATCATTACTATACGGTAAAAAGATAACGTGTCAACTTAATAGTTTAACGCACTCCAATAGCAAAACTGTAACTAGTTAGTTAAAATCACACACAGAAAAAGGTCATGGTCTGAAGTATAAAGTCGAAGGGGGATAATTAATGACCTAAAAACCATTATATCCATTATATATAAGTCGTATTCACACGCGAGTGTATGACGATCGGTTGTACATAGATCATAAATATCAATCACCCTTCGATAAATTTTGGAAGCAATTGAAAAAATAACAATAATAATAAGATATAAATCTCTTTTTGGATTTCAAAACTGATTGCGATTCGTCGCACAGAGAAGGTTTTTAAACTATTCCAAAATAATTGTAAATTTCACAAAAATCAATTAACATAGTAATTGTGTGCGCAGAAGGGCCCAGTAGCAGAGTTTTAGTTATTAGTTAGCGGGCTAAAGCAGCGTGACTCTTTTCAACTTTGGTGTAAGATATGGCAGCAAAAGATGCCTTAAAAGCTGAAGGAATAATTACCCTGAATAGCGTCGTAAGATTTAAGGTTTTGAAAACTATTTTGTAGAAGTAGCAGTAAATTCCATCTAGTTAGTAAATACTCATACATTGATATGGATAAAATTGCTAAGGTGATAAATCTTGTCAATGAAGTCGATGTCGAGATAATCAAAAATCTAAAGTTATGGAAGACAGTTCTACTGGGAAATATATTGAAATACTTCAACATTCAAGAAAACCAAAACTTTGTATGTGCCGCATAGGAGCACGGCGCTCCTATGAGATAACTACAAATAAACACTAACCTTTTTTACGAAGCCCGCCCAACTGGCGCCTAAGTACTACGTTTGAATGGGTTTAATATTGAGATATTATCATAATATGATCCAATATTAAACATGATGAATGATTAGAGTATAAATATGTACGAGTATGAATAATAGTGTCCTACTTTTCAGTCTCATCCAGTCTCACATAAATAAAATTAACCGGCTGTGAGATAAGTTACTCTATTACAAAAATGTTAGGAAACAATAATTTTTTATCATGGAAAAGATTTGCAGTAGATATATTTTGCCATAGAATTCAGGTACAATAAAACCTCGAGATCGACAAGATTCCTCACCTGCAATGGAGCCTCATAAAGAAATAAGAAAAGGCTATCCGAATAATCTAATATAAAATTCTCCTAAAGATACGTGGACCAGTCACGTAAAATTGCCGATGGCGCTTTCAACACTGAACTCTTCAAGTATTCAAGCAGTCGAACAATATAGCTTTTCTGAAGACAAAAAGACTGGGAGAGAGGATTCTAGACTTTAATTGATATAAGATTTAATAGAAAAAGGTTAAAAAATACTCCGTGTTGAATATTTTAAAGTCAGATGTCGGGAGTAAGAAAAGCACGATAAACAGAATGTACCTAAATAAGTATTACGTTGGGGTGATCGTACACGCGTCCGTAGACATGGCCGTGTAAGGGCTCACCTATCAACATTTAGGGCCGAACCAGGGGAGGATTCTAGACTTTAATTGATATAAGATTTAATAGAAAAAGGTTAAAAAATACTCCGTGTTGAATATTTTAAAGTCAGATGTCGGGAGTAAGAAAAGCACGATAAAAAGAATGTACCTAAATAAGTATTACGTTGGGGTGATCGTACACGCGTCCGTAGACATGGCCGTGTAAGGGCTCACCTATCAACATTTAGGGCCGAACCAGGGGAGGATTCTAGACTTTAATTGACATAAGATTTAATAGAAAAAGGTTAAAAAATACTCCGTGTTGAATATTTTAAAGTCAGATGTCGGGAGTAAGAAAAGCACGATAAACAGAATGTACCTAAATAAGTATTACGTTGGGGTGATCGTACACGCGTCCATAGACATGGCCGTGTAAGGGCTCACCTATCAACATTTAGGGCCGAACCAGGGGAGGATTCTAGACTTTAATTGACATAAGATTTAATAGAAAAAGGTTAAAAAATACTCCATGTTGAATATTTTAAAGTCAGATTTCGGGAGTAAGAAAAGCACGATAAACAGAATGTATCTAAATAAGTATTATGTCGGGGTGATCGTACACGCGCCCGTAGACATGGCCGTGTAAGGGCTCACCTATGAACATTTAGGACCATAACACTAGTTTTAATTACGATACGTTTTTAATTATGATACGATAGCTTTTAATTGTTTTAAATCATCACCTGAATAAATAAAATCTATATACCGTACTTTAGTTATAACAGACACCTTACACTACGTCATGTAACTGACACGCGCGAGACAAGAAGAGGTTGAGAGCTTCTATCTCACAGCATTATAACCTTCTGAGACAATCTCGAGACAATCATGATTTGAAAAATTTGAACACTCACTTTTAAAATGTAAAACATCTACCACGTTAATATATCAAGTTATGAACAATATAAAATATTTAAAACAACCTTTGAGATAGTAGAAAATGGTAGATATGAAAAATATAATATTTCACTTATTAGAATAAATATAACTAAAAACCTATAAAAGAAAGCGCACAAAAGGGGAAGAAAACAAACAATGTCACGTATTAGAATATATTACGGAGGCTGAATAATATAACTATAATCGATATGATTATTATCTAATCACTTATTATTTCGATGTGTCGAGTTTTCCCAAAGAAAGGCTCACCATATTCTCAAAACGCGATTTTTAATTATACGCAATTCTGAATGTTTTCTGTTTATCTTATGTTTTCATTATAATATGTCTATTTTAATTAAAACAAATACTCCAGTACGTTTTACTTACAATGACAAAGTTGTGTATCAAAATTAATTAATGTCAATTATAAAACGAGCTGGCTGTGGGAGCCAAACACGAGACAATAATAATTAAAAAATAGCGAGACCGGGGCGGATAATCAGGTTTATAAGGGCGGAAAAATGGCGTTAAGGGCGGAAAAAACTACCGTTTGCTTTGATCATTCGAGAAATAAATAATCGATCCTTCCGAGAAAGGCTTGAATTAGACGTTTCCGCTCCTCTTAGCGTCTTATTGTTCCGGCCCTTTCAGAGTAAAACAGAATTCCTTACCCGACGCGCGACGCTTCGCCTTTCATCCCCTTCGCCCGTTTCTCCCCAGCATCTCAAAGATTTCGTGAACGTCTTGATTTATTGTGCCGTAGCTAAGGGGACTGAAAAAAGTGGACAAAAAATGGTACGAAATAGGACAGAGCCAGCGGACAAAGCGCTGGGATGCCGAGCAGAGACGAATGTCTCGTATGTTTTTATATATAAATGAACTTTAATTAACAGTCTCTTACTTTTGTTACAGAAACAGATTAAGGTATTCAAAACATAGCAGATTGGGCGACAAACTGCTTCATATTATATTATATTTATTATTATTATTATATCAAAAAACTAAAAAGCAAAAACTATTTACAATCTCATTGAAAGTTTCGCGTACCAATTTAGTTTCGTATTTAAATAATTTTAAGAATACGTCTTACATTTTATATAACGTTTAAGCATTTAAAAAAAATACTGTTATTTTTGTACATTACATCTGGGAACGTCTTAGTAGTGATGGGAAAAAATGGTACTCTTGACTCACTGGTGTGATTGTGATAGGTATTTGATAATATCAGTGATTTAAAACTGTGACTGTGATCACAGTTTTATTACTAATACGCGCGCACCACACAATATCTTAATACAAGAAATAAAAAACATAATTTTGAGCGAATTTACTTATATTATTCAAATTTCATTTGTATAAAAAACATATTCTAGTATATATAATTTAATATCGTCGCAAAGAGAATGAAAACCCTTAAAAAAATGTGATTTCATTTTTCGTGTCAAATTCTCAGCATTTCGGATTAAATGCGTTAAACTTTTTGACAAAATCTGTTAAATGGGGTTCATCACAAATTATAATTTCATGAATATTTTCGTTTCACGGTTCACAACAATTAAAAATGAATCACGAATCACGGTATTACCAGATATTCAATCCCTGATAGTGAATGTCACTCAAAGATATCAGTGATTGACTCACGGTTCGTGATTTTAAGCTCATCATTACGTCATAATATATTTATTACTCATTTTTTAAATAAATGTTCGATTTTATTATGTGATGCTGTCTTTTTGGATTATTGTCTGTTGTGCTATCACACCACCGCCTATGTGGTTTGGTTATATTGAACGGTTGAATGAGGAGAAAATGGTAAGAAAGATATATGATGCTAGTGTTAATGGCACCAGACGTCCGCAGAAGACTTAGCGCTACCAGGTAAACTAGATAATGAAGGACGGTTCTGTTAGAAGCCTCAACAATCGGCGAGCTTGTACGAGAAGATTTATAAATGTGGATGAGGCTAAACAAGTGTCAGAATAGAGAAATGTGCTCTATCTTCTCTGCCTACCCCCGCGATGAAACGGCGTGATGGTAAGTAAGTAAGAATGTGATAAGTCGTTGTGTAATTTTAATCCTTTTAACTGCGATTCCCGTGTTTTTGTTCTAGCTGGATTCATGAGGTAGTTTCGAGATGTTATTGTATAGTGTTGTTAGTTTTCGTGTGTTTTGTGTAATTTAATGTATTTTGCGTTAATTGTGGTACGCCACTTTTCTTTGATAAATGAAATCAGGTTTTTATTAGTCACAATAATTATTATTAAAGAGAACACATCCTTATTGTGAAGTTGTAATTATTCAGAACAATATTTTTCGATAATATTGATTATATATGTATATTTTTATAATTAATACATTTAATTCATTGTTGTTTACGTTTAAATATTACTCCTAGATAATCTGTGTCTACCTGATAATTCTGATTTAACGTCATTTCTTTTAAGTGGGGAATTTCTCCGGTGTCAGTTTATTCAAACAGCAAAGAAATATATTGATTTATCGTAGGTTTTATCCGATATCTACGAAAATTCTCAAAATATGGAGAACTACAAAATTCTTCCATCTGCATCTAAGAAATATATTCAATCTAAGAAATATATTCAAATACATTCATATTTAAGCCATTTAAGTTTCGCACTTGATATTGTGATTATAGAAGGCTATCGTCACCATTCTCATCATTACCATCCAGCGAAAATGAATATACCCAGTAGATACATGTACGTGAAATGTAACTCCCATCAGTTCTAAAGACACTAAGTATCGATGGCATATAAAAATATCAATGCGGCCACACTTCTTATCGACGGCTTTCAGACATCAGTTCAGATCACATCACCAGATAAAAGTAGTGGATGATCTGAGAGTTATATATACAAATCTGCTCATATTCGCTCTTCGATTATTGAATCTGCGGTCCGCCAATATTTGGTTTACTTAATTATGCTAGGTCTTATGCGCACACCCATTGTTACTATTACCTTTAACACTTATTTCAAATGTTTCACATGACCAAACCATATCATACTGATTTTTTTATTTATTCTATCGACCATGGAACTCTACGTTTATTCCTAATGTGTTTCTCATCCAGCACTGGACGGAAAATTTCTTCGATAGCTTGTTATTCCCTGGGTCTCCTACTGATAATATAAAATCCAATGCAAACATGAATGTTACCTCTAACCTGATATTAAATATGCTTGTTTCCTTGCTCGTCATGGGTTGTACTGTTTTTTATTGTACTCCGATCTGGTCCGAAAGCACCGACCGCTGACTCCACGTTTTTGTATGTCCATATTCGACGATAGGCCAACTGCGATTGATACTCGCAGAAACAGCAGCAACCTTACACTGGTACGGACAATTATAAATACCAACATGCAAAACAAAAGGATGCCAATCGAAGGAATAATAATGTGTGTAAACAGATGATGATGTCATTCATAGTTGTTTAACTGGTGTGCTGGATTTTGTTGATCTTTTATCTCTTATAAGCACGAGTTTGTTTTTAAACTGGGTGAACACGCGGTCACGCAGATCGGACCGCCAGCAAATATTATTTCTAGTCACATACAACAATAAGGCAACTACCCTACAGACGTTTATATACAGAATGCTTCGTATCTGCACGTCCGACCCGGCGCAAAGAGTATTTAATTGCCGGAACTGAGTTGTGCTTAACTCATTATTTGCGCTAACATATTGTTTCTATTTTGTTCCGAGCAATAACTTACACTTAAGTTGTTCAAACGGGAGAATTATTATAAATACTAATTAAATGTATTAATTATATATGTAAAATCAATTGTGTCGAAAAATATTGTTGTTGCGCTAACGGGACTCCAACCAAGATCTCTTTCCAAACCGGGAGAGGTGCATTATCCAACTATGCTACAACGACCCGTCTACTTCGTTTTTTTTACGGAATTCTGGCGTCTACTATCGGTTTACTCAAAGGTATTTGAGATTCCGTTAAAAAAAAACAAAGTATGTGGCTTTTAAATATTGAATCGATAGATGTAATAATATGAAAAGTGTAACATCAAAAGTTCTGTCGCTGTAGCATAATTGGATAATATACCTTCACCGGGTTGGAAAGATATTCTGGTTCGAATCCCGGTAGCGCAACAATAATATTAAAAAAAAAGATTTTATATGAATATCTTTTAAATTAATACATTTAATTAGTATATAAAATATCACTGACCTATGTTATAAATAATTATAATTTTACAATAAGAATGCGTTCTCCTTAAGGACGTTCCCAAAGAGCAGTTGTACTCAATCTTCAAGAAGATTCCCCCGTATGTAAACTACTATGAATAGAATAAAAAACAGTTGAGGTACAGTGTACTTTTTCGTTTCCGCTCACATGCGCAGAAATTTAAAAATCTCTCACTATTCAAATTATAAAATAAATCGTCAAAACCATTCAAAAGTAGCTCACTTTTGACATTTTTTATCACAAAACGAATACCGCTTTTTTAGTTATTTTTACAGAAAGATATTTGTTAAACTTTCAATTAATGATCCTCAGTTTTCCAAAACAATCGTAAGAAAATTACCATTGTTATTCAATTAAACGTGCGCTACAATATCGATCGGGGTATGGTTCGTATGTTAAATATGCAAATTGTAATAGTCAATATTTACAAATTTACTACCGCAAGGACTATTGAAAAAAAATTCTACGTATAAAAGACACTCATTAGCTTGTGTATTCAAAGTTTCAAAAGGATTGTAAGAAAAGTGATTTTTTTGGGAACGTCCTTAATAAGAATTATTATTATTCAAATTGGCGAAGCATAAAAGATTTCGCGTCTTTAGATGTGTTTATGTACGTTTATGCAATGTTAATGCTTATTTTTTTAATAATGCATAAAATAAACAATTAAAAAAAAATAATTGTAAAACATGTATTCAGCTAACAAATAATTATAACAAAATAAATATAATTTTTGATAAAAATCTTTTAATGACATATATCCTTCAAACGATGTTACCCGCGTATTGTATTTTAATTTTACATCAACTACTTTTATATGTTGTCATATCTTACACGTTTATTTTATAGTGATCACGCATGAAAAACACGGACTATTATGAACGTATTGAAACGTGGTGAAATATTCCGAAAATTCTCTCAAGATATTGAGATATCTAAAACGAATGCACTATGTACAAATATTATATTATATTTACCGCACCAACGACCAAATGAGAAATACGTAGATGAAGGTTAATAATACTACTATGCACTTGCGTTTCAAATCACACCATATTAAAAAGAACACCTGCACTACTTCGGTACATCCCAACGCGCACAACGAACTAAAACTGAAAATACATTTGATCTATAATATGGACCCTCACGTATCTAATATAGACGCTACGTAATATGGACTCTAAGTAATATGAACACTCAACAAAAGAATGGTCCAAAAACTTAGCGAATAACGCAAAGAGACGTGAAATGAGACATGAAGATATTATTAATTATATTAATTAATGAAATCTATGTACCAATTTTCTTCATGCATCATTTTTAAAATGCCTCTACTAACACATTTATAAGAGAATATTTATAGCAACTGAATACATAAAGGAAATAATATCTGCTTTTATAGATGTTAATTTGTCAAATTTAATATTGTTTTAGTTCCAATGACTGGATTAGTTGCACCCTTTGGTATGGAAATATATATATATATATATATTAGTAACGGTGTCCCAAAATTAACGCAAGATTTGAATTTGCCACCATTCCTGCAGTAAATTATTGGCAATCCTGAAAAAATAATAATTTGACAGCTGAGAGTTTAGGGTTAGTAAAAATGGGGCGTTAGACGATACAATAACGTGTTTTCATCATTGAACAATATCTCAAAAATAATGAAAGTTTGACGGCCGCAATTTAATAATTTAATATAAAATATGGTCGGAATAGTGTTTTAAGTTCATCAACTGTGAAGAGATTAATTGAAAAATTTAGAGAGACTGGATCAGTTGGAGATGCTAAACACGCTGGTCGTCCAAAAACAAGCTACGTGCCAGCAAAGCCTTGAAGGCTATTTGCCCGATGTGTTGTTTCATAAATAACTCTATCTCATATACTTTATGATTCAATAAAAAAATTAAAATCTAAAGACTAAAAACTGTATTTTCTATTTAATTCAAATCTTGCGTTAATTTTGGGGACATCTTTATTTCATTGTTACGATTTTTAAGGGCACAGATGTTAAAAAATTGAATAAATGGCTCAAAAAAATTATTGCATTCATGGTTAATACTTTGAAAGTGAATAAGGGATGAAGCCTAATAAAAACGATATTACTCATTTAATTTAAAACTCCTGAAAATACATTTCGGAAATGTCAAATTTTAGTAATTAGCCTGATTCGATTAATTAAAAATCATTTAATGTACTATTTGTCATATAACAATTAAGATCTTGACAGTTTCCTAAACCTCTGGAAGAGTTCTCATGACAATTTGTCAGTAATGCTGAATGATTTTGGTGAAACTTGTCTATGTTTCTTAAACAAATCTTTTATATAAAAATATAGCGTAGAATTGTTTACAACATTCTTACCGTTCGCTTTTACAAAGACTACAATAGTGAAACACTCACTGAAACAGTGCTAAAGCGACTTTAATCATCTGAGATGTAGATATATAGACGACTATTAAAAATCAGCTGGATTAACAATAAATTTTTACAACATTTAAACAAACTTAACTGACTAACTTGTCATCGCACCGTTTCTCTGCAGGAGTAAGCAAAGAGGATAGTGTTAACGCATGTTCATAGCATTAGTGCATTCTTTCCATTAGCTTTAATATAGGAATCGAAATCGTCCTGTGCAAAAAAGTCCGAACCACAAAAAAGCGGTTTTCTGCAGCATCCTGAAGTGCAGTGATATCTCCGTTCTTCACCACAAAAGTGCGAGTCAAGTGGAGGTGAAAATTGATGTCCAACCCAGGATTGAGGTCAAGGTAGGCCAGATCCATCTGTCATTATTCCTTTCTGAATCCAATTCGGATTGTGTCAACTAAACATTAATTTCAATCGATACAGTCCACTGGATCTATTCCCACAGACAGAAAGCCACACTTTTCTGCCATGGCGTGATACTCTTGCATCATCATACATCTTCTCATGTACCCTCTTCGGTTGTTGAAGCTTTTAACAGCGTCATCTTCCAATATTTAGTTTATTTGATAATGCCATGTTTTTCACGAGAGGTTTTACTTGTTCACGCATTTCATTGGTTTCCAATTTGTTCACTTTATTGCACATAGATTTTTCATGTATGCGCCTGAGACATGACCGTATTGTTTTAATCTAGTTACTTAAACATTTTTGTCTCCAACCCACTACATAACTATTTTTGAATTTTACATTACCTTCTCTATACATAAGTATTTTTGAATTTAACATTAACTTATCTATATTTTTATTTTAACAATATATAACTTTAAAAAACTGTACAGGTATTTGCTTTGGAATAGACTTGCCTAGTAAACCAATTATCTTTATTTAAATGTATCCTTTTTATGATATTCAGAAAAATTATCTCATTATTAAGTAAAAATTCTTAGTAGAAGAGTCTCTGGAAGATGAAGTCCACACTGAAACTATTTCGAGTTGTTGCAAATAAAATGATGACTAACTAGGTGCTTACCAACGATCGTTAAGCTGACAGCAGAAAAATAGGGAAAAATACGACAGTAGCTTGTTGGTCCAATAGTTAAGACACTCGTCTAGTGATCTAATGATTGGGGGTTAGATCTTCGTTCCAGGAGACCGCTAAGTTAATCCTATTTTCATAGCTCTCTTTATTTTTAGCTTAGTTTGAAAATTGTAAGTATGTTGATGTGATACGTATATCTCTATTTTTCCTTAAATAACTTCTAGTTCAGATATTTTTAATACTGTGTTCTTAATATTTCATTCATAGAGAAGAACATTAATTATTATTTTTATTATTTTAAGTTAACTAATTAACTTACTATCTCGTCGTTTCTCCGCAAGGGTAGGCAAAGAGGATAGAGCGTCACACTTTTCTATCCTGATACATAGTTCTCGCCTCATCCACATTAATACATCTTCTCATACAAGCTCGCCGATTATTGAGACTACTAATAGGACCATCCTCCAGTATCTGGTTTACCTGGCCGTGCCAATTCTTCCGCGGACGTCCTTTATGTCTGGTGCCATCAACACTTGCGTCATATATCATCCTTAATATTCTCTCCTCATTCATCCGTTTCATATGACTAAATCATCTTAGTGATTCTTTCTTAATCTAACTCACTATACTAAGATTCACTTTAAATTCTTTCCTTATTTCTTCATTCTTTACTCTGTCAAAAATGGATCTGTCACACATGCGCTTAAGCAATCTCATTTCCACTACATGCAATCTACTTTAGTTCCTATTCTTCCTATTTTGTGCTAAAAATGCGAATTAACTTGTAACAATATTGCAATTTGAGTTTACGAAGTCTGTGTTAGTAAAAAGTATTGTGAAATTATTTTATATTTATTTGTGTTTACCCAATTTTTAAATGAGAAAGCTTACGCTATGTGCCTCTAAAGACTAATCTAATGATTTTCAAGTACGAATCTGTATGTGCGTTCTGTGTTAGTGTATAATAAAACCAATCCGTTATCCAACTTCGGTATCGTCTAGTGCAATGGAAGTGTGACTCAGAATATATCTTTCGTGGGTTTGTTTCCTTTCTTCCTCTTATCAAAGGTTCACGTATTAAATAATATTATACAACTGAGAAAGTTAACAAACAAAAATTCAGTTAAATATATTGTAAACGAGTTTTATACCACTCTGGCATGTTTACTATCTGAATGTACATTTTATTAATTTGTATTCTTTTTTATCATACATCAAACATGTCATTTAACCTCTTATATTATATATCTAGCAAAAAATATCTTAACGATATCACGATGAATTTGATTCTACGATTCTACATGTGACAACTGATGTTAATTCTAATTTAGAATATTACATTTTTTTTAGGATGCTAGCCATTCAGTTGGTGTCGGTTAAATTGTCACCGTCACATAACGGTTTACCATCACTACATATTATGTTATACTACAACGTTATGATTATCAAAAAAATTTACCATTTGCGATTCAAAAATTACAAGAAAAAATGGTTCACATCCCGCTTCTTCTTGAGTTGTGTCCCCATAAAACGGGTGACCATAAATAAAGGAGGGAAACCATACAGCGTGCCGCTTTAGGAGTAATTACACGAAAGGGCTATAAATTCCCATCTGACATAGGAGCACCCTATCAATTCTGCCAGTTTTTTGAGGACACCGTGATAAATGTACGTGTATGCGAATGTATGTGCGAAAAGCTTACTCGCTATTCGCTACGCCCACTCGTATATACTGCTCCGATTCGATTATTTAACCAGAATTTAACAATGAATCTCATCAAGTCAACTAAAAAAAAATATTTTTTCAAATATTAATAATAAAAATTAAATGTATTATTTAGAAAGATATACAGATAAAATCAATTTATAGAAAAAATATTTTGCTGCCACCGGGATTCAAATCCGGATGCGCTAACCATTACACTATGTGTTTCACTTTCAAATTATTATAATATTTTTTTATTAAAAAACATAAAACATATATCCCTCTCCAAGCACAAAAGGTATTCTCTTTTTTGGAGAAGAAAGCGAAGAAAAACCATGTAATTTTAATTATATAAAATACTTAATTTATGTTATAAAAAAATTGTAAGAATGTCAAGTAAATTAAATTAAAAATATATATATATATACTCGTATATATACATATATATTTATATTTATATTTTTTTCTTCTCTATGAAAGTCGGAATTATTTAGTTGTTCCATTTTTTAAAAGCAATCTACTTCATATTTACGGAGAATCTCAAAGAAATTTGAGATTCTCCGTAAACAAACCCAACAGAAGAAGCCAGAATTAAATTATTCAATCAATTTTAATAGTTTTTGGAAATATTAATCTAACTTATATGTTTTTAAGAACATATTATTATTATTATTCACGATCCTTATACAGGGGATGATAGAAGGCAGCAGAGGCGCAGGTAAGGCTGTGTGAACTCATAAAGTGGTTCGATTTCCAAAATATTGGTGATCTTATATAAGATAAATTAATATGGTCGCCAACCTTTGGTAGATGACACCAAATGAATAAAGAGTTAAAAATTGTGTGCGCGCTATATTTTTTTATGTGTGCTATGATGTCAAATCGTGTCCACGTGCACGTCTCCATACCTAAGTGGGAATATGTACAAAAGTATTAAAATAAATATTTGTACCAGGCGGATAGACTAGTGGACAATGACTGAGACGAAAATATTGTGGTGTGTATGGATATTGCATACATATAATAGATTATGCTTGGTCGAATTTAAAAAAATAAATTTTAATATTTATTCAACCGCATGTTGATTTAGGATTTAGAATTTGAAAATACAATTCAAAAGAAAATATTATTTTCCAAGTTTCAAAACAAAATTTTGCTCGAAAATATTATTTTTACGATCTGCGCTCGGATTAAATATTTATAAATGTTTTTCTGAATATAAACTGAACAAATATAAATTGAATATATATAAACAGAAAATATTTTCTTGGAAAATAAAAACTAAATATTGGATTATAATACGAATATTTATAAAGATTCTTGATTATAATTATCAAATTAACAACTTCTTATTAAATATGTAATATATTTATTTTCTATGTAATAGTTTTCCAATTTTAGGTATATGATTTCATTTCTTATTTATTGTATCTTCGTATGTAGGTACTATATTTAATTTGAGATTATTCTCAAAGAAATAGTTTATTTTAAGGTTTTTTTTTACATATTCTACACGTATGTAGAATCATATGTCGCGTATACTAATCCATGTATGACGTATTTTTATTTATTAACAAAGTTAACAAATAGAAATATGAATTTTAACCACAAAGGTAATTTTGCTAATTTCAAAAGCATGTGTAACGTAGTCATAATTTATGAAGATTTTCATCGCCTTCGCAGAGTAAATTTCTGGGCTATTTTACCAACAATCCTGTCATGGTGTGAACTGTAATTTTTACATTGTGGTCCTCTATTCTCATTCTTCAGTGCGAACTGCTTGCCTCCACGCTTTGCGAGGCTGGCCCTTTAATGTGACGTGGCTCCGATCATGTGTCGTAATTGTATGTCTATTTAATTGGAAATCTCTCTCAAACCCTCCGTTATTATAAATACCAGTTTCACCTAACTCCTTCTCTTTTAGCAACATGCCCAAGATACGAAAGAATTCTTTTAGTGAATCTTGTAAAGATCCTTTCTTTAGTGCGGAGTTCCTGAAGAATGGAGACATTCGTTCGTCTCGCTGTTCATGTTATACTTAGCATATGACGCAAATGTTATCCACTGTAACTCACATCAATTGTACAGCAAGCTTGCAAAAGGTGCTTTTTAACTTATGTATATATACACAATATCGGAGGAATTTTCTTGCTAGCACTGTAGATTCACACTTAGTACTTCCTTCTGGCGTTTTAAATATGTAGCGCCTAATTCCAAAACCCCCTAAAACGACTTTATGTGTTTTTGAGTTATGGATGAAAACGTATATTTTCAAAGCAAATGTACAAAATATTTATTTTCACATTAGCATTTTTTAAATAGGCAATTCTGTAATGTAATATTTTTTCTGTATATTTCGTTCTGGCAGCTATACTTGATTTTAGATCACGTAATCATCAACAAGCGTTGTGATTGTGGAATAGCAATTTTTACTATGTCTGCTTTAGGGTATTTTAGAACTAATTCTTATTTTGAACATATAATATCAATGGTGTTTCGCACAAAATTATTCGCCAAGGAGGCGCCAATTAATTGATACGATAAGATACATGTTAATAATTTTAAGGTATAATCATCGGTGTGGTGCCAAAAAACCGGTGGAATATTTTTAGGAAAACAATGACGCCTTAGTAAAACGTCTAAAGCGGCGGCCTGTCGACATGTAAGTACTTGCAAATATAACTGTATGTTTGCAATAAATCTGAATAAAAACAGAGTTTTCTGCATGCGGCAGGCATTCTCCATTTTGCCGCCGTAGTGTGTTCATATTGAACATCTTTTGTATTTCATTTCTTTCGACCTCGTTATCATCGTCATCATCGCCGGTTGAGAGAAGCTGAAATCGGCGAAACACCCTTGTGTACATTCTCGTTTCCTGTACGGAACAAATGGATTTAAATACTTTTTGCGAGAAACAATATATTCTGCATGTAGCTGAAAAAAAAATTGCAAAACTGTATATTTAAGTCAAATTATCCGAAATACGTTTTAGAGAATTTTGAAATTAGGCGCTACATATATCCTTTTGGCATTTAGATCGTTCGTGGATAAAGTGTCCGAAGATAACGTGACGCCGATAAGATACTGTTTAAGCACCACCTTGGGCTGTAACAAAGGTTATCTAGGACAACATTATTAATAGTTTGATTTAGTCCTTTGGGCCATTATAATTGGCTAAATTAGTAAAATGTTTTTTTTTTTAACAAATACATCAGCGTTCAGACATATCTTAATATTTATGTATTAATTAGTATTATTTTTAACTCCTTTTAAATCTAAAAAATAATAATACTTACTACGTTTTTGTACCAAATTATAATATTTTTAATTAATAACTTATACAATTATCCAGTTTAATTTTTAAAGTTAGTGAGACATGGATAGAAGGTATGCCAAAGTGTCATGTTTGTTTTTGAGAATTAGACTGGTCACTAAATTAAGTTTATTAATATTTATGAGATTTTACTTTACCTAATTTCAATTATTTTAAGTCGTTTTATCTTGGCCTTTTTTATTTATGTGCACAATAGAAAATCCTGAATTTCTATAGTGATTGAGCTTTTTTATTTTATTTAAGTTATTTTATAATAAATTATTACGCTTGAATGCGTGCATAACCTAGACAAGAAGAAACAGAAAGGTCAAGACGCGCGTGCGCTCAACATACTCCCGTTGGCTAATCAGATGCCAACGGTACTATTTTGGAGCGAGTCATGACAGGTGAAGTCTTTGCTTTTCTCTTATCATTGGGATATGAACTGTCCGCCCCTATGCTCCGAAGATTGGTCAGATCATTTTTCTTTTATTTTGTCCTTTTCCTTTTTTTGGGGCCGTGATCCTTCCCTCCCTCGGCTCCCTGACCAAAATAAAAACTGACGGAGTTCTTTGCAATCTTGTATTATTATGTTTCTTACTTTTTATGGTATTTTCTCTTATTCATGTTTCTTTTTTTATTTATTTGTTTCTTATATTTTATTAATGTTATTGTAAATCTTAATAAATAAAGGTCGAGGACTATCAGAGTTTTTGAGAGGGCAACTGTTCGGCTCTGTCTCATCACATTGTGGGAGACGATGTTGTCTAGTACCATTAAAAAATGCCAACCAAGTAGCGAATGAGTACAGGAGCTTTTGCTTTTGCGAATGAGTACAGGGCCTGGGTAAGTGGCGGGTCCACCTTTAGGGTAAAGTCTGGAAAAAAGGAGGTCTGCCAAAATTAAAACAAAAGGGAAAAAAAGGCAGGCGCGGTTCGTAAGGACCAGTATGAGATGCTGGGCCTTGTTGGCCCTATTTTGTGTGAAGATTGGTGGCGAGTTTTAAATCCTGGCAAAAATTGGTTGATGACGGCGTTCTTGGTGGAGTCAATTGTTCAATTGGCTGTGACTGCTATGTCGATCTGATTCGCTACGTGATCAGCTCGGATCTCCAAAATCTCTGGTGTAATATGTCAAAGTAGAATAAATTGTGCTACTAATAAAAAAAAATATTATGTGAAACTATGGACATTAGAACTTGTAAAAATTGTATGAGTAGTTTGTAAAAATTATTGTTAATTATAATTTTTAAATTTTAACAATTTGTATCATTGTGCATTTACCCTCCCTTGAAGACGACGATAATTCTTATGTAGCGGTCCATTACCATCGTCTGGCGAGAATTCATAAAAATGTGAGTACTAATTGACGCTAGTCAGTGACGTGAGGTCCGGGGATTTGATGTTCCATCCATGACATGGAAGGATGCCAGGTCAGCTCGGGTAGCATGTGATAAAATATTAAAAATGTTTAATCATACCATTTATTATCCTTTGTTTGCTCACTTCTGAGCGTCGTGGTCCTCTGAAGTATCTAGCAACAGGTACACAATATGTCTCCATTCCTTCCGGTTTTGAGCCACGTTTAATTAGGACCTTGTTAACTCCTTTCTTTGATATATCTATCGGGAAGGAAACCGTCCTCTTGCTTGCTTTCGCTCAACTGTCCCTGTTATTACATTATAACAACTGGACTATTAGGAACGATGTCAAACTCTTCCGAAAGTATGTTAGGGTATGAGTGTACCGTTGGGAAATCATTAGGGAGTTGTCAGCGAGGGAGAGCTGAATGAGCAACCACTTGGCTCTGGGTCACCTTTAAGTGTGTCTTCTGGACCTGGATAAAAATCTGCTGGAATAGGATTCTCCATGACTCTAACATATTCCTTTCCTTCTTTCTCAGTGTCCAAGTTTTAGTTCTATGGTGAATATCATAGATTTCACCAGATGGATTTTGGACAGATTTCTATATATCTTCGTCAGAATGGTCATCGCTGATTTTGCATTCCAATACGTATTCGGATTTCTGCTTATATTTATATAGACTGTATTAACTCATTATCTTCTTTGTAAATCCTGAATAAATTGAAACCACCCCTGCAACAACACTGTATATCGGTTATGGGCAGATCTGAGTTATGAATGCCACAACGTTGTATATCTTCTTGGGCATCCAATGGTATATTAAAAAGTCATATAACATAATTTTTAAGTGAGGTTCCCTGCAACAATGCTGTATGTTTGAGAATTATACTTATATATGATATACATAGAACAAATTAATTAATGTTCAGTGTCTCCCACCTTCCCTTCCCTACCCCGCCGCTAACGAGCGGTCAGTCGGTCGGCGACCTTGAATCAGAACGGTTCCGCAAGTCTATGTGTCGACCTTTGGCGAAATATTAATATAATATATAGTTCACTGGATAAAGAGGTCAGTGGCGTGTAGTCAATATTTTGAAATAAGCTGTTGTTAACCAGAATTTTTAGGAAATAAATTTAAATTAAATTTGTACCTCGTAATATTATTATTACAATTATTATAATATTATTCAAATTTTCATATATCGTAATATTATGTAAGATAAATATTTAATTTCATTTAAACCTCAAAATATATAGTTTAATACAGCTTATTTGAATGTACTGACTACATGCGCCTGCCAGAGGTGAATGAGAGACCTAGGAGAAGCGGAATTCGGCGAGTCTCTTTTTCTTATTTCTGTGTTTCTGGCACCTAAAGTGCGATTCCACCACTGTATATCATTCAAGGTGGCCTACGATCCATCTATTAATCAACATTTGTAAAAACTGATGTACTGTGTCGTCGCAGGGGGGGGGGATTTCAATTGTTCCTTGTAAAATTTACGAACGGATCAACGACGAGTACTATAACAACAATTTGTATTGTTTGTGATTTGTGCTGTGGTGATAATCTATTTCGCGAATATTCACGAACATCCGTTAAACACGAACTATATTTACAATTCAACACGCAAACTACTCGAGTTTAGAAACGCGTCAAATCTTCAACAGAAGTTCAGCCAGCTGCTGGCGAATAAACACTGCGGTTGTACTAGTGAGAAGTATTAACCGTTTCGCGGTAAATCTCCCCCGTCAACACAAATTGGTTAACAGTTGACATATTATTTTGACGTCAATTCCTCGAGACGATAAAGTTACCGAGTTGCCGAGTCGCCCGAACGCCGGAGAAACTAGTCCGACATGCGAGATAACTATCTATTGGACATACGTGGTACGTGAGCCACAGTTCAATACAGCTGGGGTTTGAGGGTTGCGAAGTCGGCTTACGTCAGCGTTTATTTAACGTTTGCAACACTGTTAAAGTATGAAATGAGTTAAGACTTTTAGTTTGTTACGTCAAAAATCGTTTTACGATGGGAATAATTTAGTATGTTGGTGGTGAGGAACCAAGTTGTGTATCACTTGATCTTTTTACAATGCGCATTCTCACACAATTGAAATAGTACTAAATAAATTTATTTGATTTGTCAATCACAAACTGAATATACCACGAGAGCAATTAAATTGTGATTTTCTCTTACGTTCAATGAACTTATTAAAACTGAGAGATAGAATAATTATTTTTGATCCAGTTTGTCTATTTAAAATATTGGATCATAAAATTGATAACCTTAATTTATTGCAGTTGATTAACTTCTATGCATCTGCCAGAAATACTAGAATCATTTTACCATATTACTGTAACAATATTAGGACGATTGCTCAGTTTAATTCTCCATTACATAGAATTAAATGCCTGTGTAACGAGTATGCGCATGTTGCCAATGTATGAAACATAGCATAATTGAAGTACAGAGGAATTCTAATGTGTTTGTTTATGACTATTATTGATTGGACGGACTGATTTAAGACCAACACAAGCTACAAAAAATATTAATTAATTTAAAAATAAAATATGTAATTTTTTTCTAATCTAAGTATATTTAGTTAATATGTATGTATAAGAAATAGATTCTAAAGGTGATTTTTGACAAAATTTCCATACTTTGTCAAAAACTTTATATAATTTTTACTACTCACATTTTATTTATATATTATTTTGGCCATGTATTTAATGATTTGACTTTTATCATGTACTTATACTTTATTATATATTTTTTGTCTATGCATTCCATCGCCGAGGGGTCACCATCCCCTTGAATGAAAGAAGCACAAGCCGAAATTTGTCACTCATCTCTAATATTCCGAGGGACGTCATTTTGTTAATCCCAAGTCGAGGTCCACCACGGTCCACGCATCAACCAGCCGTGAATTTTCCCCAATCTCCATCCAGGAGATGAGTCCAAGATTGCGGAAGGATTGAGGACCACAAATCACCCATATCCATCGCATCCATGATTTCCTTATTCGATTTTCTCTTTGAGCGTGCGTCTGGCGGAGCCCACATATTTTGGCTACACTATGTTTAAAACCACTTTTTAGTAATACATCAACATATTTTGAGACCTATGGTATCTTCTTCTGGAAACAATGTATATTAAAATTAAAAATAATAAATAGTTGTTTTAAATAAAGTGTTCATCTTATTATTCATATAATAAATAATAAATTTGCAAATATTGCCACAAAATAATTTTGCAAATATTGAAAAACTCAAAGGTTTTGTCTTAAAATAGACATAACAACAAAAGCGATGGCTATGTTATTATAATAAAAAAATATATCCCTCGAAATTGGATGGTTTAATATTTTACTACAGAATTAGGAATTAATTATCCTTATAAATTATAAATTTGTCGTGAGCTAGAGATTTATTTTGAATTTCCTCGAAGGGCTTTGTTTTTGTATTTTAAATTCTGAGCTTATAAAGGATTGAGACATGTAAGTCATGTCGCATGGAAAAAATTCCTCTGCTAGCTCTATTTAAGATGTTAAAGCCGTAGCTTCACAGTACTTTAAAGAACAGCGTTATTAATCATTTTTGATTTTAGATCCTGAAGTAAGATTTTTGCTACATCACACAATATATTAAAAATAAACTTTTTCATATCCTATTTTCTATCAAAGGTTGCTGACCAAGTTGTTATATTTATATTCTGCAAAATGTATAAGATCACTGATATTTTGGATATTTAGCCAATATTAAGATTTTTTTTTCTACCTACACTACTGTTATTTAACTTCTGCATAATAAATTGTAAGAGATCATATTTTTCAATACAAATAATAAGTTTAAAGTGTGAAGGTTTTCTTCGATAGATATTATTTGTTCCTTTAACAGACACATATGTCTTAGTCAATCTATCCACGATCTATCAAATTCAGGAGATCTTTAGCAATCTTAATACAACCACATCTCAAATACTTTCAACCTTTTAATCATGGTTTTTTTTTTATCATCCAAAACCTCGACATCATAGTGTGGCACTAGTATGATTTAACACTTTATTACCCTCCAACGGGTGCTCAGGTTTATGTCTCGACTGTAGAATAAATTCTTCATTTTCTCAAAAGAGGTTCTTGATATCTCAATTCTTCTTTTAATATAAAAATCTAGGTTCTTATCTTCCCTTTTCCAGCAGTCAAAGTACTATCTAGATAATTATTTTTCTACCCTTTCCACATCAGAGTTATTAATTTTATTTCATTAACATTTTATTTATTTATTTATTAAGTAGTGTTTTCTGTTATTGAGTTCATAGGCTGGTCTGATTTCATTAACTTTTTTCAATAAAACCTGTAATATTGTTAGCTGGAATAACTGTGTGGTCGATTTAGCGATAGTGTCGATCCATATCCCACATACTTTTATACCTTGTCGTACATTATATACGAAGTGCTATTCAAAAATTCGGGAAAAATGAACCCGCACGCTCGAACTGAATGTATATAGTATCCCTTCTGCCACTAGATGGGGCGAGCAGTAAGCTTTGTGAAACTAGGTGCAGCGAGGTTTTGTTCAGTACGACTTTGTAGCGTTATTTTTCAATGATTCGGCAGTTTTCTTTTCAATCGATATGAAGGATTTTAACGAGCGAAGAATCTGCGTCAAATTTTGTTTCAAACTTAAAAAACTATTACTCATCGTAAGCTACACAAAGCCTCATATGTACCTACTCCTCAATACTTCAACTGGGCTAACGCAGCGGATAGTTTGTTCATTGTTATGACAGAATTTTATAAAGTCCTCTGGCATCCGCAAGTATCTGCTAACTTTTAAATTATTGTTTAGATATTCTTGGACACTTAAGATAAGTTTGTTCGACAATTTCTGCAACCCTTGATGTAGTTTTTTAAGATCGGCGATGATATTAAAGTAAACTTGTTGAACGTCTTCAAATTTTATATAAAGTTGACTTGGAAGATTTATAAAAAAATTCATTAAATACTTGTCAGCAGTATTATTGATAGAATCGGCGTTAACTTTGTAAAGTTTTATCATAATGTAAAAAAAAAATATAAATTTATAATAGAGCTAATATAAATTAAAAATATAAATTTATATTAGCACTACTAGAGTTTCGAGAGAAACAGTAACCCTGTCACCTGTCGATGTTTCGAGAGATACATCGACAGGTGAAATAGTAAATATTTATAACAAATCTCTAGAAATCTCAACATTAAATTAAAAAAGCATCGTCCTTGTATCACTAGTAATAACTTTTCCGAATTCGCAAACAACATCATGGATAATAATCATTATTTTCATTCGTGTACCATCAAACTTCTCCATCTCGTCATTTGTGAAAGTAATAAAATGAATATTTTTTAAAGTTTAGAAATAAAAACAAATTTGATCTCGGGTATTTACTTGTTAAACAATATTACATTTTTTAACTCATCTCCTATCCTCTCAATCTTCCTGTTCTCACCATCTTCCACAAGTAACTCCGCCCCCCCTTCCTCTCCATCTGTCCGTACCTAATTATGTGTATGTCTACCACCTAAGCTTTGTCCCCTATATCTGTGTGTAGTTAGTTTAATACTTCACCTGTCGATGAGAGTTACTGTAGTGCTAATAAACTCAAGTAGAGTTAATTTTTTAATATTAATATCTTTAATTATTGAATTGATAATAAAATGTTATATGCAACAATACCATTTATACGAAAATACTAATACACACTAAGTAATGTGAATTGAACAAAGTGATTGCCAAAATACATATCTAAAATTTATATATCTTGGAAATTAGTAAGACAAAAATTTCATAAACCCACGAAAAATTTCAAGGTTTCCCGAGAAGTTTCAAGAAATTGTTCTTACATCAACAACTGCAATATTGTATCTATTACAGGTAATGTGTAAACTAAGAAAATGTATACATTAACTAATCAATGTATGCGCCAATTATGAATTTTAGTTACAGTATACACAAAATAATTTATGAACACTCTAACTAGTTATTGTAAGCACTCACTTTACTGTTCGATGTCGTAAAGTTCACCTAATGTATGGCACACTGAAGTTGCCATATTTAAAAAAATGCAACGTGTTTACTTATTTTTGAGAAAAATCTAACAGGAACCAATATTATTATCAGTGAATATAAAATATATTGTTTAATACAAATATGCCTAGAATAATTTTATCGTTTTTTAACACGTGTAATTGTTTCTAGTGAAAACATTGCAATTCCTAGCAATATTTTACATCGGCATCATTATTATCGGCTATGTAGTGAGTGCGTGTTATTCATTATTATTATTATCCGACATAACCTCAAAGTTTCAACTTATATCACATTTATTTTCTGTTATTCAACTATAAGGTATGTAAAAGTACAATGTGCTTACAATTACGATTACAATTCATTGTATAATTATCATTCAGATTGTTCATGTGTGGTAGGGTAATTGTAAACTCGCTCGTATTTGGTTTATTGTCAAACACGCTCGTCTGACTGATCTTGTTTGTTCACGATGTGACCAGCTCGCGTCGACGAGTTCATATACTCACCATACATTATCTAGTGAAAGTATACACGAAATGCGGCAATGTAAGCAATAACTAAAACTCATATTTAGTGCTTACATTGACTAGTTAATGTATACATTATTAAAATTTAACACTTTAACTGTGACGTATCGAAAAATTTATTTCATATTTTTTATCGTTGTCGCAAAATACATACAAATTTATATTCGTGAGGATTATTTATTGTGAAGATATTTATTTAATTTTTTTTATTTCTTACTCAGATTATAATTGGTGAAGTGATGGTGATGATGGAGTTATGACAATATTTTAGGTATCGCCAAGACACCCATAAACTGCGCGGGTGCATAGCTTAGAGGTAATATTAGTCATATAAAATCAATTACTTAGAAGTTAGATTAAATAAAAAAGCTTTTATTTTTTTATATCCTATTTCATAATAATAAACGATTAATTTTAGTATATTTTCTAGCTAAACTCTTGATCAAGACAATGATCTTTCACTTTTTTTGACATGCTGTAGATCTGAGGGCTGTCACCAGAGAATTGCTTTTTATATTTGGTCGGTCCGACGAATGTGCGATTTTCCCCTTCCTCTCCATTCTTTGACATGATCTACCACGAGCATCTCCAAGCTATTTACCCTTCTTGCAAAATATTCAAAAATATTATTAAACTGCCTATCCTTCCTTGATCTCCATGCCTCGTATTTTTTTTGCAACTCCGTTAGTCTGTCCGTGTCCACTGTGTTTTTTGATGAATGGATCCCTGAGTGTCTGCCTTGAACAACTGCACCTTAATTTTCCATTAATTTTTCATCTGAATGTTCATGTTTTTTTATGGATTTTTGTAATATGATTTTTTATGAATAAAGACGGTAGTTGAGGGACGCTGCTGGGTTAAAGAAATAATAATTAATAATTGCTAATAACCATCTTGAATTTCTTCTCCTTTTTCGTTTTGTAATTATTAAAATGTAATTGAATTAAAGTAGTGTATTTTTTATTAGCCTTGATGAGTGGGACTTACAAGGAAGCCCTAACTTCTAAACTGTCCATCCTTGATATTCAGCAGTAGAATGGAGTTTTCGTGTATACGTCACTACATCTCCAGCACAACATCTCAAAGGCATCAGAGCCTTACTTTCATAGTCCGTGATTCCATACCACATAAAAATATTGAATACATTAGCAATTGTACATGCCGATTATTTACTATAAAACTTTTATCTAATGAAAAAATGCTGTTTATTCAAGTCAAATCGCAGATATCGGTATTTGAAAATTAATATCTTATCATTTTTATTAATTCGGATATTATGTATTATATTTCTCCCCTCATAATACTACCAAAAATTAAATACGAATTTTTAATACAATGATATATTTCTTTGAAAAAGATGTATAATTCTTTTCCCCAAGCTGTTGAAACGCATCTGATCATATAATTTTCGGAAACATAGATTTTTCAGGATCATTTTAATTTTACGCCGAATTAGATAAAGATGTTTCCAATGAAGTAAAATGTAATGATAAAACTTACGTTTTTTATTGAAATTAAAAATGTATAATTTAACATAACTGATCATTCCAAAGAATTACAAATGATAGTATTGTTAACTTCGAGATAACTTATATAAAGTAAGAAATTATTGTAACATGGTAGACAAAGAGGATAGATCTCCGTACTTATCTGTCCTGGCGTACCATTCTTGACTCGTTCATTTTCATACATCCATGGCGACCAATCTGACCAATCAGCAGATGTTGTACATCATGACGGATACTACCCTAGGAGTTAATGACCACTTCTCTTCAGACCTTTCATCGACATCTCGAGCAAACCACTCCTGTATTCAACTACGTATGCGCATTTAACTGTATATTCATCTAATCTAACTTTAATAAGTTCTCGTTCATTTTAGTACCTTGCTTTAAACATAATACAAATAATCACACACGCATACTATATACACTGCGACATGCACTAACACGCGTGAGACCAGAATAAGTTAGAGGCTTCAATATCTCATTACAAATCCCTCTGATGCAATCGTAGTCAATCATATTACACAACCATACCCCTACACATCTATGGAAAAAATATGTTGTATACTTTAAATGTTAATGGATTAGAAGAATGTGTTTTAGCGAGAGTAGATGAATACCCCATTATATGTCACACATTCATATTAACATACATCATCATATATTTGACACAAATATGAGCCATAATACACTCCGTGATAAAAAAAAAAAATACGAGTGTGTTTGGGTGAATATTGGGGCATCAATACATTTAAACTTTTCTGATCTAGAGTCAACATATAGGTACTTTCATAATGTCGTAGCAAATGCAATATGCCGTACATTAAAAATACCAAACTTTTCATTAGAGACAAAAAACTGTCAGCCGTAATACGTAATACGCAACTTACTTCGAAATTGTGATAACACTGTTAACAGAGAGCAGAGTGCAAATTCAACTAATATAATAAGTTTGCTAAAGAATCGGCGAGATGGGGTAGTTTTTGTCTCTCTTGAAAAATTTGTTATTTTTGATATATTGCATTTACCAGGACGATAATCATCTATAGAGTATTTATAATGGTAGCCTCCTTAAAGACTAACATATAAATGAGATCATGCTTTACACGTTCTTAAACCTACAAATAATAATTAATAACAAATAATAAATAATTGGTGGAGATTTAAATCCAATGGACGACGCTAGCGACACTTGGATTGGGAACGGGTTTGGTCTCAGTCCCACTTTATTGTCGGTCAGAATAATTTAGATTGTTCTGATTTTTAATAATAAGAAAATTTATGAAACTAAAGGGTACTAGATAATCATCTAGTATATGTAAAGTACAACAAGTCTATGTTCGCGCTTTAAAAAATCTTTGCTAAAACTTATTTGGGGAAGGGGTGTGGCCTAATCCGGTGTGTCACCAATCAGCTCTCATTTTAATTAATTACCCCTTATCCTTCAAGGAGTTTGTTTTCTATGGACGTTTCCGATTGCTTTTTAGTGTAGGTACACTTAACCTAATCGAGAGTTACGGAATTTTTAATATCTACATAATGTCTTCATCATCTTCTTTGGGACGCAGACGACCATTACGAGGTCAAGCGCGTGAAATATACAATTTCATAAATAATAATCTAATAGTCTAATAAAGCTGTCAATGGGGTTAGTGATTTGAAAAAAGTTCAAAGACGAGTAATATTTTCGCAGTTAAATGTAAATGACTATATTTTATTTATTATGCCGACTTTCTATTTTGTGTATCTTTCAATAATGCCCAAATTGAAGTCACTTAAATTCAGAAGATCGCTTTTTAGTTTACCAACTGTAAGCATTCGGCATGTGCGCTCTTTTTCCGAAGTATTACGAATGTCTTCGTATAATTTCATATACATACGTATACTAGACGTATATGTATACGTGTACACATACTTCGATTGTATTGATTTTACAGGGTTATGCTATGGAATACAAAACGAAAATATACATTTTCTTAACTTAATCCTATCGAACAAATAATTAGAATATATTCACCTTCCCGCATTAAACATCGACCATTCTTGTCATGTTGTATCTTACCTTCCAACAGAGCGAAGATTGAATGTTTAAGCTAGGTGAATATGATTCAATAAATGCACGTCTGGATTAATTTCTCAGGCAAGATGACATTGATATTGCCCTCCACCATTTATTCAATTATAAATGACCTCATCGCAACTTGTATTTTTAGAAAATTACCTTGGAACTCCAAATACCCCCCTTGGTATATTCCGGAACTTATTTAACATTCTATTCTATTTCTATAAGAGAAATTCAAATATTTCAAAAAACTTAAAATGTACAAAAACTCGTTTGACTACGCGACCTTTTCCTTCTTACGTAAGCAACGTAAAGCTTTTACTCACGAGTGTCTTAGCCATTTTCTCTCAAATATAGAATATTCTATTATTTTTTTTGGAGTTATTGTTATGTCGCAAGCTGGCTTCGGTGGATCGAACACCTGGACAACATAGTTGACATGCTATTGTGAGTCCTCATACGCCATGAATGCGTACTATCTTGGCCTATGGCCTGTAGTATGACCTGAATACAACTTCATCTAGATACATACAGTAGGTAGCTGATAAGACTACCTATATTGGATTTCATCCATTAACAGACAGTGGTTAACTTTCAAATAATATATTAATTCTTCGAAATACTCCCCCCCCTGCCTCCTAACCGTTCCCAAATATCATTGATAACACTCAAATAATAGGTAAAAAAACAATATTTTACTGATTATTCTAATAATAGTGGATTTTACGTTATCCCAAATATGAAAATACGTAAATAAAATTGTACAAAATTATGTTGTGATGTGTGTGATGTATACCCGCGAAACTCTCATGATGCCGGCCATGAATTCCATGTAAGTATGGTTCTCCTACATTAATCTAGTCTAAGTCCTTTACCGTTGATCCAATGGTTAGCCCATAATGTCTGATCGCGTAGAATCCGGCATCCTTCCCTCAGGCCTGCGGTCGCCATGTCGGAAGCCTGCCGCAACATATGCCAGAAGCGTCACACCATCACGCTGTTAATATGGGATCGCCTCCATTATCCCATGCTAGCGAAGGAAATATCATTTTCTGTAAGGATGGTATATCATATGAATTAATTTTGAGTAATTCAACAAACGGTGCACTAGTGATTTCAAAGAGTAATCATATTCACCCTTCTACTAATGATTTAGAATTTAGACATGGCGTCGCCTTCACGAGGTGATCGCCAATCTCACCGCGTAACGTTTGGCCATGGCCGCTTTTGTGACAGGAGTGGTCATTCTATTTACCCTTACCAATGTGAAGTTGTCGCAAACTAAGCATTGCCATGATTCAAATATGACACTCATTTCAAATGCCACCCGGGGCATTTATTTACAACATAACACTTTGTTAAAAATAATTATGGAACTTGTGTTATTTCAAATAATATGTTATTCAATGGGGTTAAGGTCGATAATGGAATAGATATATCTAACCTATTCTCCAAATACTCTGTGTTCGACAATAAGACTACGGCTTATCATAACTCATTACAAAATCCAGCTGATTGCATTACATACGTCAATAGAGTAGAATTAAATCAGAGTGTAGCCCTCAAATACTTAAGAAAACTTGATTTTAACAAAGAAGTAGGCCCTGATAACATATCACTTTGCTTTATTTTTAAATGCTCTGAAAACCTATCTCTACCCTTAACCATTATATTTAGCCGGTCGTTAAATGAAGGGGAATGCCAATCCTCAGGAAAGAGACATTCGTTTTCCCAATTTTTAAAAAGGGTATCAAAACGGAAGTTGAAAATTACAGACGCATCTCTAAGCTTTGTATATTCAGTAAAATTCATTAAAAAAATTCAAGATCACATGGACAAACGAATTCAGGTCGCCGCCATTTATACTGACTACAGCAAAGCCTTCGATAAAGTTGTGCATTGTAAACTCCCCGACAAACTCCTCCTTATCGGTATTTACGGAGACCTACTTAGATAGTTTTCTTCCTACATGTCCAATAAGAGCTAATCAGTAGTAGTTAGCGGCTATAAATCTGACTGAGTGTGCGTCACATCAGGTATTCCTCAGGGATCACTTTTAGGATCACTCCTTTTAATAAATGTTTAAATTATGACATCTCTAACTGTTTCTTATGTACTCACACTTTCATGGACGATATGAAATTATTCATTTCTATTCATAATATCAACGATTGCCATAAACTTCAAAGCAATTTAAACGGCCTCGGTGTAAATATATTGCAATCAACATAACCTACAAATCAACACCAGCAAGTGCTCCATAATACAGTTTACCGGGAATAAGAATCCATTTAACTTCCCTTACTCAACTATTTACCAAGAAATTTGAAACTGAAGATCTTAGGATTATGTCGGATTCCAAAGTACTCTTCGACATGCATATTGACCATATTACCTCCAGAGCAACCAAAATGGTAAGTTTTATTCTTCGGATATGTAATCAATTTATTAACATATACACCATGAAAACCCTGTACTTTTCATACGTTATCATCGAATATGTCTTCCAAGTCATGTATTCACGATATACCACATATACCAATAAACTCTAAAAAATACAGAATAGCTTCCTGAAATATTCTAACTTTCATAGTTATCGAACATTTACTAGCACTGCTCAGTCATACATTATTTTCAAAAGTCTATCACTATAAATTCGAAGAGACATGGCCGATATCTTCCTACACAAAATAACCAACTTCAAAGTAGACTATCCTGATTGATGCATGTATATTCGGGTGCCAGCTAGGTCAACGAGAACTAATCTCACATTTAACCTTCCACATTTTAACATCAATGCTAAACATAACTAATTTTTCTACCGAGCCCCCCTTCATTTCAATTTACACTCAAATGAACTAGACATTTTCAACACTTCTTGCCCCAATTAAATCTAAATTCAATATATAAAACTAAATAGCTTTTATTTTTTTTTACACATATTTTATTCTCTATTTCATTTTACTTTCCCCTCACCCTCTTTTTCCCCTAAAAATTTTTCTTCTACATAACTTTTATCTCTCTGTTTATATTTTTATATTAATATTTTTAACTTTTTCATTCACTTATTTTTCTTTATAGTTCATTATAGTCTTAACAAGCTGTTTATATATTAAATATGTCCTTTTCAAATTGTTTTCACTGTTTAAAATATTCAGTAACTTCAAAGAAAATATGTAATTGGTTTAATTATGATTTTTGTTTTTTGATTAACTATATGTTTTCTAATAAAATAAAAATACGAATTATTCTTTAAGTTTTTTAATGTATATTCTATTTTTATTAGAACTGATCTCTTTCTCTGGGTCTTGTTTCTTTGATAATCGCAAGGATGGAAAGAATTCCAAATGTTGAATAAATATTTCAAAGGCCTTCCAATCTTCTGGTTGAGCAAACGAAATGAACTCAATATTCAATGTGTTTTGAAAAGCAGAATAAAAAATAAATGATTGTTTTGAACGTGATCCTACTTAGATGTTTTTTTTAAACTATTCTAAATATATTAACAAAATTGACATAAAATTGCATATAAACGGTGTTGGTCACAAATTAAATAATTTGGAGTCGTTGGAGATGAATAAATAAATTTTATATATGTATATATTTATAATTAATACATTAATTTAGTATTTAAAAATATCACAGACCTATGTTCTGAATAATTACAACTTCACAATAAGAATGTGTTTTCCTTAATAATATATGTTGTATCAATGTGTCCAAAATTTAATAAAAATTAATTGATAATTCTGGCGTCTGCAGTCGGTTTACTAAAAGGTATTTGAGATTCTGTAAAAATAATGTAGATGGCTTTCAAATAATGGAACGACAGGTGTATTAATTTGAAAAATGTAACATATAGGTTCGAAAATTTGTCAAGAAAAATACTGGCGTTATAGCACAAAGGTAGTGCACTTCCCCGGATTGGAAATAGAGATCCAGGTTCGAATCCCGGTGACGCAAAAACAATATTTTTCGACAAAATTGATTTTATATGTATATATTTATAATTAATACATTAATTTAGTATTTAAAAATATCACAGACCTATGATCTGAATAATCACAACTTCACAATAAGAATGTGTTTTCCTTAATAAAAATATTTTGATTGTAAGTTATTGTAAAATAAACAATACGATATAATCCAGTAAGTGTGCGCGTAGTTGCTGTGCGAAACATCCCCTTCACAATTTGAAGTTAGTCCGTCTCCTAATCTTAGTGTTCCTAGAATCACGCGTCTTAATTCGTACTTTTCTTCATTAAAATGAATCCTACCATAGAAAATCCCATCAACTGTTAAGTACGGATTATACGATTAACGAATGCTCAGAAAGTGAGACCTGCCGATATTTATCGTCAATTAAAGAAGGTGAGACTTGGGTGTCTCATTTCATCCCAGACAGGTAGCGTCGGTCATTCGAATGACATCATCCCAATTTTTCCAAAGTAACAGAGAATTTAATCAGACATTCTGGTCACATGCTGCTGCTGCTATCCAAGCTCTGTTCTGGGTGGGAGGTTTATGATTATCTACCCTATAGTTCGGACCTTTCTTTAATCGATTTTCATATTTCTTCTAAGCTCAAAAGTGTTCCCTTGTATAAAACATGTTTTAGAGGTTGCAAATTGCAGTTGACGATTGATTAAATGGAGTGACGGTGGACGACTACAACAGCGAGACTTTCCAACTGTTGAACACATGGGATAAATGCTTAAATGTAGGAGATAATTATACAGAGGGATAGATTAATATATTTCCTCATTTTTTTTAAAAATAAAAGGTCTTTATTTTCTGTATTACCTTCGTACACCTTGGCAACTTGACAATTTAAGAAATGGTAGTTTTCAAAGTGTTCCGTACAGGAAATAAGAATATAGACAATGATGGTTCACTGATCTCAGCTTCTCTCAACCGGCGATTATGATGAGGTCGAAAGAAATGAAACGCAAAATAGGTTCAATATAGGCACGCTACGGCGACAATATTCAAAAAGGCATTCCCGCCTGCAGAATACCCTGTTTTATTTCAGTTACTTACTTACCATCATGCTGTTTCTCCGCGGGGGTAGGCAGAGAGGATAGAGCGCTACTCTCCCCTGTCCTGACACAATTCTCGTCTCATCCACATTCATACATCTCCTAATACAAGCTCGCCGATTGTTGAAGCTTCTAACAGAACCATCGACCATTATCTGGTTTACCTGATCGGGCCAATCTTCCGCGGACGTCCTCTATTTCTGGTGCCATCAACACTTGCGTCATATATATTTCTCACCATTCTCTCCTCATCCATCCATTCCATTTGTATAACCACCTGAGTGATCTTTTCTTTATCTTATTCACTATACTAACATTTGCTTTGTATTCTTTCCTTATTTCTTCATTCTTTACTTTGATATAAATATATTTCCCACATATACGTCAAAGTGATTTTATTTCCACTACATTCAGTCTACTTTCGTTCCTCTTCTGTCAGCTCCAGGCTTCACTTTCAAACATTAGTGTTAGTACCAGGACTCTATTGTACGCCTATAGTCTTGCTTCGGTTGACAAATTCCAGTTAGATATAATTCCATTCAAAACGCTGTTCACTTTATTCTCTGCATTCACCCTCTTTTCGATATCATTCTCAGCCTTTTTGTTTCTATCAAACATACTTTCCAAATACACGAACTCATCTACTTGTTCCAAACATTCATTACCTACAAGTATTTTGCACGGTGTTTTGCTCTCCTTCTTCTCGAATATCACCATTTTCGACTTACTTACATACACTTACATAATATTTTCTTAACATATTTGCATGTACCTACATAGCGGCAGGCCGCCGCTGTGACGTTTTACTAAGAATGATGATCATTGTTTTCCCGAAATCTATCCCACGGGTGCTTCGGCGATCGCCGATGATTACACCTTTTTAATAACTGACACGTATTTTATTGTATCAATTAATTGGCACCTTCTCGGTGAGTAATTCTGTGCGATACACAAAGCATATAAATATTTTTGATAAAAAAACAGACTCTTTCTTTTGTTTACTCTCCCAATAACGATTTATATTTTCTAAGCTTATTCTCGTTCGGTCACTGTAATCACGTTGTATTTTTTCAGTATAATTTTCATCAATATTTGAGTTTGTTATTATAATATATTTTCTGAGTTATTGGCTTCCGGAAAACAAATATTGGTCTTGTATTATTTAAAAAATATTTAAATGGTTATCAAATGAAACTTAGTACTTATTTACCTAATAAAATTCTTACAATTCATATTGCTATATTTTTTAGCTATATTATTAGTAATTTAAAAGTAAACATTTATTCTTCGAATCGTTTCGAGAAATTTTGAATTCTACGATAAACCTTAGTGTGATGTCCTTGAGATCGTGTGTGTGTGTGTGTGTGTGTGTGTGTGTGTGTGTGTGTGTCAGCGCGCCAGCACCGCTGGTGTGAGATGTATGTGAGTGTGTTTGTGGCGGGCATAAAAGGATAACGCGCGCGGGGCTCGGTCCCTTTTTGCTACCGTTTGGCCACGTGACTATTTGTTTACTTTGTATCATAAAACTGTATTTTTCGTATAATAAAGATTATAATAAAAAAAATATAATAATAAAAAATAAAAAAAATAGAGATGCGTTCATGGAATACATGTCACATCAATATTCTTACTATTTTCAAACTAAGCTAAATGCTTGTGCTATGAAAATAGAACTAACTTGCTGGTGTTCCCACCCGCGACCACTAGATTACTAAGCCAATGTCTTGACCACTACACCAACAATCTTCTACGAAGTATTCAACTTGAAAAGTACTTATCACACTTACAATGAACATTGTTCCGTATTCGTAATTAATTTAGTTATTTATTATTTTTTATAGGTGAACACATATACCTTCATACTTGGTCCTGAATAATTGTGAACTGTTGAATATTGTTACTAGTTTTTAGTTGATTCCTACCCCCTTAGTCTATTGCTAAACCAGTACATATTGTTACTTTAGATCGACTGGTTGTCTTTTTGAAGATGAGGAGAGGAAGTGTTCTCATATGATTGTTCATGTTGGATCACTACTTCGCACACACCGCTGTTGTTTCGTTTTATTGTGAACGTGAAACTCATGAGAGCTTTGTGCTGTGTCATTTTCTATCTAACCCATCCTTTCCGATTCCATTATTCAACCACCACTATAAGGTGAACGGCGACTTGCGTCAGTCACAATTATCAACAGACCATTTTAAAGAACAAAAGTAGTCTATAATAATTATTTAAACACGCAAAGATGGTAGATATGTGTGAAGTATTGATTGAAATAAACAGTGATTTAAATTTACTACCCCATAAACACAAAAAAAATTATTATAAAAATATCGAGTGAATGTAAAAAGTACTCTCAACTATTGGACTTAGACACCGCCCGCCCAGGAATGCAGACCTTAATTAATTAAAGGGACGATTTTGTTTTATACAAGGAATTTATTAGGGTATGGGTGACTCGTTGGAGCTCCTTAAGTGTGTAGTTAGGCCGGCCTATTTCATCAGATATATTTTAAGAATCTAATAAATTTGCGGCGAGGAGGGGGAGAGACTTGAGCTAAATAAGATGTTTAAATTTTTTTTTTCAAAATCTCAATCACTTTAATGCATTGTAAAAAATACGTTACATATACTTTAAACCTTCAGGTAGGCGTCGTCTTGAGAGATCATATTTAAACAAGCTGAAGAAGGTAGGCTTTTCCTATGAAGGATAATATTAACACGTTCTCTGAGGTGGTGGATTAGGTCTGACCCGGGTGTATGTAAAAATATGAATTACGCTACAAATAAATAGATAGTGCTATTTTCCTTATAGATAATTTTTTATTAAATATTAACAAATAATTTGAGATACAAATAAATGTTATCGGACGAGATTCAAATGAGTTATTGATAAAAATGTAAAAAAACGCCCAAAAACTGACCAAAGACATTTGTTTTTACGGGATTGAATCTCAGCGCTGAAACATATATTGTCAACATTTTGACACCAGGTATGCGTCTATTTATTGTTAGATAGTCCAATTATTGCGCAGATTTATATTGTTATTTGTTTTTAATATCCCGTATGAGTTAAAATGTAACAAAAAATAACTCCAGATAATATGTCACTCCGTGAGATAATATTGTAAGTACAAAAACTGATTTTAATGTACAGAAAATATAAATCTATGCGTTTATAAAATTATTTCCCTTGATTGCTATCAAGAACGCATGTAATGAATATTTCGTACACGATGATATATACACTGACGTATGCACGCGTTTACTTATTTATTACTATCAAAACGTATCTATGGTTCTATAATAATAAAAAAACTTCTAAAATATCAATTAAAACACATTGATTATTTGTTCTGAATTTCTTTGAATTTCACTGTTCATTCAACCATTCATTGAAATTTGCATGCCATCGGAAATGTCAGCAAATTGGGTCAACGGCTTCCTTACAAATGTTCAGTCTAATGAGTGCAGAGTGCGATGGTGTGCTCTTCTTCGCTGTCAGGTCTCAGAAATGAACCTTTTTTGGAAACGATGCCCCACCCACCATATTCGCCGGACATTACCTCATGTGATAATTATTTATTTCGCAATCTACAAAATCATTTGGTCGGATAAAATATGAATTCTGTAAAAGTACCTAGTGGAGAAGTATTTTTCGTCACGGAAAAGTGAATTTTGGAAGAGGGGCCTTGCAAGTCTACCAAAAGGATAAAAGAGCTTTGAAAATTTATAAATAATATTTTATATTAAAAAATAACTTTTTTTATCTAAATTTTGAAAAAAAAAGGGTTTTTTAAACTGATCAGGAGAACACAATAACCGGTAACGAATAATATATTAAAGGGTGGCGATACCGGTCCTTTTTACAAAATCGGTACTTTCAGTATTGAAGTTTTACGAATACCGGAAATCCAATATTTTCGATACTTACAGAATCATTCGTTGAGACTAGAGATGACGATTTATCAATGAAATAAAAAGATTCAGAAAAATCATATTTTAATTTTTAATAAGCTTTTAACAATAATACAATTTATTTCTAAAATCATAATTTTATCGAAATAATATTATTAAGGAGAATATATTTTTATTATCATTATTATTATAATTATCTGTGATATTTTAAATACGAATTAAATGTATTTATTAGAAAGATATACATATAAAATTAATTTTATCGAAAAACATTGTCGTTAAATAGTTGGTAATGCACCTTCCCCAGATTAGAAAAGAGATCCAGGTTCGAATCCCGGTAGCGTAACAATAATATTTTTCGATAACGTTGATTTTATATGTATATCTTAACATATATAGTTCTGAATAATTACAACTTCACAATAAGAATGTGTTCTCCTTAATAATATATAGTTGTATCAATGTGTCCAAAATTTAATAAAAATGAATTGTTGAAAATGAATCTGTTATCGGTTGACTCAAACGTATTTAAGATTCCGTAAAAATAATGTAGATGGCTTTTAAATAATGGAACAATAGATATATTAAATTTAAAAAAGTGTAACACATAGGTTCGAAAATTTGTCGTCAAAAATACTATCGCTATAACATAGTTAGTAATGCACCTTACCCGGATTGGAAAAGAGATCCTGTTTCGAATCCCGGTAGTGCAACAATAATATTTTTGGATAAAATTGATTTTATATGTATATCTTTATAATTAATATATTTAATTAGTGCCTAATTAAAAATAATATTTAAAAATTTTAATTTAAATAGTTTTATTAATCAAATACTCGTATCAACATAATTTGTGTTTTTCTTAATCTTTGATCAAATTTAATTAATATATTTAATTAGTGCCGAATAAAAAATAATATTAAAAAAATTTAATTTAAATAGTTTTATTAATCAAATATCAACATAGTTTGTGTTTTTCTTAATCTTTGGTCAAATTTAATTAATATATTTAATTAGTGCCTAACAAAAAATAGTATTTAAAATTTTTTAATTTAAATAGTTTTATTAATCAAATATCAACATAGTTTGTGTTTTTCTCAATCTTTGATCAAATTTAAATAATGACAATGTGTTTATTATTTGATCGCTTAATTGTGAGCGCAAACGGTTACAAAAGTAATCTGATCTGAAGTAGTCTGGAGGAATAGACTTTAAGCTATAATGCGCAACTTTTAGATATTTTCCTCTTGAACTGTCTTTTTCAAATAGGGCAATCTCCATTTTTACCAATGTGTGAAGTATTATCTTGAGCCTGAAGTTTATTTTCTATTTCAATTTCTAATTATCTCAGTTGATACACGTTGTGTGAGGAGTTCGCACATCATATAAAATATTGATATGCTTTGCTTTAAATACGACATTTATATTTTTCATAAATCCAGTCCCGGTATTTTGAAGAATCCGTTTTATACACCACTTTAAAATATTTGTAATATTATTATCAACAATGTAGCATACAAATTTTGAAAAACATAAAAACACTTGATTGTTTTTAAACAATCGTTAAAATTAAAAAAAAAAACGTTTTTTTTTTAAATCGTGTATGCTACATTTTAGATATTTTTTTCTAAAAAAGTATATTTTTGTTTCCGATAAACGTGTATCATGAAAAGTTGCAGGCCAGTCAAGCGCGCAACTGTGGAGGAACTTCACGGCATTTTTTTTTAGGAAATATTTTAAATAAAATAATAGTTTACTTTAATAAGTGGAAATAATAAAAAATAATTATTCACTTGTAAAAAATCACCTAATTTCTTCATACATTTCAGACTCCCGGGGTGGTGTAACCCCTTAAGTGTGGGCCCTAATCACCAAGCTGCGCAAGACAGGGAAAGATGAAAGCACCATGTCAAGATTTTGCACCTCTAACCTTCTTAGGATAAAAGAATAAAAATTATGATTATAAATAAAAAAAAAACTAATTTATTTAAATTATAATGGTAAAAAAATATATACAATCTTCATTTCGAATTCCAAAAGGTCCGTATTATATCTGAATGAAAACTAATGTAATAACACAAATATACACGTATAGTACATTACACTACAAGTTTTTCAAAATGAGAGATACGACATGAGATCATCTAACTGCCAGAGTTGGACCTGGAAAAGTTGAATCAGGTACCTACATTTTTCCCTTTTACTTTCCTTGTACTTGGCAGACGTCACAGGATGAACCCTTGAAGGGATGATATATATGAGGGTTGGAGAACGTATTATCTTTCTTATATACCTAGATCAAGAGTATTCAGTTACAGAGAGATAAGTTTTTCCTTTATTTCCATTATTGCTTTCTCTGAAATGTGATAATATTTAAACCCTTTAATAAAGAGTTTGTACATATATACAAAATTTACTTAAATATAATGCTATACATGTATATTTTAAATTAAATTATATATTAGAATTTGTGATTTCAGCATAATTTTTTCATTTTTCTTAATTATTTTGTTATCAAGGTCGCTGTGATCGTTATGGCACGTGAAACAAATGCGTGAAGATAGGGCGGTAAAGAAAATGTATGAGACGAGTGTTGAAAATATTAAGAATAGAAGGCGTTCATGAAATATCAAATTGAAGTTAAATATACGTACAAAAAAACATAAAAATTTAAGTAATTTAGAAATATAATAAATTAAAGTAAAATTTTATGAGCAAAAATTTTTTTAAATGGTAATACAATAGAGAAATCAAATAATCATTTGATTTCTCTATTATTATATATCTAATTAGATAAGAATGTGTTTGACTTTATATTTTAGTGTAATTGACGAGAAGATGTATGAAAGTAAACAAGGCAAGAGTAGCATGCTAGAATAATAGAGTGTGCCAATCTATCCTCTCTAATATGAAGTTAAGTGGAGTTATATAGATGTACGATGAAGATGGTGTAATTTTAAGAAATGAATGTTTTTGTTTGATTTTTATGAGGGTTCCATGAATTGCGGTTAGAACGCACCCATGCAGATTTCATGGTTCCTTTCAACTTACCTACCTGTGTTATCACCCCCTCCCCCTCCGAAACCCCTTTGTAACGTAGAACACGATCTTTGTGCGTATTGCGTTAACTTCATGCGCACTAGTGAAGTGTGTGTTTTAGTGGTTAGTTGGTCCCGTGAGCCTTTCCTGTTCACAATTCTGTATATCCGTCACACATCTTAATTTTCTTGCGTATACAATGTTAATAAAATAATGTGAGCAGTTTTCTTGCATTTTTATAATTCTATAATTATTAACAAATAAAACGTATGTTTAATGAGCTTTTCGTCTCAAAATTGATAAAAATGGGAAGATTTTCGTGATTGGGTCGAGTGGAGAGAATGAGAAAACAGCAAAATCCGAATTTAAAACTAGACTAACAGAAGGTAGGAATTTTGGAAATCCTACGCTAAGATGCTGACACAACTGCATAATATGTGCCTTAAAGATTCAAAACAGAGGTCAATTGTGAAAAACTCTTGAGGATGCCAAGACCCACCAGGGGTAGTAGAGTCAACAGTAATAATGATGTTTACACTCTAGACGGTAGATGTTTTTAAGAAAAGAAAAAAAAAAGAAATTACATAATGAGTAAATTTCGGATAAACATTTTGAACTAATGCTTACCAAAAATTCAAAATTACACGCTGTGATTTGATACCAAACAAAAATACATGTTGGTTCTGTTCTTGGATCCGCAATAATAATTCTCAGAACGTGTTCTCAACTTTGTTTCACAAGAGCTCTCAGCTTCTTTAGTAGGTATTAAAACATTAAATATTTACTCTGCTTATATTCGAATAATATTTGGAATAACAGATGTTTTCGGAGATGGAAATGGGTACCTCGAATATTATAATTGTACAAACAAGATGTTAAGTTTAGCGTGCCTTTTTCTAAGCTCTTCTCTAAAAAATATTTACACAAAATGTTGAATAAGAGCCATATTTAAATTCAAGAACTGTCAAAAGAATTCAGATAACCATCTTTATCGGTATCTAAGCGCTAAAAAAATAAATGATAATTTTGAAAGAATTGTAGAATACTAAAGAGAAGAATTACATGATTATTGTTGTGTCAGTATGCGTGGATATTGCAAATAAATATATTTTTTAATACATTGTGTAACCTTTTTAACTACTTAATTCTTTTAGTTTTATTTTTTAAGTAAGGATATTCTTAAATAATCTTGATGTTTTGTAAGACAAATCTGTGGGAATAATTTCTTATAGTGTGATTGAAACGCGCGGTTGTTGTTGTCTTTATTTGGTAACAGAGAGATAGAAGGAAGTATACAGGAGATAGTAGAGCATGAAATACGAAGATTAGAAGAATGAGAGACCCCTCGTGGTGAAGCGGCGAAACAGAAAATGTGTCTCCTTGCTGCAGCCTGCATCCTCAATCGAGGTATCGCTCACGTCGTTCGTCGTGCATAGCACGGAACCAGTTATTATATTGCTGATTAAAGGTGAAATAATGATATTTTGGGCCACCTGTGCCGGGAGCCTAAATAACGTATAGACCTTTTAACATTCCAACAATACATCGACGAGTTTTGAGGCTAACGCTTAAATATCACAATCCTTCAACCAGTGCGTGCTCTTAAAGCTTACACACGGATCCGAAACATGAATCCTCAATACATAAATTGAATATTGCCCATAAAGCAATGGAAGAGCTACGCTTGGAATATCTTTAAAGGATCGGATCGTACGTTGTTACGGTGCCTTCGGGCCCTAGAGGATAGAAACCTATAGGAGCCACCATCGATCTAGCGTAGTCTGGGTCCTCAAGTGTGTGTGTGTATGTGTGAGTGCTCTGATGTCGCTTGCTGCCTCGGATGGGACGATAATTGATTCAAAGGCAACTCTGCTTTTCATATTACACATTCATTCACAAAACACTATTAATCCCGACATTGGATGCACGTGAAATGTTCTTTAGATCGTCTTTCTTCAGGTCAACTTTCCTCTGAGGTAGATCACAGTTATTTATTTAATCTATTTACAGAGTTTATCTAATTGCCATCATCAGCCAAAGCCGTCATGGGGTGCCGATGTAACTGAAAACTCCGTCGCCATACGCCCGCGTCAGGATTCATATCTCGCTCCAAGAGATAGACTGCAAACCATCCCTTAGTAGCCATGTCCAATACGCCCATCCATCGGTCATCGCTCGCATGCCGTCTCTTTGCTCATTACAGCGGGATCTCTCCTCAACTCGCGGGTGAACCAGGACCACACATCTTAGGGTCCACCGTGGTCATCCCAGCCTTAATCTACTAAAAAAGTGACGTCTTCTTCCCCTGCCCGGGAATGTCGGAGTCTCGTCTCTGATTCATTCATTTAGATAGACCATCATCACAAGTTGGCAAAATAGGCTACCCAGACCTCGGCGCGCAAATTCAAACATTACATCGTACATTTTCATCAGAGAACTGAGGTAATAAATGTAGCTTAAAAAATATGTATCCTCAAGTGATCATCAATCGCACAAGTAGAAGAAGGATTTTCTCAAAATCGATGGAGCGATGACATATCTTCAGTGGCGGGAAATAGATGATTCGGGAGGATTAAAAACGGATAGATTTGGCAAAAAATGGGGGAAAATTCAGCAGTATTATTAAGGAGAACACATTTTTATTGTGATGTTGTAATTATTCAGCACATAGGTCTGAGATATTTTTAAGACAAATTAAATGTATTAATTAGAAAGATATACATATAAAGTAAATTCTATCGAAAAATATTGTTTTTGTTACCGAGATTCGAACTTGGATTTCTTCTAATCCGGGGAAATCTCACAATCACATCTTCTGTTTCGCCGCTCGCTCCTCTAATCTTCGTATTTCACGCTCTCCAATCTCCTGTATTCTGCCTTCTCTCTCTGTGACCAAATAAAGACCCCCATTCTCACCACAAGAAAGTATACTATACTAAAACATCAACATTATTTAAGAATATCCTTACTTAAAAAATAAAATAAAAATAATTATGTATTAAAAAAGATTACACAATTTATAAAAAAATATACTTTTTTGCACTATCCATACAAACTAACAAAACCATAATCATGTATTTCTTCCCTTTAGAATATATTATTATAGATACAACTTTATGAATTGTTTTATGTTGACTATGACATAATTGTATGAAAATCACGTATCACGTTTGAACTAAGACGTGCGTAAATTTAAAACTTATAGAGTTAGCTATGAGAAAGATAAGAAATATCTGTGTATGCACTTCGGTGTAAAAATGGGTCATCTAAATTTAGACGAGTCACACTGAACTCACTTAAAAAAACTTTCTGGTCAAAAACATAATTACCCAATTGATAACTCTGCCTATTCATCTGACTTAGCTTTTTTAGCTATTTTTAGCTACTTTCATAATTAAAAACTGTACTGAAGAGACAAGATTTTCTTTTGTGATAACTGATATCCAACAGAATGTGAGACGGGTACTCCACAGTATTTCGGAAAATGAGTTCCAAGCCTTTTTCTAGAAATAGAAACGCCATCTGTGTCAGAATATAGATACAAAAGCGAAATTCTTTCAAGGCAATAGTTACCACTGGTATGCTAATTGTATCCAGTATGATGTCTTTCATTTTATAAAATTATAGTAATTATTATAAAATAAATAAATAAATATAGTCTCGATTTTAATAATAGGTCGAAGCCGTTTGTACCACTGGCAACATTATTTCATACGCTGAGTTAATGATCTAAGGAAATTTTCTGAAACCCTAAACATAAATACACAGATTTATTAAAATTTATCATAGTACAGTGATCATAGATTCTGACTGTGGTAACTACGAATTCATTATTCTTATCCACCGAATTTTGTTACCGGGGGCTTAGACCATGTGGGGTGATCTCTAGGGTGGCAATCTCTCCCCGAACTTTCTTAGCGTTACTCGCTCACATACTTGGGGTGGAGTTTTGTTGTTACAAGAACAACTCATTATGGTAATTACGTACAGTCGTAATTGGTTACCACGAAATACCCAAGAAATGAAGTTTGTAAATAGATTTATTTTAACTCGTTTAATGTACGAAGTATAACTCAAAAACGTTTCTTTTCACAAAAAAAATTAGTTTGATTTTAAAATTTTTATATTTTATGACAAAGGATGACATTATCCCACTGACGTTAGATTGGAATTAGAAGAAAATGTATAATATTTATTCGAGAAGTTAATTTTTTCAATAATTTGATCATTATCAAGATCATGTACGTCCTTTTACCCCAGGAAGATACTCTGGTGGTTCCATCTTCCCCAATCGGTCTTCATTTAGTTTACCTTGCTATTTACCCCATCTTAGTCTGAGGCGACCCACTGGCCGCCTACCCTGCAGAGTTGCCAAGAAGATGAAGATACATCTTGATAGTCGTTTTCCTTACTTACTTTCACCTCAATTAAGATATTTACATATGTAGAAGTAAGAGCTCAATACCGAGGATACCCCTTATATTAGTTACACTTCTCACTTGGTATAATAATGATACTTCTGCTACTCCCCTAAAATAATTAATTTCGGTAGCCTGGATTCTTGATCATTCTCTCTCTATGCAAACTTCGGGTTGCACATCCCGCGGAGAGGATATAATAATTCCGGTTTTAAGTCGGAATTATCGCAGGGTGGGGAAGGAAATTGGAGAGATAGATATAGAAAAGGGTTAATGAAAGTAAAGTATTCTATTTAAGAACCAACGGTTTCGGGGAATCGGGATTTGAGAGGAATTCTCGCTTTACCTCAAGTATGACGTCTCCAAACTTCTTGTAGTCGCCGCCAAAAGTACACACAGCAATGTGCGAGGAGGATATAATGGAGACGGTGATTTAACCCGCGGCTATTTAATACAAAAATTGATACTAAAAACAGTGTAACACAACACTGGAGATAACTGGCCCACAACGCGAACGATATCGCCGATGTCCAGATAAAATTCTAATATTGATTTAGTGGCGCCCGATAGCGCCGAGAGCCAAATTCATACTGGGGACGAGGATTAAAGGTCGAGTTAATAAGGACGTGGACATGTGATTACGACATTCTTTGCAGCCGATATTAACGCGCTCCAAAAGTATGTTTATACAAAATACGATCCATATATGAACAAATTTGAAGCAATTTGCAAAAATCGATCTTAGAAAAATCTAAAATAGTGGTATAATGAAAACTTAATTTGAGCCTCTCTTTTATATTACGCGGACTATCTTTTGAAAATTTAAATGTATTATAACTATGTATGACTAAATAGTAAATACTATCCACGCTTAATTTAGAGTCAAGAAACCTTTCATTAACATTCAAATTATTATATGAATAGGTAATTTATGACAGAAATTCTATATTAATACGATGAGGAAAATAGTAAATAACTGTAATCTATATAAAATTGATTATATATATGAATGCTCCCTTGTAAAATTCTACACTCTTTGACTCAAGATGCAGTTACACTCTAGGACCCTGAAGGAAATATAGTTTCCCCATTAACGCCTCGCCCTCAGCCTGCCTGGACCAAATTTTGGATATCTTGTTTGAACCTTTACTATCTTCCTATTCTCAATTATACCTTCTTTGAATCCCAGATAATATCAGGTACGAACTGCTAGTAAACAAAATACCTAATATCAAAATAATAAAATAGATTTGGTTTGGTAAGAACTGGCTATATCATAAAAAGGCTGATTTTTTAGAGGTTTGTTTTTTGAATTGAAATCACTTTTTCCAGCGACAGCCAATTTGATAGCAGATAGCTGATTTGTGCTCAGTTTGGTTTGTTATTTCACCATGAATAGACTAACGCTAGAAAAACGCTTGAAAATTGTGCAAATTAATTTAGAAAATCGTGGTTCAGTTCGCGAAACTTACTGTGCGCTACTACGCCCATTTTACGGTCAGCATAATCGTCTATCCGAGCAACTAATTCTAATAACAATGTATTGTTTTTGCACCACACAAACTCTAATTGATAATACGCATCTTCAAAGACGTCGTACAGTATTCACCGAAGAAGCTGTTGCTGGAGTGGAGCGTAGTATCGAAGAGGACTCAAATGAGTCGATTCGCCATCGTGGAAAGGAATAGATCCATTATTGCTGACTTTTTCGTTCCCAATTTAATATGAAAAAGCTGTGGTTTTAACAAGAAGGTGCAACATGTCACACAGCGCGTACCACAATCAATTTATTGAAGGAAACATTCGGTGAACGCATAATTTCCTATAATGGACCTATGAATTGGCCTCCAATATCCTGTGATTTAACAACTTTGGATTATTTTCTGTGGAGATATGTAAAGTCCCTAATCTACACCGATAAAGTAGATACGATAGAATACTTGAAAGTCAACATTTGATGAGCGCATAATTTCCCGTAATGAACCTGTAAATTGGCCTCCAAGATCGTGTGATTTAACAACTTTGGATTATTTTCTATAGAGATATGTAAAGTCCCTAATCTACACCGATAAAGTAGATACGATAGACTATTTGAAAGTCAACATTTGATGAGCGCGTAATTTCCCGTAATGGACCTGTGAATTGACCTCCAAGATCGTGTGATTTAACAACTTTGGATTATTTTCTGTGGAAATATGTGAAGTCGTTAGTCTACACCGATAAATCAGATACGATAGATTACTTGAAAGTCAACATTCGTTGCGTTATTACCGATATACGTCCCCAGCTTCTCTATAAATTGGACTTCCGGATTTCGCTTTATTGCGTGAATAATACATTATTATATTTAAACACTAATTATATAAAATTATCTCTTCAATAAAGCCTATATAATGTCCATTATCACGATTTTTATGTTTCATTCAGTTTTAAGGCTCTATATCTCTAAAAAAAATAGCCTCGTACATTCCCATTTCTCACAAGTCGGCCCGTAAATATTTCCAACATCAGTCTCCTTCAGGATTCCTCTTATTTGATCATACCTGGTCGTACATCAGTCTAATTTGTCTTTAATAAATAACAATATTAATAAGGAAGCCATACTTGTGAGAATGAGTGTTTTCGTATTGGGGGCGTGTAGGCTCCGGCCCCGCAGGCGTGACGGGGGCGGGCGGCAGGCGGCCGGGGGCTGTAAGGGAAGCTTGCCTCGCGGAATACAAAGAGGGGAGTGACAAGACGAGATTTATTGATAATTATTGTAGGAGAGCCGTGGTGTTTGGCGGTTCTGTGGTGAGCGCGCGCTCTCTCAGCCGTTAAATTCCGGGCCCGACCGCCGCGCAGGGAGCGCGTGTTATGTGGCTTGGATATTGTTATTGAACAAGTTTAAATTTAACGTGCGTGAATAAATCTGTTTATAATCTTTGCAAACATTCGCCATTTGTTATAACAGAAGTACCTAGACAAATTCCTTATACACTGCTCACGTCAGTGAATTATTCTTGTCTCGATTTATTCTGAATAAATCCTGATATTTATTATATCATAAAGTGAAACTTATTTATTATTTAGGACAACACATTCTTATTGTGGAGTTTTAATTATTCAGAACAGACGGTCTGTGATGTTTTTAAATACTAATTAAATTATAAAGATATACATATAAATTAATTTTATTGAAAAATATTTTTATTGCGCTGCCTGTTGGATCTCTTTTTTCAATCCGGGGAAGGTGCATTACCAACTATGCAATATTGCCAGTATTTTTGACGACAAATTTTTGAACCTATGTTCAAATTTTCAAATTAATAAATTTGTTACATAAATCACATATGTTCTGAATAATTACAACTTCACAATAAGAATGTGTTCTCCTTAATAATATATAAGTTGTATCAATGTGTGCAAAATTTAATAAAAATGAATTGTTAATTCTGGCATCTGTTATCGGTTGACTCAAAGATATTTAAGATTCCGTAAAAATAATGTAGATGGCTTTCAAATAATGGGACGACATATGTATTCATTTGAAAAAATGTAACATACAGGTTAGAAAATTTGTCCTTAAAAATTCCCTGGATTTGAAATGTATATTTTAAATTAGTATTAAAAACTTATTTATGCATTTTAATTGAACTTCGAGCCTATTATCATATAAATTCGAAATGATAATGAATATTTAAAAATGCTTCTTAAAATATTTTACAGTAAAATTTATTTTTGTTTAAAAAATTCACGTCGCTTAAGTCATTAGTAATGTTCTGAAATATTTCATATTAGCATACACAGATCACAAACACATTTACTTTTGTGGTTCTAGTGAGCGAGATGCTGCATATTCTTGTAAATTATAAAGCAGATTATATAATAAATATATATAGATTATATAGTAAATTATATAGAGATGGTAGCACACAAAATGAATCAACTACCTAAGGTAAAAGAAACAAAAAAAATATATAGCTCGATGTGTTGTAGAATATAGACAAACAATTCTCATGTTTGCAATTTTTGTCACATTTCTAAAACATCAAAATAAGATATTTGCAAGATATTTAGACATATTACATTCAATAATATTTGTATCACATTTCAGTTATCATAAGTCTGCAATTCCATTATTAGTGTTTACGTATCTTTTGTTACTTCGATTGGTACCTCTGGGGTTTCTTATTGATTGGTATTGGTTATTTTATGTGTGTGAATATTGTTGCTATTCGGAAATTGAAGGATCGCGGTTAAACGACCAGTGGAGCGCAATTGCGATAAGTACATCGTTCGGTAAGTAGCCCAATAATTTAAGCGTCGAGAATGTGCATTTCTATTGGTCGGAAACCTACCTAGAGATAAGAAGAACAATAACATCGGACCAACCACGATCCCACAAAAACAGTTACTGTCAATCAAGGTTAGTAGTACTGTTTATTCTGCATACATTGTTAATAGGAAACCTGGAAACGACAGCTATCAAAGGCATCCACGAGAACAATTAGACTGTGAAGAAATGGATACGTCTAGATAAATAAATATAATGCAAAAAAGCATAAACGGCTTTATCAAAGTATAAAATAATAATCTTTGTATGCACCATTACATATTTACATACTTTTAAAAACTAAAATAACTAACATAATGCTGTTTTTCAGTGGTGGTTGGCAGAGAAGATTGAGTGCCACGATTTTTTGTCCTGATATATTTTAACATCCAGCTCGTCCATTCTAACAGAATCATCTTCCAGTAATTGGTTTACGTGGCCACGCCAAGTTTTTCGCGAACGTCCTCTGTTTCTTGTGCCATTAACACTCACGTCTTATTCGTTCATCATCTTTTCATTTATTCTTTCTACATAACCTATCCACCTAAGCAGTTCTAGTTGAATCCAATTCACTATTATGCACGTCTAATTTCAAAACGCATTTAAAAAATATTTACAAAAAGTTAACACCGTTTAACGCATTTACAAACGCACATCGTCTATTCCCGATTATCAAAATTTAACCTGCGTATCTCCTTCCCTTTCTTTCCTAACCTGTCCTTAAGCACGGGGAAGAAAAAAGAGGTCGCAGTTATCAACACTCTCGAACTGCAACAAGTTCAGTGTGCGATTGGAATCTTACGGATTAACTACCGTCGCTTAATAATTAACCGCTAATGCTTAAAATAAATTAATTTAATACCCGCTTATACATAAAAAAATTCTTATTACGCGAATGTTAACAGTGTTTGTATAATACCGGATCCCGTTTGTTATTGTGGTGGGAAAGGAGAAAAACAATTGAACCAGCATCTGGCAGACCAAAAAGTAACTACCTTCCTGTCTTGCAATATTTCCACCATATATAAAATAAATTATGTTATAATTCGTCAATATTAAGATATTTTATTTTGTTTACTTAATTTTTTTCCTTAGCTTTTGTATATTTAGAATACTCATCTGTTTTTCATTTGATTTATATTATTTTATATTTGTTTGTTTCACATCTAAATAATAAGCACATCATTCGTTATTCAATTTTTAACCTATAAAGCGTCTTATCATTAAATCTAGTACATCATCTAGTACTTCATCTTTAAATCTGGTACAAAAAAGGTATTTCTGAATATAAAAATTAAATATTATATATGCAAAACCAGACACAACAATATTATATTAAACAAACATTTATTCTGAAATATGAAACATTAATTTATTATTAACCTCCATCAAAATTTAATTTTTATTCAGAAGAATGTTGCAAACATTGAAATATTTTTACATATAATCCACAAAAAATTTCAATAAATCCATCTCTGTATTAGGTATATTAATATGATGCGACATCATGCGTTCTTCATGGACAATGTCATTCGCTTAATCGAATCATTCATAGTTGGTGCAATCGCATCCCAAGTGCCAGAAAATACAGGCATAGGAAAAGGGACTCACCGAACTCCGCCTCGCCCGGGTCTACCAATCACCTCCGGATGCAGTGGACTGTATCAAATTATCACACTATTTTGCCAAAGGTTTAATACAGTAGACCCTGAAGTCTTCGATATTGACGACAGCGTTTAACTATTCCGATTAAAGGTCGGCGATGAAAAGAGGGAGTTGGGAGGCACATAGCATTAGTTCGTTCAAAGTATATCTGTTAGGAATTGTCACAGTGGACTGTATGAAGGAAAATATGAAGGAAAGAAATAGGATAACACAATACTTGAAAACTACCAAAATCCCTCGACAAAAGCTGGGAGTCACTTTTAAAACGCTCTTAGTTGTTGTAGAAGGTACCGTCGGCTACTTTGAAAACTATCTTGCGATGTACATAGATGACCGGCGCGTTTTTGAAAAAGGTACAGAATGTAATGTTCTCTTTACGGCGACCAAATCAATACTAATTCCCGCATTTATGGGCAAGTAGACAGAACCAAGTAAGTGTCGGAAAGTTGGAAAGGATCTATAGGTATTAGGAACACAATTTCTGTAACAATATTGTATTAAAGTGTAAGTCCCGAACAAGTTAATTATAAGTTCGTTCAAACTATATTGTATAAAAGTATGTAAGCAACTATGGATTCTTCTTCAGATATCTAAAAAAATTTCTAAAGAAATGTAAGCAGAGAATAGTATATATTACTCTCTGCTAATTCCTTCTTAGCTACGCGATCTAAGGTTGGGGTGGAGTTGGGAAAACTGCCCTTAACCAATTAGTAATCACACAAAAATCCATTATCAGAATCATCTACAGAAAACCATACAGGTTTTCCTCTAACTCACTGTTTGAGGAATTTCAGCATCTTGGTATATGACTACTCTATGTAAAAAAGCTGATCCTTTATTTTTATTCCAACAAAGAGCTTCATCAATATCCATCTCACAATTATGTTTTGAGAACAAAAAATAATAGGATCACCGTAAAGCCTAAAATAAAAACAAGCTTTGGTCATTCCTTCCATATTTTTCTGTCCCCCAAAGCCTATAAAATCTTGCCGAGTAGTATGAAACAATTCTCGATGGACAAACTTAAACACCATCTCAGGAGTTGGTTATTGGGTGTTGACAGAAAGGAAATTGAACAAAAATTCGTGGAAATGATCACATGAACAGAACATCATTTCTGTATATTCATTTTTCTGTTTTGCATAATGTTTCAATCATAGGATAGCGAGACTATTTTACTTATTTATTATGTTATCAGAATTATTTTAAAACTTTGTTGGTAAACAAGGTTTTACAATTCTTTAATAATCCTGTTTAATTCATTCGTAATATTTTTGGTTTAGATAAAAAATAAATTGTAATAATGGTTTTCATATTTGAATGATAGACAATAGATGAAATTTTCTCATTTGTTATAGATATGGGTCTATTTAACCTTTACCATACCAGGATATAAAATGCCCGAACGCAGCCATGCTGTCAACTCGTGCTACAGTTAGAAAAAATGTTTTTATTAGCTTTAATGGCACGAATTTACGTTAAATATTGAGCATTCAATTTGCAAAAATGATTAATTACGTAATTTAGAGCATTCATTAAGTTCTGTGTAATGTGTCCTTCCTTCATATCTCTCTTCATTTAATTAGAGTGAAAGAGACAATAACATTTGTTGTCCTTTTTATTGCGAAAATAGTATCTAATTACTGTCTTTCATATGACAAATGGTATTTTTACCAACCTATTAATTATACTAACATAACTATTTTTAAACTATTGAAAAAAATAACTATTTTTGTACGATTCCTTTTTTTATAATTGGTTTTTTACTAGTCATTTCTAAGAGCTAATATTTTCTTTAAGATTATCTAAAATATGAATTTTATGTTGCATGTATTTACCGAAATATTATAAGTTTAATTATAATGGTAGACCTTTGTTACTGCATGGTTTGGGAAGGGTTAAGAAGACAGTAAACATCTCTTACATTTTTAAGCTTTTTAACCTTTTTTGTATATTTATAAGAATGTTTATAATGTATAAATGTAGATTATAGATGTATCAGTGATAACGCGGACACTTCACTTTTCATTAGCAAAATTCTTAAAACAAACAACTCCGTTGGCCTTTACCGTGTGTGACGTAACTCACGCATCATTGTGTTTCATCTAAGTCCCTTCATGGGAGAGTATACTTGATAGTTAGCCTTTTAATAGCTGTCTTGTACCCACTGGTATCTTTACTTCCGTACATAACACTTGATTATTTGTTTGTTTGTGATGTTGTTATATACCCGTTTTTTAAAATAGATAAAGATAGCACTTAAAAGGGCGCAGGAAGGCTTAAATTAAAATCTATGTTCGTTTTCGTAATCTGTCATATTAGCTTTTGTTTTTTATTTCCTTTCTTTTGTGTTTATTAATTGTACATTTCGCGTACATTGCAGTACCGTGTGTGAAACCGATAGAAGAAGTTGAAACTTCTACAACGGTTCCTGGAACGGGTGGGCTATGTTTGTATATTAAGAATATGAACAGAATAAATAAATAAAAAATATTTAAAAAAAATTAAACTTAGATTTTCCAGACATGCACCTGGCGATGGTATTGCCACCGTATTCAATTTGGTACTATTACGACAATTCCAGGCTCCACTCCCAACAACAGCGCTTCAATATTAACTCGTCCATTCGCTCCAGAAACAAACAATTTGAAACTAAAATGGACTTACATCAACTTTATCCATTTGAATAAAAGGCCGACTATAACATTAAGCCGTTCTATGAGTCGCAAAAACTCGGAACATTCCGTTTCAATTGAAAAAATAACCAACATACAAATTGAACACAAAACTTAGCTTATAAAAGTTTTCGGTAATATTTCAGCCGGAGTGAGACGGCGCTCGCCGGCCCCGGATAAAAAATCATCCACCATAATTCACGTTCACACCATTGTAATAACTCATTTCTCATCTGGAACTTTCTCTGATACATCGCCGCATCTCGGTCTGTCGACTGCTCACGTATCGGTCATAAAAAATCGAGAAACAAAACTCCGGAGTGAGGGAGCGAACGCGCAATTTGCGAAACGGGAAAAGGGCCAATTTTTGGCGTCCGCAGAACTTGGAGATTGTCTCGGAACTTCTTGAAAATAAACAAAACCTGTCAGAGAGAGATATAAATCACTCAGGGAGAAACTGCGGACGAACGTGCGCGCGGGGGCGCGGCTCGAACATGCTGGCAGCCTCGCTATCGTACGGCAATCGTAGACTTGCGGAAATTACAACTTTTCACCGTGGCAAAAAAAAATCTTTTTTATTTTATTTCTAATCATAAGTATGATCGAAAAAATATTGAATACTTTAAGAAAATAGATAATTTTTCAAATGGGTTATAATTTCATCTAGCGTCTTCTACTTCTGGTGCCATCAATACAAGCGTCAAATATCTTTCTTTTCATTCTCTCCTCATTCATTCGTTCCATATGACCACACCACTAAAGTGATCATTTCTTAATCTTACTTACCATATTAAGATCAGCTTTACATTCTTTACTTATTTATTCATTCTTTACTCTGTCGTAAATGGATCTGTCACATATACGCCTAAGTGATCTCATTTCCACTGCATTAAGTATACTTTCGTTCCTCTTCTGCCAGCTCTAGGCCTCATTTCCATACATCAGTATCGGTACCAGGACTCCATTGTCAACGATTAGTATTGCCTCAGTTGACAAGTTCCCATTAGCTATTATTATTATTAACATTTTATTCCTTGCAGTCACCCTCCTTTTGATATCTTTCTGTTTCTATCGAACATACTTCCCAAATACACAAACTCATCTACTTGTTCCAAACATTCATTACCTACAAGTATTTTACACGGTGTCTTGCTTTCCTCCTTCTCGAATACCATCACTTTCGACTTAATAATAACACTAGCCTCTGTAATTCTAACAGTTACAATTTTGGTAGGTTAATTTGTTTTAATAATATCACAGAATTTTGCTTTGAAATTGCAATTTCACAATAAAAATGTTTTTTCATTAAGAAGTATATGTATAATTATTTAAAACAAATTAGAAACAACCAGAAATATATGATTTGGCTCGACCAGGTAAACTAGATACTGGTAGATGGTTCTGTTAGAAGCCAAAATAATCGTCAAGTTTGTAAAATGTATGAATGTGGACGAGGCGAGAATTGTGTCAGAAAAGAAGATTGCAGCGCTCTATCCTCTCTGCCTTTCCCGACGTGGAAACGGCGTGATGGTAAGTATGTACCTATAGGAAAAATATGTATATCGAAAAAAATTAAGTAACACCTGGATACGAACCTACGTAAATTTATGACATATTTGAGTCTTATATACGTAGTCCTTTATAAATTATACATTTATTATGGTGTTCCTTAGCTGTTTAAGCTTTAAATAGATACGTATAAAGTTATTTATAATTTTTCTTCCTTAATAGCACGCTACATTTCAAATCGAGAATATTTTTTCTTTGAAATCTGTCAAGTTTTATTGCCAAAAAACAAATTATAATTCTTTTGAAAATTTTTTAAACTTCTCAAATCGCTTTTTGAATAGGCACTTTTGATGAATTACACATAAAGTGGCTAACAAATTTAAAACCCAGTAGGTTTCTAGGGTAAAAAGTGTCACAAAACTGTGTTAAAAAACTGCGTAACATTTTATAGTGTAATATGTACATGTAATAACTGTATAAAATATGTATCGTAAAATAAAGGATCAACAAACATGAACAAGAGAACTGACATAAAATTCAGACAATTAAAAACTTAATACAAAATACAATAATCTGTACATAAAGTGTGGTGGGGATGTGTCTGAGATATAAAACAATTATTTCGAATTTCAAAAATTGAAACTAACCACTTGTCAATCTATAGATACGTTAGACACATGCGTTGAATCTTTGTATCATTTATGTTACTAAGACTGCCATTCAGAAAGAAGGATAAATCATAAAAATCGATGATGTACAGTGCGATGAAGATCTTTTAGATATAAGAAAGAAGAAGAATCTATTCATAAAACACTTTAAAAATAAACATGTATCCTGAATTTTATTATATTTTATCTTAATATAAGCTAGTTATTGTAAACAATAATTATTAATGTATATTCCTTTTCTCTGTACAAGTATATGCTTTTTAGAGAAGTGTAGCATAAAAAAAAATTATATTGTATAATTGTACTATATCAGATTAATAAATAAATAAAAAGTATTAGTAAAAAGGAACATTTTGATCACATATATATTAGAGCATATATATATTGTGAGGTGTAGCCTGCCACGACTTGGAAGCGCCAATGTGAGGCGTGTTCTGGTTCTGGCGGACTATCCTCTACCGATTAGTAACAGAGGAGAGCATGAATTTGTGAGTACGTGAATCAAAAGCTACCTACTTACCATAATATCGAGATCCACCTTGCCATCTTCTGGGAAATAAACTTTACTAAAAAAGACAGTAAAACATGAAAGGTGATATTTCATAATAAAAGAGAGTCAGCAAATTTTACGTCAAAGTTTATTACAAAAATTGAAAACTATAATAATTTAACAAATAATACGTCGGCCTGGGCGATTCCTCTTGCTTCTGCGGTAAAAAATTAACATCTTCTTGCATCCGTCCCTCTTGATGTCCTGGAAGCAGTATCCACCGCCGTTTCCGACCTGGCAATTGGTCAGAACATTCCTTCAACTGTTCCTCTCAGGTGGACCATGATAAGAAATTGTCGACGATGATGGGAAGAACGCGTAATTTGAAGTAGTAGAAGAAGAAGTTATAAGAAATTGTATAAAAAGTAGAAATAAGTTGAATAAGAAGTAATAAATGAAGGAAAGAAGCAAATAAATTAAGGGAAATTTTATGATTTCCTGCAATAATATAAATTTTTACGATACAATTAGAATTCGTAATGCTAGAAATGAGTACGTTGTGAGATTGATTAATTGTATGGATTTTACCCTTAAATTATTATCCCTGGCGCTACGTCTAAACGCCTCTCTGGCGTTGACTCTGCGCCTGGATCCTGTATGGGCTCCATGGTGCAACAATAGCGGGAACAGCCGAAAGGCCACCCGCGGGACAAACTCCCCAGCTTGAAGCGCGAATAGGAATGAATCCGTACCTGTTGGCGCTGGTCCGACCAGAAACGATGGTCGTGATCCTAGCGGCAAATATCGTAATTAGTACTAGGCGTTTCGAACCGGGCGTTAAATTAACGAACCAGGGTGCTCGTTATTTAAATTATGTACTAACGTTACATTTTTCTTGTACCAAGAATCCGTAACGTTATTATATTTACATATGTATGCACTATATTAAGAATAAATAAAATACAAGCGTGTACATAGGTATAAGTATTTAAAGAAATATATTCTCCTATGCATTTACCGTCCAGAAAGACAAAACCACAATTCTTCTTCTATAAAATATATCAAACGGAATAGTGATTTCTACCGTAAGAGTACACGGAAGTTGAAAGTATTAAATCACAGATCGAGATAATAATGTATTGAGGCTGCAGTGTAGTTCGGTGTATCGCCGGGGGGTGTCACTTTATCGGACGCTTTTAAATCGGAAGTCAGGCAACCCGCATACCTTGCAAGTGCAAGGGGAAGTTTTCCGATAGGGGCGCAGGTCGCGTGTGGCTCACGGCGACAATGCATACAAAGGACACGGCGATCTTTTGAATAATACATATTTCGCTATTCAATATAAATTTCAAAATAAATTAGTTTTTTTCTCGTACTATAATTACATAATGTTGCTGCAATTTGACTAATCTAATTTCTCCCGAATTTATGTTAATACGATTCTCTAGGAATTTAAATTATGGCATTTGTAAGACTTTAGGTTACACTTTCAGCACTTTACACGCCAGGAATTTGTACGATGATGTATTTTAAATGACAATACAGTCCACCAATGCTCTTATATTTTATGCATTATTTTGTTAATCCAACAAATTATCCAAATTTCAATACATTATATTACGCTAATATCAAAAATCTCATTGAGACGAAGCTATTATTTATTATATTTAATGGAAAATATATGTAAATATGGGGTAATTACAGGGCTTACGACCTTCCTTCGACTGCTTTAAATAATCACTATATATATATATATATATCCAATTCTCACCCGTCAATCTCCACATTTATCAAAATTTTGAAAGTTGTATATATAAGTATGTCGACTCGCTTCGAGTATCACTACACCATCGCCATCTATGGACCAAATTTGATAATTCATTTTTCCTTTTTTTAAACAGCACATATGTCATCGCCATATTGTTTCCATAAAATATAATAATAAATAACTTTGTGTCTATGAGATGTCTGATATGTGTAACAGTCAGTAGGTAGGTACAAATTCAGTAATTGAGCGTTCTTGGACATATTCAAATATTAACATTAGATTACTATTATGCAAAATGCATATTTTTATAAAGTAGACCATCGTATAAATGATATAAATTATTGGGCGTATGAATGTTTTGTCGTACAAGTGTTGGCCTAAAAAATTACGTAAATGAAAAAATAGTATTGAATTTTGGACTAATCGTGTATGTAGGTATAAATAAAAAATAAAAAATTACTAACGGTAAAATTACGCATGTTATTGTGTCTCCAAAATCCATTATAAAGATATAATAAACTTGAGATATTTCAAAGTCTCTTAGTTGTTATCAAATAAAGTGCATTACAATTTTATGACAGTTGCATCACGTGATCTTGCGCAATAGATAATATTTGTATTGAAATCTATATAACACATAGATATGATTTTTAATAGAGATGTATACACGGAATACGTATTACAATAATATTTTTATTATTTTTATTAATTATCTTTGTTTTATTAACCATTGAATTGAGCTTAAATATATCTACCGGTTTCTAAAAATATCATTTTCTTCTTCAGGATGTCATAATCAACTAAAAACATATATTATTGTTTTTTTGCCAGAATCTATTTTTAAGAAAACAACAATTATTTAAAAATAAATTTAGTACCTAACTCAAATTGTTACTTAATACAAAATTAAATAATTGTTGTTTGAAAATATATTCTGGTAAAGAAACAATAATATATGTTTTTAGTTAGTTATGAAATCCTAAAGAAGAAAATTGTATTTTTCGAAACCGGTAGATGTATTTAAACTCAATTAAGTGGTTAATAAAACAAAGATAGTAAATAATAAAAAAATATTAATTTTAACCACAAAGTTAATATTGTTAATTTTAAAAGTATTATTCTTACTATTTTTAAATAAAGTTAAACGCTTGTGCTATGAAAATAGAGTTAACATGGAAAGAGGCTCATTAACAACTAGACCAACAAGCTTAACGGTTAAAATAAGGTTTTAAATTGACAAGATTAGAACTAAGCCATTGGTTACATCCACACTGTGGTCACTTCTGGGAAGGATCAGAAGATTTATTAGTACTGAGTCTTGTAAAATAGTATACAACTCTGTTATTATTCCTCACATCAACTACTGCAGCAGCATTTTGTTTCTGGCTAACGAAGAAGAAATGTAACAATTGTCAGTATTGCAAAATAAAGCTATGAGAATAATAATCACAAAAAATAGATATACTCGGATCAGTGCAATGCTGAAAGATCTGAATATGATGACCTTTAAGCAGAAAAAATATTTTAATACAATGGTATTTATTTACAAAATCATCAATAAGAAAATATCAGCGGAATTCCCACGAAAAATTGATGAAAATCAACATGAGCATGAGCATCGTACAAGGGGAAGGGATAGACTGAGACTTCCATTCAGGAAGAAGGCCAAATCTCAGAAATCGATGACGTATAGTGCGATGAAATTTTTTAATGAAATACCAGAAAACATAAGAAAAGAAGATAAATTGAATAGATTTAAAATGAAACTGACTAAATATATAAAAGATAAGTTTTAGTAAAAGAAAACACTTTAATCTTGTATATATTAGAGTATATATAAAGAGTACTTATGTATGCACTATATTAAAAATTAAATAAAGGCGTGCTAATGGGTACTTTAATACAGCTAATTCAAGTTTTTAAATTATCTTATTTTTTGTTTGTGTTACATTTTGTACATTATAAAAAAAATATTAAATAGTCATCAGGGACTCTCAATCATTCCCATTACAGCTTTGGCATTAAATCAATGATATACGCCTGTAGTAGACACCATAAATCATTAATTGAAGAGCTCCTTTGTATTGAACTAATTCAGTATAATCTCACGCGGGCGTCGATGCTCCACGAACGGGATGATGATATATTTCTGCGTGTCTCATTTGTGAATATTCACGTCTTGGAGTTTGAGGTTAATCAGACGCCTCAAATATGACGCCCCGCCAAATGAGGGATAAGTATCATATTATTAAATTATCTTAATCATATTAGTCATACTAATTAACTACGCCTCGAAATGTTGAGAATCTGCCATTTACACGAGTAACACATCCATTAACACAATAAACACGCAAATCTGCATGCAACTGAATTATTCAGGTTTTTCACAAATTTTGCAAAATTTTCACTCATTGCAATAATTGTTGATAGGATTTTTTAATAATAACAAATGTCGTGTTATTTTCACTTTTATAAATAAAATGAAGTACCCGGCGTTGCTCGGACTTTACGCATAGTAAATATGCCTCATTTTATTGGATGGGATTAATTTTTTTTTCGTAACTTTCCTCGTATTTTGAACGTCAAGTGTGCAAAATTTCATCAAAAAGTACCAAAATTGGTACCAATTGGTGGGAAAGGGAAATGGAGATGATTTTTCAAAATCTAATGTAGACAGTGACCTTCCTCTTGTTTTTAAGGTCAAGTGTGTAAAATTTCATCAAGCTTGGGATAAAACTGTAGATTTATATAAAAAACAAACCAACAGACAGACACTCTGCTTTATATATTTATAGTTAAATGATCATATGCGATATGATCTCGGTGGTTTTATATAAAAAAAGCAAAGAATACTATGATAAATAATCAAAAAAATGATAAGACGACGAAGTATTTGAGATGTTGATCTACAGAAGAATGCTCAAAATCAGATGAAAGCGAAGAGTTGCGAATGAACATGTTATGATTTGGGTGCAACACGAAAAAAAGTATTTAAAATAATAAATATTAAAAAATTTCACCATTTCACGGACCAGTCTAATAATATAATGTTTAAAACTAAACATTATATTATTAGACTGGTCCGCGACTTCGAAGCGACAACAGTTCCGGCAGGTGTACGGTGTACGGCAGGTAAAACGGTCTGACTGGAATACCGAAAGTCTTGTCATTCGAAATAATCCACCGTTATCATCAATATATTCGAGAAATCTAACATCTAAAGCTCTGATCCTGTTTATATAATGTGTTTTAAAACTTTCTACAACGTTATTAACCTACTACCGCGTGCATCTTTTTGACCATTATAATACTCATTATGAACTGAATAGTATTATTGGATTGTGTATCGACATCTGTATTTAACATCAATTAACAATTAACATCATTACATATACCTCTAATCGGACACGTCATCGCCATATTTCAAACTGTCACGTTCGGAAATTACGGTGAACATGCCAATATCTATTCTCTTGCAAAAGGAATTATGTTCATTCTATCTGATAAAGACCCGTCAACTCCTTCATGTATTCCTGATCTCCTGGTAGACAGCAGCCTCTAGACTTCTATCCGCTGCTACGATTCGTTGATCTTTTGTGCAGGTCGCCACCGCAGTGACTATAGGTTTTATTTGTATAGAATCAGCAACGAATTACATTTGTAATACAATGTAAATTAAATGAGTGATAAACATCCCACGCGACGTCAATATAGAGTACATAAGAACCTACAGGTACTTCTAGAATATGCTCTAAGGATACTATCTTGAATGAATCGAGAATTTACCTTAACAGTATAAATCTCATATCTATGTTTGCCGTTGTAATAACATCTTTATAACTACTTTAAGTATCATTTACTTCCATATTTATTTAATACCTGTGTCATATTTGATGCCCCTTTTTGTGAATAAATATTTTTGAATATAATTTTACCTCTTGTTGCGTAAAAGCATAGATGCCGGAAAAAACAGGATATTCGGAAGGAGGTTTGCACTCACCACAATCCAGTTCTCCTGGCACCTCCAAGGTGGACTGTAAGTTTATATTTATCATTATCTTCATTCAGAGGTCCTAGTCCCTTAGATTGCACTGTATTAAACGTGACGTCTCAATTTAATATTATACTCTGATTCACGCATAACTACACTGCTTCAAGATCGCCGTTTGACTGACCCAGGGAAGGGAGGTGGAAGACACAGTACACTATTTTCGTTCAAGAATAAATATATGACCCAAACACCTCTATTAATTAAAAATTCCTCACTTGAATTGACAATATCAATTGACCAACATGTAGATACTCACAAAATCTCCGCCTATAAATAAAACAACTTTTTGAGCATCTATAAAGTGTCTATAACCGAATAAAAAGTTTTTTAGACGTCTTCGCTTTCTGTGAAAATGTAATAGTTTATTAAGTATTTAGTGCCTCACACTAAACAAATATCAGCAGAATTTATAAGAAAAATTAAGACAAATCATCATGAGCACCGTACAAGAGGAAGATATAGAATGGAACTGCTATTCAAGAAGAATACCAAATTTTATAAATCAATGATGTACAGTGTGATGAAGATTTTAAATGAATTGAAATATAAATGTGAATAAAATTTAAGAGAAATTTTATTGATTAAAAAATAAACTAAGCAAAAATATGAAAGATGAGTAATAGTAGAAAGGGAAATATTGATATTGTTTATATTAGACCAAACATGTAGATAGGTATGTATGCAGTAGATTAAAAAAAAAGAATGCAAGTAAAGATTGCTGGAAGTCGGGGCCTTGGAAACAAGAGAATGTCATGGCTGAAGAACTAAGGCAAGTCCACTGTAAAGCTTTATCGGGCTGGAAAAAATAAATTAATGGTAGCTAACATGATACCATCACTTTCGACTTGTTAACATTCATCATAAGATCGCTTTCCTTGCATACATCGTACATTCTACTCACTAGATTCTGTAGTTCTTGTTCATTATTCGCCATTAGTACTGCATCATCGGCGTACAATAAACAGCATACAATAAAATCGCCCATTTTTGCTCCTACATTTATACATTCTAGTTCTTTCACACATTTATCCATATTCAAGTTGAACATCCATGGGGACATTACACAACCCTGCTTGACACCCTTTGTAATGTCAAACCATGGTGTGAGTGCTCCATTGATTCTTACACATGCAGAACTTCCTTCGTATAGGGATGCGATTGCGCGTATAAGTTTACTATTCACCCCGTAATCGGAAAGTACTTTACTTTTCTCTAATAACTCTATCATATGCTTTCTGTAGATCTACGAAGGCACAAAAAAGTTTTAGGTTTTTCACCAAAAACTTTTCCGTCATCACTCGTAGAGAAAAGATCTGATCCATGCATCCTCTTCCACCCACAAATTCCCCTTGCACGTCCCATACTTTTTCTTTCGTCACCATTCTTGCTCTTTCTATTAAAATTCTTCCATAAAGTTTACCTACAGAGCTTAGTAGACTAATAGCCCTATAGTTACCACATTCCATTTTCGACCCTTTGCCTTTGTAAAGAGGCATGATAACAGCCCTCCTCCAATGAAATGAGATCACTTAGACGTATTTGTGGCAAATCTATTTATGACAGAGTAAAGAATGAAGAAATAAGGAAAGAATGTAAATCTGATGTTAGTATAGTGAGTAAGATTAAGAAAGGATCACTTAGGTGGTTTGGTCATATGGAAAGGATGAATGAGGAGAGAATGGTAAGAAAGATACATGACGTAACTGTTGATGGAACCAGAAATAGAGGACGTCCGCGGAAGACTTGGCACAACCAGTTAAACCAGATAATGGAGGATGGTTCTGTTAGAAGCCTCAACAATCGGAGAGCTTGTATGACGAGATGTATGAATGTGGATTAGGCGAGAATTGTGTGTCAGGACAGAAGAGTGTGGCGCTCTATCCTCTCTGCCTACTCCCACGGGGAAACGGCGTGATGGTAAGTAAGTAAGTAAGTAATTAAGTAACATGATACCAACGTCTGTTGAATGGATAAGATACGAGAAGAAGAATCAATAAAATGAGGCGCGCGCTGTTATAATTAAATTAAAATAATTTATTTTTATCTACACAGTCTTGATGTTGTATTGAATATAATAGTCATAAGAGAAAATTTTATTTAATATGTTTCTTTGATGTATTTAAGTTATTTTATAGTAAGAATTTGATTTGTTTATGATATTATTAAGGATGTTCCCAAAGAGCAGTCGTACTTAATCTTCAAGAAGATTCCCCCGTATGTAAACTATTATGAATTACTATGAATAGAATAAAAAACAGTTGAGGTGCAGTGTACTTTTTCGCTTCCGCTCACATGCGCAGAAGTTCAAAAATCTCTCACTATTCAAATTATAAAAATAAATGCCAAAACCATTCAAAAGTAGCTCACTTTTAAAATTTTAACATTTTTTATAAAAAAATGGATACCGCTTGTTTTAGTTATTTTTACAGGAAGATATTTGTTAAATTTTCAATGAATGATTCTCAGTTTTCCAAAACAATCGTAAAAAAATTAATATTGCTATTCAATTAAACGTGCCCTACAACATCGATCGGGGTATGGTTCGTATGTTAAATATGCAAATTTAATAGTCAATATTTACAAATTTACTACCGCAAGGACTATTGAAAAAAATGTAAAAGACGCTCATAAGTATGTGTATTCAAAGTTTCAAAAGGATTGTCAGAAAAGTGATTTTTTTGGGAACGTCCTTAAGCAATCCTTTATGGCTGAATTAATAAATAAAAATTAGTGTTTCTCAGTTATCCTGCAAATTCAAAAGTTTCTAAGGAACCAGTTCAAATATATCATATTATGTGTTCGATCTTTATAACAAGATTACTTTCTATGGTTTTTTACTCTGTAGTTTTGGATCAGTTGAAGTTAAATCTTTGAACTTCCAATTATCTGTAGTATTGGCTGTGAATTTTTAAATGTGTTTAAATTTTAAATTATCGTCTTGCTGTGTGAGGCTGATAATGTATTATTTATTTGCATTTTCGTTTCTCGCTACCGTGCCCGTCAAAACAATACATCTTAACAATCTCGCAGTAGACTTTGTAGTGTTACACTTTGCGCTATCACCGAAGTGTATGTCCAAGAGTACTTCGTGCGGAACAACGGATTATCTGTTCTGGATCCAGAAGATCTGTGGATACATTGGACTGAAGGAGAATTTCGCAGGTGGGACGTGTTTTCTGGTTCTGGATGATCCTCCAGCCCACCTTGTTTTCTAATCATGTCCGGTCCTAAATTCCTTTCACCCTTCTTACATTACCGTATTTTCCCAATCCCTCCTTGTTCATACATTATATAATGGAATAGCTTTAAACAATATAATATAATCTTGTTTCTGCAATGATCAACAACACTATTATCCAACGTAAAAATGCAACAAATAATTTTAAACGACAACCTATTGGTTTTATTTAATGCGGATTCAGTAACTTCAGTATACGACCATGGCTACGGATAAATAAATGTCGGTAGTATTAAATCTTATACGCCCTTTCATGTTTCGTTCTCAAGTTCTTTGTTCCTTTCAGATTTTTGATGTCATCCCACATGAGAGACCCGCCCCGCTGTGGGAGCCACGTCACGCGCGGGGCGGAAGACATGTATGGGGTGGGAGTCTGTAGGGAGGGTAAGGTTAATCCTAGTCTCAGAAAGACCGGTATTGTAAGAAGGAGGGTACCTTAAGAAAATTACTGCTTTTTCGGTACAAACGTAAATTATTATATCTGTGCTATAACATCAATAACTCAAGAAATTACAAATACGTGAAACTTATTTTTAATAAAATTTATAAGAAAATGTGTATTTTATTAGTGTTCAATTTAATATAACATATTTTAATTAATTACAGTAATCTTTTTTTAGTCAATAGTGAGGTTAGGTTAAGCCGTAATTTACTAAAATATAGGCTGTATATTTACAATAATATATAACGTTTTATAATTTATTATAAATCGTGTCTATCTCTCTTTCTCTCTCTCTCTGAACTCTAAATAACCCCCGCTTCCTTATTATCGATCTCGCTGAACAATTCAAATTTATTTTCTATAAAGAAGGATGGTGTATTCAAAATATTATTCATGAGTTTGGATAGACATAACTGATGACATATTTCACGGTGCTTGGCGAAACTATCGATCAGAAATTCCAAGGGTATAAATCCAAGGATCGACCAAGTACACATGGCTGAAATTAATCTTGGGACCTTATTTCGAACTTTAGGGTATTCTGGTAAATGAAAGCAATATACATATAATCAGGCGTGTGCAGTCAGTACATACATTGAAATAAGCTATGCATAACTATGTATTTTGGGAAATAAAGGAAAAATATATATTTATCTGACAGAATATTATTTACTTATTTAATTCTTAACATAGTGTATACATAAGCACTCCTTATATATGCTCTAATATAAACAAGATTAAAGTATTTTCTTTTACTAAAACTTATCTTTTATATATTTAGTCAGTTTCATTTTAAATCTATTCAATTTCTCTTCCTTTCTTATGTTTTCTGGCATTTCATTAAAAAAATTTGTCGCACTATACATCATCGATTTCTGAGATTAGGCCTTTTTCCTGAATGGCAGTCTCAGTCTATCCCTTCCTCTTGTACGATGCTCGTGCTCATGTTGATTTGCATCAATTTTTCGTGTGAATTCCTCTGATATTTTCTTATTGATGATTTTGTAAATAAATACCATTGTATTAAAATATATTTTCTGCTTAAAGGTCATCAGATTCAAATCTTTGATGTTATATTAAAGTCTGCATAATACGAAAATAATTGTGATAGAAATATTATGAGATATATGTTTTATTTAAATTTATTTCGCAGAAACTCTAGTTCATTACTACTTATTTTAAAGTACTGTCTACATGCTGCTGTATATAATATATAGAATATGACGTTAATTTAAAAGTTTATTATAGAAAAATTCAATAATCAATAAATTAAAATAGACGAATATTTTTTAATCCATGTCTATTATAATATATATTCATTTTAACGTTATGCAAGTGTAATTTATCGATCGTTGACTAATAAATATATGGGAATGGTGGAAAATTAGCAAATAAAAATTCACGAAGGTAGTTTTATTTTTACATAACAATCAACACCATTAGTCAAGGGATTTTTATCCTGAATCCAGCTCTAAACTAACGGTAAAGTCGACCGTTTAATGAAAGAACCAATGTAAAAGTGAGTTAAAATCTTAGTAGGTGCTTAATATTATTAGTTGACATCGCGATTAACTGTATATGTATATGACAGTTAAGCTAGTGAATCGACTTTTCCCAGCACTGCTGGCCGCGTTGGTAAAGTTACATGCCATGTTATTTTCTATTTATCAGATAAAAAAATGTAAAGTTGAAAAATAAAGTTTTGTTCAAGGCACTTGCTGATTATCTTTATGACTTATGGGAGTTGCGTTTTACACATCGGTACGCTGGGAAAGTGAAGAATCGCTGAACGGTTCTTCACTTTCCGTGATGTGATGATGAGAGTGAATTGGTACTTTAAGTTTTTATATAATACTTGATATTGAAGAAGATAACGGGACTAGGGACAAAAGATGGTTGCGGTATTAGGAAATCTGAAGTACTAGAGTCACAGGATATTAGATGTGAGACGTAGAGATGTTCTGACAGCTTCGGCCGGAGCTTTGTACTCACTACAAGATTTCAGGAGCTCTTCATCCTAGTATACAAGGACTGGTCACACACTATTTACAACACAATGTTCAAATACATGAATAGGGGATGGATCACAATAAACAAGAACATGTCAAGAGTTTATTTGGCCATCCAGCATACTCGAATGCTGTGAACGATGTAAACTATCATCGGACTCTTCAAATAACAACTGTAGTAAATCGAGTGTGAGAGGTGGGATAGGGGTAAATTCAAATAGCAATAAAAATGATAATGTTTTAAATATAAATTAAATATCATATATATTAAAATAATAAGCCCTATTTTGCGATGTTTATATATATGTTTATATGTAACCGATTTTGTCAGACACGTTTTGGTTAATATCTCGGTTATTAGTTCTATCCGCATTCTTTTCATTTTTCCCAGACGTCCGAAGGTTGACTGAGTCTTTACATCTTTTTCTTTTCATTCTTCTTCTTCTCCTCTATTTGTTACAACTCTTTTAGTTTGGTGATTTTTGGAAAATTTAACTTTTTAATTAGCCTAATTTTTTTTTCATTCGCTTATAACTCTGCGAGTTTAAGAGCGAAAATCATTTAAATATTTTGTGGCAATTGCCACCGATGAGTAGTATCATTACACACTTTAAAAAAAATCTTCTTCTTCTAATTTATTTGTGAAGCTTGATTAAGTGAAATTTCGTGTTTTTGAGCTTTTCTCTGCGAGTATACGACCAAAATATAATTTTATTACATCTGTGCATACATCACAATGAAATATAATTTATTTTTGTATTTGTAAGCTTCTATCCTTTAAAATTCACCTTTAAAATCTAAAAAACGCGTATTTTTTTATTTTTTTTGAAAAACGTACGGACCTACCTAGATGCGCCGAAAATGCGAAAAAACTGAAACTATAAACCCCGTTAATGAAATCTCATGACCGCGCGAGGAAACAAATGAAATACGTTTTTTTCCAGAATGACAGCGAAACGATGACAAACTTTGCGATTTATGAAAAATGTCGATTTTCACATGAAAAAATGTACATTTTTTATTTGAAAACCATCTCTATACACTATGCGGTATGAGCGGTACATAAGAAATCCACTTATTTATGTAAAAATCTTTGCGTTTATGCTTCCTGAAGGATAATATATACCCGATACGAATTTAAAATAGTATTTTTATTAAATTATGTTTTAATATTATTTCATTTTTATCAAAAATGTCCATTTTCACGTGAGAAATGAAACATATGAAAATTATCTCTACACTCTATTCAATATTAAGCGGATTTAAAAAATATTGTAATAATACAGGTAACGGTTCATTCGACCACCTTGAAGCGAAATATGTGACGAATCCGAATTAAAAAGAGTTTTTTTATTTAAATATGTACATTGACATTTTTCGACATGTACATTTTTCTGTAGGCAATCTTTTACCGCCGAATAGAACGATTTTTTGGTAGAAATTCATTTATTTTATTTACGGAAACTACTTTTTTTAATTTATGGCGTCTTATAGCCTTTTCAGAATATTAATAAATGTTATAAATAAAAATCTAATTTAATAATTAATTTTCCGCGGTATGCATGTGCATTTTTTACAAATTTGACACACAGATGTCACTATACATGCCGTTTCAGAAAAAAAAATTATATTAAATAATTTTGGTAAGGAAAATATGTTTTAACAATTTACCGAACAAAATAGTATTTTAAGATTTTCTACTATTAATATTTCTTAATAAATATAATTTATTTTACTCAAAAGGGTGAGGAATATTTTAAATGTTTTTTTTTATGTAAACAATTTTTTAAGTATTAGGTTTTTTCTTTACAACTTTTTTTACATAGATGTCACTATACATGCCGTTTGAGTAAATAATCGATATAATTTTTAAAAAATTAGTAAGGCAAACATGTTTTTACAATATACTGAACAAAATACTATTTTCAGATTTTCTACCGTTAATATTTCTTAATAAATATAATTTAGTTTCCTCAAAAGGGTGAGGAATATTTTTAATGTTTTTTTTAATGTAAACAATTTTTTGAAGTGAAGCGCGCGAGATGCGTTTTAAATATATAGAAATTTAATATAAATAAGAAATTTCATTTCCAAATTGAAATTTTTCCGCGATGTTTTCTGCATGGCCGGCCGGCTGTAGAAATTTGTTTTTTAAACTTATAGCAATTTTATTATCATTTACACGATAAAAATCATCATCATCATCTTCATCATTATCATCGTTTAAATTACCTCATTCTTCTTTGATTTTCACAAATGACGTAGAGGATAGTACGGCGGCCAGTGAAAATAATTGGAATGCTGCTTATTATTATTTTTAAATTCAAAATAGCTCTATTAATGAGGATTATTTAGGCCTCTAACGGAACCATCCTCCGTTAACTGGTTTACCTGATCATGCCAAGTCTTCCACGAACGCCCTCTATTTCTGGCGCCATTAAAACTTGTTATATTGGTTAGTTTGAGTGCGATTTTATTTTTGAAAAATTCTACAAGTAGGTGAATACGTAATGTATTTAAAAACATGAATTATTTCTTCTTCTTATTTTCCTATCAAAACACTTTTTATAGTTTTATTAAGTGTATTAAGATTTTTTTTTCTTCTGCAAATTGACAACAGAGTACTGCGTCTCTGATACGTCTGCTGCCGGGCGGCAGCCGTGCGGGCAGGCTAGTATTAATTAAAAAGATATACATATAAAATCAATTTAATCAAAAAATATTGTTTTTGCATCACCGGGATTCAAACCTGGATTTCTTTCCTAGCCGGGGAAGGTGCATTATCCAACTATACTACAGCGACAATATTTTTAGCAATTTTCGAACCTATATGTTACCTTTTTGATATTAATACATTTAATCGTTCCCTTATTTGAAAGATATCTACCTTATTTTTATAGAATCTCAAATACCTTTGAGTAATCTGATAGCAGACGCCAGAATTATCAATTCATTTTTATTACATTTCGAACATATTGATACAACTTTATTATTAGGAGAACATATTCTTATTGTGAAGTTGTAATTATTCAGAAGATAGGTCTGTGATATTTTAAATATGAATTAAACTTATTAATTAGAAAGATATATATATATATATATATAAAATTAATTTTATAGAAAAGCATTGTTATTGCGCCACCAGGATTCAAACCTGGATCTCTTTCCTAACCGGGGAAGGTGCATTATCCAACTATGCTACAGCGATAATATTTTTAGCGACCAATTTGTTACTATATATAAATTTGTTAATATATATGTTACCTTTTTGATATTAATACATTTCATCGTTCCATTATTTGAAAGAGCCATCTACCATCAACTTCACATTAAGAATGTGTTCTCTTGATATTATTGTATTAATAATTTGTTCACAATTAATTCGATTCAAGTCTACAACATATTAAACTATAAGAAAACCGTATAATATTTCTTATCATTATTATGTATGAATGTCGTCTTAAGTCAAGAGATTGAAAATACTAAGTCTATAAATTATGTCGCGTCACATTGTTTTAATTAATGTAATATAATACAAATTGTAATAATTGTAAAAATTTGAAGTGTTATATTCAGTGTGCTATTACGACGTTCAGCGGTATTCCGCTAGTATTTATTTTGATATTAGTGTAAGTAATTATAATCTTAATTTTTTAAATTTCCTTATAAGCTACACGCAAAATTTATATATCGAAATAAATTATAAATCTAGCAGATTAAATATATTTTGAAACATTGTGTTGTGTAATATAAAAATACTTTTTAATCAATGTAAATGCAAACCTATAAATATATCGAAACGAAAGAAACATTACTTGGACCATTTTCGTAATAATGGACACAAATTTAAGTTTAAAATATATTGTTACAGTATAAATTGAAATTAATATTGAATCACAAATTATTCAAAATATTTATTTCGAAATCGCAACATTATTTATGTTATGATTAAATATATCAATTCAACATTATTATTCACAGATTTTGAGAAAAAATTAATAAAGAAAATAAATTTTCAACATCCGTGAAAAATAGTTACTCGTAGTTAGAGTTCTACAACAACTATACGTAAATATAACATGAAAACTAGTATTAATTTTTAAATAAACGGTACTTTAAAAAACTAGTATCAAAACAAATGGATATATTGAATTGATATTGTAAAATGGTTTCAATTTATTTTCATACGAATGGTTCGTACACCTCCTTGCGTAAGAAATTTGAATCTCTCGCGCAGAATGAAGAATGCATGTAACAAAATGCATCCCAAAATTCCGGTCATGATTTGTTGCGCCCTCTCTTTCGTGTAACTGTAAATATATCATCGGTGTTTTATCCAAACAAATGCAGGAGTTTTGATTTGAATTTTTGGAATGACGTCTTCAAATTCAGTAAAAACAATCCGACTGCTAAAAAGTTGTGACAATCATTTGATCAGAATAATGTAAGGTGTCGTAAAAGTCTTCTTTCATAATCAAAATTCTGTAATAAAATAATGGATGGGTTTAACAAATAAATAAATATTTTGAATTTAAGTACACTCTCTGGGAATTTATTTCTTAAAAACTATGTTTCCTAAATATGATCCGTTATTTCGCTGGCACTCTTCTAAACGGGAGGTATAATTTTTGAGAACACAGGTTCTCAGTGATTGGTGGAATTTTTTTTCGGATATTTTCTTTTAATTGGTCCAGAGAGGGAGGATCGTTAATGTATACCTTCGATTTAAGTAGCCCCATAGAAAAGAGTCCACAGGTGTCAAGTCGGGACTACGTGTGATATCAATTTTCCCGGAAAAATTTCACGAACAACTGGTAGCGGCTGAATTGAGAAATTGTTAAAGAATCTATAACTACACTCATACTTATTTTCAATATACGACGTATTAATACAATGCAAAAAAAAATAACCAATTATAATAATAATTATAATATCGTGGACACGATAACTCCAGTAGTTCTTATATTTTGATTGAACTTTTCTGAAAAATTGTCCTAATAAATGAATGGAATAAGTTTGTAATCAGCTTAATTCGTTAAATTGATCTCACATATATATAGTCATATACGTTATCTACTTAATTCTTTGCTAGTGGTGTGGGGAAAACTTTTAAATTATAAAAAATAAATAAATTTGAAAAGCGTGCAATACTAGGAGGTTACACACTTTGAAGCTTGTTTCAAAATGAATAACTATACACCAAGATGAGATACAAAATGTTTGTAAGTGTTGAAAGAAGGTTATGGTTAAATACAATACTCGTGCATTGTAAGGCAACAGTTATTCTGTATTGTAAGAAGAAGGAAATTAAAAACGAAATTAGAGTATTTAATTTAAATAGCCTTCGTAAATTGTTTATACCGCTGCAATTACTTAATTTATCTGAAAAAAAGAGCTATTTGCTGTGCGGATTACACAGTGAATTATGTATATTATATTCCCTCTTTATTTGAAGACGCGAGTGGCTGAATCTGGCTTATCTTTAAGGATGAAGAAAGCGTGTTTAAGGGAGGTAAATGATGATATTATATTCCAGCCCCCTGGTCATCTGTCTTTTCTGTATAATGTGAGAATAACTCCTCGGTAATAGTCCTCGCTGCTGTTTAAGTTGGGACGCCATTTGAAAAATGTATTCACTGAAGAATAATCTGAGATGACGGATTTTTTTTTTTTTCTCACCTCTCTTTTACTTCCTCATTGGCTGAAAATAAAAAAGGTGTTTTCTTTGGAATTGATCATTTTACACAACTTAAAATACAATATTCTGGCAAGTTGTTAGATATGATCAAAGTAGAAGATAAAGATGCTGAGGAATTTTATGTCCCCAGAATTTTAAAAACAGAAAAAGCGCTTAATCTCAACAAAAAACAAGCGTTAAATAAAAAACAGATGTGTAAGTACATATGTTTTAAGATTTTATCGACGTGCAGCGTTAGATTGACGCATTTGAAATAATGGTTGTTGGCGCAAGTCGAATACTCGTTCCCTGTCCTCTTTCGTTCATACAATCATCTATACCTGTCTGGCCGATTACCTTACATTTCGCCGCCAGGGATCACTCTTCGATTGTGCTTCGACCACGAAGCATTAAGTTTTTTTGTGCTTCTTCCTGCCGCCCTACACTCGCGCCGTGCGTATCGCTTGAACCGCGCAGAGGAAGTGAATCCTTTTCGGAAGTGCCGTCATAGAAATTTCGGTTCAGCATAATATACGTGCTCGTCAACTGGAAGTGCAATCGACGCCCAACCCAGGACTTCAAAGCAAGGTAGGCTATATCTATTTGCCTTAGTTTCCTTCAGACTTCCATTTCGGGTTGCGTTAAATATTAAAAAAAAAAATTATGGAAAAGGATTTCGAAAATACCATGGATATTTAGTGTAAGGGCGACTTCTAGCGAATGTTACCTTAATAATAATGTTTTTTGTATTATGTAACATCTGATGACTTTTTGGCAGTAATTATTATTAGATAGAAGCAATAAAGTGATCAACTAGGCAGAATCTTTTTCATTTTCTGAGCAAGATCCTGGCAAAGTATGTGATCGAAGAGAAGCATCTCTATGCAATTCAATTCAATTTTGGACACCTCTCCATAAGATTTAGCAACAACAAGAAGTGGCTCGTTACTGGTAGTGTCGAGGGAGGTCAGAGAGGAAAAGGATAATCTTCCGACCATTGTACAGATCAAGTGAAACCTTTAATATGCGTTTGACTCTGCGAAACGCCAAACAATATAGAGGAGAACATTTTATGCAACTAGAGTGACATCTCGTACAGTTCAGAATACTCTACATCATACGATACTTGTGAGGAAACGACATAAAAAATAGCTTTTATTTTATAAAAATGTATACGTATTCGTTCGTGCGCTTGTTAAAAACACAAAGTGCGTAACACTGCTATTGGCCTATTACACATAATATATGATTTAGCAAATTAAATTTAAATATAAGGTAAATAATTAAAGTTTGTAAAAATAGAAATGCTAAAAAAAACAAGCACTTTGAACATAACGCTTCCAGAGAGAATCCGATTTCTAGTCAAATATTTTTTAACTGTCGTAAAGTTACGTAAAATTTAACTGTCGTTAAGATACGTAAAATTTAACTGTCGTAAAGTTACGTAAGATTTAACTGTCGTAAAGATACGTAAAATTTAACTGTCGTAAAGTTACGTAAAATTTAAATGTCGTAAAGTTACGTAAAATTTAATTGTCGTAAAGTTACGTAAAATTTAATTGTCGTAAAGTTACGTAAAATTCAATTTTTTGGAATGAATTATTAATAATTTTAATTACATTACGCGTAGGGGAATTTTTTGTGATTTTTAAAAATAAATTCATGACATTACGGAGACTTTGTTGCCTAGGCCATGTAGGGCATGTGACAAATATACAACCTTAAGATGGCTGCTCAGTAATAAGCCCGAAGAATACGTAGACCCACAACATAAACATCTATCCATTCTTGGCATCAGCGATTGTATTGAATTAGAGTAAGCTATTGAGTTGTGCAGAGAGCGGTGGAGATGTATTCTTGAGGAAGCTAAGACCAGTACCGGTTATAGACCCAAGAGGAATGATTTTGATGATAAAAAATAATATATCACGTTCTTACATATGTGGAGATCATTTGATAACCTCAAAAACACGCCCGGTACTGACGACTTATGCCAATAACATGCGGCAGCAGCCGTCCAGAAGACCGGCTCAAGCTTCGTTGCGCGTATCTTTATTGTATGGTATCATTTCCTCGTTCTGTGTAACTGTGCTCAATACTGTTCTGTCACCGGTAAATATTTTCTCTTCTTCTATCTACACTTGCTCACACACTCTGCGATTATAATCAAACGAACATGTGAATGGTGGGTAGTTATAAGGGCATTTATTATTAACACCAAAGTAAATCCTTCTTTAAATCAATAACTTTAAACTTCAATCTCATAATTTTTAATACAACAGCGACCTTGCCGATTCCGGTCCTGTTTTTATTTTATAAAGTCGCTCATATTTCCCACACATATATTTAATTTTGCTTCACAGAAAAATTAATCAGTTTTATCTGGAAATATGCGCAGTTTGTCAAATGGCAGCAATTTTTTTTTTATGAAATTGGAATTATCAGAATTCACGAGCATAATATCGCTTCGAACTAAACATGAAACCCACTATAAAGCAAACCCGATGTGTATTATTCACCATCTACCAACCTATCCAGCGCTAAATCCAAATGAGAATTTCCCCCTTCAAATAATTTGCAGTAGCTCACCGGTCCTGTTTCACAGCCTGCTGGGCCTGGCCCATTAAAACTTGGTCCAGCCCTTGGGTTATTTATGCAGGGATGCATTTAGTGGATCCGAATGCTTAAATGTGCCGTAAAACTAAGCACGCCAAGTTTAAATTATTTTTGTTTAAACTCCTATGTTACCGCAGTACTTCGACCAGTGTAAGTTGACTGTCGGTGAAACTTGGAATCGGTGTTGTCTCTATTTCCAAATAAACCCTTAACTGAAAATTTAACTTTAGCAATAAGAACATCTTTTTTCCAAATGTAAAATTTCTTCCGCCATCCAAAAATCAGGTAGATTTTGTCTCCATGTATTACTTATATTGTTTTTTTCTAGCTCCAATATAACAGAATTAGGAATTTTTAATTTTTGAACAACCACCGAGCTCTAAGTTGAGGTCTAGCATAAATCAGTTTTCAGAAAAAAAATATAATTAGAACTATGGGAATTATAAACTATATTTTTATCAGTGGCGTGCAATGGGCACAGACTTAGGTTATGCTGTTACCAATTATGCTTACTAAATATACAATAGGAATCAAAAAATGTTGTAAATATTAATATATTTAATTCATATTTAAAATATCACAGACCTATATTCTGAATAATTACAACTTCACAATAATAATGTGTTCTCCTAATAAATGTTATAATTTTCAGAACAATTCTAATAATTTAAATTTCTAATATAATTGTAAATTTATTACGTTAAAAAAGGAAAGTTTTTTTATTGCTCTGTACCACCATTTTATTACTCATACAAAGACATTAGACTTGTTTGGAATACGCCATGAAAACAAAACTTTTAGTCTGCAGTTTGCAAATAAAAATGGAAATATGTAAGAATGCATCATTGCACGAAGTTTTCGGTAAAAATTAAATCCTTTCGATGACAACAAAATTAAGCAAACGTTGTTTTAGAAATACAGAAAATTAGCAGACGTGAAGAAGTCAACATAGGTTTGGTGAAAAAATATTTAGTTCAGTATGATTGTCATACGGATTGATCAGATAACTTAAATGGATAGGAAACTTATGTGCTGATAAATTGCCTATAATCATGATTGTAAAGCTTTCATAAATGATTTGGAATTTTTCTGAATAACCCACAGCTAGACAAAAGTCGAGATTTACTACGCCTTTTGACCATAAAATAGGTTACGCTAATCGTACGTATTGTATGATTATTATCTACTTATCCTACGGAAGGTGAATGTATGAAGGCTGCGGTGGAAAGAACATGTAGCGAGAGGAGATGAGTCATGTAGTTTGCATAAAGCCCCATATACAAGCCAACAGAATTAAGACCGAAAGGCTGGTGGGCTCATAATGTTAAGGCAGTCCAGCAGGAGTAAGAGACAATGTTGATACCACAATGACAATGTTGATACCGCAGTGACGCTCTGTAGTGACTGCGGTTATGGACTTCCGAATCCCATGAAAAAGAAAAAGAAGATGAATAATATTTTCAACAATTAGTGATAAAAGATGTAATATTTCTATTCAAAATGTCACGCTACTATGAAATAATACTTAACTTACAGCTCCAGGAATCGAACCTATATTATCTGACAACCTTGATTAGTAAAACTACTTCACGACTAAAATATTTCTGGGTAATTTATTCAAATCAAATTAAAAAACAGCTCGGCTCAATAAAAATAAAACGGGAATTGCGAGAAATAAGATTATTTAATGTATTGCAAGTTTTATAGATTTGTCGTAAGGATTCGATAAATTATACTGGTTTCTTTAGAAATTTACCAAAATTATTTCACAGATCGAAATTTTTTATTATTTTCTACAGTTAGTTTCCAAAGTATTTCTTAAATATGGAGGTGTCTCCAAGGATAAAACTTTAGTATTATAAATGAAACACGTGCAAAAAAATTTTTTTAATGGATAGATATAAACAAAACAATGTTATTATTCTAATCGAATTACTAGCACAACTCGAGTTTCGAGAGAACAGTAACTTACTTTGACAGGTGAAGGATTACACCTGTCGATGTGAGTAACTGTTCTCTCAAAACTCGAGTAGTGCTAATAAACTTAAGTAGAGTAATAACATCGTTTCATTTATATCTATTCATTATGATGAAACTCTACAAAGTTAACGCCGATTCTATTAATAATATTTATTTTTAAATAAGGCAATTACTGATAACTTTTCACCCACTATAAGGGTGACAGCAACTATTACAATTATTTTTTTATTATTTATCATTATTATTTTATAATAGAGTGTTCCGTATTCGCAAAATAACATATGTACTTTAAGCGTTTGTAATATTGACCCCGAATAATCTTCATATCTCCGCGTCTCAATTCCTATCACTTTACCCATACTAATACTCGTCATCATTATGAAATGTGAGCTTGAGGCCACCAGACGTTAACTTGACCGATATTGTGTTTAATCTTGACGTCGCGATACTATTCGCAGTGGGGATCAATTCAACTTCAGTGCGCCAGCTTCTATTTTTTGTGTGATTATAGCGTTTATTGTTTTTTTATGCCGTGGATGAACGTTGACATTGTTGTCTTCAGTCGGGAGCGGAGATTGAGCATTCGCGTACCATCATTGTGTGATTTTGGAGGCGGCGGCAAGGATTTCGGAAGCATCATACTCAAGGTAAGGCGAGCAGTCCGTTTGAATCCCGGGACCCCGAGATTCAAATGAACTTCGACTAAATTCCCTTCTCGTCATTGACCTCTTCCTATATCACGTTTCCTTATTCCTCTCCCACCTTGCGTTGATTCCGATTTATAACCCGAGTTGTCGTAATCCATTCTGCGAGAGATGTAACTCGGAGATTGCATATTTTTTTCACTGGAATTTGCGTCACTACAACCTTACCATTTATGACGAGGAAACGCGTGCCCAGAATTCAGTATAAGGATGAAATTTCTCTGAATTATTTCAATATATTTAATATTTAAGGGTGGTATCCTCGTCAGTGTAATATTTTCCATGTGAAAATTTACGTCATCCTAAGTAACATTTTATTAGGTAGATTTTGATAGAAATACACCAATTTTTGCAATGGCTTTTATGATGTATCGTTCTGAAAATTTCATCACGAGACTTAAAAAATTACCTTTACATGTGAATATTGCGAATGAGTGATTCGTGTACTTTCATTCAGAATGAAATTACGGACCCTCACTGAAACAATGCTAAAGCAATGTGAATTGTTTTGTGATCCGCTCTACGTCAAAATATAATGCCGTAAATTCTTCTAATAACTTAAACATTTTCAACGATAAATTGCTTTCCTTTAAAATTAAACTACGCCAACTCTTCAATAGCTATTAACATAAATTGTATATATTGCATCCCATTTTCTTCCCCTCCTCACCCTCTCCACTTTGTATGTTCAGTTTAAAAAATACTCTTTTGTTTCTTTTTTCAGTTATATTTTTAAGATGTGCTATTTTTAAGTTTATTATGGTAGTTTTATTGTATTGTAAAAGTCTTTTTGTTTATCTGTTTGTTTGAGTACACTATTTTTTAGTTTATTATGTACTAGTTATTTAATTCCGAAGAAATTTCACTGGTGTTATTTTTAAATATTATGCTATTATCAGTTATTACTGTCTGTATCTCAAAAATAAAAATAATAAAATAAAATTATTTAAATAGATCTATAGATGAATTCTAAAAATAAGGTGGTTTGATAGGATTACTAATGACGACGTGATGATCCAGATGCGAAAGTAAAAATAAATTAAGACAATAAAAAATCGATAATTGCAACATTTAGGAAATGTCATGAGATATTCATAAAAATATTAGATTATAATCTGTTTTTTTTTGCTAGTAGAAGAGGCTATAGAAGAACCCTGTTGATAGCCTTAGAGAAAAATGGGAAAAATTCTCACACTCAGGCGAAGTCTACTTGTTTTAATTTTCACAACAAAACGGTGTATTACACACATGTAATGGGTTATTTCTACTACTAGTTTCGAGAGGTGACACATCATCATTGCGATCATGTTACACTACAAAGTAAACGCCATGTAAATTAATAAAATATACTTGATTCCCGGAAGAGTTTTTTTAACATTTGGTCAAACACTAATAAGAAGTAATTTTAATAAAATTGAATATAAAATAGCTATTATTTTTCATATATTAACTTTCACTAAAATATCATTGGTGTTTGAACAGAATTGTTTCTTAAAATCGTGCTAAAATATAAAAACTCTATATTATATTGTTAACCTTTTTCAATAGATTTCTTATAAGTTGTTGAATTTAAAATGGTTAGATTGATAATGCTCTCATAAGGCGAAACGCGTCTCACGAAATTATACAAGTAGAACTAATAAACAAGTGTTTTTATTATAATATAATAAAAATAAAACAAAATATAAGGCACATATGAATGTGCCTTATATTTTGTCTCAAGTAGTATATAATTTAAACTTAAACAACTTAGTGAAACATAAACGCACGATTTACGAAATTTATGTAGAAAGATAATTGTTATGGAGGAAGTACATATATTAATCCCTTTGTAAAACAATTGCATTGTAATTGGCAGCACTAAAATGAAGCAATATACAAATATTCATTCATCCCCTCAGCCGCAGCCTCTCACTAGTGACGTCCGCAACTGATTACCTCCATTGAGCAGATCAGCGAGAAGAGCATCGAAATGATTCATGAACAGACCCGGATTAATTAATTGCCCGCCATAATGAATTTGATGTGAAATATATTTTGCGGAATTTGTATGTAAAATAATTCAGTCTTGGGTATTTTAAATTACTATTGTTATTGTATTGTAATGGCTGTGATATATGAAAAATCTTAAAATGAGAGTTACAACTGTCTGGAAGAAAACAATGATTATTTTAATGATAGATCTTCTTGATCTTATCTTTTCCTATTTACTTATGGCGGCTCTTCTTGTACAAAAGCGCCAGGACGCCAGGACGTCTTATGTGGGCGTCCTTTATTACCTGCTCCATGAAAATGAAATACGCAAGTTATGTAAAATCGTTACTGAGTAAGAGATTGGAATAGAAGAGTAGATAAGGCATCGGGGCATAATGTATGAAGATTGAGCGGGATGTGCGACAGAGCGGAAGATCTATCGTCCGTGAGCGATCAGGTCAGACTGCGGTCGACTTTTATCTGCGGAAGCCTGCACCCTGGATGTAGATGTACCTTGCATCTAAGGTCAGTTAAGGACGGCGAAGGTGGCGGTGAATTTGAATCGCCCTCACCACATGACTATACCATCTCAGCCTGACTTGACCCATCTCTGTGATCGGTACTACCTTAAAACTTCCTCATTCTGAAGTCTTTCGCTTATCACTCATCTACCAGTTCATCTAAACATTTTGAGTTCATTGGTTTTTATTTATTGTTCGTGGGCCTTCTTTAATGTCTAGTACTTGGCACCATAGCGAGTGAGTGGTCTCGATTATAAATTATATTTTTAATTTGAACCTGCCGGCAATTGAACCTATGACCATTGATTCTAATATCATACGCTGTACAAATAGATTTCAAGGCATGCCTTTTTAATTACATATAGATTTTTAATAATTTCAATTACCTCGTTATCATACGAATTAAATGACATTTTAACAAAATATAAGGGATAATATGTATTCAAAGATATATTTACGTAATATTATTTATATATATTTATATATATAATATTACGTACATTACAAGTGTTCATTGATTATCTTCAAGACAATGGCAGTAACAGATCGTGACAAAACTAATATAACTACGATGGATTCATAAGTCCTTCAAGTTTGAAGATTACCTAAAACATCTAAGTTAACATCTAACTAAAAAAAATATTTTGGAATTTTAATAAAACTTGATTTTCATAAATTATTTCCATACCCTTCAAAGTCTTCTAATTTCTTTCAATATTTCGTCTAAAAATTTAACATCCAACCACAAAATTTCCTTTATTTCGATTTTTGTACAAAAATATATTTATTATGTACATCCTCCAAAATATCTTGATTGATTACAGACGTGCGATTATTTATTTTTAATTTTTCTAAAAAATTATATTCATCAATGCTTGTGAACCAACCTGAACGTATCAAATTAAAAAAAAAAGAAAATTCGTATCCACCCAAGTACAAAATACGGTGTTAATTGTTTTATTCGAAATATACTTACAGGTTTATTTTTGGAGACTACTATTAAAAGCGTATCTAATTAAGGTTAAGACGACGAAGGTTATATAGCTGTATATAATATATCTTTATCCAGTGAACTTGTCACTAAAACTGCGTTATAAAATTTTGTTAGATTTTTAAATACTCTCACTTTTACTGTGTGTTTTATTTTTATTTTTACCTGTAAAATCTGATAAACTAATTATTAAAGTGCTTAAGATATTTGTAAACGTCTAATTTTACGTATCGTTCGTATTTTCCATGGGCAGTATGCCTGTCATGCGTTCGGTTCTCCACCGCGGGGATTTTTATTATATTCATTTATAAATATTTTTTTCGATTTGGATTTTATATGCAAGAGTGGTTATATAAGATGTGTAATGGGTTGTTTTTTTTATATTTAATGTATCATGATGTGGCGATTGCACGACGCGCGTATGTTGGCAAGAGTGACAGCGTGAAAGAGATAAAGAGAGTCGCGCTCAGGTGCGACTCTCTCTCCGGAATAGTAAATCGAACACATCTCTTATATTGTATTATTACTAAATATTAATTAAATATATTAATTAAAAAGATATAAATATAAAATCAATTTTATAGAAAAATAATGTTGTTGCGCTACAGGGATTCGAACCTAGATCTCTTTCCTAACCAGGAAGGTGCATTATCCAACTATGCTACAGCGACAATATTTTTAGAGACAAATTTTCGAACCTACATCACAGACCATCTGTTCTGAATAATTACAACTTCACAATAAGAATGTGTTCTCCTAATGTATTATTACTTATGAGATCTGTAATAAACTGTATTTTTATAAATCGAGTTCTTGACTATCTGAATTCCCGCACACAACAAGACACCATTGTTTTCAGCCGTTAATGATATAACATTACATATACTAAATATTTTAATAAATTTTTTTTTATCTTACAATGAATCTATTAGCCTATTCTTCAACTATTTTATTCTGACGATTTAAAATATGATAATTTTTATTGATTTTATTGATAAAAAAATATTAATTTCTAGTACAAACCCTATCTGACAGAATGTTGGCATTTTCAGTATATTTGTAGAGTAATTTCTTGCATACACCTCGATAAATAGCACGAATACAAAAGCTAGTGACTAAATTTGTAATGAAAACAATATTCAGTGTTCTATTTTCAAATTCAATCAATATTGGGTGAATTCTGGTCTTTGTTATACTCCAGCATCCTGCTGGAAGTCTCCCACTACATCTCCGGTATGGTCCGGCACAGAACAAACGGCCAGATGATGATGCATTATTATGTATGGCATATTTCAATGGTTATTGTGTGCACAGAGCGTATTTTAAATAGTAACAATTGATCCAGAATGTGCTATTGAATCAATAATTTAGTTATTATTAAACAAATAATACAAATAAATGAGTTACCTACTTAAAAATGGACACAGAAATAAGTTAATGTATAATTATCCGTCGTTTTTTTTTTAAATTTGACTTTTAATTAACATTCGACAATGATTTGAGATAATGAGCCCAAAAGTGTTAATTGAATTCCAATATATATTCATGTATATTTTGTTTTGAGTATAAAAATATCAACAGTTTTAAGGTCTTAACTTATTTTCAGTATTATCAATGACCACTGTGAGATGACGGAAATTAAAAATAAAAAAAATATTGTAAATTAATAATAATGATCCATAAATTTAATAGAGTTGGTGTGTATGAAAAAATAAATAATAATGCATTTGGAACCCATTTCACGCAATAACTCAAATTATCCCAAAATATTAGTTGGAACCTTGTTATTCTAAGGGGTCGGTTTGTCATATTATAATTTTTTAATAGGGTTTTAAAATTAAATGCACATCGAAAACCATATATATGTGCCATCATATGCCGTACCACTTGAAGAAAGGGTGAAAAGCAACGATATTTTCGGCGAAGGAACGATTAGCAAAAGGGCATGCCAAGAGTGGTTCAAGAGGGAGATACTAGCTTAGACGACAAGTCATGAAAGGATCGATCGTCGGATTTTGAAGAGAAAGAAAAAGCACCATTAGGACACTGACTGAAATTACGGTGACTAATAATAATTAAACATGTGTTTTGAGTTTGTTTCCATTTTTGGTTATTACAAAATAATTTTAAAAAAACAGCTGATAATTGTACATCAATCAATCAAATATTGCTAGGTTATCACCGGGACTATCGATTAAGCTACAATATCTATACAGAAAAATGCTAAATACAATCAACCAGAGCAAAAGACCTTAATAACTGAAAGAGTAAGTAGGCACGTGAGTGACGTCACCTGCTTAGCAGCGACCATATCCTGGCGCGGTATCTGGTCTGCGGAGAATACCAAACTGATTAACTGATTTGGACATCTCACGGGGCACACTACGCGGTTGCACTACTCGAATATTATGGGAGTTCTTCATGAATTGGAGGACTTATAACTCGAATATAGCAAGAGGCGTGGCTAGGAGGCATATGACACAAACTATCGGCAGAGTTGGCATCGGGCGATCGACGGGGTACGGGGTCGTGAGGACGACCCAACCACTCGGTCTAGATGTCTTGATCGCCCCCAGGACGTAAGTTGCGCGACGAGTAGAATCACCGTGTGGGGTGTCGGAGGAGCTCGTTCTTATGTTACGTGGGCATGACTAATAGATGCCAAGAGCTCTAGCTTAGTCGCAGGGGTGAATTGTCTTTCAACATAGCCAAATTTCATTTACATACGTTTTGTAAGTAATTATCTATTTTTTCCCGTTCGAAGAGACTATATTTTTAATTATTTAGTAGAATCTGGTAGATGTCCTGACTTAAAGTAGATTTTATTAACAGAAAACATTAACTATTATAATATTAATAACTGTATAATTTAGGAAACGATACGACCCCTCTTTCCCCCAAAAACTACTAAAGTAATCTTAAAAATAAAATAGAGTTGACCGCATATTTTATTCAGTACCAATAATTTTAAGCTTATACTACACATTTGACGTTCAATAATAAAAATCTATATAAAAGTTACCGTTTTTTCACAAATTGAATTTTAAAATGTCAATAATTTCATTCCTTCCTTCCTTTACATTTATTTAACACACATACGCAGGTAATATTTACACATAACCATGAGAGTACTATTTTTGCTTACTCTATTTTTATTTTTACATTATCTTGGTTTGTACTGGTTACCTACGACTTTTTATTATAAATACATTTATTTTCCTAGAGTGGAAAACAGTTTCCTTATCACCTTGTACCTACTAGACTACTATTCAGTGTTTATATATTTAAAAGAGCTCGAGTAAATTGCAGAGTAAATTACCAGTTGTACCCACTTTCCAACACTACTTATTTTATTTCGTTTTTCTACAAACAATCCTAAGCTCGAAAGGAAAGTACACATCGTTAATGAATTGTGTGTGTATTTTTAATTCCGTTTTCAATTTAGAACTACCCTTATAAATATTTATTCTTGTAATTTTAGTCGAAATCTTGCGAGAGACACTATTACGTTTTGTATTCGTAATTATATTATATTTGTAAAAATATTTTCAAATAATAATGTCGCGTACCATGTTTTACCGCCTCACTGCCTGATTATATTGTATCGGCAGCAATTATATTGTAATTAAAGTAAAATTAACACTGTAACTGATATGCAGCATAATGTGTGATTACCAATATTGAATTAAAAAATAATTAACCACTGTGCTAAGGCTGGTGATGCGAGGCGTGTTTGAAAAAATGTTAGCGCTTTATTAAATTGATTGTCGAAATTATTTACTTATATATTTATTGGAAGCTTTGCATTGTGGTTTTTATTCATTTTAATATAAATTATTTATCCAATAATTTTGTAGCATTAAGTCAATTTCCACATCTTTCATTATCGTAACAATTTAGATTAGGTACTAGATTTTTTTTTTTTAAATAATAATATGTATTTTTTAATATAACATTTGGTTTTAGTTAATTTATTTGATATCCTAATGAAGAAAATAGTACTTTTATATACCAGTTGTTCTATTAAATATAATTGATAAAAGTGGATAAAAACAAAGTTATAAATAATTTATAGCAAATTTTATTTATATTTTACATCTTAATTAACAAATTTGAATATCTTTTATTTATAGTCCATAGATCATGGAAAAACAATACATGAATCAAAACCAAAAAAATTAATTATATCTAAATTACAACAATATTTTTATCTCCAAATTTTCTAATATTTTATAAACACCTGTAATATTTTTTAGAACAACTATTGATTTCAATAAAAATGAAATGTGTGCGTTATATAAAGGGTGTCCAGCGTAAAATTTTCAAATTTAATACTAAATAAAAAAAAAATGTTATTCTAATATTTTATTTATGGAGTTTAATGATACTTATTTAATGTTTTATAAACAATATCGTCTAAATAACTCTTAAATTTGCGAACACGCTAGAGCAAAGTGTTGGTTCAATGGCAGCAACTTCACGGCGGATATTTTCTTGTAGGGCCTGAATTGTTCGAGGATTGTTGCTGTAAACTCTCATCTTAACGTACCCCCCACAAAATTGTGTTCTGTTGTTGAATCCGGAAAATAGCTGCAGTTGCGTTACCAAAAACTCGTCGATCATTCGGCAATACGCGTCAGCAGTGACTATCTCTCGTTGGTTAAAAAAATAAGGGCCAATTATTCCTCGGGCAGAAATTTCACACCACGCTGTCGTTTTTGGACAATGCAAATGTTTTTGATGGCGTTATTTTGGGTTGTCGGGGCACCAGTACCTCATGTTCTACTTATTAACATAGCCATAAATATGAAAATGTGCTTTGTCAGTAAACAATATGTCACCAAGCGTTTGTGCTGTTCCAAAACTTTCCAGCATCGTTCTCGCTAAGGTTTCACGTAAAGAGTAGTCATTTTTGTTGAGAAACTGCATGATTTCCAGTTTGTATGGGTGAAACTGTAGTTTCTTTTTTAAAATAACGTGCACTGTTGATTTTCTTATTCCAGCTCAGGTTGCAATCTTCCTTACTTATTCTTTATAAATATAACGAACCCAAAATCAGAAATTAGTTGAAAAAACTTGTAAGCTCAATAAGTCAAATTGTTTTATATCTTAGATGATACATACTTGTTTCAAAGACATGAATTATTTTTGCGATTTAAGTCTATATATTCAACAAAACTATGTCATTCTTACTACTAAAAAGCGTAAATGGCGGGACATTCTTCAAAATGTACAATTAATTGACAGACAAAAATAATACCACGACAAAATGCAGTGGGAGCAATACGGCGAAGATTAGCAGAGAAAAACCTCCATTCAGCAGTGTGACAATAAATCATGATGATTCTACTAAAACGTTTTTAAAATAATTAATTAATTATTTTGTTTTGAATAATAATTTTAATACATACCAACTTAATGTATATCAAAATACATTACAAAAATAAATTATTCAATTAGTATTTATTATCTCAGAACGCGACATGCAATTTTTAATTTGAATTTTTAAGTCGCTCTTCTCTACCTACATTTTTAAATATAGAATTTCAACTAAATTTCAATATAGAATCCCCACTAAACAATATACAAATAGCATATTATTTATAGAATCGGCGTTAACTTTGTAGAATTTAATCATAATGGATGTATATAAATAAAACAATGTTATAACTCTTCTTAAGTTTATTTGCACTACTCGACTTTCAAAAGAAGCAGTAACTCGAGTAGGCTAACAAACTCACGTAGAGTTATAAACTTGTTTTATTTATATTCATCCACATAAATAGTAATTTAAAAAATTTCAACAGTTTAATCTAAAAATGTTTTTTTCTCGTTTTATATCCATGTATGTAAATCACGAGGAAGCCATTTTCATTACTTTTTCGGAACATAGCCTAGAAATTGAAGTACGCACCTTACAGAGTACCAAAGTAATCTGACTAGGGGTAGGTACATTAAAATTATTAATTACACCAATTTCCCATTTTCAAATCGACGCCGTGTCTGCACTGGACCATTCGACGTGACTTATCCCCAACAAGTCCAAAGTTCACACAAGTTGGATTAACCATTATGGCCTTTAGATTCGGTTGCGTTAAAGTGGTTTTCTGCCCAACTTTGAAAAGTGACAAACGCGGACACTGAGAATGGGGTTGCTTTATTTTAGAATTTATCGCCTCAATTTCCCCGCAGTGGCGCGTTCTCAAATTTATTTTTGAGTTATTTTCAGGATTCTTTCTTAAGTTTTCGATTTTTTTCGTTTTAGATACCTGTATATTTTATGTTGAAATATGTTAATTCGCTGTATACCTGATAAAAAATATTCGATTACATATTTATCAATAAAATTTTATATTAAAATTGAAGCGATAATGTCGAGTAACAAATGAAAAATGTTTTTTTATGACATCCTTGATAAAGTCATTTCAATGATTTTTTAACATTGTCAAATAATAATGTATTTGGGAAGTAAGTTTGATAGAATTGAAAAGACTGAGAAAGATATCGAAAGGAGGGTGACTGCAAGAAACAAAGTGAACGGCGCTTTAAATGGAATTCTAGCTAATGGGAACATGTCAACCGAGGAAAAACTAGCGGTACACAATGGAGACCTGTTACCGACACTGATGCGCGGAAGTATGCCATGGAGCTGGCAAAATAGGAACGAAAGTAGACTGAATGCAGTGGAAATAAGATCACTCAGGCGTATGTGTGGCAGTGGTTTAGGTGGTTTGGTCATATGGAACGGATTAATGGGGAGAGAATGGTAAGGAAGATATATGCCGCAAATGTTGATGGCACCAGAAATAGAGGACGCCCGCGGAAGACTTGGAATGACCAGGTAAACCAGATACTCTCCAGTATCCTCCGATGGTACTTATTAGAATTCTCAATAATCGGCGAGCTTGTATGAGAAAATGTTTGAATGTTGATGAAGCGAGAATTGTGTATCAAACAGAAGAGTGTGGCATTTCTACCTACCCCCGCGGGGAAGCGGCGTGAAGGTAAGTTAGTTGGTCAAATTGTAACATCATACAAAAATTAAAATTAGTTTCTTATACTGAATTGCAAAAGAAAACATTCCAATGAATATTTAATTTAAAATTGAAATGATAATATTGAGTAATAAATAAAATGGTTGTAAAGATTATTTCGATGTATTTTAAACAATATTAAATAAAATTTTTAGCAAAAACTAAATCAGTTTTTTATGTAACCTGAAAAAAATCATCTCAAATAAAAACGTATTTTAACCACTAATATTGGATATTTTCAGATGTAAAATTTAAATGTTTGAAAGGGCAGATAGTGTAAGAGTTTTTTTAAGAATACCTGATAAAGAAATATGTATGGAATATTTCCAAATGTCAAATTGAAATGATGAGAAATATTTTCTTGCATTGTAGTGACAATTTATTAATATCAAAACGGTACATTGACGTGGTGCTGACTACATTTCAAATAATGAATTCCCTTATTCTCGGATTCGTCCAACGGGTCACCATTCATCATGTCAGATTGTTCGGAGGTTACGCAATGAGATGATGGATGATCTATCCTTCACTATCGTCTTTAACCTATTGTCATGATTAAATTTTAATTGAATTTTTAATATTTTATTATGTAAAGATATTACTGTGTGATAGAGTAAGAAGGATGTTGGTTTAGTTTTGTCTCTAATATATTTTAACATAAATAAAATATATGATAATATGTACATGTATTTATTATTGTAAAATATTCTATTAAATCAAAAAGTTTCGTTTCTAATATAAATCAAAATGTTCGGTTTTTGAAAATATATTCTTTACTTAAATGTAAACGAAAATTTTAAAATATACTTTAAATGATAATATTTTTAATTTATCTATGCCGGTGATTGAATGAATATAATATAAATGATTTAATAAAGGTTTTAATTGCAAAACTAGGTAATTTATATTTTTTGATTTTATAATTTCTCTGGTACCTATTGTTTAATTGAAGCCAATTGCATTGCAAAATGAAATTAAAATTGTTTAAAATAGATATATATATATATAAATAAAACAATGTTATAACTATACATGAGTTTATTAGCACTACTCGAATTTCGAGAGAAACAGTAACTCTCATTGACAGGTAAGGTATTAAATTATTAAACTAAATACACACAAATATAGGAGACAATGCATAGGTGGTAGAAATACAAGTAATTAGGTATTGACAGAAGGAGAGAGAGAGAGGTGGTAGTAACGGTAATATTAAGAAGAGAAGAGATGAGTTAAAAAATGTAATGTTGTTTAACAAATTAATATTATGCAATACTAAAATTACAAAATTCTCTCAAAAAACGAATAATGCAAATAAATTCAAGTAGAGTTATAACCCTGTTTTATTTATATCCATCCACACAAATAGCAATTTAAAAATTGTCAACAATTTAATCTAAAATTTTTTTTTCTCGTTTTATTTATATCGATACATTTTGATGATGAAACTCTACAAAGTTAACGCCAATTCTATCAATAATTATAAACAAAAGCATGTTTGATAGAATTGTTATTTGAAAAATAATATATATATATATATGTATTAAGCAACCTGTTGCATATATCTACTATAAAAATTTCTGTAAGGGTAATCAAAAAGTTAAGAATTTTATAAATTTTTACTACCTTTACGTCGTATTTTTTAGGGTATCAAAAATAAAGTAACGCCACAAATTTCATACACAATCTACTTCTCGGAAGCGGTAGTATATGATGTTGTCACAACATAATAATTTTATTTTGTAAAAAGATCATTTTGAACAATAACTGTACGTGTGATATTTATTTTGAGAAGTTTCTTTCGAAATAATTCCATTTCTGTTTCAACCGAAGCGTAAGTTTTATCAAATTATTTTTTCCGTTAAACCTATAAAGTTTACAATTCAAGTTTTATTAATTATACAATTTAATATTTGCAAAAGGAATGCACAATTGAAAATTAGGAGAACACCTTCTTATTGTAAAGTTGTAATTATTCAGAATATAACTCTGTGATATATTAATATCAAAAAAGTAACATATAGGTTCGAAAATTTGTCGCTAAAAATATCGTCGCTGTAGCATAGTTGGATAATGCACCTTCCCCGGTTTGGAAAGAGATCCATCTTCGAATCCCCGCGGCGCAATAACAATATTTTTTGATAAAATTGATTTTATATGTATATCTTTCTAATTAATATATTTAATTCATATTTACAATTGAAAATGTTTAAAAAAACAAGCACACTCGCTAATGAAGTTTGTTCAAAAATTGATTAAATTCAATTATTACTTTGCATGCAATTAAATGGCTCCATTATCCGATAACTTTTTAATGCATGAATTCATTCACAAATTGCTAAAGTTCCGGGACTTATTAAATTATATAATCGAGCGCAATTGAAATCGCCCGAGCCCAACCTTTAGATTAGCCCTCTTTTATGTGTACTTAGTAGATATGTAGAATTATTTTAATCCCCCCAGGAGGTCGTTCGGAAAGTTTGGCGCTCTCGTAACAGCAGTTTTACAACTATTAAACTTTCGACTTTCGAATTAACAGGGGTCGTTAAGGTAGACACTGTTTCAGTAACAGATGCACTTAAATTCTTTTCGGCACTTGCGACTTCATCCTTCGGTCAATTTATCGAGAGGGATTTTTTTTCAGCATTCGGCGCAGCTTTCAGCGGCTTGTGTTGAAAGAAAAAGATTCAAGAATGCCAGTTTAAATTTGTTATCTAGATCTAAAACAATTTTTAAAGTAGTTAAACAGATTTATAAAAACTTCAGCGTATTTTCAGTAAATGTTTTCAACGAGGACTTGCATCGGCTAGATGACTAAGTGGCTCTACCACTTACCAAACCACCGCATCAGGTTTTTCAGTCGTAGTGTTATTCTTCCTTCAGGTCGCGTATTTTCAGAAATCGTTCTCTGAATTATGATACAAAAAACTGGTAGTTAATTCAAGATATTGAAATTTTGTTTTTTTTTCTTCTATCTAAATCTTCTTGAATAACTTTATCTACCCAGCTTATTTTGAACATTTTTCTCTAGATCCGCATCTCATATGAAAAGTATAATTTATTAAATTATTAACCCCCATCCCCCCAAAGTATCTCACTTTTCTCTATCCATTATCCAGTGAGTTGTAGAGCAGCCTACTGGCCTCTTGATTCTCTTTGAGACTTACTTGATGACTGCGTTAGTCCAACGATCGTCCATCCTCCGATCGATGTGGCTTACCATTTCATTTTTTGTGTATTCTATTATATTATGGACTATTATTTTTTTTGGAGTCCATATTTCTCTCGTGAATAAATAATAACAGGTAATAAATTAATAATTAATATACTACTTATTACCTTCATTTGTATATAAAAATCAAAGCTTCATAAAAATATTTTAAATACTAAATTAATGTATTAATTATAAATATATACATATAAAATCAATTTTGTCGAAAAATATTGTTTTAGCGTCACCGGGATTCGAACCTGGATCTTCATTTCCAATCCGGAGATGTACACTACCTTTGTGCTATAACGCCAGTATTTTTCTTGACAAATTTTCGAACCTATATGTTACATTTTTTCAAATTAATACACCTGTCGTTCCATTATTTGAAAGCCATCTACATTATTTTTACAGAATCTCAAATACCTTTGAGTAAACCGACTTGAGGTTTGAATCCCGGTGACGCTAAAACAATATTTTTCGACAAAATTGATTTTATATGTATATATTTATAATGAATACATTAATTTAGCATTTAAAATATCACAGATCTATGTTCTGAATAATTACAATTTCACAATAAGAATGTGTTTTCCTAAATAAAATATTTTATTTCGAAATATGATTATATAGTTACACTCCATAATCACGATGATCAATATTATCATCAGTCCATTTCCATCCATTTTCTGAATCCAATACATTTAATTTATTTATTAGAATTCATAGGCATACATGTCGTAAAAGAGGTGAATATAAAATATTATAATATAACATGATATACATAAGATATAATTATAATGCTATTGAGTATAATACTCATAGTTTATTGAGTAGAATGGAGGAGACTCCACCTCTGATATATACAGCATTGTTCTGGCTGCTTTGATAGACTGCTGTCTGTATTAAAGTAGCCACATTTTTTCGTGCTCTTATTTAATTCAAGGGAGATAAAGATTCGACAGGAATAAAAACAAAAATAGAGGTCTCTGCCCAATTTAATCATATATTGGGTCCATATTTGTATTATCTTATTGGAAGTGGACGATTTCCAGTTGGTGTTGAGTATGTTGTACAGTTTTGGAGCTAAAAACGTATAAAGACATTGATAAAATGCCATTGTTGCTCTCGGAACTGATGTATAAATATTCGTTCATTGTCTTGTGCTGTGACCATGATTTATTGCTTGGGGTGAGTTGTTAGCATGGAAATATTGGACGAGTCTCAACATATAGATTTGTCTTATGTCTATTATTGTACTTTATAAATAAAAGATCTGATGAATATCTAAAGAAACGACCATTTATTATTCTAAGAAATATCTTTATGCACTTTAAGCCGATTCTAATATTGTTTTTTATGCTCCTCCCCAAACTAAAATCGCATAATTAATTAGGGAGTAGCAGATTGCAAGGTACACCGATCTTAAGAGTTTATAGTCAATTATTCATCGTATTTCTTTAAAAAAGTTAATAAGTTTTCTTATGCGTTTAGCTAGGTTCGATACATGTTATTTCCAGTTAAGATGATCAATTCATCCAAGACGTCTAGAAAATCATAGAAATATATAGGGAAACGCAATATATATTATGTTTTAACCCACATTTAATATATTTATTTCATAAAGGGTTATATATTTTGTACATATCCGTCAATTCTCCATTCCCCAAAGGCCCATCACTATTTCAGGCTGCACACTCTTTGAGTAATTTCGGCAATTTTGTATTTTCATATTTCATTATTATTAAATATTATATTAAACTTTTTAAATACTGCTCAATCTAATTGTATCTATTTCTCAATTTGTGTTTTGACTGTGATAGATATACTTGGTCTCTGAATTATATTAATTTTTGTTTTGATCAAGTTCATTTTCAGATCAATTTATACGGAGGCTTCTCGCTATTCATATAACATTTTTTAAATTTCTTCGCCACGATATATAAAAAAAATATTTTAATTTATTCAGTTAGGTACTGAAAAACTGTAGCCTTCTATAAAATTGCCACGTTCAATATACTTGTCTTATACATACAAAAAGGCATTCCAAAAGAAGGAAAACAAGTTGTTTTATTCTATTGCATTTTTTGAGTAGATACGCCAACAAACCAAAATATTTTAATAGTTTTGTTTTTTAAACTCTGGGTCTGAAATTTTGCAAGGGGTGGAAAATAAACACTGACAAAAAATATACAAAAGCGCCGCCCCATCAAACGAATGGTAGTTTTTTTTTTTTCTCTAAAAGCTCTTCCATGCACCGGATTCTGATGCGAGGAAAAACCTTTTTAAAACTACCCTTACAACAAAAAGCCTCTAAAAAAATCAGTAGGAAATGCTTGCATTCTGTAGAAAGTTCTAGACTGTTTACTTACTTTAAAATATTGTAAACGTCAGTTTTGTTTAAAAATTGTTTGTATGATTAATTTGTGAAAAACGTTTTGATATTTTATTAAATACAAAAATATTATCTATTAGGTCTATATTAGATCTTTGATGATTTTATACATATACACGTGCTAAGTACAAAATATTAATAACTCAGCATTTGCTTAAATAATTAAAAATGGGTAGAAATGAGAAGAGTTCACTAAGAAATCAATTATTTTTAAAAGGGGATGTATTTTTATTTAGGCCTTCCTCTTTGTCTTCTTTCCTCAATTACATGTAATGTTTATACATAGTGCATAGTTTGGTTGTTCAGTATTTATGACAGAACCAGATCACTGGTCGTCGTGCGCGTGTGAATGCTCCATTAGATTTACTAAACTTATCAGCCCCCCCCTTCCCTTACCACAGACGACTTCTTCTGTATGTGATATCTCGCAATGCGTGCCGAAATGGCTATCGTGCTAATCATCGGAGAATTATCCTGAAGTTCAGGAGATTTGTGAATACAGCAAGAAAATCCAGGTAAGTCATGTTTTTGTGGTTGTCCCTTGAGCCCTTATTGTTCTGTATCTATGCCGAATTTCTAGCACCCTTTCTATATTCCATTTCCCCACACCCTCGAGCAGACATTGATTAAATTGAAAAATTAAATCAAGACTCAATGTTTACATCAAGATACATCTTTTGATATTTTTACTCCAAATCCAAATACTTTTTTATTTTTATTTTTTGCAATCGAACCCATGAATACTGATCACAAAGCCGAGATTTTATTTCTTGATCAGAAAACCACTTCGTGGAAAAAATCAGTACACAGAATAATAAAGCATGTATTTCAGTACATTTCCAGTAAAACGAACTACCTACATTATATAAATCAGAATAATTGAGACGGGAATGAAAAAGGACAGCATCCTTCGTAAATATTTAAATTTTCGCATCTAAGTGGTCACTTACTTGGCCACAGTACCTAAATCTTCTTTAGACATTTTACTGGCCAAATACATAAAGTTTTTATTTGTTCTTGAAATAGCGCTGCCTATTCGATTTCAACAAAAAAATATAATGTTTTATTTATTTATCTTTTCATTGTTTATTTTCATCAACTGTTTGCTGTACACAATACAGTATAATACTAGTGCAGCAAGCAGGGTATCAAAATATATGTCCTACATTGCTGCAATGATATCCGATTATAACAATATAAAACACTGTACTATGAATCAAATATATTGGTAATGAGAAAAAAAATATTTTTTAAACCACTATTTATTGATTATTCAAGATGTTTTGATACATATGGTATCTTCTTCAGGAAACAATGTATACTAAAAATAAAAATACAAGCATAGATAAAAATAAAAACAAAACTACGCTCGTATTTTTAATTTCAGTATACATTGTTTCGTGAGGAAGATACCATAGGTATCGAAGCATGTTGAAAAATTTGGTCCATAGATAGTGATGGTGTAATAGTATTCGAAGCAAGTCCACATACTAACTCCTGTAATTAATTCATGTATCCTATAATATTGTAACTGAAACATACCGATCACGAAATGTTATTTGAGTTGTCATTTACCGAATGGTAACATAATAAATGGTAAAATTTCTCTATGGTACTGTTTCGTTTGACGGCGAGAGATTGCGAAAGCAGCTGCTTATCATACTGTCATCAAGGAGATGTGATTTCATATTTAAACAAGGAAGGGTGAAAATAACCAAATATATTGGGCATCTGTGTTATCCTGTAATCATGTTAGTTGAGAATTGTTGGTATTTAACTTGTAAATTTGCAATGATGTGAAGCATCTCATCAATACTATTTCCTCGTGAAGGGTTTCTCACGAAGTGATCAGGGCGGGGACACGATTAGATCTGTTTTTTTTTTATTCTCCAACGTTACTTATTTTACAACAAAAGAGGACGCAACATCAAAATGAAGCAGATGTCCCAGCCTTCCTGACGTTTTGCCATGGAGGAGATACAGTACTCTACGGGTACCTCGGGACATCAAAACTAGACGAAGACGGTGGATGGCTTCTGAAAAGCGAAGATTCTGTGTTTGAAATTGTTGTAAAGTAAAGTAACCTTTGATGTGAAATTTTATATTTTATATTTGGTAGGTTTCATATGATTTATTGATTCTAAATGTTAATTAGCTAATTTAGATACTTCCATATTTATCCAAACCTCTAGAAATCTTAATATTAGATTAAAAGATCACCGTCGTTGTCTAACCACATCGTTGATAGTAATCATTCCTGTCGCTCGTGTACTATTAAACTTCTCCATCCTGTCACGCGTAAAGGTAATAAAATGAATAATTTTGAAAGTTTAGAAATAAAAAGGAATTTGAAATCGGATATTAATTTGTCAAACAATATTACATTTTCTAACTCATCTCCTCACTTCTCAATATTCCCGTTACAATCACGCCTCCAACTTCCACAGTTTCTCCGACAACTGTCAGTATCTAATTACTTGTATGTCTACCACCATGTTAGTTTAATACTTCACCTGTCGATGAGAGTTACTGTTTCTCTCGAAACTCGAGTAGTGCTAATAAACCCAAGTAGAGTTTTAACATTGTTTTATTTATATATCCATTCATTATGATGAAGCTCTACAAAGTTAACGCCGATTCTATCAATAATATAATATGACTATATTAATTATAGATATTAAAATAATTTAGCTTTTCCTGACCACCTCTTCGAATCCCGAGCACCGCGAATAAAATCGAAAGAAGATATTATTTATTAGGAGAACACATTCTTATTGTGATGTTGTAAAGTAGATAGCTTTTAAATAATGGAACGATAGATGTATTAATTTGAAAAAATGTAACAGGTTCGAAAACTTGTCATCAAAAATAATATCGCTGTAGCATAGTTAAATAATGCACTTTCCCCGGTTTGGAAAAATATAAAATTTATTTTATGTGGATACATTTCTAATTGGTATTTAAAATATTATTTATTTATTGTGCATTTATTAATATAATGCATTGTTATACGAAATAGTTGTTGAATATAAATATAATTTCTAAGTAATAAATTTCAATTATAACATTTTTGGATGTTGAATTCTACTCGTTGAAAATTTCTCAATCATCCCTCGTCTTTTTAAGAAAATCCCCTCTATTTTCTTTACGTATATCAAATCTTCTGAGGCAGATAATATTAGTACGAAAATACTTTCAATAAACCATATAATATACGAAATCTGCCTGTAAAGAGGAATGACACTAAGCTTTGAAGATATTAAGCAAACACCGAAGTTCCTACGTTAAATTTTGTAACTATTTCTTCGACAAGTACGTGATTATGAGTGTTAGATTAATGTAAATAACGTATTAAAGGGGTTATATGTGTCAGCTTTGTAAATATTCTAGCTGTAATTTATTTCGAGGGTATTTTTTTCTTGGAAAATTACTTTTTATATCCAGGATGTTTACTCTTTTTTTACATCATTATATTATATCTTTATTTAATTATTTTTTTGAATAATATACATGTATTATGATATAATATATTACGAGTTAAGTTAAATTAAGGGGAATTTTTCAGAACATAGTAGTGTAGTATTTTAATTAAATTAAATGTAACAATTAGGAAGATATAATAAATTTTATGAAAAAATATTTTAGTTGCCACCGAGATTCGAACCAGTAACTATTTTTATCATTACATCATGTCAATCTAATAAGTTAACGATAAATATATTACATATGCTAGGTATAATGTTAGAAATTAAGTTTCTTGATTATTCCGCGACTGTTGATCCTGAAAAAAACCATTGTTGTTCAGGAGATGTCTTATCGGTGATGTTTCGCTCTAAAATGATCGTAAAACACGTTTTTTCAGGCCGGCAGTTCAGCGTAAAGACTTAGAGACCATGGCAAACTTCACTTTCGTAACATAGAACCGCCGAACAATATATATCACCAATCCCATAAAGAAATGTATGTAGTATGTTAATTTTTTTTCTGATTCACATTTAATGATAATTTTTACAAAAGTGTATTAAAATGTACATGAAAATCTAGAATAATAGAGCATTAACTTACGGTTCCATAGAAGAACAAGTTACCGAAAGCTTCAACCTCATTAACATTAATGCGATAATAATTTTTGACAAATTAATTACGTTTTTTTAGTGTAATTAACACTCATCTAAAAAAAAACGTAATTCAAAATGTAATTATCATTTTTATTGTCGACGTTTCGTGCGATAATTTGTTTTTACTCTACTATTAAAAATGCGCGCATATTACGCTTGTGAATTAAATACAAATATTTCATACGCAAATAACTGGACCGTGAAACCAATGCTAAAATAACTCATAAATTTTGTTAAATTATCATAGAAGAATGGGAAAAAAATGAAACAGTGAAAAAACATGTTCATTGTAGTGTGTCAGGGGCCCGGGCATAAATAACTGCGCAGGATTTACGAGGATACTTTCATAAACAAAAATATTGTCCACCTTTTTTCGATAGGGCTACATTACGGGGCGCTGAAATGGGGATTTCTTGGGGTCCGTGAAATTAATTGGTTATTTTCAGAGCACAATTTTGTAGGGCCTTTTCGGGAAAGCGTGCGGCATAAATTGGTTTTGAACATAATCATTGAAATTTTAGGGTGATTTTGCAAAAATTTCAAACGTATTTAAAAATGTATTATAATTGATTTTTTCCTATTTGCAATTTTTGTTCTTAAATTGTTTCGAACTATTTATATTTTGATGATGTTGCATATTTATTTTTTAGTCGTATTCTAATAAACTAGAATTCGTCTTCGACACATTTCCATTTCAGATTTCGTGCATTTTATAGGATGCGCTGCTCAATATTTTTTAGTGTAAATAAGTTGGCTGAAATTTTTAAATTCTTTAAAGACGTATGCTTTAAAAAACTATCTCTTATAGTAAGATAAGTTGAGAAGAAATTGAATATAAAATAATGAAAATTTACTGAACATAATTTTTTATAGATAACAGTGCCATTTCACATAATATTTATTTATTAGACTTCATTGACATAAATATGTTTGTTGTAATAGAGGTGAATATATAATATTTATAAAACTATTAAGTAAAAAGGTTTTAATTTTGGATATATCGTACCACCAATCGATGACGCTTGTCGTTATCAAAACTGAGAATCTGCAGAAAGATGATTTCAGATAATAATTTGAAAGAAAGTATGTAAAAGACTGAGTGAGAAAGGAGCGAGTGATTTTAATAAAGACGATGCATGGAAAAACATTAAGGTTATGCGAACCAATGAAAGAAACCTTGGCATAGCTACGCAAAGAATGAAGAAAGGCGATGCATGGTGTGACGATGGCATAAAGGAACTTGTGTGTAGCATGAAAGCTATTAAGTCAGTAAATAGAGAGGTGTTAATGAATGAGAATGAAATAAAATAAGGATGGATGAAATATTTCCAGGAAAAGTATGAAAGTATAAAGAAATAAAGAATGAGAAATCACCGAGAGACTCTCTGGGGTAAATATGAATGATAAAAACGATATGAATACCAATGAAAGAAATATGCAGTGTGCAATAAAGCATATTAAGAATGGTAAGGCTGTGAGGTATGATAAAGATTCTGCTGATTATATCAAAGCTAGTGGCCCATTACTTGTCTCGTGGCTTCATACGCTCTTCAATAAATATTTGGAAGAGAGCCACACCTCTTCAGATTGGAGAAGGGCTGTCATTATGCCTGTGGTAGGCCAATTAGGAAAAAATTTAATAGAAAAAACAAGAACGGTAGATCTACAAAAATAGTATGATAGTGTTATAAGGTAAAGGTTATGGAAGGTACTCTCTGATTACAGGGTGTATAGTAAGCTTGTACACACAATCGAATCCCTATACGAAGGAAGTTGTGCGTGTGAAAGAATTGATGGATCATTCATACCGTGGTTTAACATTACGAAGGGTGACAAGCAGGATTGTGTAATGTCTCCTTGGCTGTTGAACAAGAATGAGTCTAGTGAGTAGAATGTACGATATATGCAAGGAAGTCGACCTTACCATGAAAGCAAAACACCGTGCAAAATACGTGTAGGCAATAAATCTTTGGAACAAGTAGATGAGCTTGTGTATTTGAGAAGTATATTCGATAGAAACGGAAACGTTAAGAAAGATATCGAAAGGAAGGAGGCGCTTTGAATGGAATTATATCTAACAAGAACTTGTCAACCGAGGCAATACTAGCGGTACACTATTGTGTATCTAACTCTATTGAGTTCTGGTACTGACACTGATGTATAGAAGCAGAATAGGAACGAAAGTAGACTGAATACAGTGGAAATGAGATTTACCTAGGCTTTATGTGGCAGATCTATTTATGAGAAGATGTATGAATGTGGATGAAGCGAGAATTGTGTGTCAGGATAGAAGAGTGTGGCGCTCTATCGAAACGGAAAGCGTTAGTTAGTTAGTTAAGATATTAGAAAGATTAAAGAAAATATGCAAGATTTTAAAAGTCACAATATAAACAAATAAAATATCTAGTTTATTTAGCAAAGCGAATCAATTTCAGCTATCGTCATGCTCAACATTAAGGTAAATGTGAGTCTTGTCGGGCTAGGATGGGATCGTTGAGAAATTGGAAGAATAACTATTGGTGACAATATTTCAAATTAGCAAAATGTTTAGCTTTACAGAATCATCTACGCAGGGTATTAAGGATACCGACAAATCTCCGATACTCGGGGGCAAAGTTTCATCCGTTTATAAACACCTTAAGGGTGACTCGGAAAGTTCATCCTTAACTAGAGACATTTACAAACGTTAAACTTGATATTGGTGAGAGAACTACTAAGCAAGCATAGAAAATAATGAACTAATATTTACAGTCAAAATACCCCTTGACAAGGTTTATCTCATTAGTGAGTTGATACTATGATAAAAAATGTAGGGTGTAGGTGAAGATTCTGTATTCTTAACTTTTTTCAATTCCCGGGACTTGAGAGGACAAAATTCCCGGGACAACATTTTTAAGTCCTGGGAATTTTATTTACTTAAAAAAATATATTAAATATTCGTATGTATGATGTACATTAGCTGTTAGGGATATTATTCGTATTAAAATAAATAAAATGTATTTGATAAAATAATTAAACAAAATTAAGATTGCATTTATAAATTTATTGATTAGAAAAAATAAATGCATCTGTAAAAATTATAAAATACGAACAATTTTATAATTTGAATAAAATATAACAATTGACAAAGAACATCCTAAGACACTAACGTTTATTTTTGATCAAAATCAATGTTAAACTGAAATCCCTTAATAATTTTTTTTCAAATAATGTCATCCTATCTAAATTTTGTTTAAATATCAACATCACAATTTTCAAGGAAATATAATCTCCTGTTTGAACAAACCGACGAACCACTCCCTTCAAAATCATTATAGCTGACCATATATTTCGCTTTGTTAGTAGTTAGAATCTATAAGAATTGTTTCCCGTGCACCGCTTGTCACTGGATCGCTACCTGCTGTACCACACTAATAGATTTATTTATGTATATCTTTCTAGTTGATTAATTTAAATTATATAAATGTATTGTCCCGCGGCTCAAGATAGCTGAAAAACCATGCGATTCCCGGAAAATTATTTCAAGGTTGTCTCGATATAGAATCCCTAGATGTACGACCTTCAGACCTGATTTTTTATTGCATAAATATATGCTGGTGTATCAAAGAATGTATGATATATGTTAAAATAAAATTGTAGACTCTCTGTCACGTGTTTATAAAATATATTTACAACTGAGTGAATAATTTGTGTATAAGAAGCTATTGTTCAAATGACTGATTGTAACACAATTCTTTATATTTTATCTTTGATTTATTCTCAGCAAAATCAGTTGTGATCGTAGACCTTCGAGTGTAAATTATGCTCGACAGTATAGATGATTTGTTGCCACTTATTTCGGTCCGTGGCACTTCTTATTCGGTCCAAGAGCTGGCTCTGTAAGAAGTTCTAATCAGGTCGGTCCATCATGTCGGCGACTTTCCACGACTTATATTATTGGACCGCCAATGGATCCTAATATCTTGTATAGCTAAGAATAGGCGCTGTATTTTGTTTAATTCATTAAACAAAATACAGCGCCTATTTTGTTTAACTCTATAATTGAGAATTTTTTTTCTGAATGTCCACGTTTCGTGGATTATTCCCAAAGCACCTATACTCTTGTATTACGTACAAAATAAAGACTATTTCCTGTTCTTTCTCAGTTGCTGATTTTTCAGTAATAATAATAACAATACAATAATATAAAAAAACTAGAAGTGGGTCAAAAGAACTGCTTAGAATATATTTACAGGCATCTTATATAGGCAGATTATTATTCCTGCGTAAGTGCTATTGACAGGATATGGTGGACGTATATAAGGACAATTGTTTCTGTATATGAAATAATGTGGATATTGGTCGGATGATTCAAAAAGAGGTATTCACATAATAAATGTTGTATATGACGCCTTATGTACTAGTTTGTTTTCAAATATATGGATTCCCGGTTATACACGTTTGTAACGCTCTCGTGTTTCCGCTCTATCATGGCTAAAGATGGGGAGGAAGAGGGTTTTGACCAATCTTACTTTTATGTTTTTTGTTATATTTCGGTTTTGCTAGACTTTTTTGACATCGTCCATAGCAGACTGTGCGATGGCGCCTCTTAATTTCTGCGTCAGTCTTTTTCCTTATTGTAATTGTTGATGACACTGGGATTACCAATCGAATTTATTTGTTATTCTACTATAAATAAGAGATAACTTTTTGCAAAATATAATATATATACCTAAAGCAGATTACCTAATTATTTGTGCGAACTGTTGTAGATTCTCAACATCCAATCAAAATTTTTTTTTTCTTCAAAATTGCAAAATTACTTTGTGGCTTCAATTTATATTAATAATTATACAAAATACTTTGTTTAAACCACTATCTATTAATTATTCTACATGTTTCTACTATACCTATGGTATCTTCTCCAAGGAACAATTTAAATGAAATTAAAAAATACAAACATAGATAAAAACAAAAATATAAAATGGTGAATAAGTAAAAAGTAATATGAAAACAAATTTAAAAGGTGACTATTTGCAAAGAGGGTTTGGTTATTTATAATATTAAGCTTGCTATTAATACTTTTTCTTATTTGTTCAAAAATCTCTCAAATTTATTTAGAAATTCACCACTGCGTTTAATGCTTATTTGTAAGAAACATTGAAAAGAATCAAATGTGTTACATCTTAGTGAAATATTGATTTTTAAAATTGGCAAAATTAACTTTGTGGTTGAAATTCATTATTTTTATTTGTTAACTTTGTTTTATTAACCACTTAATGAGTTTAAATACGTCTATCGGTTTCGAAAAATTCAATTTTCTTCTTCAGGATGTTAATTCTAATCAAAAACATATGTTATTGTTTCTTTAAGAGAATCTATTTTTAATAAACAATAATTATTTAAAAATAAATTTAGTACCTAACTCAAATTGTTACTTAAAACAAAATTATATAATGTAATTTTGTATATACTATATTTCACTAAGACTTAATACATTTGATTCTTTTCAAATTTTCTTACAAAGAAGCATTAAACACAATGGTGGATTTCTATTTATATTCGATTCTTGACAAATATTTATGGTAAGTTAGTGATTGTGGAACCATTTGTCACGGAGATAGAATTATACGGTAGGTAATTAAAAGTAATTTATTGCGCTGCTGCTGACTCCACTATTTTAAATACAAAGAGAAATTTCAAAAACATGTTAAACAAACCTATCAATAACCTTTGTATCTACCTGAATACATTTTGGGTGGCTTACTTCGGAAACACAAAAGGAAATTGTGTAGTAGATCAATTTATCCTTTTATGTATCACAGGGATTCGACCTCGCAAGAGCTCAAAAACGATCGCTGAAATTTATTCCATATTTCCAATAAAGCCTCGAATAGTTTAACCCTCCTGTCTTCTTATGGGGATGAAATATACATTCAAATATACAGTAATACACACGAAACTAAAGTACTCCCGGCTTAACCCTCAACCCCTATCTGGAGTACCTTGCGGCCGGAGGTTCTCCTATTGTTTCACCTATTCTAGTCAAATAGCCACCCTAACAAGACCAACCCCTTCGCATTCATGTGTTCTCAAATATTTTTCCATTTGTTCACTTTTATTTGTACAGTAAAAAATTTCGTGAAAATATTTCAACAATCGGTGAGCAAAGCGTTAATGTCATATCGAAAGTGAAAATATTTGTGATTCTAGTAATTGAAGAAGAAAAAACGACAATTCTTTCATTTATCTTTTTAATGACACATGTTCAAACATTAAGTCATAAATTACTCTTGCAAATAATATTCGTTGTTTGTTGTACCTACTGTCAATTTGTATCTGAAGTAAAAAAATATGTATACAAATTAACTGAAACATAAATTATCTCGTATATATTACTCTCATAGAGAAGAGATAAATGTTAAATGAAATATATATATATATATATATATATATCCTATTGATAGTTCTAAAATGTATTATATTTTCTAATATTAAAATAAAATAAAAAATGACAAATAAGAGTAATGTAGAAGTCATCGGGTAGGTTTATATAAGCTTTCTTATTACTAATTTCAATAAAAAACTCTTTTTCAATATCTTTTTTTTTTTGTTGATAAAACGGAGATGAAATTGAATACGTGTCACATCAATATTCTTATTATTTTCAAACTAACCAAACGATTGTGCTGTGAAAATAGAACTAACTTGATGGCCTCCTGTGAACAGTCTCGAACTAGATCACTAGGTGACAATCGTTACCACTAGACCACAAGCACGCTAAGCACGAACTATTTTGTAATTATGCTAATAATGTTAAGAAATTAAATTTCAAACACCGGTTTCGGAAAAAAAAATCTAATATTTATAAAAAAATATATTAAAAAAAAGAAAAACTGGCATGAATAAATATAATTTGTGTACCTTTATTTTTATTAAAAATAACAAAGCACAATATTTTTGAAGTAAATATTTAAAACATAACGCAAATAAAATTAATACATTTGAAAGATTCACAGAAAAAATCTATCTATCGAAGAATAATTTGGTTACTACCGGGATACGAATTGGTACGTTTCTTATCCGGGTAAACCCGTTGCCACTTAATCTTCTTTATTACGAATTTAAAAATGTATTTTCATTAAAAGAATAAAAATATATTATAAAATCTTTATTGATAAAATTGTGTTAACGAACTGTCTATTCTGAGTGAAATCATTTTTAAAAATCTTGGAAACCACAAATTAATGTTGTTTAGAAATGTAATAAAATATTTTATCTAATTAATTTATAGACTCAGCGTACTTGAAAGGTTTGATATTATTTGTTAAAATTCCATCGAATTTGTAATTTCCAGAAAGGAGGAGCTAGATTATAAAAAGGTCCTTGTAAGCGGTCCGCGCCCATTCGGGTCGAACATGGCCAGTGGATGATCTAGCCATTGAAAATATTCCAACCCGACTACTGGGAAAATATACAAAACGATGACGTAGATAGTTACTTGTCGGTATGTAATAAAATGTACATAATGTATTAGGAAACACTAAGGTATTCATAAAGGGGGTTTGTTTTAATAAACTCTACATACAGTTTAGGGATGGCAAATAGGATTTCACTTACTTTACAAATTAAATAAATTACACCTTTTTTTTAGAACGTCAGCAGATAAATATAAATAATTCATTTATTGAATTTAAATATGAGTAAATAGATACTACGTCGTCTAAAGCAAGATATTGCGTGCCGCACAGTGTACATCTGTCAATCTGTTTATTATTTTTCGATTTTTTTATTTACCTTTATCTTAAGATTATTTATTCATCGTATAAAAGACGGTCGAATAAAACGTTTAAATACTCAAAATAAAATGAGTTTTATTTCTAGTTATTTAAAATAATAAATCCATAATCAACATTGCGAGATTTTTTTGTTGAAAACTTTGCAAAAAGGCAAAAAATGTCTAGTGAGATGGACATAGGGTGGCATCTGTAGAAGAGCAAGACAAACTTGCACAGTGTTCACAGCATGCGCGGACAGCCGTGTACACCACCATTCTTCCTACCGCATACCACCAACTTTCATAGAGCTCCTCTTAATAACGCGTTCCATATTGTAACCTTTACTGAATAAACCTGTGACTAACTAGTAAGCATTCTTTCTCTCATGCAATATCTTATTTGATCCCTTAATTTGTTTAAATTTTTTTATTTTTAAAATAGAGATACGTACACGGAATACATGTCAAATCAATATTCTTACTATTTTCAAATTAAGCTAAAAGCTTGTGTTATGAAAATAGGACTAACTTTTTGGTGTCCTGGAACGAGGAGTGAACCCCTGACCACTAGATCACTAGGCCAACGTCTTGACCACTACACCAACAAGCTACTCAAAATATGAAATCATGTTAAATATTTCATCATTCAAACACAATTATGATTTGAATTTAGAGGTAAGATATCATAACACTTTGTTCATCCTTCAAACAGTAGTAAACGTGCATGCTTAAGTAACGCGTACTCGATACAATATTTCATTGATCACATAACTACAGGTTGAATATTATGTTCCAGGTTCATTTTGTTTGGCCGCCATTTTAGTCTGGCAAAAATATTTTAATTCAGATTTAGTAATCGTAGAGAATAGTTAATTACAATTTATTATGAAGTAACTAATGTCTCAACAACGTATTGCAATCGTCAAAACATTTTATCTAAGTAATAATGGCAATGTTATAATCATTAATGGTGATCGCTATTGTCACATATTGAAAAACTCATTGGTAGCTGAATTGAGTCAATTGGACCTGCAATACGTGTAGTTTCAACAAGACGGTGCCAACTCACACACAGCCCGAGCTACGCTTGAAATTTTGATAGTAATGTTTCCTAGCCGCATAATCTCAAAAAGTGGTGATATCAACTGGTCTCCGCGATCACCTGATTCGACGGCTTCTGACTATTTTCTGTGAAAATACTTGAAATGAAAGATCTACGCTAATAAGTCAACAATAATATTCGAAATGAAATTGCTGAAATAACGTTAAAAAATCACGCATTTGCGTCGCTGCCAAAGGCAGACACATAGCCAATATCATACTTTACATATAATTGAAATTAACCATTTAATTGATAAATAAAAATAAAATTAGTAAAAAACTGTTTTATTTTTTGTTTATTTAAAAACAACATCGACCTGGAACATAATATTCACCCTGTAATTACACTGTTATCAAGTAATAGGGAAGGTATTGTTAATTGTTTGTTCGTTTATTAATAAAACTCCTGAATGCTTTTAAGTTCTGATTCATTCATGTTTTTACATGATGGTTCATTCAAAGTCCTAGATGCGCCGCTTCGCGGAAGCGTCGTCGCGCTTCCCGTTTTCATAGATAAGTAAATGGGCAACTCACTGATCTATCAACATCCCCCTTTTTACTTTTTTTTCACATACTGAAATAAACTGTTAAGTCATCTACTGATCCATGTTTATATTTTATATAATACAATACAATAACAATTAATCAAACTCCGAAAAGACAAAACGTTCTGGTTTCTTAATACGTCTACCAAAGCTGAAATATGTACCTGAATCTGTATATTACTGTATGTTGGTATGTCTGTCTGATGTTATTTTTCTTCTGAAGGAACCCATCTACTGATCGATATTTATATATAATACATAAACAAATACATCTCCTGGAAAGATAGTGTCACCATTTTAACGACCAAGTGTCACCTTTGTGACGACGGAACCAAGTGTCACCTTTGTGACGACCGACCAAGTGTCACCTTTGTGACGAACGACCAAGTGTCACCTATGTGACGAACGACCAAGTGTCAACTTTGTGACGACCGATCAAGTATCACCTTTGTGAAGACAGACCAAGTATCACTTTTGTGACGACCGACCAAGTGTCACCTTTGTGACGACCGACCAAGTGTCACCGTTGTGACGACCGACCAAGTGTCACCTTTGTGACGACTAAAGGCTTTTAATTTAATTAATGCATATATGTGTTGTTTGTATCTTTCCAAATCGATATATCTAGTTTGTTGTAATATATAAAAGCATTTTTAAAAGACCGTAAAGTTAAAATAATAATTTACATTATATTAATATATTAATGCACTGTTAGCAACTTTATTTAAAAAATAATATCGATAAACTATAATATGTCTGAATTTATGTTGTCTACACGAAATAAAACAATTAATTGTGTAACTGCATTATGCAGAATAATAGTATTTGTCAACGAAGATCAAGTTATGTTATATATACATATTTCTTGATATTAAATTTAATTATAATAATTATAAATAACAAAATAAATATTAGCAAAATTTTGTTATATGTGCAATGTAGTGTCTTTTTTCGTACCGGGAAATTAAAATTTTAGGCAAATTGAAAGATTTAAACGTATTATAAATCATTGCATTAAACATAGTTCCTGTGTTAAAAATATACTTATTGTATTATTTATGTACAAATCTAACCTCCAAATATTAGAGTTTACTAATTTTGTTTTTCCTGTGACACAACAGAAACGGTAAATAATATAAATGTGTCTGACTAACCTGTTGATGATGTACCCTCATTACGTACAATATTTTTTTTTTTTTAGTTTTACAAATGCTCCTAAAATTACCTACTTTTTGACATTTATGACAAATTGCATCTTTGGCTGGCCATTTCCTTCCATGTAATCTTTCACAAATCTGGCAAGTCGCCTGCGGAAACTGGCTTCTGTATGGTTCCTTTGGCATCTTCCATTGAGACATGATGATGATCCGATGACATGATGGTGACCTTTCTCTGTGTATATTGGATTATGTCTTCTTTAGCACGAGATTTCCTCCTCTGTGTTAAATATATTTGCATCTTGTTGCGACATTAACATTGTCTTCGAAATATTGATAGCTCGTTCCAATGTTTACTTTGGTTCTTGAAGTATTTTTTCTTTATCAATCTCTAATTATTATTTAAGTTTATGATAAGTGTGTTCTTTATAAGTTAATCTTTCAGCGACTCAAATTCACAAAAAGCTACTATTATGTTAATATTAGCCACAAATGATTCCAAATTTTCATCATAATGTTCGTTCAATTTGTTAATAATTGTTTTATGCTTCGTTGTTTTCATATCCATATCGAAGGATTTAAGCACTTGTAGTCCCTCATCTTTTATGTAATTTTAATTAACCATTCTATTTTAAATTAATTCTCTTGGGCACATCTGACACCGTGTTAACTGTTTGTTAGTTTATTAATAAAACTCTTGGATGCTTTTAAGTACAGTTTTATTCTATCGACATGTTTTTACATGACGATTCACTCGGAAGTCATAGATGCTCTCGTTTCCATAGATAAGTAGATGGGAAACTCACTGATCTATCAACAGGTATGAATTGATAGAGAGAAAGACTGTATAAGAAAAACATGGACCAAAATTCGCGTGGTTTAGACACGTCTAATCAGGAACTGTCATCTGCAACAAAGGTCAGTGACAGATGAAAAAAAAGTGTTTCAGGAACGCATAATACAGTACATTATATATCGATCATATTTAGGGAAAATTTGATATCTTCCATCTAATATTTTTACGCATTCTAAAATTAAATCAATGAATGTTCAATTTAAATATAAAATTTTAAAAATTAACAGATTTTGCCCAAACACCATCAATACAATATTCCAATGTATATCTGAGTATCACGCGTAAGGAATATTGAAAGGGGACCGATACATAACTTTAAAGTTAATACCTTTTGAAATATACGAATTAGGTAAATATTTTAAAATTCTTCTACGTGCAGCTTTTTTTGGGTGTTAGTTATAAATAGTTTTGCTAATCATTTTTTGATTCTTTAGGTGTAAAAAATGACTAAATTAGATGTCAAAAAACTTATTATTAGAGATTATGATGCTGAACTTGGCTTCTCCATTCATCTTTATCCTAGGTAGCATGCATTGCTGCGGATATACTAGCGTTAACTGTCTCCTATTTGGTCGTTCCATCGTGTTGATTTGCGTCATTTCCTACGTCGATCGGAGTAACACAAGTTCCACTAAGTCCAGCTTAAGACAACAGACATCACGCTTTTCTGTAACCCGCAAACGCGCAAACACCGAAGTCGACCGTTATCCTTTTAACTGACAACTTTAATTAAAATGGAAGACAGCACATAGGGGAAAACTAAGCTTTAAGGGTCTTAATTTATCTATCAAAAGCTGGAATATATCGTCCACAAATGGCATAAATAATATTATCAACTATTAGGAGAACACATTTTTATTGTGAAGTTGTAATTATTCAGAACAGACGGTCTGTGATATTTTAAATATATTAATTAGAAAGATATACATACATATAAAATCAATTTTATCGAAAAATATTGTTGTTGCGCCACTGGGATTCGAATTTGGATCTTTTCCCAAATCGGGGAAGGTGCATTATCCAACTATGCTACAGCGACGATATTTTTAGTGACAAATTTTTGAACCTATAAGTTACCTTTTTGATATTAATACATTTAATCGTTCCATTATTTGAAAAAAGCCATCTTCCTTATTTTTACAGAATCTTAAATATCTTTGAAGAATCTGAAAGCAGATGTCAGAATTATTATTGATTCTTTTCAATGTTATTATCGATGTGTCCAAAATTTAATAAAAATGAATTATCAATTAAATTTTGGACACATTGATACAACTTTATTATTAGAAGAACACATTCTTATTGTGAAGTTGTAATTATTCAGAACACCTTTCCTGGTTTGGAAAGATATCCAGGTTCGAATTCCGGTGGCGTAATAACAATATTTTTCGATAAAATTGATGTTATATATAATATATATATTATTGTATTTAATATAGCAATATTAGAAATGCTAGCCGATTGATTTCTGCTGGAAAAGGATATAAGAAACACGGAAATATTATAAAAAATATCATTTACATTTTTTTTTCATATTATATGTTGTGTGTACATTTAGTATTTTAATATCTGCCTCACTGGGCTTCGCCCATAATAAGGTAATCATTTTACATAGTTAATAAATAATCATATACATAATTGGTTTAGCAAATATAAAGTTAGAGTAATTGAAAAAGGGAAATAATTCAATACAAACTTGAAAAATATATTACATTCAGTCTATAATGTCTGTGCACGTCTTAGTACGATTGTCACATATCATTTAAATTTGTCAATGTTGTAATCTTACAAAAAATTGTCGGAAATTAAAAATATTTGAAAATATTTGAATTTGGAACCCTGATGATATTCATCGTGAAAAGGTTCATACAATTCGTTATTCATTATGATAAGCCGGTCGATCCTCAGGGCTGTACGTAGCGCCCCTCGCAACCTACAAATGAACCACTCACACAAAAATAAGATATAGATGATAGCTATTAATTTCCTGTTATGTTTCGAAGGTTTACCGATAAATAAAAGTCTAAGTTAATGGACTATTGTTGTAAAAAAGAAACGATGAGAAAACCAGAGAATTCTGATGAAATATTATTATGCAATACCTTAATTAATAATGAGCTATTCCAGGAAATAAACATATTTTGTTAGCATATTCAAATTTATTTTTATGTCAACCAAAATAAATCATTTTATTACCAGACAAATTTTATTTTTAATCAAATTATGCTCTTCAGCGTGTCAAATTACTATAAAAATTTGGTCAAATTACTAAAAAAATTTGGTCAAATTACTAAAAAAATACTGTTCGTTTAGATTGATTCTAGATTGGTGTAATTTAAAATATTTTTTCCGAAACAGGAATTGATTCCAAGTTATAAAATAATAAACGTGTTAACTGGTGTAGTTTTACACATAATTTACTTATTCTTAATACAGTGCATACATAAGTGTTCCGTATTTGTAAATTATTATTTTTTTATAGGTGAACACGTATACTTCCATACTTGATCCTAAATGATTATTATTGAATATAGTATATTATCATCAGTTTTTAGTTTATTTCTACCCCTTAGCCTATTTCTAATCATTCTAATTGTTCTTTTGGCTTGACTAGTTCTTTTGAAATTGTAATTCGTCGAGATTTGGAGAAGAAGTGTCGTCCTCGCTGTGATCAGTCGTGTGGATCACTTATAAAGTACATGTTTGTTCTAAACTCGGTTTGGTGTTTCGTTATTGTGATAAGTGTTATCTGCGATCACTTTGGATATATGCAACAGCGTATTTGTACGTGAATTCAGTAAACAGCGTGCGGTGGATTCAGCAGAATTGCCGTTTCGAGTCTGTTCAAGTTTTGGGGTGAACTTCAGGATAAGTCAGGGAGTCGAGTAACAGGTGAGTCGAGTTGTCCTTCTTATCCCGTAAGCCAATCCTGGTCCACTATTGAAGGTCCCTTATCCTTCTAAATTCCCTATTTCCATTTCCTCGTTCCAAATCCCTATTCCCTATCTACCATCCTTTCCGATTCCATTATCCATCACTTGAGATCGGCGACATGCGTCGATCATACATATATTTGCTTAGTTTGACGAAGGTATACACAAATTGGTCATTACAAGTGTCTTAATAATGGTGGCGACTATATGTTGAGAAGTAGTTTAAGGTGTGTAGCGTCCGAAGAAAATAAAGTGTTCTAAAAATTATGTTGTTTTTTTTAAAAAAAAAATCCGGTTTTTAATTAAAAAACTCGTCTTGTACCCTGTTGTTCCAACGGTACGATAATGCAAAACGATGAAAATGACTGAAAAACTTAAAATTATTTTTTATATTTTTTCTTCTTGCTCAATAGCGCTATAACGCAAATAGAGCCTTGGCCTCCTCAATAATCTGCTTACTTAATACCAGAAAGTAATTTCATATTTGTGTTTCCAGTTCAAAATAATTACATTTTTATTATGCTTTGTTTCGATCTTCGCTTTAATAAATGAAAATATTTTTTCTATATTTGTGGAAAATACATTAGATGTTTTGCGACTATGTTCTTTATTGTACCGAGAACACTTTGTTTTTCCATAATAAACCCATCAAAACTTCTGCCAGAGTACAGGGTATTCTGAAGAGAAATAATATTATTTTTGAATGTCGTAGGAAAAGTATTTTATTTAATATTAAATTATTTTATTCTTAGAAATGTAAAACACATAATAATTATTCGTTTACCTTTGGACTGCTAGCCCTGCAAGGTTGAGAAGTGAGAAATTTGATATTCAACTTATTCTTCTTCTTTTTTGTCTCACTTTTACAGAGAATTTAAAGTTAAGCATCATTATGTAATATGATAGCAACTTGCCTTCTGTTAACGTGAAACCAGGCGTTCATAATTATTATAAAACATTTCTAATGTATGACTATACGTTAGAACTATTAGACTTTCAGAACAAGTTATATCGCATTGTACCTGTGAAAAACTACCACTCTGATTAGTATTGTTGCACGACGTCGATACTGAGAGTCTTTAAGGCTAATGAGAGTTTCGATTTGTACACCGGTACCTGGTGGATGTGTTCAGCTTCGACGGGCACACATCTATTTTAAAATGCTTATAGTGATTCTGGTATCACATGGGTCTAGTGATATCAATATTGAATTATTTATTTAATTAAATATGTTGAATCTGTTGATTGCATGGCTTCTCAATCTCTTGGAGATATTGGGAGCGGTCGGCGAGTGGTATGCGGGGGAAGGTGTCAGGGGGTCAGCCTGAAGCGACGAGGATGAGATTCAGGACAGTCAGGTTTTACGCGAGTTGAAAACGAGGAGGCTTTACGGTATAGGTTGCTATACGGGGACGAAGGCAGATGGGCGGCGTGGGAATAGGGTGGTCAAACTAACACAGGGTGGTAGATTTTTTCTTGTTTTCAATTTTCATTAAAACCGCGTGTTGCAGTTTGAAAATTTTCTATCGTGATAGGGCGCGTATTAACGTTGAAAATATATAGTTGAATCACACCATTGATTGCGCGAAAGAGCAGTTAATGAAATAATTATTGATTTCTGCGACAAAAGAGTACATTTTGAAATGATCGAATTATTATTCCTCGCTTGCGTTAATAGATCTGGGGCTAACAATGCCGTAAATCAGATCTTATTTCCAGGCTAAAATTCTGTGATGGTTCTGCACGCGCCGCACAGACATAGATGTATAAGGAATCACCTGACAGTCAACGAACTGCCCAATAAGCAGACACCAATTCATCGTGACGAATGAGTCCTGGGAGCTAGCCTACCACTTCTCCGCTTCCTTTTTTTTTTATCAACAGCTCAAATGAGCCACCTCAGTCTCTAACTTTATTCGTACTTATTATTAATACTTGTAGTGTTTTCCAGTGTAAATCATCCCTCAATAAACGTCAACTTTTGTAAATTCAGTTTTATTTTAATACCTTACTCTAGACTATGGATAGCCAACCTTGCAGCCCGCCGAGTATTTACTTGTGGCCCGCGGAGCATATGCACACATTTTTTCTTTTAGTTCGTGCGTAGTTCGTATCATATCTCATATATGAGAGTATCTCAGTACATTGATTCAAACATCATGACAATTTCTTGTATGGTATATTCGCATATAAGTTGATTTAAAAAGCGCACACGCCACTTTAGAAAGGTAGAAAATTTAATTTCTAAAATCTGACCCGGCTGCTGAAAAGGTTGGCCACCCATGCTCTAAACATAGAATAAATACCCACATGTACATTCATACACACTGAGACCATACATCAACACGCGTGAGATTAGAAGAGACAGTCTCACTATCTACAAAACCTTCTAATACGATCATATATATCGATCACACAATTAAGATCTTCACGACTCAATCATAGTCTACAATGATAATCCCTACAATACGTTTGATTAACCGTTCTAATGATTACTAAAATTATTTATATATTTATTTGATACTGTAATACATTTATGATTATCTTAAATATTCACCCTTAATTAAATATTCGTAGACTTTAGGATAATACTGTTTTTGCATACATGACTTTCAAAGATTATTAGCTATAATCCGCAAGACTTACATACTATGTATGTGGAAATGGGGGAGAAATGGACTCTTGTATTAATATAACATTTGTTCACTCTGACGTCATTTTATTAAAAATCTTTGATGACAAATATATACAAGTCTTTGAACACTTGGGTATTAGGGTCTGAATCTCTTTAGACTAATACTTCTTAGAAATAAAATGGACGTCTCCCGATTTAGGGATGAATGGGGTGAATTGGACATCAGACGTTTAAAAACAATTGATGTCCAACGTAATCGAGTAGCCACTATCAGACGCCGAAATAAATCCTTCACAAATAAATAAATTCATTGTTATATTTACCATACCATTTCTAGCACTGTATAAGGATATACTCGTCCCTATACAATGTATTATAGTACGTTGTCGCCTTTGTTGTTTATATCCGTTCATATGCTCTAACTATTGCGTTTGTCTATTTCAAAAGGGCATAATGTGGAATCAAGTATATATGACAAACATTATCATATATCTCAGGCATTGAGTTGTATTATTGGAAGTCCATTAATTTTATTTTAAATTATACAACGTGAGAATGAATCGGATAAACATGATTTAGTTTAGAACTCTGATGTTGCATTACCAGCTTAATTATTTTTTTTAGATGGCAATTAAACAATTTATTAATTAGCTTAATTCCATACCAAAAGATATATATATATATATATATGTATACAGGGTTATCCAACAAGCGTGATAAAACTTTAAAATTGAATTAAATTCAGAAAACCAAATACAATATGTCCCAAAAGTTTTTTTCACAATAAAAATTCTGTAATAAAATAATAGATGGGCCTAATAAAAAAAAAAGAAGAATTTATTTGATAACAATTATGTTTTTAAGTGAGATCAGTTATTTCGCTGGCACTCTTCTAAACGGGAGGAAAAATTTTTGAAAACTATTCGGCACATATTCTTCGTGATCGCCACCATTTATTCTCGTATATTTTCATTTAATTGGTTTAGAGAAGGAGGATTGTTACGGTATACCTTTGATTTAAGGTAGCCCCACAGGAAAAAGTCCATTGGTGTCAAGTAGGGGCTACATGGAGTCCATTTTATATCACCTCGTCAAAATATCAATTTTACAGAGAAAATTTTACGAACAACTGGTAGGGATACGCTTCATAGCGACTGGATTCCCTAGGATACCTTCCAGGCCTTCTCCAGCTCAATAAATGAAAAAATACTTTTAGGACAACTGTATAATATATATGACTATTAATTTATTTAAAAGAATATTCAGTGGAATATAATTTTAAATACTAAATCAATGTATTAATTATGAATATATACATATAAAATCAATTTTGTCGAAAAATATTGTTTTTGCGTCACCGGGATTCGAACCTGGATCTCTATTTCCAATCCGGGGAAGTGCACTACCATTGTGCTATAACGCCAGTATTTTTCTTGACAAATTTTCGAACCTATAAGTTACATTTTTCAAATTAATACACCTGTCGTTCCATTATTTGAAAGCCATCTACATTGTTTTTACAGAATCTCAAATACCTTTGAGTAAACCGACTGCAGACGCCAGAATTATCAATTCATTTTTATTAAATTTTGGACACATTGATACAACATATATTATTAAGGAAAACACATTCTTATTGTGAAGTTGTAATTATTCAGAACATAGATCTGTAATATTTTAAATACTAAATTAATGTATTAATTATTAATATATACATATCAAATTAATTTTGTCGAAAAATATTGTAAATAATTGGAAATAGAGATCAAGGTTCGAATCCCGGTGACGCAAAAACAATATTTTTCGACAAAATTGATTTTATATGTATATATTCATAATTAATACATTGATTTAGTATTTAAAATATCACAGACCTATGTTCTGAATAATTACAACTTCACAATTAGAATGTGTTTTCCTTAAGAATATAATTTTATTCAATTGTGCAGTGGTGCTACGTTTGATACACCGCATTCTTTGTATCCAATTTTTAACAATTCTTTCAGATAAACCTGGTGCAATTTTACCAATAATACGAGTTATGTTGTTTTTCAACTGTTTAATTTTTATTGGTCTTGCACTAGCCGGATCTTGTAGAGGAGTAGGCCCTGATCTTAACACAAAATACGCCACTTTGTATCATAGATAAGCCTTAATATTGTGAACATTGAGGAATCAACGACTTTGGATCACCCCTTACACATTTATTTACAACGGCAATATAGACTTTAATTCAGGGAATTTCGTCGTCTTACTAGTGTACTCACATCATGCAAAGAATAATTGTTTGCCCAGGCTAATGATTATGTAAAGTGCACGTAAGGGTAGACTTATTTTGATATTATATTGTAATAACTCGTAAACGTTGTTTCAATGTAAAGCACTCCATGGTAAAATAGCAAACGCTTCATAAAAATAACAAATAAAGCTGTGAAAATTTTAATAAACATGATTTCAATTTCAATTTGATATTCTTACTCATTTATTAGATAATCCTTAGTAACAATATTATTTGAATATGTATTACAAGGTAGGTAGGTAATTGAAATTTGGTACTTTTATTTAGAAAACATTTTTGAAACATTACTTTTTATTCACTATTCCGAATTTTCTTGTGTATGCTCAAATCTCCCGCATACTGGTGAGACTTATGCCTTTTTTTTAAAAAAAAAAAGATAACGCTTTTATTTACGAATCTAGAAAATTGAATTTATATATTGTAATTAATAACCAAAATTTCTAGAAATGCTAATTTTATTTGTCTATATTAATTCCAAAAATAGTTACAACAAAAGCGGTTCAACTGTTCCGGACTCCCCCGTGTATAAGATAAGATACGATTTCTAATATAATTTTAGGTACAAAACGTAAGGCTAAATAGTGCCCGTGGGCTACTAGAAAATAAATGAAATAAATCTTATCTGGGGGTGAGAAATAAAGTTTTTTTCCGTTTCCAACCCTTGTACGTGTTTTAAAGTCATCGTGTTATCATTGAAATAAATTGACATAATAAAGCCACAACGCATCCATATTTCAACGAACTCGTTTGCGAATTTTCGCCGGAACACAAGCGGCCTTTGTTGATGTTTTTGAATAAATTTAATATAATTTCCATACGTGCGGTGCTGAAACATAACGAAAAATATGGTAATTGCTTGTAAATGAAGGCTTACGAGGGGGAGTTATTGTCACAGCATTATAATAATTATATATTCTTGCGTTACAAATTTAATCATACACGATCATTATATTATTTAGATTTTGTTTAGCGAGTAAAAGCGTTTTAAAAAGATATTTAATGGAGCTTTGCTTAATATGCAAAAATTTAATATTTAGATCCGTGAATTATATTAACAAATTGAAATGAAATTGAGAGTCCCTAATGATTGTGCAAAAAAATATAATAGTTAAAATTACTATTTACAAAAATGTTTCTTAAATATGATATACGGGTGATTCAATGTTGCCCTTCTAGTGACCAATGAGTTAATTATTATTTATATTTTCAAACTAGGACAACTTATAAAATATGACTAACTTAGTGGATTCCGTGGTCACAAGACGAGTGTCTTACCACTTTTAATATTTTTTAATATTTTCACTTTCATTTTCAGTCCTGGCATTTTTACAAAAGAGAGAGTTTATTAATTACGGATATACAAGTATGAAATTAAAAGTCATTAAAATTAGCTAGTTATATAGTTTATTGCTGAAGATGGCGCAGTAAGCGTTGAAAACGTTTTAATTATTTAATTAATTTATTACTGAAAATGAAACAGAAAGCGTTGAAAACGTTTTAATTTTTTAATAAAAGTGTAGTGTAAAATAATAAACGTATTTTATTTTGATAATTAATTATTTTTTTCAAAAAGTAAACATTTTTATTAAATGTTAATTATTAGCTAACCTTTTAAACATGAATTATTGGTAGTTTCAAATATAATTCATAATGTACTTGATTTTTAAACTCGCTAATTCTAAATTTTCATGTTTGTTTTGTCAAATTAGATTAAAAATAACCATCATTCTGCATCAAAACATATTCTTATAAAATTTATTATTTCTTCTAAAACATTTCCAACCCTTTAAAGTCTTTAATACGTAAAGGTAATTAAAGATTAGTTCAAAACTGCGTAGAATGTAATTAGTAAGTTTGGAAGAATAACGCTCTATGTGTTAGTTAAGAATAATGTCTGAGAAAACTAGGCACAGCCGAATAAAATACACGTACTTCCATAAGAAAATAATGTAAATGAGATGAAATAACATAGGATTTCTTTGGTATTTTCGACAAAAACATGTAAAATTAGTAATCATATTATAGGTACATAATAATTAGCGAGAAATTAGCCTACGTAATAACTAGCTCGTTCCTTTTAAAATAATATAGCTGATAATATTTATTATAAATTAAACAATGATTCAGAAATAATATATTCACAGAGATCTATCTCGAATATCCGTTCAGAGGACATTTGCCATCATGTTGGCTATCATCATTTTGTTTACTGCGCCCGTTTCTACAGTAGCGTGCCCAAGCTATTGCTTTAGGTTCTTCAGCAACAATTTTCTCCTTGTTCCAGGGCCCTGACTTCCAGCAATCTTTCTCTGCATTTTGAGGTGTGTTTACACAAGGGGTGAGAAATTGGGATGTAGGAAGGGTGATAGGAATTTGGTATAGGAACAGAACGATAAAAGCTCAAGGATCTAGCAGGAAGCTCGGCATACCTGGATTTTTTCCGCTATAGTCACAGCTCTGCCAAACTTCAGGAATAACGATTCGCACGAAACTCTCTGAATACAACATAGTTTCGTCACGCGCCGCGAGACATTCAATAGCGACAGTAATTGTACAGTTAGACCACCGTAACGAGCACATAACAGAATATTCACTTCTTGATAACTCAAAGTCATAGACCACATATACAAAAAGTCATACTCTAAGGTTGGGAACAAACAGATATAGTAAACTTACAGGAGCGTCTACACGCGCTCAAGGCGACCAGCGATCTGGTCCTGTCATAAATATCAAACAAGGTGTAAGATATTGAAGTTTTCATATATGTAATTATTTTAATTTTTTTATATAATTTTATATAATATCTTACACCATATTGAAGTTTTCGGATTTTTATTGTTCATATATGTAATTATTTTCATTTATTTATTTATTATCTTTGTTTTATTAACCACTGAATTGAGTTTAAATACATCTACCGGTTTCGAAAAATACCATTTTCTTCTTCAGGATGCCATAACTAACTAAAAATGTATATATCATTGTTTCTTCACCAGAATCTATTTTTAAAATTAAAATTTTTTTTTTAAAAAAACAACAATTATTTAAAAAATAAATTTAGTACCTAACTCAAATTGTTGCTAATACAAATTTAGTTGAATAATTTTAAGGAAAAAAATTGGGATTATTTTTTAAATACTTGTTTTTTTAAAAAAAAAATTAAATTTTAAAAATAGATTCTGGTGAAGAAACAATGATATATGTTATGACATCCTGAAGAAAAAAATGGTATTTTTCGAAACCGGTAGATGTATTTAAAAACAATTTAGTAGTTAATAAAACAAAGATAATAAATAAAAAATATGAATTTTAACCACAAAGTTAATATTGCTAATTTTAAAAGTGTAATTATTTTCTTTATTCATCGGAACCATACTTTCTTTTATAACTCTGTTTACTTATTTTGAGTAATCTTCTGTAGATCCACATCTCAAATGCTTCAAGTTGCTTTATCATTTCTTCGGTAAGTATCCATGTTTCTAATCTATAAAATAATATCGAGAACACATTGTGTATAGACTATTAATAATGTATGTTTAAAAGAATATATGTGTATATTTATAGTGATTATGTTGCATGTTTTTAAAAATAATGAATATACCTACTATATAAATTAATCTGCAAATTTCCTGAAGTGAGAATGTAATTTATCAAGTGTGCGTAACTCGTGATGTTTGTGTTCAATGTACCATAATTATACAAACGTAATACAAAAAACTCGAGAAATTATTGTGTAATATAGCATACTATAATATCTTGTTTATTCTTTTGAATTGTCAATTTATAACGTAGCATAATTTCTTGTGTATATAATTTTACTTTTTTAAAGATCATTCACTCATTATTATTGTGAAGTTGCAGTTTTTTTTTAAAACATAGTTTTGTGGTATTTAATACAAGTAAAATTATTCAATTATCAAGATACAAAGAAAAAAATCTATTTATCTAAAAAATATTGTTGACAACAATTTTCAAAGTTACGAGTATATGCTGCAGCTCTTTCAAATTTATGTATTTATTATTTAATTTTTAAAAAGCTATCACCTTTATATTGCGACAAATCTCAAATACCTTTGAATAATATACGCTAGGAGACACCAAAAAAGATCCAGGTTCGAATCCCGGTAGCAACTAAAATATTTTTTTTGATAAATTAATTGTTTCTGTATATCTTTCTAGTTGATTAGTTTAATTTTTAATTAATTTATTTTTTAATTTAATTCCCTAATTGTGATTGCATGTTCATCGTGTATTATTATGTTAACTTGTTGTTTACTGTTCTTGATTAAAAATAAATAAATCAATCCATCTAGATACGGACTCTGATCTTGTGAGACGACCAGGTATCATATCTTAATAAAATTAGTGTATTCAATTAAATAAATACGCCATGACGTAATGAGCTGAACATCAAGTATAAACTCAACCATTTGCCTGAAACGAATCCTTAAACTATTTGGCCATCTTGCGAGATGGTAAAATAGTTTAGAGAAGCTTGATGTGGTGGATCATGAAGAAGAAGAGAATGATCTCCACCCGTTGGACTGACCAAGTGGAAAAGGCAACAGGCACTTCTCTGGTGAAAGATCTAAGCTCTGCAGCATGCTGACAAAAATGGAGGAGCATAGTCAAGAGGGCAGGAGTTCGTGGAGATCACGATCCACAGTCATGAGGATAAGTAAATATAAATATAGCATAGTATGTACAAAACTTATGTTATTGTTTGAAATGTGCCTAATGAAGAAGACTTGAACTTTAACATTAAAATAACTGTCAAAATATTAAAGTATTAGTCACAATAGTGACACGTTTTTCTAGTTATATGAATTTATGGTGTTTTAATTCATCTGCCTACTCCAGCGGGTCTACACCGTTATGGGTATGTACGTAATTTTTGAATTATTCGAATTGTTATTTTTGCTCGTATAAAACCCAAATCATCGTAAACATTTTTCTTTTCTTAAAAAATTTCTTAAAGCCTAAAGATAATACGTTTCTTGCGCCGCCACTCGAGCGGAGCGGCTCGCAGCAAAAACTCTGTGTGAAACTGTAATGATAACAGAATTACCGGATATCGCTTCCTTTTGCAAAAAATAAAACAACAATAAAGAGAGGAAACCAACCAGAAAAACAATTACATCTCTCAGCGTTTCGACGTTTTAATATCATCAAAGAAACCCCAGTGAGAAATTGCGTACCCAAAATTAAATTTTCGTCCGCAAAATTATGGCGCTCGCCTTTGTTTATACTCCGTAATCGACACCGCCGCGAAGTCTTGCTGATAGCAGAAGGACAGATTAAATAATACAGCTTCCATACAAGGAGAAGTGAACAATTTTGTTCACTAGACTGTGTTCGGTGCGAGACAATGCGAGATCGCTGCATTTTGAAATGGCATACATTAAAATAATATGTTCTAGAGAAATATAATTATAATCGCACGTCTGCAATGCTAACTATGTATATTACATAAAAACATAGATAGAAATATAATAAATAGAAATTATTTTAAAAACCCTTAAAAATCAATAACTATTCAACGTCGTGTGACGGGTAGTTCCTTTACAGTGCACACATGTGCATTTAGATACACATGTGTAAATCGTATTGCCATACATTAAATGTTATCTAAAGAATTATTTTATACTTTGTCATACATTACAATTTAGAATACTCACATATGTGGTGAGACGCGTCAGTATGCGACGCATTTCAATCGGGACCGCGTGCATCATGTACTCCACCAAATATATGAGCATTCTAAATTGTAATGTATGACAAAGATATTAAACAATTCTAAGGTAACATTAAATTTATGCCAATAAGATTTACATATAAGCATTTAGAGAAACTACCCGTTACATTGGCGCCCAACGTGGGGCACAAAATAGATACTCTGTGATGATCTATATTAACAGAATATATTATATATGCTGAACCGGGGCGACCAATATGAAAAATCTCGCAAAACTCTTAAAATAATTAACACACAATTAGATACCTAGATGTGAATACATTACATTGAATGTTATCTAAAGAATTATTTTATACTTTGTCATACATTACAATTTAGAATACTCACATATGTGGTGAGACGCGTTAGTATGCGACGCATTTCAACCGGGATCGCGTGCATCATATACTCCACCACATATGTATGTTAATATTCTAAATTGTAATGTATGACAAATGTATTAAACAATTCTAAGGTAAAATTAAATGTATGCAAATAAGATTTACATATAAGCACTTAGAGGAACTATCCGTTACACTAGCGCCCAACGTGGGGCACAAAATAGATACTCTGTGATGATCTATCTTAACAGAATATATTTTATATGCTGAACCGGGGCGACAAACTCTTAAAATAATCAAAACAGAATTAGATACCTAGATGTGAAAAGTATACTGTAAATTATTCCATAAACAGAAATCGTATCATAAACAAAATCGATTGGACACAATGATGGAAATATGGAAGGTTAAAAAGGAAGAAGACAATCTCCAATTCAAAAGGACCAACCAGATTAAAGACACTTTTTGCTATCATATCACACCTATAATCTGATCTATGGGCTGTGAATAAAGTTGGAAGAAAATCAGCAGTAAGACTTCTTATAGAAGGAATAATATAGTTTTGATAGACAGGAGTGCCGATACATTTTTTTCTAACCAGTATTCACATAAGTCTTGATTCTGGTCTCTCCAATCAGATGCATCGAATTAATTTTTTCATTTTCGGTTTATTTTTTCTGTCTTTTTAATCTGTTGTCTGGCGACACATTAGCCTAAAAAACTATACACAGAAAATAATTATTGACCTGTCATTCACAAAGGCAAACGTGGCCGCATATCAGAACTGTCAAAATGCCACAATGATAAAGGAACTATTCTTAAATGAAAAATACATTATCAATATTTGAATACGTCCAAGAACATACAATTACTGGATTTTCACATACAAAAGCACTGTTGTTAAAAACAAATGATAGATAATCTCATAAATTTGAAGCTATTTTTTATATTTAATAGAAAATATATGGAAAAAAAAATTGATTATCATTGTGCCAGTTTCAGGGAAAATGAATTATCAAATTTAGTACATAGACGGCGATGGTGTAGTCGTACTCGAATCGAGTTTACATATTAACATATATACAACTTTAAAACGTTTGATAGATATGGAGATTAGTGGGTGAGAATGATGAAAGTTTATAAAGTATTTAAGCCAGCCGAAGACAGATCGTAAGACCTGTAATTACCCATACTTCCATATAATTTCCATTAAATATAAAAAATGGCTTCGTCTCTATGAGATATCTATTATTTGTTTAAAAAATATGAACATAAAATTGACGTCTGCTCTTAGTAATGAAGTATTTCTCGTCTGTACAGTTTTTTTGTCAACTCAAAGCTCTGATTATATATACGTTGCAGATTAAATCTATTAAGATTCTCCTCATATTAGTTTAATTAGTACAGCTTGCTCATATTATTGTAGTATTTATCGTCGACATTTGCAATATTGTTGCCTTTTTAGGCTTCTGTTATCATTCTGACCACGTGCAAGCAAATTTCATATGCTGCTGGTTCCCAAAAGCACATCATCACAATATTTCCTTAACCCAGAGAGTTCGTATTGTCTTTAACCTTTTAATTGTCAAAAGTATTTGAAATGAAAGACTCTCACATGAGTAAGTTTAGGCTTTAAGGGTCTTGACTTATATTATCTATTAAAACCTGGGAACTGTCATCCACAGATGGTAAAATGATTTTAAAAATATAACTTTATTCCTCACAAGGGATTATAATATCTTCAAGGTCAAAAAGTGTGTGTTACCATGCTTATAGCTTGGTATAATATATACAGTTTGGCGTGTTAACGCGCTCACTTGAATCTTTATTATTCTCTAATCGAACGGATGTGGTGGAAATATAATATAACATGAGGCGCTATTTTAAATTATATACCTACTTATTATTTGGTATCTATAAAATGTATAAAGGAAAATCAGTTAGTCTTACGCATTAATGTATATACTTATTTACTTATTATTCTGCCATCATTTAATTTCTCCACACATTTTTGTCCTAAAATATAATATGTGATAATTTCTAAAGCTAAAACATACTCCAATGATTGGTGTACCAGCTTCTGTCAAAGAGGTTTTCTTCCCACGATGCTTTCAACACTAGCGTATTATATTTTTTTCCTCACAAACAGATCTACATTTGGTTATTGGAACCATTGGCTTGTCATTCTTCACACTTGCGTAGATTTTTACATGTATGTCAGAACGTATATATTCATTAAGTAAAGTAAGTGTGTAATATTTGGAAATAATGAAAATTTAAAAGTTCATTCAATTAAACACAACCGAATATAAATTACATAACACAATTACATAAATAAATAACAAGAAGTAAGCACTGGTATCACCATTACTACTGAAATCTATGTAGTAGTTTAGATAGGATCCGGGATGATTCTATTGAACTCGCGGCACTCGCAGTAGGCTCTTGCCAGAAAAGGCTCGACGGCAAGAATGGTGAATTCTGCCCAGGCGGAGAGACATTTCTGAGATCCGAAGTTCCGGCCATCTGTCTGGTGGCTCAGTAGGGCGTATATGGCTCGGCTGCTGGTAGTATCTTGTTGATGCTTCAACACGCTAAGGATGAGAATTGGCTCGAGTTTCAGCCAAGTTCAGCGTAACTTTCTAAGTACTGACCAGGTCTGATCCGGCCCACAAAATCTGCCCAAAATACCTCTCAAACACATTAATGCGTAGGAAGGTGAATACTGCCAAGAATGCCAGCCTGACAGATAAACCTGATGGAAGTTCTCTTGGTACTACTTATATCCTAAGATGCTTCAAAAATGTACGGTATTTTTATTTTTCTATGAGACACCATTTTATATGTTTTCATACGTCTAAAAATTTACACAGCACTTTTCTCAGATTTTTTAAAGGGGTTTTAGAAGTTGCTGTGAAAGTGTAGGATTTAACTAAAAAATATAAGAAGTTGGTATTTAAACTAAGCATTTATTTTAAGAAATTTTTAACAAACATGTAGTTGAACACAAGATCAATGAAATAATTATATGCAACTTTTAAAAAGGAATAATAATTATTCAAGATGACGTCAACGTGTCTTAGTCAGGAAATTTTAGTTGATAACCTTTAACCGCCATGAGTCAATATTGCTTCTGCTTTTCATCAATGGTGTGAAGACGATTGTACTCTTGCATGAGCCCTACTTTTCTCTCTTCTATGTCATTAACAACTTTCATAGAATATGCGAAAGTCTTTGTTGTAGTCACCATCATCCTTCCGGGTCTTAATGTTAAAGAGGTCAAAAATGATGATACTAACTCACAATTTTCAGTGGAGACGTTTTATGTTTTCTGATTTTCACCTTTCTCTACTTTTTAACTTTGCCAACTCTTGTAACTTCCTTGTTTTTCTTTCTTGTCGATCTCTCTGTCTCGATAGTAACCGTTTCCAGTGCATTGACATAAGCAATATGAAAAATACATTTTAAACCTTTCTTCTTCCCTTTTTATTCCTTATTTTTTATCAAAGCCGAACGTTTTGCTTTATATTCTTTGTTTTTCTTTAACTTTTGCCACTCAATAAAATATTGAAGTATTTTTACTATTACATATTTATTTAATCTGGTATAAATACTTTCTTTTTTTCATATTTACAGAACATCACACGCAGTAGAAGTCGCAGATTGGTAATTTCTTCAATATAGTTACATAATAAAAAAAACAAACTCATAACTTCTTTAACAGACAGTAATCTTGATTTTGACAAAGTTTGTCTAACGTTATTCAATTATTCATCTATTTTTCGAGTTTTAATAACTCTAGATGCGATATTAACACATTTAAAGACCCTTCCTATTGTTTACAATACTGCGGATGTCGTGAAAGGGGTGTGTTAAACCTATCTGCGGCATATTTATCCTGCATGCAGTGACATGTTTAGTCTGAAGTCTTGCAATCATATTTTCGAAGCTTTTATTAATGGCAGCGACTAGAATAATTTATTTAAATTGAAAATAAGAAAGTACATGTATATTTTTTTGACTATTGAAAGCTCATGAAAGTGTGCCTCGATAAAAAAATTAAACTTTTTTTTTTGAAGCACCCTATTATATACCCTCGATGACATAGTTGGGATGTATTATTGTTATTTCTGCATGCTGCCAGCAGTAGTGTACGGTAATGGAGTTCGACGAAAAGACTCGTTCACACTGACATTGGCCTATTTAAGAAAAGCCGAATACATTAGGCAAGTCTAGCCGGCGTGGCTCTTCATAGTTCCGAGTAGTGAACACTGAATTTTTGTTCATCACCATGTACACTGTAAAGCTTATACTTCTGGGTGTGGTAAATGTGCAAAATTTGAACTTATGAATAATTTAGAGAGTATTTCCTTTGGGCTAGCTCAGTAACAAAGAGATCTCTTATCAAACTTGGGCTGCGGATAGATGTCATTCAATCGAGAGCATTTCAGTAAAAGAGATGCTTAGTTTTAACACCATTTATTCAAGCAGATTATATAAAATACTGTAATCAAAGTATAGAAGAAATGACATGAAAAGAATGAGGGACAACATATATGTAGATGAATAATATTACGAACAAGTGTATGTGCCTTGCACGAGGCTGGCACGTTCAAATTCTCTAATATAATAGTTCATAGAATCGACTGATCACCATGCCACTATAGCTGTGATGCATAGGACGCTTCGTAGGCAATATCACTCACTGAATTAAACCTGATTAACTATTCAATAAATACCTTGGGTTTATTCAATAAGCCTGTGGATATACAGAGGATGCCTGCTCAGAGGCTACAGGGTACAGCTGGCGGTGAAGGGACTCCCAGTCGGACGATACCAACTGGAGGACAGGAATGATGAAACAGGCGTCAGCAGAAGCAGCTAGCATGGTTTCGAAGTGGATCCCGAAGACTTATGCGGAATTTTTTTGGGCTGATGCAATCGGCACAAGATTACGGCGGAGGTTGTCAGGCGTGCTCAAGATTTTGACAATGTGAAGCACGATGAGATGGTGTGGTATTCCAAGCTTCGAGTGATTCTAGTGCGATCAGTGATGATGTTGTAGTTGGTTTGACACGACGATTTTGTGAGATTACGTGGAACATATAATAGCGGTCGGGTAAAGTACACTAAGAATAAAATAGATGCAGATACCTTTGATTACTCGCGGATGTGACAATTTACACAAAAATATGGTAAGTCAGATGATGGATCACGATGGATCGGTTTCGAACTACAGCTCTTTAAAATCAAGCTGAGTTGTATCAATGAAATCCGAAATCCACACACGACGATGTCAGTACTCTAAGCTCGCTGGGGAGAAAGTGACCGTTTACTTCTGGCAGAAGCGAATATTCAAAAATGTGCAAGGGAGCGAGGGACTAGACGTATCGCTCGTTGTTTAATTATTTATGGCGGTAGGTACTCGAATATTAAAATAGACTCACGACAACACGCAACACATGAATTTATCATTTTTTTGTATGCTTGAACATATTTTTTTTTCATTATTTAAAAATATTTTTAATGTATTTTAATAGTTTCTAAACTACAAAGGTATTATTTATTTTGAAACAATCTCTTCTATTGTTTGTCTCAAAAGCATAAGTCTCGTTAATAATATTTTCTTTCTAGATAGAATATAATGCCAGTAGTAAACTAAATTCTAAAAATGCACCGTAGTATAACATAGTAAAACCATAATACAAACGCTAGTAGTGTAGCGGATATTATAATAAAGGATACAATACATGCAACTCAAATACTGACTTCTTTGAAGCTGCACGTGCAGCGTCGCCTTGATTTCATAGAGAGAATGTAATGAGATGACGATATTCCACCCCTCCGGGGATCCTGATATGATGGTTTGAATAAATGAATGACAAAACAGCTAACAGATTCCAAGAAATAAAAATAATATCAAATGGGCAGCTCGAGGGAATAGATATTATGTACGCGCCGGGGGCAAAGTCAATTTCGTCGATTTGAAGGCTTCATAAATAAAACGCCATCTCAATCAAAATATAGCCTTACAATATCAACCTACACATTTACTTACATACTATCGGAAGGATCGGCAGAGAAAATAAAGGTAATATTCTAACATATCTTGATACTTTTTAAAGAATTTATTTAATCAATGTATACCAACCAAACATCTAGAACTTCTCAGACAAAGAATTTGTTTATATTGTGTATAGATTAATCTAGACTAATACTTCATACTAATTGTGAGTGAGAATGGACTCACCACTTATCTTGACATTTTTTAAATGCAACTTCGTCTCGGAGCCGCACGACTGTCATCACAAAACCCTCGTCAGTCCCGATCTTCACTTAACAGGAACATTTATAAGAATATAACAGTTCAGTAAAAAACATAATACTAAAGAATAAAAATAAACATTTGAAAATCTAATCATAACAGTTTGAAAGTACTTAAAGTTATATTTTCTCAAATAAACATAGAAGAAAAACAAATATGTGGGTATGTAGCTTTAGTCGGGGAGCCGAGGGAAAGGATAACACACCCCTGAAAAGGCGAAACGGACAAAAAAATATTTTGGGCAGTCTGACTTGTTATCAGAGCGCCACTGCCGACCGTTAATAGTCTAACGATAAGAGAAAATGCAAGACTACTAATAAAGTTCAATTAACAAATTAGGAAATAAGTCTTTAGTACTACTACATTATTTAGCTTTTTGGGTATATGAAGAGATACATAAAGCCAAACTAATGATGCGGCGGAAGAGCAGCGATACAGCGGCGCACGCATCTCGCAGAAAAGTGGAGATTGAGAAGGGGTACGGTGGGTACCTCCACTTCCGTCACAATCTACGAGTAATTTGTGATAGTGATACTGTAAAATATAGAAGTCCTACATCAATATCGCGACAGTTTGTATAATGTCAGTAATCTTGTCTAATTTTTCACTCCCTTGTTGGTTTTTTGTTTCCTAAGTAGATATCCAGCATTGCATCCATCACATTTTGCGTAACAGCTAGTTTTGATACAATTATTTACGTAAAAGTCCGCGTTTATATGTTTCTTTATCATAAATGTCTTACAACTCTGCATAACAGTTAATGGATACAACGTAAACAATTATTTTCTGTATTTTAATAGTTACAGAAATATTGGTTGATTGCTCTATGCCAGTATTTAATAAACTTGTTGATGTACTTACTGTACATAAAAAATGAATGAAATAATCCAATTACTAATTCTGCTTCGAAAGATACCAGGAAGACATAGTAAATGCGTGCCAACAACGTCTAACATATATCTGCGTCACGGCAGCGAATCATTTGTTAGAATTAGTTCGCGTGACCGTTTTGATGTGGATTAATTTACTAATCTTGCGCTCGATACTTTCGACCATTTACGATTATTTTTTTCTTTTGTATCCTGGTAGACTGTCTCAACCGTTTGTCGAATAGAATAGATAAAATTATTAATGCATTATATGAAAATAATTTTATACATCAGTAACTCAGGTATTCTTTTTAGAAACCAATATCTGTCCCTGTTCCAATCGTCTCCATTTGTCCCTGTCAGCTGTCCTTCGTATTCCATTATCTTTGCAATGTCATATCCTTTCATTTTATCTGAAGTCTTCCTTTTCCTCTTGGGTATATTATGAGAGACAAGAAAATGAAAAAGTAAGAAGTCCTACAAGGAAAGATTAATGGGAGACACAATACAACATGAAAAAGGTGCATCTATGGATTGAAGACCTTTGGTGACTGGTTGTATTGTAGCACACACATTTTACTATAAAATCCAAAAAGCAGAGACGATTTTTAACTTCCATAAGATAAGAGGTTGTGTACTATTCTTATTTTTTTAATATTATTGTGTTCTAACTAAACTAATATCTTAACTTCCATACTTGTTAGCCCTATGTAATCCCCCCCTCCCAAACTTGGAAGACTAGGGCTCCATTTTAGGGTTTTTTTCATCCCTTAATATGTGTGGATGAACAATGTTTGAAAGGATACACTAAGGCTACAAAATCCTTGTTTGGAGACCACAGCTCAAAGTGAGAGGCTTATATAATGATTGTGCAGTCGGCCAAGGACCATAATAATAATAATAAGAGAGCAAAATTTTAAAGAGTAAATGCGTTCTAAATGTCATGAAATTGATAAAAATTTTCTGAGATTGAGCAAATAAATAAATATAAAAAAGTATCGTAATCTGGGGTGAATAGGGATAGGCTTCAATGTTTTCAATGCTATAAATCGACATTTAATAAATATTAATATATAAATAATGTTTTTTATTTAGTAAACTGTTCCTCTATGTGTTAGTATTTACTTAAATTTAATTCGATCATAGACTATAGAGAAAATTTCATAATTATGCTCTGTCGTAATGAACCTTACGACTGGGGTAAACAGAGCCATTTCAATTATTATTTGTGTTTACTACTGTTTCATGGATTTAAATAAAATTAATTATTTAAAAAACTAATTCTGATACCTATTATACAAAAATATATAAAGTTTCATTTTCAATATAAAGTAGAAGAAAATTTAGATAAAAAAGAGAGAAAAACATTTTCAATCGTCATTTAACCATTGTAGGCATCCCCGTGGATCAAATGTGTAAGTAAAATGATGATTTAGCTGGAAATACAGTGACATAATGCAAAAATAATGTAACTTATACTATGTGTCTCTATTCACCCCATGACTTGTCTCTATTCACCCCGAAACTAAGTTATAAGCGACACTTGACATGTAAAATATATGATCAATGTAAAATATTAATAAATTGTAAATTTTACTTGTAAACAAAACACCGGCCTTTGTCATAAAATTCTTATAATATTAAGATTAACCGAAATACCTAATCGTTTAATAATTTTACAAGCAAAGGTATGCGGTGTAAAATTATTTCCGTTAATCTGGAAAATCGTTGGAATTTAATAATTCATAATTAATTATGTGGCAACATAGTAAAAATGTTACCGGTAGGTAAAAAAATAAAATGTTTGAAGTTCAAAATATAGATAAAGTTACGCAATATGACTTTAAACTTTTTTTTACGATTGTCCCTATTCCCCCTAAAGTTCCGATTCACCCCAATTTAAAATAATAAAAATCCGAAAACTTTAATATTTCGACATGTGATGAGACATCCGGAGATGTACGAGATCACGTAACGCATAATGCGTGGAAAGATTGTTGGAAGAAGGAGATTACCATGGTTTAATAAAGGAAATCCTATCCAGGAATCGTTTTGATAGTTGTTTGTAGAAGCCTTTTTTGGATTATTTAAAAAATAAAAGCAGTTAGTTAAATTCTGACAGTTAGTTAACCTAAGGCAATGGCTTAGCAATAACAGTCAACATGATAGCCAACGTCCGTTTAAGGTATAGGATATAAGATAAAGAAGAATGAATAGGGTGGAAAAAAGTATAGGGCATAAAGAACATGTAATTGTATTTTTAAGTCATGACAACCAGAATAATATTTTTTAAATCTAGTCACGTTACTTTCTGTAATCATTGTACAATAATTTCAAAAATACTTTTTCGTCTTAATATTAGAACACCTGGTTTTAATGGAAAAACGAGGCGAGATATTTTTCTATTCCAATTGCATTCAGTTATCGATAAAATACAATTCTTTTGTCTTGTGTGTCCAGTGAAAATAAAATATCTCAACTGGACACTTTTTTTTATCATAGCATAAAAAGATAATTTGAAACAACTTTTTTTTTATTATAGCGTGAAAAGATACTTGGAAAAATAAGATATGGAAAAATATATCGGAGTAATCCATGTGATATTGCTATTTTTCAGCGCTGGAACTTTGGCATAAATTTTATTGTCATTTTATTTTGACAAATAAACGTGCGCAAAATTGCTGGATCCGATAATATAATTGAATATTGAGTAAGTGGAAATATAAAGTGTAAAAGTAAACGCCTGGTACTAAACAGGTAATGATAACTTTTTTAAGAAGAAAGGGCTTTTTTTTGACAAATATGATTAAGCTTGTCTGGATGTATTGAAAATAGACGATGTATGGAAATGACTCCACCTGAAACTATTTTTTGGAGCTGGTGTTCCCGCATTAGTTTATCTCAGCAAAACAATCCGAGTATTTACATCTATTACTGATTAGGTCATGTTATAAACCTATTTAGTCGGGAATCCATGTACCTACAGAAAACAAGTGCGTAAGACCTCATGTATGGATCTATATTATGTGTGCATTTAACGGCTAAAAAGAACATCTGCACCCGATTGTTCGACCGGTTCCCACATTATTTCATGTAAAGAAACACGTATCCTTATGTGTTACGACCACCATACTCTGTACATAGAATGTAGGCAGGAATAATATTCTGTCTTTATAAGATGCCTGTAGATATTTTTTAAGCAGATCTCTTCATAAATTTGCAGTGCATACCCAACTAAAGTTTTTATTTAATTGTATTATTATTATTATTAAGAAACCAGCACTTGAGAAAGAAAAACAACATTTATTCTGTACGTAATAGACCGAGTGGATATAACCTTTTTTTACAATAGACAGATACATGTTAATGGTTTATTATATAATCTAATATGATAAGCGCAAAATTGGTAGACTTATACAGTAAAAAAACTTATACAGCGCAAAATTGGTAGACATGTACAGTAAACGACAATTATTGGCGACAAACAGATTAATGTGCGGCAGATAATATCACCTGAAAGAATATAAGTGTGGTGTATTGCAAGACGAACACTCCTATAAGGAGAAAGAACAATTAAAAAATAATAGGCAGATAAATCGGATACAAAATGGCTCTTGACATGGCAGTTGTGGTCGCTAAGATAATGATAAAACCATAGTTAAAACTATTCAGAACCATCTACAACATTCCTGATGGCTTCCTGTCAAGTTAGCCATTGGTTGTAGACTAATGTTATCAGATACATCTATTTATTCGGCGATTTTACAAATCTGTTTGTCTTGTGAGCTATCCATGGCATTTGCAACCACGTTCTAATGCGTATGTCTACCTGCATTCTTATTGTCTAAAACCCATTCAGAAAGATTAGGAAGGTTAGTTTATTGACACTCTTCACTTTATTGGACTAATTATTATAAAAAAAATAAGCCAATAGATAGAGAGAAAGGTTGTATAAGAAAAACATGGACAAAAATTCGCGTGGATTATACACGTCTAATCAGGAACTGTCATCTGCAACAAAGGTCAGTGACGGATGGAAAAAAAACGTGTCGGGAACGCACGAATACCCTGTATTATATATCGATGGCATTGATATCTTCCATTCAATATTTTAGAAGCATTATATATATATATGAATCGGAAATTACGACCAAATGAAAATACGTACCTGCTTAAATCAATGAATTTAGATATAAAATTTTCAAAATTAACAGATTTTTCCCAAACCCCATCGATATAATGTCGCAATGTATACATAACTTTGGAGTTAATACATACGAATTAGGTAGATAAGTGACATTTGTGTTCATTTAAATTTTAAATGGAAATGAAACGAGTCCATTTCAATTGTAAGAAATTTAAAATTTGGAACACTGTAATGTAGATTGTTCGGTAATTATTTCAACTACATAAGTAGATAATTATTCCAATTTTGCTCTATGGACGTTAAGGCTAGTTGTTTAATATGGAACATATCCATAAAATAGCATTTTTTTGTAACGAAGAAAATTTTTTTTTTAATAATCAAAATTTTCTGGCGGCGGCCGGGGCGTGGCCGCCGTCAGAAAATGTTTTTGTGTAATAACTCATGTAAAAAAATTATTTTCAATGTAATAAGTATACGAATAAAAAGAGAATTGAGAGGGCGATCGCCCGGGAATGATTTAATGCACCTCAAAAATCCTTTGGTAATAAAGAATGATGTTTTAAGGTTTGAGGTGCGTTTACAAATTATCCGGGCCATCGCCCGCTATAAAAACTACCAGGCATCGCGAGGCAGGTCCATGTTTGTATTAAAAAATACTCGCGATGCCTGGGAGATGTCATGTTTCATGAATATATTAAGAAATGTACGACAAATCAGAGTTCTGCCGCCCCTTACGGGACGGCGGAAAAAATGGCCGCTGTTGCCAGTTTTCGCCGCCGAGCGCTGGCGGCGCGGGACCGTATCGGGGTGGCGCGGGGCCTGTCCTGGCCTCCTGATTGGTCCCTGAGTTTGCTGAAGCCTTACGCTCCAGCACAAAAGAGTTATCACATAAATAAACGATCCAGCGGTTGCAAGGGCACTCTCTCTCGCACTTCGCTGCACCTGCACCGCTGGACAAGACCTACACCTGCCTTTTCTTTGACCCCTGCCTACACTTTTGGACTTTCTTCCCCTTGGATTTCTCGACTTGGCTGTACACTTGGACCGATCCTGGAAGAACACTACGACTCTGCGACTACATTGGACACGATTTGGACCCCCTTTTGGACAACTGCGCACCGGCCAAAATCGTCGTTCGAGCAACGGAGCAGCGACACTGAACCAGCACCTGAGCGATTTAATACAGTCTTGTTCCTGTACTGAACAAGTACAATATAATAAAGCTTTATTGATTGGAAGTTATTACGTCATATACATCTGCCGCTGGCCTGTTCCCACGTTTGTATCATTTCGTGCTACATATTATTTTTACTGTTGAATCTCGGGTTGTAGCAAACCGATTCAAGAAATAAAACGCAGTTCATTTTCTTTCATTTAGCTAGCTAGTTAGCTAAAGAAAAAAATTATTTAAAAAAATGTTTTTATTTTTATTCATTCAACGTATATATCAAAATACATTATTTAAAAACGCAAAGAACTTTCACTGAAAACCATTTTTTTTATAAATGACAAGAAGGTAAAGTTTGTTTCAATTTTACTGGTAGTATAATATTAGATTAGACAAAAATATTATGCGCATTTAAATACTTTAGCAACCAAAAAAAGTAACATTTAACATAAAAAAGTCTACAGAGACGCAAAGTTTCGCTAAAATGTATAAATAATCTTTGTTTTACGTACTGAGGATAAGTTTGGCTTCAAAAGACACTCGGTTATTTTTTTGAAAACGATTTACATTAATAAAAGTCTCTGAATGTAAAAAATTAACATAATAAAACAATAATTTCTGATGATATTAATAAAACGTAGGTATAATAAATTCGCCATGATACGAAACTATGCCCTGACTCGGTACAGACTTTGCTCTAGTGAGGGGGTGTACGTTCAAAGTAATATGAAAAAAAATCATTGATTCGTATCATCACGCCGAAATTTCCGAAGAAGAAAGAAAAGATCACGAAAATATTCCTTATTGAAGTAATTTTGTATGAAAAGGTTTGCGACATTTAAGAGGTAGAAAATTTTAGTAGGATATGACACACAGGAGAGTAGAATAATTTATAGAAAGTTGCTAACATAGAAGTGGAAACCACGAACAGGATGCGAAGTGCAAGCTGCGCCTTTGGTAAACTACCATCTGTAAGTTTGAAAACCACGAACTGCATAAAAGCACCAAAGTGTTAGTATACTATACTAAGACGTATACTGCTGTAAGGCTGCAATCACAGAAACCTCTACAACCTCACAGAATAAAAAAATCAAGAAATATCTAATATAAAGAACTCCATAAATTTCAATACACATATATTATTGATAGAATCGGCGTTAATTTTGTTGAATTTTATAATAATGGATGGATATAAATGACACAATGTTATTACTGTGTTTGAGTTTATTAGCACTACTCGAGTTGAATATCATAAAACTTCTCAATCCCGTCACGCGTAAAGGTAATAAAATGAATAATTTTGAAAGTTAAACTAATCTCTTTTCTCAATTTTTCCGTTACATCCACTCCTCCACCGTCCGTCAATAACTCCGCCCTTTCTCCCGCCTAATTACTTGTATGTCTACCACCTAAGCATTATCAATAGTTAGTTTAATACTTCGCCTGTTACAAATAATTAGTTTAATACTTCACCTGTTACAAATAGTTAGTTTAATACTTCACTTGTTACAAATAGCTAGTTTAATACTTCACCTGTCAATGAGAATTACTGTTTCTCTCGAAACTCGAGTAGTGTTAATATAGTCAGTAGACTAATAACATTGTTTTATTTATATGCATTCATCAATACAGATGCTCGAGGAAGATTTTAGATATAAAGTGTAAAGTGCAACAAATTTGTTCTGGATTGTTCTGGAAGAAGCACACATTTCAAGTATCCCGAAAGTAATCCATCTATCCTGAAGCACAAAAAAATATGGTTTACGTATGGATGATACATCAAAAAGTTCCGCGTGACTGACCATACAAGTTCCTTTTACATAGTTATCTCATGGCAAAAGAAGTAAGATGGACCAAGGGAAGTTTCAAAAACACTCTTAAGGCAAATATAAAAATGCGGTATAGATCCTGAACACTGGAAAGCCTCAGTCCACGATCGATCAGTCTAATAGCGCCAATATGTGCATTGTGTCGGCGAAACGAATGGAAAAGGGATGCCGTATTAACTGAAAAAAAAATTGGAAAAGAAAGAAAAGGGAAATATATCCATCCCTTTGAATCTTCTTGTCCGGCACATAGATTTTCATAAGATATGGAAGAGTATGCGACCGAGAATAAACTCATCTAAACACATGATTTTTTAAAAACATCCTGGAGATGAGAAAATTGAATTAATAATATATTGAATGAAAATGGAATAATAATTTTAATAAATGAGGATGAAATAAAATATAGATGGATAAAATATTTCGCTTATATACTGAGGAAAACGATGTGAGTAGAACAAGTATGGAAGAAATAAAGTGTGCAAAAAAACGTTTGTAGAGTAGAAAGGCTATGGAGTATGGTAAGATTTCTGTCGAGTATATCGAAGTTAGTGGCTACTGGTGTGACTTCATACACGCTTCAATCAAAGTTTACATGAAAACCAAACCCAGTTAGGTTGGAGAAGGGCTGTCATCTTAAATCTTTACACAGATAATGGGTCTCGTATGGAATGCGGAAACGATAGAGATATTTGTCGATTGATATTTGGTGAACTTAAATAGAAAAGTAAGGATGGTGACGGCGAAATGTATGAAAGACTTTTCTAGACGCAATGGATGCGTGCGGGGATGCATGGAACAGATCTCTCTGTGAGTGGTGATCTGTATGACATAAAATTAAGTTTTTTCATTACATAAATAAGAATGAATACTTTCTCCTTTCAATAAAAGATAACATAGAAAATATGAGTTTTAAGCGATGTAATATTTTATGTTGATTATTATTACTTAATCTACCGTATTAACAAGTACCTAAGGTAAAAGTAGCGCCCCAGACAAGCGATGCTGAGTGGTAACAGATATGTTAATTTAATTTTAGAGACTAGCTGGGAAAGACCAGAGTTACCATATTTGGTATACCAAATAGAAATTGATAGCTGAAATTACCAATAATATTTTCCATTTACTGTCCAATAAATTATTAAAAAACATATTTATATTCTGATTTGTGGCTACATAAACTACCGAAAGGAATTGAAATAAATAAAAAATAAAATTAAAAAATTACGTTTCCGTTAAATCATTGATATCTTAAATATTATTTCATGAAATACGCAGATTTTTCAGATAAAAAGTAAAATGTTATTTTGGCTTATCCGCCAAAACGGGAAGGTTGTAGAAAATATTATTTACCCAATATCAAATAACTACTTTTTTCTCTTGTAATATTAATCAAAAATAGAATGGAGAACTCGAAATGGAATGTCACATCCCCATTATTTGAAAGTGGTATTCGCATGGGAATGTAATGAACTCGTGACATGTCGTTTCTCCCCCATTTTCTCCAAGGGCACATTTAGAAGATTTCTTCCTGCCTACAAATCAAAGTACTGACATTTCCTCATTAATTATTTCTCCGGAATACAATACTTTGACGCTCAGGCTATTCAACGCATTTATAATATGTAATTTTCTTTAAGTTATTATTATATAGAGACATTAACTGTGATCATAGATTTGAACAAAATAACGTACCAGCTTTTATTCAATTAAATTTCAAAATTAATGTTGCCCGAGATATTTTATAAACGTATATTGACTTTATAATTTTAAAGCATTCTTCTATTTTGCTATTTATCATTCTCTATCTATAAACAAATAAGTATACGACATTTTTATGTGCCATATTTAACGGTTATAAAGAACGCCTGTCACTCGATCATCCGACCAGTTCCCACATTATTTCATATATAGAAACGCGTAACCTTATATGTTACATCCACCATACCTTATAAATAACACGTAAGCAGGAATAATAATCTGCCTATATAAGACACCTGTAGATATTGCATTATATTGTTATTATTATTGAAAAACCTGCACCTGAAATGAATAAAAAGACAAGGAAAGTACAGTCTTTATTCTGTACGTAATGGGTACCTAATTAGTTATTATTTTATTTACTATAATTCAGTTACAACAGTAACTCACGTATTTGTATGAAAAATATTAGGAAATAGATGACTATTTCGACCAACGAAATCAATAATTTTGGTTTGGGTCATAATTGCAGGTTTCAAACGGAGATGCCTGATAACTCTTGGTACAGTCGGCCATGTAACTGGTGGCTCGTAATGCCAAATGGTGATGATGATGGCGATAAGATTGTATCAACACATAAGATTTAAAAAAATATAGTTCTATTGTTATAAAAATCAATGATTTTTTTAATTACTCATAATTTACCGTGATGATTAAAATCAATTTGTTTTCGAGGCATATTTTTATATACATCTAAACAGAATAAATTCTTATGATTCAATCAAATTAATATCAAAACTCTTAGAAATATTAATAGATAAAAGTTTCAGCCATAAACTTATTTGTTCTTTCTCGTTGTGAGGTTTCTTGTCTTTCCAATAATAAATTTTGATATTTCCAGTAAAGAAAACATAAATGGAGTTCCGAGTCAATCATTTCCATGGTCTCGTATTTTATGGATTTTTTATAAAGAGTTTGTTTAACTTTTATCATTATACGGTATAGTCCTAAAGGAAATATTCCAAGTATTGTTCAAGAAAAGTACGTGGTATAGTATTACCAAGAAATCTTTATTGTATAGAGTTTATAAGAAAAATTATAAAAGGCCTTAAAATTATAACTATTGTTTATTTTATTATTTTTCGTCATATGTTCGATGAGGGTAGTCGTAATCATGAAACTACTGAAAATTACTATGCGTGGATGATTTGTCTCTACATATTTTGATCCGTGGCGCAACTTGTGTATTCCAGTAGTGAGCTTTGCATCGAAGACTAAACTAGGCTGACCAAATATCTTCCACGAGATGAAGTTTCTTCCATATAGTAACATGGCCAAAATATTAAGATTTGAAGCCGTACAGTTGAGGTAGACGCAGGGTTAGGTCCTACCCTTCCTAAAGGGTGGTAGGAATTTGGTGTAGGGACATAACTTTTTAGTTCAAGGACCTACCAGGAAGAACACGACTTACCTGGATTTTCTCTGCAGTAATCACAGCTCCATACGATAGCTGATCCATACGAAGCACTCTTTAATTAGATCAGTGTAACGAACAGATAGCAACACATTCACTTGTTGACAGTTCAAAGTCATAGACAACACAGAAAACGTCGTTCTTTAAGGTATAGAATATAAGTGGGAGGGGGGGGGGGGGGGGCAGATAGGTATAGAAAACATAATGGAGCATCTTAACAGCCATCGGCGATCTGTGGATCTATCTTATTTATATACCGAACATTCACCTTATAACAGGCGTTCGTTTTACGATCTGTTAATGGTACGCGAAGCGTACGTCACCGTACGTATATTTTCAAAGTGTCTTCTCTCCCTTACCTTGAGAGTCATTCAAATATTAACAAACACATTATTTCGTCAATTTTCTAACAACTAATGTGAGAAAATCAGTCATTATATTCTCGTTCTCTTCCAGAAAAATATGCACAGAATATCCCGACTTTTAAATTGTAAAAGTAAAGAAATTTTACTAATGTTGACAATATCATTTCTATTTCTTAGCCTAGTTTAAAAAATCCTCATAAGTTACGTAACTTGTCAAACCAAATATACGTACATATTTTTACAAAGTTAAAATTTGTTGATTAACATTTTATTTTAGAATAGTAAAATGACCATAACTTTCTACTCTGTATGAAAATCCACAGTTTCAAAGTAAGTTCACCTCATATAGTGCATATATAAGTATATTTATATATGCTCTAATATAAACAAGTTCAAAATGTAACTTTTTACTACAACTTATCTTGCACACATTTTTTTAGTTACATTTTGAATTTATGTAGTTTCTTCTCCTTTCTTATAACTTCTGGCATTTCATACATTCATGTATATTTTGTTTTGTGTATGGAAATTTGATCATTTTTAAGGTCTTAACTTATTTTCAGTATTATCAACGACCACTGTGAATGAGGGAAATTAAAAATAACAAAAAACATCGTAAATTAACAATCCAGAAATTAAAACAAATAATTGATGCAGTTGGAACTTTCAGCTCTAGCTATCTTATTTAATATACGTTAAATAGAGTTGGTGGGTATGAAAGAAATAAATAATAATGAATTTAGAACTCTCTTCACGCAATAACTCAAATTAGCCCAAAATGTTAGTTGGAACCTTGTTATTCTATGGGGTCGATATCTTTGTCAATAGTTTCAAAAGCTCTTTTAAAATCCAGGAAAACTGCAATGATATATTAACCCTTATCAGAATTATGATGAGCGTCTACGATAAGTACAATATTAATATATTTACCCATAAAATTTACTTAACCGGAACAATAAACTTACCCACCAGAATAAACCCTGCAAAACTCGTGAGTACACTTTACATCTGATAGCGTACTTACAATACATAATGGAACAGTGTTTAAAAGCTGACGAGAATGTTGTACGATTTTACTCGGCTTGCTTTGTTTTTCCGAAACGTTATTACATATTTATGCAGATCTACATCTGTACGAGTATCTAGGCAGACAAATAATTGAAATAAACCCCTAGGTACGGGGTAGAAATAAAGCCTCGAGTTTGGCGTTACCAATGAAAGAAACCTTTCCAACAAATGAAATTTTCCGAAGTAGGAAGCAATTGAATTAAGTACTCTGGCTAAATAAATATCAGCGGATGTCTAATATATGCCGGAAACATATTTTATTTAAATTAATAATAAACTATTCGAATTTTGGCATCGTATTTGGCTGTTATAGTTTGCATAATCATTTTTGAGTGAAACATGTTTATTTTGCTTAAACAATTTTTATTTTATTACCAATAGAGCACCTGTTTATATACCTATGTTAACATTTAAAAAATATATTATATTATATTTTTATATTACATATCTTTTTTTTTTAAGTTCGATGCGAGATAACTGATTTACGTATTGGAGATATTAATGCGTATTGGAGATATTTTGATTATTTTTTTTTATAATTGCTGTGAAAATTGCCGTCGATGGGAATAGACCTCGTGGACTGTATCAATTGAAATTACTGTTTAATTGACGCAACCCGAATTGAAGCAAGAAAGGAATAATGGCAGATGGATCTGCCCTACCTTGATTTCAGTCCTAGGTTGGATGCCAATTTACACTTTCTGTTGACTCGCACTTTCGTGGTGAAAAACGGATATATCACTGCACTTCAGGATGCTGTACGGCTACACTATCGATCCAAAAAAAAATCCTGTTGACATATCTGCGTCGAAATGCAATATATCAATCCCTAAGTAATTAGTTGCCCAGAGTGGGAAAGGTATATTAAAGTTTATTGGAAAGACGGAATGCACATGGAGTACTCGACTTGTATCAACAGTACAAAATTTTTTATTTCCCCACAAATGGTTCATTCGTACATTAGGTATAACGTATTTATTTTTAAGGTACATACTTCTAAATAAAATAGAATATGAATGTTGCTGATGCGTTGGAAACCATTATTTATATAAAGCTGTAAAAGTTGGGGTGACAGAAAAATCATTATTATTTTTTAACAAATTTTTGATAAAAAAATCAGAGAAAATTTGTTGTGATCAAGCTGACTGTTTTTAAAGTTTTGTACAGGCCAACTTTAACACTCGGTCATCAAATATGAATTTTTATACAGATAACGAAATTACAATAAGAATGTGTTCTCCTAATAATAAAGTTGTATATATGTGTCCAAAATTTAATAAAAATAAATTGATAATTCTGGTGTCTATTATCAGATTACTCAAAGGTATTTGAGATAAGGTATATGGCTCTTTCAAATAATGGAACAATTGAATGTATTAATATCAAAAAGATGACATATAGGTTCGAAAATTTGTCGCTAAAAATATTGTCGCTGCAGCATAGTTGGATAATTCATCTTCTTCGGTTTGAAAAGAGATCCAGGTTTGAATCCCGGTGGCGCAACAACTGAAGTGCTGAGGTAAGGAAGATACTTGGTATGGATTTACATGTAGAATGTAGAAATATCTCAATTAAGGTGGCTTGGACACATCTTACGAACCATTACTACTAGCACTTTCTTGGCAACTCAAAGGGGAAGGCAATTTATCACTCTAGACATGATGGATCTGCAAGAGATAAGTTAGTATCCAGAGGGCCGAACCACTACGGTGACGTAAAAGGATAGACACATCTATATACTGACTGTGGTCTTGGACTATCGAGTTACATGAGACCGCTGAAGAAAATTAAGATAATATAATTATTTTTTAGTTGTAGCAGAAGCCTGCCGTCATCTATTGATCGAAAGATAAAGCGCGCAACATCCAAGACACGTACCAATGGGAAACTACAATTCACTGGTTGCACGGGTCGTCAAACAACCCCAGGCTCTTCACATTCTCTCCGACTTCGGATTCGTCAACAGTTACTCACTACGTTTTCACCGCGTACATTTCACCTTTGTATATTTCAAGCTTTGTAATGTTGTACGTTTATCTTTGTAATTTAACTTTAAATAAATAAATTTTAATATAATGAGTATTCGTTTCTTATTTCATTAACTTTTTTTTCATTATCTGCCACCATTCTGCACAGTGGACCCAGTTAAACATCGCGATACCTATACAAACACAGAATGGTTAACCGTCTTGAAGGCGGATTACCATTCCCGTTTAATGATTTTCATAACATCGTACACATCATATTTCAAACAACACCATCCGATATACAATAAATTTCATAGTCCCTTCTAAACAAGTAATTACCAAATGAAAAATTATTTCAATTGTCGAAATAACTACTCAAATCAACAGGGTAATAATTATTAAGGAGAACACATTCTTATTGTGAAGTTGTAAATATTCAGAACATAGATCTGTGTTTTAATACAACTAAATAAATAAGATGGCTTTCAAATAATAGAACGATATATGTATTAATTTAAAACGTGTAATATATAGGTTCAAAAATAGGTCGTTAATGTGCTGTGGTGCTTTAGTATAGTCGATTAATGCACGTTCTCTGGATTGGAAGAGATCCAGAATATTTTATATATAGAATAGCATCAATAATATTTTTTAATAAAATTGATTTTATATGTATATCTTTCTAATTAACATATTTAATATGTATTAGGGTAATAATTAATAATTTATTTCAAATTTAGCAATAAAGAATGTTGAAATTTTATCAAACCTATGTAGGTACCTAATATATTTTTTGTTACAATACCTAATTCTCATTTGGACATGAATAATTTCACAATCTACAGAGTTAGTGGCATTTTCTAGAAACGTTTGAAATCCTTTGGGATTTTCTTATCGGCAAATAAATTACACGAATAGGTTTTGGGATTATCCCTTTTTGATTTTACCAAGTCAGGTGGAGAATATACGTTTAAGAGTGAGAGCCACCGTTGTAGCACGGACGTTACGATGTTTAGGGATAAAATACCGTTTATCTTAGCTTCACTTCAAAACATTTGTGCTCAACATATTAAAAGTACTACTAAAATTTTAATAAGTATAACACGACAAGTAGGTATCATTAATTTTACTATTCTGTTACCTGTAGACTTTTCATAAAATTACTTTTTTAACACGATTTAAAGATTCAAGTTAGAATGAAGCGAAAACGCGATACGTGTAGAAATGCCACCTTTGGGTAGAATATGTTATCTGATCCGAAAAAATATTCGTAATATAAAGTAAATAAAAATTAAAATATATAATAAAGATATGTTTGTTAATTGTGCCATATAATAAAGAAAAAAAAGTAAACTATGAAGGAACTCTACATGGTATTAGTTAATTAACTGCAGAAATATAACTAATTAAGGTTAGTTTTATATTAATTAACATTTTAAAAAGATGTAACAAAATTTTAAACTTTTAATTATTAAAATAAAACACAACGTTGTTTACTGCATCCAATATTTTAATTAAATATTAATTAAAACGTTTTCGACGGTAACTGCGTCATCGTCAGTAATAAACTAAATTTTAAACTAGAAGATAGACTATCGACTATATAGTGGTATGAGAGCGGTGTTGGAGAGAGAGGTTTCGGTGCTGGGGAAGAGATGTAATAGGGTGTGTTTGTATTGTAAGCATATTTTTATTGTTAATATTAATCTCTATATTTTCTTAAATTTCTAATTTTCTCCCCTTTTTGTATATATGTAGTACTTCTACGTTGTCGTGGGCGAAACAATGACTCTCTGATCTTGCATGGTCTACCATCTCTGAGTTTATGCTGAAGTTCTTTATTTCCTTAAGGTATTCTTCTATTCGTGTGTGTATTTTTCTTCCAGATTGTTCAATATAAGATGATTGACAGTTTTTACAACTAATTTTATAATATGTTCTAAAAAGCTTTGAAAATTCTGTTAATTATTATATGTGTTGCTTTGTTGATTGAAATTGATGCGAGAGTACTTAACTATCATAAGGATTCGAGGGCAAGGTGGGACCCTTTGGAGCGTAATTCAAACCAGATGTAGTTTTACTTTATTATTCGGAATTGCGTAATATGTATATTGCCAATAAAAAAAGAGAACCTGACTATTGAAGTCATTTCAAAGGTGCATATTGTATGTTGAAATATATTTCAGTTTGAGCTTGTGATATGGAGCGAATAACTGTCAGAAACGTAAGAATGGAGTGAAACAAAAATATTAAAATAAATTTGAATGAAACAAATGTCAGTAACATTGCAAACCGAAGAGTGTGCGAATTAATGTTTGTAAACGTTTTATATTACTCACATAGCACCACTCACTACAGGCAGAATACGGAGTCATATTCCTAAAATATTTCAATATTTTGACACCAAATTTTCTTGTAAGACTTCTTCCCATCAAAATGTGTATTTATGTAATATCAAAAAATACGCGCACGAGATAATTTAGTCTTAAAAATGATATTATCTCGTATCCAAGAAGAAAAATTGAAGCATTCAAGCCATTATTTAAGCATATATAAATAATGAATTTTGTAAATGAGGTAATATATATCAATTAATTATTCAAATATTAGGTAAAAGGTTTCTGGGTAAAAGTACTTAAGTGGGGTTTTATCGAATGATATCGATATACAAACCCGTGTAAAATATTATGATTTTTATTTGGATAATAACGCTAACGTCAGTGTGTAGTGATCATAGTAACGTAGAAATCCAATTTTTTTGTTGAGATTAAAATCGTTTCAAAAATGCGCGAAATTAGATAAACATGATATAATTTAGACCTTTGATAAATTATTTTTATTTGTTAACTTCGTTTTATTAACCACTTATTGAGTTTAAATTCATCTACCGATTTCGAAAAATACCATTTTCTTCTTCAGGATGTCAATACTAACTAAAAACATATGGTATTGTTTCTTTACCAGATTCTATTTTTAAATAAATAAAAAACAACAATTATTTAAAAAATAAATTAGTACCTAACTCAAATTGTTACTTAATACAAATTTGATCGAATGATTTTTAGGAAAAAATTTTAGAATGCAACTCGTGGTTAAATTTAGTTGGTTGTTTATAATATATTTTTTTAAAGTTTTTTTTAAAATAATTGAGTTCTTTTGATAACTGATACATTTATTAGTCATATTTGTAACTATACAAACATTTGAAATACGTTTTATTTTGTCATTAATCGATTATGGTCTCAATTATTTGGAATCTCGGTGTGGGGACGCAACCTAAAAAGATCTAGGATTATCACATAGGAGATTTTGATTAGAAATTCATTGGCCAAATCAACTAATAAAGTATTTATTTTTCTTGTTACGTACTAGAATTACTACTATGAGAATTACTGCGTGAGTAATACTAGAGAATTGCTGTATTAAGCATAAATATAACTACACCTTATTTGCATCGCGACCAGGAGGGTTATGCGGTTCTACAAGTATTAATGAACTATTCTATAACAAATACAAGTAGAAACCGAAAATACAGTCAAAAAATAATTGCAGAATTACTTTACAATCTAAATTAACTAACTAAATTAAAAATCGGTCTTATGAGAAAATCAACATTAAATCCTATATATAACAATCAATTTTAATTCAACGGAAATGTAACACAATATTATCTTAAAGGTCTTAAGGTTTTTGCCGTTAATAAAATAAACATAAAACGAAGAATTTTTAGTATTTAGCTTTCATCACCTAGTAAGTAACAAATACTTTTCAATTCCATAGTTAATTATTATATTAAATCAATTTAAATGCAATAATAAAGTCTTAAACAATTATTGTAGTACGTACATAATTATATTAATCGATACGATATAATACGAGGTGCATTTTTTAAGTACCGAGATTTTTTTTCTAAGAAACACTACATCATTTTTACCACACTTTACTTTCTTCGGACCCTACACACCTTAAACTGCTGCTCAGCATAATCGCCACTATTATTTAAAGCATTCGTCATAACGGGGCACCAATTTTTATATACCTTCGTCATAAAATGACGACTTCTAGGATGGAAACCATGTCTGTACTCCGTCTTTGAGTTCATCATCGTAATCGAAACGCTTGCCACCGAGGAACCGCTTCAGGTGAAAGAAAAGATGTAAATTACTTAGAAATCACAAAACACGACTCACTTGGCGATGAATGTTAGCTGGTTTCATATTTGTGCATTCAAGAAACGAATCACGGACCGTATCTCGGCGGGCTGATCTATTATCTTGAATATTTCAACCACTCACTACAAGATGGCCACACTACGTGAATATTTCTAATGTTGCATGTGGTGAGTTAACAGATGAAGGAAACCATTGGGCATGCGTAACATCACAACTGCAGCGCTACACCAGGAATATCTGTAACGGTACTTTCTTAAAACACGCGACACGTAGAACAATAAAAAAAACTAACAAAAACTACCTATGCATGTAGTAAAAATAAATTTGTTGGATACTCCACTAATTATGATAGATCAAATATGAAACATTCCGCTGGTGGATATGCGGTGCGGGTGGCACAGAGGATAATGCCTACGAATACAAAATATGGAAATGAGCAGCTGGTGGTGAATTTAATAGAATAATTTTTAGGAAAAAATTTTAGAATGACTTTTTGAATCAAATATCTACCACGAAACATTAGACCGGTATTTCATACAAATAAAAATTGTATTAAGTAACAATTTGAGTTAGGTGCTGAATTTATTTTTTAAATAATTTTTGTTTTTTTTTTAAAAAAAATTGATTCTTGTAAAGAAACAATAACATACGTTTTTAGTCAGAATTAACATCCTGAAGAAGAAAATTGTATTTTTCGAAACCGGTACATGTATTTAAACTCACAGTACGAAACGGTACAGGTATTTATGTGGTTAATAAAACAAAGTTAACAAATAAAAATAATGAATTTTAACCACAAAGTTAATTTTGCCAATTTTAAAAATCAATATTGATTCTGGTAAAGAAACAATAATGTATGTTTTTAGTCAGAATTAACATCCTAAAGAAGAAAATTGTATTTTTCGAAACCGGTAGATGTATTTAAACTCAATAAGTGGTTAATAAAACAAAGTTATCAAATAAAAATTAATTATAACCACAAAGTTAATTTTTCTAATTTAAAAAGTAGTAAATTTTTGATTTATGAAAAGAGAAATAAAGAAAACTAGTGCACATTTATAATATTTAATTTCTATTTTATCGTATCTCGTATTGTACGCCGTAGGTAAACTCAAGCCGAGATTAATGCGGTTTATTTTATCCTATATTATCGAACAGTGAAATTATTGGCGATGAAACATTTGGCAGTCACTCCGTCGGATGAAACTGCGATCGGCGCATGCAATAAACACGTACTACTCTGTACCGTGGATATAATATGTTCCGTAACAAGTTTTTTACACATTTCAATAATTTACTTACTCTAAAAGCACTTTTATTTTGAATTAATAAACCCTATTGAATTTATTATAAAATATGTTTTCAGAATGAGATTTAATATATATATATATATATATATATAGAGAAATTAATGAATTATTAATAGTGTAAGTAGTCTTGATGTTTATTTGTTAGTCACAAATTCTGGGTGAATCATATTTATAACTACTTCTCTGTGGTTCTTTACCGGTCTCGGTTTTCCTTACCTTGCGGTATCAGAATACTTAAAAAATCTAACTTGGTTCACGAAAAATGTAAAAATAAAATGATATTTTGTCCCATAAGCTTCTTAACCACACCCTATTTTCTCCCTCAATCTACACAGAAATATAAAAGTCCTTTTTTCTGCACTAAAATATTTTTATTATTAAGAAGAACACATTCTTATTGTAAAGTTGTAATTATTCAAAACATAGGTCAGTGATATTTTAAATACCAATTAAATGTATTAATTAGAAAGGTATGCATATAAAGTCAGTTTATCGAAAAATATTGTTGTCGCGCTACCGGGATTCGAACCTGGATCTCTTTCCAAATCGGGGAAGATGCGTTATCCAACTATGCTACGGCGATAGTACTTTTGATGGCAAATTTTCAAACCTATAAGTTACACTTTTTTCAAATTAATATATCTACAGTTCCATTATTTGAAAGCCATCTTTTTCAATTTGTTTTTACGAAATCTCAAATATATTTGAGTAAACCGATAGTAGACGCTAGATTAACAATTCATTTTTATTAAATTTTGGACACATTGATACAACTTATATATTATTAAGACAGATTCTTATTGTGAAGTTGTAATTATTTAGAATATAGGTCTGTTGCTTTCAAATAAATGAACGATGGATATATTAATTTGAAAAAGTTTAATTAAAATGGTGTGTTTCAAATACCAATTAAATATATTAATTGGAAAAATATACACATAAAATCAATTTCATCGAAAAATATTACTGTTGCGCTACCGGGATTCGAACCTGGATCATTTACAAACCGGGGAAGGTGCATTATCCAACAATTATTTCAAATAATGAAACGATAGATGTATTTTAAAAAAAAATTGAAAAGTGTAACATATAGGGTCGAAAATTTGTCAAAAATACTGTCGCTGTAGCATAGTTGAATAATGCACCTTTCCCGGTTTGGAAAGATATCCAAGTTCAAATTCTGGTAACGCAAACAACAATATTTTTCGAAAAAATTGATTTTATATGTATATTTTTCTAATTAATACATCTAATTAGTATTTTAAATATTTTCATTTTTTGTAACTTCTTTGATGATGATTCTAGTCATAGTATGTTTTGTAGGATTTTATACATAAATATTTTTTCGAAACAAATATCTAAACACCTACCACGAATCATTAGACCGGCATTTTATACAAATAATAGTATAGGAAATTTACTAAAATTCTAAAGACAAAGATGATAAATTTAACAATTCTGGTGTCTACGAGTGTAAACTTACTTGCAAGGATTGTGCTGCATTTTATATTGGTAAAATGGGTAGAAATTTTAATATAAGAGTAAGGGAGCATTTGAGATGTTTGAACAATAGTGGGTTTTCAGAATTTTCTAATCATTTGATAGAAAATGGTCACGGTTTTGATAAAAAATTGGGATTGTCAATTTTGCATATAAACGGTGTTGGTCACAAATTAAATAATTTGGAATCGTTGGAGATAAATAAAGCATGTAAAACTAATCAAAAAATTATAAACAACCAACTAAATTTAACTACGAGTCCCATTCTAAAATTTTTTCCTAAAAATTATTCGACTAAATTTGTATTAAGTAACAATTTGTGTAAGGTACTAAATTTATTTTTTAAATAATTGTTGTATTTTTAAAAATAGATTCTGGTAAAGAAACAATAACATGTTTTTAGATAGCATTGACTTCTTGAAGAAGAAAATGGTATTATTTAAAACCGGTAGATGTATTTAAACACAATAAGTGGTTAATAAAACAAAGTTATCAAATAAAAATATGAATTTTAACCACAAAGTTAATATTGTTAATTTTAAAAGTAATAAAAAACATGAATTTTAACCACAAAGTTAATATTGCTAATTTTAAAAGTAATAGTACGTTTCAACCGGAGTTGAAATATAGTGTAAGAATGTATTTTTCACTTAGATTTTTATTGAAAGTATTAAGTTATCAATCCTTATTAGCAAGAACATCAGTTTGTCTGACAAAATCAATTCGGGAATTCAATTTACGGGAATTGCTTTCCTTGAAATCTATAAATGACATTAAAGATGGAGAAATTTTAGTATGAGATCTATTCTGTTTGTCATAGTGTTTTGGAGATCGTGAAAAGCAATGACGGGGGAGGTTTACGTTAAAAAATGGACGCAAATAGGCTAACGAAGAAGGATATGAAGGTATCAATCATGCAGGCATGTGCAGTCAGTACATCCAAAGATACTGTGGGTACATGACTTTATTATTATTATTAAATAATTTACTCTATACCAAATGACAAATTTATATGTGAAAGATAAGATAAAAAGCGCGCTAGTAATATTATAAGATAATTATAAATTTCACAAAAAATGTACTTCGATATTTACGTCAAACACAAAATATTAGTGATGAAAAAAAATGCTACTCTTGACTCACTGGTGTGATTATGATTGGTATTCGATAATATTAGTGATTTAAAACTGTGACTGTGATCACTAATTCATTACTAAAGTCCATGCGCTGCACGGTATCACAATACATAGAATTAATAAAAAAACAAAAAAAATATCGAGAGTAATATTAAACCTTCAACTGTGTTACAAACATATTCTAACATAATTAAAAAACAAAAATCTAGTTTAAATATCGTCACGAAGAGAATTATATATTTTCAAAAAATAAATGTGTATTTTTCGGATCATAATAATTCGTAAATTTGTGAAAATTTTGAATAGTGCCGTCTGTCGGTAAGTTAGAAAAAAATTTATAAAAAATCAATTCACGAATCACGATGTTTTTAAACACTCAATCACCGATAGTGAGTGTGACTCAAAGATATCAGTGATTTACTCGCGGTTTGTGACTTGTGCTCATCACTACAAAATATGATGTTTTTATTACTTGTCATATCTAATACTGTTATTAAAGCGGGACATCTATTATTGGGGAATCTAACTCATTAACATAACATCAATATATTTTATAAATAATAAGTAAAAACATTTTGTTTAAACCACAATTTATAGATAAACAACATGTGTCAAGACCAATGATCCCTTCATTAGGATACAAATTGTATACTAAAATTTTGAAGCAGAACCATGAAGCATAATTTTGAAGAATAACCAAATTTTTGCAAATTGCTATCTTGTAAATGTGTTTTCATAGTAGTTCCAAATTAGTTACTTACTTATATTTGTAGTTTTATTTTTTGTCTATGCTTGTATTTTATTATACCATCTGTATCCTGATGACGCGACCATTATTGGATTTATCAATAAATAATGGTTTAAAAAGAGTGATTTTTTCTTATTATTTAAATAATATGTTCCAACAAAGTAATTTTGCAAATATTGCAGAAGTGAAAATATATTTTAGATCACAATACATGATACAAATTTAAGTAAAATAAAATATGAGTGGAGTTGAAATTTGTACCATGGAATTAATAAAATAATATTTTTGTCGCTTTAAATTGCGCTGCGTAAATTGAACTATATAAAACAAGTGCTTTATTCTGTAGGGACGACATATTGAAGAAAAGCTATTAATAATATATCATGATGAAAAAAATTCTTGAATTATTTGACAATAAGAAATGGAAAGATATTAGCGACTATAGGAGTCACTAAGAATGTGGATGAATAAAGAGTGACATAGACGGCAGCCTCGCAACTAGTGCTGAGATATTCTGTGATTGTGTGATTAACGATTTGTCGTTATTTATGGTGCTGAAGCAATGTGAGACGCTAGTAAAAGATAAAGTGAAAAACTATATATATAAATTATTAAGGAGAACAAATTCTTATTGTGAAGTTGTAATTATTCAGAACATAGGTCAGTGATGTTTTAAATACTAATTTAATGTTTTAATTATAAATATGTACATATAAAATCAATTTTGTCGAAAAATATTGTTTTTGCGCTACCGGATTTCAAACCTGGATCTCTATTTTCAAATTGATAATTCTGGTGTCTGCAGTCGGTTTACTCAAAGGTTGAGATTATTCGAAAATTTGTCATGAAAAATACTGGCGCTATAACACAGTTGGTAGTGTACTTCCCCGGATTGTAAATAGACATCCAGGTTCGAATCCTGGTAGCGCAAAAACAAATATTTTTCGACAAAATTGATATTATATGTATATATTTATAATCAATTCTTTAAATTAGTATTTATATATAAGTTAATATGCAATATTAAAGGACATAACAATATTATTTTATGGGGGTGGCGATTTAAATTCACCACTTTTATCGACGTTCCTAGCTGACCGACGACGCGGGAGACATCTACATATAGGGACCAAGCTTCTGTAGTGAGAAGTCACGATGAGTCTCGACAGGTGTTCGGTCTGACACATTGGATCGAGCGCCGTTCACTTCCATTTTCCTTCTTCATATACCTCACACAATAAATATAAACGACCGCGTCTCATTCCTCACCAACTTCTTAGTTATGATTTTGTCTAATTGATTAATTTAATTTGTATTAAAATACCACAGAACTGTGTTCTGAAAAACTGCATCTTCACGATAATATTATGTTCTTAATTAAGTTGTATCAAAGTTTATCCAAATATTATAAAGATAAGTTGATTTTATTATTGCGTCTTTAGCGTATTTTGCTCAAAAGTATTTAAGATTTGCAGCAATATTGTGATTACAATTTAAAAATGGAATAACATATTACGTATCCATTTGAAAGAGTTTAGAGCATATAAGTTCAAAATTTTGTTGTTACCTTACACAGTTGATGTGATGAAACTGGATAACGTATTTCCCCGAATAGGAAAAGGTTCAGGTTCCCAGAATCCCAGTAGTAATTAAAATATTTTTTTGGTACATTGATTTTTTTCTGGATATCTGTCTACTTAATTAATTTAATTTAATTATATATAAAAGCAGCGTTTTAATTATATATAAAAATATTTAAATATTCTAAAATAAAAATGTATCACGGAATGAGTACTGGGTATCACCACAAATTTGATAAAGAAGAAGAAGCGATATTATAAATACATTTTTGCTTGTATCTTGATATTAAAATCCACTATACTAAAAATACACATTTACAAATAAAATTGTAAATCAAAAATACGATATTATTTCCTATTTGCCTTAAATATACAAAAAAGGAATATTTTCACATAAAATATTTTCCGAATATTGCTTTGACACGTTATTAAACCGATAAAATCGATTTTATTGCATGAACATCTCCCGTCATTAAACTGATACTTTATCGGCCATCTTACACCCGTGTATTTTGATATGTCATTACCAGGGCGGCACGAGAGGTGGGAGATATCGATATTCCATTAAAACTACCAGGAGTAACAACTTTGTACAGGCTGCGTAACTGTGTGGAGGAAAAAGTTGTTCGTACGCACTCCAAGACCTTTGTCCAAGACGTTTCTGCCGCCCTAATCACTGAAGTATACTTGAATTCGAGTGTCACACAAAGAGCTCAACTACGAAACGTTGCTCACGCTCAACTTCACGACTCTCGCTGAATAATACAACTTCACAAAGTAAACTCCGAGGTCTGAAAACGTTTTAAGATGGGTTGTGTAACTTTGTCCGAGAAGTTGGTCACAATCCACGATATGGTAAACTTTTGAAGTACACTCGACTTAACGAGGCCCAAAAGAAGAATGCCAAAATGTATCACCCCCCAAGTATAATACTTAGTGACCAGTCTCCAAGAATTACTTCAGTATAGCGCCTTAAATCTTGAGAAATTCTTCCAATATTTAATTTAATATACGGCAATACCATTTGAGCGTCCATGAATAAAATAATAAATATCAAAACTCTCACAATTTCTAGATACAAAATAATTTAATTTTTCTTGTTCCTTTATGTGGTTTCTTGTTTCAACACAATTATTCTTATTTCTATTATTGTCCAAAGGGAATATTTTCATTTAAGATTGTTTTGAGTACATAGAAAATAGGAAAAATATTTAGTATAAATTATTGGTTATCATTTTCGATTAGATTTTTGTTGCAATTTTTTATATTGCGTATAATAAATGTTGTCAGAGAAGTAAAAATATCGTGTTTTTTGTAAAATTTCTTTCAATACAAAAAACTTAATTAGATCCAGTAATTTTTATTTTGTTAAATATATTTTTAATTAATTCTCTTTATTGAAGTGTTTTTAAAACACTCATGTTATAGAAAACTATAATTTGGAGAGATTTGTTGAAATATTTTGCAATCACCACTCTATTAGAAAAAACGGTACCGGACCAACTATTGAGCTTTGTGGCACGCTCCATCATAAATGCTATTATTCATAAAATGACATACGTTTTCTTATTAATACAAATAGTCATGATTACAAAATTATATTAGTATTTTCAAACGGTGCTTAGACTTTGTAAAACAAGCTTTTCTTTTTAAATATCAAGATCTAACCTACGTAGTGGTTAGAATATGTAAATAATATTTTTACATTTGTAGTTTCAATGTTAATTCGATTAATTTAATTTACATTGAAACTAATGAAACTAGACGCTATTTAGTTGTGATACTGGAGGTGAATGCTTAGAATCCCAATTCAATTAAATAAAATACAATCACTTTGCATGAAACCGTGAATTTTATTACACGCCAACCGGTTTCGCTTAGCTCAAGCTTCGTCAGCACGTATTTAAAACTGAAACTTTCTACGAAAGTATAATAACAATTAAGATTCCAAATTAGATTATCAAGCAAGCAGACGATACTAATGATGACTGTATAGGTAGAAGATCGAAGAGGAAAAGGGCTAGGTTCCACTTAATGGATCGATCAGATCAATAACGCTACTAGCTATGTGAATAGTGAATAGTTCTAGAACAATTTCAGAAATACATGTGACAAAAAAGTAACCAAACGAATAAATCATATTCATTACCATGGTGACTACCCACATATTTTTTTCAGTATACTGATATTTTAAGAATTTTATTCGAAAAGCCTTAACGCCAGTGAATTTAATTTTTTGAATATTTCCTATAACGTTCCGGTAGATATGTAAAGGAACCTGTTTGTGAAATCGTCACGTAACTAACGTAAATTTCTTGTTTTAAGTTTTGTATTTTGGTATCACTAACGTGATCACTTTGGTATACCACTTACGCAATCAAATAGTTCCGTAAGTTTTTTTAAATATATTACTCAATTGGAACGAAAATTTAAACGCTGACAATATAATATGCATATATGTACAGAATGCCCCTTGTCCCGCTAACGTTTCAAACATCTCTTTATACGTACACTTTTATTTACTAGTCTGGGTACATACCGTAATTATCTACACCATCAATTTTTTGACGTGACAACGTCTTATAAATCGAAGAACGCCCGCTGCACGCACGAAAAAACATGACTCATTGTCCCGTTTGTCGCGTTATTGTCCCGTTTGTCGCGTTACGCCGAAGGCAAGCGTGCGAGCGAGAGCGCGGATAAGCGATAGAGAGGCACGATCGGCCTACTGTTCGGATTGTGCCGCATCTATCTCTCTTCCACTCGATTGGTCGATGCGTCTGAGTAGAAAAGAGACAGCGGCAGCACACAACTTATACACCTACAGTACCAACACGTGATCGGTTTACAACTGTTTATAAAGTGAAGTGAAATGTTAATGTGGTTTTCATTGTTTATATTACAACAACAATTGCGGCAATAAAGGTAATTAATTCTTGCATATTAAAAATCTGATTAACGTATAACAAATATACTTTTAACAATAAATTATCAACGATTTCTTTCGCAGAACCGCCTAAAGTCACACCATGGCAGACCAACCTGACGAACCTGTGAATCTCACGGATCTGCCACTATCGTCAAGGAGTAATGTACCCATGCACATTGTTACTTGTAAATAAACTGTTCATCAAAGTAATAAACATATTTGAATTAATGAGTGCGAATAAAATATATCAATAAAAAATTGTAGATTTCATTTCACTCCTTCTTCGTATCCATACAAAATAATAATAATTCAATAAAAATGATTCCATTTTATTCATAAAAGTATGCAATCATTTCATCAATGTTTTCTTATGACGTTGTCACGTTAAACTATCGTCCGTAAACCGACTTTACAGACAACCAATTTTTTATTTTACAACCCTTTTTTAGTATTATTGGTAATATAAATAGATCTAATCTGCATAGTGCATAGTTCAAAAGTTCAGCATAATACGTATGAGTACAGTAATTATTTGATCCACCTGATATATATAAAATATTCCTACTTATCGCAGAGAATCTGTCTTCTGTAAAGAATCAATCATTACATTCATGATTTCAAACCTGTTTTACACTACGTAGGTATATACTGAGACATATGTTCATAGTAGTATGGATAACGTTGAATAAAATATCTAATTTAGTTTAATTCTGTCACGTGCTATAGTGTGTTCAGCTAGAAAATTTCAAGATTAAATTGCAATTGCTCAAAAATCATCAGGGTGAGGTAAGTGCGAGGGGTATTGTTCAACGCGCTTAATTTTCAGGATTGCCAGTCGCAATGAGTCACTGGTCGGAAGCGTACAGGATATTTGCGGTTGAGTAATATTTAAAATGCGGTAATTCATTGGTTCGCGCTTTTTGTACTCACTTTAATATTCGATGAGTAAGTGATGGGCCGAGCATGCAACTTATCTGGTGTTGGATTCAAAAGTTTAGACAAGAAGAAACAATGGTTAACTAAACTCTATGATTATTCTTCACGTGAAACCTTAGCGAGAACGATGCTGGAACGTTTTGGAACAGCACGAACGCTTGGAAACATATTGTTTACTGACGAAGCACATTTTCATATCAATGGCTATGTTAATAAATAGGACATGAAATACTGGTGCCCCAACAACCCAAGAAAACGTCATCAAAAATGTTTACATTGTTCAACAACGACAGTGTGATGTGCAATTTCTGCTCGTGGGATAATTGGTCCTTATTTTTTTAATCAGCGAGAGACAGTCACTGCTGACGTGTATTGCCAAATGATCGACGAGTTTTTGGTACTGCAACTGCAGCAGTTTTTCAGGTGCAATAACATAACACAATTTTAGTAAGAAGGGAGCCACTCCACACATAGCTAGAGTTTCAATGGAGAAGCTGAAGGGAATTTTTTCCAATAAATTATTCAGCAAGTACGGAGACATACCCTGGGAACTTCAGTCACCGGACCTTACACCATGCAACTTTTTTTTGTGGGTATACCTTAAGTGAAGAGTTTACAGCAACAATATTTGAACAATTTAGGTCCTACAAGAAAATATCCTCCGTGAAGTTGCTGCCACTGAACCAACACTTTGCTCTCGCGTGTTCGCATATGTAAGAGTCCAATTGCAAGAGTGTTTTGAGAGAAATGGACGATGAATTTAGACGATATTGTTTATAAAACATTAAATAAGCATCATTAAACTCAATTTTGTATAAATAGAATATTATAATAACAATGTAAACATAAGTTTTTTTAAAATTTAATATTAAACTTGAAAATTTTACGCTTGACACCCTTTACTTGCATCTTATTAAAACGTGACTGTAACCTCTTTTCTGTTTCACCAAATACTTTGATATTTTTCTCCAGCATGATATGTTATTTAACATTTTTATAGGGTTTGCATTTCGAAAGATGCAAATTGGAATACGTGTTCCAATATGTTTTACGGAAAATATTGGAACAGGTTCGTAGGAAAGTAAATTTAAAAAATATTTTTCTATATTCGCTAAGGAAACAAACCATCAAGTTGTCGATGTTTTTAAATAACAATCAAGTAAATATATACCTTATTAGTAACATATAAAATTCTGAACATTTTCTTCCGATAGGAATGTGGGGGGCGGTGATTAAGAATTACCGCCATCATCTTCAAAGAAAAGCCAAATAATTATCGTAAGATCAATCACGCACGAGTGGGATAAGGAAATTCTTCGTATGAAAAATTATAATAGCTGCTCTAGTTTTTATTTAAAAAATATGTAATAAGGAAGGAAGAAGATAACTAGACAAATAATAATTTAATGTGATAAATACTGGAAGACGGCTATGAGGGCAGACCCACCGCTAACCCAGGACCGTTTATAAGCAAAAGTCTCTATATGGTCCTACTTATTCACCGCCAGTTTTATATATTTAATACTAACAACTGTGGAAAAATGTCACGCACATAGTGACAAAGTGGTTCGGCACAGCTATCAACATAAAATTTTCCTCGTAGATCCCGACAACTTCCACTTTATTGAGGTATAAACAAACACATATTAAATAAGCAATATTTGAATGGATTACTACGGACACAATAACTGGATTTTTACCTACAAAGGCACTGTTATTAAACAAATATCAGATATATCACATAAACTAATCTATTTTTTTAAAATTATATTTAATGAAAAATATATGAAAGTATGGGGTAATTAAAGAACTTACGAACTATATTGCTTATAAATGCTATATTGCTTTAAAATAATTTTTAAAAAATCAGATTCTCGTAGTGATGATATAATGCTGTTTTAAAAAATATAATGGAAAAATGAATTATCAAATTTGGTGGCGATGGTGTAGTGGTACTCGAAGCGAGTTCACATACTAACATGTATACAACTTTCAAAAATTTTATAAATTGAGATTGGAAGATTGAGGGGTGAGAATTGGTGAACGTTATATATATAAAGTGATCACTAAAGCCAGTCGAAGATAGGTCTTAAGCCCCATACTTCCATATATTTTTCATTATATATAATAAAAAAAATATATAGTTTTGTCTCTATGAGATATTTAATATATGTTTACGTATTAAATAAATAAATTTCAATACAACAAAGAATTAAAAACAAAAAAAAAGATTAAAGTAACACTAAAACACCACGGCTGAAGAACTAAAGGTAAAAGTAGCTCTAGCTTTTCCGGGCTGTAGTGAATAAAGTGATGATAGCTAATATGATAGCCAACGTCCCTCGTCCTTCGTTCTTCGTCTCAACTTCTACCCATCTACTTGGGGTCGACTCTTCTAATACCAAGAAACTCGGTGTTTCATCCTTTCCCGGTTAAGATGGCTATGCTGTCGTGGAACTATGTTTCAGCACTAGTTAACCATTATAAAAGGACGTTTTCTTCCTTTGCTTTCGGATTTTTGAGAGTAGTAATTTCTACGGAGAGTAGTCTCTGATGCGATAAATGATAAATATTAAATAATATGATGCATAATATTTTCTACTTAAATGGTGTCACGAGCATGAAAAAACCAAGTAACCAAATTAAAATTACGTCCATTTTTAAATTACATATCACATATCATAATCTTTTAAAATATTTTCTCGCGAATAGAGTTTTAACCTCCCCCATTCATTACATTTCCCTCTCCTTTCTAGTTTCGGTACTTCATTTTACTCAAAATTCCAATTTCATATCCGTGGACTTCAATTCCTTCCAATCACTTTTTATCCATACATTCTTTTTTCACACCGTAGATATTATTTTTTCAACATCCCACGCAATCGCGTCATATATTTGTTGATTTGAACTGCGTCATCTGGCAAATGGATAAAATATTATATTTTAAAATATTTTTCTTTGATATTTGTGTAGGTACCTGTGAACTAATAAACAAATGTTATATAATTCACATATTAGATTTTATTTATGAGAGAAATATCTATATATAATGATTAAATAGTTCATGTATTCAGAGGAGGCTTTAATGGATAGAGTACGTGTAATATTTGATTGAAGGTTATTTAAACCATCCCTAAGCAATACAATAATTAAATAAAGACAGTGTGTTTGTCGGTTTTGGGTAGACCACTACCTTATTACGTCCCTCTAGAATCCTTTCAGGATAGTCAAAATTATTTCACCACAAATATTCCCTTCACACCGATTGTTATGAAATGTATGTACAATTCTTCAGGGCTCCTTGGCAACAGGTTTCAGTGAGGGAGTGGTTCACCATAGCCTGCTCCAGAGTGACACCCCGAAAAGGTTTATTTGATAACCGGAAACACCGGTCTGTAAGTAATGTCGGGTTTACCCAAAATGTTTCGCGAGGAGACCACCAGGGGGTGGGTGGTGGTATTCAAATTCCAGACAAAATTTTACTAAACCCTATCTGTCATCTGGTGTAGAAAAATTACTTGTTTTAATTACTCAGAAAATACCCTGTTTAATATACCCTGTATAATATACGTAATACATAAATAATCAATGTGGCTATTTTATCACTGCTTTAACTTAAATAATTCAAATATTACGATGTATACTAAAATATTATTTAAAATACTAACTTGTACAAATGAATTGTTGCAATTTTTGACTAATCTGCATTTAAATTTTTGAAAAAATATTCCGAACGTATTTAAAAATTGGTCTAAAATTTCTCTTACTATCTGCATCTATCTAAAATATACAATACTATATACAAACGTTATATTATGTTAATCGCACCAATGGCTAAATGCGAAACACATGAACGATGTCCATACAATATTGCTATGTACTTGTTTTCGAGCTCATATCATCTTGAAAATTACTTCCGGATGGTATAGTACATAAACGACTCACTGCGCAGATTTCTACACAATTTATTCAACCTGGATATTAAAAAAATATATATTTAATATATGCATAAACTTTTAATTTTTATGACTAATGTTCTAAAATAAATAAATCTACCTTGTTCCGTATTCGTAAAACACATTTTTGGCGTATCTTGCGAATCGGCCGCGACCCGTGTTATTGAGATCTTTCCAAGTTCAAATTCACACCTACAACCTTTTCCTTAAGGAAAAGGAGAATTAATGCTCGTCTTTAGTGTGAATAGTGACCTTGACGTCAGCAGACGTCAACGTGACCGATACTTATTTGAGCGCAACATCGCGATAGCATTCGCGGTGTGAATTTATTCAGCTCCAGTGCATCAGCACAGTATTGTGTGATCCTGTGATTTGTGTGCCCAATGATATTGTTTGTTGTTTTGTATGCCGCGGGTGGAGTCATATCGCCATCTTCAATTGGAAGCGGAGATCTACCCATACGCGGACCGTTTGTTTGATTATCGGCAGCGACTGCAGGAGTGACGCAGGAGTCATATACATGGTAAGGTAAGCAGCCCTTCCGAATTCCGGTTCCCCGAGAACCACTGGTTCTTCGACTGGAATCCCTACCCATCATCGACCTTTATATCCAGGTTCCCTTATTTCCTTTCTCCCCCCCCCACCGCCAATGCTGCGATTCCGATTTACGACTGGAATCGTCGTAATCCAATCTGTGGGACGCGTGACCCGAAGATCGGGCAATTCGTTCGTTAGATCCTATCGGCGCAAGATTTACGTCTTCTTTACATACCTATTTGGTATTTACGACAGGTCCGGGGTCGCCGGTTGATTTGCGCATGTGTAGATGTTTTTTTATGTTTACTATACATATCTGTTCACCCCCTTCATTTCTTACCTAGGAGCATGAAATTTTCGATGTGTGTTATCTATGACGTATGAACTGTCAAGACATGTAATCATACTACTGCAAGATCGTTACACTGTTCTGCTCTTTGCTATAGTGTGTTTCGGTTTTCTCGTGGTGCATGCCGAAACTACTATTGTGTTCACAGGCGTCGTGGAAATCGGTGAAGCAGATTCCTGAAGTTTAGGAGAACTGTGACTACAGCAGAGAAACATCAGGTAAGTCGTGATTCCTGGTTGGCTCTTGAGTCTTATTGTTCTTTCCCTAAACCAAATAACTACCATCTTTTCTATAATCTGTTTTATCACTTCTTGTGTAAACACTACATATATTTTTATTGATAATTCACTTCGATAAATCCTATACCCATATCAGATTTCCAGATCTTCTGCGTTTATTATCAGTAAAGTCTACTATTCATCATATGACGATTAACAAAAAAAAAATCACTTGAAAAGATTAAGAAAAAACGAAATAAAGTTTTGGTTCTGCACACTGCAATTATAATTCAGCGTTAAGATTAATCATTTCAATTAACTTAGTTTATTGACTGATTTATTACCAAGAAGGAACGTCCGGAAAGGTGTCCAGTATAATCGTATATATAAATATGTACGATCATGTGTCAAGGACAATGTGAGAACTAAAATGCCTCTATACTTATTATTTTTCAGTAAGCGTCTCATGTCTAGTTTCCAGGGAAAAATAATGATATTTTCTCCAAAGGTCATCTCATAGTGACGAAGATAACTTAATACATTTATAAATAGTGTATAAATGTATTAACTTAATACATTTATAAATAGTGTATAAATTTATTAAGTTATCTTCGTCACTATAGATAATTATTTTAGTGTTCGGTAAACGTCATCTAAAATTTTACACAACAATTATTATTGAATGAATTCTAAAACTGGCTCGCTGGTTAAATTTTTTTTTTTTGTGTTTTTGGTGTGCAAGGGACTATAGTGCCTGCAAGTTCTAAAAGTGCGTATTATTACACCAATAGCTTGGCATGACATGCATATTTTAGCGTGTTAACGCGCTCGTAGCATTTAAAAAGTTAATAAAAACATACTTTTGTTGTGACGATGCAATTTCAGAACACAGTTCTGTGGTATTTTTAATATTTATAATTAATCAATTTAAAAGACTTACAGATAAAATCGGTCAATATTTTTTTATATACCTTGTTAATTATTTAAAAAAATCTTAATAAGTAAATCAAATTTGGCAAATCGCTCAGAAAAATACAAATAAATATTTATCAAAAAAAATTGATAAAATATTAATTAATTTGATTGGCTACCGGCAGCTGGCAGTGATGATATTTTTTAGATTTAGAGGTTTTTCTTTGACTGTGTTTTAATTGTATTAATTTTGTGATAATAGTCTTAAAATTTGTATATAAAATGTAATATTTTCCTTGCATAATTATAGATAATAATTAATATTTCAAATGTTACGTCACGGTAACGTTTATAATATACCATCATATTTCTCTTTATATCCTGTCCTTTTCTTGATATACTTTTAAGATTGTGATCCAAAAATAAATTGGAAAGCATCTTCTGTACGATGATTACATTTAATATTTTTCATGGAAACGACACAGGGGATGGGGTGAGGGTGTATTATACACCCCTTGTGCATGAAAAATGATCTTCATAAAATATACATGAGAAAGGAATTATATTTATTAAATTCTTCATACTAATATTAGCCCGTTGTTCAAAATACGGACGATGAAATATTAAAAATAATTGTAAATAACATTTTTTCTAAAACAAATTACAAATTTAACAGAAAAAATCTATCTATATTTAGTAACTGTGTGAATTATTATGTAGACTCGTTAGGGTCACCGATAGAGATTATTTGTATCTTAAAAATGTGTCCGGTAAGAATCGAAGACTGTATACCTCCTTGCTTCTCTCGTACGTATATGAAATGCTACCAATATAGACGCTGATATTTGTGAGTGTTTGTGGCTAGAGCAGGTAGATTATGAATAAAATGGTACTTACAATAGTTGCGTTTGTTTACAGATTGAATTTACACTAGTTTGTTATATTATCCAAAATTCAGGTTAAACGTAGTTCACTGAAGACGGTACCGAAGTGCGTATGAGTTAATGTATCCGAAGAGCTGGCTAGGAGAAGAATGATCAGTTCTATGGCTTCATGGATTGGTTTGATGGCAGAGTATTGTTGTCTACAATTTGGCAGGTATCAATCGGACTGTACGGCTATTAAGTAATTTATTTATGCAGATCTGTAACACGCGAGCAGGTCCACCACATAAAAAAAAATATATTGTGTTGCTATTGGGATACGAATCTAAGACATCAGAATAAGAATGCTTTTCTGTCATATTATCCCACGATGATTAAATAAAAGGTGTTTTTTTAAAGATTTGTTTTTCGAATTGGTAAGACTTTTCCAGCGACAGCTAATTTGACAGCTGACAGCTAATTTGTGCTCAGTTTGAATTACTATTTCATCATGAATAGACTTACGCCAGAACAACACTTTCAATTTGTGCACATTTATTTTAAAAATCGCGGTTCAGTTCGCGAAACTTACAGTGCGCTAGGTTTATTTTACGGTCGGCATAATCATCCATCCGAGCAAATAAGTCGAATAAACATGAATCTTTTTCGCACCACGCATACTCTAATTGATAATACGCTTCCGCAGAGATGCGTATTATCAATTAACGCCGAAGAAGCTGTTGCTGCAGTGGAGCGTAGTATTGAGGAGGACCCGAAAGAGGTTACAACTTTTTCATTTCCCAATTGAATAGTATTAATGTGGAAGAGCTGTAGTTTTAACAAGACGGCGCAACATGCCACACAGCGCGCGCCACAATCTATTTATTGAAGGAAACTATTGAAGGAATTGACCTCCAAGATCGTATGATTTAACACCTTTGGATTATTTTCTGTGGGGATATGTGAAGTTGTTAGTCTACCCCGATAAACCAGAGACAATAGACGACTTAAAAGGCAACATTGGTGATATACATCTCCAGTTGCTCCAAAAAGTGGTCGAAAATTTGATTTCCAGATTGCGCTTTATTCGAGCAAACCGCGGCACCCATATGCGCGAAATCACATATAAGCACTAGTGCCATAAAATAATTTTTCCAATAATGCCAATATCAAAGCCATTACCATGATTTTTATGTATTTTATTTCATTTTAATGTTCAATTCCTCTGAAAAATACCTTTTAAAGTCTAAAATTGTTCATAAGTTGATTAACAGGGCGATGGTAACGCATTCTCCCGGCAAGAGAAAATTCCAGGTACTAATCCTGGTGATAGTTAATGATTTTTTTCGATGATATAGTTTTTTTTCTGTATAAATTTCTAATTAACTACGTATCTATTTCGTTTTAAAATGAGGATACATATTTTTATTAGATCATACGGTTACCAGGATCACAGCTGGATGTATAGATTGAACGATTATATTTATATACTTAAAATGCGTCAAATGAAATATTCAATTTGTACAGTATCTTATGTATGGTACCTATGAGAAAACTTTAAGGGTAAAATGTACAAACTATTTATGCGAAGAAAGAAACAATTCAAGAAATATTTTTTTATATAATCTCTGACATGGGTCTTGAAGATTTATGGTTACGTGAACTGGCCATGCTCGGACTATATTTTTAATAAAGAACAAAGAGTTTACTTAGAGGTAAGATATATTTTAAAAAAACTATGGAGAATTACAAAAAAAATTTTTTTTTTAAAGTGAACTAGTAGTACCTATGTATGTTCCTACATTTTATATAAAAAATTTCATCTGCAAGAGATAAACGATTGCCCACTAGATTGGATAAAGATATGGATGGCGCTCTATAATGACTGCGGTTATAGACTTTCAAGTCCAATGAGGCCGATGAAGAAAAAAAATAACACGTATATTTAATAATAATGGCAAATATTTAAATAAAAGTAAATATGTTACTAAAAAAATTCTAATAATAAATTTTTCATTAAAATAAATACGGCTGCTACTGGGATTTGCTAGTATACTCATTTCCAGCTGAGCTACGTCAGTAATTCTTTGATTAAACTAAACATTGAACTACAAAAACGTCGAGTTATTGTTACGTAATGCGCTGGTAATGGTGGATCGAACGCCAGACCGTCACGCCACCGGCTAGATTCAGTCTGTGAGTAACGTTATGTAGTGTTGGTACGTTTGTCTCGAATGGATGGAAATGGTCTTAAACAATAACAATAACCTGATTTACATATTAATTATACTTTAATAACATTAATAATAACAATCCCGACGTTGTAAGCACGATAATAGTCTTTGACAACTTTTTTCATCTAGTTAAACGTTCCTCTTAGTGAGGACACATGATAATGTTACCATTTTAGCACACATCGATTTTTATTTAGCTTGCCACGGGGTGAAGTCGCAACAAATGCCAGACTGCCATTGGGTGTTGTCGCAGCCTTGGTCCAGGCTCCCACGCCCCAAGTGATTAACGGATTTTGACAGTGTAAACTTATTATAACTAATATATTAAATATTTAACATGTGATACTATTTATGAAAATCTACAGAGATGTTTAGGTACTTAAATATGTTTAGATGCAGAAGATAAATAAAAAAAAAAACAAGAGGGAGAAAAGGTGGGGAGGTTGCAACTATTGTTGCAGTAAAGAGAGAGCAAGGTGTGTTTATAGGTAAAATGATTGGCTAAAATTGAGATTGTGATGGTTCATAAAAAGAACCCTTTGAGCGTAGTAAGGCTTATGTTGAAAAAGTCAATTTCTGTAAATTTCTCATTATGGTATTTGCGTGATCGGTCGATGAATGAATTTCGTATGTAAGATGTTCTACTTATAGGAATGTGGTAGAGTGCTGATTGCCGGATCGATCTAGATAGTAAGTGGAAAGATACATATTAGTTTTAATTGGCTGAGACGGTCAATATGGCCTTGCAGTAGTTTGAAGATTTGGTTAGCACATGTTCTTCGATGTTCAAGGGTTTTCATATTGTGGAAGTTTGCTGCATCTAAATAGGAGTTGAATAATAGAATAGATCTAACTTTAAGATATCGAATAAACCTATTTTGTATTCGTACTTATCTTGCAATATACATAATCTGTCATGGGTTCCAGATTTGAGATTTGAGACCGTCTTGTTACTGTGAAGTCCATCGAGCACATCCGTCTGCCATGAAGCCTCTCCGCTGGTTACAGTGGAGTCTCCTCTGACCCCGCGGATGGATCAGGAATCTCTGAATCCACCGCGGGAGAAAACTCGTTCGCTATCTAGGCCGTTGCCATTTTTCGATTCTCAGCGCACGGAGTGCCGTCTCTCTCGCGCACCTCGCACCTTGCCAGCCCGCGCGTAAGTCTCCTCTTCTTTTTCCGTTCACCACTACTGGGATCGCTCGGTCTGCCGCTCAATTTTTAAATGTCACATTATGTATACTTTTGTCAATACTATAGTTTTCAAAAACATATCTATCAAAAACATATCTAGAAAAAATTTGTCAATTTTTTAGGAAAAAGTTAATTTTTTTTTTCAAGACTAAAAGAAATAACAAACACAAATTTAACAGATATACAAGTAAAAATGTTTATTTTTAATAGACTGAAAAGTTAAAGACGATATATCAGGTAATACATTGTTGTATTTATTTTTAACTTTGAAATCATGAGTTACATATTAGATTATTTAATTTTCTATAATCCTTGGAAAATATTACTGTATGTAACGGATACATTTTTAACTCGAAGATACATTTTTTGTAGATAGATTATTGTACATATTATAAAGGTATCGAAATTAAAAAAAATTAATGCCGCTGAGGGAAGTGTTAGGAAAAGTTATATTATTAATAAGTGTTTTTTGTGATTTTTTTTTTGTATTTCAACTGTTACCGAGTTATTATTATTTCTTTGTAAGGTACTGAGTAGAGAAGTATAAGTTTATGGCTATCAAAATAACGACGTGAAATAATCGTTATTTTGCTAGCCATATGATATGAGTAAAAACTAAAGTGACTCGTCTATTAATTTAGTTAAAAATATTTTATTAAATTTTTTTTCATTCTGTATATAAAATGAATTATATTATGTATCAAATAAGAACCGAGTGTAAGTATACTGAATACGTTACTCAGAGAATGATATATAAAAGAATTAATTGAAAGAGTCTCGCACAGAGGCAATGGATGAGATGGGACCATTTCTGATGCTTATTATTTATCTCAATGATGAAGATCGCAGCCTCCATTGCTCTAATGTTAACTGGAGCGGTACGGTTTAATGAAGACCTTTACAAAGCCGTGTCGCTTCATGTCAACTCAAACAATACGAGAGACTTCCCTGGCAGGGCTTTGATCCTCGGGTTAGCCAGATGTGTGAGTAGGAAAAAAGAAAGGATCGCAATTTCTTTGAATTATTTACAAATGTCGTTCTTTACAGATCTTTTGATGATATTTTTTTTAAGGATTTCGATACAAATATAGCATACTGCAAAAAGCCTCACAATGAAAATTTCACAGACCTTTTTTTATCATTACCAGGAGACCCTTAAACCACGCTCTGTTATGGCCATGTCCACGGTGATCTCACAATGTGACTTTATTCTCTTATAGTCAGTGAATGGTACCCCAACGCTTATTCAGGACCAATTTATAAACAAAAGTTCCCATATCGGTCCTTCACATTCACTGCCAGGTTGGTAGCTTTTAACGCCACTTGGCAACCACGCTATGCCACAAAGCAACACGGCATGCCTGCCAACCAAAGACCATTCACACAACAGTATTAGAAAATATATATACACAAGAATAAAAACACCGAGGAGTACAGCAAATGGTGATTTTTAAGTCCCTCGCATACCTCTTAAAGGGAAAAAGAAGACAGTACACAAATTTAAAAAAAGGTTCCTTTCGATAAACCTAAGGTTTTTTGACCAAGAAGAGGAAGGGCGGATGCCCCTCACCCTCTTTCTAAACACCTGAGTGTCACAAAACCTCTCCCAAGCATCTCCCATCAAGACACCCACACACCCACAAACTCCCGTAAAAGTCAGAAATTCCTTTCGTTCCTCATGAGGTCATCGTTCCGAGCCGGACGATGTTTGATATTCAGTAATGGTATATATGTGTTCATTTCAATCCGGCGTTGATTCGATTGATGATGGCTTCACGCTGAATTCTGTATTATTATTTATTATATACTGTACTGTACCGTACTGTACTGTACTTCTGGTTACGGATCAATTGAACAATTTAACAAATACTTGGAAAAGTCGGTCAAAGTGATAAACACATTTTTGTTGTGAAGTTGCAATTTCAATACATAGTTTTGTGATACTTTTCAATACAAATTAAATTAATCAGTCAGAAAGATATACCGATAAAATCTCTAATGTATCAAAGTTTATGAAAATGTAATATAACGAATTGATTTAATTCTGACCTTTTGTAGCATGTATTACTCAAAGGTATTCGGAAGACATCGCAATGTAAAGTTGTTTGTTTTTAAAAATTGAATAATAGATTGTAACAAAAAGACTACAAAATATTCAAATTCAAAATTTGTAAAAATGAGGTAAAATCGTTTCTCCGGATAATTCCGAGTTCATATCCCGGTAGCAAGATTTTTTCTATATATATTTCTAATTGATTAATTTATTTTGTATTGTTAAATAATTGTAAAATAAAGTGAATTAAATAATTTAAAGAAAAACTATTATCAAAATTGCTAAATGTACTTAACAGATTTACAAGTATTTTTTTTCTAAATGCTACAATAAAATCAGAAAAAAACGTCAACAAATCAATAAATGATGATTAATGAATGATAATTTATTAACCCATTTAGTTTCGCCAGGTGTAGATCTAATTCACCACCGACAATGCCTCGGGGGAGAGCGAGTCGGTTATTCCACTGTCTTCCTCACTGACACCGACATCAATAATCCAACCGAACTTGGATGGGCTGAGGACAATGCTGATAAGTATTTTACAAATTTTTTTAACTGATCGTCAGTGGCGCGCTTAGGAACAGACACCCAGCACCCTCGGATTTTTAACGACATATAAATATTTTATTGAGTGAAAATTCTTTGCAGGTACCACCGTGGAATTCTCACAAACTAGTTTGTAGAAATGAAAATGAATAATAAAAGTTATTACGTTTCAGTTAAACGCTTATGGAAGCGACGTTGACAAATATTGAAAAAATTAGAGTATCTAAAAATCTTTTTCAAATTCATTATCTTTCTTATGCTGAACAAAAGTTAGAAGATAAATTCAAATAAAAATAAAATACATTTATATATATACATAGTTTATACTTTGAGATGAAAATATAAAAGTATTCACTTATGTCAAAATTATACATATTTGCTAACTGTTTTCTCGTTTCCCTGCTCCAATTTATAAGTGAGCAATTATTAGATATTATATTTACACATTCTTATTGTGAAGTTGTAATTATTCAGAATATAGGTCTGTGATATTTTAAATAATACTAATTAAATATATTAATTAGAAAGATATACGTATAAAATCAATTTTATCGAAAAATATTGTTGTCAATACTGGGATTCGAACCTTCCAATCGAGGGAACGTGCATTAATTGATTATGCAAATTGACGAGAAATTTTCTAACTTATACGTTACACTTTTCAAATGAATACATCCATTGTTTAATTATTTGAAAGCCATCTTATTTTATTTTTATTGAATCCCAAATACCTTTGAGTAATTCGATACGAGACGCCAGAATTAATAATTATTTTTTGACATTGACACAACTTAAGATATTATTAGGAGAACACATTCTTATTGTGAAGTTGTAATTATTCAGAATATAGATCTGTGATGAATTATTATCTCTTATCTGATTACTTAAAGGCATTTGAGATTCCGTAAAAATAAAAGAAGATAGCTTTCAAATAATGTAACGATGGATGTATTTATTTAAAAAGTATAACATATAAGTTCGAAAATTTTGTCGTTAATGCACAGTTTTGGTATGGCGTAATCGGTTAATGCACGTTCCCTGGATTGGACGAGATCCAGGTTCGAATCCTGGTATCAACAACAACATTTTTCGATAAAATTGATTTTATACGTATATCTTTCTAATTTATACATTTAACTTGTGTTTAAAAAATATATATTTTATACTTTTGTATTATACTTGGATATTATCAATAATTGGAGTATGTTTTTTAATAGATAAATGATTTTAATGAAATCAGGGCCAATCAGTCGTGTATCAAGGGCCTAACTTTTATTTCTACAATAAATTGTTTATTATAAACATACAAAATTTTATATTTTGTCAAGATTTTGTATCATAAAAGTTTTTCTTAACACGGTATCAATACTTTTTACAGCTGAATTTAAAGGAATTAAAATTCATTCGTAATTTTTTTTTTTTGATGGGTGAACACGGATATAATACTTTCATGACATTTATCACAAGTTCAGGTCCACACTGTTCATTTAGCTCGACTGGTATGATTTGAATTCGTAAAATTCGTCGAGATTTGGAGAGGAAGTCTTCTCATGTGATTATTTGTTGGATCATTTGTGTGTGAATACCGCTGTGATTTTGGTGTGTTGTGGACGTTGAAACTTATCAGAGTTTTGGTATGTTGTGGACATTGAAACTTATTAGAGTTTTGGTATGTTGTGGACGTTGAAACTTATCAGAGTTTTGGTATGTTGTGGACGTTGAAACTTATCAGAGTTTTTTCTGGGGTAGCAATTTCGTACATTGGGTGACCTTCCTGAAGATTACAGAGATGGCGTCGAACTGTCATTTAGTTCCATGAGTCCATCTTGGTCCGCCATCGAATTAGTTCCTTACTCTCATTCATTCCTTATTTTCGATTCCACATTTTTGCGTCGGTTATAGGAATAATAAATTCTAGAAATAATTAGAATTCATATATAATATACATTCATAAACACTACATATATATAGTGTATGGGTAATATTTTTCAGTTCTCTGTTGCTTATTGGTATAACTTAAGGGCATCGTAAATAGTGTAGATGCGCCACTGGCGTTCTAGACAATAAATGGTCAGACGTCAGAAAGATAGTTTGTAAGCCGAACAGATGGAGCAAGAAATCAGTGGCTACGATAAAACCCATTTTGATCGAATAAAGCACATTTTGACGAAGAAATAAACTAGGTGGATTAAATAGTTTTTTTTTTACCCGTGATTGGTAAATGAAAAAAGTAATAAATGATTTTGTATTCTTGGGTAGGTAACGCTTGGGGAATGGTTGGATTTTTCTGTTTTTTCTTTTCTTAAAATTTGGTATACAATACCCAATTATATAAAATATTTACCACACACATGCTTTTTGTTACTGTCTTCGTAATTCATACATCTCAATAATAAAACTATTTTTTTGATTTAAAATACGGTTAAGATTTTTGACTTGAGACAATCTCTAAAATACTGATTTTGCTCCCATGAGATTCTTTTGAGGCCATTTCGAGCTTTCGTAGTCCCTGTGTACACACCATGTCTCAGGGATTTGTTGTCTTGCATATTACTTTACGCTTTTCACGTATGTAAAACATCAAATTTTGTTGTTGTACGTTAGAATCAAAATCTACCCTGCAGGAGTTAAAACTGAATATATGTTTGTATTTTAACAACTTATATTAACGATTTATTGATTAATAATTAATGACGTATATGAAGCAGCCTTTATATATAATTAATGACTTATATGATGTAACTTTTCAAAATAGATAGTTATACACTGGTTTCAGTTTTGGTTTCTTTCTACCAATCTCAAACTGATTTTTTAATTAATCTCCGGATCAAAATCTCAACACATATACATGGTATTGAGATATATATCATCGAAATCTCTGAGGTTATCTTATCATGCCTCTCCGTTTCATTTTTAGATGATTTCGCAATGTTTTGATTTACAATATACACTTCCTTTCAAATTGAATATATAAAAGAGAAAATATTTAAGTACCTAATTTTAACACATTATTTTGTGCCATGATAGCGTTTCACAGACCTGGCCATTTAAGCAAGTACGAAATAGCCATAATAACACTGATATACCGAAGCCGTAGCCGGCATCCATCCAATTCTAGATATGAACAATGAGACGGGAAAGCGTAATATTATTATTAGTAGCGATCAATCCCAAATACCTTCGAGTAATAAACACTAGGAGACCCCAGAATATAATCAAATAATTTTACATTTACATACATACATTTTTGTTGCAATTGCAGAACAGAACCACAAAATTTAGTTCATAAAAAATGTGTTTTCCTTAAAAATACCACAATAATTTTCGTCTTAAGCCGTTTTGAAAAGTCACGCTTTAGTTATTAAATTCATATCTAAAAACTTATGCCAAACACGTCGTGCTTAGCATTTATACATAGACACGTGAGAACAAGTTATTTCATCGAGTCATTCACGTGGGCGACCGTTCGGACGTAATAATTTCCCGTCTATTGTGTTTCTATCCCTTTCCAATAGTTCCTTACTCATATTTTCTTATGTCATCGTAGATGTCATGGTCCTCTATTTCACAAACTTTTGCTCTATACCTTGACCGTGTTATGGAAATAGAATTGACTTCAAGAAGTGGCTACGGTGTGAGATACAAGGGTTACGCCCTCGACCTTTTGGTCCAAAATGAAGTTTGTACTCATTCGGCCTGGAATGGGACGCATTAGTATTGGTCGGGTGTGCCGTGAAGTAAACGCCGTCAACTTTTAAATAAATTTAAGGAATTGAATATAAAAAAAACATTTTTATTCATTTTATTTAATAATATTGTTTTATAATAATATATAGTGACCATTGTGTAATTATACAAAACCATCTTTCATAGAAGTTTTATATTCAGCCGTTTTCAGTAATAGTGGTTTTTTTTTTTAAAGAAATGGGATATTGTTTTTATAACACATGACTTTCTTTGAATGCTACGCACTTTAAACTACTTCTCAACTCAGTTGCCACTATTTTTAAGGCACTTATCATAACGGGGCACCAATTTTGGTACATCTACGTCATAAAACGATGCCGCATGAACTTAAAACCATTTCCAAATCAGATTAAAACACTCGCCAATAAGGAATCGCTTCAGATTAAGGAAAAAACGAAAATCACTTGGTGCCAAATCAGGAAAAAACAGGACACACTTGGCGATATCAATTGGTTTCATGTTTCGTACATTCAAGAAACAAATCATGGACCGTGTCTCACAGTCGGCGGGCTGATCAATTGTCTTGAACATTTCAACCACTCACTACAAGATGGATACACTATGTGAACGTCTCTAACGTTGCATGTGATGAGTCAACAGATAAAGGAAACCATTTTGCAAGCGCAACATTGCAACCATAGCGCCACACCGGGAATATCCGACAATGTAGCTAATAGTCTTGCCAAATTGTTCTCAAATTTCGTCCATCCAACATCTTTATCTTCCCTGCGGTCATTTTGTTCCTCCTGAATCACTTCATTTGTCAAACGTTCTTCAGTGTTTCGTCTATCATGACCTACTATTTACTTTTCCATTTATTCGTAACTTTGCATTTTGGTAACAATCTTTGCAGTAGTACATAACAGCCAGTATTTTTAAATAAGATGACAGTTGCTTATTTTTATCAAGCTAAACTTTGTATCACAATAACAATTTTCCAATAGTTCATGTACCTACACGGTGCATCTATGTTAAAACGAATTACTATATATTTACTATATATCATGGGATGCATTTAAGAAGGTTAGAAGGACACATGAATGGTGTAGTGCAATATACTCGTGACGAAATTCTCACGTTGTCCTTAGGTACTATATTACGGCATATTTATGTCACGTCCGCCACAAAAGTAAATATTTAAATGTCGTCAGCCATAAGAGTAAGTTGTCTATATAAGAACACGATTAAAATTTCCCTAACTTGTAACAATCTGAGTTTTTATTAACTGAGTATATCCTAAATCTTCTAGTACCTAACCAGAATCTGAAAATATTACAACATGGAAATACTGTTATTTAGTTACTACTACAGTTTGGAGAGATGTAGTCCCTCTTATATCAGGTGATAACTAATCTAAATAGTAGTATGGTGCTGACATATTATATTCAGATGCGTAGCAAGTACGGGAAAGGGATTTCGATCGTTAATGGGAATATGGATAGTAGGGGTAAAGTATTAGAGACAGTAATGTTATTAATTTTATATTTCTACCCTAATAGGTCAGCACCAAACTTAAATTAAATAAGTTATCATCTGATGACGAATGGAACTGAACCTCTCGAAACTACACTAGTGACAAAATAGCTCAACTTGTGTGTAGTGTAAAGTTAATTTTAATGAAAAAATGTAATAAAAAAAGTATTTTTAAAATTCACAAGTTAAAAATTAACCTGGAAACATTGAGGTCCTGATAATGAGGTTATATATAATTTTTTTAGAAAAAACGAATAACCCCATTCAGGAGCACGGTTCATTGCAGTTCACATCCTGAAATGGAGTCCTCGAAATATTTCAACGTTCCTAATATTTCCAGCCGCAGAGCAGACATTGTGGGATTTTTGTCACGCCCGTCACCATGGTTACAAACCGGATAGCTTCCGGCGGAAATTCATTGTTTAGGCGGCAAAATTTGGCGCGCTCTTCTAATAACACCTGAACAAAGGATTTCCCGCCATTATTTCGAGAGGAACTCCCGTCAAACACACGAGTCTTTTTGCTGAATTTTGAATTTGCTCAACTTTTTTGGGATTGTTTAAATTGTAAATATATTAATCATTTCAAATATCAAAACGTCCTTTGTCTCCTTTATACCACTGTCTTTTATAAGCTCCGTTTGAATGACAGATACATACCATTAAAATATTTTTGATATATCTCACCAACAGAGGCTGAGCGTGTACTAATCAAAAATTTTGTCCGATAAATCAAAAAATCAATAGTAAGGTCCAACATTCTTACATAGACGAAACTACGAAGGCTGTATGTAATAGGTTTGATCCAGATATTTTTAGTGGGTGTCTGGGGGATTATATACGGGTGTGTCTCGACTGGAGTGTGTGCTATGGTTGCTAGCTGAAGACTGCAATTTATGAAAGTTAAAGTATGAGAGCACGATTATCACAAGATCAAACGTTACATTTTATCTCAATGTATTGAATATTTAGAATATTAGTATGTGGGTATAAGAGACGTCAAATATTATTGATTACACTTTAGTACTCGCCCCGATAACTAAATCCATGAAGAAGATTTTTATTCTACAATGATGATAACCAATCTATAAAATTGAAAATCGATGCTTGCTCGCCCTGCTAAAGGTAAAGCGCTGCTGTCGGATGTCAATCGGAGCTCGGCCGAGTGAGGCAGCAGTTATGTCTGCCACTCGGTCGTGGCGAGAATATTTTAAATTTGTAGAAAGAGTCCGTTACACGGAGATATAATTGTTTCCAAGCCGGTAATCGGAGCCAATCTTTTTTATCTTGGTATAGACACGTGACCCAAAATGGAACTATTGTCTGAGTGGATAGAGGGTTTTGGTCTTACCCGGCAAGACCCTGATGCTTCTGGATGAGGGAAAATGTGGCCATGTCAAGCTCTATTTAGTGCGGAGCCATACTATGAATGCTGTATCCTGAATGAGTCTGGCGCAGTTAGTTTTGAATCTCGGTGCGGTCTCGGAGGATAAAGATACAGTCATGCAATATGGAACGGAAGAGTATTTGGTCTGTAATATCGTTTCCTTTGCTTAAGCTACCGTAAATATAAATAATGATATGAAATTGGTCACAATTTCATAGTTGTTGCTAAGTAGAGTTCAATTTATTAAATTTTGTTCATTTGACTATCAAGTTTTTATTAATTATGAAAAAAACCGTCTTTATCATTTTGTTATTTAAAATTATTTTTCTTTTGCCTCGAGGAACGAATGCGGATTTGGAAAATCGTTGGTAAGGTAAAGAGTTCTGATAGATTGGACATGCTTGCCACTGAACTAGCCGATAGAGGTATGGAGCCCCTGGCTCCATAGCTCGCAAACTTTAACTGTTTGTACTGAATGATTAATACGTACTTAATGATAATCGCACGAATTATATACATTATGAAAATCAGTAGCGGCTTTGAAGCTGGTTTGGATGTTGGTAGGTAAAGTGAAGAGGCTGGCTGCATTCGGCAAAATATCACCTAACGTGTGCTGACGTTTTTCAGTACTCGCCCGTGCTGTAGCCATAGCCATCGTCGAGGAATTTCATTTTCTCGGATTTATAGTTACTGTTAAAAGTAGCTATGAATGAGACATTAAACGACTAAACAAGGCATGGAAATAGTGAAGAATTCGATGGTCTGAATTGACGAAAAATTGATGTATAAGTAAAACAACTAAGGTGAGGTTTATACAGATTCTAGTACGACCAATATTGTAAAATCGTGGACAGCAAAAGTAAGGATAATAAAGCCGGTCGATGATTTGATAAATGTGGTATTAAAGGTACTTACTTACTGAAAAATGTGTTCATTCATCAGAAACTACACATCATAAATATACTTTTGAAAGTGATTGATCACTTGAATTATAGACATGTTGCGAGTAGCAAGAAGGCTGTGGATGGAGAATAAGAGAGAGATCCTCCATTAGACTAATTAAGTAAAAAATTGGGCACTTTTTTGGGGATAACTTTAAAATCTGTGAGATGCTGATAAAAGTGGTAGAGTTAGTAGTCAAAAAGGCGAGATTTTATTAAGATAGTTATTCTCTCCCCACGTCTGCCACAATGAATTGTTTTCAAAATATCTTATATTATGAAATACATTAAAACTATTCATTCTCGTCTTGTAGTGTCATAGTAGGTACAGATTTAGATTATACTGTAACCAATGATATTATACAATCATATATAATATATTTACTACAATATATGTTGTACACAAGATTAAGAACTTTCTTTTAACCAAAATCTTTAGACAAAATGAATTCGTTGTTTATACAATATATTTTACTCGTAGAAAAATCAATATAAAAAATGTGTGGACATTTTTCAGAACACTTCTTATGACTGTAAATGATTATTTAATTGTTTAAAAATCATTCACGTAATAACTAAACGAAATAATTATTTTTATTAAAGGTTAACGTTGGAAATAGTTCTGCCAATTACTTTTTATTTTACCCAAATCAAAAACAAATTCATGCACCTAATGCACCTCGAACGCAAAGAACGGTTATGAAATCAGCACGTTAAAAATAGTAAGATAGTAAAATTCGCACATTAGTAAAAGAGTAAGTAGACACTTCAATGATTTGCACGCATTTATAAGGCTTTGTAATGTTATTCTGTTAAAAAACAGCATAGGTAACGACTTCATATAAAACGGATCAATCGAAAGGAATTTTCAATTCGGAAATAGCTAATTATAAGATTTGAGTCATTCACTAGCTTAAAGATAGAACGGAGTAATGTGAATAGCTCAATGTGGCGAATGCACAAGAGCGCCATAGTTACAGCGGTGAGTTGACGTGGTAGTCTTTAAAACTAAGCAATTAAAGTCTCTACTGGTACATAGATGGCGCTAATTGTAAAAAAATGTTTCCATTTACGTTAATCCAATTATTTAATTTATTGAATACTAAATTAATGTATTAATTATAAATATATACATATAAAATCAATTTTGTCGAAAAATATTGTTTTTGCGTCACCGGGATTCGAACCTGGATCTCTATTTCCAATCCGGGAAGTGCCTTAACAACAAAACAATATTTTTCGACAAAATTGATTTTATATGTATATATTTATAATTAATACATTAATTTAGTATTTAAAATATCACAGACCTTTGTTCTGAATAATTACAACTTCACAATAAGAATGTGTTTTCCTTAATAATTATTTAATGTATGTTAATTTATATTAGAATTTGTATTAATGCACAGCTTTTTTGCTTGTATGCACTGCACGCCCCTGATTATAATGCATATAACGTAACTGCCGAAATGGTACGATGCACTCTTTTTGATCAGTCAGAAGACTTCGATACCACTCTCCGTTAAAAGTGTATTTACACGCATAAATTACATTATATATCGGTTTTCCTAGAATTTTTATTAATGCACAGCTTTGCTTGTATGCACTGCGCGCCTCTGATAAACAGTATCGAACTAAAAATGTTATTCTAGGACGTCAAAGAAATCGACCATTTTTTATCATTATTCAGGTTACAGTGTAAATATTTTGATATTTTTTGGTTTGATGGTTAACGTTTGACGATTTTTTTGGTTTGACGGTTAACGTTTGACGATTTTTTCGGTTTGACGGTTGACGTTTGACGATTTTTTTGGAGACTGGCAGATTAGTGTTTTTAAATTTTGTATTGTCATAGCCCAGATTTAGACTTTAGTTTCACACTCTTCACTTCTCCAAGATTTATAAAATCATTGGTATCAAAACGGTGTATATTTTCAATACCATTAGTTCTCTTTTGAAAAATATCACATTTTTAAACAAGTTTTTTACTAATTTTTTTAAAGCCATTTTAACTTCCTCAAAGTTAATCAGCGTCGTGTATAAATATTTTCGTATAAATTAAACAAAATTATTTCCTGAAATCGTTAACTTTAATTATATTATAATAACTCTTGAATATTCAACTAGAAATTTAAATCTTTATATTTTGAGCCACACTGATCAACTCGACATTAAATATTTTATAATAATTAGCTAATTTAATTGTTCGTACCCTTTCATAGATCCTCGCTCTAAATTTACATTCTTTACAATAAATTAAAATATTTAATTTGGACTTGTAATGTGTTATATTTAAATAAAATAATTTCTTAAATTATAAATAACAAGATGAAATGTGATATAAGTATATATTTGGTTCTAAATAGTACCTGACTGAGTGTTAGCCGCCTAATAGAAAAACCCAAATCGATAGCCGCTTGTCAATTGTCATCAAGACTATATTTCTGACACCAGATGACATTCTAAAAATTTAGAAGAAATATTCTACTTATGCACACAGCAATATCAATTTGTTCAAATCAAAATCCCGCCCTAGAAAAAACGCTAAAGATATACAAAGGATGGTTTCTTAATACAAATTCTTTGTAAATATAAATATAAGGTTATTAAAAATTATTTAATTTCATACTGCAGTATTTCTTGATTTATACGTTGCATGTGAATGACCTACATAGCAATTGATAGAAAAGGTCCGAATGTTTTGAATCCTACCGCTAGGTCGCTCATAGTTGCGCAAATGGCCGCTATAGTGTTTGCGCTACCAAGCAGTTTCTGAATGAATCTCTACCTCAACGGTCGCATTGGTAATAAAGACCTGGTTCCACAATTCTGGCCCCCGAGATCTCCTGATCTCATGCTCTGTGTCTTTTTCTTGTGGGGGTTCGTAGAAGAATCAGTTTATGTACCACTTTATCAATAAGTCTGGCGAACCTGCGGAACCGAATTACAGCTGCGGTGAACGGTAACACAAGACATTATGATATTTAAAAATTATGCGGCAAACCGAGCGCTACACTATCGATCCGAGTGGAGGCGGGCGGAAAGAGAACGGCGCTCCGCCAACAATATGGAGAGAATTTGAAGAGAAATTTCTGAGATGCGGTGGATATGGGAGGTTGGAGGTCCCCGATCCATCCGCATCACGGATCTATTCCCTAGTTGGAGGCAGGAGGAGAATCTCAACTGGTAGTTGTGCGAACCGGCATGGGAGAAATGGACCATGTAATAATCTGAAAGTCTCTCAATGGCGAGAGATAATTTTAACATGGCTACCACATCATTCATTCAATATTCAAGTAACCTCTCAACCTTATAATAACCATAAGATTAGTGTTAAAGTCATAACAAACTAGTGTCCTCACCAGGAGGAATGAACGATGATAAGACAGAAAGACTTATCTTATCGGGTATTTGTTGTAATCGTGAACAAATTGTATTATGTGTTTCATGTGTAAACCAAATGTTTAATTTGTTTAAGACCATTCCCATCCATCCAAGGTAGCCACACTGACACATCACATTAGAGACACCCACAGATTGAGCCTAGCTAGTAGCGTGATGCGCTGGCGTTCGATCCATCGGGGCCACAGTATTACGTAACAACATGCTTCATCGGGTGTGGAACGGAGTTCAGATACCGATTAGATGTTTGCCGTGCAGCCAAAGGGTTTACATTGAATATATATAAACTGTATTTTCAAATTATTAGGAGAACACATTTTTATTGTGATGTTGTAATTAGAAACTTCACGTATTCAGAACTTAGGTCTGTGATATTTTAAATATGAATTAAATGTATTAATTAGAAAAATATACATATAAAATCAATTTTATCGAAAAATATTGTTATTGCACTACCGAGATTCGAACCTGGATCTCTTTCCAAACCTGGGAAGGTGCATTATACGACTATGCTACAGCGACAGTATTTTTAGCGACAAATTTTTGAACCTATATGTTACCTTTTTGATATTAATACATTTAATCGTTCCATTATTATGGCTCTTTCGAATACTGTCGCTGTAGCATAGACGGATAATGCACATTCTCCGGTTTAAAAAGAGATCCGGGTTCGAATCTCGGTAGCGCAACAACAATATTTTTCGATAAAATTTATTTATATGTATATCTTTCTAATTAATACATTTAATTCATGTTTAATGTATTTTTAAACTTTATTTTGAGTATTATTAAATGTTATTTATATTTAATTCATATTTATATATATATATATATATATATAGAGTTATTAAATTGAGTCCGTCATTATAAATAACCCTGTTTGTAATCGTGATGACGATGTGTAGACTTTTTCGTTGATACGAGTACCGTATTTTATTTTTATTCCTTCACATTCTTGAAACGTTAAGAATTAGCTTTAAATCATGTTTGTAGGCAAATAATTTTTGAATATAAATAAAAGTTTTTTTTTTAAATTTCTATTATGTTTATAAAAAAAAAATTCTTTAAGCATGGCACATGTATATTGTATATAATGTATAGATTAAGACACCAACAAGATATTCCAAAACCAAAATATACTCGTTCTCTATACACGAGTTTTACTCTCTTAGAGAAGAAATAAATGTTAAAAGAAATATATATATACCCTACTGATTATTCAAAAAATGTATTATATTTTTTAATATTAAAATAAAAATATATATTTCATGCATATAACCTTTATATGTTTTTTGGTGAAACAAAATTTTTTTGTTAAAACAATTTTGACTATAATAATCTTAGAACAAAATTATGTGAAAATTAGATTAATCAATTAGGAAGATGTATATTTATTAACACTTACGTTGAAAGGGTGTAAAAATTGCAGATTTTAAAGACCTGTTGTTATTTTCAACTTTGAACACGGCATCTTAAAATTAGCTACAAGCAAAGACCACCTAATTAAACTAACTCCATTTTTTTTGTAGTTACTACTACTTTGTAGTTCAAATGTAGTTACTTTGCATGGTTTGCAAAGAGTAACTACATTTTTGCGAATGTTTTTAATAACATTTTCTATGGATATTTATAAAAATGAATGAATTACATTGAATTAATGGGAAACTGTATACAGAAAATTCTGAATAATAATAATATTTTTATATTTTTAATGAGTTAAGTTAATACAAGTTTCATTCGCTTAAGCTCAATTGGATAGGTAATCATAAAGTAAAATTATAATTTTTTATACTAGTTCTGCGTCTTCTATAGTTATGTATTTTATACAAACGCATCGAACCTAGCAAATCGCATAATAAAACTAATTTACTTTTTTAAAGAAATACGATGTATAGTTGATTACAAACACTTGAGATTGGTGTACTTTTCGCTGTGCTACTCCTTAATTAATTATGCTATTTTAGTTTGGGGAGGAGCAGCAAAAACAATATTGGAGTCGGCTAAAAAAGCACAAAAAACAATTTTTATGGTAATAATTAGTCGTCCCTTTAGATATCTATCAGATCTTATATTTAAAGAGTATAATGTCCTTGATATGAGACAAATCTTTATGTTGAGACTCGTTCAATATTTCCATACTAACAACAACTCTCCTCAAGCAATAAATCATGGACACAACACAAGACAAACAACAAACATCTACACACCAGTTTCGAGAGCAACAACGACATTTTATCAAAGATTCTACATGTTCCTAGCTCCGAAATTATACAATACACTCAGTACCAACTGGAAATCGTACAATTCCTATAAGATTACACAAATATGGACCCAATATATGATTCAATCAGGTAGAGATGAATCAGAAGCATGGATATCCAACAATTTAATATAATTTATACAATTTTTTCGCTAATAATCCACTAGTCCTACAACACTCCCACTCCATATATTTTTATTTTTTTATTCATATTTGAATTCTCTTTTTATTCCAAATAACACCACAACAGCACGAAAAAAAAACTGGCTACTTTAACACGGACTTTAGTCTAGCAAAGTAGCCAGGACAACGCTGTATATATCAGAGGCGAAGTGTACTCCATCCCATACAATAAACTATGTATTATGTATCCACCTCTGTTAGTATAAAAATATGGATATCAAAATATATATAAATAAATAAATAAATTCAAATAAATAACACCCATAGACCACTAAATATATAGATAAGAACTAACGTACATTTCTTGTCCCAATATTTTCATTTTGGTGTCACCCACGTGATCCTTTTGGTACCACTTACGCAATCGAATAACACCTCGACTTTGTTTTCTAATGACTCGATTGGAACGAACAATTAAACGCTGACAATATTATATGCGTTGATGTAAAAAATACGTCTTGTTTACTCAAAGATTTAATTTTCAAAGAGTAAATACTTTTACTGTTGCAAAAATGTGTCAAACATTCCCTTCGTCCCGTATCTAATGTTTCAAACCTCTCTCCTATATATATATATATATATATATACTTTATTTCATGTCTATTCAATTACTGGTCTGTGGCTACAAGCGTTATTTTTGAACAGTTAGCAGTAAAAGAAAATTTAGTCAGTTTCTTCGATCCAGTCTGCAGTAGGGTTTGTCTTATTACTCGCTAATTAGCACTTCACTTCCGTTTGCTTCTGATTACTTATCGCCTATTTTGCGGAGGAAGGGAATGGGAAGAAAGGGCCCTATTAAGACCGAAATTAATGGGTGTGCACCTACCGTCTAGCTGATAAAGGGTGTTCACCCCCTCTCCCCGCGGAGTAATTAGAGACACGACTGAAATATGAACTGTACAAGCGCAGGGTGTCCATCACTCCAGAAAATTTGGAACGCCATATTGAAAAAACATATTGATAAATGGTTTGAATGGTCTCTCACATTTAAATAAAAATTATTGAGTCTTGGAATATAGGTTTTCATATACGGCAACGTTTTATCGCATATTTTCTAATTTCTTTATTATGACAGATTAATGTCTTTGAGACGAAGTGCTGGAGACACATATAGCGCATACCATAGACGGCGAGACGCACCAATGTCTCTGTTCTGCAGGAACTGAAGATGAAGGACAGACTCTCAACCATTTGTCTAAGACGAATCCTTCAATTTTTTGGGCATTTTGCCAGAAAAAAGGATGGCTTGGAGTAGCTGGATGTGGTAGGCCACGTCGAAGAACGAAGAGGAAGAGGGAGATCCCCACCCGATGGACTGACCAAGTATAAAAGGCAACCGGTAGTTTTCTGATGATAGGCCTAAGACTTGTAGATCTTGAGTAAAGTGAAAGAGCATAGTCAAGATGGCAAGAGTTCATCTGAGTCACGAGGACCTAATTTCCTGGATTGGCTATATTACTAAGATGCATGAATTAACAATAACTACATGTTAAACTAAGAAAAACTGCATATTTTGGATACATTAAACGCAATGAAAAATACAATCTCTTACATTATTTTGTACAAAATATGATAAAAGGTAGTTAGAGAATGTACCTTGGCAGTGACGGAGGGTAGTTTAACCAGAGACCTTACCAAAACAGTTGCCAGATTGACCACTTTATCTCCATGACCTGCTGAGGTATTACAAGAGAAAAGGATGATGACGATAACCTATGCAACTTTTCATACTTAACTTAACTTCATTATTTTACCTACATTCGTAAAATTATTCGCATAAGTTCATGTAGCAGCAAGAATACAATAATTCTTAGTAAACCGACATTGATTTCAAATAACCTTTGGGGGCCGAACCGTAGAGAACTTTACAGCTGAGACTTCCATTTAACGAAAACATGGATTAAATAACTTTTGAAAGATCTTTGAGCTAACTAAAAGCAAGACCCATAATAGAGACGCCAGAAAAGGCTTCCCTATAACAGCAAAACTGTCAATAAAAACAGATTATTTATTCTACTTAAACTAAAGTGACTCAAAAATATTCTACACGGTATCTCATATACTTTTGCATCGTAAGCATAAATCAACATTCTGTTACTTGGAAGTCATTTTACGATAAAAGACGGCACATAAAAATGAAGAATTTATAATAATGTTGGAATATGACTATTTTTCGGAATTAAACATATTAAAGAATTAAAATATTTACTGTATTCAGATATAATAATTAAATAAAAATGTGAACAGGGGTTGATTTTGTTATAATGGTTACCCTACAGTGTGAAATGTACAAAACCGAAACCCATATTGGAACTGAACGAAAAGCCTTCTCATTAAAGCCTCGAACTACCTTATATTGATTCGTACTTTCTTATACAATACGTTCTACAATACATACATACATTAATCATATCCGTTTCTTATTACATTATCCATACTTAGTCAACTTATTTGATGTAACAAAACGTTGCATATATTTAAAAATACTATCATTTTCGTACTAGAGCAATGATCAAATAAATACGGCGTACTAGTTATAATACTTTTTTTTTCAGTACTTGTGTTCTGTGATAAGAACGATGCGTATCGAAAAGCATAAATTCGATAAGTACCCGCCACTATTCTCATTCGGTGTCTGATGTATAGGTAGGTCTCGTGTATGTATGTACCTAGGTGTTCATGTGAAGTACAGCAGACAATCACGTAATCAGATAATATTGTAATGAAAGATTATCAAGTTTTAATATTTAACGAACTCGATGATGCAGAGTGCGGTGCGGTAGCTATTGAGGTCTTGCGTGAACTCGCGTGGACGTGCGCGGCTCTTTGATGTTGGATGCGTTCGGCATCACATCACCAACGAACGAAATGATAAAATGAGAAAGATTGTAAAACTGATCTAAATGCATTTTTCTTCATCATTATTTGCCCAATGCTGAGCACTGTAGTTTCCTAACCTGTCTGAAACTTATTGATTAATATCATATCATTCCTTCCAGATTTGAGCCGAGTTGATTTCAGATTTTAACCCATTCATCACGTTCATAAATACGCATGACATCCTTTATACGCGACTTTCTTTGGCGAAATTATAATTTACGACTTTGCACTACGATAATGCAACAAATTTAAGATTTATTTTTAAGAAATCGATAAAAAAGATTCTCAAATATCATCATGAACATAAACAAATACAGAAATCAGAACCATGATTACAAAATAACAGACAACGCAACAGTGCCATACACCATCACTAGCGTCATTTGTGGTGACATTCATACGTACTAGAGTGAACTAGTGATCTGCGCTAGTGCTGATTTCTGAGACTAATGCGCACTATATACAAGTTTCTAAGTACTGCTATTAAATTTAACTCTATAGTTTGAAATGCATTATATTCTACACGCATGAACTGAGTCTGAGAATTTGAATTACTGACCAATACTGGATGATACGAGGACTTTTATTATTTCGTGTTTGTTTATAAGATGGCTAATAATCCTCGACAAATATCGACAGATGTCGGTAGGATAAAGATTACAAATAATTATGGTACGCACTAGCAGTGAGCAAACACGGCGACTCGTATATGTCACCCACGGGGAATGGGTTAAGGAGGATTTTATTAACTTTTTTATTTTGTTCAGTACAGGAACAAGACTGTATCAAATCGCTTAGGTGCTGGTTCAGTGCGGTCCGCTCTATCTCTCGAACGCCGATATTCTGCAGCTGTATGCAGTGGTCCAAGGGGGTCCAAATCGTGTCCAGTGTAGTCGCAGAGTCGTGAGTATCTTCCAGGATCAGTCCAAGTGTGAAAGCCAAAGGTCGAATCCAAGGGGAAGAAAGTCCAGGTGAAAGCAGGGTCGAGAATAAAAACACGTTTTCTTGTAGAAAAGTCCAGCGGTGCAGGCGAAAGCGAGGCAAGTGATTTTGCAACCGCTGGACCGTTTATTTATATTATACCTCAAGCCCTGGGAGCTTATGGCTCCCTCGGAATGCTGGGACCAATCAGGATGCGCAAGAATCCCCCACGCCACCCCAATTCGGTCCCGCGCCGACACCACCTGGCGGCCAAATTCGGCAACATCGCTCATTTTTTCTGTCATCCGGTACGGGACGGCAGATTTCGTTTCGCGCTTCTAAAGAAGCTCCCACAATTTTATTTCTAATTTTCCAGGCATCGCGAGTACTTTTTCTTACAGAATTTGGCCCTCCTCGCGATGCCTGATACATTTTATCTTGGGCGATAGCCCGAGGAATTAATAAATGCACCTTAAACTTTGAAAAATCCATTTTCACTATCTAAACGATTTTTAAGGTGCATTATATTATCCCCGGGCGATCGCCCTTTCAATTCTCTATTTATTCATATAATCATCTTATGTCTAACAATTTTTTATACGACAATATTCCAAAAAAATGTAATGCTGCAATCTGACGGCGGCCGGGGCGTGGCCTCGCCTCGCGGCCTGGCCCCCCTCTCCCCGGTGGACAACTGTGTTTCCAAAGGCGGCTCGTGCCAGACGAAATATTGCCGTAAAGCGGCCAAGTATGCTTTTTCATCCGGCCGCGGTCGGCGCGCTCCGCGGCCGCATAGCTGTGCGGAACACTCCCCCCGTGCGGCTCCGCCGTACTCCACAGGCAGCACAGCTACTTTCCTGCGGCCGCCTCAGATCCGGGGCTCCGGGTCGGCAGGGGGATCACTATCGTGGCGGGCCGCGGGTAGTCGCCTGCCGCTGTCCTCGCTCGGGCGGCCCGGCGCTGTCCAGATCGCTCCCCCCGTGCGGCTTCGCCGCGCTCTGCAGGCAACTCAGCTACTCCTCGGTAGCCGCCTGGGTTTGTAAGGCCCAAGCGTTCCTGCTTGGCCTCAAGCACCCGCCGCACGGCGCGTATGAGACATTCTGCTTTCTTTCCTGCTACTGCAGGAGCTAGCCCCGACCTCCTTTGTTCTGAGGCGGTATGCGCCTTTCTGCGCGCTCTCCTACGCGGTCTCTTTCCGCGTTTCTCTGTGCGAGTGAGATCCACTGTCTGGGTTCTCACTCGCTCCAGCGCTTTCAGCGCTTCCATATCATCAGTGAGAGCCATGTTGCTCGCTCCCACCGACAGTGGAGCGATAGCGCCATCCTGCTCTCCCCGTGTGCCGACCGTGCTGCCTGCGGTGTTCCCTGACTCATGAGCGAGAGCTGCGATCTTCGCTCTCGCTCGCACCGCACATGACGTCCCTGGCCCGTCACTTCTCGCCTGCGCTGGGCGAGTGCGGGTCTCTGCCCTTTCCATAGCGAGGCGCGCCTTCCTGCGCGCTCTCCTGCGCGACCTTTTCCCGAGCTTCCCTGCGCGAGTGAGATCCACTGTCTGTGTTCTCACTCGCTCTAGCGCTCTCGGCGCTTCCATATCATGCGTGAGAGTCATGACGCTCGCTCTTACCGCCAGTGTAGCAATAGCGCCTTCCTGCTCTCCGCTCGCGGTCGAGTCCAACGGCCCGTTCACTTGGAGACCGTGTTTGGTCCATCCAAGGCTCGTCCTCGACCGGAATAATCGGCCGCTGCTTCCCACATCCTGGGAGCCTCTGGTGATGATTAAGTGGGCATTATCTTGCCCGATCAACAATTGCGGCTTAACCAGTGTTTTTATATCTTCAAAGCCATACAGGCTCCCATCCCAACGGCTCACTAGCTGGGACGGGAGATTTAACTCCTGTACAGTATGCGCACGCAGCTCATATTCATAAGCCTCCCCGCGTATGTGGACGTCAATCACTCGTGACGTCACATCCGACGTTTTCATATTCCTCGGGGCGCGAATATCTATTCGGCATTCTTCTCCGACTGCCCCGACTGCATCCGCTACTTCTTCCTCGATGAGGGTCACTGTCGAACCCTCATCAAGAAGTGCATGCACCTCCACTTCACCTCGGGGCCCGCGAATTTTTACAGGTAACATTTTTAGTAAAATCGATGGATTTTTGTCCCATGTATTCGCAACAATGTCCGCACCGGATGTAGTGTTCACAGCCCCCCCCGGGGGCGCATTCGATGCCGTGGCCGGCGCCGCTGCGCGCGGCGCCCCGTGTAGCATTCCATGGTGCCGCCGGTCTCCCGCGAGACCCACTAGGTCGCCGCCGCTCGGGCCGGCGTACCTCTCCGACCGCCGGCGCGCACTCGATGCGGCGGCCGGCACTGCCACGCCGGGCGAGTGCGATCCGCCGGGCGCGGCCGCGGCGCGCAGCGCCCCGTGTAGTAGGCGATGGTGTGGCGCACGGCACCCGCTCACACCGCATCGCTTCGCCCGGCATTCCTGATACCGGTGTCCCGCGTCTAAACATACAAAACAGACGCGGCTGTCCCGCACTATCGGCCACCGGTCCGTCATTGCTTGTCGAGCGAAGTCCACACAGTCAGCGAGACTGTGTCTGGCCGACTGACACATCAAGCACCATACACGTTTATACACTGTTTCTCCGCCGAATACACTCGCACTTGTGCACTTGCGGCTCGAACCCGCGTTCGCCCCGGCGGGCGCACTCATGTCGGGGTCACTATCCTCCTCACTGGTGGCGTATACTTGGGCGCTCCGGCTCCCTTTCTGCGCGTGTGCCGCCGGCTCCAAACACCCAGTATGCGGTGCTTCGGCGGTCAACTCCGTCAGCCAGGCGGAGAAATCCTGCACGGTGACGTCCTTAGTCATCCCGCGCCGCTCACCCATCCAGAACATTTTATAACATGTGGGCATTTTGCCCACCATTTCTGTGAGCAACTGCGCGGATGCCAGATGGTTTCCCTTAAAATTCTCCACGGTCGCCACCACGTTCCTCACGGCCACCGCGTACTCCACGATGGCCTCCGTGGTGGCGGTGTCGGCTAGGCGGGGATGACGTCTCACCCGCTCCAGCATACTCTCCATAATCTTATCTGGCCGACCGTACCACCTCTCGAGGATGGCCATGATCTCGGGAACATTGCGTGGCTCAATCAGGAGCGCCGCAACCGATTCTCAGGCTTGTCCTCTCAGTGATCTCTGTAGGCGCAGCAGATTCTCCGCAGCCGACAGCTCACACAGGCTCGTCGACTGATCGTACTGCGCCTTAAATGTTGGCCAGTCTAGCGGATCACCGCTGAACGGCGGCAAATCCTTTGCCACCGCTTGCCGCGCAATGAAGGCATTCATGCGCGGCTCGTCCTGGCCCGAGTATGTCCTCGGGCTTTCTCCGATCCCCGCCGATCGGATCGCATCGGAGATGGCGGTTGCCACCAACGTCATCGGGTCCCGCTGGTCGCGAACCCACTCCCTCGGGAATGAACTAGCACCGTGCGCCGCGCCCCCATCCTGAAGCGATGTCTGCACGGTGTCATTCGAGCGAGCCCGCGGAATCCTGCCCGTGGTCCCAGTGCCTCCGATGTCTAGCGGCGAAACAGGCGGCCGGCCCCCAGCCGGCGGCGCGCTCCGCTCCGCTTCGGGCGCTGCAGGTGTAGCGGCGCCCGGTCCCGCGGCCCGAGCGGCTGCCGGCGCGGCGGGCCATGCCGCGCTCGGTCCCACGCTCGACGCTGCGTCCAGTGTTGCGCTTGGCGCAAAGGCCCTTTTCAGGGCTGCCGACTCGTCCCGAGTGGCGGCTCCGGCCGTCACTCTGCTGACATCGTCAGTACCGGCCGTGACTGCCTGTGCCCGGAGTAGTGCTTCTCCATGGTCGCGCAGCAATTCTTTAATGAGGCGACGATGCTGCCGCTCACTACGCCGGATCTCCGCCCTCAGTTGGCGGATGGAATCCTCAGTCACGGTCGTCGATGACTCCCTCTGTGAGCCGCGGTCATCCTCAGACTGGTGGTCGTCTGAGTCCGACGGCTCATTTCGCTGCTCCTCCGCTTCCAATCTCCTTTCCTGCTCCTCAGCGTGTCCCGATCGCAATCCAGGTCGAGACATGACGCAATCTGCCGGCTAAGTGTAGAGCGAAGCGACAATCCGTCTAGAAGGACCACTTGTTCAGTACAGGAACAAGACTGTATCAAATCGCTTAGGTGCTGGTTCAGTGCGGTCCGCTCTATCTCTCGAACGCCGATATTCTGCAGCTGTATGCAGTGGTCCAAGGAGGTCCAAATCGTGTCCAGTGTAGCCGCAGAGTCGTGAGTATCTTCCAGGATCAGTCCAAGTGTGAAAGCCAAAGGTCGAATCCAAGGGGAAGAAAGTCCAGGTGAAAGCAGGGTCGAGAATAAAAACACGTTTTCTTGTAGAAAAGTCCAGCGGTGCAGGCGAAAGCGAGGCAAGTGATTTTGCAACGTTACTATGGATGGTTAAAGAGTGATAGGGGCGAAGCCCCCTTGTCTCCGTAGTCTGGAGTGTGTCAAATTAGAGAGAAAAAATATAGTCCCCAGAGTGGGGTGCGTGTTAGGCACTAATGAGTTGAAATTTTTTTTTTTTTTTTTTATATCTATAATATATATTAATATCTAAGATTACATGTAAAATATCTAAGATTACATAAATTATCTAAGATTACATATAAAATAAAATATCTAAAATTACATATAAGATTAAATATCTAAGATTACAATATTTATAAAATATCTAATATTACATACAAGCATTAAGTTACATAGCATAGATTAACTAAATAGTAGATACAGGAGTCTTAAATAATTCTAATTAAGTAATATAATTAGTACAGGAAGTATGAGGTGGTATTTACAATAATAATTAAAGTAAGTACAGGTTTATTGATTTAACATTGCATGAATTTGAGGCTGCTAGGTTGTAGCAGTATTGTAGAGGAGGGATATGGGGAAAATGTTGTCGGGGTCAGCATCGGGGTCATTTATAGCTAGCGATGAGATAGAGGGGTTAGGGATAAGCTGGAGTTTTTTGAAGAATCTAGTGGAAAGGTCAAGAATATGGGCGTTAAGGTCGGGAGTGTTGGTGTCACGTTGTATGATAGAATTTCTCACAAACCACGGGGCTTGGAGGATGGAGCGTAATGTTTTGTTTTGATAGGTGGCTAGTTTTTTGACGAATTTAGCAGTGGCCCATATGGGTCAGGCATAAGTGAGAAGAGGTCGGAGAAGTGCTTTGTAGAGGAGGATTTTTGTGTTCAGATGAATCGGACTGGATTTGCTTAGGAGGCAGAAAATGGAACCTTTCGCTTGGTTAGCTTTCCGTAGGGAGTTAGTTATGTGAGAATTCCAGTTAAGTTTTCGGTCTAAGGTTAAACCGAGGTATTTTACTGTGGAGTGCCAGCTGATTTTAGTGTTGTTGAGAGTGACGTGGCCTTTGGGATGGCGACCTGTTTTGCGGTATCGCGTGAAAAGGATGGCGGCACTTTTGGAGGAATTGATGGCGATGCGCCATGTCTCAAACCAGCATTGAAGAGAGTCTAGATGGTGTTGAAGTCGGTTTGTTATGGTGGTGGGGTTTGTGGAGTTTGTGAGAATAGCTGTGTCGTCAGCGTAGAGTGCTGAGATGGAGTACCTATCGGAGGGGATGGGCATGTCGCTCGTAAATAAGTTGAAGAGGAAGGGAGAGAGGATGGAGCCTTGCGGCACACCGGCTCTCATGAAACGGGTGGTGGAGAGGGTGGTTTTATTGAGTTTAACTCTAAATGGTCGGTTATGTAGAAAAGATTTAAGAAGGCCATATAGCTGGGGGTGGAGATTGTAAAACTCAAGGGCTTTATAAAGAAGGCCATTGTGCCACACCTTGTCGAAGGCTTTAGCCACGTCGAGGAAGATGGCGCCTGTGGAGCGATGTTTGCGGAAGCCGTCAGTTATGAATTCAACGACTCTTAGAAGCTGATGATTGGTTGAGTGCTGGGATCTGAAGCCGTGCTGCTCGTCGGGAATGGCGTTTTTGAGTCCAGGTTGGGATTGTAATCTATTGAGAAAAATTTTTTCGAATATTTTGCCTACATTTGATAGGAGACTAATCGGGCGGTGGTTTTCGCAGAAGAGAGGGTCTTTGCCGGGTTTGGGGAAGAGTACTACGTTGGAAGTTTTCCACGCTGTGGGAAAGTAATGTAGGCGGAAGGCGGTGTTGATTAGCAGGGTGAGGAATAGAATTCCCTTTGTAGGGAGGAGTTTGAGTGCTTTGATCGGGATGCCGTCAGGTCCTGGAGCTGTTTTGGATTTTTTATTTTTAATTATTTTTTTAATTTCCTCTGGTGAGGTGAAAAATTTATTTGGGGGGTGGGGGGGGTTGACGTGGTTCTCGACGTGGCTGTTAATGAATGAGGTGCGTGTGGCTGGTGAAGGGTCGGGGTTGGTGTTGAATTGGAGTTCAAGGCTGTCAGCGAATGCTTCGGCCTTGTCCTCGTCTTCGTAAAGTAAGCCGGTTGGGGCGTGAATCGGTGTGTTGGAGGATTTCGGGGCGCGGAGGGAATTTGCTATTTTCCAAACAGAGCCGTCTTGAGGTTTGAGTGAGGATAATTTGTGATGCCAGGATTCAGAGCGGAAGGCCGCAAGAGCTTCTCTGAGCTTGGTCTGGAGGTGGTTAGCACGAGCTTTGTCGGCAGGAATTCGGAATTTTTGCCATTGGCGTCTGGCATGGTTTTTTGTCCTGATGAGGGACTGAAGATGCATTGGGAGGGTGAGGCGGCGGGGGGGGGAGGGGTTTGAGGCTTCGGAAATGGCTGCGCTGATTGTATTGGAAAAGGAGTCAATCTGTGAATAAAGTTCGGAGGTGTTAGGTATTTTATTAGGTATGGTGAATTTCGTTTGGACGATTTGTTCAAAGAGAGGCCAGTTAGTGATGTTGTTAGCAGGGGGAGGGGGGGGGGAGTTGTGGAAATTAAAGATTTCTAAAAAGATGGGGTTATGGTCAGAGTTCAGATCGTTCTGTGTGGAGATGGAGTGAGACCATGGGAAATTTTTTAATATGGCGATATCAAGAATATCGGGTCTGTGGCCGCTAGACGAGAAGAAGGTTGGTTTGGTGGGGGCTATGACTGATAGGTTGTTGGTGTCGGTGTATTTGAGAAGTTTTTTGCCGTTGTTGTTTGAGACACGGCAGTTCCAGGATTTGTCTTTGGAGTTGAAATCTCCAGCGAGAATGGTGGGGGTGACGACGTTTAGGAGGGAGTCGAGGTCGGTTGTGATGAGAGAGTTGGGGGGGTTGTAAATGCTGTTGATGCACAGTGGGCCTGAGTGACGAGTATGTATGGTGATGGAGGTGGATTCTAGGTGTGCTAGGGTGGGGGGGGTGGGGTTGGGGGAGTGGGCTATGTTACGTTTGACGAAGATAGCGGTGCCTCCGCCTCTACCGGTGAGTCTGTCGTTGCGGTAACTCGTATAGTTAGGGATGTTGAATGTTTGGAAAGGTTTGAGGTGAGTTTCGCCGACTAGTAGAATGTCGAGGGAGTGTCTGACTGTGAAGTCAGCCACTTCGACTTGGTCGCCTGCGAGCTCGTTTGCATTCCAGGCTGCGATGAGTAGGGAAGAGGGGTAGGTTGTGCTAGCCATTAGAAGTTGGAGATTAATGTGAACTGAAGAGTGAGAAGATTTTGGGAATTTCAGAAATGAGGATTGAAATAGCTTCGCCGGCCGACTGGGCGGCGAAGAGTCTGGGAATAGTTTCGATTACTATTTTAAGTATTTCTGATAAGTTGGGGTTGAGAAAAGAGTTGAAAATTGAAGAGATGCTTGTGTTGGGAAGATGCTGTTGGGGGGTGGTTGGGTGATGATGGGGGTGGAGGGTGGTGGAGGGGGGTGGGGCGAGGGCCGAAGCGTATGAAGTTGTAGGTGAGGTCAATCTTGATGTGAAGGTGGGGCGAGAATATTCTTGAGGGCGTGGTCTGCTGAGGTTGGATCGTGGTGGGGGGTAGTGTGGGCATTCTTTGAAGTTCGCCGGATGGTCGCCGGAGCAATTAGCGCAGGTGGCGGGGCCGTCTTCGCGTTGCTTGGTGCAGGAGGTGGTGTGGTGATTGAGTCCACACTTGACGCATCTTGGGTTGGCTCTACACATGGATGCGGAGTGGCCGAAGAGCTGGCAGCGGTGGCACTGGGAGGGGGAATTTTTTTTCCGGAGTTTCTCGACTTGAATCTTGAGGTCGAAGATTGCTTGGATATTGTAAATTTCTTTTCCTTCGGAGTTGTTCTCAGCTTGGATGAGTACGAGGGGGATTGGGCGGCGCTCGGGGCCGGTTTTCATTCTGTTTACGGAGATGATCGGGTACGAGGATTCCAGTTCTTCCAGGATTTCTTGATCTGAGATATCAAGGGGGATGCCGCGCAAAACGGCTTTGAGGGTTTTGTCCTGTTGGGGGACGAATGAGTGGAATTGGGTGGCGCTGTCTTCTAGGATGCGAGTGGCTGATCTGAAGCTAGAGATGTCAGTTGTGTTTATTTTAACGCCGGTTTTTGTTATTGAGGCGGAAGCGATTTTGACGCCAGCTTCAATCAGCTTGGCGCGGGTGGCTCTCCAGTTGGTGGCATCCCTAAAGATGATTGGGGGAATGTTTTGCTTTTGCTTAATTTGTGACTGAGGCGTGGTGGAGGGGAGGGGGGCCTCTTCAGTGGCCATCTGGCTGTCATCGGAGTCGTCCTCTGAATCGGAGTCGGTGTCTGACAGGACTTCAAACCTGTTAGAGATTTTCGGAGTGGGGGGGGGGGTGACGGTGGGGTGGCTTTCCTTTTTTTGGAGGCCTTTGGTTGCTGCCAGTCGGGGTTTGAAGAAGGAGGTAGGTCTGGGAAGTCTTTGGTCGAGGCCTTGGAAGATGTTGGTTGCGAGGTAGTGAAGGAAGCAGCTGAAGGTTGGGTGGCGGTGCGAGTCGCGGAAGCGAGGTTGGAGGCAATTTTTGCAGCGCGTGGTTTGTCTGCGATTTGCTGGCTAATAGTGGTCGCCATTTCAAATAGTTCATCCGATGTGAAGTTTTGTAGATTTTTGAGTTTGGCCGCGATGTTGGGATCCATGGTGGATTGCGAATGTTTATTGTCTGTGACGATTGTAGGTTTTTTTGAGGCACTGGTGTTGGATGTAGAAAGTTTGTTGTGAGATGACATGACAAGCCCGCGGCTGAGCTGTCAATAAGAAAATGTGGGTGACTGGCCCTTGCGGGTCTGCCGCACAAGCACTGGTGAATAGTTAAAGACAGTTCTATGAAAAAAAAATATAGACTGTTAAATGAGTGTATAACGGCACTGAGATGGGCTCTTGTCAGGGCTGCCGCGCGCGGCACTGGTGGAAATGTTTAACAAAATATTAAAATAATGATGGCGAAACAGTTCTTTTAAATAAGAATAAAAAGACTGGATATAGTTTGAAGAATAATAGTATAGTCACTTGTTAGCAAATAAATGCACACGGTAAACACAGGAAAATATAATAATTGTTTGTAAAGTCATAGAGCGTACTGGGAATAAAATCACAGAACAGAAATGTAGCGAAAATAAAGCTCATGGCGGAGCGTATCGGTAGGCACGTCCACACGGTAGCGCGGTCGAGACGGGAATCGTCGTGATTTTGCAACCGCTGGACCGTTTATTTATATTATACCTCAAGCCCTGGGAGCTTATGGCTCCCTCGGAATGCTGGGACCAATCAGGATGCGCAAGAATCCCCCGCGCCACCCCGATTCGGTCCCGCGCCGACACCACCTGGCGGCCAAATTCGGCAACATCGCTCATTTTTTCTGTCGTCCGGTACGGGACGGCAGATTTCGTTTCGCGCTTCTAAAGAAGCTCCCACAATTTTATTTCTAATTTTCCAGGCATCGCGAGTACTTTTTCTTACAGAATTTGGCCCTCCTCGCGATGCCTGATACATTTTATCTTGGGCGATAGCCCGAGGAATTAATAAATGCACCTTAAACTTTGAAAAATCCATTTTCACTATCTAAACGATTTTTAAGGTGCATTATATTATCCCCGGGCGATCGCCCTTTCAATTCTCTATTTATTCATATAATCATCTTATGTCTAACAATTTTTTATACGACAATATTCCAAAAAAATGTAATGCTGCAATCTGACGGCGGCCGGGGCGTGGCCTCGCCTCGCGGCCTGGCCCCCCTCTCCCCGGTGGACAACTGTGTTTCCAAAGGCGGCTCGTGCCAGACGAAATATTGCCGTAAAGCGGCCAAGTATGCTTTTTCGTCCGGCCGCGGTCGGCGCGCTCCGCGGCCGCATAGCTGTGCGGAACATATTTGATTTATCCTTGTAGAAGATCGTCCTTTTACTCGCTTTCCCTCAACTGTATCTCTGATTACGAGTTTCTACAGACTTTTTCTTTTTTACAAAATTTACAAAATCCTTTTTCTGCACGCTGTCGAAAGTCTTTCGGTAATCCTTAATTCTCGGAGGATAGAAACGTTTGTGGAAGTATCCACCTCTGACGCCATATCTTAAAAGCATGTTTTTTATTTCATTCTTAATGTCCATATTTCTGTTTCATACGATGTTATGGAGAACATTGCAGTTTTTATTATGATTTTGGTTCTGTTTAGATTGGTTACGGTTGATTTTGCCATTCCAATTTGTCTTTGGATTATACTTCACATTTTCTGTTTGCATAAGGAATTGGGATTGAGACGTAGGATGGATGGAAGGAATTTCAAACAAGAACAGTACAGGAGGGGCTCAAAAACCAACCAGATGCCGGAAAAAACTTATTTTTTCTGGATATCACGTTGTTGGTGTGGCTACAGATCTTTCGATTTCGAACTTATTTCGGTATGCACAAGTGATAAACCAATCACACGAGAAATGTAATGTCTTTCATAGTCATAAATAACACACACACACACATGAAAAGTCATGCTCTGTGGTATAGAGGGGGAGAACCGATATGTTATAGGACAGGGACCATGGTATCTACGTAGCGGTGCATACAGACAGGCGCACGGCATCCGGCGACCCATAAGAACTCTTGGGTATTTAAATTCGACAACCTCTTCGTAGTCCTTCGAGGAATTGTTTCTTGTAAGAGTTACGAACTGTTGTTTTATTTATTAGATCTGAGGATATAAAATAAATATATTTTAGTGCAAGATATATGGTACAAGAAGTATAAAACCGTGAATGGTCTCGCGTATTTTAATATAATAAATGTTAAAGATGTGACTGTTGAGATAGGGTAGGAATGAATATATGGATTCTATCTTTTCTGCGAAATAATATATTTTTAAATAAATATAAAACGTTTGTCATATCTATTATCCACTTTTCTTTCTTTATACTATTAAAATTCATTTATTCGTACGGTTCACTCGTATAAGAAATGTCTGGAATTTTATAAATATTAAGTAGTATATGCACATAACGGATATCTACGGTGGCCTATCCAAGCCGATTCCGAAAATAATAATACTAAAAATAGACTGAAGACGTGGACCTTTACGTCCGTGCAATGTTGGAATATTTCGAAAGAAATCATCGACAGTGAAATGTCAACAAGATTATTTCCAACCAATGGCGTACACTGTAGTTTGTTACCTGCACTGGTAGTGTAGATTGACTGGAAATTAATGCAATTTTTTTTTCTAAGGAAAACTTTCAAATGGGTAGTTAAAAATAATATAGTATAAATTTATACCACGTTTATAATGCAATGGAATGCATTAATATGTTGGATTTTTATATATTTAAGTAGTATTCCGTAAAATATATGATGTAATACGGTATTAGAAAGAAGAGTATAAAAGGTAGTGGAGTGTGAAGAGTTAGCGGAGCGAGTTGGCGGCACTCGATCGTGCAACCGGACGAGACTAGCGAGCGGCTCCCGCAGCACGCAGGTGCAGATGTCCCTTGTGTCGTCGGTTAACTTGGAGCGGCGATGATGGCGGTAGATTTGGTTTGCATTACCTAAATTGAAAACAGTAAGAATGTGAAGAATTCTGCGAGTGTATCTCTACTTTTTCTTAAAAAATAAATTAAACTTAACATGATTTTAAAACCCCTTAAAACTGTTCATCTAGGCAGGCATCGCGTTCATATATGTACATAATATAGAAGTCAGCGACGAATCTAAAAGTATGCAAGAGTTTAAAAGTTTGTAAAAACCAGTCCACTCATTAGTACTAAAATCTCGATATACTAATGACCGAAGCGTTCTTAAACGCTTCGGTGTCTACTTCCAGCCCTTAATTCGTAGAAATCAAGTTATTTTAAGATTTGCATTCTTCGTTGAGTCCGTATCCGTGGAGCACTCCCCAAGATAAGCAGAAACTTTCAATTTACTTTTGATCTTTGAACTTTGCGCGAAATCACATCATTAGCAACATTAATCAGAATAATTGTTCTCGGCCAATCCGGCCAACTAATTAAATTAAATGTAGAATAAGTTCATTTTGTTAGAGCTTTCGATTTACTTTCTTATTTGCGTTTACGCCATTCCACTTCGTGGAGTTGGTGGAAGTAATAGGACACGCCTGTCATACGATCCTTTGTTGTACATTTTCGCACATGTCTTATAATGAAGCTTTTATCGTATCCCTTGTCCAGTAATTTCTTTGGTCAGCTATTTTTCAATCCATAGCGCTGATCAGAACATTTTCTACTTATGACATTGTGTTGATCTATTCTATACAAACATCTAAGTATATAAAAAATAGTGTCTGTGGGTTTGTTTTTTATACAAATATACAGAGTTATTCCTAGCTTGATGATATTTAGCACACTTAACTTTAAAAGTAAGAGGAAGGTCACTGTCCACATAAGATTTCGAAAAACTATCCATATTCCCCTTTTCCATCCCTTAAAGCAGATCTTTGGTACTTCTTGATGAAATTTGGTATACTTGACGTGTAAAATAAGAGAAAAATTACTGTCTACATCTGATTTCGAAAAAAACACTACCCCCATTCCTCTAAATGAATCTTTTTCACTCTACAAATTCCCGAAAAGGTTGGCGTATTTACACACTTAGATACTCTGATTTCAAAACATGGAAAATACAGAAATACAAAGATGAATTCGAATGGTAAAATTAGCGATGACCAGAAAATAATATATCGTATATTTTCAAAACGTGTGTGCTGAAGGGGAATGTTGCGTATCGCATTTACCATAAGTTCAAAAAAATAATTCATACATACTTTGGATACATTACCAGAAGAAACTACCTGTCTTCAGAAGCTCGTGATTTCAGGGACAGTTGAGAGATCAAAAAGACGGTCTCCTACAAGATGAATAGATCAAATCATGGAGTTAAACGCTGATCAGCATGGCTTGAGACCAGTATGAGTGGAGACGAATTATGCATCAAGTTCTATATACTTCAAGGGAAAATAATTAGATATGGGACTGTTAATCATAATCGAAAATATCCGAACTTATTTGGGTATCGTAATCGGAGAATTGTTAACCTTATTTCCGATTCCGAAAACGCATTAGCTACTCTCAAATTATTTTGACAGCTAAATAGCCAGCGCGATAAAAGATCGGCGGCGAGCGCGGTCGGCAGTGTCTATGTTGATCCACGGTACGCATGGTTTGCGGTGTCGATGTTATTGTTCGGTCTACACTCGTTAATGAGAACTCAATTATCTACTCTCGGTTCAAATTTTGCACAAAGGAAAGTAACCGCTTGGCACCCAATATTCCATTTCTGTTTCTGGTACTAATTCGGGTTAACTCGGGTTGAGGAGCCGAGGATAGCCGAACGAGGGAGGAACTGTCAGAGTGCGGGATAATGTTTTTAATGCGGAAACTTGGAATTATTAAAGGAAATAATTACAAAAGGTAATTAACTTATTTTTACACTGTAGGAATCAGAATCGGAATCGCAAGTTTAAATAAGTATCGAAATTAAGGAGAACGCATTTTTGAAGCGAAGTTGCATTTTCAGAATATAGTTCGTAATAAAATGATTTAATTCTTGCATCTCCTATCAGGTTTTACTCAAAGGTATTTGAAATTCACCGTAATATAAATTTGATTGCTGTTAATAATTGTATAATAAAAGTAGGTTTCAATTGCATATATTAGAAAATGTAAGTACAAAATTTGTCAATAATTTATTCATATTTTTTATAATAAATAAAAAATATGAATTTTAACCACAAAGTTAATATTGCTAATTTTAAAAGTAATAATTTATTCGATTGTTAAAGCAAAAATGTAGAACGCGCTTCTCCATCCTGCTTCAAATCCCGGTAGCAACTAATAATTTTTCCATAGGTATATATATATATATATATATATATATATATATATATATATTTTATGTATTTTATTTGATTCGTTTAATTTGTATTAAAATATAAATTAAGAGATGTACGACTACAAAAAATAAATATCGATTGCCATTATTGGTCGCCAGGCAGGCACAATTGGTGCCTGCACAGCTGTCTGCCTAGTAATAATTAGTTTCTGTAACTAACGTGAGTTATTTCTTTTTCAGAAAATAATGTCATGAAAATTAAAAAAAACTTTTTGTTATGATCAGAAACAGATAAAGATGATTTCGGTTTGAGAAATTTCATAATTATATTATGTAATGTGCCTTCAGGTATATTTTATACACCTATTCTTCTTCCTCATCGTATACTCAATGATGTATTTTTTTTTGTATACATCGTTCTCGCAGCGACACTAGATTTTAGATCACGTGATCATCAACAAGCGTTGTGATTGGCTGATTTCATTTTAGGGGGAATAGCGACTTATACTCTGTCTGCTTTTGGGTATTTTGAAACTAACCCTGATTTTGAACATACAATATCAATGCATTTAAGTGGTGTTTGCGAGAAACAATGTGTTCTGCATGTAGCTGATAAAAAATCAACAAAACTGCATAATTAATAAACTCTAAATTATCATTATTATTAGATGTTGCAGTTTTTTGCAATAAACGGTGATAGCTTTTAAATTTGGAAAAATAGATGTATCAATTTGAAAGAACCGCAGCATATAAGTTCAAAAAATTGCTGTCGACTTACTCTATTGGTGTGGTGTAATAAATTATCGCATTTACCCGGATAGAAAAAGATCCAGGTTCGAATCCCGGCGAAAACAACTGTATATATTTCTAATTGATACATTATATTTTTACTACATAAGTATTTGAATTAATTTCCTGTAACGGATAAAGGCTTATAAAATTATTTTAGATATTTAATACGAACAATTCGGATTTTTCAGAAACCTATTTATCGTAAAAAACAAAGTTTTTGTTTTATATGTAAAATTTTCCATTAGGAACATTTCAGGAAAATAAAAAAATGGTAATACACATTCTCACTTTTAATACTTCTAGGCACTTATTTGTCTACTTTGGAATCCTAGCACGCCTTCTTCAGAAGTTTATATTTTCTCGGCGACGACGAATTGTCTCCGTCCAAACTATTTCATTTACGGATTTTTTTTTCCTATATATTCTACTAGATGAAGTACCCGACATTACCCGGACTTTACGCAGAGTGAAGAGACTTTATTTAGAGGGATGGGGGTATCTTTTTTTCCAAATTAGATGTAGACGCTAATTTTTCTCTTATTTTGAATGTCAAGTGTGCAAAATTTCTTCAAGAAGTACCAACATTCTATTTTAAGTTGTGGAAAAGAGAATAGGGGGAGTTTTTTCGAAATCTCATTTAGACAGTAAATTTCCTATTATTGTGATCGTCAAGTGTGCAATATTTTATCAATAAGTACCAAAATTCTACCTTCTGGGGCGTCAAGGAAGGGTGATTTTTTGAATACTAATGTAGAGAGTGACCTCCTTCTTGTTTTGAAGGTCAATTGTGCAAAATTTCATCAAGTTCAAAATTAAAGTGAAGATCTGTATAAAAAACAAACAAACAGATACTCTTCTTAATATATATGTATATAATGTCACGTTACGAATTAAAGTGGCTAAAGACGTGACGTAAGTACTTAATCTATAAAATAATCACTCTTGTTATGTATTTTTGCGCTCGGCAAAATCGTCGAAAAGTAGTACTAATGTTAGCCGCGTGGTTCACAACAGTCGCGTCGCATCGAGAAACGTTCGCGTGCTTTGGTACCTAATTCCACTCGAAGCTACGACCTGGGTTAGTCGCCGGACGGCGGTGGCCTTCGGCCACCAACTGATTACTCCACGGACTTTTTATAAAAATATTGAAAAGATGAAGACCTCTAATAAAACCTAGCATTGCTTGAGAAAAAGGCCAACGACGATGGGCGTTACGCGAGACTAGAAAACTTGAAGGGTAAAATATAAATTTTGAATACTTTTGAAATTAGCAAAATTAACTTTTTGGTTAAAATTTATTATTTTTATTTAGTATTGAAGAATAAAATTGTATTTTTCGAAACCGATAGATGTATTTAAACTCAATAAGTGGTTAATAAAATAAAGTTAACTAATAAAAATAATGATACATTTTTACGATACATTGATTATTTTATAAATTAAGTACTTACATCATGTTCTTTTGCAATTTATAATTCTTAACGTGACATTATAAACTTTGTTTTCCCTTTTTAGCAGATATTTTTTAAGAGCAAGGTATAATTGATCTCGTCGCATGAAACGAATAATTAATTAATTCTAGCGTCTCCTATCGAATTTTATTCAAAGGTGTGTGAGATTTCATAATATAAATAAGATGCCTTTCAAATAATGGAACGACAGATTGGTTCACAGTTGGTAAACTTGAAAGTGTAACATATAAAATCAAAAATTTGTCGTTAACTTACTTTGATGTTGCAGCATAATCGGTTAATACGTTTATCCGGATAAGAAAATATCCAGGTTCGAATCCCGGCAGCACCAAAAATATTTGTTCAATAAATTGATTTTATATGTATAACTTTCTAATTAATAGTTTTAATTTGTATTAAAAATATCACAGCCCTATGTTCTGAACAATTGCATATTCACAATAAGAATGTATTCTCCTTAAAAAAATAATATTTGTTTACTATTTAAAAAATGTAACTTCAGAACATGAAGCTCACATTTCATAGGATATTGACCGTACAATTTATTTATGTGTGACATACGTACATAAAAAATTAACATTATAATATTTTTATTTTATATTAATATAAAATATTAATTTTCAATGACAATCCGATAAAGTATTTAAGAAAACCAAAAAGCTAGTTATTAATATATCTTAATAATGAAATATCGTAGACAAGTTATCGATCGATATATTGTTAAAATAAATATATGTCAAAATACTTTGCATGATTTTTAAATGAATATTTAATAAACTCCTGTATTATGTTTAATAAATATTTGAATTTAGTTACATAATATAATACGCATAAACGATCCTTCTATCGTATAGGAAAGGGTCGGTTCAAATGTTGGGTCTGATGGAAATTATTTAATCCCTTCTTATATTGCGTCCACGTTGATGGGTCTGTATTACATATTATGACGTCATCATCCGCGTTTTGTCCCTTTCCCGACCTTCTCTTCATGATCATTTTATTACTAGCCAGAATATCTGGGATGGAATTTTTTATATTATATTACGTCGTCACGTGGTCTGCCATAGGAAACTAATTTAGAAAATTCTATTAACGGTTCGACTTTCGAAAATAAATTGCAAAACCATGATGAAATTTGCTCCCCGCTGCTACTTGTTGGATTATTTGATAGGCAGAACTTCATAAATATTTAGAAGGGTTTTACGCAAAATGTATCGATACACCTAACAAAAACAATGATTTTATGTATGAAACCCAAGTTCTCGACCCCGAATAAAAACGATTTAGGATATAATCCCAATACGACCGATATCTTATTTAAAATACGCATTTTAGACAAACAAATATTATTCGGTGGGTACCGTCAGAGACGTTACTAAAATGAAAATAGCACTAACTTCATGGTTCAGAGATGAGACTCGAATCCTTGACCACTTGGTCGTTAGGTGAGTGCCTTACCGCTGACTAAGCATGTTCATGACTAAACTTACATTAGTATTCATAATATTATAGCTTTGACGACAAATTTTCGAACCTATATGTTACACTTTACAAGTTTTTTTAATACATCTATCGTTCCATTATTTGAAAACCATCTACTTTGTTTTTACGGAATCTCAAATACCTTTGAGTAAACCGATGGCAGACGCCAGAATTGACAATTTATTTTTATTACATTTTGGACACATTGATATAACTTATAATGAGAACACATTCTTATTGTGAAGTTGTGATTATTCACAATATATGCAAGTCTGTGATATTTTAAATACTATTAAATGTATAAATTAGAAAGATATACATATAAAATCAATTTCATCAAAAAATATTATTTTTGCGCTATTGGGATTTGAACTTGGATCTCTATCCAAACCGGAAAAGGTACATTATCCAATAATTATTTCAAATAATGGAACGATAGATGTATTAAAAAAAATTTTGAAGAGTGCAACATAATAGGTTCGAAAATTTGTCGTCAAAAGTACTGTCGCTATAGCATAGTTGGACAATGCACCTTCCCCGGTTTAGAAAGAGATCCAGGTTCGAATCCCGGTAGCGCAACAACTATATTTTTTGATAAAATTGATTTTATATCTTTCTAATTAATACATTTAATTTGTATTTGAAATATACTTCTAATTTCTTCCTTCATGTGAGGATTGACATAAAGTGGCCTCAATTAGATGAGACTTGTCTTGTAATGCACCTCTACAAATCCCGGTCCTTGGTCTCTCTCTAACTAGATTCAACGCGTCTATCCACCACTCTTCCGAGTCGTCTTCGGCCTAAACTTGTTCCCAGGATAATCTCACTTTGATGCGTAATGTGGCCGAAGAATTAGGAGAGTGTTTTGTTCGCTGCTGTAGATAAGGCTTACTGTTGTGGATGTGATGAAGGATTGAGTCGTTCGTGTAATTGAAATTAAATAATATCATGTTTATATTGTAACGTGTTCTAGTGAATTCCTTCGACAGATTGTTGTTCCCGGATTTCCTATTGATAATATGATCACTTATTATGAGAACAGTCACTTTATACATATGTGTGTGTGTGTGTCAGGAGAGTGAGTAGATGAGTGGTGTAGGACAAGCATTATAAGGGAACGAGCCTCTTCCATCTCAGCTTCTTCAGAATAAGTAGTCTATCTCTGAAGTGTATAATTTATAATTACTGTGATATTTACGGTAATAAACTTAATATTGTTACAAAAACATACTTAGTTTATATTAAAAAAATGGGATCCAAAGTAATTATGCAGAATGAAAAGTCACCACTAACCTGTAGTTGCTGTTTCTCTACCCATAGTGGGTTTGTACGAAATATTGTTCTTTCTGTACTCCGATATCCGGGTATTATTCCGATCGGCCCAAATAATGCACTCCTTATTAGGAGATGTTTATATGGCGAGCTGTCAATCGCAATTGTTGCTCCGATTGTGGTTTGACATAGATTCCTCGATCGCAGAAAGCGGCGATACTACATAAATTAATCATATCAACAATAAAAAAACAAGAATATTTGCGCCGTGTAGTCGGAACTCATCAATTTAAACAAAGGAGTATGTAAAGGTGCGATTTTTTCATCAACTGTTGAAAATAATAACTGGGAACAAATGAGGGACTGCATTTGCAAATATAACTAAATATGTATGTAAATAATTCAAAATTTTGTATATTTAAAAAAAATTTTTTTGCACCCCAATGTAAGAATTAAACGAAGTACAAGCAGTGCATTGTTTATTTCCCGATGAATAGTTCTGATTATTATATCTATTTTAGATAAATTATAGATATGTATGCACAGTTTTTTTTTATTGCATTACATATGTGCCTTTGATTTTTCTGAGATACCTCACTCGCTAAGAATATAGAATATACATACTTGAAAATATTTAAAATCCTGATTTAAATAATGCCACTTAGTATTTCAAAAATGATTGCGGGAGATACGCCCAGAGCAGTTAATACATGCATTATTATTAAAGAAAGTTTAGTTATACTGTCACTAAATTAAATTAGAAAATTTAAAGAATAATATAAATAAAATATAGGATACTTGGGAGTATAATTTGAACAAGTTATTATTAACCTGTATGTTACCTTTCATATATGCATACTTTTAAAGTTATGCAATAATAGTCATTTGACGAAGTTTTTTTTTGTATAAAAATGTTATGAAAAACTGTATTTCAATTTTAATTAAATAAAAATCTATAAATCATATTATTGGCCGTCACTGAACTAATCGTGCAAAATAACACGGAGAAATTATGTAGAGTCCAAGGATGAGATTTCTCTTGGAGATTCGTATTGAATATATATAAAGAACTGTACACAGTTCATCGTGAATTGATCTATGTTTCATCACCGCATGTGTTTTTATGACGTATCCGATTTTTACTGCCTTTCAGAGATTAAAATCTCATTGAGGTCATCGTGAACACGGGTCAATATGGTTAATACAGTTAAATAATATATTATTAAAACCTTTTCATAACTAAATTTTATTTTTAAAAGACCTTCTCACAAAATTATTTAATATTAAATTGAAAATGATGAATAATTATTAATTGGGTGGGATTTTTCTTTTGTCGTTTTGTAATTCTTGTTTATCCTGAATTATTTAATTATTTTTTGTTTAATTTTAATGATAACACATTGTTGTTATGAAATAGTAATTTCATAACATAAAACTGAGGTATTTTTAAAACAAATTAAATCATTCAATCCCCTTAGCAACCAAATAGGTTTTCTAAATACTAAGAAGAATTCTTTGTTTAAAACCAATTTTATTGATTCATTAACATGCTTTATGAAATAATTCATACTAAAATTAAAAATATAAGCATAGATAAAACAAAACTATAAAAGTATAAGTGGTGGCGAAAACAAATTTAAAGGGTGACTATTTTCAAAAAGTATTTGGTTATTATAATGTTTAATTTGCTGTTTAGTTTAGTAAAACACTTTTTCTTATTTCTAAAATTTCAAATTTATCTTACTGTAAACCCCTAGTATTTGTAAGTAAGATTTCTAGACCCTTGTTAATATCAATAGCATAGTTTGTTTCTAAATGATGATTGGCGAATTCAGAAAAGCTGTTGGTATTTATAATATAATATGTTGCTACAAAGCAAATAACTATACATCTTTCTCAATACAAATTAAGTATCTACCACAGTACTATGTTGTGAAAAAACGGCAATAATGTGTTCTCCTGAATTTCAATTATTGGTAGGTGCGTATCTACATATATTATGGTGGTACAGATATTATGTCACTCATAAACTTCAACGCCACCTACTTCAAAATATATGTAAGAGATCGGATGTTGAATTTTCACGTACGGGGGTTGTTTAACAAGATAAAAGAGCCAAGGTTGAGGGTGAAATGTGTTATAATAATACGGCGAGGCAGTTCGCGGGGAGTAATTCGATCGCGAGTGCGCTCGTTCGGGGTTTGTCGACGGAACACGTCGCCGTGTGTCGGGAAATTGGGGTAAGAAGCGACAAGGCAGTGCACGTTATCACAGAATTAGGGGTGATTTTATTAGACTTGTTAAAAATTATTTTCAAGAAAAAAAAAATCTGTAATACCCAGGTATGCATTTTTGTAATGCATATATTTTTTTTTTAAATTTATGAATATTATAAATATAATACAATTTCAATAATCAGTGGATGTATTTATAAATATTTAAACATTTGTTTCTTCTCTATGAGAGTAATTAAATATTATTGGGTTCAAGCACCGACCAGTAAATGAATAGACATGAAATAAAGTGTATATGTAGGAGAGTGGTTTGGAACATTAGTTGCGGGACGAGAGGCATTCTACACATATTCTTTGTGACGTATTTATGCTACAGCAAAAGTATTTACTCTTCGAAAATTAAATTTCTGTGTAAACAAGACGTATTTTTTACATTAATACGTGTTATACATTCACCGTTTAAATTTTCGTTACAAATCGCAGAGCTATTTATTGCGTAAGTGGTACCAAAGTGACACCAAATTGAAAATATTGAAACAAGGAGTTTTAGTTAGTTCATGTCTATATGGCCTCAAGGTTTTTGAGATTCATCGCAAAATAAAGTTGATTGTTTTTAAAAATTGTTTAATAGATGTATCCATTGAAATGTATCATCCAAAATTAGTTGAAAATGTATTCGATTATCACAGAAAAATGGTGAACGCACTTCTCCGCGTAGGAAGAGGTCCAAGTTCGAATCTCGGTAGCAAGGAAATATTTTTTCGATAAATAGATTTTTTCTTTTTAGTTGATTCATTTAATTTGTATTAAAATATCACAGAACTATGTTGAGCACAGGAAATGCAACTTCATAACAATTATAATTAAAATATTATATATATTTTTTAAATTATTTATTTTTCCCATAAACAATTATATTTTGGCTGAGCAAGAATTGAAATTGATACAAATCTTTTCATATTACCATTTTATACCTGAAGGAAGTGCAATAAAAATTGTTTATAAAGAAGCAATGTTAGAAAAATGAATCTCACCTGACCCAAGGATATTACATGTCACGATGACGATACACTTACACGTACAATTGTTTGAACACTTATTTTATTTTATTTTATCATGCATAATATTTATTTCACATTTTATCGAAGATATTTGAGAAATTACTAAGCATACGTTATGTACGAAATTGTTCGGGCATGAATAAAAACATTGCCAGATTTATTTTGAAGCGATTGATAGTTGGGGTGGTGTAGCTAGTAGTATTCTAGAGTCTGTAAGTAAAGTCCAAAAAATGATTTTGAGAGTAATTCATAAGAAACCCTTTCGCTATCCTTCAAATGAACTCTTCAAAGAATGTCACGTCCTAGACATACGTCAAATGTTTATTCTTGGTATACTAAAACACTTTTACCGGCATAAGAAATATTACGAGCAAATTACGCACCCTCACTTAACAAGGACACAGGCTAACTGTCACTATATTGTGCCAAAACTAAACAAAACTTTTGCACAAAGATTTCATTTATTTTTAGCACCAAAAATATACAACGGTCTAAATGCAAAAATGAAAGTTTGCAACCATAGTCTTGTATATTTTTCACGAAAAGTACAGTTCTGGCTCCAAAAAATGAGAAGAAATTACGCCCAAGAACTTTTAAAGGTCTAAACCTGAGAATAAAACTGCTACAACAGTATATTGAAATACCTTATTGCATTTCTTGATTAACTGTTTATATAAATATTTTTTGTACATTGCTTTGCTTACTGTTATTATTTTATATTTAACTTTGAACAAATCCCGCTAGACTAAATTTTAACAATTTTTAATTCGTGTTTTACATTTTTTCAGTGGAATATTTTGTTTACTTAATTATTTAGGGGTGATGTGTTATAAAGTATCCTAACTTCACTAATAAAAAGTCATTATTGCTAGTTATTGAACAACAACAGTATCTATGTATTGAATGTTGCATTTTTCTTCTGTGTAGTTGTGCTAGTATGCCATTTAACTGAACTTTTTTCAATTGTTTTATATTGAGCATTACAATTTTACATAAGTTTGTATATTATTTACTTATTTACTCTTACTTTGCTTAGTTTTTTAATTTTTTACAAATGGAACATTGCATTTATTTTAAGTTTTACATTATATTTATTTTCCATTAATTGCATCCTGTTTTACTCTTTATATAATATTTTTTTCCTTTTTATGTACATTTAACATTGTACTTATATGCTATCTAATCGTGTCTTGATTTACTCTTTATATATATTTATTAGTATATTGAACACTACACTTTGTTTATTAGTATACCGGAAGGGCACTGTCTGCTATAATACAATAAAAATACTAGTGTAGCAGGCAGGGTACCAAAATACATGTTTCACTTTACTGCAATGTTATCTGATTATAACAATATAATAACACACTGTACGGTACTATGAATCAAAAAATAAATTAAATTTAAAATTTAGTAAATAAAACTTTATCTGCAACACTTTTTGGTTTTCACAATTTTTTTACTGGATATCATACAACTCAAGATATCGTTGTCCACCTGTTTTACCAATTTCTAAGACAATAAATAATACTGACTAACAGCAACGGTGATTATCAATTGCTTCCTGCTAGTACAAAATAGAGTAATATTGAAACGATCGACTTTCACTTTAAAAACTGCGTCAAGACAGTCGAGACACAGAGGAAACAAAAGATTTATCATAGTTTTTTGTGTGATGTACAAATTTATATTGAAATCTAGAAATATAATATAATTATTTTATATAATACATTCATCTTTAAGTGAATTTTTTATATAGATATTGTTGAGAAGATAGTACATGATAAAATAATAGAAAATTGTGAATAGTAATCATACAGAATCAGAATAGGAAATTGTACAAGTTTCAAAACTGATTTCGTATTATTTTGAGATGCGCTTAACTTCACGTATTGAAAAGTTATTTTCATTAAAACTTTAAGTAAAGTTTATTCAAAACAAACATAATTATGGCACTTGAGTCCGAAATTTCTCAGACTTCCTCGAAGCACCGACTTTAAATGAAGAAACTAGTTTCTAGTGAAACATGAAACAAAATAGTTTAAATGGGTAAAAACATAAATTTTCAAGAATTTGTTTCTACAACATAAAGATTGATTTGCAGATGTTTTTTTTTAACAAAAAATGATCTATACAACTGTAATACTGTTTCATCTGTGTCCATCGTTTAAGCGCGATATGCATAATATGAAATATACTGAAAATGTATATACTTACATCTATATTTACCTAAAAGTTTATATATTTACGTAAAACATTATATTGTTATCGCGCTCAACAGTTAAACGAGGAACACGTGGACGAAGTTAATATTATATTGCTATTTACTTCTCGTTCGAGTACACGCGGTCTTCTTAAAAATAACATATGGGTTATACACGTGCTCCACCGCGCAGGTTTTTGCGCAGGCAACGTGGACAACTTAATTAAATTTTATACGGAAGTATGGGTATTTCAGGGTTAACGACCTTTACGATCACTTTACACAAAGTAACATTCACCAATTCTACCCACAATAATATATAAATAGTTTCGTTTCTATGAGATATCTATAATTTATCTCAATAACAATGCCTTTGAGGGTTGTGATGATCCACATATAACCAACTGATAAAAAAATATGAATTCCGAGAAATTCCTAGAGCATATGCGACAGGAGCAGGGGTGGCGGAAGCTTCTCCACAGAGGGGGTGAAGACGCCGTCGGGGGATCGCACGCGATAGTCGGCTTCAGGTGGGCCAAGGGGTCGTATGGGAGTCGGGTCCGAGAGGGCGGAGAGTCGGGTTCGAGCTTTCGGGATCGGCAGATGGGGGTAGCGGAGAGCGCACTCGGACGGAGTTTTACGCGGCCGCGAGGGTTGTTAGAATTAATCTAATGTGTTAAAGTGATAATCGATTACCTTACGATAGTCAGTTTCGTGACCGCACGGGAGAGGGTCGCTTTTGAAGCTTTTCCTTTCGAGGTTTACGCCGCAAGTGTTTTAGGGGTGATCGTGTTGGTTTTTGGGTCCGCAAAGGTCGTGTTGAAATTCCGAAATCGCAAGTGTGGTGACAGAAGGCAGACCGGGGTTGGCGCTGACGCTGAGGACCATAGCAGAGGACCCAAAATACTAAGTTTACCTTTTAGCATGCTTGTATACATAATTAAAACCGCTAACAAATACTGTAGTGTGATTCGGATCATCATGTAATTACTCATTCATAGAAAGGGACTGGCATAACCGCTAGGCCACTTGATATTTCATTTTATTTAATTACTGTCCGTTTTATAAATTTGGAACACCCACCTACAAGTTCCAGTTACATGTATCTCATTGTTTAGGACCAATTATATACTACTATTGGCCGTGTAGATAATCATGTAACTATGTACGTAATTATTTGTATATTTACTTATCCGCGGAAATCTAGATCTAAAAATCTCATAAATCCTGACGGGGCGCATTTTATAGATTACATTTTCGATCCGAAGTAATGGCTAGTAGGTAGAAATGATAGAATTTATCTGAGAACTTTGTGTGTGTATTTACTTTGGAAACGCACAACCGCATGCGTATGTAAATCATACTAACCTTTATTATTGATATTGTGCTAACAACTCACTGAACATTTTACTTTACGGCACATCTCACAAGTAAGATTCCGCATTGATCCCTACATTATGTAAACATTTATCCTTTCGGTTATCCAGCTGAAACCAGGTGTTTCATTCTACCGACTTTCAACACCTATGTGAATTGTAGTTTCCTAAGAAGATTTGATTGGAAGGAAAAGGTGCTTTGGAGGCTGAACAGAGTCATTCGGTGGCATGAAGTGTGGGCGGGCTAGCTATGGTTATATTGGTTTGGTATCGATAGCCATAACGAAAGAGTTCTGGACATCATCGGTCTGCGTAGGGTGCACAAGGCTACAGGCTAACCCTACGTATGTTTACCGTTCATGATCTGTTTCCGATGTATAATCTGGCGTAAATAGCTTAGTCCGCACTGTGTTGCATCGAGGTGATTTCTGTGTGGTCGCCACGGTACTCGTACTTCAGCTGTATAAGGAGGATGATAGTGGCGTTTCTAGAGGTTAATACCCCGAGACAGTGTTCCTGAAATGTTCTACAATTAAGCCGCCACGTCGGCAAACCGCACACATACACACGCACCAGCATGCAGTAGTAATAATCCTAACTATTTGTTCCTGACCTTATTCGAGATGCATTGTTCGAGACACCGAGGATCATCCTGCAGATAAATTAAACTATTCTTCTGACACCATTGTCACATGACCTACGTGTTCAGACGCACCCAAGGAATTAAGGTAATTTCCTGAGAATCGTACTGTCATGTCACAATCATCACAATTAATTACCTTCAGTGGTGGACGCGGCCCCGGATTGGCCATTTTCCTACCGATACTGAATAGCTGTCACAATCATCACAATTAATTACCTTCAGTTGTGGACGCGGCCCCGGATTGGCCATTTTCCTACCGATACTGAATAGCAACATATGGGAGATACAAGGACATCGGCCATGCATCTTAAATGAGTCATAACAAATGATATTGTTCACTAAGACATTGGTCGAATCAAAACTTTGGATTATCATCATCATCATCTTTAAACTTTTGAACGCGTGGGTGATCAGGGTTCGGAGTTCAGAGCCCGTCGTCTACCGCGAATATGCACCAGACGCACGGATTCTGAATCTGGGGTCAGGGGAGCCGAACGTACGCCACAGACTGGTGTCTGGAGAACTTATCATATAATCACGGAACATATTTGCCAAGCGAGGCAGGCACCTAGCATGTCGCATGTTGTTCCATATATCCACATAATTTATGAACAGCTAGGCTACACCACGAAGCGGCCACAGTCACGAGTACGAGTCTACGACAAGGTTGGTGTCATACGTATAATTTCTCCCTCACTTTACATTTTAGCTCTGAATAATGCGTACATACGTATAATTTCACCCTCACTTTACATTTTAGCTCTGAATAACGCGTACATACGTATAATTTCACCCTCACTTTACATTTTAGCTTCGAATAATGCGTACATATGTATAATTTCTTCCACACTCCTACATTCTAGCTCTAAATAATAAGTACATAATTAGTGTCATAACGGGCGCGCTCGAATATCATACCGCTTGACGGGAAGTTTTCTGTTACTTAGTCGTATACTATAAGATAATCGGTATATTTATTTTAATAATTGTTCTATAGGTATTTGAACGGCTATAATATTTGGATATTTGTAAACTTTAGACATTTTGATAATTTAAAACGCGGGTTAAAAGAACTAGGATCATTACGGACATAACATGGGAAATATTCTTAACCACTAGAACGATCACGTTGGCCAAATTTAGATATTAAGCGAATAAACTAGCATTAAGCGTAAAAAATTAGTATTAAGTAAGGTAGAAAGCTAGATCTTACACTGGTGCCGGAAACCAGGGGTTTTATTAATTATTCTGAATTAATTTTAGAGAAATATAATTATTCAATTTAACTATATATATAAATAGGCTTAGAAAGTAGAATTCATCAGAGGGTAAAAATCCAATAATTGTGTGTTATTGGACATACTCAATTATTGTTAATATACTGGTCTAAATAAGAAATATATCAAATTGAAAATTGACTTTTCAGGTATATTCCAGTATAATATAGTTTCGGGGGAATGAATATCAAATTTTAAACCATAGATGGCGATAACGAAGTTGTACTTGAAATGTTTCTACATGGTAACATATATATAACTTCCAAAAATTTGATAGATGTGGTGGTTGATTGTGGGTAGAATTGGTTTGATACCGTTGAAATGTGGTGCTGGAGACGCATGTTAAAAATACGGTGGAAAGTTCTATCCAGTCAAGTCTCCACAGTGCAGGAATTTCCAACAAACTCACAATTATGTACTTAAGATATATTTTACAATCTTCAGATATCTTGATAGAAGAAATGACAGTTTTTAATGGTCGGCAATGCGAAGGGATCTATAGGAAGAGGCAGATTCCAACCCGCTGACCAAAAGAAAACCTATTTTTGTAGCAGCGCTGAGAGCTGCAGAATGCGGAGATAGACTCCTTGGAGATCGCGATCGTCAGTCGTGAAGAAACGACTGGGAATAAAACAGCTAGTGGTGTATGATTGATAACCCTAAAAATTGAAGCTGAGATGAAATATAATACTGTGATATTAAAATTCAATTAACCCTACAGTGCCCAATTTTTATATTCTAAATTAATAAAATATTTTCATCGTTGTTTTTTGGTGTAGATCATAGGAAAAATAATTTAAAAGTTGTATTTCAGCTTTATTTTTACTTTTCGGTAGATACATAGATAATATGCTACACCGGGCAGCAGTGGTTTGAAAAGAAGACTACTAAAATTATTAGTTTTTAATACAATTACATCTTTTAATGCTGAAAATTGCGAAAATAATAATTATTTTTATTCAAACATAAATGAAAAGCACATGTCGTGCATTTTACAAACTTTAATCCTTTACGTTGAGACATTTTAATGATAGTCGGTGCATTTATTGAATTTTCATTTTTTACATCTTGCCTGAATTGTTATAAATTTTATGGTATGTCTTCCTTTTGAATTGAATCTTATTTAGTATCCTTAATGATTTTAATACATCATTTAATATTCAATGACTTGACATTAATTAGAATCTTCTCCCAAAATATGCACAGGTAAGGTTAAAGTATCAAATTCTTCCTCGGTAAAATTATTAATCTCGATAGAATCTTCATTTCATTTTCATTTCAATCTGCTAGCAAATTTGATATTTTCTGATCAATATATCCACAGTTTGCCATGTTTCAGTATTATCACCGATGCCATTGTAGCGGATCTGCTACACACCGAATTATCGAAACTAATACCGTATAATTACCTTTCACATTCTATAAAGTTTATTAACACAAATAGTAATGTCAAATATACAACACAATAATTATTTAAATTTAAAATGCTTAAAAAGAGAGCAGAAATTACTGATCAAACATCAGCTGAACTACACTCTAAGAGATGACAGATCAACTGAGATTTGATTCAGATTTACTTTGACAAATTTATTTTGGTGGCCATTTCTGGAACTAAATGATATTAGGTAGTATATAAACGATGTAATACACTGAGCACCGAGTGATACAATTTTATGTATAGGATCGATTAGATCGTCTACAATACGTCTACAGTGTATGATTAAATTAATTAAATGAGCCAACATAGTGTTTGCAGAAGCGGTGTAATATATCCTACATTGTCCGTTATCAATACATATAAAATTTGTGAAAACTAAGATAAATCAATGAGGTACCATGATTTTGACTTGAAGCAGGTATAAAGTATTCATTGTATAATTAATATCGTTATAAAAAATTACGTAGTGAATTTTTTATCAATATCCATAGTTATTTTCCTCCCGCGGTCGCTCGCGAAACTTTCTCGGCGGAAAGCGGCTGGCCTTACGAACTCCCCTACTAAAAAAGCCAACTTCGCTACCCTCTTCCCAGGGCTCAACAGAGTTCCCGCCACCCCGTCCATCGGAACGTCAAACTATTATTGGCTTCAAGTTTACGTAAGCTCGACCATTAAAAGTTACGGCCACTTTCTTTCCAATACTCGGCGCCCAGTTTATGTTCGGAACATCTGAATAGTTCTTCCATCGCTTCGAGACTTCCGTCCGAGTCCATCGTGGGGTGATTTTTTTCATAAAATAAGTTTTAAATGCTTCGTTTTTTTCATCTTTAGAGGATGTACTTTTGGTCGGTTAAAATGCATCAAGAATTTGTATTCACTGGCAATAATAAAGGCTTCGTTTAATTTGTGAATAAGCGATTTTTACCATTACTGTTTATATTTTCGAATACAGGTCATTTATATTAGAGTGGTTATTTTATTATGAATATGTTAGAGAATTATTTTATTTCATTTATTAGGGTGTGGGTCTCCCACTGGGGGTTACTGGGATGGACGATGCCGAGAAGAGCAGTGGCTAGAGAGACCTAGCGGAGTATTCTACTGGCTCTTGTGACCTGGACAGAGTGAATTTTTGCCGGACTGTGTCCGAGTTCTGCAACTGCAATACATAAATGTGACGTCTATCCTCCCCTTTTGAAGGTGCATGATTTTTATAAATTCTCTCTTTCTGCCCTCTGAATTTAATGTGATATGAGTCTTACATCAAATTGTACAGGTATGGCTCTGGTACGATGATGTTAATAACTGAATGTAATAAAAAAAAAGTAATATTGACGAATCAAAACCATAATAAACAACTCTCAAACCGATTCCGGGATAGGGTGTAAATAAATAATTATGTATAATGATTATGTATGTACCTTGATAGCATTTTTTTTAAAGCTTCATCATAATGATGGTAAGAGTAATGAAACCAGAAAGACACATTCAACAGGGTGCAATAAAGAAACACGTTCAACTGGGATGGCCAACATTTGAAAAGGTGGAGCTAGAAATTGAAGGCATAAATTCTCATCATCAATTTCATACACAATTAAAAGCTAACTAAATAGCATTGCAAATCAAAATGGTTATATTTCTGTGAAATCGAATACATGATGTAAAAGGTCTTTCAATAGGGACGCTCGAAATTTGTTAGATTATAGCAGCCATGTTGTTAAAGTGACTTCTGTTAAATTTATTGTCAATTGTTTAGTAGTGTACGGAAAATCACCATGGAAGATTATACGGTTGAACAACATATGCAAATCATAAAATTTTATTATCAAAGTCACTGCTCCGTTCGAGAAACGTTCCGCGCAATACGTGATTTTTATCCTCGCCACAAGCGTCCTGCCGAGTCGACTATTTGACGTTTGGTGGCCAAACTTAAGTCAATCGGTTCGGTAAATAATCGGTCAACACCAGTATGTTACCGAAATGCAAGATCTGCTGAAAATATTGCTGCTGTCCGTGAGGAAGTACAGGTAAATCCAAGGCAGTCAATTTTTCGTCGTTCACAAGAACTTGGCCTTTCTGTAACTTTAACTTGGGGAATTTTGTATCGAGATGAGGGTCTAAAATCCAACTAACCCAGAAACTTTAGGTAAATAACCATAGATAATGGCGTGTATTCACTGATTGGGCTCTGGAGCAATTGGAAATTGACCCAAATTCCGCCAAAAAAATCATCTTTAGCTACCAGGCCCATTTTTGGATGAATGGATCGGATTTGGGGTAATATCAATCCATACGAGATACATCAGCACCAAATGCATCCCAAGAAAGTCACTTTTTGTGCGAATTTTGGTCTTTATGAATCATTGGTTCGTACTTCTTCAAAAATGAAACTGGCATTGCCATAACCGTCAACGGCGAGCCCTACAAACCAATGATAAGCAACTTCTTGTGGTCTAAACTGGATGATATGGTACCGATAATATGTAGTTCCAACAGGATTTCGCTACGTATCACACAGCACATGCTACGATGGAAAATCTGCACGAGCAATTTGAGAGCATCGTTATAACTGGCTACCAATATCGTGCAATTTAACGCCTTTAGACTTCTTCCTTTAGGGCTATCTTAAATCGAAAGTCTTTGCAAATAAACCGCAAACAATTGACGCCCTCAAAGTTAACATAACAAACGCTATCCAGCAAATTCAGCCAGCTTTATGCGACAAAGTCATTGAAAATTTGACCTCCTGAATACGTGCCACCAAGCAAAGCCGCGGCAGATATTTGAACGACGTTATATTCCATACATAATGCTATAAAATATAATTTCAAATAAAATAAAAATTGAGTGGATATCTTACACACAACTTTAAAATTGAAATTTTAAAATTGAGCGTCTTTATTGAAAGACCCTGTATAAAGTCAGAGAATCAAGGTAACAGACATACATGCTCAAGTGACAGTGGATTCTGGTGGAAGGATCACAGATGATGAGGAAAGAAGGTCCTAAAATGGAGGTCTCATATTGGTAAAATACGTATTGCCCATCCTCTAAGCTGGATGGAGCAACAACATTGAAAGAGTGACAAGCAACAGATATATAAGAAGAACTGACGATTGAGAGAATTGGCAATGTTTGTGAGGAATATGTATCCACTAGTGGAGAGAAGAGACACAGATTAATAAAATACTTATTATTTTACTAATCGGTTCGTGAGCCTAACGTTTAGATAGCACACTTCCACAACTCTCTGTCTTGGGCTGTTTAGATTACTCCGGACCACTAATAATTCCATCTTTCTTCGCAGTCTCTCTATTTGCCTTTTCCAAGTTATCCTGGGTCATTCTACGGGTTTTCTTTCCTCTAACACTTATGACAAAATCTGTTTAGGTAGTTGTTCCTATACGGAGGATATGTCTAAGCCAACCTAGCTGAGATGTTTCTACTTGGAGCAGCAGCAGGTTCATCCTAAGATCTTCTTGGGTGATGTCATTCCTGATTTTATCTCTCAATGTCATTCCCCCTACTCTTCTTAAGTATATCATCTCAGTAACTTTGATTCTCGACTGATTTCTTTCAGTCAGTATCTAAAGTTGATGGTCACGGTCAGGGTGGTGGCGTAAACTGACTTGAAAATCGCCAGTTTTCCATTAAAGCTGAGAGCTCTGCTTTCCTTATTACAGCAGCCGTAGGACGCTGCTAGCATATCATTTTATCAATTACCATGTCCTTGGCACACGTTATTTGAAGACAGTATACCCAGATACTTGAAGATGTTAATTTGTTTCAGTCTAGTACAGCGAGTATGGATTACGCATTGCTATTCTACATTTTTGCCTTCAGCTATATTAATCTTCATGCCGGCTTGTGTCGCTAAAGTGATTTAGCTACTCCTGCAGACCCTATTGTGTACTTGATAGTTTGACAATAATTTACATATTTCACTTTTGACAGAAATTAGCATATTTTGTAATGTTTGCCCTTTCATTCACCCTCTTGCATTTATCGCGGACATTGTTTTAAAAAAACTCCACTCGTCCCCTATCTTCTCCATCCTTTCATTAAAAAATTCTCCCAAAAATCGAATTTTGGCTTTGTAGCCAAACTGACGACTTTACACAATTCAATTTCATGCATGGAAGGTGCGCCAATTGACTATTATGCAACCCCGGCCTCTCTGATAGGCCGCATGCCCTGACACGTGAACACGGGAAAAGTTACAAATTCGAAAAAATAATTGAGATATTACCGTTTATTGGCAGTTTACTTTCATTATTTACTGATTTGTAAATTATAAAACCAATATATTAATAATTATTCGACTAAATTTGTATTGAGCAGCAATTTGAGTTAGGTACTAAATTTATTTTTTTAAATAATTGTTGTTTTTTAAAAAAATTTAAAAATAGATTCTGGTGAAGAAACAATGCTATATTTTTAGTTAGTTATGACATCCTGAAGAAGGAAAAGGTATTTTCTGAAACCGGTGGATGTTTTTAAACTCAATTATGGCTAATAAAATTAAGATAATTAATAAAAAATATAAATACATTAATATTTCACTTTATAAACACAATATTTTGTAAAATTAATGAAAAACAAAAATTTTCGTTTTCAAAATCGTAGGCATTCGACAGAAATATAGCCATAATCTTTGTTACAACCAACTTTGAAAAAGGACAACAGTTAGCTATTGTGGTCATCAGACTTGGTCCATGACCCAATGTTATTATATTTCGTACCCCTTATTTAGAAGTTCCTGAATTTCACCCGAACTGAAAACAGATATTACAAAATCACGAAAATCTGAAAACAGCGTCGCTTCTGTAGTGCATTATTGTAGATAATAATTTATATGGTTCTGATTTTTAATAATAACAGATGTTAATTTAATTATAAAATTGAGATCATTATTATCATCTGCGCCCTAATTGACATAATATGTTCTCATAAAATATATACTTTTGTAGGCACCAAAAATTTCTTAATTAAATAAAATATTAAACACTGACAATATTAATATTTTCGCTCGCGTTATTTTCCTTAAATTTTATAATTAATAAGATACATTCTTTTCCCTACAATTGTTTATATTATAATTTATTTTTGTGTACTTGTGATTTTCTTCTGATTATTGTATGGTTTTTACATTTTATATTTTTTAAATATTGTGACGTTATAAATAAGGTCACTATTATATTTTAAATGCGTGCCACATTTTTTTTGCACTACGACAACATAGTTATTAGGCACTGACCAATAGATGTGCAGCGTATTTTAAAATGGCAAATTTTAACGTTTCCGTAAAGGGACCAGCGTCAGGGGCCGGCGTGGGCCGTCCACGCTGTAGGTACTGTCATAAATCAATTCTGTATAAAGGGTAAATATTAAAACAATTAATACAAATGCATCTATGTGGGAAATATTCTTGTCTAATCTGCATTGTGTAATTCTTTTTGTTTTAGAGAAACGTGCAGTTTTCCCTTTATAAATTCGAGATTGGCATACGTCAAGATGGCATTTTGTAGCGATTTTATTAATCTAATAATGTCATTCTTATCACGGATGGCTTATCATCACATCGAATAAAATTAATGTGAGTACTTTGGGTGTAGGCTACCATTTCTACTTCGGTATCGGGCCCGGAAGTAATTAACTCAGGAAAGTAGTTTTATATTATTGTCCTCATTACTTACTCATATTATTTTAATAGATTTATATTTTAAGTGCAGTTATCTGATTTGAATTTATTGATAATGATTCATCTTAATGTTAAGCCATTATTGGTGTGTAATTTTGATTTTCCTAATATCTTGTTAACATCAAACTTCTTTCAATATTGGTAAAATTTATTTTCTTAAGTTTTTATTTAATTCATTATGTTATTTTTCCACAAGTGAAGGAGAGAAATTTTATTGTTTAAATATGAGTAAGTAATTCTGATGTGGAAGACCCATATTCTCATGTTCTATGTGAAGTGGCATTTTGAGATCTCTTAAACGATAGTACCGTTATTAAATTAGAGTTGTGATTTCTTTAGTGATTGCTTATTTCCTAAACGGAATTATTTATTTTTGCGAATTCAACAGTTCAACTTACCGATCCACAGTTTCTTCATTCCTGATACATTTGGATAGAATGTCTGACTCTTACCTGAAAACAAAAAAGACAAAAATGTAGTTTTTTTTTTATCGCCAATAGCGTGCCATTGCCAATTGAACGTAGAAATAATAAAATTTTATTTTTATCAGAAATAGTAAAGTTAATTCTATCATATATTAAATTCAATATATGCAAAATTCATAATAACCACAACTACAACTACAAAATATCTAAAAATATATTTTTAAATCCTCTTAAATGTCATTTGTTACCTGTATATAATTTATAAGTTTGATTCACTAAAGTGTTTTAATCTCAGTTAAAGTTTCAAAACTAACTACAAAAATTTTTTTTTATAATTCTTCTATTTACATAAATTTTCGAATAGCTTAATAACAAGCATATGATTGTATCAAACAATTTTTTAGAATACGGTTTCATGTTGGTAAAATGTTACCTTATTAGCGGAATCAAATTAGAAAGTGCACCGCTTAACTTGTGCCTCGAAGAAAAGGTTATATTTCGACTCGTAACGAAAGGTAGTCGGGGTGGCTCGGTACGGCTCGAGGGCACGCAACCCCAAAAAAACAAACTTCCGCTGTCAGTGCAAATTAGAGCGAATAACAAATGAACCGTCCGAATATTATATCCAGAATTCTCTCAGAACTTTTGGTAATTAGTACCGTGGTTCATAAATCATAGTGGTTTTGTACGTTTGCTTAACTCCTCTGGGCCAACACACGTTTCTTACTTAAGGCGCTGCATACTCTACATTGGCAGAAAACAAATGTTGATATAACTATTTTGTTATTTGTACTTAGATGATGCATTTTTGAATAGATACCTTGCTTATTAAATAGATCACATTCTTATTGTGAAGTTGTAATTATTCGGAACATAGGTCTGTGATATTTTAAATACTATTTAAATGTATAAATTAGAAAGATATAGATATAAAATCAACAATAAATCAAAATGGATCGATAGATGCATTCATTTGAAAAGTGTAACATAAAGGTTGGAAAATCTGTCGTCAAAATAATTGTCGCTGTAGCATAGTTGTATAATGCATCTTCCCCCGTTTGGAAAGAGACCCAGGTTCGAATCCCGGTAGCGCAACAACAATTTTAGATATCTTTCTAATCAATACATTTAATTAGTATTTAAAAAATCTTGCTATTTGTTACCGACATTATTTGAGATATTATAGTACATATAAATAATAAGTTAGTTAACTTAAATATTAATAGTTCGTTGAAAAGGGAGAAAGGAAGAAATGTAATTTTAAAGTCTAATTTATTGGTTACCAGTATTATTAAGTGATTACCAGTGGCGTGCGCTTGCTGCTAACATCGATGCTGTAAAAGCAATGGGTATTGTCACGAGGTTTTGTAAGAAATATATTCTTTCAGAAGCATATTTTTTTAAGGTATTCTAGTGTGAATTTATTTTAGGTTCTTTAAAAATATTAATATTATTACTACATACAGTTATTAAGTGAAGGATTTAAAATATTTTGTAATATAAGTGTATGCATGCATTCAAATTAGCTTCAAATATATTCTTGAAGCGTTTTTCAACACGTCCGCTTAATCGAAGATGTGTATTCGGAACACCGGACGGCGCGAGAGTTGGGTTTAGTTTTTATGCGTTTGAGGCAGATTTTGCGAAATAACACATGCGCAGCTTTATCTGTCATTTCTAAATTCTTCCATTAAATAGGCTAATTAGCGCATTAATTTAAGATTTTTGAGTTATTTGTGCGTGGACCTACATACAGAATACATCAAACAAAATTTTAATTTAGATTTATTTCGCAGAATTAAATTTATGCACAGCTATTATGATTACATATGGTACACCTGGTGATTATTTAGTATTGTACTTTGTGTAGGTAAGTATTCGATTTTATAAGCGTATGAATAAGTATTTAAATTCAATTTTTTAGGTAAATAAGTTAGTGTCGGTACTAAATCCGTAAAGTATTTATTTCCCTACCTATCGGGAAGTGATAGGACATATATTATGTTTCGAACATGAGTATTGTGGCTTTTTTGTATATGTGAATTTTTTAAATGTGTCAAAACGTAAGCCACGTTGAATACAGAAATATCTGAACACGAATGATGGTTCGAATTGTGTAGGCATAATTGCATATCTTTCCGAAATATTCGCTCTACTTCTTATTGTAACCTCCCTCCATAATATATTATATTGGAATATATTGTACGAGACACTTTTACAGTAAAATAGTTATATATAAAAGTCCGCCAGGGTATAATACATCTTAGATTAATCCCTAACAATTTAAAATAAATAGTTTATCTTATTTCAAACACCACAGGGTTTTCAAATAGTTATGAATAATCGTTAGAATGATAAAATATCAAAAAATATTATAGCCTTCTGGAAGGCAAGGTAATTACTATTTAATCATATCATTTTACTAAAACTACTACTTTTTTAAAATATATTAATCCACCCCATAAAACACCCCAGTTTTATTTAGGGTGCTTTGAGGGTTTTATGTAAAGGTTGCCAGATACTTGTGCGATTGTTATTACGATTATTATATTGGCGAGATATTATTGCTAGATGTAAGTGAATAATAACTAATTAATGTTGGTATACCATTTATTTACAAAATTTAAATTTTACCATTTATCCTAGTTTTGGTGAAAGGGTTAACTCAAATCAAACCCTGTTTATTTTTTACATAAAATATTTAGAACGTTCCCCAGTAACGTTTGTGATAACTGTGTTAAAAAAAAAAAATTTTTTTTATATACCATCTCTCATATGTATTTTGACTTATTTTCACCTTTACCGGTACAGAGATCGATACCAGGTGCCTGCAAAACTTTTTGGAATCAAAAATATTTTAGTGGCTCCAAAAATCCTCTCACAAGTAGATAGCTCACTGTTGTAGCGTCTTCGCCAAATTACATTTACTTAAACCTGCCCAAGGATATACCTCAAAATTTTATTTTTAAAAATATTCAGTGCATATTAAACCCCGTATCCATGGAAGGAGACGATAAAATAATCTCAATATCATCTTGAGATTGGTAGAAAAAAAAACTCAAACGACTTTTGATCTGATAGCAAGATTTGAAACGTGTACACAAACGACTAGCAGATCAATGATTAATGCACGTTCCTCGGATTAATCCTGGTTCGAATTCCGTTGGCGTAACAAAAATATTTTTCGATAAAATTGATTTTATATGTATATCTTTCTAATTAATACATTTAATTAGTATTTAAAATATCACAGACCTATGTTCTGAATAATTACAATTTTACAATAAGAATGCGTTCTCCTTAATAACCCTAATAAATTTATTTAAATAATTTCATTCCACACAAAATTTTTTTTTAAATTTGACATGAATTTATTCATAAGATAAAAAAAAGATCACATTTTATAATGAAATATAATCCCCTATTTGAACAAACCGACAAGCGTTTACTTCAAAATTCATTATTTTTGGTAGGTTCTAGAAAATATTTTTGGACTAATTTCTCCTTATTGTAATTTTTTATGGCTGACCATATAAAATAAAGAAACTTTCCATTTTTTTTTTAAATACTTACACTTGCATTGCTCGTTACTTGTCATTATCTGCTGTACGTTAACATGTTTAAAATTAATAATATAATGAAAAATTAAGTCTCAAGTCTCGGGTTTTTTTTGTAAAAGTCCCGGGACTCAAGACAGAAAAAAAACTATGAATTTTTCTGGAGTTTATTCCCGGGTTGTCTCGATAGAGAATTCCTGTAAATAAGGCACACGAGTACATTGTTTAGTTAGACTGAGTTCTTGTATTTTCTGACTAGATGAAGGGTGATTGGAGAAAAATTACAGAGGTTGGTTATATCCTGAGCGCCTTCCGCTTCTCGAAGCCGAGAGCGAGAAGCTGAGGATGGAAACTCGATCGAGACAATATTTGTGAAAGGAATTTTAGAGAATACAAAATTCTACAAATAAATTGGTATTATTTGCATATCTTAATAATAAACTGAGCAATTTTGTACTAACAACGCTTAAACTTATATTCAGAAATTTACAAATTGGCTCTTTTGAAACAAAGGGTTAACTGCTGAAATTAAATACCGGATAAAATGCTTTGAAAGTGAATTACAAAAATTAGCCACAATAAAATATTGTGAACTGTCAAAGTGGTTAGCGCTATAAGAAAACCTTAAAGATATATCTATTTAGAAGTTAAGAAGAAGTGGAAAAACATATATAAGGGTTGGTTCGTAAAATTGAAAAAACCAATTAATTATTGGTGTCACAAAGAATAAATCTATATTTTGAAAAAGTATAATGGCCGCCCAATAAAAGTGCTTGAATCAATTACACTGCGGTAACTTAATAACGAATAAGCTCCAGTTCAGCAAAAACGACATCTTAAGGTCGGTTATTTTTATTATCGCCTGAAATATACTTCATTCAAAAATAATCTCGCCTAATAGTGTGGCAATAATATAATAAATAATCTCGCCTAATATCATAAAATATCTGAGTATGTCTAAGAATTTGATTTATTTTTAATATTCACCATGGGCAATATAAACAATTTTATGCTTTGTATGTCGATTTATTCACAACTACGTTCGAAATCTGTCATTTGGGTGGCAAAAAATCTTTGGTCTATGGTCTAAACTAATAAATAAATAAATTCAAAAATAAAACAGCGTGATCATTGTCGAATGACCTCTCATCACTAAAATAGCCGAATATTGAATAAATAAATAATAGATGTCTTATAGAGACGAAGCTAATTTTAATATATTCAATGGAAATATGGGGGTAATTACAGGGCTTACGCCCTGTTTCGGCTGGCTTGGGTGATCACTTTATATATATATATATATATATATATATATATATATATAACGTTCGCCAATTCTCACCCCTCAATATCTATATTTAACAAATTTTTGAAAGTTGTATCGAGTACCACTACAGCATCGCCATCCATGGACCAAATTTGATAATTTATTTTTCATTGAAACAGCATATATTATTTATCAACTCAATAAGAATCTGATTTTGTTGAAAGTTAAATAAAGCAATATTCTTTATCTGTAAAATTTTTTTAACACGTTATACTAGAGTACGCTTGAAAAATCAGTATATTTCAATATTTTTCTTATTTTAACCAGTATATTATTTAAGCAATACTTGAATATGTCCAAGAACACACAATCACGGGATTTTAATATAGTAAAAATAGCTTCCTCTCTATGAGATATCTGATATGTATTTAATATCAGTGCCTTTATTGGTAAAAACCCAGTAATTGTATGTTCTTGGACATATTCAAATATTGCTAGGATATTGAATAATTCATTGCCATATACTTCAACTTAGTGACAAATGACTTTTTAAACAGTTGTGAAGAATCTATTATTTTTTAGTGACAATTCATGGTTTTTACCATCCGATATTGGAGGGTAAAATTAGTTTACTGTTTTACGATTGTACACCGGTCCTTAGGGCAGGTTTTAAATAAAAGTAAATGTTTTCCACGAATTCATCAAATAATTAAGAATTATTATTATTATTTCAGCTTGGCGGATTATTTCTTTGCTGAATTTAGAATCCTTCGCACGCGGCTACCAACAAAGAAATGGCTCGTGTTCCCGCACTTCACTTCATTACTCACCTTAATATCAGCGGTCGGCGTTGAAAAACGTACTCCTTCGTTCCGCCTGAAGTGTCAGAATATATTAGGACGACATGAGGAGAAGGATATGAATTGGTCGAAACGACCTATTCCTCAAAATGTTGAAAAAGGCTACTTCTCTAGAATACAACCACTTGGTAAAAATATTTCAAAATGAATGGTGATCGGTGAATGCTACATATTAAAGAGCTGTGTCATATAGGTACTGTACTTGCTCTGCTTCTCTATTCAGGAAATCAGAAGTTGTATGTTTGTGTCAACATTCGCTTTGCACATTTTTTGTATTTACGCTCCGCTTCCACCGCGTTATTTCAATATATTTTAACCTATTGTATATATTGTAACTTAGCTTCAATAAATTCAGTGTAAATCGTAATTACGCGTTTCTGTTCAAATTATCTTTACAGTTCTTATTACCTACCTTCACTCTCATATAACCAAGACGATTCAACGCCAAATGATATAAAGATATGGCTGCAAATTATCACTCCCGCTTAATCCTGATATCATCTAACATATCACACATACAATTCTACTTCCAGAAAGGAATGCATTAATTGAAGGACAGCTGGAGGAGGTAGGACCCACCCTTTCCCGGGACCGATTTAAAAGCTAGGGCTTCTTTGTTGGTCCCACTCATCAAAGCTAATAAAAATGCGTGACTTTAATTCAAATACATATTTAAGTATAAGCAAGACGAAAAAGGAGAAGAAATTTAATGTGGGTATTAACAGTTATCGCAAAGACTTTAAAATTTAGACCCTCCAGAGTCCCTTAAATGCTATCTTTATTCATAAAAAATCATATAATATAAATCCATTGAACGTAGTTTTACATACAGATGGAAAATTCAAGGCAGTCACTCAGGGATCCATTCATCAAAAACACTCTCAAAAGAGGGATAGAGGACGAGGACAAAATGGATTGAGTCACACTTACACGGACAGACTAACGGAGTTACAAAACACGAGGTATGGAGAGTGAGAGGTAAGCGCGTAGGTGAAGCCCACCCACGTAGGCCAGCCTAAGTACCCACCTAAGGAGCTCCAACGAGCCACCCATACCCAAAAAATTCTTATATAAAACAAAATTCGTCCAGAAAGGAATGCATTGTGTTTACGAATGTATCCTAGCAATAGATCAATTCGATTTTATTTTTCTCAGTTCAGCTAATTCTTTCCGTCTATCCCTAGTACCTTATCTCCGGAGGATGAATTCCATGAGCTGTGGAAGGTTAGTCTTAAATAAAAGACAACTCTGAAATAAAATCCCTGGTGGAGCATCAGGACAGGCATGCGACAGAAGACAAATAATAATATCGACAAGGCTTATGACATACTTCTATGGGAAAATTATGAACTATGGAATTACGACTGAACAATTGGGAGAGCAAATATACTAAGTTAGAGTACATATTCTAAGATGTTGAAGTAACTTCTGATATGCTCTAGTTTTGAACCAATTTGGTTACTGGGCAAGTATCTGATTGCTAGAATAAACAAATATGTCAACATAATTAAATGACATGTCACGGATAGGAAACATCAAGTAAGTTGTCAGGCTAAATTATAAACAAATCGCAATTGACAGATAGAAACAGAGAGAGATAATGAACTATGTTCAATACATAATGCAGTGCATTTCTTTAGAATGATTTTAAAAACAAAATAATATATTTTCATAGAAAGCATTCATTTTGTGGTTTGACATATTATTAGATTAAATAAAACACAATCATTTTAGATAATATCACAAAATTCATGTAAAACTAATGAAAAAATTATTAGCAACCAACTAAATTTAACTACGAGTCCAATTCTAAATTTTTTTTCCTAAAAATTATTCGAGTACATTTGTATTAAGTAACAATTTGAGTTAGGTACTAAATTTATTTTTTAAATAATTGTTTTTTAACAATAGATTCTGGTAAAGAAATAATAATATGTTTTTAGATAGTATTGACTTCTTGAAGAAGAAAATGGTATTATTTGAAACCGGTAGATGTATTTAAACACAATAAGTGGTTAATAAAACAAAGTTACCAAATAAAAATATGAATTTTAACCACAAAGTAATTTTGATAATTTCAAAAATATAACAATATAACAATTTTGTTTGAAAATATATCGTATTATATTTGTAGATTTACAATGCTTTTACATTAAATACACAAAATTTAAAATGGTATGGATAGTATCGCTAATTTTTTTAAATGTACAGACTTAAATTATTTCACATTATATTTGAGACGATAACGAAATTTAAGTTTTTCGTAGAAAAGTGGTCTGAAGTTTTAAATTAGTTTAATTAATGTAAAATAATTGTGTTTGTTGAGGTCTTATGCTAAGTTATTTTATATTAATTATAAGAATATTTAACCGCAAAGATATAGCTCAAAGAATTATATTCGAATATTAAGAACAAAATCTTGTTATTTTATTTTTTAAATGTTTAAAACAACAATTTTTGAATCAAAAATTTAATAGACGCTCTACGACAAATTTTCGAACCTATATGTTATACTTTTTCAAATTAATTCATTTGTCGTTCCATTATTAGAAAGCCATCTACAGATGTATTATTAATTTGAAAATGTGTAAGGTTCGGAAATTTGTCTTCAAAAATATTGGCGCTGTAGCATAGTTGGTAATGGACCTTCCCCAGATTGGAAAAAGAGATCCAGGTTCGAATCCCGGTAGCGCAACAACAATATTTTTCTATAAAATTGATTTTATATGTATATCTTTATAATTAAAACATCACAGATATATGTTCTGAATAATTACAACTTCACAATAAGAATGTGTTCTCTTAATAATTATCATTATATTATAATTATTTTACATCGAGGAACGAACGTAGATTTGGGGAGATCGTTGGTAAGGTTGATGTGCCCGGTGATTAAAGTGACGCGAATTTCCCCATATTGTGAAGAAAAAAACACTTAACGCGGTGCATTCCTTAAGGGATTATCAGCATGGGTAACAGGGCCGTACAACCAATTAGGATTAGGTGAATGCGTTTGCTTTCTTGGGGGATTAAGGGACATTTTATGACGGTCCAACCCCAAGAAATGCATCTAATCCTGATTGTATATTGTTGAGGACGTACCTTTCCAAGGATAATACCCGGTCGGAATTTTTCGCAAGCCCGCCAAATTATATGCATTCTCAGAATGCCGACAAGACCTTCCAACGTTTTAGTATTTTCCGATTTTAGTATATTAACAATAGACTAGGGTAATTTTAATGGTATAGCACGTGCGACCGACCTGTCCTTACGATCCGCGCACACCCTAAGCCCCTGAGGGTTTAAAAAGGCCGGACGCGGTGGTGAAAAAACACTTGGAGTCGGAGACTTGCAGAGAACACTTGGAGTAGAACACTTGCAGTTAACACTTGCAGTTAACACTTGCAGTTAGCAGTCACAGTTCGTCACAGACATGGAGTTAAGCAGTTAGCAGTCGCAGTTAAAGTTGGAAAGTTAGACTCGGTCAGTGAGACTCGAACAGTTGCAATGAGGCACTAGCCAGTTGGTTACTTGAAGACAGTTAAAGCTAACACAGACAGTTAACTTAGACACTTGGAGAAATGGAAAAGTTAAAACTCTCGAGCTAATATTCTACTCCACCGTCAGCCATCGGACGGCTGGCGACCAGCGCTCGAGGTCGGCCAGCGTGAAGGAACGCTTGGAACAACAGGCGAAACTAAGACTGGAAAATAGTGCAACTCGAGCGGAGACGGAAGGAAGGCAGTGCAGAGGAGCTGGCGAACAAGACCACCCACCAGAAGGACGGGATCGCAGATCGGGCTTGAAGCCCCAGTCCCGCCCAGATCGCGCCGTCGGTCGCCATCTGCGCGGCGGACATCGATCCTCGAAGCCCGGACCGACCGAATTTAATTAAGGTAGAGTTAAGATTAATTTAAGATTAGAATTAAGTAGACCGTAAGATAAATTAAGATAATTTAGCCTAGGATTATTTTTGTCTCCTCGCTTAACCAATCGAATAAAATTGTAAATATTATACTAAATTATTGACTTATTGATTTTCATCCCCGCCTCCTTCTCAGTGACCAACGTTGCATTGAGAAACGATGATCGGGCAGTGAGGAAAGCCCGACGCCGTATCAAGTGGCGCCCAACGAGCGGGCTCGCGTCGGTCGACGCGTTAGGAAATGGCCTCCTAGCGAACTACCCCTGAGATCACGTTGGTCGCACAGAGACGAGAAGGGCGGAGGATATGTTGTAGTGCAATAGAGATTTTGATATTTTTTTTCAAAAATATCTGGCGCCCAATAATTAGATTTCATGTTAGGTAGTTTAAAGATTAAGCAATTCGGTTAAGGTAATAGAATAATAGATAATGTCTAATTATAAATATGAAAAGTACAAGTCATTGTAGTAATGATTGTAACGTTCGAGTGGAAAATTTGGACAAGGTCGTCGTACGTGATATATTATTATACCGCATGTAAACAAGGTTAATCGAAGATAAGTTGTCTCTTGTATTGTTTTTCTTTGTTTTTATGTTGTACTTTATCTTGACAGTTGAAATTTCCGTCGTCGATTTTTTTTTCTAGTAAGACGTAACGTAAGTTACAGCACCGTGAAATTAATGCTGGAACTGCATTTAAAAAAAATAATATTTATATAATAGCAATAATTTGATATTTAAATTTATTCCAAAGAAAATCTCAAGATAAAATAACCGATGTAGTTAGGAAATTGTTGAAATCAGGAGCGACTTCGTTTGACGGTAACGCCGCGCGTGAATTCGGAAAATACGCAGGAGCCTAGAAGTATACGAAATAAATTTTTTTTAAACATGTAAAACTACATTATTTTAAAGTCGAGAATAAAGCGTAGATAGTTAATTGTAAATATATTTGGTCTAAAAGTTGCAAAACTGAGCGTGAAGCAGTTAATTAATAGAATCGGTGTAAAACAAATAGGATAAATAAATCGATTTAAATAGATAGCGCATTTCTTTTGGAGGATCTAAGTCAAAAATATGTTACAAAATTAAGTCGAATCTGCGTTAGGATTATTATTTTATTTATAAGCGTAGATGAAAAATAAAAAAATATATATTTTATTAACCATATCCATAAACATGTACATATTTCATGATTAGATAGTCAGCGTAAGATACGAAATTTAGGGACTTGCACTAGGATAGGACAAATAGATTATATCGTGGGAGTATGGGTTATGTAATAATTTATGATTAAGTTTTTCTAGAAGTTTCGTGCCAATTTTTTTTTCTGGTGCATCCGAAGATGTATGAATAGGATATTCGTAGAAATATTTCTTATAGAGGGGTAATTTATGTGCTGACCTATACGGCGTAAGGGCAACATGATAGATCCGGGGTTAACAAGAGAGTTAACACGGAGCGGCGAATCAATCGATGAATGATGACGTTAAACGAGTTTAACGGGGGTCGACATAGAGTCACCAAAGAGAGAAGATGAAGATGCACACGAGCGTGTGTGATCGAAGACGGCGATTTGATTGTGTGCAGCGCACACGGATGACACGATGGACGAGGAAAAGCGAATTCCGGCGTTAGCAATGAGGCTGGTCAGGGACTGGCGACGACGGTAGAGGGTACATAGGCCGTATAGGGAAGAGCACATAAAACCGATGCGAGAGTAGTATTGGCATCATTCGGGAACGCGAATTAATCTAGGTGCAGGTGCCGTCCACGTAGGCAGACGCCGTCAATGTTAATTGAGACATTGGCGTGGACCAAATCTTGGCATAGATATTAGCCGACCGCGAGGTGCGAGATATAATTTTCATGATGATAGATTTATGCAACAATATAAACAATTTTTCTCGTCGTGTCAGAGTTAATTCGGTATTCCCATCAGATAGCGGGTTGCAGCGGTGATTTTAATTAAATTTAATTTACAATCGTGCATAGATTTAGTTATTGTTATTACGGGTGGTGATTTTTAATATATATGTTTTTTTTGACGATCGAAGGAATCCTTAGGTTAGGCGTTACAGTAAGGTTAGCGTGCAAGGATCGTAGGTAATGTAAATAGTTAGAATAATTAGTAGGATCGCGAGAGACGCACAGTCAATGTACATAAGTAGGCAAATTAAAATGACATGTATTAGTAATAGATAGGCTTAGGTAATATCGAAGAATCTTTGCTTTTATTCGCATCAGGAAAATAACGGACCTCAATCGTCAATGACGTTTCGTTGGACCATAGTATGGGGTAATTCGCGTCAAATGAGAAGGTAGCGTTTGATGTGCCCGGTGATTAAAGTGACGCGAATTTCCCCATATTGTGAAGAAAAAAACACTTAACGCGGTGCATTCCTTAAGGGATTATCAGCATGGGTAACAGGGCCGTACAACCAATTAGGATTAGGTGAATGCGTTTGCTTTCTTGGGGGATTAAGGGACATTTTATGACGGTCCAACCCCAAGAAATGCATCTAATCCTGATTGTATATTGTTGAGGACGTACCTTTCCAAGGATAATACCCGGTCGGAATTTTTCGCAAGCCCGCCAAATTATATGCATTCTCAGAATGCCGACAAGACCTTCCAACGTTTTAGTATTTTCCGATTTTAGTATATTAACAATAGACTAGGGTAATTTTAATGGTATAGCACGTGCGACCGACCTGTCCTTACGATCCGCGCACACCCTAAGCCCCTGAGGGTTTAAAAAGGCCGGACGCGATGGTGAAAAAACACTTGGAGTCGGAGACTTGCAGAGAACACTTGGAGTAGAACACTTGCAGTTAACACTTGCAGTTAACACTTGCAGTTAGCAGTCACAGTTCGTCACAGACATGGAGTTAAGCAGTTAGCAGTCGCAGTTAAAGTTGGAAAGTTAGACTCGGTCAGTGAGACTCGAACAGTTGCAATGAGGCACTAGCCAGTTGGTTACTTGAAGACAGTTAAAGCTAACACAGACAGTTAACTTAGACACTTGGAGAAATGGAAAAGTTAAAACTCTCGAGCTAATATTCTACTCCACCGTCAGCCATCGGACGGCTGGCGACCAGCGCTCGAGGTCGGCCAGCGTGAAGGAACGCTTGGAACAACAGGCGAAACTAAGACTGGAAAATAGTGCAACTCGAGCGGAGACGGAAGGAAGGCAGTGCAGAGGAGCTGGCGAACAAGACCACCCACCAGAAGGACGGGATCGCAGATCGGGCTTGAAGCCCCAGTCCCGCCCAGATCGCGCCGTCGGTCGCCATCTGCGCGGCGGACATCGATCCTCGAAGCCCGGACCGACCGAATTTAATTAAGGTAGAGTTAAGATTAATTTAAGATTAGAATTAAGTAGACCGTAAGATAAATTAAGATAATTTAGCCTAGGATTATTTTTGTCTCCTCGCTTAACCAATCGAATAAAATTGTAAATATTATACTAAATTATTGACTTATTGATTTTCATCCCCGCCTCCTTCTCAGTGACCAACGTTGCATTGAGAAACGATGATCGGGCAGTGAGGAAAGCCCGACGCCGTATCAAGGTAAGGAATTCTGATAAGTATTTGGCTCGTAGGATGTACATCTCATGTTCGCTACTGAATTAGCTGGTGGAGATGTGGAGCGCTCGGCTCTATATCTCACAAAGGACATAGTCGCGAGTGCACTTAGAAACCAGTGATCATCCTCGTCAGCCTATACAGACGACTCCGCTTCGCAGCGTAGATATCGCCGCGTCATATATCTGGCTCAATCCTATGCTTAGAATCACTTCATAGAGCGATTAATTAACGTAAATTCAGTGACCATTATAGTCTATTCGGTAATCTGGTCAATCTTGCAGGATTCTCTAGCCTCCTTCCCTGGTCACCTCTTTCCTGGTCACCCTAAGACATCACCTGGTCCTTCTTTGACTCCTACTTGGATCTAGATACATTCTTGCAGTTATTTTTTCTTCGTTCCTTGGCTGATTGCGATCTCCCGTACTGGTAACAAAATCAGGCCTCTCCGTAATCCTTCATGTTATTGTTCGATGTCAATGAAAACATTAACTTCAGTACTACAGGTCTAGAATCGCTATATGTAGACTCAGGGACTCCATTTTCCTACCAAACTAAATTCAATATTGGTGTCAGAATAAATCATTAAGATTTGTAATAAACTTATGTGCTTGGTAGCGGAACTATTGTGGCGGTCCTGTACGTGTCCCACAGACATGGCCGTGTAAGGAAGTACCTGACTACTATATAGGGTCGAAACCAACTGACCAATAAGCAGATCTAACCAATATTACAGGCATGGAGGTACTGAAATATATGTCTTACTTTTCTGCAATGTTTTATTCTACTATAACGATAATATAATACACTGTACTATGACTCACATAAATAAATAAATACATCATGATGGACGAGCCCTAGGTGCTAGCCGACCACTTCTCCGCAGACCGTTCTTTCGTCGACATTTCAAGCGAGCCACTCCAATCTTCAACTTAATACGCGCAATTAACTATATACTCGTCGTATATAGTTAATTGCGCATTGCATAGTTAATGTCGCAGACATTGTAAATAATCCTGCAATAAACGCCAGCTTTTGTAAGTTCACTTTTATTTAAATACCTTGCTCTAGACACAGCGTAAATATTGACACATACATTAATATACACTGCGACATGCACCAATACGCGTGAGATAAGAAGAGTGTTAGAGGCCTCAGTATTACCATGCACAAAATCTTCTCATACGATCACAAAATTAAGATCCTCACGAGTCTATCATAGTCACATCCACAGCCCCATCACTGTCAATTGTTTGTTCTATCCGAAGTTATCTCTAAAGTAATACGTTTCTTAATTAATTCTTACTAATTTGCACCATAACAGTAATAATGGGTAATAATAGACGTGATAATTATAAACGGTAATAATTAAAGTAATAAAAGGTATATAACGGATAATTTTTAACTGTTTGTTCTTATATTCCAAAGGTAGTATTATTTAGTAAGAATTTCCGTAATTCCTTTGATCTCTTTGCCGGTTGGGTGAGAGGAGTCTTGATATAACCCGCCAGTTTGTTAAAGAGTTGTGGAATGGTAATTTTTATTGTTTTGTCTTCGTAAAAATTGTTGGTTATTGGCACTTTGAGTTGCTTATTTGTGACCTGACGAATTCTGTGGCTGTGTTTTACAATTATTTTTTTGTCTTCATAATTTTTTTGTAGTAATATAATTGTTTGACAGGAAGAACTTCTCAGAATTTAAATAAAATATAATCATCGTTTCTGCTTTGGGGTGTTATTTCATCGGGAACAATTATTTTGAATGTAAATATTTTTTCAACGTATGTTTTGTGTATTCCTCCCCAATACAGTTTTCCATATGATATAATTGCTTTGGCTAAGCTTATATAGGTTATTTTAAGGAGTTTTAACGTTAATATGTTTTTGAGTTGATGTAGTTTAACCGTACAAACTTGGATTTTAGCACATATTTTGTGTATGTGTATTTCAAAATTGTAATTTTTGTCCAGTGTTACTCCAAGATATTTTTATGCATTTATGGGAGCTATGCCGGGATGCGACCCTGAAAAGAGCGTTTTTGTGAAACTACGACTACAAAAGGTTAAATCCCGGAAGCATGAGGCTTCTGGGTCAAAGATGTTATTATACATAATGTTGAGGGGATCGTCCGTGAATATAATTTGTAAAATTGTATTTTTGTAACGTATCTAGAGACCATCGTTCGACCTTGTAACACATAAGACATCGCGGGTACATGTCGTAATGAATGTATTTAGGAATAGGAATAATTTTGTTATCTTGTTTATTATGTAAGCGCATACTAGAATCTGCCGGCCCGAGTGCTACGTCGCCCGACTGGGCAGCATTTTTTCCTTTTTGCCGCTAGGCGGCCGACGAGTTGGATCTCATGGAACGAGGCTAGGGCTGTAAGCCCGTTCTCATTGACCTGTCTCGCGGATAATAAATAGTGTATCAGCAACCGAAAGAGCATATTCTCACCATTTGCCTTCTCTGATTAAACACGCTGAGTTTTATTTTTGCTACCTCGCCTTGACCCTGCTTTTTACTCTGGACCTTCTAACTGGGATTCGACTACTGACTGCTACACTGGACGAAGATTTGGACCGGATTGGATCCTGCGCAATGCTGCAGAGACATTGGCTCATCCACTCCAGAAGAATGAACCGGCGAACCACCCCTGCATACAGTTTTTGTTTCGTGTGGAATACACTACTTTCAACTCTTTGCAAGAACATTATATATAATAGTTATGCATTCATTGGTATGAATATGCTTTTATGTATACATTATCTCCGTTAAAAATCAAATTATTATCTTGCCACCATTTTCATATTTGATTCAGATCATCTTGTAATTGTTTTGTAGCTTCTGATGCATCCTAATTTTCAATTATCGGATCTGTGTCATCTGCAAATAAATAAACGTCTCCTTCTATAAGCAGTTTATTGAGTATATTTCTATACAGTAAATATTATTTTGGTCCAATCATTGTGCTATGGAGTCAATTAGTGTAGAAGCTTTACACATCAAGTGTAGTTCCAATGGTCAACCTTACACAGTCAAGAATGAGAGTTTTATTTAAATATTGTAAAATTTAATAATTTATATTCAATTCTATTGTACAAATATACAATTCCCAAGAATAAATAAAGCCGTCTCAGTAAAATCCTCATTTTGATTATTTATAAATCTCTTAAGTAAGTAAAATCATGATATACATATTAGACCACGAAAAAATTGTTTTTTTTTGTATTTTAGATAACAATGCTGCAATGTACTAAATGATTCAAATAAAAATAAAGAGTACCTATAAAAAATTTAATTTAAAAAGGTTCCGCTATAAGGTCTTTCTTCAAGGATTACTTCAGTATGTACTTTCAATTGAGAGCCTCTCCAAGGTTACGTCTAACGTTAGGTCACACCACGTCATTCCTTAAAGTGTCTGCCATCCCTAAGATTAGTGACATATTCGCAATTCAAAGACCAAAATTGGATGCCCTTACACATTATCACTAATTAAAGGAACGAACCTTCCTTTTTACTGTCAGATTTTAAGTTTGACTTAAGATTAATGACTGAAAATCCGATATATTTGGAAGCGATGGAAAATTGTGTTCTTCTTGGATGATAATTTAGAAGACATTATTAATTATGAATAACTAGCATTACAGTTAAGCTTGAAAAAATACAACATTTATTAGAGTGCCGCAATGTCTGTTGTGCAATTTGTAGAAAAACTGACGTGAAATAATATTGTACTGTTCTATTTAGCTATTAATTTGTGGTTATAAATTATAAATAAAAATTTTAAAAATTCACTTTATTTAACACCATTTTATTTTTGGTATCGGCATATTATTGAAATCATGTATCATCATATTATTGAAAATGATCGTAGTTTTGATAAAAATAAAATTCAATATTACCCACATTGATAATAAAGGTAAAAGTAGATAGTAGGTAACGGTAGAAATCAAGAAGTCCATAAATAATAATGAATGTATATATAATTAATAACCAAAAAATCTAGCCTACTGTCCAATCTTAAATATGTTCCTGTTCATGTGTTTCTTTCCCTAAATAATTAAAAAAACATGTTTGAAATGGATCAATTTCATGATTTTCTCGAACGTCTCAGATTTGAATTCATCACATTATTGAACTCAAGAAGACAAAGGCGGTAAAGAAATGTTATTAGATAGGTAGAGTCCTCCGTGAGGTTTATAAGGGATCACCAGCGGGACTCGGCTCCTGGGATGCTCAAGAATAAGATGGGTGGACAATATTTGAAAGGATGCAGCGAGAGTACAAATTCCCTGATGAGGGGCCACTTCTCAACTTTCACTGTCTGCTTATGGACCTAAAAGGTTCATAAAATTAATAATAATAATTTATAAAATTTGATATTCAAAATAAACAGACAAAGAAGAAAAAATAATTCGAATTTGAAGTAAGTCATGAAGAATTGACAACGATTTTACAACTTAGAATGCTTATAAATGAAGACTTTGTGTCTCCCGGTATTTAAAAATAGAATATATTCGATCTCATTTGTTATCAGTCGATTATTGTCTCAATTGTTTTGAACTTTAAATATCTTGGTTTATTACGGAAATCATACAACAAGACTGTCATATCTTAGACGATTATTGTCAAAATTTTATAAAATTGTATTTATTTATTCTTCTTTATTTGCTACAGACCGCGGATTTGTAGACCGGGAGTCCAGGAGTAAATAAAATAGTCCAGGTGTTCTTTTTATGATGATGTTAATTCGAGCGCAAAGACATCGTAACATGTTATTTAGTTTATCTACGTGTTCCTCATTGGCTGTTGGTGCGGTTAAAATATTGCGCTTGTATATAGTACCTATAACCGGAATTGTCAATTCCGGAGTAAACTGTTTAAGTTTAGACTTATGGATGCCCCATGGTATACATGTGGGAGAGTGGAACAGATGTCTGGCCATATTTTGTGAACGTATGATTGGTGTCTTGACTGGACTTAGATACTGCCCACGCAAAAATGCAGACCTAATTAGTAATAGGACGAATCTTGTTTTATATAAGGTATTTATTTGGATATGGGTGACTCGTTGGAGCTCCTTAGGTGGGTAGTTAGGCTGGCCTGCGTAAATGAGACTCGACCTACGCGCCTACCTCTCACTCTCCATACCTCGTATTTTGCAACTCCGTTAAATGTGCCTTGAACTACTGCACCTTAATTTTCCATCGGTATATAAAACTATGTTCTATGGATTTATATTATATTATTTTTATGAATAAAAATAGCACTTAAGGGACGCTGGAGGGTCTAAATTTTAAAATCTTTGCGATAATTGTTAATAACCACATTGAATTTATTATCTTTTATCGTTTTGCATATATTTAAATATGTTATTGAATTAAAGTCGCGTATTTTTATTAGCTGTGATGAGTGAAACCGACGAGGAAGTCCTAGCTTCTAAACCGGTCCCAGGAAAAAGGTTTTCCCTTCTCCAGCTGTCCTTTTACAGTACCTATATCCATTTTAGGTAAATGCAGATATTGGATGAATTCTCGAAATGTTCAAACACGTTAGTAACTGAGTACTTACTTTGTATGTTACACTTTATTCACAGTATGTACAATATACTCAAATTATAGACAGAGGTTAATGTAAATTACTTGCAGTCGATATCGAGAAGTTAACATTAAATGTAACGATGTGGAACAGAAACACATGGTGATTTAATGTGGCAAATACGGCGATGGGTGCGCTGGGCGTCTCGGTATCTCGGCTACTTCTGTTTCTTGTCTCTTGACAATGCTCCTCAATTTTTCTTGGCCTCTCGCAGACCTTAGGAAGATCAGTGAAGTTATAATGGGACATAACTTTTCAAACTGAGCGCATAAGAAAGCGTACGTGTATTACTAGAATGATATTTTTTTACTAAATACGATAAAACATTCTAAATTTATTAAGTTTCTTTTTATGTAATATTTAGGAATAATAGTTATTTCTATTGGCTGGTTTTCTGTGTTACAGGTCGAAGATTATTTCTAAAGAGTTTAGAATCGCTTGCGAATGATTTCAATATTCGTGCCACTCCCTGTTGTAAATAAGCGCATCATTGTTTGAAATATTTTCATCGAGAGCTTTCTACGACTTGCGTGAGCTTCGCAATTTTCATCTTTACCAATTAATAAAGTCGCTTCATATTATATTATTGCCACTGCAGAGGGTCCAATCTATTTTGAACGGAATATAATTTATTTGTTCAGCCAAAGAGCCAGGGATAGCACAACTCCAACGTCACGCCTAGGGATTCCAAAACCGGTATAAACCAAAACCGGTTTTTGGCAAAAACTAAATTTTCGGTATTACCGGTATTACGAAATAAAAAACCGGTAAATACCGAAATATAATAATTTCGTTACAAATTATATATTTTAATTATATTTTCAGTCGTATTTCCTTGGTGACTAGCATTTCATGGTCTACATCAACAGAAAACAAATGGGTACAAATTTCTAAGAGCCTTCTATATTTTATGACCCCCAATATATCTAATTTATCTGGACGGATTGGAACCAGCGAGTGGCCATCGGAAGTAATTCCGATACATTTGGCGGCTCGTTTGAATAGCAGGTCAAAAAAAGGCCGATCGGAAAGGAAAAAAAATCATATTTTAATACAAAAAAATATCGAAAATAAATGCATTCTTTTTTTTTCTGTTTATTGTTATATAATATTTTGATTTAATAAATGTAATGTAATAATTTGAATTTACTGTAATCATTTGTATTGTAATAATGTAATAATTTTAATTTAATCCAATAATTTGTAATATAATATTGTAATAATTAAATTTAATAAATTGTTTGATCTCCTCATTGCTATTCAATTTTATCGATTAATAAAACATTTTCAAAAAAAATTGTATCGCGTATTTTTTATAAAATTTAATAAGTTTAAATTTAATTTAATAAGATTATGAAAGTAATTAATAATTAATTAAAGTAAGTTATCAAATTAATTAGTTATTAATAACCAACAGTTAATAAATTAATGATTAATGAAACAATTGGGAGAATTAATAATAGAAGATGAATAAAAGAAGACGGTATTACCGGTAATACCGGTAAAAAACGGTAAAAAAAAAGAAATATGTTTTATTTGCAAAAGTCAGTATTTTTGGAAACCCTAGTCACGCCTGAATATGTGTCGAAATAATCATTCGAGATTATTTGATGCATCACGCATCCAAGCTCCGCTTTTTCTAAACGATTACGTCTCTGTAATGATTTATCCAGATATTTGTTTGCCACTTGAATAAAAGATATTGTGAAATCCTATCTACGTTGTTTTCAACCAGTACTTCGATGTCTATATAATAAACATTCCTTCAATTCTCGATAAACAATTCTAATATTATTATTAAGGAGAATACATTATTTTTGTGATGTTGTAGTTAATCAGAACAGACGGTCTGTGATATTTTAAATATGAATTAAATGTATTAATTATAAATATATACATATAAAATCAATTTTGTCAAAAAATATTGTTTTTGCGCTACCGGGATTCGAACCTGGAACTCTATTTCCAATCCGGGGAAGTACACTACCAATTGGGTCTTAACGCCAGTATTTTTCATGACAAATTTTCGAACCTATATGTGACACTTTTTAAAATTAATACATCTGTCGTTCCATTATTTGAAAGTCATCTAGAACTGAATTGATAATTCTGGCATCTGCAGTCGGTTTACTCAAAGGTATTTGAGATTCTGTAAAAATAATGTAGATGACTTTCAAATAATGGAACGACAGATGTATTAATTTGAAAAAGTGTAACATATAGGTTCGAAAATTTGTCATAAAAAGTACTGGCGTTGTAACACAATTGGTAGTGTACTCCTCCGGATTGGAAATAGAGATCCAGGTTCCAATTCCGGTGACGCAAAAACAATATTTTTCGACAAAATTGAATTTATATGTATATATTTATAATTAATATATTAATTTAGTATTTAAAATTCTAATATTAATCTCGTTTCTTTGAAACCACTCCAGGAGCAATATTGCTAAATTCATTTGCGAATCATAAAGTGGTTACATTTGAAGATGATCTATCATTCGATATAAAACTACATAGTGATTTGTTCATCGAACATTTTAAAGGGCTTCCTGATTTATATAACAATCATTAATATGATTTTATTGTAAACTCTTACGGCTTCTCTTTCAAAAATAATTCACATTTCCTCGTTTTTTACGAAAATATGTGTTTATATTATTCATTTATATCAAAAGTTATGAGATATATTTAACTTTTTTTTACAATTGTACTTAGATAAAATCTTTTCACTGATGTAAAATTGATAAACTAAATGTTATTTGCCATAATTAATAAAATACATGCATTGTAAGGAAGACAGCGATCGTTAAATTTATTTTTCGCTTGCCACAAAATTGCCTTACTATAGAAAATTATTGCATATACGAAATTTATTTTCTTGTAATCTTTAAGCCTAGCCAAATTAGGAAAATGTTAAAAATTATTAGAGTTGTAGTAAACGATTCAATATACAGTACATGAGATCAATTTTGGGCGTTTTTAAAATACTTTGTGTTAGTGAATATAAATTATTTTAAATATTATATTATATTTACTAACATGCTTTGAGGCTTCAGCTACTATTTAAAATCATGTTTTATATTAAAAATACAGTAATTTAGTACTAAATAATATTTATATCGATCCAGTTATTGTGTTTTTCAATTCAATGCTGTGGCGGCTTTCGCTCGCGCTTAGAGCCCAATATAAAATGGGTACTCTCGCTCGCATGCGATCGTTTCCGCTTGTTCCATAGGTCAGAGAGAAAGATTCACATCGCCGTACTGGAGTAAAGTTCTTGCGGACCCAAAACGTCACTGATAGAAATGTGGCTAATGCTAATATATGAGATGGAGTGATTTTGAACATGACGCCATAATATATAACGCAACTCTTTTATTTTTCAACCCGCCTTCCTAGTACATTGTAACAGTAAAATCAACTTTTTATTAGAGGTAATACATATTTGAGGTAAAAGATAGCAAAACAGCAAGCTGGCATAATTATTTGAAACAGAGGTAATATTTACCTTGTACATGTTTAATTTTTAATCTTATTTTTTATCCTCCATAAGAAAGATGAACCTTTCACAAATTCATTCAAAGATCTTCCTCTTGCTCTTTATCTTTTAACTTGGCCCACCACAAAAAGATTCCACGAGCTATCTTCACTTCTTGCAAGATGCCTAAAAATTGTAAAATTAATCTCAGGAATATGGATGAGTCTGTTCTTGATATTCAGTTCCTGCAGAGTGGAGGGATTGACATCCACGGTATGTTCATTTAAACAAATTTAAAAAATGTCGCAAATTGAAAATGTAACAATGTTTTAACTCTACTTGAGTTTATTAGCACCAATCAAGTTTTGAGAGAAACAATAACTCTCATCGGCAGGTGAAGTATTGGTTAGTTTAATGAGAGTTAATGTTTCTCTTGAAACTCGAGTAGTGCTAATAAACTCAAGTATAGTCATAACATTGTTTCATTTATATTCATCCATTATGATGAAACTCTACATAGTAACGCCGATTCTATCAATAATGAATACGTAACGTTTCTTTATTTAATTAGTATCTGTTTGTTTAATAGCTGTCGCACCATAAATATTGTTCTTAGGAATTAAATGTAAAACACATTTTTGTCTTTTTTTCATATAAATACGCCTTAGCCACTCGGGTGACTACTTCTGAATCCTCCAATATGCAATTTATTATTGAATAATATCCCTCACGCGGATCCCCCGAGCCTTCTCAAATGCTTCCGAGCGTTCTCGGCGAATATTGTCTAGGGCCTAAATGTAGGCCTACACTTCAGTCCCACGTCGTTGTAGGGCTGATTCCCGCAAGAAACGATTATACTTATTCCGTGTTCAAAATCTCGCACATTAAAGACTGTCGAAAAAAATACAATGTATCGCAGTCAAAGAAAAAAAAAAATTTTAAACCAAATATTATTTTTTACTTTTGTATTCCGCTGTAACTTTGTGGTAATTCATTATAAATACAATTAAAAACAATTCATTTTGTTCAGACACCACTTTATTTTTACTAACAGCAACCGGTTTTAGAACTACCGTTCCTTTAGGGTGTAATCTAACCTACAATCCTATCTCAAATATGTTCCCTTTCAAAATATCATGTCTTTTTTCCTCCCCTCCCCAGTCACCCACCCCCACTTTAACACCTAACACTAATGTATGATTACCCAACCAACTAACCTCCTTACCATCACGAAAGTGTTTCCACCGAGGTAGGCAGAGAGGATATAAATCATTGCTCATATATATAAACATAAAGCGGTGTTTAAATAAAGTGAATCCTTTTTAATTATATTTTTTAATGTTATTGTGTTAAATCTTTAATTACCACAGATTCTCTTGGGGTTTTATCCTCTGATTGCTGTCTGGTTTATTGGGTCCCGATTTCTTGTAAGTGAAACTCAGTCTTTTCCGGGTAATAATATTTAGTTTATTACAACACGTTACTACAGTCAATAATAATTATACTCTTCAGAAATAGACTTGTTATTCAGAAGAAGCTGTGATGGAAGACAGCACTTCTCCCAGAGCCAGCCCCTTATAAGGCTCGCCTCCCACTACTCATCTACTCACTTTCATGACACACACACACACACACATACATTTACAAAGTGATAGTTCTCACAGTTATTCTGTTTTGAAAACGCACAAAGTTAATGAAGGCCATAAAAAATCAGAATAATATATTACTACCATTTTACCTATAACGATGAATGACCGCAAAAGAATAAGAAGATGTGGTGAATTTTTTCTTATTTTAATAGTTTTGACAGAAGAAGATTAATAAAAACAATATGGCAATAGAAGAAGAAAAAAACGCGTCGTAATTTTATCTATAACCAGAATTTCTAAAAACACAAAACCACTTAATTCACAGATAAAAGAACAAAAAACAGGTGTGACCAAAAAATGTTAGAAATATCGGGAAAACCTATTAATATTTGTCAGTATTGAGTAATCAATTAAGAATTACTTTTTCCTAATTCAATTTCAATTTCATTTCCGAAGATATATTTGCGAATATTTAAATGTATTGCATAATTGCAAGATGTTTTGTCACTAGTATAATTTTATTTCATTGACCATTTTTTAAATTGAACTGACTTTATGTATTTTTTGTTGGTTTGAATCAGATGGTATGAAATAGATAGTGAAGGATTAATAAAATCAATTTACTGTTGGAGAGCTTAACAAAACTCCAATATTATAATTAATTTAAAAAAATATATTGACAAGGCTGGGTTTGGGGGGGAGGGTTTATGAATATGTTGTATTTTATTATTATTGTTTTTTTTATAATGTTGTAAGTATTACATTATATTTAATAATTTAATGTTTAACTTGGAAATATAAACATCTGCCTAATCCAATATATATTTTTAAAATTAATAAATAAAAAAAATTTAATACAGCAGTACATATGTTGATAAAACAGAAATTTATTTAATTTGCAAGTTAAATATACGTATACTCGTATATAACAAATATTAACAAAAAAATTATCATAATTTTTTATGTAAAATTTAATGTTTAAAAAAAAAATTACATTAAGAGTTAAACACGTAGTGAAATTCAGTAAGACAAAATTTATATAAAAAAAGATGTAAATATTTAAATGAATATAATCTAAATTCTACCCTATACAAAAGGCTTCGTTGCTCTTGATTTAAAACAAATACATATTTTATCATCTCTGTTTGTTCCATATTCTCCCTTTTTCTCGTACGGTCAATATTCCATTCGTGCAGTAAGCTCTCCAGTTAAGACTTTGATTAATGAAATGCTTTGGAATGGTATTGTAATTTGACCACAGCCTCGACTCGCCCCGGTCTACTTCTGAGCCCCGGGTAAAAATCTTACCCAAATTCCAACCCTTCCGCTTCAAGCAGGCTCTATCGCGTGAGCGAAAGAATTTGTTTTTCTGAAATAATATTTTATGTCAAATAACACAATTATTTTAGCCAAAAATTGGCTGAAAATTATAAGTTTTCATAATATATGATATTATAAATTCATTAGTTCATTGTTTTTAGCGACCTCCTATAAACTTAATTGAATAAAATAAAAAACGCGTTACATGTCTCAAAAATATGTTTCCCTGTTACAGACATTTAATATTTCTCCCCCATGACAGGTGATAATACTAACCGTTTCTTTACCAAGAAGTCAATGATAAATAATATAAGTCATTAATTTATACTACTTTTTTATAATGTTCATCAACGGTAAGTATTTTTTAAAATAAATTTAATGAAATATTTTTATTTCACATTAAGAAAAAACTTAAAATTTAACTTACAAAAAATCCAGTTCTTAGTTTCTGAGACGTAAGAATCTGAGAGAAAAATCTTACAAAATACAATTTTAAAATATATATTTTTTGTAAATTTTATGTTGTTTCTTAAGAAAATCAGCACTCTCATTTATGTCGTATATACTCGTATATATTATCTGTCAGTTGTCCTTCGTTTTTTTTATTTTACTTATTATGAATAAAGTGCAACATATATAGTATATTCTTTGAACCTTATAATGATATAACCTACTCTTTGTTGAGCCGGTGTGAACATGTATTTAGACAAAGCGATACAACACGTTCTGACACAGGATGAGATGGACAACACAAAAAATTTATTCACAAAATATATGATCATTGATAAAGTCACAGCATTCGAAATATGAGAAGAAAAATAATATTTAGTCATTCGTCCAATGCGTCAACTAACATTGATTAAAGAATTTTGTAGCTCTTCATATACAGTCATTATGAATTTTTTAATTTTTGTCAAAATCATTAATAGTATCGTCCTTAAGAAGGTGAAAGCAAAAAGACTGCAGTGAGCGGAACACGTATCAAAAGAAGATGTATCCTTTAATAACCACAAAGTCAACAAACACAAACCATGACGTATATGTATATAATATAATATACGACGATAACGTATATAATATAAGATAGACCTGTAGGATGTATCACGTAGGCGATGTTAGAGGATGTGGCACGCCATTGTGACTGCAATCATGGACTTACGATCCCCATGAAACCGTTAAAAAAGGAAGAAGTTCACGGTCTAAAATCTAAAATGGATATTTGCGCTGAATTTTTGTGGCTAATGTAAAAAGCCTTTTTGAATCGGTGGTTACCCCATAGTAAGAGGCATCCCCTTAACTTACATTTGGAGTTGAAGATTTTCTACAAGCCTTATAGGGCTAAGTAGGCTTTCAACCGGAGAAAAGTTGAATACTTTTATGTGTGTAGCACTAATCCCGCCGAGTCTGCGTAGAAAACGCGTCGCTGTTAAAACACCGACGCATTTTCTACCCCAAGTTATAACGTGAGTTTTTTTTTTCTCCATTTATCCATCACCCAGGTTTTCGTTCAATCTTCTCCCAATGCTGACGCCGAAGTAAATAAAACAAATAGATTTTTTGTCGCCGATTTGTTCGGAAATGAGAAAAGTTTTCCTCGGCTCTCGGATTGTATCTTCATTTCGGCAGAACGGCATTATTCAATTGATTGTTTTATTGTTAAGATATCAGTCTGGATGGTCAACCAGTGATGGGGGAAACATTTAACCAAAGATATTATTATTATTAAGTTAAAAGTAACTTGAAATTGTGTGGGTTTTATGTTAAATGAGATTTGTCTACTCTTATTCTAATAAGTGATGAAATAAATCTGTAATTGTGACTGTGGTGTGATTGGTGTATGGCTTATACATTATGCAAGCTCTTCGATTTTTGAGGCTGATTTAGGACCATCTTACAGTTTCTGGTTGAGTTGATTACGCCAAATCATTTGAAGACGCCCTACATTTCTGGTTCTCTTATATTAATACTGAATTCTTACAGCGTTCAACAAGGGTAACTATTATTTTTAAAACATTAAATATTAGTATTGAAATTTGATCTTAATGCGCGTTGAACGGCGATCAAATAAGTATTATATAATGAGCATTATACAATAAATACAGTTTATACTATAATGTTTATACTATAATTAAATCTACTAAAGTAGATTTAATTATTTTTACAATAGTATTTATCAGTTTGAATTTTCTCTGGATGGTTGTTTTCTGTCAACTACATTCAATTGTTTATTCATATGATTTTGTTTTATGGGCTATGAAGTTCTATGGAGCTCTCAATCCTTGTAACATTTGCATTGTTTAAGTATTAGAAATTGTTTAGATAAGATGTGGGGAAACGGGATGTAGGAAGGGTGATAGGAATTTGGGAGAGAGACAAGAATAGAAAACACGGCGAGGCTGAAGAACACCCAGAACCAGAAATATATCTGTGAAATTCTCCTTTCAGTATCTTCTTCCATTGGATCCACAGGTCTTCTGGATTCAAGGTACCTAAAACGCTGTTCAGTACGCAGTACACTTGAACATACACATTCGGTGATATCGCGAAAGTGTCAAACAACACTGCACAATCGTACAATGTACAGATTTCGGCACGCACGGTAGCGAGGAACCAAAATATACACAATAACTAACTTGGCCGCAAAAAACGCATCCAATGGTAAACGCTTGACAGTTCGAAGATTCAACTTCAACTGTTAAATCGTAGCGAACACACCATAGAAAAAGTTCGGCGATCCATACATCATATATACTCAAGAGAAATTTTATTATTATTATTCATTATCAAAATAGGAAATATAAAGATTAAATTTTGGAAAATGTTAGTGTTCATTTACAAAATATTACTCGAAAAATACGATACCCAATTAAAACGATCCCCAATAATCTTAAAACATTTAGATTGCCGAGCCGGTGACGTTTTAAATGAAATTATTTGCGCTCAGTGAAATTCCATCCCTTAGATACCCGAAACAAACGAACCACCCTTGCAGAAAACAATTGCGCAGATCCGCAATACATCCTGAAACATAAAGTCTCCGACGTTCATAGATTTACTCGTGCTAATATTTTGTTTAGAACATTCATGTTCAAGTTTCTACACAAATTTTGTGCAAATCTCTTTTTCAGACTGTTCCAATTTAAATCATTTATTTTCCTCCTCTGGCATTTCTTTTAATTATTATTGTTCGCTCTTGATAACTAAATTAAAATTTAAATCGTTCTCCATGAAGCATTAATTACTGAAATAATTAACTTTTGAAAAAACTTTGATTGGTATCCTTTCGAATACCTTGTGTATTTATTTTTAAAATGTTATTTTATATAAACATTGGTTTGAATAAGTTATTTATTATTTATGAATCGTATAATTTGATGTTTTTGATAAGTTATGAAAATTTTATATTTTCAAGTATTAAGTTGTTTTATCAATATACATATATTATATGAAAAGCCTCACCAATTTCCCTGTTTTAGAAGCTGGTGTTACCATGACAATTTAAACTATAGCAGATGAGAGAGGACTCCCAAAACATGATGTGCTTGCATGAACCATAACGAGGAGGAGAGACAGAGGATAGGCTGAAATTAACATGATCAACTATCATTGCTTGATGACCTTATATCATGGCGAACACCATGATTTAACAGTTGAAGTTGAATATTCGAACTGTCAAGCGTTTACTATTGTATGCGTTTTTTGCGGCCAAGTTAATTATCGTGTGTATTTTGGTTCCTCGCTACCGTGCGTGCCGAAACCTGTACATTGTGCGATTGTGCATGGTGTTGTTTGTCACTTTCGCACTTCAGAACTCTAACAGCTTGCAAACCATCTTGATCCACCAACTAGTAGAGCGGACTTAAGAGATCGTATCGTTGGCCACAACCAGCAAAATAAACTTTGAATACAGCCTTGTGGTGAGCAGATGAGTCTTCTTTCCAACTATTTGACTGGTGGTGATTATTAATACAAAAAGATGAAGTAAAGGCAAAGGAAACGTATAGTAATGTGAAATTCAATTGGAGTTTTCTAGTAATTTTTTCTCTCATGTTCTTCTTCTTTTTCTTATTCTATTATTAAGGTAATTAGTTTATTTAAAAAATAAACGAAAATATAAACTTTATTTAACGCGATAACCACACTTTTTTGCGTGATAGAAATAATAAAATGTGTTTTTATGTTACATGCGACACAGATGGTCGAACCTTTGAGAATTATATAATACGCAGGATATTACGATAAAAAATCAAAAATGGAATCTCGATTACCTCCATAGCGATACCCAGATTATTTTCAGCACGTGATGTTAGGTAGGGCAGGCTAGGTAGGCTAGGGGTTGGTAAAATAGTAGGGATTATGCGTGGTGCATTCTGTATACGTAGTATAATACTATGATAAATGACAGATTTTTAATTCATTAAGTCCGTTTTTTACTTATTTAATGTCATGAGTCTATTTTAATATTCAAATACCTACCGCCATAAATAATACGTCTAGTCCCTCGCTCCCATACACATTTTTGAATATCCGCTTCCGTCAAGGACGCGTCCCAGCGGATCACAATTCTCAACGGCATTCTCCCCAGCGCGCTCTGAGTACCAACATTTGAGGTTTCTTTATATAAATCAGTTCGATTTTAAAGAGCTGTGGTTCGGAACTTATCCATCTTAATCCACCATTAAATTATCAATGTACTGTGTAAAATACTGTTATCCATTCCTCGAGTGAAATAATAAAACAATTCCGGGTTACCTTCTTTGAAAAGTGTCTGTGCAAAACTAAATGCCGTTCTATTTTTTAATTCCTACACCCATTTTACGACATCAGTATCTTCTAAACATCTTGAGTATCAGACCGATTCGCAAATAGAACGTCGCCGTCTTATCATCTACTAGAATCCGTCTCAAGGAAACCTTTCTAATCGCCTCTGCTGACCTGCCCGACCATCCCCGCATTCCTGGTTGCTATCATACCACCTGGACACCGTCTACCATCCCGTGTGTCCCACAGCCTCTGCGCAGGCAGTCTCCATCCACCATTAAGTTTTAATATTTGAAAACGTCGAGGTATTAATTGAACAATTCACGTAAATTCAAAGAGTGATCTGGTCCACGTAGAGACTACACAGAAGCAGCCCCAATTGGCTCGAATCCGTTTTAATATGTACTAATTAAATTAAACAAGGTAATTAAATTAAACAACACTAAAGTCCAAATTGTATTTACTGTGACTTGATTTTTAATACTCATACCCATTATTTCATATCTACATTTATGTTCAGATGTTTGTACTGTCTTATACTGAATTAACTACTATGTAAACCAGCTTCTCTTTCAATGAAACGCCCTCAGCTGTATTGACATTTATCCACAGACCCACACTAGTAAAGATATCTCACATCTCCGCTGAGCTAAATCTAAAGAGATATTTTAACACCTAACCTCACTTTATTATTTTCCACCTCGAGGAAACCTCCTCTACATTAAATATAACATTTTAAAATGTATATTTTCTTATGAATTTATTTTTCATGGTCTGTTAAATTAAAAACTTCTTCAATATTTGCAAAATTACTTTGTGGCCTCATTTCTTATTAATAATTATAAAAAATAATTTATTTAAACCACTATTTATTCATTATTCTACATGTTTCGATACCTATGGTATCATCTTCAAGAAACAATGTATACTGAAATTAAAAATACAAGCATAGATAAAAACAAAACTATAAAATAGTGAATAAGTAAGAACTAATGTGAAAACAAATTTAAAAGGTGACTATTTGGAAAGAGGATTTGGTTATTTATAATATTAAGCTTGCTATTAATACTTTTTCTTATTTCTAAAATTTCAAATTCACTAACTGTCAACCCCATATTAGTTCTTACTTATTCACCATTTTACAGTTTTGTTTTTATTTATGCTTATATTTTTAATTTCAGTATACATTGTTTCCTGAAGATGATACCATAGGTATAGAAACATGTAGAATAATTAATAAATAGTGATTTTAACAAAGTATTTTATATAATTATTAATGTTAAATTAAACGTATGCGCTAATTATCATTGTTGAGTGAAACCAACAAGGGAGTTTTAACTTCTGGAACGGTCTTTTATTGATACCATGTTAAACTTTTTTGAAAAATTTACCAAGCTAAATTTGTTTACTAGTCTAATCAGCAAATTGTAAAAACTAGTAGTATTATATTTGTCTTAGAAAAACGTAAAAAAGACAGAAAATATCCTTTATTTTTCCTCACAGATGAAATCAGCCTCATTCTTGAGGCATTTTTATATATATTTACATAAATAAATAACAAAAATATCCTTCTTAAGACAGGTAATAAGCCTTTAAACTGTGTGACATTGAATAGAAAAAATTAGAATTATGACTTCAACATAATATTCATAAATTATATATAATATGTTATTTATTTTTCAAACCTTTCTCTGAAATAATAAATGGAGCATTTTAAAAGTAAGTAAGAACAGTAAAAAAAAAAAGTAATATTTAAAATCCGAAGAAAGAACACGATTCGTAAAGAAAATTCGCTTGTTTTATTATTTAAGACTACCAGGTAAACATAAAACATAGAAGGACATAAATTTAATGCTGTTTATTTATTGAGCTGCTTATCCGTTTCGCTAGGGCTGACCAAAAGACGCTGCAAATCGGATTTAAAACGCCCGCTCGTACGAGGTACCCTATAAAATATTCATAACAAATACAGAACGTAGGCTTAGTATCCTGATACCCCAAACACGGCCAAGGTGTCTCTGCAAATCCCTGTAGCAAATATATTTGTCACTTACTCGTATATACAAAAATAGTCACCATGTGTCATGTATTTTTATTAAATATTTGTTATTTGAGGCTGAAATGCTATAGAATATTCTGAAAGTTAATTTAATTCATAAGGATTCGAAGTTTTATATATCTGACCATCTGAAGCAACTATTTCGTTGAGTATTTTAATATCCATAATATTAATAAAATAATCAACGATTCTGTAAGTACTTTTCATTCTGAGTATTATCTAAGTATATCAATCAATTTAATACATTAACTTACAAATTTATTTGTAATAAAAAATTATGACTGTTGAATTTGGAACAGGAACAAGAAAGAGATAGGGGAATTAAGAACCAACCAGAAAGAAGAACAAGATCACTTATTTTTACGACCGCAAATTTCCTGACTTCGTTGTTACGCACGAAATCTCTCGAATGCACACTTCGTTGATAGCGCGAAGTGAGGGTAACACGCACATGCGCAATAACTATGTAAACAAATGTAAATTCTTAAACTTCAACAGTTCAACTCCAGTACAACTAATTAGCAGTCAAATGATTAGAGTCATAAATAATACAATAAACACACAAAAAATTGGACGCGCTCTGAGTAAAAGCGAAGGGGGGAGAAACAGATAAGTACTAGGACGTCGACTGGCGATCCGTGGATTTGACAAAAAGATCGAATAATTATTCTTCTTCAGAGGCTTCATGTGTGAAGTGACACCAAACATAACACCCATATAGGAGGATTGACAACATCGACGACAGCAATTTCCGAAAAGCAAAGTAACAAGCATTTTTGTCACGTCCACCATATAAGAAAATAGTATTTAAGCTGTGGTTATGCTTATACAGTGTGTAACAGATTTACTTCATAATATTTTATGGTTAGGATATCTGTCTAAATTACTAGTCAAAAATATTCAATGAATATGTGCCTTATCTCAACCATGTCAGAGATTAAGCATTAAAAAAAAATGCAATTATTTAGATTAATTGAAATATTTTATTGATTTCAAATTATATATTGAATAAAAATAATTAATAGTTATCGAATTTAGAGTGGCCATACTAATTTTTGTTACATAATTTAGTACGTAGACTTAAAGCTTAACATGATTTTGTAAAAATTTCAAACTCTACCCACAAAATATTGTGGACTGGGTCTATTACACGATCAGATCTCTAGAATAAATCTAACTTGTAACAATCTCCCGAGTTTTTATTAACGGAGTATATTCTGAAATCTTAATACATTACTTTCATGTATTTTTCTCAATTAAAATCACATGAAAATTGAAAAAAACAGCACACGATAAGATAACGAAAAATGGTAGTATATATTATTTGTTCTGTACATATCAACTGGCATGGCAACTATAATGATAGAAGCCTATAACAAATACCATCAAAACATTAATATTTTTATAACGGTCCCTTCTTTTAATTTGTGTTAATTTTCACATCTATATTTTATATATCTATATTTTTCAGCTAAGAAATGCGACATCTCGGTTTTCAACAGATTTGAATTTTTCTTAGATGACCAATTGTGTAACCTCGTTTTTAGTCAATGCCGGCTTTAACCTCTGTAGCACACTCGGGCAAAGTTTTTTTCAAAGTTTCGGCGCCCCATCCCTCATTAAAAAAAAATCAAACGCACAACGTCCTACTTCGACCAGACTCTCTTTTTTGTGATTTTATCATGCACTGATAAGGTTAAGAGTGTTGTATTACATATATCTTTTAAGTTTCGCTTCACATGGGCAAAATATTACAGTTTACGAATCTTCACTGATCTCTTAGCTCATTTCCCAGTTGTTATTAGAATTTCGGTCAATTTGTCTTAACGGCACCCCGTAAGCTGTAATTATTTGGATACTGGAGACTCGTTTGACATTTTCCAAGGCAACATATCAGCGGAGACGTTTGTGATAATATTTGTAGAAGCGGATGGCTTTTTTGGTTCGACATGACGTTTGTCTTGCTTATCTTGTATTATTTATTTTGTAATGATCATAAAATTTTTAGTTTGTTCAAACTGTAGTTCTTTCTCCATTTTTTGTTTTTTATTTCGCCTTGTTCGGCGCCCTCGGGCGGAGACCGAGCTCGCCCCTTCCTCGGGCCGGACCTGTTTTTAGTACACAGCATAATGCGACCAAGACAGGATAAGAACCTTCAGAAAAGTATGTACTTTTTATATTAATTAATAAAAATTAATGAATTTATTCCATGTAATCCGGTGATGTCGTTAAACAGTATATTTACACACGTGAAAAAAAATTAACGCTGTCAATATAATGCAACACGGGTAAAAAAATATATCTAATTGATTTTATTGCGCGTTCTTTTCAACTAAACGGGGACGCACACAATGGAACGGATGTCACCGAAATCTATTATACTCAATTCACCAACTTGTCTGTGGTTAAACAACACTTGTCAATATAGTCAATATAGTTGAGTGATATTCCATAGACTGCGCGCGGAACAGATGGGGAATACATTAAGCGAGTGTTTTGACACAGGCCGCGGACCAATAATCGCGCAGGAAATTTATTCAATCCAGTGACGTAAGGATTTATGCACAGAGGGGTAGATGCCAACTTATTGCGTCAATTCAATGCGATGAATCATTTAGTAGTCGCGGATTGGACGAATGCTACGTATTACAAATTTGCGTTGCAAATGCGACTAAATTATTAACAGGCATTACATATTAAATAATACAGGATTCAAATATGAATTAAATATACTTATTAGAAAGATATACATATTATATTAATTTTTTAGAAAAATATTGTTGTTGCGCCACCGGGATTCGAACCTGGATCTCTTTCCTAACCGGGGAAGGTGCATTATCTGACTATGCTACAGCGACAATTAGGTTCGAATCCCGGTGGCGCAACAACAATACTTTTCGATAAAATTGATTTTATATGTATACATTTCTAATAAATATATTAATTCATATTTAAAGTATTACAGACCGCCTGTTCTGAATAATTACAACTTCACAATAAGAATGTGTTCTTCTAATAATAAAGTCGTATCAATGTGTCCAAAATTTAATAAAAATGAATTGATAATTCTGGCGTCTACTATCAGATTACTCAAAGGTTTTTGAGATTCTGTAAAAATAAGGTAGATAGCCCTTTCAAATAATGGAACGATTAAACGTATTTATATCAAAAAGGTAACACATAGGTTCAAAAATTTGTTACTAAAAATATTGTCGCTGTAGCATAGTTGGCTAATGCACCTTCCAGGTTCGAATCCCGGTGGCGCATCAACAATATTTTTCGATAAAATTGATTTTATATGTATATCTTTCTAATTAATTTATTGAATTCATATTTAAAGTATCACGTACCTATGTTCTGAGTAATTTTAACTTCACAATAAGAATGTTTTTTCCTAATAATATAAGATTCACTACAAATACATAGATAAATTTCCCAAATAATATATATTGAATCGTTGAGTGAAAATAATATATATAATTTTTTTTTTTTTCTCTTTCTAAAACGAATCACTTCAGAAATTATAAAAAAAATAACGTAAAGCCGTGCAGCACATAAAAATCAATTTGTGATTGATTATCTTCTGGGTACGATTTTCTGGGTTAATTTTTCGTGAATATCTAATCTTTCTGGCCGTCAGGTACACGGCAGATTATTCCAGAAAACTGTACACAGAATATTTGAATGGCCATAAAAAGACCAGAGAAAATTTGTGATTAATAAGTTTGACAGTTTGTGCGAAAGACGGACCCCTCCGTTTTAAAAGTTAAATATCATGAAACAATTGCAACAGAAAATAGCCATCAAGACAATAGAAAACGATCAACGTAATGTAAACTAATAAAGTAATGATGCAATGAAATACACTATGTTAGTGTCAGAAGTTAATGTGAACCTGAAGAATTTATTATCTATCTCATAAAAATGGACCTGCAAGAAATAGGGAAGTATTCAGTAAATGAACACATCGAAGATGACAAATAATGCGACTGAAGCATCATGAACTTCCGAATCATTAAAAGATTCAATTTTAACCGCATCATCATATTCCACATAACCTTTAATTAATAAGTCATTGGTTCGTTCTGTTTCGGTTAAGGAGAAAAGGAACAGAAAAATTCGACACACGCTTCGTTTTTGCATAGAATCCCTTAATTGCAAATTCACTTCGTTTTTGCATAGATAAATCCTAAGACGGAGCTTGAATCTACCTGGTACACCAAAAAAATGACACATTTATATCCCCAACGGTGGCAGTTAATTTTCCCTCGCATTACACCTTGTATTACTTATGTGCGTATACTGCATGAGGCAAATGAAAGTATCCAATACCATAATTGTGTTCAAACACATCAACAAGATAAAGTGTAGTACAAATTGTGGTAGCAAATATTTGATTTGCCACTGTGCACAGACACAATGCAGCTACAGCATTAAGCCCGATATCAGTGGGGCATCTGGGAATATCAGTTGAGAATCCCGTGTTCGTGCGGGGTGACTGTGAAATAGGCACATTGTGGTGATAAATCGGAATTATTAGGGGAAACTGACAATTAGATTTATTTATTTTTAATATAAATAACTGTATCAAATAATGACTCGCATGGAATTGATAGAGGGTATAGCCATATTTGCAAAATTTCTGAAGGCATTGAGGTCTACAGTTTTTGGTTCATAACACAAGATAATATTAATTCACCATTAGTCACTAGGTTACGCAGTACAGTATTTCTCTCACGCTTTTTGATCGGTCAATATTATATTATATTGAGGATAATATTTTTTCTCTGAATTATTCCTCAATATAATAATTGAAGTCAGTCCACGGTAATTGACTAAATTAAAAAAAGTTACAAAAAATGTTATATTATATTTGTTACTTTAGATTGCTAATTTTGTTTTATTAACCACTTAATGAATTAAATACATATACTAGTTTCGAAAAATATCATTTTCTTCTTCAGGATGTCATTAACTAATCAAAAACTATATTGTTTTTTTAACAGAATAAATTTTAAAAATCAATATTTATTTAACAAATAAATTTAGTACCCAACTTAAATTGTTACCCGATAATACATTTATTTATCATTTATTTCTCGACAAATAAAATTCTGAAATTTTTGAATACAAAACCAATTATTCACATTGGGAAGTATTTTGTGATACAAAGGAAATGGTATTAGTGAAATATATAAAAATGGCATCCAAATTCCATTTTGACATAACCAGGAAAATACTTCAACTCCTTAATTTAATCTTATTTTTATATTAAATTAATTGTAATTTATTATAATTATATTTATTTTATTATATTAATTTTATTTTTATATTTTATTTAATTAATATATAATAAAAATGATAAATTTATATTAATAAATTAATTATAAAATTCTTCCATTTTCATTAATTGTACACATGAACAGAACACGCATAAAACGTTGTGTCCCAAAAAAAATCCTTAGATTATTTTGAGGCTCAACCACATAAGATTATGATCGGTTGATACGCGATGATTGATTGATTAGTTGAAACGGAGTTGGAGCTCAAATCATGGGGAAGGATCGAAAACTTTGATAAAAAGCTTATGCTACAATAAGTATAAAAAATTAAATCATTCGAAAAACATAAAAACTGATATAAAAAAATGGTATATTTCTTATAAGACTTACATGGGTACTTAGACTAAAAAAAATAATGTGCATTGGATGTTTTTGAAAGGTAAATTTTGAGATGTTCTTTTGGGGCAGTGGTGAAATCTCACCTTAGGTGCCAGAAACACGAAAAAGGGACTCATCGAATTCCGCCTTTCCTGGGTCACTCGATCACCTCCGGATGCAGTGGACTGTATATAATTATATCACTATATTTCCAAAGGTCGACAAATAGAATCTCCAAAGTTGATAACCATGTTTAACCGTTCTGATTCAAGGTCGCCGTTTGAATGACAGCTCGCAAGCGGCAGGGGAGGGAAGGGAAGGTAGGATGTACTGAACATTAATTTATTCAAGGTATATCATATATAAATATACGTCCCAAATATACAGTTTTAGAAAATGAATTTTGCCTTAGACGCTGCAATAATAAGCAATATACTTTAATAAAGGACAGCTGGAAGGAAGGGGGGGGACCACCCTTTTCCGGGACCGGTTTAGAAGCTACTGTTTCCTTGTCGGTACCACTCTTCAAAGTTAATAAAAATAAGCGACTTTAATTCAATAATATATTCAAGTTTATGCAAAACGAAAAAAGAGAAGAAATTCAACGTGGTTATTAGCAATTTTTGCAATTTAAAAAAAAATTTGAATCTCCAGCATCCCTTAATTGCTGTCTTTATTCAGAAAAATCATATAACATAATTTTATACATAGATGAAAAATTATCGACATTGGACAAGACACAAAATGGATTTAGTCATACTTACACGGACAGACCAACGGTGAGAGAGGTAGACGCGTAGATGGAGATCCTACCCACGCAGGTCGGTTTAACTACTCACATAAGAAGCTCCAACGTGTCACCCATACCTCAATAAATTCCTTTCATAAAAGAAGATTGAGCAATATACTTTGTACAATGAGATAAACGTGTCAAGATTTATTAAAATATCAAGACTTGGGCCATGTAATTGAAGTCATTGCTGAATACGAGATCAGCTAGGCGGAGGAGCATGAGAAGGCCAAATCTATGCTGAAGTGATATTATCTTCAAAGATATAAGTATCAGTAATCCAAGATTGTAGAAACCAATAAAGGAATTTTTTGAGGAGGCAATGACCCACTAGGAGTTGTAGAGCCTACAGCGATGATGATAATGTTACTATTCCATGAATACTCCATAAAAGTGGTGACGTAACACGCATCCCTTAGCATTAAGTTGCACGGAAGTTGCTAATGAGGTCATGAAGGATCCTTATTTTCGGTATTGTTTCTAACCCTTTACTACATTTTAGAAGGGCGGTAATTATAAAATGCTACATGGGACCGCTCATTTAACCCGGCGCTCACTCAAATGAAAACAACGATTGTTAGTGAAAGGGTGTTTTCAGGGAATTGGCAGGGGTAGACTGCTAAGTCCGGTATTACAAACTTCCCGGGAACAAATTTACATTGTTCATTTTTCTGCGTCAGCGATAGTGAAGGCTCTCATACCGCGGGTGGTACCTATCTATATAGGTACTTCGAATACTCAAATTCAACTCGTATAACATTGGTGGCATTAAATAAAATCTATAGATTTTATGTAGTATTAAGATACTGTTCCTGATTTTAACTTTCTGATATTAATATGCCTATACAAAAGTTATTATTATTATTATTATTATACATGCCCTATTCAGGCATTAACATAATTTATAAAATATCATCAGAAGTGCAACAATACACAAAGAAAATAATTACATAATGTCAGCACGTTTTTTCATAATCAAAATCAAAAATAAATATTAAATGTGAAGTAAATCAATTTATCTGTCACCATTGAGTTGAGACACAAACAATTGTAACAGTGTAGTCTTATAAAGAGTTACATTTACAGAAAAAAATGTCGTCTACCTCCGCATATTCATTCGCCAAAGAATCCATTCTGTGGACTTCAGAGTTAGCTAATGCATGCGTTCTGACATTATCACTGTAATAGAACAATGAATTGTGTCCCAATGAGAGACAAGCAGACCAACAATCTGGGGGCAGTTCTATTGCTACCATTAATGATCCTATATAGAAATATAAGGTCGGTCATCATATGTCTCACTGATAATTTTAACAATTTCTGACGGCTAAGGAGATATTATGATTTATATGCGATTTTTTAATATTTATTTGACGTTTACGTAAGAAATATTTTTTGTAGTTAATCTGGTTCATTTAATCAAGAGATTGAATTTTTTATGATTAGTGGTTATGATGAAATATTCCAGTACTTTGGCTTAAACGTTATATAAACATAATCAGAAATATTCGCAATAATGCAATAGCTTCCCTAAATCTTCACTAATCAAGTTATCTCGTCAAGCCAAATCCCCATCAAAAAAATATCCGGTAAGGTGATACCAAGGTGAACCTAAAATATTTATAGATCGAAGAAACGCATTAGTATAAATGGCGAGTATTTAAGCCGTCTACGTACTGACGATTGTGGTTTTCTCAGACGGTCCAAATGACCTTCATAATAGATTGCAGTAAGAATATTAATGTCTCAGAGACTAAAGTTTTATGAACTAGGTACTAACTTTATTGACTCAGATAGACATTCTTGTCAATAGAACAAATAATGAAAAGTCGATAATTGTGTCTACTTCGGATACTAAATATCCTCACCGTAAGTAGGCATATTAGATGAAATTGCTCGCAGAATATAGCTAGACTAGAAAGTATCCAGTCGCCCAAAAATGATTTTCAAAATTAATCTTCCACACGAGTCTAAAATACATTCAACGAAAGAAAGATCAAAAAACTAGAGGAGTGAATTTGAGGAATTCAAAGAGGTATACAGAGATGTACGTTGGGCATCAGACCAAGGGACAGGAAAATAAACTTGTAGGTGAGTGGATAGATATGAGTAGTCGATATAATTAAATACGCCAAGAAAATGAAATTATAATGGCCATATCGTTTGGAAGTCGAACAAATGCAATAGTAATCCAAAGGTAGGATATCCGAAGAGAATCAAAAAGTCCGTAGGCCACTGTAAAACCTAAAAATACGTGGCAGTGGATAACGATAGAAAACACTGTGTTGATGATGATGAGTTGATATAATATTATACATATAGATCTCAACAATCTTAGAAATACAAGGCACTCAATACAAAAATATATATTTTTGTAGAAAGCAATCACTTTGTGGTTTGACATATTATATTAAATAAAATAACAATCGCTTTGTACGAAACCATGAAATTTATTATACGTCAACCGGCTTCGTTTGTCTCAACCTTCATCAGGACGTATTTGAAACTAATCATAAGTAAAAGAAGAGTGCACTCATATCGTCTATCTGTATATGTATTCTGTATCTCGCTTTCGCATATAATTTTATATTCTGTCTCCCTTGATGTTCTATTTAACTATATATGTTTTCTGTCTCTCTTTCACATGTAATTTTATATTTTATCTCTATTACATATATATATGTATGTAGGTGAACTCTGTTTGTATTTATGATTATTTTCAAATACGTTCTGATGACGCTTCAGATAAGCAAAATCGATTGACGTATAATAAATTTCGTGGTTTCATACAGAGTAATTATTTTATTTAACAAAAATATATTACTTCCGAATAATGTGACAGAAATAGTACAATATTTACTGCCTTGTTCGCATTCTAAGAAAAAGTAACCTAGAAGTATTAATAACATTGAAAATGATAACTCTAAACTTAGATTGTGTCATCTATATAATTATCAAATGGTTGTAGGTTTTAGAAATGTTAGTAGAATATTCATAAAATAAAAAGTTTTTCATAATATTCTCAACCTAACGAGTTTCAGTATTTGAAAAAACCTTTTATAACCTTTAATAAAGCCATTAATCACCAGTTATTAACGTACACGTGTGCGTATTTTCACATCCGAGTCACTGAATAATGGATGACTTGAAAATGTGTAACGATTGATTATGTTGTTTCATGTTTCGCAATGTTTCCAAATTATATTCCTTCTTAACTACTTTGAATATTTTTTTACAATTAATATAAAAAAATAAAAACTGATTTTATGAATAATATCAACTCAGAAGACTACGTTCCAAAGAAATCAGTTATTTATTTATCATTTTAAAAAAAATCTAATTTATCGTTATCATTTGAATATTAAAAAAAATACTGTATTATTAAGGAGAATACATTCTTATTGTGAAGTTGTAAACATAGGTATGTGATGTTTTAAATACTAATAAAATTTTTATTTAGAAATAAAATAAAATTAATTTTACCGAATAATATTGTTATTTATTTTTTTATTTATTTATTATCTTTGTTTTATTAACCACTTAATTGTGTTTAAATACATCTACCGGTTTTGAAAAATATAATTTTCTTCTTCAGGATGTCATAACTAACTAAAAACATATATTATTGTTTCTTTACCAGAATCTATTTTTAAAAAAACATCAATTATTTAAAAAATAAATTAAGTACCTAACTCAAATTGTTACTTAATACAAATTTAGTCGAATAATTTTTAGGAAAAAATTTTAGAATGGGACTCTTAGTTAAATTTAGTTGGCTGTTTATAATTTTTTGACATCCAGAAGAAGAAAATGGTATTTTTCAAAACCGGTAGATGTATTTAAACCCAATTAAGTGATTAATAAAACAAAGATAATAAATAAAAATGTATTAATTTTAACCACAAAGTTAATATTGCTAATTTTAAAAGTATAATAATATTGTTGATGCGCTACCGGGATTTGAACCTGGATCTCTTTCCAAACCGGGGAAAATGCATTATCCAACGATAGATGTATTAATTTGAACATATAGGTTTAAAAATTTGTCGTCAAAAGTACTGTTGCTGTAGCATAATTGGATAATGTACCTTCCCCGGTTTGGAAAGAGATCCAGGTTCGAATCCCGGTAGCGCAACAACAATATTATATATCTATATCTTTCAAATTAATTAAAATACTGTACATTATTTATTATTTTTGTGGTGATCCTGGATACAGGCATGCGACTAGCAGTGGTGCGTACCGGCCGAGAACACACGGGGCTATTGGATACAAAAGTGACGGAGATATCCGGTCAGTCCGATCTCCGTTACAAAGCATGACGTCCCCGGATATTCTCTCACTATGTTTGTCAGGGTTCAGACAACGTCACTGTGACGCCTGCCTTGATTTCATTTCTGTACTATTTGTTATTGTTGTAAGTATACCCGTTTAATACTTTATTTGGTCATTTATTAAAATGTATACTGTAACTTCAGTGGAATAAACAGTAAGCATTTTGTAAGTACTCGCCTGAATTCCACCTTTATTATAAGATCTTAGGGTTTGAAGCCCAACAGATGAACTGACTTGTAAAGTTTATGGAATTTCTAATTAGATTATTAACACATAATCCAAATCCATAGATTATGCAATATGTTATATTCATTTTAAATGCTGTAAATGAATAAATTGTTAAACGTTTCATATTACGACAAGACATGAGCAAAGCAAAGTTATCTATTATACTATGTTTTTAATTTTCAACACGGTTACGTGACACAATTACTACAATAAAACACATCGCAACAATACAGTTTTGGGAAAATGACATATTTGTATTGTGTCCTCACCCGAAATAGAACCCAGAGTCTATAAATATGTACCTATATATTTTTTCGATTAACAGATTTTTCTGTGTATCTTTTTAAGTTATCATCACAGACTACCAAATATATAGACATGAGCTAAAATAAATGCCTTGTTTCAATATTTTCATCAATTTGGTATCACAATCAAATAGCTCCGCGATATTTTTTAAATATATGACTCGATTGGAACAAAAATATATACACTGACAATATAGTATGTATACATGTAAAACATACGTCTTGTTTACACAAAGATTTATTTTCAAAGAGTAAATACTTTTACTATTGCATAAATGTGTCATAAACTATCGGATTTATGTTTCCACAAATAATGTGTGTAGAATGCCCCTCGTCCCGCCACTAATGTTCCGAATTCCACCGCACGTACACTTTGTTTTATGTCTATTCATTTACTGATCTGTCGTTAATATCTAATTTATTCAAATAATCGAAGAAATGTGTGTATTATAAAATCTTTATTTCGTAATAAAAATGTGATTTCATTGAAAATAAAAAATAAAGTATAATTATTATTTTCAATTTCTGTGTTCATTTTCATTCCCAAAAAACTATACCTAGAATTTACGTAACTCCAAAGCATACATTTTCGGTAAAAAAATTCAATTTTCCTTGACACGAACAATTCCGTTTGAAAATTTGAGCATGTTTTTTGCTCTCAGAATCTTATTTTTGAAATTCAAGCGAGAGAGGGGAAGCTACTCTCTGAGTTAACAGAATAAAGAAACTTTTAAAGACTTTGCCAGCGTGACATGGCGGCGGAAGGAAATTTGAGAAGAACCGGAAATGCAAAAAACCTTATCGCGACTTTATATATTATGGAAACTTCACTTTGCCGACGTTATTCGGCAGGGTGGGCACTTGGATGTTTGACCCCGAAGAAATTTCCCCTTGACTAAGTGTCAGGAACACTGATAAGTTTGCGATTCAAACGATGCGCTAAAAATTGTTTTCATTGTTTAATTTTTTAAGTGTTGGAGATAAATCAAGTTGTTTGTCGGAGTTCATCATCTGCAGGATGAACAGGGAATAAAGTATACATGAAAACCTTTATTTTTATACGATAACCGTATCATATTTTAAATATTGTAGGTAGTTACTACCTGAGGATGCATTGTAACAAAGTAAATATGTTTATTCAGCAAGTTGGATATTCATTATAGTTTTGAACTATTATTTTTTTATATACTCTCACTTTTTACATTTATTTACTGATACGATTTTGGAGACTCAGAGCCGATGATAACTAACCAAAAATCGTTGATGGTACCCCCCTCCCCCTACCATTCATATACCCAGAACACAACGTTTTTCTGTGGTGTTCTTTATGGTTTTGGACAAGTTAAGAAGTTTGAATTGACAGTTATCGTTTACCATTGGGTACATTAGGCTGTGAAAACTGTGTGAATTATGATCCTGCTATGTGGGGTTCATACTGTAGTGTATGTATTCGGTTTCTTACTGTGCGTGCCGAAACTTGTATATCTTGATATTATGCATAGTGCTTGTAAGACACTTCGCGCCATCATGGAAGTATGTGTTCAAAAATACTTCATGCGGAACAACATAGCACTTGTTCGGAAGGCTGAAGACCAGTGGCTCTAGTGAAATAATAAAATTCCAGATACCTAAAGGAACAACTCTCAGGTGGATTGTGATTTTTCTTGGTGTCTGGTTGGTCCTTTGAGTTCTCCCTGTTCTCTATGACTGTCCCTCTCCTTGATTCCTTCCACCCTTCCTACATCTCGTTTTCCCCAATCTTTTGTTCAATCAGACAGGGTTGTCAAATTATCATAAAAGATATTTGATTTATTTGTCTTAAAATTAAAAGCATTGATTTATATTTTTATTCAGTATTTCAGTATTACCATTGAGACCAGGATATTTGGACAATTTAGCATAAAATTAATATTTTTCTTTAAATTATTTCAGGTGATTCAGTAATAAAAAACGGGTGGATCTTCATCATCGTCATCCTCTACATATAATTTTTAATGTTTCGATTTAACGGCTTTAACAATTGAATCCACACAGTCTTTATTTTCATCAATTTTTTATTTATTTTTTTTTTTTTCATTTTAATATTAGAAAATATAATACATTTAAGAATTATCAGTAAGATTTTTCATTTAACATTTATTTATTTTCTATAAGAGTAGGACTCGTGTACAGAGGAGTATGTACGAGATAATTTATGTATATATTTTTTTTACTTCAGATACAAATTGATAGTAGTCTGCAATTGTTCTAATTGTGATAGGAAGGTTGTTTAAAAATTTGATGCCTTGATACATATAACATGGTAAATTATATTATTTTGTCAAAACTTCTCGATAATTAACAACTTTACATCTTATTTTCCTCATTACTCAAAATTTTAAGAATTTCTCAAGCCGCAAGCAGAAAAGCAATTTTGTAATGTATTTATAGCTCACGATAAACTGTATTGCCTGCAAAGGGAACATTTTTGAAAACATTGAAATTATGTGTATATCTTTAATTATTTGTCCCAATTAAGCGACGTAAATTACTGTTAGTTCCTTGTTTTGGTTTTCCTTCCTTGACATTTGATCCAAATAAGCGGCTGCCTAACCGGGAGCCCAATTAAGCGGAATCGACTGCACTTTAAATATGTATGTATTATTAACATTCAATGTAAAACTAAAATAAAAATATTAAAGGTAAGAATATTTGTAATCTGCTCTTTTTACGACTTATGGTTAGTATTTTCGCTTGTCATGCGGGACACCGTGCTTTGGTTCTCCACAAGAGAGATTTTTATTTTTATGTTATTTATTATGTAATTATATTTATTAATATATTTTTAAACTAAAGAAATATATTCAATACAAGTGTGACAACACATGCGACACTTTTATACTTACTTAATAAAAAATAATTTTATTTTTAATCGTGACTTATAGATACTCTTGATTTTATAGATAATTTTATTCCATTAGTGTTTAAATATGATTTAGTGAATATGCGCGCTGCGAGTGTCTCGAATAAAGCGCAATCTGGACGTACAATTTTCGATTACTTTTTGGAATAGCTGACGTCATTATCGGCAATAACGCGATGAATGTTGGCTTCCAAGTTGTTTATCGTCTTCGATTTATCGACGTAGATTAGCGACTTTACATATTCCCACAGAAAATAATCCAAAGGTGTTAAATCACACGATCTTCCACATTAATACTATTTAATTGGGGAACCAAAAAGTGAGTAATCAACCCATTCAGGTCCTCCTCAATATAACGCTACACTGCAGTGACAGTTTCTTCGGTGCGCACTGTGCGATATCTCTTCGGATGCGTATTTTCAATTGGAGTATGATTGGTGCGAAAACGGCCCATAGTTATTCGAATTACTTGCTCGGATGGACGATTAAGTCAACCGTAAAATGGACGTAGTGCACGATTAGTTTTGTGAACTGGACCACATTTTTTATAATTTGCAAGCGTTGTTCTGGCGTAATTCTATTCATTGTGAAATGGCAAACCAAACTGAGCACAACTCAGCTATCAGCTATCAAATTTAATGTTTCTGAAAAAAGTGTTGCCAATTCGAAGAACAAACTCTAAATGAAACACCTTTAGACGAATGAAACGAGCAGCATTTGTCTTAAACTAAATAGACGAATTGTAGAAACATAATAATAACAGTGGAGGCAATAGACATCCACAGAATCATATATTGTGGAAGGTCGTCAACACGATGTACTTCAATTCAGAGCTCATTCCTGTACTGCACAAGAAATGGGATGGATCAGAATAAATGGCGAAAGATCACGATAACGACTACTCTCACTGAAAGTAAGACGAAGAATAAATATGAAGTTGATTTAATAATAATAATAATAATAATAATAATAATAATGTGTTTATTCCAGCGTGGTCAGGTTTTTTTTAACCCGATTCGCCATATAGTCAATACATATTATGTTATACATTGAGGTTATGAAATAAATATAATGCTATGAAAAATAAAACCAAGGAAAATATTCATAAATAAAAAAATTCAAAATAAATAAAAAAAAGTTAATAAAAAGTAATAAGTTCACACATATATACATACAAAATATAAATATTACATATATAACTACTTCAGTCACGACCACTATTGTATATGTAGCTATTCTGTAGGCGCTGCCATTCTCTGGTCAGGGAATCAGCTTTCCATGAGAGCGCCGCTTGCACCAGAGCAATTTTTTTTTTTTAATAATTTATTTCTTATTTAGTTCAACATAAAAATCTGGTATTCGACGCGACTGTAAAAACACTCGTGGGTGTACGTTACAGTAGAGAAGACATAAATATGTACATGTATATATTTGAAGCATGTATATAACAACCCATCAAGTGTGCTATGAAATATTTTTTACCCCCGATCCCTTACACAATTTGAGGGTTTATCGACCATTTAACAACCCCAATAAAACAGATACTTACAAAAATGTCAGTGAATCCATATCACATCTGTTACATGAACCGTCGCATAGTAACAGACTACTCGAACACATGCTAGTACTGGTCGATTTTTTTACTCGTGGCATTGTACAGTCGGCAGTTGTTAGAATTTTTTTTATTATTACAATATAATAGTACATATATTTGTTTAAGGTTTAATTATTTTACGGGTAATATTAATCACATTATAATAATTATAATGATTCTATTGATGCACTTTATCGGCTAAAACTAGTAGAAGAAAATATATTTTCGTTAAAAGCGAATACTATATTTTATCATGTTAATATAATGGATGAACACCAATAAATTTCTGAAAATTTTAAATATGGTCTAATAATAATTATTATCAATGTGTGAAATATATTTTAATTCTGTATATATTAAAGGTGTAACACATTGCGCGCGGTATACACCAACTGACGTCAAGTGCATTGTTACATTACTGTATAGCGTGAAGCGGTCATATAAGTTTGTCTCTTTCTCGCTTAGATAGTTCTCACGCACATATTTACGTATATCGGTACACGATAAGAAAGTATCGACAAAATCTTTTACCGCAAAAATTAACTCCATTAACTTATTTTGTCATAGAATTTGATTATACAGTAAAATTTGTCACGAAAGTGCATTAGATAATTTCGTAACATTTTTTACATTTCCACACTTTTACCATGTATTTTCATCTTTACTGGTTCCGGTATCGATACTAGGTACCTCCTCATGTTACATTACTTATACAGTGTGTAATTGACCTAGTCTACAATATTTTATGTTTGCTTACCTAACTAAATTACGAGTCGAAAACGTTCAAAGAATATATGCAAATTCTGCACTATTTCGGAAAATATTTTTGTTAGAAATTTTTACAAAATCATGTTAAGCCTCAAGCCTCATTCTCTTTTTTTCAATTTATTTATTATTAATCTATGTCTTTGCTTCAAGGCTTAAATCGTGTAACAAAAATAGTCTGGCCGCTCAAAATTCGAGAACCTTTAATTTTACGAATAATCGCAATTTTTTTTTTTTAATGCCTAATTTTCTGACATGGTTGTGATTAGGCATATACATTTTCGACTCGTAATTTAGTCAGGTAGACACCCATAAAATATTGTGGATTAGGTCTGTCACACCCTGTATATTATAATATTTAACTCAATAATACACTCATAATCTCACATACACACAAACATATTAATAATAATAATATTTTTACGTGAACATTAATTTATAACACTTTAACTTTTGTACAGAAATTCTTACTTCCACTGTAAATATATGAAAAAATATTAATATAATTTCGATTTTTTAGTCCCAATTTGTATTTTGCCTCCATATATTTTTTATATAAACTAAACATATAATATACAATACAATATGTTTGGTATTTATGCCAGGACCAGATCGCCGATCGCCATGCTCCATTAGATTTACTAAACCTATCTGTCCCCCTCCCCCCCTTCTCAATTTTCCCTTTTCTGTGTGTGATCTATGATTTGTAAACCGTTAAGAAGTGTAAATATTCTGCTACGAGCTCGTCACACAGACTTGAAATTATTATAATGTTTTTGGTGCTATTGGGTTTCGGTTTTCTTGCAATGCATGCTAAAACCACTATCGTATTTACAGGGCTTCGTGTAAATGGGCGAAGTTGCTCCTGAAGTTCAGGAAAGCTGTGACTACTGCAAGGAAATCCAGGCAAGTCGTGTTATTCTAGGTTGGTCCGTAAGCCCTTATTGTTCTGTCACTATAACAATTTTTTATCATCCTTCCTACATCTCGTTTTATCATCCCATTGTTATCCACCACGGCAAACGTTTAAGAAATCACTTGTTTCTATAGTTAAAGTTAAACATATTTTTCACAGTACACAGTACATTAAAAAAAAAAGAGACATAAATGATGTCACATTGATATTTTTACTATTTTCAAATTAAGACACTCCTATGCAACGAAAATAGAACTAACTTGGTGATATTTTATGGAAGACTCGAACCTGACTAGATCGCTAGGCGAGTTTCATAACCACTAGACCGATAAGCTTCTCATGATATGAGCCTTTAACCCTTCCCAAACCATGCAGTAACACAGGTCTACCGCTCTAATTAAATCTGTAATATTTCAGTAAATATTCATATTTTAGTTAAATTGAAATCACATCTTAATTTCGCTGTGAAAATAATAACAAACATACGAATATAATAACTTTCTTAACAAATAAAGAAATATTGATAAAAAGGAAGTTTGTATTATATAATGCAACCTCCTATACAGGACTTAATGAATGCTATGAATTATTATATTATTATACATATTTTTTATATTTAATGCTTTAACATTTATAGTAAAATTAATGGCATTAATCATTTTTTTCACATGTACAAAGCAAATAGAACTTTAATTTCTTACGGTAACACGAGTTGACAGCATGGCTGCGTACGAGTATTTTATATCACGGTATGGTGAAGGTTAAACGAAAAAGCTATCGTTTCTTTTACATTTTCCAATTTAAATTTGAAATCTAATATTTTACATTATTTAAAATAATTGAGATCAATTGACACGATTTGTGTTAGCGTATAGTAAATTCATTTTTTATGTGTTTAATAAATAAATTTATAATGTTGAAGTCATTATCTAACCACGAACCGAGACCGACTGATAGAGATATATTCCACCATCGTTTCCAATCGCAAACTACAATAACTTTTACATCCCTAGTCGAACGATGAAATTATACGAAAGATTTTTTTTTACTTCTTATCATGATTAAAAGTAATCGAAAGTCACAAATCATATTCACAATGACGTGACTCGGAAGTTTGCGTAGATATAGATTTTTTTTAAATTCACAATGATATCCAAGATACCTCCTCCTTTTGACTATATCAGAACTCAATATCTACCACAAGAACAAGAAGAAAATATTTTTAACGTTAACCTCAAGTACTGGAGTTCACAATTGAAAATCTCATTACTTTGATTTATCAGTGAGTTATTAGGGCTCTGTTAGGGAAGTTTGTTATGTGTATAGTGCTGCTGGACACATAGACAGAAATATAATTAATTTTGTTCGTGTGAGTTATTTTTCTTATTTAAAATGTCACAGTCAGGACCTTTAAATTCCAGTAAAACTATTCGTCTAAGCGTTATACAATTTCAGTTGGTAGCCTTGATTTACAAGAATACATGAGTATGTACATTCCTATTATGTGGGTAATACTACACACTTGCTGGCTAGAGTAAATTGGAACGCCCTCGATATTAACGGTGGTGGGCACGAGACGCAGATCGCTTATCGTTATTAGTTAAGATTCGATCAAGTTTCAGAATCAAGCCAGCTGAAAGTCCATGGAAAACTATCAAGGAGATTGCGGATAGCGGATTGCCACCCAGCATATTTAAGGCCAGATTAAGCAGATTAGTGGTTATTATCTGCATAATTTGTATCCGCACACTCTGTGTATATTATCAATAGAAAACCAAGATCTGACCTAGCTGTTGAAGTGGTTCACGGATACACTGTTACCGTGACAAACAGTATAGATGAAATTATAATTAGGGATTGATTGAATGATGAAAACTTACAAGCTAGTAATTTCCATGACTAAGATATCGATATAATATATATATAAAAATTTATATATATATATATTATATAAATAACAAAGAATACACTCGAATATTTCCGAATGAGAATCTACTATTCTAATTTTAAAAGCCATCGATTTTATATTACGGTGAATCTGAAATAATTTCTAGTAGAACCCGATAGGAAACTCCAGAATTAAATAAAATAAATCATTTTATTTAATTTGAAAACTTACTTACCGTTACACCGTTTCCCCGCGGGGTTAGGCAGAATGGATAAAGCGTCACACTCTTCTGTCACACATCCACATTCATGCATCTTCTCATTCAAGTTAGACGATTATTGAGAGTTCTAATAGGACCATTCTTCAGTATCTGGTTTACCTGGTCGCGCCAAGTCTTCCGTGGACGTCCTCTACTTCTGGTTTCATTAACACTTGCGTCATATATCTTTCTTACATCTTCTTATTTCTTACCAAACCATCTAAGTGATCCTTTCTTAATCGTACTCACTATACTAAGAGCAACTTTACATTATTTTCCTATTTCTTCATTCTTTACTCCAACATAAATGTAACTGCCACATATACGACTAAGTGATCTCATTTCCACAGCATTTAGTCTACTTTCGTTCCTTTCCTGCCAGCTCCAGGCCTCACTTCCATACATCAGTGTCTACTGATTCCAGGATTCCATTGTTCACCGCTAGTCTTGTCTTGGTTGACAAATTCCTATTAGATATAATTCCATTCAAAGCGCCGTTCATTTTATTCCCTGCAGTCACCCTCCTTTCGATATCATTCTCAGCCTTTCCGTTTCTATCAAACATACTTCCCAAATACACAAACTCATCTACATCTACCTGCAACACACGTGATTTCAACAGAACAGTGCCACCTCTCAAATACACTTGAAATTTTGCGAGAAATTTTTCCCGTCCGCATAATGTCAAAAAATGATTCCCTGCAGTCTCCCTCATTTCGATATCTTTCTCTGTCTTTCCGTTTCTATCAAACATACTTCCCAAATACACAAACTCATCTACTTATTCCAAACATCAATTACCTACAAGTATTTTGCACGTTGTCTTGCTTTCCCCTTTTTCGAATACCATCACTTTCGACTTGTTGACTTTCATAATGAGGTCCCTTTCCTTGCATGCATCGTACATTCTACTAAATAGCCTCTGTTATTCTTGTTTACTATTTGCCATTAATACTGCATCAACGGGGTACAATATACAACAAATAATAAAATCGCCAATTTTCGCTCCTACATTCACATATTCCAGTTCTTTTACACATTTTTTCATATACAAGTTGAACAGCCATAGAGACATTACATAACCCTGCTTGACTCTCTTTGTAATGACAAACCATGGTGCGAATGATCTATTGATCCTTAGTCACGCAGAACTTCCTTCATATAGGGATGCGATTGCGTGTATAAGCTTACTATTCACCCTGTAATCAGAGAGAATTCCTTATATAACCTTTCTTTTATAACTATTTCATACGCCTTTTGCAGATCTACAAAGGCACAAAAAAGTAAAAACTTTTCCGTTATCACTCGTAGAAAAAAAAAATCCATGCATCTTCTTCCACCCACAAAGACCCTTTAAACGTTCTATACTTTTTCTTTCGTCACTGTTTTTGTTCTTTCTATTAAAATTCTTCCCCGTAGTTTACCCACAGACTAATTAACTATAGTTACCGCATTCCATACGCGACCCTTTATCTTTATAGAGAGGCATAATAATTGCTCTTCTCTAATCTAGCGGAGTGTGGCTATTCTCTAAACATTAGTTGAAGAGCGCATGAAGCCACGAGACAACTAATGGGCCACCAGCCTTGATATACTTAGCAGCAACGTTATCATACCCCACAGCTTTACCATTCTTCATATGTGCACCTTGCACACTATTTCTTCCAAACTTATTCCATTCATAACGTTTTCGTCATTAATACTTACCCCAGAGAACCTCTCGAAAGGTTCTTTATTTGTATTCTCTTCACTCTCATACGTTTCCTGGAAATATATAATCTATCTTTTTTTTATTTTGACCTCATTTATTAATATTTCTCTATATACTGACTTAATGGCTTTCACAGGCTAGTCTTGTAAACATTCATTTGCTTTATATTTATGCATAACTTTCTCAAATATCATAAAAATTGGACAAATCTGATTTTGATTTCGTATATGACCATAATAAAATAAGTAATTGATGCGTCCATGAGACGTGACCTCAGAATTTATGTAAAAAAAATCATCTTATAGTTAAAAGTTAACCTTTCCGTTGTTGTGTGGACTAACATAGTTACTCCGGATGATAATAATAATAATAACAGTTTTAATATGTAAATTGTTTATTTCAGTCTAATTGGGTTACGAGTCCAATTTTCCATATACAGAATCGGTGTTAACAGATGAAAGTAGATGATGCTAGTGAAGAAAATAATATCGAGGAACTACCAATTATTTCTAAGATTAAAACGAAATAATTAGTTACTTACTTACTTACTTACCATCACGCCGTTTCCCCGTGGGGGTAGGCAGAGAGGATAGAGCGCCACACTCTTCTGTCCTGACACACAATTCTCGCCTCATCCACATTCATACATCTTGTCATACAAGCTCGCCGATTGTTGAGGCTTCTAACAGAACCATCCTCCATTATCTGGTTTACCTGGTCGTGCCAAGTCTTCCGCGGACGTCCTCTATTTCTGGTTCCATCAACACTTGCGTCATATATCTTTCTTACCATTCTCTCCTCATTCATCCTTTCCATATGACCAAACCACCTAAGTGATCCTTTCTTAATCTTACTCACTATACTAACAGCTTTACATTCTTTTCTTATTTCTTCATTCTTTACTCTGTCATAAATAGATTTGCCACAAATACGTCTAAGTGATCTCATTTCCACTGCATTCAGTCTACTTTCGTTCCTTTTCTACCAGCTCCAGGCCTCACTTCCATACATAAGTGTCGATACCAGCACTCCATTGTGCACCGCTAGTCTTGTCTCGGTTGACAAATTTTCGTTAGATATAATTCCATTCAAAGCGCCGTTTACTTTATTTCCTGCAGTCACCCTCCTTTCGATATCATTCTCAGCCTTTCCGTTTCTATAATTAGTTCACGTAATATATTTTAAATAAAATTACATTTTACTTATAAAATTGCGATGGTTCGAATTATGTATTACACCAGATAGGAAAACTTGACGTGAACAAGAAAACCAAGTAATAAAACATTCTGGTCCTGTTGGAAGCCTCAATTATTGACAGACATGCTTGAGAATATTTGAATTTTGATGAGTGAGGCAGTTGTGAGAAACAAAAGAGTGTGGTTCTTTATCCTCTGCATATCCCGCGGAGAAATGGCAAAATAGTTATTTTGTAGGTTATTCAAAAAAATTACCAACTTAATATATTAGCAATATTTGAATTTGTCCAAGGACACACGATTACTGAATTTTTACCTATAAAAGCACTGTTTTTAAATACATATCATATATCTCATATGGACGAAGCTATTTTTATTATATTTAATGTAAAATATATAGAAGTATGGGATATGACTACATATTAACATATATACGACTTTCAAAAATTTAATAGATGAGGAGATTAATGGGGTGAGAATAGCGAAAGTTATATTTATATAAAGTGATCACTTAAGCCAGCTGAAGATAGGTCGTAAGCCCTGTAATTACCCTATACTTGTATATAATTTCCATTAAATGTAATAAAAATAGCTTCATCCCTGTGAGATATCTAATATTTATTGTTTTGTATATTATTATCTCTAATGCAATATTAATAGTATCCCACTTTAAATTAAGTGACAAAGGGTAAATAATTAATGTTGTCGTAAATTCAAACGAGAATAATTTCCGATTGATGAGTTCAATGTATTAACCGCAATGTACCATCCATTAAAACATCCGCAACACATTAAAATACTGTACGCTTGTACGTTGAAAGGTCATATATCTGAATATTTCATTTTCCACTGTAGTATTCACATAATGTACATTAAAAATACAACAAGCATTTATTTCAATGATTTTAAAATATTCCCAGCAAATTTATCGCCGTGTTACGTTTTATGTTGTTGTGTAATTTAGCCCTACTTTGAAATTAAAAACGTTGAACTGGAAATATAATTATATTTAGCGGCGAACACCCCTCGATGGAATGATAATATTTGCGTGTTAATGAGTAAGAATTGCAAGTGTAATGTAAATATTCGCGGATTCCATGATGAACTAGAATGACTATGTTTGTAGGCGTTCGGAAACGATCTCGTTGCGTGTCTAACGCCGGCCGTTAAACGAGCTTTCGCGATATAACGGAAGGCTTCGAAGGTTTTGCTTTATATAACGGATTCGCGATAAGTCTTTTTTGCGATTACCCGGGCGCCACGGCAGTCGCTTAGATGGGGCAATTTATATTTTAAGACGAGTTTTGCACGAAATATTGACATGATTATGGAACGTTACTTATTGGAAAAGTTTGAAAAACGCTAACAATGTATAATGCGATGTGGGTTTTGTAAGAGAACGCCGTAATATTCTTGATTGGTTTCGAAAAGTTGGAGCATTTTGGAATTAGTTTTAAACACACCTAAAACAAACTTTCAAATTTTACGGCGATCCCTTCATCTAGGCAGGCTGTGTTTTTATCGATTTTGCGAGACAACGCAAAAATGCTCCAACATATTTCACAGCAGCGCCGCCGGTTCGAAAGCGTCAAAGACAAATTGCACTGTTCTATGGCATTCTAGTCATACATTAATTAAAATGCTAATCACACTGATCAAGTATTCACCTAAATCGCGTACTACCGAGATGTATTTTAAGCAAATTTATATTTAAATTAAAACATTTTTCAATTACTTATAACTCGTCAACTAAAACAAAAAGTTCAATTGACATTAAGCAAGTTATTACAATTGTATAAAATTGAAAGAAAAGCGCAAGAAATGGGTAAAGGTGCGAAAAGTAAAAAAAAAAGAGAGGCCAATATCGCACTGATGTGGTGAAGAAAGGAGATATCGCTGCACTTCGGAATGCTGTCGAAAGCAGTTTTTTCGGAGTCTGGATTAAACGCACAGCGACACTTTCGACCGACCAAAAAAAACGTGTTAACACATACACGTTCGAAAAGCAATCTGTCCTTCGTCGACCAAAATCCCTAGGTACCCGTTAACCTGAAAGGGACAGGTATAATGGAAACGACGGAAAGGAAGAACAAGGTAATATTAGACTAGCGTCAACAAGTACAGTTTAGCAAAAAGTAATAATTGAATGTTAATATTCATTTACAATCTTTGCACATTGTGCAAAAGTTGTCACTGATTAATGTCTCCGGTAAGTGTCGCTGTTGAAATATTCGATGGATTTATATTACAGTACGGAAATACTTATATATTTGTCAAATACTGCTGTGAATAATTCTTGAATTTTTAGTTGATTATTTCAGCATTGGAGTTCAAGATGATTTTACACGAAATATTGTTATCATATGAGATTTTAAGTTTTAGATTTTTTTACCTGTCGATATAATTTATTTTCTGTAAGTTCAGTATATCCTTCATGTATGTACTTTGAATAACATTCTGACAATAATCATATCTATTTAAGGTGGCTCTTGGTATACATATGTATATAACTTGTATTATTTTATAAATAATGACAAAGTACAGTACTACATGGTGAATTGTTAAAGCAATATAATAATGGATTTCCATTTGAAGTATAGATTCGTAATAGAATTTTATTTTTCTAAATATTCACTAAATAGGCACCCTGATTTTTGAGCGATAAAAATAGCAAAAATAGTGTACAAATTATGCGAATAAATACGGTAATGAATGCTCCAAAAATTAAATGACAATGGACAGGCCGCATTGTTCGGAAGACGAACAATCATTCATCATTAGGCCGTCTTAAAATTCACCGATCTGATGAAATCTAACAAAACTGTGCAGAAATACGTGGAAGTAAATAACAATGAACTGAGAAAATAGGAGACACTTTGGGAGTCCTTCATCCAAAGCGGCTGATGATAATAATCTTGATGAGATAATTCAAATATGTACATCCTTAGGAAATCTTTTCCACTGTTACTTTAAAATGTACCACGTCGCTAATGCACAAAAAATAAACAATGCTATAACTAATACAAATTAAATGTATCAATTAGAAAGATATGTTCTACAGAAAAAATCTATTCATCGAAAAAATATTTTCCGGTATTGACCAAAATATTTTGTTCAATAAATTGATTTTTTTTTGTATATCTGTCTAATCGTTACATTTAATTTGTATTAAAATACCACAAAACTATGTTGTGAAAAAATGAAACTTCACAATAATATAATAATTACACTACGTAAATCAATGGCCATTTTTATTCTTCATCGATTATAAACAGAAAAAAAAAATTGTACGTTAAACTTCGAAACTCCAATAAATCGGGATGAAATCGCATTTATTCATGGAATTATCACGAGTATAATCGATTATTTTTGTTACGAGACCGCTTCGAGAATACAATCGGCCTTTGGATTTCACTTACGCCCTATGAATTACAATGCCAAACTACTCTAGGAATAATGTAACGTTTGGCATAGAATTTTTATGACCCAGAAAATTGCGGAACTTTTCGCGTCTCCTATATGTGACATACAAAAATGTGGCGGGGGCAATACCTACCGCGCCGAGGGGAAGCCTTTATTTTACATTACCGCTGTCTCTTTCGTTTGGGCTCTTCTCCCATTATGCATGTAAAGAGGGGGTATCATAACACCATAAAATTGGGCAAAAATAATTATTCTTGCATTTATGTATAATATAATTGTCAATATACGTCCCATGTAATACTGTCGCAATAATTTAGAATGTGAAACATTATTGATCAACATAATAATCTGTATACTGGTACGCTTTTTAAATATCAATTTTTTTAGACAATAAAATAAGTAAAATGAGCGTAACTTCCGTTCTGCTGTTACCTCTCTGCCACTATCTACTGACTCAATTTACACAGTTATATTTCGTTCTCGTTCTAATGCGGATGATTCATGATTTCAAAATGCATTTAATACCGAATAGAAGATATTTGTCACCTAATGTGTCATTTTAATTACCAATATCACAAAAGCCAATTACAAATCTACTTTTGTCGAATATTTAAATCAATGTTAGCTTTATAAATTTATTAATTTTCCGTCATTTAAAGACGACTTGTTGTTTCTAGTATAAGGTAGTATGGTAGGTATTGGGTAGATCGAAAAAGTCAGTAATCATGGATCTATTGCTCTTCATGATAGCGAATTGTTCGGGTCTTCCTCAATATTACACTCCACTGCAGCAACAGTTTCTTCGATACGCACTGTACAACGTTTCTGCAGATGCGTATTATCAATTAGAGTATGCGTGGTGCGAAAACGATCCATGGTTATTCCAACTATTTGGTCGGATGGACGATTATGTCGACCGTAAAATGGACATAGCGAATCACGATTTACGAAATAAATTTGCAAGAGTTATTATTTTGTAAGTCTACTTATGGTGAAATGGCAAACCAAACAGAGCACAAATTCGCTGTCAACTGTCAAATTGAAATCGGACAATTATTCTTAAAAATGATGACGATTACAATACTGTTATTATATGTCTCTAAACACACGCATCAGGTCATGTTCGAGGTCTCACTGCCTGGTCGATATTATTTTTAGCCGGCTTTTAAATTATAAATAATGTTATGTACTAACGATGTATATAAATATATTTTTTTAAATCAATAAAAGAACCGAGCAGTTTGAGTATTGGAGAAATGTGTAGCATAATATACTGGCATGTTACAATCGTTAGTATAGCTTAATATAAAGTTAAGGAGAAAAGCGCATTTGATTCTGACTGGCATAGAATCAAAACTCACATTATTAAATTTTGCATACGTTTACTTATAAAATGCCCTGTGACTTTATATTATCTGATATCTTTAAATAAATTTGGTTCATTGACAAAATGAACTCTTTATTTTCATGTTAAATCAAAACTCACATTATTTAAATGATTATGTAAAGTCTAAAACACGGCTATACTAACTACTCAGAGTATAGCATTTCATCACGATAATCTTCCACTAACTACGTGAATTTGTTATTATTAAATTATTTAAAAAAATATTTATTTACGACTACTCTACTATAATTCGGCTTATATTAGTATTAATGGCCACCAAAATGACCCGAAACGTACACACGGCAACGCACTTCGAAAATTATTTGTTTATTCTCTTTTTTATATGTAAAATAATGATTATCATATTTAAACTTGACAGGTTTAGTACTTTTTATTTATTTTCATAATACAGTTGATCTGCACAAAAAATCAATACAATCTCACACCAGAGCAATATCTTATGACATGAGTAATTACCTTTTATTGTGAAAATCTCAAATACCTTTGAGTGATGTTTCCTTTTTTTTAAAATTTGGATACAATTTAATAAAACTACTATACTAAGGAGAACGCATTGTACAGTTGAAGTTTTTTCAGAACATAGTATTGTGTTCTAAAAAAACTGCAACTTCACTTACCCCTTCCTTAATACAAATTAAATAAATCAACTAGAAAGATATCAGAAAAAATTTACATATCGAAAATTATTTAGTTGCTACCGGAATAATAACTAAATATCATTTTTTCTGTATATTTTTTTTATTTTAATATTAGAAAATATAATATATTTTTAGAACAACCATATGGTAATTTTGGTTTGCGGTATATTTTAGTTTTGGAATATCAATTTGGTCTCTAAATCTTATAGATCGGAATTCGCATCTAAAATTAAATTAAATACTAATTTAATGTATTAATTATAAATATATACATATAAAAACAAAATTGATTTTATATGTACATATTTATAATTAATACAACAAATTAGTATTTAAAGCATCACAGACCTATATGTTCTGAATAATTACAACTTCACAATAAGAATGTGTTCTCCTTAATAAAATTAAATTGATTTTTAATTTTGAAAATTTGGATTATTATTTTTTTTTTATTATGTCTATAATTTTTGGTACTTTGAAACCTGTGAAGAGTTGTATACTTGGTATATGTTTTGAAAATGCAACTTCACAGTAAAAATGTGTTCTCCTTAATATAAATTAATGTCCTGTAAAATGACTATTTTCCAATACCGGCAAGAATTTTCCCATCGAACGGAAATTCTCCACACCAGTTTTGTCTATTTGACCAAGAATTTGTAAAACAAGATAAAATATGTCAACGTTAACCCCGCACAGCCATAACCACTGTAAATAAAATTGTAAAAACGGTCATCAGACCGAAAGTTAACCCATTACTTTCATCTTGCGCTTGGCACCGGGAGTGCTGTGTAATTCCTGGAGACCGGTGCATATCCTGGTCACAACTATCCCAGACTTGCAGTACCAACTGCTAGCAAAACTACAATCAACTCCAGACTACTTGATTGCGTTCACCAGGCACAGATGGCAGCAGCTTGTGACCGACGCGACCAAGTTTCTCTATATTTGCATACATATATTAAAGGATTTTATAGATTTTTTATTTTATTATTCTCCAATGACATGATGAGCAGATGTTTCACAAGAAAATTCGATCTCTGAGATTTCAGATTTTCAGTGTTTTTATAATATCTTAAATAGATACAGAGGTGTATAAGGTATGTACAATAATACCTAATATATTAAATATGAATTAAATATATTAATTAGAAAGATATACATATAAAATCAATTTTATCAAAAAATATTGTTGTTGCGCCACCGGGATTCGAACCTGTATCCCTTTCCTAACCGGGGAAGGTGCATTATCCAACTATGCTACAGAAAATTGTCGGTAGCCGTCAAATCAGGTAAACGAGGAGGCCAGTCGATATCATCATTTTTTGACATTACGCGGACGGGAAAAATTTGTGGCACCGTCCTGTTGAAATCACATGTTTTGCAGGTAGATGTAGATAAGTTTGTGTATTTGGAAAGTATGTTTGATAGAAACGGAAAGGCTGAGAATGATATCGAAAGGGGGGTGACTGCAGGGAATAAAATTAACGGCGCTTTGAATGAAATTATATCTAGCGGGAATTTGTCAACCGAAGCAAGACTAGGGGTGTACAATGGAATCCTGGTACCGACACTGATGTATGGAAGTGAGGCCTAGAGCTGGCAGGAAAGAAACGAAAGTAGACTGAATGCAGTGGAAATGAGATCACTTAGGCGTATTTGTGGCAAATCTATTTATGACAGTGTAAAGAATGAAGAAATAGGAAAATAATGTAAAGTTGTTCTTAGTATAGTGAGTACGATTAAAAAAGGATCACTTAGATGGTTTGATTATGTGAAACGAGGAGAGAATGGTAAGAAAGATATATGACGAAATTTTTAATGGCACCAGAAGTAGAGGACATCTGCGGAAGACTTGGCATGACCAGGTAAACCAGATACTGAAGGATGGTCCTGTTAGAAGCATCAATAATCGTCGAACTTGTATGAATGTGGATGAGACGAGAATTGTGTGTCAGGACAGAAGAGTGTGGCCCGTTATCCTTTCTGCCAACCCCCGCGGGGAAACGGCGCAACGGTAAGTAAGTTTTCAAATTAAATAAAATGAATTATTTTATTTTATTCTGGCGTCTCCTATCGGGTTTTACTCGAAGGTATTTCAGATGTTTTAATGACTTTAAACACGTTATTGAGGCGTTAAATGCTTCACAATAAATTGTAATTAACTATTCTCTACGACTACTGAATTCAAATTGAAAAATATCTGCCAAACCAAAATGACGGCCACACAAAATCGGCCTGGAACATAACATTCACCCTGTAAGATAGATTAAGGTATATATGTTAAATGTAATAACTCTTTGGTGTTGTATCCTCTGCTTTTTATCTCGTGTGACGAGGTGGTATAGCAATTAAACTCGGTCGGCTATGCAACAATTCTATATTTATTACAATAATAATTGGCTACACAGATTAATACAATAGTTACACTTAAAGCAAATATTTACAAGTTGAAGACGCGTAGATAAGAGAGCGCTTCCCATGGGCGCGCCACCTTATAAAGGCTCTCCAAAACTCACACAACCATCCGTCTAATATCACGCCGCTTCCATTGCGGACATACACACACATATTTACAAACAACTGACACATCTCACATTAAAATAATCTTTTTTTTTTTATACGACACCTAGGTGTTAGGGAAATACGGATTTTTCTCTTTCAAAAAATCACTTAATGATTCTAGAGTTATCCATGGTAACCGAAAGTAATCCACTTAATCCTTCCTATACGGATACAATAAATTGACATCGGAACGGAAACAACTAGTGATTTTCTTAACGATCCTAAAATATTTATCTCCCATGCGCGACGCCGGCGCCTACGCCCACAAGCCATTACTCGTGGGTGCGGACGTACCAGAACTACTGCTACAACTCTAGTTCTGTTTCAAAGCTTAGCAGCTTAGTTGGGTTTTGTTTTTAAAAATAGATGTTATTCAAAAAATATATAAATCGTATATTATACGAATCACGGAGAGAATATTTTCAAATTTGGTCAAATCCACTTTCTGTTAAAGTGAGAAATTGGGACATGTAATAAAGTATACATATAGGAGAGGGGTTTGGAACATCAGTTGCGGGACGAGGGGCATACTACACACATTTTTAGTGGAAACATAAATCCGTTAAATTGACACATTTATGCAACAGTAAAAGAATTTACTCTTCGAAAATTAAATCTTTGTGTAAACAGACGTATTTTTTATATGAATGCATATTATATTACGAGTATCAAGGTTTAAATTTAAAAAATTGCGGAGTTATTTGTTTGCATAAGTGGTACCAAAGTGATCACGTGGGTGACACCAAAATTAAAATATCTGGATAAGATATTCGCGTTAGTTCATCCTCAGTACTCTTCAGAACTGTCTTATAATATCTGGTTTATCCGTCTAAACCAATATGTGATAATGCCAGAATTTTTGCGAAAGCTCTTTGTTTCTGTTGCCTTTAATACTTGCTTTAACATTCTCTCCTCAGTCATACATTTCCCATGCCCAAACTTCAAGACTTTTTTAATTCTATCAAGTATGCTATATTCATATTTACATTCCTTTCTAATATGTGCATTCATTATTAAATCACAAACCCTTTCATTTTTTTCTAAGAATTCATTACTAACCTTTTCATCAAAAAAATCAAATAACTCAAATTTTATAAAAAATTACCCTGTCCGATATAGTTACAGGTATTTCTTTTCGAGAGTCGCGCTCACACCTCTCGTCAAATATCACAAGCGATATTATTATTCCCGAAGCACATTTATACGTTGCACTTTTGAAGCATCCCCGAAACGGGGGCGCAATAAAAAGTGAGTGCCCCACTTTGAGTCGGGCGCGTTTAAATTCGGCGCCCATTTAAAATCGGCGCACTCATTTGACACACATAGGAACATAGTTCGGCGGGTGCTCTGTCTGCGATGAGCAAATTTACGATCGGCGAAATAGTAATATTCTACGTGGTGCGGTGATGTCACGCGTCGTACCGATATTACATTTGAAAATCACCAAAAATAAGGGATGGAGTTTTCTGAGTGGCTATTTTTAGTATAATGTATTTAGTAGTAATGAAAATTATTTTTATCATGTATTACGCGAATAGCCAGCTGACTTCGTCTCATCTTCATTGTCATTAACATTTGAGTATGTCCAAATTTTTGTAAGAACACAAAACTATTGAATTTTTACCTCCAAAGGCATTGTTATTAAATAAAAGTGTTTCTACATGGTAACATTTATATAACTTCCAAAAATTTGATGGATATGGAGGTTGATTGTGGATGGAATGGTGAACGTTACATTGTGTAAAGTGATCACTTAAGTCAGCTGAAGACAGATCGTAAGCCCTGTAATTACCCATTGGTGGAAATATGAGGAAAAAAGAAAGGCACTTACTGGTTCATTAGTTGATTCGTCTCCACCACAAATACAAGCGTCGCGGGGTGTATACTAACACTCGAGATTATTATGTATAAGCGGGATTAAAATAAGAATAATTATAAGCATAAGCGGAGTAAAGAGGAGTGAAGCGACAAATGTTCCAAATGCACTGAAGTTATCCTTACAAATATTCCAAGCGCACTGAAGTTGTTACAGTTGGATGTCTTTAATCACTGTGACATCTTTTTTTTTATGCTTAAAGATAGGTGAGGAAAGAAATAAATAGAGATACGCAGGTTAAAATTTGGTAAACAGCGAATTGAATGTACGCACGAGGCAACAAATCAAACTCTAAAAACTTAATAGAATTTAATTAATTTTAAACGGCTCTAACACCCATACTTCGATATTTTCCCCTATAATATAGTATAAATAACTTTGTCTCTCTGAGATATATCTAATTTGTTTCGTTATAATGATCTTTTTTCACATTAATGAACTGACACACTGAATGCGAGTCTGAACAGATGCGGTATAGCCCACAATCGAGTGCGATTGCGTCAGAAACATGTGAATGGGAGAGAACAATTGTAATAATAGAGAAAAAGAGAAAAAAAAAAGAAGATCCGTCCCTTAGAACCCTCTGATCAGCGGATGCATGTGCACCGTTCGAGAATAGAACTACTCATCCATACTCGAACTCATAATCGATAAATCATAACAGTCGTTATTCTCGTAACGAGGGACTGTCGAATAACTCTTGTCTGAGCCTTCCTCTCTTTCTCCTTCCTTCCCTCAATTACGTTTCTGAGGTAGGTTGTATTAGTTGTCCGAACGAAATAAACGATAAACCATATCGAAATATTTTTTTGCATACCACCGTACACTCAAAAACACTTTTTTACGCCGGTCGAGGGATCAGTTTTGCTACCTGCCTTTTTGAAAGTCAATGGCGTTTAAGTTGATGGTTCGAATATAGCACCCACTTTTTATTTTCGGTCAATAAATAGTGATCGAAAATGAAAAGTGGGTGAAGAAATGTGAAAAATTTTGCTTGGCGATCGAATCCAGTATACCTGTTTAACATTAATATATTATAAAGGTAAATACTGTCGTGAGTCTATTTTAAAATTATAATATTTATCGTACATAAGTATTACTAAGACTTAATGTGTATGTAGGGACTCGGATTATACAGAAACGAACCGATCTACAAGGTCCGGTTCCGTCCACATCGCTGCTCTCACGTTAGACTGGTCCGCAATCTCGAAGCGTCAACAGTTTCGGCGGGTTTGCTCTCCAAAAACGGTCCTACTCGAATACCGAAAGAGTCGTGTGATCAGAAGTAATCTGTCGTTATCGTCCATATATTTGAGTAATTTATCATCTAAACGCTCTGACCTTGTAAACTGAATGTTTGTCAATTTTTAGATTAAATCATCACACATGCGCTCGAGTATCGCTTTGGTCTCACATATTATTAAATAGTGCTGTCTCCATACGTCCTGTGTCACAATCTAATCGATTTTTTTCAGATATTATTGCACACTAGATTTTGAGTATACGAGCTTGTCATACTTTTACTACTTTTACTTCGAGGATTGTATTTTAGATTACTTTCAAATTGTCTGAACTTACCTTTGGTATTGGCGAATAGTTAAGTGTCGCAAATTGCATGATGTATTTTTTCGACGGTATTCGTTCAACGTGCAATTTCGTATAAATTATACCATCTTAACCAACATACGAAAAAAAAATTTCACTAATTTCACGTTATTAAATAAAATAACAATCACTTTGTATTAAACTACGAAAATCATTGTACGTCAACCGGTTTCGCTTATCTTAAGGTTCATCAAGACCTATTTATAACTGATCATAAATACAAAAATAGTTTGAATACGTCCTGATGAAGTTTGAGATAAGTGAAACCGGTTGACTTATAATAAATTTCGTGGTTTAATATAAAGCGATTGTTATTTTATTTAATATAATATGTCAAACCACAAAGTGATTGCTTTCTAAGAAAATATAAAATAATGTTCTCCAGAATTCAATTGATGAATATAACACAAAACAAGACCAAAGACTAGAACAGAACTGATGGTTAAAAATGACCATGCAGATTAGGACATTTTCGTCCCGACAACCTATTATTATGTATAATATCATGTCTTATCAATTATCCAACTTAAATTTTCGATGTTGTCAATAATAATGGATCTTTTTCACTCTTATCAAAACCTATTCACTTGTAATTCTCTCATTTTAGCCTATGTTTTTTATCCATCTCCAGCACCATATCTTGAACCTTATAGTCATTAGCAGTCTTCAATATTTCTTTGTTGAACGTCTTCTTCCCTTTTCCATGCATCCCAATCTGACGACAGGAGTTTCCATCGAGTTCCCGTAATACCGCCTGATCAACTTGTCCTCTAAAAATGAAATCTACTCCGATAGTCCCTTCATTTAGCGGTTGTCATTATGTCATATCACGTGACCCGCCCAATTTCACTGATCTGCTTATTACTCTCTCCGCCGCGTCCGTTAGTTTATTTTGTTCCCTCATGTAATTGTTTGCTCAATGGCCCCAAAAATATTACCCAATATTCTTATTTCTACTTTAATACTTTCATTGTTTAATCTTCTACTATTTTATTTGGTCACTCCGTATCCCAGTCCCCCTCCCACCATACATTGTTGTGCCGCAATACAATATCACGTACGTAGTTACACAAAAAGCAATCAGTGCACAATTTAAAAACATTTCGTAATCCTTAAGAATACCATGTTTTAAATCACCGCGTCAGGTATTTTTTTTATGCCAATAACGTTTCTGGCGTAAACAGCAGTTTAAGTTTTGCAATATGCGCGATCTTCACAATAATTGTATCGGTTCTTTTCTATGGTATTTTGGCGAGATTTTGCTTGGCGATCGAACCCAGTAGACCTGTTTGAACAGCAGTGCACGGCGCATGTTTAGACTATCTTATAAAAATATTATAAGGGTCGTCTGTCGTGAGCCTATTTTAAAATTACAATATTTAACGTGCATAAGTATAACTAAGACTTAATGTGTATGTAGGCACTCAGATTGTAATAAAGAAAGAACGTGTATGTAAGCACTCAGAAATAAACCGATCTACAAGGTCGGTTCCGTCCACATTGCTGCTCTCACGTTAGACTAATCCGCGATCTCCAAAAACGGTCCGACTCGAATACCGAAAGAGTCGTGTGATCATAAGTAATCTGTCGTTAACGTCTTGATCTTATGTATGTCATGATTCTATATGTCTGACGTCATTAACATCTCGGTCTGCACCACGCGGTCCATTCATTAAAGACATTCTGGAGCCATCCGCGTGCAGCTTTCTGATTAGTTGAAATATTTATTATGTGTTGGGTGTTAGTATCATTAGAGTGTGTACCGACATCTGTATTTAACACATAATTAACATATGACATCTTTTCTCTTACCGGACACCTCATATGCATATTTCAAATATTCGTGTTTGGAAATTACGATGAGCCACTTCATCCTGTCTCCGTGTTCTTCAGTCTCCAGGCTTCTTTCCGCTGCTCCGATCCGCTCACCTTTTGTGCAGGTCGCCTCCGCAGTGACTACAGGTTTTATTCATATGGAATTAGCAATGTATTATGATATACAGCCCACGCGGCGTCAATATAGAGTACATAAGAACCTATAGGTACTTCTAGAATATGCTTTAAGGATACTATCTTGAATGAATCGAGAATTTACCTTAACAGTATAAATCTCATTTCTATGTTTGCCGTTGTAATAATATCTTTATAACTACTTTAAGTATCATTCATTCCCATATTTATTTAAGACCTATTTCATATTTGATGCCCCTTTTTGTGAACAAAGAGCATCTACAAAGTGTCGATAACCCAAGGAAGGGTAGATGTTACAATACTTAATAGTCTATTCAATCATAAGTATAAGTATAATATTTTTATAATTTGTTTTACTTAATGGCATGATGAAGAATCATTTCAGAAATTAGATATTTACTTTCCCGCTTGGGGCATAGGAATATGATTGACTGACGATGGCGTCACTGAGCATGCTTCTTGTAGATGGATGAAGGACGCAAAATTGTTTTACGGCGACAGATGGTCCTTAGAATGGAGAGCGTCGCAGTAGACTTAGGGGTTCGTGGCTGACGGTTGCACGTATGTCGGACCAACATGAAATGGCGACGTCTGTCACAAAGTTCGAGGTTACCCGATCTTTAGTTAAACTCATTTATTATTGTCGCAAATCTGTGTTAGAAGTAGTAATCATATTCATGTCCTCCCCGACGTAGTTTGGTTAATTTATTGGATTTCATTGGTTTTAAATTTAAACATTATATTATTGCTGATTCGTAGAATATTTTACATTGCGGTCAATAAGTACTTTAATGTGAGATAATTAATTCATTGTTGCGAGAATAATTATGTTGAGTTTAACATTTTGAAATCCCGTCGAATTTCGTTGATCTGGGATAATTTGTTATCTGGAGCATATTTATGTTAAGGGGATGTTGTAATTTGATAAAGGTTATTTTTATGGGAACCTATTTTAGGTTAGCTACGGTCTATTGGTGAAATATCCAATCTTTCGTTCGACAAATCATCGTCGAACGTATGTTATTTCTTATTCATTGGTTATTGATATTAATTGTTTGATTGATTTAACTACAAAATGCTTTATTAACTGTTAAATTTTCGAATAGAATTTTTATACCGAAAACATATTTCATTTGCTGTCAACAATAAATTTTCTCAGTTTAGGACAAAGGCAGAATGCAACAGATTAAGGTCGGTATGCATACCTGCATCTCTGAGGTGGAAAACCCGCGATTCTTATGGTCTCTTCCGACTAGTTGGTGAGGAGGACAGAACGCCGCTTTCCACTCTCACAATATATATTATTTATCATTTTAAAGGTAAAGAATATTGTAGTTGTGTAGATTTGATTTTTTACACTATTCACAAAACTGATTTTATCTCCGGTTGAATTTTATGTGACTTTCTACATTTAATTATATATAGATTTTAATTATATATAGATCACGTTTAATTATATATAGATTTTAATTATATATAGATCACGTTTAATTATATATAGATTTTAGATATATGAGACAAATCCTTCCTAAACTATTAATCCGTACTGTAATGTTTTAGCTCAAATAATGTACGATATATCATTTAAGGAATTGTCAGTTCTGTACAAGTACAAAATTTGATATATTTCATTTCTTTTTCATTAAATAAAATTTATCCATGATACAATGAAAAACATAATATTATTGATTGTATCAATTAAATTATTGAAATTGTGTTATATTTTAACGTGCAGTTGTTCTTACGACATGTACATAATTGTCTTAAAATCCCTCGATTCCAGACATATAAATTCTCCGGCAGAAACTGCGATAGAGGGAAGAGGAATGAAGCAGGGCGTGGGGCGGCCCTGTAGGGGATGGGGCGTAGAACTGGGGCAGATTTACAGCCGTTCCGTAGAAAAAACCCCATCTTTCTTCCGCGTCCTCAAACGGAATGGACGCTCACAATTGTTTATGGCCCGCTATTTAAAATGTCCATTAAGGAGACAATCTTCCATACAGCGCGCGTAAGATAAGTAAATATACGAATACGTATGATTTGATGGTGTTATTCATTTTATTGTGATCTTTACGACAGGCGTTGCGTAAAACGGGGTGAGAATAACGTTCGTGCGCCCTCTTTAATACAAGAGAAAGCCGGTTAAAAATTCACCATTATGTATTACCTACAAAAGAAGCCTTACAAGTAATATGAGGGTTCGTTTGTGTGTCTGTATGATCGATATTTATATTTTATTTATTTTTTAATTTTAAATAAAGACGCTTTCTCTGAATAAATGTTACATAAATATTATTATAGATGGGTTCTTGTAGTGATTGTAAACCGTTATTTAAATTTTACAATGACCGATTGCGATTGTATTCGACGATAACCATAATTAATTACTGAGATTGAACTTTTAGAGGATTACTTCTTGGATACCAGCGATAGTACGAAGAATCATGAATAACACAAGTGCGTCACAATAACGGTTTAAGTAAAGTACGGAGATTCCAACATGTCGCCCGCTGTTTCTTCAACTTAAATTCATTCCATTCTATTGATTCGGTTATTCGTGATCGTGGATTTCTGTTTTTCGTCAACATCCGGCACCGACTTGTCTTTGTATCTCTTTTAAACATAGTAATATAATTATTAAGGAGAACACATTATCATTGTGAAGTTGTACTAATTAAATGTATTAATTAGAAAGATATAGATATAAAATCAATTTTCCCGAAAAATATTGTTGTTGCTGCCGGGATTTGAACCTGGATCTCTTTCCAATCCGGGGAAGCTGAATTTCGTAAAAATAAAGTAGATGACTTTCAAATAATGGAACTATAGATGTGTTCATTTGAAAAGTGTAACATATAGGTTCGAAAATTTATCGTCCAGAGTACTGTATGCACCTTCCCCGAATTGGAAAGAGATTCAGGTCCGAATCCCGGGAGCAACAACAATATTTTTTGGTAAAATTGATTTTATATGTACATCTTTCTAGTTGAATACTGTTTGGGACATATATTTCTTCTTGAACGAAAATAGTGTACTGTGCCTTCCACCTACCCTCCCTTTCTTCACCCGGCACGCCGCCGCATCAGTCAAACGGCGACCTTGAAGCAGTGTAGTTATGCGTGAATCAGAGTATAATATTAAATTGAGACGTCAAGTTTAATACAGTGCAATCTAAGGGACAAGGACCTCTGAACGAAGATAATGATAAATATAAACTTACAGTCCATCTTGGAGGTGCCAGACAAACTGAATTATGGTAAGTGCAAACCTCCTTCCAAATATTCTGTTTTTTCCGACATCTGTGCTTTTAATTAGTATTTATAGTAATATTTGATTTTTACATTTTTACATTTAATTAGTATTTATAGTAATATTTTATTTTTCATGTCATAAAGTAGTTGCTGAATTTAAGCAGAATATCAAAGACAAAAAACAATAAGGACAGATAAAAATTGCAACAGGCAATTCTCTGGTGACAGCCCTAAGATGTACAGGATGATGAGAAAAATGTAGGAGCATAGTCAAGAGTGCGGAAATTCGCGAAAATCTAGATTCTCAGTCTAGAAACTGGAGTAAAACTCGAACTCCTGACTACTAGATTACTAGTCAAGTGTCATAACCACTACACCAATAAGTTATTCTATGATTACAATGACCATTTACACAACATATCCTGAATGTTTTGTTAGGAAACGCACGATGTTCCATATAGGAAACAAGAATGTATACAAGGGTGGTTTGCCGATCTCAGCTTCTCTCAACCGGCTATGATGATGATGATGATAATGAAGTTGAAAGAAATGAAACACAAAAGATGTTCAATATAAGCACACTACTGCGACAAAATGGAGAGTGCCTGCCGCAGCAAAATGTTCCTGTTTTTATTTAAATTCATAACAATACATACAATAGTTATTTGCAAGTACATACGTAAATCGGCGACAGCCCGCCGCTTGGGACGTTCTTCTAATTCGTCATTGTTTTCTTAAATCTATCTCATGGGTTTTTTGGCGCCGCGCCGATGACTACGTCTTGAAATTATTAACACGTGTCTAATTACATTAATTGATATGGCGCCTGCTCGGCGAGAAATTCCAGTGCGATACACACGGTATGAATGCAAATTTATGTTTAAACTTAGAATTTTGAATTGAAGCATGCCTTGTACATGTAGGCGGATAACAACCGTCATCGGGTCTAGGAACAATGTTCATACATAATTGAATCATGCACACGTAGAATAATATTTTACACTTTTGAATAGTGGTGGGATAAGATCCAGTGGACTGTATCGATTATAATAATGATTAGATGACGCAAACCGAATTGGATTCAGGAAGGAAAATAATGGCAAATGGATCTGGCCTACCTTGCTCCAAAGAAACTTCATTGGTACTATTTTTATATATCATGTTATTATCAGTTATAATTATTGTAATATTTGTTTCTCTAAAAATAAAAATTGTAAAAAATAAAATGAATAAAAGTTTTGTGTCGGATGTCGATTTCACCTCCAATCGACTCGCACCTATTTGAGTGAAGAAGCGAGATATTACTGCACTTCCGGAGCTATTGCAAACACTGCCTCTTCGTGTTCCTAGCACTACGCACGGCGCTGCTTTCAGACGGTAAAAAAAGAACACAGATCTTGACAGTTCGGTGTCAGAAGCTAATCTGTCCCCCAGTCGGCGAAATCCCAAAGTCATTGGTTGGCCAGAGCGTGACAGGTATATTAAGGTTTATATTGGAAGGAAAAATGCACAGGGAGCTGGTACTCGACTTCAACATGTAGGAATGGATTAAATTATCGATATTTAAAATATTATTGAAACAATATAGTTATGAGATAAAAATAAATAAAAATCTTATTAAATCCTAACCTAACCCCTCCAGTTGTTTCGAAACTGGCCAACATTAAATTCATAAAAGTAGTTTATACTTAATTTGATAGTTTTTAAAAATTAGTTATTAAAATACAAATTAAATTGATTAACTAGAAAAATATACTGAAAAAATATTTTATGTTCTGAAAAACTGCAAATATACAATAATATTATGTTCTCTTTAAAAAAATACGAGTAACAATTACGTTCAAGCACAAAGTTATCAAATAAACATGGAGCATTTGATGACTACTTAATTCCCCTGATCAAAATCAATGCTTATTGAATTTTGAAAATATGAACGTGACGTAATAAATATAGTAGGGTACATCAATAGTGTGATATATTATATTATTAAGGAGAACACATTCTTATTGTGAAATTGTAATTACTCAGAACATAGATCTATGATGTTTTAAATACTAATTTAATGTGTTAATTATAAATATATACATATAAAATCAATTTTGTCAAAAAATATTGTTTTTGCGCTAACGAAATTCGAACCTGGATCTCTATTTATAATATAAAAAAGCTTATTAATAATACAAGTTGTATCAATGTGTCCAATGTGTATTCAATAAAAATGAATTGATACTCAAAGGTATTTGAGATTCCGTAAAAACAATGTAGATGGCTTTCAAATAATGGAACGACAGATGTATTCATTTGAAAAAGTGTAACATATGGGTTCGAAAATTTGTCATGAAAAATACTGCTGCTATAGCAAAATTAGTAGTGTACCATCCCCGGATTGGAAATAGAGATCCAGGTTCGAATCCCGGTAGCGCAAAAACAATATTTTTCGACAAAATTGATTTCATATGTATATATTTATAATTAATACATTAAATTAGTATTTGACACATTATATAATATGCCACTCACTGCACAAACTTGAAATTTAATAAATCTAATCTACATTCAACTTTTGGTATAATTCTTTTTGCGATGTCACAATTTTGGGACAATCGGACAATGGGAATCGTGGGGCCCTGCACGAGGGATACGGGACACAATATAGAATGCCCTCTTTATTGTTTTATCAATTCACTATGAGCCCGTATAATGTACGCGCAGCGGCCATAACACAATTACCCGCAGGGTCGCAGCAAAAGGCAAAAGCCGATTGTTTTATATAACATAATAAATACACGTATGAGGCGCGTTTTTTAAAGTACCGGAATTTATTTTTAAAGAAACACAACCCTTTACTTTCTTCGGACGCTACACACTTTAAACAACTTTTCAACACAGTCGCCATTATCATTAAGGAACTTGTCATAAAGGGGCACTAATTTTTGTATTTCTTTGTCATACCATGATAAAAATCATGTCCGTACTCCGTCTTTGAGTTCATCAACGTCATCAAAATGATTGCCACCAAAGAACAGTTTCAGATGAAGGAAAAAATGAAAAATCACTTGGCGATGAATGTCAGCTGGTTTCATGTTTCGTGCATTCAGGTGACCGCATCTCACAGTCGGCGGGCTGATTTATTGTCTTGAATATTTCAACCACTTACTACCAAATAACCACACTATGTGAATGTCTCTAATGTTGCATGTGTTGAGTCAACAGATGAAGGAAACCATTGCGCTTGCGTTACATCGCAAACGTGCCTTGTATAAAAAGAAAACGCATCTATATTACTATATCATGTGTGTGTAATTTTATGTAAAATGTGTCATTTTTATCAGAACAAGGTAAGAAAAAAAAAGTCAACTAGGCGATCACAATAAGCTTTGAATTATTTTGATTTATTTTATCGTGTGTTTAATGATCGATTAATATTGAATTTTATTTTTTCAAAATGTAAATACACAGTTATTTGTACTCACTTCCTTGTCTTCAAGTGTTTTCCACTAACGGATGTTTGCTGTCATGTTGGCTGTTCGTATTTTATTAACAGCTGTCAGGAACAGCTCCAAGATTTTTAGGCCTCGAGGATCTCGTCGTTAGTTGATTTTTCCCTGTATGACAAGGAGCAGTAAATCTCAGGATGTCTCATGACATCTCTGAAGTACATGAGTTTTCTTATCTTTACAATATAAGTGATTTTCTTATCTTACTTAATTCTCATTTGTACTGTGTCATTTTTGATTATATACCTACACTTTAAACAGCTTCTTTTGTACTTTTTCATTAAGGGTCCAATTTGCCATAGTGTACAGTGATAACATCGTACCATTTTCATTTTTTTAAGTAACAGATCAAGGTTTTGACAACAAATAACATATTTTATTTTTATGAATGCAGCCCTGAATTTTTCTTTTCTACACTTGATCTCTGACTACTGAAGTAATCCCAGTTCTTATACAACTACGTTGTATTCACAGAAAAAAATTATTAGTAGACTTTTGTTCGACAATCAAAATTTAGATATTTTAAATAATCAATTCCCACTTTAACAAATTAATCATATTTTATGGAGTATTTCCACGTATTTGAAATGGAAAATACCACATAGGGTAACAGTAGACTTGAAAGGTCTTGACTAAAAAGTATCTATCCAAAACTGGGAACTGTCGTCCATAGATGTCGTCCCTTGTAAGGGACTATCGTATCTGCAAGGTCAAAAATTGTGTGTTATCACGCTTATGGCTTGGTATGATTTGCAAAATTTGGTGTGTTAACGCGCTCAAGATATTTAAAAAGTTAATAGAACTGACTTTTGTCGTATTGATAACTCAACATCGTATAACTGAAAATACGTAATTTGGAATCCATTTAAATCTCGCAGTGGAAATATAATAAGTACACCTTTATCCATTCTCTGACCTCCTGCACCTTCTTGCTATCTTTCTTATAATTGATCCAGTGAGCTGAGGGACTAATTTTGGTTTCCAATAAGGTGCTTCCTTTCTTGTTCGGCCAACTACATATTCAAAATACTTAATTATGTACTTTTAAAATTAGCAATATTAACTTAGTGGTTAAGATTCATATTTTTTATTTATTATCTTAGTTTTATTAACCACAATTGAGTTTAAAAAACATCTACCGGTTTCGGAAAACACTTTTCTTTCTTCAGGATGTCATAACTAACTAAAAATATAAATAAAAATAAAAAATAAAAATAACTTAATTATGTATTAACTTTGTTTTAAACCATATTTTATGAGTTGATTATACACTAACCGGTTTCGAAAAATAATTCAAATTTAAAAAAAAAACTCTAGTACCTTACTTAAATTGTTACGACGATGAAAGATATAGAAATTGAATTTGAAATTTGAAAAATTAAAAGGTAAATTTTTGATAAAATTTGGGTTACATGATATTTTGGTTAATATTACAGACTTAACATATTTCTAATGATCTTAAGTTATTCAATTCAAGATCAACAATATTTACATGTAAAACAGATAATCCCTAATATTTATCAAAAGTATGATCATTTTCTAATAAATGATTCGAAAACTCTGAAAATCTATGATTATTTAAACATCTTAAATGCTACTTGACTCTAATGATAAAATTTCGACCTATTTTTCCAATATAGAAAGCAGTACAATCTTTACAGATAAGTTTATAAACCTCTGAGTTATTAAAATTATCATCTACATATACCATTTGAATTTATGAGAAGTTTCTCATATTATTATTTCTATAAAATGCAGATCTAATATTTAATGGTAGGTGTTTAGATATTTGATTGATTCTAAAATATTATAAAAATTGATTTGTAATATTTAAAAAAAATATATTAAAAAAAAATTTTATTATCCCATTATTAAATGCAATTTGTTTTATTGTAGACTGTTAGTAGATGGTGTATCATTACGTTAAATAATTTTCTGTTTCTAGTATAAATTGTATTTTATTACAAAATAAATTTCTTTTGAAATTAGCAAAATTAACATTTTGGTTAAAATTCATTATTTTTAATTTTGTTTCATTAATCACTTATTAAGTTTAAATACATCCACCGGTTTCGAAAAATACCATTTCCTTCTTCAGGATGTTCTGAAAAAGAAAATGGTATTTTTCGAAATCAGTGGAAGTATTTAAACTCAATAAGTGGTTTATGAAACAAAGTTAAAAAATAAAATAAATTAATAAGTTTTGAAAATGTTGTTAACGTTAAGTTAACGTTCCAAACAAGTCTAAATTAAAATTTTTTTTACAATGGAGAATCACAATATTTTTCTCTAAATTATCATTGATTGAATATATTAAAAATATATTATCATTGATTGAATATATTAAAAATATAACCCTACTTTTCGTCTGCAACACTTCCGCCTTGACAAGTCATCGTGTACGATAGGTAGAGCTCGCACCCTCTGTCGACTACACCGTATCGATGAGAGGGATTCATCCGACAATTCTAGCTGACGATGCCGTTCATTCAACAACTCTAACTCCTGTACGCGTCCCCATAACCCTACTTTTCGTCTGCAACACTTCCGCCTTGACAAGTCATCGTGTACGATAGGTAGAGCTCGCACCCTCTGTCGACTACACCGTATCGATGAGAGGGATTCATCCGTCAATTCTAACTGACGATGCCCTTCATTCAACTACCCTAACTCCAAGACGCGTCCCCATGAACCCAGCAACGAACTCGCGACCTCTTAAAAATATATTCAATCAATGAACTCTTGGGTGCTCCCATAAGAAATCCCTATGTTTAATTATAATATATGTAATATTATTCAATTGAAAATATATTTTTTATATGTTTTACAATATTAAAATGAATAATCACAACATAAAGTTTGCGTTAAATATAGCGTGTCCCAAAAGTCTTTTTTATTTTAGTTCATTCGCTGCACCAATGCAACGAGCCGTAGAGGGGCGGAGGATACGCCAATCGCTAGCCGTACCCTTGGGAATTTAGTCGCTATGAAGTGTGTCCTTACTTTCGACGAAGTGACTTAAACTAGCCATCACGTAACCCCTACATGAGACCAATAATCTCTGAACCAATTAAAAGAAAATATTCGAGAAGAAATAGCAGCGATCACGGAGAATATGTGCCGAGGCGTTCTCAGAAATTTTGCTTCCGACATAGAAGAGTGCCAGCAAAATAATGGATCAAAAAATATAATTTTTAATAAATAAATTTCCAGGGACTACTTAAATGCAAAATGAACATTTTTTATTAAACCAATCCATTATTTTATTACAGATTTTATTATTATGAAGAAGACTTTTGGGATACCTTGTATTAAAAATACATATTCTTATTTTGTCAAACCACGTATGTCTTCAATTATTATTCTATCACACAAGAATACTTCCAGAATAGATAGTTCTGTATATAGCTCACTAGGCAACTTTAAATATACGAATGAGTTAAGGGAGTGTTGGTTTATAAGGTTAAGCAACCAAGTTATTATTTATCCGACTTATTGGAGGGTTTATGTTGCCATCGAATATTTGTATTACCCTCTTTATCATCTTCTATATCGTACTATATTATGGTAGACTTCGTGAAAGTTAATCTGTAGATATATCAGACAGACATGTTAGATATTGTGAGAACAGTCACTTTGTATATGTGTGTGTGAGAGGAGTGGTGGGGGGGAGAGTATATAAAGAGGCCTTAACTGGGGAATGAGTCTCTTATTCCATCGTTCCTTCGTACTAATAGTCAATAAATATCTTAATTCTATAGTTGTACATTATATAAAATAGTTGTTACAATATACAATACAAGAAGTATACCAAGAAGGCGGAACACCCAAAGGGAATCTGTGATAGTATTTACCAAGGCACCACATCGGTGCAGACAAATTGGGAAGTTAATATAAGTATTATTTATTAGTATACAAAGTAAAAATAACTGGGAATAAAATTAAATGATCATTTGAGAGTACCCCAGTGTACCGAAACAAACAAAGAATGTGTCGAAATAAATACAATGGAGAAAGGAGTACCTTAATGTCCCCACCCCTTCATAACTCACCGTTCGACGCGAGCGAGTAACCAGCTCAGAGCCACACTGAAGACGAGTGGAGAAACGAGAGGAAGAAATCACAAAATCAGAAGCGACGATCCATAATCCATTTAACAGGGCAAAGAAAACACGTCGTGCAAACATGCCAACTTGATTTACTTCCAGTATTAGTGTATTTTATTTACTAAATCGTTCCGAGTAAAGTCTCGAAGCTTCGAACAAACACTCGGGCACACACACATACAACACACACACACACACGTAAAACGATTACTTTAACTTAATTATTCGGCGAGGAACCTCCCCCGTGGAGAAAACAAGGCAGAAACCGGACCACAAGAGCCTCAGATTTGACCGCATGCGAATGAAAGTGGTCGAATTAAGCCAGGCAAAATATCTAACCTATAATTTTGTTTTCGCGGCACGCGAGCGCGTATGGAGAAATATTATGCCTAATGTTATATTGATTATTATTTGCTGTGAGCGACTCCTTGCATGCTCGCACAAGGTAATTGGAATTCTTCACCGTCTAGTATGCCGACGACCTGAATAGTTCACGAAAAATATCACTTTCGTTTTCACAATGCTGTTTAAAAAAACATCCGAAATTCCGGGGTCGGTTTCGATGATTACGCAACCCTTAGTTGTTTCCACTTTTGGTATAAATCACCGCGCAGGAGAGAAATCTAATAACGATTTTTGGTATCGAAAATATTCACGAAAGTCCAAGGTCGGCGCTGAATCTCTGTAGCGTAAAAAATACTTCATTTGACTCATTGGTCTCTTGGTATCAGAAATATTTTTTCCTAACTTAGCTTATTTTTCAAACCAAATTACCATAATTAAAAAATGCGTAGGTTTTATAACTACTTCGCTCTGTTCCGTACCCTGTCACAATGGCAGATTATAAAATAAATTTTATTCAACTCCAATCAGACTAGTAAATGAATGGACATGATATGTGTATATATAAGAGGGGTTTGGAATATTATTTGCGGGACGAGGGGCATTCTACACACATATATTCAACGAAACAAAAATTCGAAAGATTAGGACACATTTATTAATTATTTATTATTTTTATACAGGCACTATTCAGGCATTAACATAATTTGAAAAAAATAATAGAAAATTACATCAAAGCGAAAGAAAAAAATTATATAATATCAGCATGTTTTTTTCAAAATCAAAGTTAAAAATAATAATTGTGACGTGAAGTAATTTATCCGTCACCATTGAGTTGAGACCTAAAACAATTGAAATAATGTTGTCCTACAAAGAGTTAAATTTAAATGAAAAATATGGATTACCTCCGCATACTGGGGACTGCAGAGTTAGCTAATGCATGTGTTCTGACATTACCACTGTAATAGAACAATGAATTGTGTCTCTATGACCTGAATGGTGCGTGGAAGTCAAGGAGACGAACAATCTGGGGACAGTTTATTGTATGGCTTCGATGGTATGGCAGTCTATCATACCATCGATGATCCTGCATAGAAATATAAGGTCGGTCATTGTACGTCTCATTGATAATTTTAACAATTTAAGACGAGCATATAATATACACATGCAATATTAAATTAAATCTTTGTGTAAACAAGACGTATTTTTTAAATTGATGCGTATTATATTGTCAGCGTTTAAATTTTTATTCCAATTGAGCCATATTTTAAAAAAAGTCGAGGAACTCTTTAATTGATTTATTTGGTGGTCTATGACTCCAATTTAATAACAATCGTCCTTTTCAAATATTTTTTTCTATATCGTCACCATGCACAGGACAAGCTGCGAAATTGGAGCAGGCAAAGCGCTTTATAGAGCGCTCATTACCTTTTTGGCCGACGCCCACAGCAGACGTGATTATGATGATGATGATGATGATGATGACGACGATGATGATGATGATGATGATGGTGATGATGGTGATGATGATGATGATGATGATGATGATAATGATGATGATGATGATGATGATGATGATGATGATGATGATGATGATGATGATGATGATGGTGATGATGGTGATGATGGTGATGATGATGATGATGATGATGATGATGATGATGATGATGATGATGATGATGATGATGATGATGATGATGATGATGATGATGATGATGATGATGGTGATAATGATGATGATGATGATGATGACGTAAAACGCACAAATAAAATAAATTAAGGACAAGAGATGTTAATTTATTTTCATGATTTAAAATAGACGCTTTACTTACAAAGCCCTCTTTCTACATAAGTCCGAAAAATATTTTGCGGAGCCCGCGAAAGCATTACAAACCATTTTTCATTACGGCGTAACATTTTTATTTCAGAATATTTTATGTACGCAATGTTTCTCCTGGGCACAAACTTAGAAGCATTGTGTAATACGCGATGTTTTAACTAGTTTTTATCGCTTACTGAATTAAACTGAGATAAAATAATGGATGTAAAGTATGCAACGCAAAGAAAGTAACTAAAGTCTTACAAAGTAATCTTTGAAAGAATTCTGGCTTTGTTTATCGGTATCTTTAGATCCTTTATCGGATGCTTTAATCGCATCGAGAAAATTGTTTTAAAATATTTTTTACATTTTAACAAATATCTTACAGTTTTGTTCCTGTAGCGAGGTTTTATGTTAATTTAATAAACACTCACATCTATCCGAAACACTTTAAACTTGGTACGGACTGGAAACGAGTATTTTTAAACGGATCACAGTTTATTTTTGAAGATAGTTTATTGTTAGTTTTAAATACATCCTGACGAAGTTTGAGCTAAGTGAGCTTTGATTCATACAAAGTTATCAAATTTTATTTAATCTATTATGTCAAGCCACAGAGTGATTGCTTTCTACTAAAATGTAATATAAATACGTTGTTACACCTAATTAAATACGTATATTGACATAGAGCAAATAGATAGCGACATTTAATTTGGTTTCGCTCGCGTGATATGTGAGTAGAAATTATACATTTAATTTCACTTCGGTCGGACAGGAGCCATTTTGTATGTGGTTTGTTTTCGAGGGTCGTTATGCATGTTTGTCATACGGGCATCAGACACAATGGCCGCCTTCGCTCTGCGGTTGGTCGTTTAATGTTTTCATAATTCACCGTTATTTTAAATAGGTACTCATTAACAATTTTACAACTTCATATAAAATTATTAATGTAACATATTATGAAATTATTTAATTATAGATAAAAGAGTAGATGTATTACAAAAGAAAAATAGGCGTAAATTTTATATGTACTCGTTAATAACTAATGTTACTAGCGTTTAAAACTGGTCCATCCTAATCATATAATGTTTAAACTAGTGATGCTTAAACCGTTCAGGTGTCTGTGATTGTATTTGCTTGTAACGATAATTGGTAACTGAAATTTATCTGCTAGAGAAATATACCAGTGATTGGTAGAAGAATTACGAATAATGAGTGTTAACGCTGTTTGTATTAGGGTTTTTGGCGTTTGACTTGTTGCCTCATACATTCAATTTGCGGTTTACCAAATTTTAACCTGCGTATCTCCTTCACAAGTTGATTGTGTAGATACACAATCCAGCCCAGACAGAAATAAAATGGAACAATAATAATACACGACCTTGGGTTTGAGACGTGCCTCCTCCATGTTTCGAACTCGTTTTTTATAATACCTTGTCGCAACATTAATTAGCTTATAAGCCTGGGTTATCGTGAGCAGCAATCGAACACCCATCTACAACCCATTTGCGACATCGTCCACCATTAGTTCCGGTGTTTTTCAGCCCGCACTCAAGAAGGTAACATAATATTTTTACAGAAAATATGAATACAATGAAATTTATGAATTATCACAAAATTACTAGAAATTGTGATTGTTTTTCTTACCCAGTATCCGATTACGGATTTATTAATTTACACAAATTTAAATTAGCTCGCCATCCAGCGCCATCCTGGCGGCTCTGGCTGGCTTAAGTGATCACTTCATACAAATATAACGTTTACCATTCTCACTCATCAATCTCCATATCTATTAAATTTTTGAAAGTTGTATATATGTTCATATGTTGTATATACTCACTTCGAGTACTACTACACTATCGCCATCTATGAACTAAATTAGATAATTCGTTTCCATGAAACAGCATATATGTCACAATGGGAAAATAATAATAATTTTTTTTTTTTTTTAAATGTCACATCAATATTCTTACTATTTTTAAACTAAGCTAAATACTTGTGCTATGAAAATAGGACTAACTTCCTGGTGTCCTGGAACGAGGCGCAAACCCCCAACCACTAGATCACTAGGCCAACGTCTTGACCACTATACCAACAAGCTACTCCAATTATTGAAATTATTTAAAGCAATATTCTGTATCTGTAGAATATTTTTAAAAACCCTTTAAGTTTCCATATTATATAAGGCAACATACTACTTTTGTCCTTACTATTTAATGAATAAACAACGCGGTACTAATATTCGTAAATCTTACATACAATACTCATTCAGTGGGCCCTTTTTTCATTCTGCATTGTGGCCCAATTTTTGTAGTTACGCCACTGCCTGTGCCACATTATTAACTCCACCGCCATACATAGAAGAATAATAAAACCTCTTGGTTATACTTTACTTACCCAGCTGATGATGCTGTATATAAAATGTTGCCTTACCTGAAACAAAAAGAAAAAAATATTTTTATTATAAATTGTGTTATTAACTAACTTACAACATTAGTTATCGAGTTTTTATGCCGGGTTAAACATAAAGGAAGACACACTTCCATATCTTCTCTTCCACGCCCGTCAATTGTTGAAGATCTGCTAATATCTGATTTTTTGGGACTTATATTTACATGTGTATAAATATATCAATTTTTTAACGAAAATAACCCCCCTTCCCTCTTCTCTTACTTTACAGGCCTCACCGCCGACCGAGTAAATGGCGACATTGAGCCAGTACGGTTATACGTGGTAACGTGCAGTTTAAAATGTTATACAATCCCGAGACTTTGCGTCTATACTGTGTTGGAACCATTGACGAAATAGTGAGTTAGAATATACAGTCCACATCTTTAGAGATGTCAGCAGAATCCAGATTATGGTGAGTGCCAGTTTCCATTCTGTTCTGAGATTCTTCCGGCATCTATGCTTGTACGCGACACTGGATACACCTAATCTTTTGCAGGTATTCTTAATCACTTTTGATGATTGCGCTTCGTCGCTATCGCTATTGGATTTGATATTGAATCTGAATCAGTACATGATTTGTAATGTAGTAATGAGGATATGTGTCATTACCAGTAAGAAAAACCGATTTTAAATGAAGTGTAGATACATTACGTGTCTTTATTACGAGTAAGAAAAGACATGCATTAATGAAACCGTACGAATTTTTAAGACTGGCAAGTATATTAATCATCTGTCATCTAGTATCGCACTGTCAAAGATATGTTACGTTTATTCAATAATTATGTATTTATCTCATTTTTTTTTAAGAATGGAAGTGGAATGACGAAGAATAATTAATTAGACGTATAATTCAATGTTTATACGTAAGAACACCGTTTGTACAATTCCTGTATCGCCAATTACTTGCTGCAAGGCCCTGCAGGCGGCTATTGGAGCCGCTTCTCGGCCGATAGTAACCGCTACGTGGCTCGTGGTGACCGCTGCGCAGCCAGGGATTATATTTTAACTAAAGCAATACAATAAGGAATTTTTGCATTGAAATGTAGATTCTGCGAAAGTTCTGACTGCGCAGCGGTCGCCACTGGCCACGAACCGACCAATATGAAATACATATTTTAAAATGATTACTAATCTACATAACAACAGCATCCGTTCTGTACGCTATATTAAATTCAAAAATAAATCATGATAGGTAATATACAAAATCTAAATATAATATTATTATGAAAATCAGACAAACGCTATATAAATAGAAAGACTTATCTAAGCAATAAATTATATGAGAGTTGAGACCACTCCAAGAAGATCAAATACAAAAAAACTAAGTCTGTATTCATTAAAATGAAATATATTCTTTATATTCACGACCTTGATCTGACATTTCGAGCAAGATTGGTACGGTAATACGTTTTCGTTATATACAAAAAAAAATTATGTAAGTGTATATCTAATAAATATTTCACTATCAGGACAGCTTTGCAAATTTAGCTATGGAACTTCATTAATGGTCAATAACCTTATGCAATGTCGTTAATTTTTAGAGTATAAAAATACACATTAAAAATAAACTGAGCTAATAGAGACTGTACTAATGAGAAAAGAGAGAGAAATTATTCGTACCATATATATATATATATATATATATATATAAGAAAACTGATATACTCGGAATATATCCTGAGATTTATGAGATACTGCATGAGACGGAAGTAGAATCACATGAATTTAGAGAGAGAACCTTTGAAAATGGTTTGAACATCTGATCTTTCTTCCAGCCAGCTATAAATAAATATCTGAGTAAGTAACATGACAGAAAATATCCGTTAACGGACAGCATTTGAGGTGGACTGGTTGTGCCATCTATGCTCAAGACACCAAAGCTAGATATGGCGTGACGCCATGTCGAGGAACGAGTTTCACTGTACTGTCATCAGAGAGCTACAGAGAAACTTGGTCTGATGCTTATAGCAGGCTGCAATCAACAGCTGATTACTCCAGATAGTGTCTCCTGTACCCGGTGTGAATGGCAGTAACAACAATACTGAACACCTGTGATGATTAAATAATTTAATTAATTGGCTTTTACCACAGCAGATAGCAAAGCAACCAATAAATCGTCATATTAGTAACTCTACTTTTAATATTAACAAGTTGTACATTTCATTCGCATATTATAATTATCCATGTTGGTCCTTCATAGTGAGGGTCGCGATTTCCATAAATTTCCGTCCTCTTGACTAGAGTAGTGACTGTTGCCTTTTCAACTCTGTTGGTTTAGCGGGTGAGGAATCTTCATCTTCTTCTTCATTCTTCTAACTACCTTGCTTTCTCGTAAGATGCCCAAAAAATTGAAAGATTCGTTTCAATTCAGGTAAATGTTTGAGAGTCTACCCTTGACCTGTTAAGTGCAGACTGCAAAAGACAAACAAGTTCCCTTGAACAGTCATCTCACACATTTTTTTTTATTTTTATTTATTTTTTTGTAGCATAAATAGTACGTATGAAAAAAATAAAGGTAATTACTATTCTAGACGTAGTCTGTTCTAAAGCAATTACCTGTACAGTTTTTAAAAGTTGTAATTGTTTAGAGGTAAGCAAATATAATGTTAAGTAAGTTATAAAAAGTTACGTGAAAAAAGTACAATCTGAAGTTATAAAATATTATTGAAAAAATATTATTGTCTGTAATATACAATAGTTGGAGACAAAAATGTGTAGATAATTAGGTTAGCACAAATGATAAATTAGATTCATTTTGCTTTCTACCCACATCAAGCAATCACTTTGTTATTTTTGGTTTGAAGTCGTTGATCACTTTAGACCCTTTAAGGTCTAGTGGCAATTTGTTAAATATTCGCGAAGCACAAAATTATAAAGTTTGTTGAGCGAATTTTGTATTAAACTTTGGCACTGATCAGTATCATAAGGCTTTGAATTATTATTTTTTTAAATAGTTTTAAGATGCTCTGGTAAACGGTATCATTCTCTTCTCATTCATGCATTTCTTAAATCTGTCGACTATATTACAAACAGCTCATATAAAACAGTCAAACATTAGTTCGATTAATACAATACTATACAAGATTAAAATAATATATTAAGTCTTAATATATACACAGGTAACTAATTCCTATATTTTACTTACCGAAATAGGAAACAATGATTTTTGGGTAAACCACAAATCTAGAATAATAATAATATCGTTATTGTGTTAATCCAGATATATATATACATAATTATTATATTAATCAAGTCTGGCAACTTAAATAATTATGATAGATACAGCCTCGAGGATTTTCAGCACTAAATATACAAGATTTGTATGTGTATGTTAGATTACCACTTATTTATTATGTTTTAACGAAATAGTTAATTTCACAACGCCAAGTAATTGTTTTAAAAGTAACATGATTTAATTTAAAGAATTAGATTAATAAAATTATAACTACGAAATAATCCAGTAATAAATTATTCTAAATATGAATTAAATATATTAATTAGAAAGATATACATATAAAATCAATCCAGGAGAGACTATCTGGAGTAGTCAGCCGTAGATTGCAGCCTGCCATATGTATCAGGCAAAGTTTCCCTGTCGCCCTTTGATGACAGTACGGTGAAACTCGTTCCTCGACATCTCGTCACGCCACATCCAGCATTGGTGTCTTGAGCATATATGGCGCCACCAGTCCGCCACAAGTGCTGTCCGGTAACGGATATTTGCTGTCATGTTGGTTACTCGGATCTTTATTTATAGCTGGCTGGAAGAATGATCAGATAATTATTGATACGAAAGAGACCAGATTCGAATCCCGGTGGCGCAACAACAATATTTTTCGATAAAATTGATTTTATATGTATATCTTTCCAATTAATATATTTAATTCATATTTAAAATATTAGAGACCTATCTTCTGAATAATTACTACTTCACAATAAGAATGTGTTCTCCTAATAATAAATTATTCTACACAAAGAATCTTAATCTATTTATTTAGAGAATCACCTCCTATATATAACGTTTATGTCATATATGTCCGTGAACTTTAAAGTCCTGCTGTTTTAATCGTCCACCGCTAATCCATTTAAGCACTTGTTGACTGCAAGTCGTAAATTCATCATAACCTCTACAACGTTTATCAGTCTTTAAGCTTGGGAAAATGTTGAAAATCGCGTAGAGAAAGGTCTGAACCATATGGTAGATGACCAAAAACCTCTCACTCAAATCTGCCTAAGGCTCTTCTCGACACAAAAGGTTAAATGGACGACTACAACAGCGGGACTTGCAGGCTCGTGTACATAAATGTGATAAATGCTTAAATTAAATTGCGTAATTACATTATTAAATTTTAAAGGTGTCATTTTCAACTTTAATATTAAATAAATAAAAAAAACTAAAATGTTATTATCATATTTAATTTATAAAAATGAAGTTTAACAGTGCTAATTACACGTTTTATAAACAATACCGTCTAAATTCCGTTAATTTCTCTCAAGACACCCCTGCAATCGGACTCTCAAATTTGCGAACAAGTGAGAGCAAAACGTTGGTTTAATGGCAGCAACTTCACGGTGAATATTTTCTTATAGGGCCTAAATTATTTGAAAATTGTTGCTGTAAACTCCCGACTTAAGGTATTGCCACAAAAAAAGTCGCACAGAGTAAAGTCAGATGACCGAGGTGCCCAGGGTATGTCTCCGTACCTGCTGATTAATTTATTGGGAAAAATTCGCTTTAGCTTCTCCAATGAAACTCTAGCTGTATGTGGAGTGGCCCCGTCTTGCTGAAATTGTGTTCTCTTATTAAACTCGGGAAACAGCTGCAGTTGCGATACCAAAAACTCGTCGATCATTTGGCAGTACATGTCAGCAGTGACTGTTTCTTGCTGGTTAAAAATTATCCCTAGGGCAGAAATTGCACACCACATGGAGATATTTTTTGTATCTCTGAGTGATTCGTCTTATTTGTTTTATTTATCAAGGAACTACGTTCTAAAATTGCAACTTTACAATAAATGGTGATTTAATTGAAATGACCGTCCATCGTTTTTCATATATCATTTTTGCATATTTAATGATGTTGCATATCAAAACGTTTAGAGGAATAAATGCTCTCACGCTAACCGTGATCAAGTATGCAACCCTGTTCCTCGAATCCATTTGCTACCGGGATCACATGAAGCTGAAATGGGTACTGGTGCATTCAGAAGAGGAATACATATCTTTACATAGTAATATATTCTGAGCATTAGGTACCATAATAGATAAATTACCACTAGCGGATTATGTCGGCACAGCTTTATTAAGGGGAGAACCGATAGTGCAACAGAATACTAATGGCTTTAGTCGCGATAGCTTTGTAATACGTACAATACCCAGGTCACACTGAATTCATTTGATTTCAATTTAATATTTGAACTGTGGATATTATATATATTTAATAAAGTGCTAAATATTATATGGGTTTTAATTTATTAGGTTAAATGTGAAATATTTAAAGTGCTCAATTGTCGTATAACTGTTATACAGAAATTATAAAATATATATTTATGTATGTAATAAAAAAATATAAATAATAATTGATTTCTCTGACACTTTTTATTTTTTTATTGTGAAGATACATCATTATTCATTAAAATGTATATGTTGACGCAAGACAAGTACTCCCCGTGCATTCTGTCTATCCAATAAACCTTTATAGCTAAGTATTTCGCTGACGTGGAACCAGATTGCATTTCGACGCCGAGCTGTCAACAGGCTATTTTGTGGAACGAAAGTGTCGTTGTGCGCCATACGTAACAATCTGGATTGTTACGTACGGCGGCACTTTTATTTCATAGAAAAAGTTTGTTGACAGCTCGGCGTCGAAATGCAATCTGGTTTCACGTCGTCGAAATCCCTAGTTAGTAGTGCGTAAGAAAAGGACAGGTATAAAGATTTATTCATCCATTTCGACAATATTGAATCGTCCGGTACAATAGTCGCGTAAAGATGATGTGTCGAAACACCGTTGATGCGTATAAGCACCGTAGATGGCGGAAGAATCTCAGGACATGAAGAAAACTGAAAAGGATTCTGTTGACATCTCCAAAGATGTAGACTATATATTTTAACTCACTATTTCGTCAAAGGTTCCGACGCAGTATAGTCGCGAAGTCTCGAATTACTGTAATATTGTAAATTGTATTGTACACGTATAACCATATTGGGTCAAGGTCGCCAATCGACTGGGTGGCGGCGTGGCCGGGAGGGGAAGGGAAGAGTAAAGTGCATTATTTTCGTTCATTAATAAATAAATGTATGTCCCAAACGACTATATAATACCAAATTTGCACCAAACATAAATTTAATGTCTGTATGGTGGTCAGGTATATTCAGCAACCAATTGGAGATATTGACGAAAGAACTTTTTATTAAGCAGGTGATATTAGTCAATAAATACAGGCCAATCATCTTACAACGCTCGTCCACATGTCGCGGAACTTTCTGTTGGCAAAGTATTCACCAGACCTTTCACCAATTAGTAACCACTTTTTCCTGGTTTTCGATATTTCTTGCAAAGAAAAATATTTAATTCTTAACTAGCTGTGAAAAACACATTCCGCGACTTAAAATTCCAAAACTGTGTCAATAGTTTAGGCGGATATTTTTTTATGTTCCAACAGGGAGATTTTGAAATCACGACTCGGTACTTATGAAGAAATGTATAAGGTAGCGTGTCCACGAAGATGTATTTTATATTATTCGGAAAACATACAGTTTATCAGTAAATACAAAAATCATAATAAAAGGTACACAAATAATTAAACCATGTTTTCTCAAATAATACAATAAACTTTATACAGTGAGTACAATTTAAAATTTAAAAAGACTAATGCAAAAAAAAGTGAGAGAAGACGTTGAAAAATAAAAATATAAACAGAGTGATAAAAGTTATAAGAAATAAAATACTCCAGGCAAATGGGAGGGTGAGGAGAAAAGAAACTGAAAATGGGATAGAGAATAGAATCTGTGCGATAAAAATAAAATGAAGGCCATTAAAGTTATGTATTGAATTTTGATTTAATTGAGATAACTGAAATATTGAAAGTGTCTGGTGTATTTATGTGTGAATTAAAATAAAGGGGTGCTCGGTGGAAAAATGAGTTCTGTTTGGTATTGGTGTTGCAATGTGGAAGATTAAATTTAAGATTAGTTCTGATTCGCCTGGCTGTCGTCTGAGTAAATCAGAACAGTCTACTTTATATTTGGCTATTTTGTGTAGGAAAATAACATCGACCATGTCTCTTCGAGTTTGTAGTGATGGAACATTGAAAGTGATAGATGACTCAGCAATGCTAGTTAAATTCGATAACTACAAAAGCGAATAGATTTCAGGAAGCTGTTCTGTATTTTTTCGATTCTATTGACGTTTCAATAGAATCGAATTCGTTAATAGACTTTCGGTATTTTCTCGTTTAAATTCCAGATACGATGTAACTCTTAAATGATCGTGCTATGGTTTTTAATTTCAACTCTGTAGATAATGCTCCCATTACATAATATGTCAAATAATCTAAAATTTGGGTTTTGTACACCGGGTAAACAAACTAATAAATTCAATGATATCATTTGATATTGTTTACAGAAAATATAAATTAACAAGATTATTATAATTGGGTACACTTTAAAAAATAATCACAGTAATAATTAATGATTAGCCAAAAGACGTAAACAAAACAATACAAAATAATGGTTTCAAATCATAACTTACCTTAAATCACAAAAGGTAGATGGTAGATAATGGTGTGTACATGCGTATAAAACACTTTAATTAATTGTACTGCTACTTGTTTGAGATAGCTTGATATTTCATATTTAATGATCTAATAACAGTCTATAATACGGTAATATCTACACACGACTGCAGAAGCGGTTCTGCAGTGGTGGTTTAGATTTGATCTCAGATTCTCATTAGGTAGGGTTCGTACCAATGTACGAACCCTACTTAACCATAACTTTAATTGTACATTATTATTGTGTATATTAATTATTTTTTTAAATATTCGTCAAGTGCTGTCGATAAAAGCCAGACGGCCGTACTATAAAACAAAATTATTTAAAAATAAAATTCCAAATATAATTTATTTTTATTATTTGAAGTAAAATCTTTGTATTAGACATTTTATTTATTCGAGTGTACAACCACTTAATTTTTTATAATAAACTAACAGATTTCAGAACGAACAAGATAATGTACAAAAACTAAAACTAGATACTTCTATTCATTTTTTTAAATTCATAAAAAAATAATATTAAAAGTATCTGATAGTAACATAGATTAATAAAAAATACATGATTAAGCAAAATGTGAATTACTGTATTTTTATATAATATACAAATTTTAATTAATTTATACAAATATTTCAGCGGATTAGGCTGGATAACACACTTAGCTGATTTATTTACAAGGTCAATTTTTTTTAGAAAAATCTAACCGAAATCTGATTGTCTACAAAATCTAATGTATTTTTTCAGATATATTTGTATAGATACATTTTTTAGCGGAGGGTGGGTTTGAAATCTCACGGTCATTATGAAAGAGACCCTCTGCGGTAGGTAGTATTTATGTCGAAATCCATTTGTTAAAATAATCATTCATAGAGACCAGTTAATGAATAAACATTAAATAATTTGTATATTTAGGAGAGTGGTTTGGAACATTAGTTGCGGGATGAGGGGCATTCTGCACACATTTTTGGTGGAAACATAAATCCGTTAGTTTATGACACATTTATGCAACAGTAAAAGTATTTACTGTACCAAAATTAAATCTTAAACAAGACGTATTTTTTTTACTTTAATGCACATTATATTGTCAGCGTATAAATTTTCGTTCCAATCAAGTCATATTTAAAAAAAAGTCGCGAAGCTATTTAATTGCGTAAGTGGTACCGACGTGATCACTAGGGTGACACAAAAATGAAAAATATTGGGACAATGAATTTGCGTTAGTTCACGTTTATACATTTGGTGGTCTGTGATCATTCCCCTGCTAGTCATTCACTTCATGAACATCGACAATATTTTCGACAGAGATGTGCCGGGAAAAAAAAAACAAAGATGTCACCAGCGCTCGACGACAAATCAGCGTTGGTAACACAGCGGTCGGGTCACGTGACAGGTGGCAAACAGCGCGGTCCAATGAGAGACGATTTTCAATTTAGGGAGGGGGAACTGAATTTAAAAACCAGACAGATTGACAGGAGCTTTCATTGTTTTTCATACGGAGGGTCATAAACGTGGCGGCACGTTATCTCCTCGTGTTTTTAATACTTGGTGCTGCGCCAGGAGACATCAAGTGGCCGTATAATATGTAATTACGTCATTTAAATCCGCAGTTTTGACGTTCTTTTACTATTACCAAAGTAAAGCAGTTCTGCACCATTAAAACATGCCAACTTCGAAATGAGCCAACAGAAATAATAAAAAAATCATATCGGCGAGCGTGTTTTCATATAATTTTTTTCTTCTTTATATTTTGTTATTTAATAATGTGTAACATCAAAACATTGTTCACCCACAATTCTTACCGACCACAATCTTGTTAGATTATTGTTTACTTTACTGCTAACTGTACCTCTGATTGTGATTGATTATTTATTGTGATGTTATTGCGACTGTGATTGTTATTCGATTGGAACGATGATCGGTAACTGAGATTTAAACTGAAGGTTGTTTAGTTTCTAATTGTGATGTCCTTGGAATGGTGGGATGGTGGGATGGTGTGTGTATGTGTGCCGCACCGCCGGTGCGGGTACGTGTGGCTATAAAGACGGCGCGCAGGAGGCGGAGGAGGAGGTTCATCGGCTTAATAGTTTGATCTATTCTAGTGATATACCTTGTACTAAATTGTAATAAAGAATTAATTGTTACAAAGTCTATTTTTTGGACCTTCGCATTACAAAGTGTACACTAAAGACGCGCTAAGATATCAAGTACGTAATACTAATGGACCTCTCAAATTATCATTATTATAATCGAACTCAAATCCCATTAGCGTTTCACAAGCATTATTGCTAATACATATTATATTTCTAGGTGCATGTGCATTTATAAAAAAAGGATTATTGTTGGCGCCATTTAAATGTACTATACACGCAAATATCATTGGATTACAGAAATATGTCCTGTCCCTCTTACTCTGGTCCTATCCTAGTCCCTAGGCACAAAGGAGAAAGAAGAAAGAAGCAATCTCCTAATACTACCGCCCGAGTCATTCCGCTTTCGAAACTGAACACGGTACGCTGCCGCCGCTGTGAATCCGCTTACAACCGCTAACATTAATTACCGCTAATATATAATATTTTACTACCGCTAACATATTTAAAATAATAACTTTTCTAACGCGAGTGTCATCAATTACGAGACAATTCTGCGTCGCTTGTAAATTGGTGGACCAGGGAGAAACGAACCAGCTTCCAGAGATCGGAGACCCACAAGTAAGTGCCATCCTATCTTTTATCTCCCGATAACCCGCCATCTTTCCAATTATGATCCTATATATATATATATATTATGATATAAAAAATGTTTAAATGATTAAACGTAACGTAACCTAACCTAACATTAAAATAATCAAAATAAAAATATAAATACCATACATAAAATTCGTTTCCTTTTAAGGACGTTCCCAAAGAGCACTTGTACTCAATCTTCAAGAAGATTCCCCCGTATGTAAACTACTATGAATAGAATAAAAAACAGTTGAGTTACAGTGTACTTTTTCGCTTCCGCTCACATGCGCAGAACTTCAAAAATCTCTCACTATTCAAATTATAAAAGGAAACGTCAAAACCATTCAAAGGTAGCCCACTTTTAACATTTTTTATAACAAAACGAATACCGCTTGTTTTAGTTATTTATACAGAAAGATATTTGTTAAATTTTCAATTAATGGTTCTCAGTTTTCCAAAACAATCGTATGAAAATTACTATTGCTATTCAGTTAAACGTGCGCTGTAACATCGATCGGGGTATGGTTCATATGTTAAATTTTAATAGTCAATATTTACAAATTTACTACCGCAAGGACTATTGTTAAGTTTCAAAGTTTCAAAAGGATTGTAAGAAAAGTGATTTTTTTGAGAACGTACTTAAAGTCTGAATAAATAATTTATCAACTTAATGTCAATTTAAAAATATTGTCTTCACTTTATTAACCTTTGTGTTTACAACGTTGTTACACAACCGGGGCACTTGGGTACCCACCTCTCTTACTTTAAATTTTTAAAATATGACTGGAATTTAAATCGTTCCGTTAACGTTTTTTTGTATAAATAAAGATGTGAGATGAATGTCTGAGGCATTTTAAAATAAATAGATCTACTAACAGTTCATACAAAGGTACATAGAAAAATAAATTGTAAGTAATAAAATGCCGTCACAGCAACATCAAACACCATCTCACAATGTAGTGCATCAGCCAAGTCACAGCCGCACTTTCAAGAAGATATTTACCACAGATATTATCCTTCGACATACAAATAAAAAGTCAGTTTACGCGGTTTTCAATCGAAATTCGAAGCGAGAATGGAAGCATGTTACTACACAAGAAATATACTGGTTTATGGCTAATTTGATTTGATTGTGTGTTTATAATTTTAATACCGATCACACAACTGATATGTGGCATTCAAATTCATTCCCACTGTATCGATCGACAATGGGAAATAATAGGTTTCGGAATGTTATGCGTTTTAATTGATTTGACGATACCAATATGTGCCAGCAACGTGTAAAAAAAAATGTAGCAGCTCAGATCCGTGATCTCTGAACAATGCTCAATGCAAATTTATCTCATATGTATAAGCCAACAGAGAATTTACCGATCGATGAACATCTTTATTTTTTTCGCGGTCGCACGAAGTCTACGCAGTATATGGCATCAAAGTTTGGTGGATTTGCGACGGTGAAAATGCCTATCCTTCACTAGGCATTATTTGTACTGGCTTAGAAGGTAATGTTTGAGAGAAAAATCAAGGAGAAAAAGTTGTAATAGAACTTGCAGCCGTATACCGAGGCAGTAGGAGAAACATTTGCATGGATATTTTTTTTACAACAATGCCCCTTGCCAAATACTTGATTTCATGGAACTTGACTATAGTTAATATATTGAAAAAAATAAATTTTATATTTCACATGTGATGACTTATTATATTCCACGTGTGATGGCTGACTTAACCTTGTCTTCCCGAAGCGGGGTATTCACATTCCCCATAGATCGCTTTAACCTCGATAACTCATTAATTATGCAAATGATTTGATTCTTATTTTTTTTAATCTTCACGGAAATTGTGACGAAAATTTTGTAATTTTTTTGTTTTTCAAATTTCTAAGCGTATATATAATATTGAAAAATATTGTTTTCGGTCTAGTGATCTTCGCGCGGTACATATACATACACCTGCGCATGTCGATACCAAACCCTTGTATCTTATCTTTTTTGTTATTGTGCTTATTATTTGTTTCACTCTAACTAATGCATTGGGTAGCTCAATACCACAGATGCGAACGAGGGAGACAACTATATTGCTTATCGCGATTCGCGCCATCCGACAAGAGGCGTCCGGCGAGGCGGTTGGGTCCGCGTCACCCGTCACGAACTTTTTATTATCGTTTATATGAATATGATCTGGAGTGTTATTATCATAAATATAAAAGTGACATCGATACCACGGAACTAATGATTAGTAGATGTACTGCACAACGTCACACTTTAAGATGGCCGCTGGTTATGTTTTTCAACATGTTAGATGTCAGCTCACTCGTTTCCTATTTGATTAATTTGAAAGACAATAAGATACTTTCGAGAATAAATTATCAGAGGAGACTGTTTATGTACCAATTGAAGAACTTGCAAAGCCAACGATTGAAAATCGATATCAAAACTTGCAAGTGATGAGACATTATAACACCGAGATTGTTATTAAAAATGTGATCTATGGAAGCTATTCCAGGTCCATCTTTTGAACGAGATGCATCAAGAAAGAAAAAATTCCTGGTTCTTGCCGTATATGTTATAAACAGTCAATCAAGAACTACGCAGATACCCAGTTGTGCACATAAAGGTTAAGTATACTGTTATTTCAGATAAAACGTAATTGGTTAAATTTTTAGTACACTTTTATTATGATTTTTATTTATATCGATTAACTGTTGGTTTTCCAAATAAAATAAAATAAAATACCATTATAAATTGAAACAATTAATTAATTAAACATCAAAAATAATTAACAATTTTCCAAGCAATGAATTGTGGGAGGGAAAAATTGTGACCGCGAACAATTTATTGTAGTCGGGAATACACTCCCCAATAAAATGTCAACAAAATGACAAATGACACAGAAAATATGTCATTCTCGTTGCCGTGGTGACTACGTATTTTATTCAGAAGTCAAAATTTCTATAAAGTATTAAACTCGTGTTTTGACACTTCGAAGGAATTCACAATTGTTCGAAAAAAACTGCGTTCTTTCCGTTCCGGTAATTGAGTAAAGAACTTATTTGTGAATTAAATACCTAATAGTAGTACTTATCTGCATAAAGGCCATTGCTAAGGAACTGTGTTTTTAGAAAATTAATTTTAAAACGCCATAAACAAATGTAATGAAATTAACTTCCATCCAACCTTTCCAGTGACATGTACACATATAAACGATTTAACACAACTATGAGAGTATAACTGTACTCATTATTTTTTGGGCATGTCTACAGTTTATAGATAACGTAACGTGTTTTTTATTCTAAGTAAAGCACTGGTGTGTTATTTATTTGGTCTTAATTTGATGTTAGATATTGCGGTGCGCATCAGTTCTTCAGATCCAAATCTATATTGTGCACGTGCAAATTATTCAGAATTCGCTGGGAACTACAGCTATTAGCCATTATTGGAGCAATTCCCAATGTCTGGTTTAGATTTTTTTTTTAAATAATTTCTATTAATGATTTTTTAAATGTGAAACTTGTTTAGCCAGTGTAGTAATTTAATTTACTATTCAAGGTCATTGTCACATGGATTTGAAATAAAAATTGTATTATTTCTTATCTGTTACTTTAATTCTTAAATAATCAAATCAAAATAAATTTTGACTTTGACTTCTGTAGGCGCTTGTTGCGTTTTCCTTTCAATCTTTTCCAAACAATTCTTAAAATATTTTATTTGTTATGGCTAGTCTCGATTTAAAATATTTCTGTCTCATTTCAATATATTGCAATTTATATTAGTATTCTGGGTTTTTTGGTTGATAATATTGTGCATGTATGTATGTGGATATTACCGCCTTTTTTGGAGAATGTGAGAGAACAGTCAACGACAGGCGGATCAATTACATTCCGTGCTTCGACCAGTCCAGAAGTCTAAATAAACCGATCGTCGCGAGCACGTACGTACTTCGATCGGTCGGAAAGAATAACAATATCAAAATTCACTACGTACAATAAAAAAACTAGTGCAATTTTCATGTTTCATGTGTGATTATATATCACTTATTGTCAACTGAAAACCTGGGAACCAGCTGTCGAAGGAAATTACGGAAATGGTAAGGGTTACATTTCAGCTAAAGATTAAGTGACGAGTTTGAAAAATGCAATTTAACCACAGACTACCAAATAAATAGACATGAACTAACGCAAATTTCTTGTTACAAAATTTTCATTTTGGTATCACCCACGTGATTAACTTTTTTTTTTAAATTTTAATTTCAAATATAAACGCTGGCAATATAATATCCTATTAAGGAGAAAACATTCTTATTGTGAAGTTGTAATTATTTAGAACATAGGTCTGTGATATTTTAAATACTCATTAAATATATTAATTTGAAATATACACATATAATGAAACGGTAGATGTATTAATTTGAAAAATGTAACATATACGTTCAAAAATTTGTCTACAAAGGTACTGTCTGCTGTAGCATAGTTATATAATGCACTTTCCCCGGATTGAAAAGAGGTCCAGAGTAGATAAAATTGATTATATACATATGTCTTTCCAATTAATACATTTAATTAGTATTTAAAAAATACAATATTAATGTAAAAAATACGATTTAATTTTCGAAGAGTAAATACTTTTACTGCTTAAATGTGTCATAAACTATCGGGTTTATGTTTCGTTGGATATATGTATGTAGAATGCCCCTCGCCCCGCAAATATGTTGCAATACCCTTTCCTATATATACACTTCATATCATGTCTATTCATTTACTAGTCGGTGGGTTAAGAAAATTTTAAAAATCAAAACGATAAAATAAAATTTGTGTCGTCAGGTTACTCCGCTCCAGGCAGGAACTAATATGCACTGTTACGCCTCATATGTATTAGTGAATTTATAGTTATAGTTGTTTCCTTCATTACTAGCTTTGTGACTGCCGTGCTGAGAATTCACTCGCGGGAATTTGTACAGGTGTTCCTCAAATAAAGTGGTCGAGAGCCACCGCGTTCGGGAACTTCTCCCGCCGACTCGAATATCGGCCGGCTTGTGTAATTCGACCGGAACGTAGCGCAGCATCCACTGCGCGCAAGTAATTAAGGGGAGTCGTGTGGACCGGCATTACTTTATTTGGCGCAATAAGCCCCGGCGGCTAACGACATTACCAACCGAATTATGTCCAGGCACGCGAACTCTGGCTCGGAGTTGTTGAAATTAGATTTAACCTAAAAAGACACGGATGTTTGTCCGTATCTCTATTTCGGCGGACATTATATAGGTACGGCAGAATAGCTTTATTAATTTAAATAGGCATGGTTTAGGTTGGCACAAAAAATACATAGATACCTATTTGTAATTATTCAAAGTGAACATTTTTAAATACACGCGTACAATTGAGGTTGAATGAAAAATTTCGCGTCAATTACTTGGAACTATTAAGAGCTAGGTACGATTTAATAGTACGTTAAAATAAATACTTTGTTCCATAAAACGATTTGCTTTTGTATTACAATATTATAAAATTAATTTTAAATAGATTTATCTCTTTTCAAGAAAATGCACCTTACCTAGCCATGCAAAATTTTTATTATTTTATCGCACAAGTAAATCGATCCAAGGAATAAAGTAATTATTTAAATAGTTCCATTAAGAGTTATGCAGACTAATTGTCGTGACATCGTATATTCACCACAGGAGTCCTTGACAGTCATCACCTTCCTAGAAAGTCAAATCTGTCTGATAACCGGACCGAATCTGGTCGGTACCTAGAAAGTAGTGCCGAACTTGCGCGAAGTTCGAGCCGCATCAAACTTGGTCGAGGCTCAAGCCATCCAGAATATGTCGTATGACGAATGACGAGACTCCGCCTACAGCCGTGCCATTCACTCCCCTATAGAGCATTCGGCCAGATCGCTGGAAGCTGGTGAGATTCATTGTTCTTGCCGTCAAGGACCTGCGTTTGCCATTTTTCAAACGGCCACTACCTGGCAATAGTGGTGATTTTATCATTGAGAACATGTTTATATGTTTTAGAAGCTTTTTATTAATTTTGAAATCTTCGCACAATCAGTTATAAATACGTCTCACTCAATTTTTTCAATTGGATAGTGCCATTTTTTTGTTTCTTAATCCCTCACATAAAGAGTATTCTGTAAATAAACATTTGACTTACAAATTTGGTGTACATTAGAAACTTGCTAATCAAAAAACATTTACAAATGGATAATAAATAAAATGAATAACAAGGGCCAAGATGTGGTCAGTAACAAAGTTATTGAATTTACTGAAATCCTTTATTATCACTATTTGATGTTGATTATAAATGGTTATGTTGGCTATGGTAGTTGGATTGCTTTTAAGTAGTTACTTAATAGTTAGCTCACTATTTAGTGAAAGCAATTCGTAAAACTATATGTAAAACCTATTTTCTACGATTGAAAATGACTTATGTGATTTGTGTATGGGACGAATGCGTGAGCGCGTGATGATTGATACGATGATGCGTATGTGAAAGAGATATATGTATCGCACCGACATGTAGACATATTATATTGACCTGTACTTCTTTGTATCGAAGCACCATGAACGGATATTATTCTGACAGCATAATCATCACTGTGTCAACATAACACACAAACAGTCAACATCATCATCAGCATGAGTTCAAGATATAACAACTTAACACTTAGTGCCCGGTGGGTCAAAACAAAACACGTCCGGCGGTGGTGGGTCATTTTAGACCCACCTCAACATTTCAGTTTTCGGGAGATTTTTTAAAGATATTTCATTTTAAATATGATTTAATGAAATGGCATGATGTGCCGTAATGTTTCTGCTAAAAAATTAAAGTTAAAAATTAAAAAATATTACGCTCACGCATCAACAGACATCCTAGACAGCCAAAATACAAACATCCACATCAAGTAATCTTCTCGTCGGAACCCGAACAGGTAGTGTCATAAAACTTACAGGTAGGCGCAATGCTCCTCAAATAGTAATATTACCGGTATTGTCTAGGAGCCGCCACACCAAAATAATTCAAAACAAATACATGGACGCATACCTGGTATCCTTTGTCTACCCGCTCAAAATGTTGACAATATATACTTCGGTGTAAGCTCTGAGATTTTTTAGCATTTTTTTACATTTTTATCAATAACTCATTTGAATCTTGTCCGATAACATTTATTTGTATCTCAAATTATTTATAATTAATAATAAAAAAATATCTAGAAGAAAAACAACATTAAACGAATATTTGTAGCGTAATTCATATTTTTACAAACACCTGGGTCAAATCTAACCCTCCACCAAATAGGATGTGTTAAAAATGTTATTTATCGTGACACAATACTACCTAGCGGCAAATATGAGAAATTACTTAATAAAATGGTTCTGAATCTGATTTCTTAGCACACTCGTCCACGACTGTATTACGAATCTAATCGATATTATCATGTTTATAATAATTACAGATCACACAACATCATACGCTTACACAATACTTCCATTTTATATGTCGCCATAGGATGATTCGTAGCTAGACAGAAAAAGAAAGATGTGGATAAGAAAACAGACAAAAATATATTTAATTGAATTCCCCAAGATAATTATCAGCAATGGGAAGGCCACCTGAGGGAAATGGCTGCTCTGAAACCCGCTAGACTAACGAAATCATAGAGTTCTATGAACACACGTGGAAGCGAATAACAGTGAAGACTCAGGAAGACCTTCATCCGGCAGTGGATAGAAAACGGCTAATAATGATGACGATAATACATCATACCATACCCCACGTCGTAATTTCGCGAATTATTATTTTTTTTCATTTATTTGTCTATTGCAAGCTAAAAATTGAACTAATGTTATTGAAGCAAAATGAGTTTGCCAGATAATTGTCTTCAAATTCATTGTTAAATTGTTAATATTGTTAAATTTCAACACCAAACTTTTCTAAGAAAAACAAACTTATATCTGAAGATGAAGTTCGAGAAATCCTAAAAGAATCGAGATTTTAAAATTCCTTTTCCCTTCGCTGAATTCAAATGGCATTTCTCGAGATGCTTGTAAAGAAATGAAGATATTCCATGAATCCGTTCTCTCTCTGAAGCACTCCGGTCAAATGCTTGCCATAAAATAATTTGGTCCGAGCGCACGCTCAACGATTATTGCGTCTAGATCAGAGGTCTCAAAGGTCTCACTTATTGAAAACATCGTGAAAACGTAATTTTCAACTTCTTGAAATTGGCACAAACTGATATTTTAAGTGCAAATACTTTCTGATATTTGAAATAAAAATAATAAAGATCAGATCGTTTTTCGAGTGCTACACATACTATAAAATCAATAAAAATATTAAATTGTGGTCCCATTACAATATACTTCTCTTACATTCAGTGGGTCAAACAGAGCGTATGGCCACTTGGCCCAAGATTTTTATTTATCAGCCACATAAACCATGGAATCGATTTTCCTGCCGATTGGTTCTCTTTTATTGAAATTAAGGAACCATAATAATGTTTAGAATATATTATATTGGTGTTTTGTGCACGTTAAACATTGGTTAGGCTATAAGATTGTAGGCCACTTAGGTACTTCATTTAATCATAAATAATGGTTTCAATAACGATATATACAATTTAGGAAAAATATAAAAATAGCTGCTTTAAGGACGGTCCAGCTGTTTGTAGAAAATGACAGCTATATAATTTTACAGCACGGCGAGAGAGACATTTTTGGAATTCTGTTAGAATAATTAGAAACTTTTCAAAATGTACGGAAATCCTCAGAACTCCAATGAATAATGTTGTCCATTTTCATATCATGCAAATACAATTGTATAGCTATCACCCACTAGATATAAATACAAGTTACTGAGTTGAATTGTTAGATTGATAATTCCCTTACAAGCCGAAATGCGTCTCAAGTAAATTAAACGAGTAGAAAGAAGTATTTTATTTTCACATATGTTGCTAAAATACCTTGATAGTCATGTTTTGGTCAATATTACAGTTTTTATTTAAATTAATAAAGGGTGTCCAGCGGAAAAATTTCAAGGTTAAATTGTAATTGCTCGTAAACCATCAAGGTGAGGTAAGTGAGAGGGATATTGTTCGACACGTGTAATTTGTGAATTTGCCAGTCGCAATGAGTCACTGGTCGGGAGCGCACTGCGCGTTCGCGGTTGAGAAATATTTATAGTGCGGTGAATCATAGGTTCGTACGCGTCGCGTTTTTTATACTCACTTTAATATTTGATGAGTAAGCGATGGGCTGAGCACGCAACTTAACTGGTGTTGGATTCAAAAGTTTAGACAAGAAAGGACAATGGTTAACAAACTCCTCTGGGACCATCAACTTCAGTAGCGACGCCAGAACATGTGGCTCAAGTTCGATGTGAATCGATAAGGAAGATTGCAGCCTGTACTGGAATACAAAAATCAACAGTGCACGTTATTTTGAAAAAGAAACTATAGTTTCCCATACAAACTACAAATCGTGCAGTTTCTCAATGAAAATAACTATATTTTACGTGAAACCTTAGCGAGAACGATGCTGGAACGTTTTGAAACAGCACGAACGCTTGGAAACATATTATTTACTGATGAAGTACATTTTCTTATCGATGGCTATGTCAATAAATAAAACATGAGATACTGGTACTCGGACAACACATGGGAACGCCATCAAAAATGTTTGCATTGTCTAAAAACGACATTGTGGTGTGCAATTTCTGCCCGAGGGATAATTGGTCCTTATTTTTTTAACCAGCGAGAGACAGTCACTGCTGACGTGTATTATGATATCGTTTATAAAACGTAAAATCCGCAAACTTTTAAGTTTGTTAGTTTACTACATTTTGCATAAATAAAATATGAAAATAACACTGTACATGTTTTTTTTTAAATTTAATATTAAACTTGAAAATTTTCCGCTGGACACCCTTTAGACAACAAATGATTTGACAAATTACGTTTTTTTTCGAAGAATTCAAATGATGCCAGTCTTCGAATGTAAACATGTAAAAAGTATCTGCATGATTGTAATAATACACAATTATAGTTTTGAGTTTTCCGAGTGCTTATTTCAGAAATGTTATATTACGAAACTGTGCCATATTTATTGCGTTTTCTTTCCTTGCCGCTCTCTCGCAAATAGCCAGTAACACTTTTCTTTTAAAAATACTGCAGTTGGCGCTTCTGTTTTGAATTCGCTCATTATTCTTGGTGCCATGAATGTAAAATGTTTTTGTCCGAGTGCTGTTCTTGTTCTAGGAATTCCTGTTAAATGCTTTTTCCTATGTGCACTTAGCTAGTTGCGTCACCGTATTAAAATGAACGTGTTTTATTTTTATTAAATTATTTTATGTATTGTTAAGTTAACTATCTAGTTAAATTATGAATGAGAATATTTGAAGAAAATTAGGTTTTTTTCACAGATAAATATACATGAATAAGTTTCGCGACTTTTTTAAAAAATATGATTAGATTGGAATAAAGATTTAAACGCTAACAATATAATGTGCATTTATTTGCAAAGATTAAATCTTCGAGGAGTAAATACTTTTACTGTTGCATAAATGTGTCGTAATCAATTGAATTTATGTTTCTTTGGATAAATACGTGTAGAATGCCCCATATTCCGCAAATAATGTTCCTATATATATTCACTTTGTATCATGTCTGTTTATTAGTTTTTTTGTTTCTTTTTTATTACATATATATTCTTTTTAATTTTATTTTTTGCCAAACTGCATGGCAGTTTTACGGCAACGATTGCCTTTTATATAGTTAAGCATTTTTTTTATAAATAAAGTATAACAAGGGAAAAAATTAGATAAGGAGATGTTAGATGAATAACTTAAAAAGATATAAAGAATATAATATATATAAAGAAAAAAATCAATCTTTCGAAAAGATAAATAATTTTTACAGGGTGTAACCGACCTAGTCCACAGTATTTTATGGGTGGATACCTGAATACAATATAATACAACAAGGAAATAAAAAATTAGACAAGAATATGTTCTAGCAGTATTTGAATATGTTCAAGAACACACAATTACTGGATTTTTACCTATAAAGGCACTGATATTAAATAAATATTAAATATCTCATACAGACGAAGAATGTAATCACATATAGAATTTTCAAAAATTTAATAAATATGGAGTTCGAGGGGTGAGAATTGTTAAACTTTATTTATATATATATATAAAGTATAGCTTGTTGGTATAGTGGTCAAGACGTTGGCCTAGTGATCTAGTGGTCGTGGGTTCGCGCCTCGTTCCAGGACACCAGCAAGTTAGTCCTATTTTCACAGCACAAGCATTTAGCTTAGTTTGAAAATAGTAAGAATATTGATGTGACATGTATTCCGTGTACACATCTCTATTTTTATTAAAAAAAAACTCACTTAAGCCAGCCAAAGATAGGTCGTAAGTCCTGTAATTACACCCCATATTTATATATATTATTTCTTTAAAAATATAATAAAAATATCTTCGTCTCTATGTGATATCTGATATTTATTTAGGAATACGTTCCTTTACTTTGCATTTTAAGGTGGTCACTGGGGTCGCAAGATTTTGATTGTTTAATAGGTGAGTTAACAACCAAATATAAATAAAATGAATCGCAAATCACGATATTCAATCACAGATAGTGAGTGTGATTCAAAAATGTCAGTGATCAACTCACAGTTCGTGATTTTGAGCTCATCACTAGTCTCCAGGCGTACGTACAGGTCCGGGGTAGGAAGTTGCTTACGCGTGGGGTGGAGTTGGGCACAGAAAACATAATTTCACTATATAGGATAATGTACAGAACTAAATTAGTTTCAGTTATTACTCATCGGAGAGTATATAGAAAGTATATATTCTTATATTCCTCGACATATGATTCTATCGATTTCCACTAGCTCCAAAAATTGAAGTCGGTCGTTCGAAACTTCCGCGCTTGTTCTAGATATAAATATTGTCAATATGGATTTTGTGAATATTTATATCTGTAAGTAACCAGTCAGTAAAGTATGAATCCAATACGACTTTCTATACTGGCGTACGTTCCGACGGGTACTTTTAAAGAAAACATCCTTAAGCAACATTGCACCGGTTCGAAAAGGGATTTTACCGAAACCAGCGCGTTGAAGCCGACACAACCAAGCCAATATTTCCCACATAACCCAGTATTCCAGCGAGGGGGTGCACCCAGAAAACTTTTCTCAACTTCCAGCAAACTGTGTTGCCATCTTTATGGTTATATTCCTAGTTCCTAGATGGAATTACACACTTCGGAATGCGACAAGAAATAACATTGACTACAGTTCAAAGTTTCGCCCCTGCCATAAAAATTTTAGTTTAGAAACAATTGCAACATCCTACCCGATCCAGGAAGAGCACTTTAAATTTGTTTTTATTGCTCGGCGAAGAATGCGTTGTTCGAGAGCATGTCGTATGATTTAACTTAACGGTTTTTGTTGCTTATCTCTAATATTTCAAATGATTGTGAGTTCTGACTCTGGTATTGGGATATCCACATGTCAGTACATAAATACATATATTCAGGGGCGTGCATTATATGCAATCAAAAAAACTATGCATAACTATAATATAAATTAATATTAAATATTTATTTTTCTTATATTATGTATTGAGTATGTAAATGTACCCAAAAATAAATTAGTTTTCATGTTAACGTGTTAAGTAAAACCGTATAACCAGCGAAGGATTAAAAATTTGACAAATAAAGCTGCGCATGCGTTTTTTCGTAAAATCTCTCCCAGATGTATACGAACTAAACGCAAGTCTCGCACAACGCGATGGTCTGAATACACGTCTTCGCTTTAACAGACGTGTTGCAAGACGCCGCAAGTGTGTCTTTGAAGCAGACTTGAATGCATGCATTCCGGTATACTTTAAACGGTATTATTTTATGTTATAAAATATTTTAGCTACTTTAGTTAATTACTTGAAAAACTTCCCAAGAATACTAGTAAGAATACACACTCAAATAGGTACACTGATACAAAAACATGCTTCTCAAAGAGTGAATGATGAATACAACCTTTAATGATAATAACCATAGATATTAGCAGCATAACCTAAGTCCATGCTTAGTACACGCCGCTGCGTACACACGTAGTGTGTCTAAGAGAAAGTAGCTTAAATATATACTACGGTTAGAGGATATTACTAGCAATCCATTGAGCATCAAATGGGGCCATCTGAAATTCTACTATTTAGAAGTTATTTAAACTTTTGTGATTTTCAAGAAACTTGCAACCTGTCTTTATAAAAATGAGCACTGTACCATATACACATATATACTAAACCAACCGTGATAAAAATATATGCACGCGTTTGCTGTGAAAATGTGACTATCAAATAAGCTATTATTAATTTAAAAATTATATTTTAACTTTCAGTCGAAATTCGTTGAATTTTAAATAACATTATTTGACGATTAGTGGATTTCTAGTGATTTTTTCTAACCGTAGGCTCTGTTAAAACTATTGTTTCTGAAATACGCACTATACTCGGTGAAATAAATGGTTCTAAGGCCACAGTAATGGGGTGTCTTCTCACGCCACATAACACAGGTTTATCACAGGGGATCGTTAGCATGAATGTCGTGGAATTATTAACCATGCAGCGCCAGTTGTATTCGGACAGTATTTAATATTCAAGATGTACAATGGTACTAAATTCAAAATTTGGGAGTGTATTCCATTACATAAACGATTTAGGAAATAAATAATTTTTCCTGGTTGATTTTTTTAGTTAACAAAAATGTTTTGTTTTAATTGTATTTGCTGATAATAAAACGCTTAGTCAAATTACAAGAAATTATTTTAAAATTAGAATTCAAAGAAATCTTTCTGAATTTCTACATAAATACGATGTTAGGCATATAGGAATTGCGATAGATAGGAACAAAACCATTCTTTATTATCGATCGATTGGAGCACTATAGTAATAAATTTTGGAGATTCAACTAGCTAAAGTCGCTATGAACTAACTCACCAGAATATGGAAAGGACAGAGACATCAAGCAAACAACTATAATGATGTTGGGGTTCACACTCTTGTCTTTCCGATCTTCATGTATGCAGCTCAACGATGACTTTAATAGTCTGTAATAGCGATTAGCGTAAAATAGATGTAATTTAAATGTATTGTATAAGGAATTTATTCGGGTATGGGTGACATGTTGGAGCTCCTTAGGTAGGTAGTTAGACCGGCCTGCGTGGGTGGGTTGTCCACTACACGCCTACCTCTCACTCTCCATACTTCGTGTACGTTGCATCCTAGACATAAGACAAATCTGTATTATTAAGGAGAACACATTCTTATTGTGAAGTTGTAATTAGAGATCCAGTCCCCAATAGCGCCGGTAGCTCAAAAACAATATTTTTCGACAAAATTGATTTTATTTGTATATACTTATAAGTAATACATTAAATTAGTATTTACAAATCTGTATGTCCAATATTTCCATGCAAAACACAAGAAATCCCACAAGACAAACAACAAATATCTACACGCTAGTTCCGAGAGCAACAACGACATTTTATCAAAGATTCTACATGTTCTTTACTCCGAAACTGTACTACCCACTCAGCACCAACCGGAAACCGTTAATTTCCAATAACATTACACAAATATGGACCCAATATATGATCCCATTGGGTAGAGATCAATCAAAAGCATGGCTATCCAACATTCTAACATAATCATTATACGGTGCCTACACTAATAATTTACTAGTTCTACAACCCTCTACATTTCTTTTTTTTATCTCTATTTTTATTTTTATCCCTGTCGAATCTTTCTTGAATTAAATAACACCACAACAGCATGAAAAAAACTGGCTAGCCAGGACAATGCTGTATATATCAGAGGTGAAGTCTACTCCATCCCACATAATAAACTACGAGTATTTAATAGCAATATAATTGTATCTTATGTTTATCATGTTATATTATAATATATTCACCTCTGTTAAAATGAAAACATGTATGTCAATAAAGTCTAATAAATAAATAAATCTAGCTGGAGAGTCCCTATGTTAGCTATGAGGGCGACCCAAGACCGGGACTTGAATTGAATCCACTATGTATCAATACTGACATAAAAAGGAAAGAATAATAACTTTAATGTATAATGTAATGTTTTTGAATTTTATGCTGTCCTAGCCTACCCTCACTCGTTAAGATCTTAGTGTAAGAAGATATAAGTTTCTATGCTTAGTGGGTTTTATTTCACTCTCACTATTATACAACCCTGTATACATTTGTCCGTTAATTGTGAATTGAATCGGCTTTAGAGAGTTGCCCAGCTCTCAGAATATTAAACAGCTATAATTTGTATTCGAAATTGAAACTTTATCAATTATTTCCCACTCAAAGTTCTAATTTCTGTGTTTTCCCTCCCACGCCCCTTGCCCTGAAAGCAATTTCACAACAAAATTTGCAAGATGATATTAAAACCTTAGAGAAATCAGATCGCGCGATACTAAAAAAGTTACGCGATTAATATTTTTATGGAAGAAAGTTGGCCCAATTTATATAATGTTGTCAACAAGCGAAAACACATTAAATATTTTACAACCGTTTCTATTAGAAATTAATATCAAATAACACGGCAATATTTTAAAATATTTAATACTGGCCTTAACAAAGTACGTGAATTTCTACTTCGTTTGTTGTAATTTATTTACTGAATAAATTTCACGCCACGGTTTGTTTATCAGTAATGTTGATGAAAGTTGAAACTTCAACACGTATACCACTGAAATACTAATTTTATCGGATCAAACGAGTATCGTGGTCGATTATAATCATGTCGGGCTCTGAAAAATTATTGAAATGATTAATGAACAAAAAAAAACTTAAATTTAATATAAATTATATAGGTAATGTAGTGGTCCTGCACGCGTGTCACAGACATGGCCATATAAGGAATCACCTGACAGCCATATAGGGCCGAAACAAACTGACCAATAAGCAGATTTTAATGCGTCGTGACGAACGAGTCCTGGGAGCTAGCCGATCACTTCTCCGCAGACCGTTGTCATGGCAACATTTTAAGCGAGTTACTACAGCCTTCAACTTAATTCGGGCAATAACTTTATACTCGTAGTTCCTTCCATTGTAAATTATCCCGCTATAAACGCCAACTTTTGAAAGTTTTATATTATTTAAATCCCTTGCTCTAGACAGCATAAATACTCACACTACAGATTCATATATACTGCGACATACACCAACACGCGTGAGACGAGCTAGCCGATGGCAGGTTGTAAGCCCTGTAATACCCAAGACTTCCATATTCTTACCTTCCCATGTTATGAATAATTATAATAACTTCGTCTCTGTGAGACATTTAGTCTTAAATAAAGATCAGGAACATAGCGGCTCTCAACAGCCGTATAATCCCTTCTAGTACCGACCACAAAACGATAACAATACATCGCAGCGTAGCCACTCCGAGAGTCAGCCTAAAGTAACTACTTCCCTCTCGGTCGCCTTCTCGAACGCACCTCCAGTGAATACTTCTTGTCGTAAACTTTATCTGTATTTTAACTTCAACTGTAAATTGAACATCAATCTTTAATAAACGCTATCATTTGTAAGTCGATATTTTATCAGTTACTACCGCATCCTCACTCACATACTCTACAACATCATATATCGGAACACTGAGGTCCGGAGAGAATTAGTCTCGCCTTCAAACATAGTAAGGACTCTTTGATGACTTGACTTAACGATATCAGACATCATAGTCATAAATTTCGAAGAAATTTGTATGATAATATTCGATCAGTAATTAATGATATTATCAAGAAAGCAAGAAAACGTGAATCGTTGAGTAATCATAGAATTGTATTACTGATAGAAATGACTTGTTAAAGAAAGGACTAGTAATACCTGATTATTGAGAAATATAAATTGCAGGCAGAGGATGCAAAAGCATGTCAAAAGCTTTCTTTGTAATACCGCACAATAATGAATCAAAAAACCTCTCTCTCATCTATCAAGCTTTGAAGAGATCGAGAGAGTAAAAAACCTTTCAAGAGATTTGAAATCAAAGTTTCGTGATACAGACTAACGTATATAACGTAACACAGACTAATGGAAACGTATCATCGCAATAGTACAATGATGAATATAAAGACGAGTCATCAGTCGTGGGATCAATCAACATAACCTAAACTCAGATAAAGAGTAGCAAACTTCGAAATGCTCTTTATCTTCTACTTCTTTCGTTTGACTCGGAAGTCCATAACTGTACTACAGAATACTATCCATCACTTGACTTTATCGTTATGGTTCAGCCTGATGGGAAGTCCGTTTTGACATTACTCGTCCATCTGTGTATCGGTCTTGGCTATGTGGGTTTTATTACGGGTTATTTGATCTATAACCGCAGATTTTGTGTTTTTGCTTTCACCTTCCTCAGGATATCTTAGGCGTCATGCCATCTCCGATGTTCCTTAACTTCTTCCATTCTCCGGTTAGGTTATAACGTATTTGGGCGTGAATCTTATATATGGCTTTAATGAACCTCATTTCTTGAGCCAAAGTGATAGACAACCTTCATAATTACCGGTTATGTAAGCTTGTTAATTACTGTTTTATTTTTTGACTATGTAACAACAACATCGACAACTAAAATTTCAATAGAAGTATATAAATGTGGATGGAATGAACTTTTATTCAACAAATAATAGATATCTTATAGAGACGAAGTTATTTTTTTATTATATTTAATGGAAACATATGGAAGTATGGGTAATTACAGGGCTTATTATCGTCTTCGACTGGTTTAAGTGATCGCTTTCTTTAAATATAACGTTTACAATTCTCACCCATTAATTAATCTCAATATCTATAAAATTTTTGGATGTTGTATATATGTTAATATATGCAAATGCATCCATTCTAAGAAAATTATTTTATATTAATCAGCTTTATCCTTTAATCCTGAAGCTGTAGGTAAACTAACAGATATCTCAAGAACAGGCTGGTTTTGTAAATGGCAAAGGAACCTAAAAATGAATACTTAAGTCATACAAATTAAATGCATCAATTATATAGTGTTTAAGCGCTTTTATACTTCGATAGGTAGGCCTAATATAAAATTATGAATATGTGTGCTCTTTTTGTGTGGATTTAAAAACAGAAAACAAAAGCGAAGCTGCTTTTGGGAATAGAGTTATTGTGATTCGGACGGACTTTTTACGGCGACGGTAATAAAAATATTTAGTATATATATTTTCGGATTATCGGTTGTGTGAAGGTTTTCGGTGGCTGACCATTTAAGGACTATCAGATTACAAGGAGAGCGACGTTGGCGTCAACCAGCACAGGTTCACAAAGGTTTGTGTAATTTGAATTTACATAGATTGAATTACTGTATTCATCATTGTCAATAGAAAACCCAGAACTAGCTATCGAAGTATTTACGGCAAAAGATAGATATAAATACAAATAAAATCAACTTATCGAAAAAATATTTTAGCTGCCACCGGGATTTGAACCAGGAAGTCTTCCTATCCGGGGAAGTGCGTTGACCTCAGCACAGTAAACTGTCGACATATTTTCGAACTTATATATTGCAGCTATTTCAAATTGATACATCTATTATTCCATTTTTTTTTAAAGTTATCACTTTTATTGCGATTAAATTTGAGTACCATACGCTAGGAGACGCCAGAGATTTTCAATTCGATTTTATTTAAATTTTGCGCAGAAACAATATTTTTCGACAAAATTGATTTTATATGTATGTATTTCTAATTAATACATTAAACTAGTATCTAAAATATCACAGACCTATGTTCTGAATAATTACAACATCACAATAAGAATGTTTTCCCTTAATAATGAAAAATATTTTAACTTTTGACAATATTACAATTTATTATTTTTTAATAAAATGCAGTAACAGGTACGTTTCCTAAAGCTTTATTGACAAACACCGTATGTCAGCTTTACCTATGGAACTATGATTGGGCAGCAAATTGTGTACTTTAGAATGTCATAAAACATCGTCTCTTCTCTCAATATTCAGTACTTGCTGTGTATTTACGAACTATTCCAAAACTAAGGGGTGATTCTTAACAATTTAATAATTGTAAATTTAATAATATTTTAATGGATTAGTGGTAGCACCACTCGTTAAATCTAATTGTCTAATCAATATTTTAAAGTACCAAAGTATTTGTTTTTAAAGTATTCATTGTAATATTACGGTTCCCTGTCTATTTCTATAACTTTTTGGACATCTAGGATCTAGTGGATGTATTGGATCCATATGGCTATATAGTGCACTATTAAATGGCCAGGTCTCTAATATTGTTCATTGTAAATCAAAACATTGCAAAATCGTACGAATTTTGAACTGTCATCTCTTTTATCTTATACACGGTCATCTCGCGTCGTATCATAGAAGCCATGAATGAAATCGTACGAATTTTGAACTGTCATCTCTTTTATCTTATACACGGTCATCTCGCGTCGTATCATAGAAGCCATGAATGAAATCGTACGAATTTTGAACTGTCATCTCTTTTATCTTATACACGGTCATCTCGCGTCGTATCATAGAAGCCATGAATGAAATCGTACGAATTTTGAACTGTCATCTCTTTTATCTTATACACGGTCATCTCGCGTCGTATCATAGAAGCCATGAATGAAATCGTACGAATTTTTTTTTATGATGCGAGGCTGACAGTTTGTAATATTTACAAGTGTTTAATAAACATTTATGTAAACATGATCTCAGTTTTTTCAAGAATGTATTTATGTGTAATAAGGTAATACGAAATACTAATAATCTTACGTTAATTCCGTGGAATATTTTTTCATTTATTATTGTCTATCCGCGAACAAAGGTGGAATAATTTAAATAATATCGAGATTTTATTTACGTATGATTTATTTATATAGTTCGTGTGGCGGCCTCTACTGGTCACGAAGCGGCCAAATTAACCACCCACAGGGCATGGAAGCAATCGACAAATGTTTTACATTTGTTTCATATTTACAGTATATGAAAAAGTTTTACATACATGAGAAAATAACCACGAAACAAATTTTTCTCTTCATAATATACAATCTCATTTCATATCAAAGTTTACGACTGAGAATTGATTTATTCTGTGAAATACGTATTATATCATCGGAATTTTGGAAATTTGGCCACTTTCTGAGAATATGCAGTCAAGATAACACATTTCTATGTACTACATCTCTGATGCCACCTGTCTTCCATAACTAGTTGAAATTGATCACATTGTTCATTGCGAAGAATATGTCCGAAATATGCAGCTTTTCTTCATTTAAAGGTTATTATTAGCTTCCTAGAATTATTCTCGTGTTTTAGAACCTTTTCATTGGTTATATGGCCGATACACATCTCAAAAGCCTTTAGCCCTTTAATGGTGGCTTCTTTTCATAATTGACCTCGCAAAAAAAATTATATTAAAAATTGGAAAGAAAAAGAACAAAGAAGGAAAGAGGCAGAACAAAATTAGGTATCATGTACCAACTAATATTGTAAGATGGATGCGGAAATTTGAAGGTACTGAAAACTATATGAATAGATGCTACTACATTATTAATATGTTTGAGGCGGACTGGTAGCTGCATCTACACGCATGAGTGAGGGAGCGAGCTTCGGTGCACTGTCACCAGAAGTCTTTAGGTCCAGAAGTAGAAATCGATCCAATATCAGTGGGCCACATGTTGAATCACTCCAGCCACACTTTTTTTCGTGACGTAATATCACGTGACTGCTATCAGTTCTATAATCCAGTGTAATCTTGGTAAATAAACACAAACTGAGATATGTACTCTCAGTTCAATTCACCTGTTATGATATATATTCCTCAAGCCCTTCTGATCGCAGCAGTATAAATCTTGTGAGTTATTCTATCTTAGTGGTAAAATACTTCTGCCATGGAACAAATCAAAACCAAACTACAAAATTTTCACCATCTTTGCACTCAACATAGTACGTATGCCTTACTTAACTTCGCCCCTCCTCCCATGTAGTCGATAGTCTATCTTCTAGTTTAAGCTTTAGTTTATTACTGAAGATGACACGATAAGCGTCGAAAATGTTTTAATTTTTAATTAAAATGGACTTCCACAAAGTTAATCACGAAAATTTTGAAATATTATCTTCAATTGTCTTCTTGTTTCTTCAGGTATCCGTCCAACTTTCATTTCAGCTTTGCTACCTAATGTTCTACGTCTTCGAGTTCTGGCCTAATAGCAAAATCTCCAATCTTCGCTTTTCACCTTTTCAAGGCTTTTTGAGCTACGTTGAGCATTAAATTCTGCTATAGCACAATCTTTTAAAAATGCTCTTTTTCCAACATAGATTTCCTAGAATCCACATTCCCATACTGAATAACAGATGAGGTAGAACGCAATGCATTACCAAACAAATTTTCTTTTTCTTTACACATTAAAGCTTATGTTATTGATATAATATACATAAATTAATATAAATTATAGTATAATGCTGTGTCACAAGGTGACCTTTGACTCCTAAATATAACTGTCGTATTCATCATTTTATGTATTCAGCTCCTCGAAATGATATTGTAAAATCTTATTCAATGGCAATAAATGGCAGGCTTCATTGAGATATTATATCGATAATATTGCTTTCAAAGGTACTTTAAAATATTTTTTATTTTTATATATAGCTACCCACATATTTCTTATAAACTAAATTAATATCTGATTCAGACAACCATATTATATAAATATATATATAAGTAAAAATCAAACCCACAAAAAACTTGAACATTTCAAGTAATACTTGAAATCATTTACTCATTTTATTTTCGAATTTTGTATAGTTCTTCTTTCTTCTATACTACCCTTAAAGTGTGTTCTAATAATTTCTTTTTTTCTTCTATAGGAAAGATTTTGGTATTTTCTCATTCAGTTTAGCTTTATCCTGGTGTTGTTGCATTGGAGACCTTCTGAAATTTCTTTACCCTATACACCAGTATGTTTCCCCCCTATATTACTATTTCTAGATGGTATCTTGAATAAAATTACAAAATCAGTTTTGTTCTATGCCTCTTTTACATAATATATCCATCAATGTTGAAATTTTTCGGTACTGTTATTCTGTTTGAAATAATACGGTATAATCCTGCTGGCCACTTTGTTGGCTATTTTTCTAAAAAGTTTGACGTTAATAGATACTAAATAAAATGTGCATTCACCATGATATGATGTATTTATTTGGACACTTTCTTTTAGGGAGGATACGAGCTAAGAAAGGTAAATATTTATCGTTATGTTCTATATATATGAATGAAGTATGGAGTGGGCGAAAAATACGTAATCACATGATCTCATTTATTCTGTATACAGAAGTGATTTTTGCGGAGTGTATAGGTTTTATTAAAAATATCAGAATTCTAACTTGTCACGGAATTAGTTAATAATTATTAAGCTGGAAATTTAGCTATTGAGACAGTTGGGATGTTTGATGCTGTACACAGCTTTATATTCTGCATTGAACTGTCGCGAAACTAATATGAGTATATGCCAGATGCGTGGTAAGACTAACTGATCAACGTTAGAATGGCGGCCATGGTTGGCAAAATAAATAGGTGTATTGGAGGAGAGCCGCACAGAACGTGCGATCATGGGGAGTAACGGAGAGACCTGGATGAAGGCAGGCTATGTTAGAGTTATATATCTCATTGTCATTGTCTGAACAAGGAGGTTGGGGATATATGAGATGTATGAAGGGTGAACAAAATTTAGGAGAGGAACAGGATTAGGGAAGAGAGTGGGCTGAAGGACTACCCAGAAATAGAAAAGCTCATTGGCTTCTAGATTTTCCACTGGATCCACTGATTTTCTGGCTGAGTTGTTCCGTATAAAATACTATTGTTCATACATTTCAGTGATAACGCAAAGCGTCATGCAATAAGTACAGTACCAAGACGTATAAGATTCGGCACGTACGGTAATGAGAAAACCGAATACACACAAGTACACTGTCCGTCAATTCATCATTCCCACAAGGCAAGAAAATAATTCAAGCAATTTTCACAGCCTATCATGCCATACTGGTATACAAAAGCTGACAGTTATTTCAAAGGTTCAACTCCAACTGATAAACTGAAAAATCGTAGAGAAAACAACCACAGAAAAGTATCGTGTTCTGATATAGTGGGAAGGGGTAATAGGTAGGTAAAGGACAGGAACTATTCTCTATATGTCATATTTCATATTTGCGCTAGACTGCAATCGGCAATCCATATAATCTTATTATAATAGTCAGATTATATTAAAAAGAGTGCTGGACCCATAACACTACCTTGAGCTACCCCGTAAGATATATTACATATTATGCTTAATTTTGCGATCATATACATTTGCTTAGAAAGTTTTAAAGTATACGTAGATTCCTTAGTCTATTAAATAAATAAATTCTTACGTAATTTATACATAATATATTCTACTTCCTAGAAAACATCCAAAAAGAACGAGAACTAACATAACGCTGAACTTTGGCCGTTTGAATTTACTACCGTTGCTAAAGAAGTTTCACTTCAAAAATGTATAGCGTTAAATGTCGTAAAACTGAATTTACCTTGGACCCATATATTGCTTCATACCTACAGAAAATAAATTATTCAAAGAAAAATAGAAGGTAAACGATATATAAGTAGGAAATTTTTTTCTGGTTTCAAAACATGGACCAGTCGAGAAATCGAGGAGCAGTTCCAAGTTACCAATGATAAAACTGTTTGGATACTGCCTGAAGACATCGCCAGAATATGGACTTGGTATGTAAAAAAGAAGATGCTACTTCTACTGTTTTGGAAATGGCAGATTTGCTATTAAAATTTAAATTTTCAATACTGGGAGTGAAGTTTTAAGATTATAAAAATATTAATGCATTTGAGGTATAGCAGACTACTGGTACCATCTGTATGTGGGTCATCAAAGCTTAACAGGTCATGGAGGGAATACGCGGTCCTGCCGCCAGGAGCACAGAGATAAGTAGAAACGTGTAATTACTTACTAATAATGTTTTACACATTTAATTATTGATTAGATCGATTATCTGTGTATAAAAAAGACGAATTGACATATAAACTTGGTTTATTTATATTTCTTCGTGTATATTATGATATATGTGTGTAAAAATAGCATGTGATGTAGGTACGTTTTTTCTTACGCATCTACAGTCAGATGACAAGGTCTAACCATTCTGTCGAGGCATGCGGGCGAAGTAAATTCATTAGAGATTATTCTTCTTCTTCGGTGGTTCCTCGTTACGAGGATGATATCTGCCATGGTTTACGATTGTGAGTCCGAGTGTGGCTGTGAAGTCCTATTCTCGAACCGCACACCTGTCCACATATAGTGCACGTCAGATCTCTGGACAGGAAGGTTTTGAGCGAAGGATTTTTATCCGTTAATTTTGTGACCGCATAGGAACGATTCTGCTGGGTGTGTGGAATTTTTTAAGGTATAAGTGATATTGCACATACTCTTGGAATGATGGAAAACTTGATCCAGTGTGCAAGGGAGGTCCGAGACGCTCGGAGCTCTCTGTTACTTTGCAGTCTTTTCCAGTCTATGCACAAGACTTTATACAGATCTCAACAATTACACCGTTTTCTCTTCTGTTCTGACACACAATTTTCGCCTTTACATTCATACATTTTCCCTTGCAAGATCGTCGAATGTTAAGGCTTCTAATTTATTCCATCTTTTTTAAAGCTATCACCTTTTATTGCGATTATCATTGAGTAATATACACTTGGAGACGCCAGAGAACATATTATTATTTGTGAAGTTGTAATTCTAATACAAATTAAATGCTTCAAATAGAAAGATATACATACATACAGATAAACTCAATTTTATAGAAAATATATTTTAACTGTCATATATTGTGATGTCCTTGGGATTGTGTAGTTATATGTGTATGAATACTCCACTGCCGGGGCGTGTGCGCGGGGTTGTAAAGGGCGACGCGCATTAGTGCGCGGCTCTCTCTCTGCGTGTCCATTGACTTTATCGTTTGACTTGTACTAGTGATATAACTTGAAACGATAAACGTGTAATTATTACAAAGAGTATTTCTTGGACCTTCAAATTACGAGGTGTACACTGAAGACGTACTTAAGAGACAAGCACCTAACATATATTATTTTTAAATATTTTTCAAAGATATTCGCAATAAGAAGGTAATAACTTTTAAATAAATGAAATGTAAGATGTATATGTATAATAGCTGCAACATATGAGTTAGAATTTGTCATCTACTTACAAGGCTGACGTAGTATAATTGGTTATCGTGCTTCCCCGGACAGGAAGAGATCCTAGTTTAAATCCTGGTGGCAGCTAAAATATTTTTTTGATAAAATTGAGTTTATCTGTATGTATATATGTTTAATTGATGCAAAAAATATATTTGAAATTTTGTTTTTAATGTGGATAAGAAATGTCAAAGATGCAAATCATTTTAATCAAGCTTCACTCGTCATCAGATTTAAATCCACGCGTTTTGAGTATGTTTTCTTTATAAGTTTTTATGATTTATGGACCACTCTGTAGCTGGGGATATTTTCATATCAGCCCTTGGCAATATTCAAGCGCGGGCTTCGCAAGACAAAGTTTTGATTCGGTACAAATATGCAGCGTGTTCCCGATGACAGGCGGGCGCATTATCGGCAGGATGTTTATTGGAACGGCTTCTGCACAACTTCGGCCGCAGAGGGTGGGTGGCGAAGGGGGTGGAAATGGATTGGAATCGGGATAGTTAAATAAACAGTCAAGTCTGTATATAAATTTACCCCCATCACTATTTCTGCACACTGTGAATGTATTTATTTTAATAATAAGCATTTAAGGGATGCACTTTACACTTAAACAGATTATAAATATTCTTATTAAGGAGAACACATTCTTATTGTGAAGTTGTAATTATTCCGAGCAGACGGTCTGTGATATTTTAAATATTAATTAAATGTATTAATTAGAAAGATACACATGTTTATTTAAATGCCTTCGATAGCTGGTTCCCATGTTTTCGATTAACCATAAGCACACATATGATATATGAACTGCATTAATCTTTTTAATTATGCTATCTTTCTGGTCCGATTTTGTTGTTCTTTTAGCTGGGTTGTTTATTTGGACCGCTAAACTTGTCCAAGCACGGGATGTAATAAGAATGATGCCTATCAGTTACCATATTCTTAACCTTCGGAAAAAAGGGCGGTAATACTCACACACGCACATGTACATTATTATAAACCAGGAAGCTGGATCTTTTCATATCCGGGGGAAATGCATTAACCAATACAGTGCATTGACGACAAATTTTTGAACCTTTATGTTATATTTTTCGAATTGATACATCGTTCCGTTATTTGAAAGCCATCTTCTTTATTTTTCCGAGACTTTGTGTAAACAAGAATCACATAATCTTTATCTCAGTAATTGTTTCTAGTTGAGTATCTCATCAAGCAAGTTGTTCGACAATACATTTGGAGTAAATTGCAAAATTTAAGAAGCTGTTTAAATTAATATTATATACTGGACGCAAATTGGCCCCGTCACTTATTTTTGACAAGCGTCTTGACATTTTACAAATAGTTACCCTCAGATTGGTATCACATTCGGTGTCTGAGCTTATAAAAAAGGTTGAAATCTATGGTTTGTTTCCAAACCGTCGCCAGACCTGTCAGACTAAAAATGTAGCCGTACGTGATTCACTCTACCTGGAGGGTAAGATTTTTTTATTGTTCAAGCACTAGTACATAATTAAATATTAACTAGTTAATCTAATCGCATGGTAAATTATCTTTACAGGAAACAAGACATTTCCCTCTGAGCTTTGCCTTTGGGCTTGGCCTCTGGAACTATGCCTCTGGGTTTAACCTTTGGGCTTTGCCTCTGGTTTTTACCTCTGGTTTATGTCACTGATGCATACCTTTGTTTTTATTTCAACTACAACTTTGGACTTACCTTGAAGTTAGTCGCCTCACTGAAGTGAGTCTGTAGTGTAAGTTTATAGTCTGTATTTGTTGTATTTCTTAAAATCTTATATTTTGTCTTAATTAAATGTCTTACTTTTACTAACGACTAACATCTTTTATTTATCATCTCTAGGTATTATTATAAATTTTTCCTAGTTTAGGATGAATGCAGAATGTAACAAAAATGAGGTGTGTGTGTGTGTTCAATGTAAAAGAACCCGCGGATCTCATGTTTTACACTATCTATCCGGTGAAAGGGAAGGACGCACGTCTTTTACCTCAGAATGTAAGTATTTATTATTTAAAGTACTATTTTACAAAAATCTATTTATTTTTAATATTTTATCTGCTTGTGTGTCTACGATGTGCACGAAAGTTATATTATTAATGCAGTATGATTCACCGAATGAATTAGGCCCTTCTGCATCTGGTTCTTTAACTTCCTCACGATCCTTATTGATTCTTTCCGATCTATTCGAATATATTTCTTAAAATACTATTTGACCTTTTTTAACCCTTTATGCTATTTTGATTTCAAGCGAAATTCAACAGAATGAGAGGATGCTCCTACCCACGAATACATTACTAAGCGTAAAATTTTCCCACCAGCGTAAAACGGTAAATAATGAAATATCTCAATTGATTCATGTCGAATTTTTTTTAAGCAAATTTATGTTTACTGATTTTTTGCTCATTAGTGAGCCTACACACGCACAAGGGTGATTAGTGACCAGTAACAGAACGGAAATATTTTAATACAAATGGGTAAAAACAAAAAATGTTTATGTAGGTGTCGAGAGTTGTAGTATATATTACTTACTATCGGGTGAATCTGTAAAACTTTGCTATATTTATATATATATATATATCGGCGTTATTTGGTTATAAATAAAAAAATTAGGATAAATAAAATACAATCATTTCGTATGAAACCACTAAATTTATTATACATCGACCGGTTTCGCTTATTTCAAGCATCGTCAGGACGTATTTAAAACCAATCGTAAACACAAAAAGTGTGCACTTAAATTATGTATTAACATTTATTTTAAATGTGAAACATCGCTTTAAATGTGAAACATTTCGACACAAACAGTCATGTGACATAATTATATGTCGTATGTATTTTTAGCTAGCTATACTATTTAAAATGTGAGCCCGCGACAATTAACGATACATTCATTTTATTTTATTTAATACGAGTAGCAATCAAAACGTGATTGTTAATGTACTACAAACGGTTGACAGTTATGTAGGGTGATGTTATTTATTATTGCGTGTGAAGTGACCATCTATTTTTTCTTGAAATTCTGCACTCATTGAAACGGCTAAAGCTAATTATTTTATTATTGATAGATCGAGTGGCTACATTGGCCACGACTACGGTCAGTGTTTCCGGATCTAGTGAAACAGAAACCTAACACTTTTCATGCAAAGTACAATTAATAATTGATAATAAAATAAAACTAATATAAGCTTTAACATACATTGCAAGTTTTGATGATATTTATAATATCATCTTGAGTGCATTAATCAATAAAACCTATTTTAAAATATAATAAAAAAATAAAAAGTGGCATACCACAATAGTTTGTCACGTTACGATTTATAGCGTGTTGTTAGTAAGTTTCTAAACCTTTTAAGTAATCACCGCGGCTAAATATTTTTATTAAATAATTTTGTAAAGTTTTTTGTTAACCCTTCCCAAACCATGCAGTAACACAGGTGTTTAGTCATAATTAAACCTGTAATATTGCGGTAAATATATACAACATAAAATTTATATTTTAGATAATACTAAAGAAAATATTAGCGCTTAGGAATGACTAGTGAAAAACCAATTATGAAAAGTGAATCGTACAAAAACAATTATTTTTTCCATTCAATCTGTTGTAAAATTAATACGTTGTAAAAAATACCATTTGTGATGTGAAAGACAGAGATCATACACTATTTTCACAGTGAAAAGAACAACAAACATACAAATATAATTGTTTCTTTCTCATTAATTAAATGAAAGGAGATAAGAAGGGAGGACACATTGTTTAGGACTTAACGAATGCTCTAAATTATGTTATTATTCAATTTTTTTTAAATTGAATGCTCAATATTTAGAGTAAATTCGTGCCATTAAAGCCATTTACGATGATAAAAACATTTTTTCTAACAGTTATTACGGTAACACGAGTTGACAGCATGGCTGCGTTTGACTATTTTATATCATGGTGTGGTAATGGTTAATAGAGACCGCTATTGAATGATGACGCGAATCATAATTTTACATTAATATAGTATGTTTACTGTATATTTGGATTGATAAATTTACATAATGAATTTTCAATCAAAATAACTACACTTTTGCATCTTTAATGTATATTATTGCAGTCTGACTTAGAGGGTAATATAGATATTAAAGCTATAAAACATTAATATTATAATATAACTAGTATAATATTAAAATATTAAACTTACCATAATTATTAACAAAAAATAATACAAAATTTTTGTTTCAATTTTCCTATAATTTAAGAGCATTATTTTGGAGGGTTTTGATAGCAAAATAAATTACTTTATTTGGTTTTGACAGAAACATAAATTACTTTATTTTAAACAAATATCAGATATCTCATAGAGAAAAAGCTATTTTTTATTATGTTTAATGGAAAATAAATGGAAGTATGGGGTAATTACAGGGCTTTACGACCTGTCTTCGGCTGGCTTAAGTAATTATGGCTTTAAATACATACTGCTATCACGACAAATAAGTACCACTACACTATCGCCATGTATGGACACATAGAAGTGAGTCCACATACTGACATATATACAACATTCTAAAATTTGATAAATGTGGAGAACCAAGCGAAAACAGGTCGTAAGTCCTATAATTACCCCAATCTTACGTATATTTTCAATTAAGTATAATAAAAAATACCCTTGTCTCTATGAGATATCTTGCCAAAAAATAGCTTGTCCTCTAATTACCCCATATTTCCATATATTTTCTATTAAATATAATAAAAAATAGTATTACAGCTTTCCCGGTCTATACTACTATTAGCTAGTGTAAACACTCTTTCATTTACTTTACTTAGATTTTTATTTTTTTATTAATGGAACATTGCATTTACAATAAAGTAATTTATAATAAAGTAAATGTATATATATATATATACTTTTTTTCTACATTGAATAATGCATTTGCTTACTTTAAGTTTTATAATGCATTTATATCTATATTATTATCTAATTGCATCTTGATTTACTCTTTATGTATATATATATAACATATATATAACATTGAACACTACACTTTATTTATTACTATACCGAAAAGGCACTGTCTTCTATAATACAGTAAAATACTAGTGTAGCAGGCAAGGTACGAAATATTTATCTTTATTTACTGCTTACAACAATATAATAACACACTGTACTGTACTATGAATCAAAATAATAAAATGTTATTACTAAAGCAATGAATTTTAAGTAAAAATCATTATAAAAAAACTAAAATTTAGATGAATAACTCTAATTAAAATGAATACAAAATAAATGTAAAGTAAAAACATTATTTTTCTACGTATGTGTACTGTTGCACAATATTTATATTATGTCTGGGCTTTTAAAAAGTTTTAGATATAATTTCTCCCCTTTTCATGCAGCCAGAACTTTTGTTAAAAATATGCACAAAGGCTGTGGTTACAACTTTTCACGTTTATTTTGAGTTCGTTATATATTTTTGTTTGCTAGAAAGAAATAAAAATTATCCTAATTAATTAAATATATTTTTTCTCAATTATTTTTTAATATATTTTAGTTGATACTAATTGGGAGCGCAAAAACTATCACTTAAAACTTTCGTCATGTCAGCACCAGTCGGTACTGGGGAGGAGCCCTCTGGAGGTCTATCGCCTCCACAGCCATCACCACCGTTGACAATCTCCGAATGCACCTCACATTTACTAGAGCTCCTGACAGCCGCAAAAATACGCACGATATCGATGTCACACCATCTTACTTCTGACATCAGACTTCTCTCACTGTCGCCTTCCAGAGAAGATCTTCAACGCATTTCTGTGTAGACTTTTCTTTGTACTGATATTGTAAATCTTTAATTCAGAATTGTTGTCAACAAATAAATCTATGTCAACCTTAAATACAGGTAACCCCCGTTCACCGCGACACCGGCGAGTGCGGATTCGTTATATCGCAATCGTTTTGTAATATTTTTTTTGTCTTGGCACTTGTCTGACTTTGACATGTGCCAGAAATCATTATACTGAGTGGTAGAAAGTGCGTGCTATCTCTCTTTATCGCTTACTCACATTATATACATGTGCACATAGGTAAAATTACGAGTGTGAGTGGGACAAAATAACGTCGGTACGTCGTTGCCTGATACGGTTGAGCAAGTGCATCATTTGGATCTACCCTTCAGTGTAATCTTAGGTGAAGTGTCAAACGCATACTAATTAAATTGACAACGTACATTTTTTTTATCCTTCGTAATTTTTAAAATGTGAAAAATCGTTCGGCTGCATGAAATGAACTGCCATACTATGTTCCAAGAACACGACGTCTCGGAACCTGTACCCGCGCGAAAGTTAAGGGTAAAAATCATTGAAAATACCTTTTCTCTTCATAATCAACGCCTGGAGTTATTAGAAGAAAACGACAAAGATTAAAGGCAATTTAGTGCTGTAAATCTTGGTTGTAACGGATTATTTGACAGTTATCGGCAAATTTTGCATAATAAACGCAGGGAATCTAGATTCTTTTTTGCAACGTAGAACAAAAAGATTTTTTTTTGTGTACATTTTTTTGATATTAATAATGTTCATTTTATTAATAAAGTGTTTTTTCGAATTTTAAAATGATTTTTTAAATCCTCCATCGATTGCTAAATTTCGCTTATCACCACCATATCCAAAACGTATCCCCGCGATCAACGGAGGTTACCTGTAATTTCTCTTCTCCAATATCACCCAACTCACAGAATAGCAAATCCTTATTATCCACAATCATAAACATACTCACACAATCATAATTTATAATAACATAATCATTCTATAATTATATTTTTTATTTACTATCTTTGTTTTATTAACCACTTAGTTGAGTTTTAAATACATCTACCGGTTTCGAAAAATACCATTTTCTTCTTCAGGATGTCATAACTAACTAAAAACATATATTATTGTTTCTTTACCAGAATCTATTTAAAAAAAAAAAAACAAAAATTATTAAAAAATAAATTTAGTACCTAACTCAAATTGTTAATTAATACAAATTTATTTACAAAAATTATGTTTTTAGTTAGTTATGACATCTTGAAGAAAAAAAATTGTATTTTTCAAAACCGGTAGATGTATTTAAACTCAATTAAGTGGTTAATAAAACAAACATAATAAATAAAAAATATGAATTTTAACCACAAAGTTAATATTGCTAATTTTAAAAGCATTCTATAATTCTTTTAAAATTAGCAATATTAACTTGGTGGTTAAGATTCATATTTTTTATTTATTATCTTAGTTTAATAACCACAATTGAGTTTAAAAAACATCTACCGGTTTCGGAAAACACCTTTTCCTTCTTCAGGATATGTCAAAACTAACTAAAAATATAGCATTGTTTTTCTATTTATCCAAAAACTATTTTTAAATTTTTTTGTATTTGGTCGGGTTCACAACGTCAACTAACCACATTTCTAAATTTAATTAATTCGTTTAATAAAAAAATACAATTTACATTAGAAATGGAAAATAATTCTACCCTAAATTTTTTGGATCTAACATTGATTAGAAATAATAATAAAATTGAGTTCAAAATTTTTAGAAAACCAACTTTTACAGATACTATCATACACAATGAATCTAATCATCCATTATCACATAAACATTCAGGGTTCCACTCCATGATACATCGTTTAGTCAATATTCCTATTTCAACATCCAATTTTAATATTGAATTGAATACAATTAAAAAAATAGCAGTTAATAATGGGTATAATACATGTTTGATAGACACTATTTTAAAAAATAAATTAAAATAATATAATAATCAGTTTTTATATAAATCACAGATGAAACATAATGATAATAATGATAATTGGCGTAGGATTTTATACATAAATAACTTTTCGAAACAAATATCTAAACACCTACCACGAGATATTAGACCAGCATTTTACACAAATAATAGTATAGGAAATTTACTCATAAATTCTAAGGACAAGGATGATAAATTTAACAATTCTGGCGTCTATAAACTTAGTTGTAAGGATTGTCCTGCATTTTATGTTGGTAAAACGGGTAGAAATTTTAATATAAGAGTAAAGGAGCATTTGAGATGTTTGAACAATAGTGGGTTTTCAGAATTTTCTAATCATTTGATAGAAAATAGTCATGGTTTTGATAAAAAATTGGGATTGTCAATTTTGCATATAAACGGTGTAGGTCACAAATTAAATAATTTGGAATCGTTGGAGATAAATAAAGCATGTAAAAGTAATCAGGAAATTCTGAACAGCCAACTAAATTTAACTACGAGTCCTATTCTAAAATTTTTTCCTAAAAATTATTCGACTAAATTTGTATTGAGCAGCAATTTGAGTTAGGTACTAAATTTACTTTTTAAATAATAGTTGTTTTTAAAAATTTAAAAATATATTTTGGATAAATAGAAAAACAATGCTATATTTTTAGTTAGTTTTGACATATCCTGAAGAAGGAAAAGGTGTTTTCCGAAACCGGTAGATGTTTTTTAAACTCAATTGTGGTTATTAAACTAAGATAATAAATAAAAAATACATTCTATAATTGTTTATCCCTTTATTCTTTTATAAAGTTAATTAAAAAAATATTTATATTTAATAAAACTATTCTATTTCATGAAACAAATTATTCGCTGCCCGTGCAGCAGAACCTCATTTTTATGGACAATCTCCTGCATTCCCGGGTAATGCAGCCAACACTCTTGTAGTACGCTCATATCCCGGTATCTGCATTGGAGATAATAGGTGCTAGAATGTTGACATTAAGCACCTCTAAGGTTCGCAGCACGGCAACGTTATTTGAAAAAGTGAGAAAATATGCTACAAATTAATATAAAAATGTATTTATTAGGCTCTTTGCAAAATTTTAAAATCTGTTTTTAAATTATTATTTAAATTTTTTAATAATAGACTTGTGCTTTTAACAGCTCTTCTAGAAAATAATACATCATTGTTTGTTTATATTATAAAATTAAATGGTTTGACTTAAGACCGGCCAAAATTCATAACGGTTTAAATTTTCTTTATATTTTTAAACTACGTGAATGCACGACAGTAGAATTGAAAAAGTTCAGTTAAAAATAAAATTGCATGTACCAGATAAATCTCAATTTCGAAAATAAATCTAAATGCATCCAGTAAACCAAAGGAAATAAGATCAAAAATCGCTTTTCTCTTCAGAAGCTGGGATATCTGAAAAAGGTCCAGGAAATCTCCTGACAGCTTGAAAGAGTTCGTCTCATTCAGAATCCGTGATGGGGTAATTCAAAATAATGTGGCATCCTCCCATTCTTACAAAATTATTGGATGGACTGGTCTTCCAGTCTGAAATAAATTGATTTAGATTCCATATAATTGACTGACAATATTCGGTTATGACGCAGCTTTCTAATCGTCTTGTGGATATTTCACGGATTTATGGTTTATATAATATAAAATATACTCCGCAAGATAGTCAGATATATCGAATTTATAATGTTGATGTTCGATTAAAGTCATGTACTATGAAAACAAGATATTATAATTATAAAATTTGAGGATACAACTTTCAATTCTGGTATCAGTAATCGGCTTATATTCCTAGTCATAACTGTGAAGAATTACACTGTATTTTGGCCTAACGGCCAAAAATATGGCCGACAAAAGATCCGGTCGACTGAATTTCCAGCCGACCATTGATCCATGCGACATAAGATCCAACAACACAAAACATTAATTAAAATTATTTTTTTAAAAAAGCTTTCAAGAAATTTATGAATCGAGGGGTCAAAAAAAATCCGATGCGAAATACAAAGTTTACAATAAGGAATCGGAATTTTTAAAATTATTTAATTAAATAAAAACGAACGTTATAATTCTACAAAAAAAAAATGTTGATGCTTGTTATAATGGGCTACATCGAAGGAGGAAGATTCTACATAGATATGTTTCATTTATACATAATATACAAGTCGAAAATTTATATATGTAATATATATATGTGGCGTTGTTCAAAATTTATGGGTTTTGTTTTAAAAAAAAATTGTGTTCACCGAATACACGTCGTTTATTTGGTGAACACAATTTTTATACTTGTTATACGTCGTTTATGGTACGGAATAACTTTGTTGTCTTGTTGAATACTTGATGATAAGACGAGTGTCAACTTACTTACGTGACGAGACAAATAGCTTGATAGGTGATCAATTTTTTTTGTCTATTATCATTTCTAATATTTATCTATCTATTAAGCGTTTGGTTAGCTATTTTAACACACTACATCGTGTCACATATGTGAAAATAAAAACACTTGTTTATTAATTTTAATTTACTTGAGAATCGTTTCGCCTTGAGCGAGTATTATCAATCTCAATACATCATGTCGTGTAGGTTGGTGCACGTTGCTAGATCCATCAGATCAATGGATCTGATGGATCTAGCAACGTGCACCAACGATCTAGCAATGATCTATAATGCAATAGCAACGATCTAGCAATGGCCAGTCTGCATAGTATAAGAGTTTCAGTAGTGCATTGCAATTACGCTTGTTTCAAGTATTGTGATTGCAAGAGACTTGTACGTACTTGTTTTTAAAAAAATATCAAGGAGGCACTTCTATAAAGGTGACCCTTTCTCTCTCTTCATTTGATTGTGATTGATGATTCAATTGGGAAATCGTATAAAAACATTTTTTCATGCATTCCACCATAATCAAAACGAATCAATTTAATGTTACAGGGTAAATAATATATTTTCAATTTAAGTAAATATTTATATTTATTTATTAATTTATTAACGCCCTTATGGGTTTTTATAAAATAGGTTTGGTATAAAAAATACATGTATATTACATATAAAAATTGAATAGAAATTTAAAAATTAGCAAAACAAACTAAAAAAATAAAGATTTTAGACAGAAAAAGCATTAAAAATTTATGTTTAACAGAGAATAGCCGAGTATCAAAATCAGTTGTATCTTTGACTCAGAACAGCATCAGAAACATCACTCTTATATTTAAACATTGAATATCAGAATATATCTACAAGACAAAAATCGTTCGTATGTGGGTGCATTCCTATCAAAATTAGTACGTGATGAATTTACATGGAACAGCACCGAGAACCTGGTACTCCACGCAGGAATCAGTTCAGTTAAATTAGGGGCGTCCAGTATGCCATTTACTATTTTAAATAAAAATAATAAATCACTTAAAGTTCTTCTACACCTCAAGTTAGTTACATTAAGAGCGCTCTTTAGAAAATCATAATTCAATTGTTCAGCAGGTATACACAGTTTGAAGTTAATAAACATTAAAAATTTATGCTGAACCCTTTCTAATTTTAATTCGTGTATACGTTTTGTTAATAAAGTACAAAGTAAGTACAATTATTTTTCTCATTGTTACAAGTATTTGTAAACGGTGTGTTATGTGTATAGTATGCTGGGAAGGAAGAAAGGTATAAAAAAAATTAACATTAATATTTGATATTTAAAAAGATTATTTGATTTCTAACAAATCTTTGCTTGGTGTAGGTACTTGTAGGTGTTAAGTAAAATTATAATTATTTTTTATTTAGAACTATTTATTTTCGAATGTGTGAGTGCTGTGTGATTTTTGAGGGTGTGATTGTGTTAAAAGTATTAATTAACACGTAAATTTAGCGATTATGGATACTGAATAGAATTTGTTGTCACACAAATGATTAACAAAGGAAATAATTAAATAGAAAATGATTAAAAAATGCGTAATTAATTATGTAACCAGTTTATTCAAAACAAATGGTTCTATCTGCAATACAAATAAATATTTTCCCAAGATTTAACTATAGGAAGTGAAATAATCTAAAATAACTCGTTGCGTCAAACTTTTAAATATATAGAAAATTAAAAAATGCCATTTGTATATCTATTGAACTATGATTTGCTTATTACTTATAGTTAGATAAAAATCAATTTGTTCATTCCTGGAAACTTGAATTTAATTTTTTGATAAGTTGAGTTGAATTTTTTGCATAATTAAGCTATCAATTTCGCTCTGTCCCTTTTATTTAAATACAACACACTCAATTTTTTTTTATAGCCGTATACCTGTAATAGTTTGTTACTATAATTAAGGTTTATTAATTACTATGGCGCTGAAAAATCACATCCGCCCGTAAGTTTAATGCTTTTACTCTCCGTAAAATACTTGAAAACGTTCTTACTTTTAATTAAATTATGTTTTATTTCGTTTGCGTAAATTAAGTACTGTTTGTGCTTTAAAACGTTTTTTTATTAGTTTAAATTATTTAAATATATATAAAACTGAACGAATGTCTGCTATGGATACCTTCTTTACTTCCCCTGGCACCATACTCACCCTCCCGAATATAAATGTATGTAATACAAATGAAACCATTCCCATTCAGATGGCCAGCTTCTATCAGTTCCAAATTTTGCTCAGTTACATTCACGACCCTAAAAAAAGTGCAGTCACCTTTCACCATCAACGTTCTAAGATAGGAGTACTAGTGGGCGATAAACAACGGAAAACTCTCATACGTATTTTTTTCGCCACCTTTTTTTAAAAAAAAATTCCCAACTTTATTTTATGCATAACATAATTTATTTTTTGCCTAACTGTATATGTGTTATAAATAATGAACGCATACAGATAGTATCGGGGGTAGCTTTGCGACATTTTACTACCCCCCGAAATCTATATAAGGTTTCCACGAGCACTAGTGTATAGAACTGGTGTCACTTTAGATTAAATCACGATTTTTTATGGATGCTTTTCTTGAGAAAGACTTGACAGTGGCACGTAACACATGCTATTGTCAAGGCTTTGACTAAAAGGTTAAGATGTAACCATACTTGTGCGCGGAATATATAAATCTCCCACAATTGATAACCAGAGAATGTTTAAATATTTCAAATTCTTAAAACTCCGGATAAAAATCATATATGAATAATATATAAAGCAACAAAATCATAAATTAATCTTGACTGTATTTATAACTTTCGCCAAGTTTTATACTTGCTTAAATGTTCTTCGCGGGCCGATATACTTCAGGGTCAGGTCAGGTCGGGGGTAAAGCATTTCTACTTCCTGGATACTGCCGGAAGGAAGGTGATGATGGATGGCACTGCAGGAATGCGGCGAGGTCCATACATCGCGAGCCGGAGCGGCCATTTTGATATTGAACACTTCCCGCCATTTTATCGGTTTCGCGCCTTTATACTGTTCTTTTTCCCTTCGGGATTTGTGTCGCGGCGCCGTTCACCTCTGGGCTAATGGCGAATCAATATTTTCAGCGGGGCAACGAAACGTGTACACTTATTTATTTCCAGATATACGGCGAAGATAATAAATTACGATGGCCGGTGCGGAGTTGTGAGGCGATTAATAAACTTTCATTTTGGTTTTGCCGGCCTTACGTGTGAAGAGTATATAAGGTAAGATGGCAATATCCAAAATGTACAATAAAACTTCTTCATATTACATATTATATAAATAATAACACAAAATACTAACTAAATGCATTTATTAGAAAGATATATATATATATATATATATAAAATCAATTTTATATAAAAATAATGTTGTTGCAACCGAGATTCGAACCTGCATCTTTTTCCAATCAGGAGAAGGCGCATTAACCAACTATGCTACAGCAGGTAGTGCTTTTGATGACAAATTTAATCAGTATTTAAAATATCACAGACCTATATTCTAATTTTCTCCTTAATAATATATAAGTTGTATTAATGTGTCCAAAATTTAATAAAAATTCATTGTTAATTCCGGGGTATCCTATCGGATTACTCAAAGGTATTTCATGGCTTTCAAATAATGGAACGGTAGATGCATTCATTTGAAAAGTGTAACATATGGGTTCGAAAATTTATCGTCAAAAGTACTGTCTGGTGTAGCATAGTTGGTTAATACACCTTCCCCGAATTGGAAAGAGATCCACATTTGAATCCCGGTAGTAACAACAATATTTTTCAATAAAATTGATTTGATATGTGTGTCTTTCTATTTAATACATTTAATTTGTATTTAAAATATCACAGACCTATGTTATAAAAAAATACAACTTCACAATAAGAATGTGTTCTCGTTAAAAATAAGACATCACTTTATTGATAGCAGTATTTATTGATAAATCAACATGTTTCGAAACTTATGGTATCTTCTTCAGGAAACAATGTATACTAAAATTAAAAATACAATCATAGATAAAAACAAAACTATAAAGTTTAAATGGTGGGTAACTAAGTAGTATACATATTTTGGATTTAAAACTTTTTATAGTTAAAAATAAACTAGAATTTAACGTTGTTCGCAAAGGTACTTAACACTGACATAGTAATGTATAATACTTCTAATAATCTCGAAAATTATCAGGTTTTCATTCCATTCTTATTAGATTAGTTAATGTTCCCTTATCTATAAATAACTTCAATATAGATTTAAACATTATTTAACAAATTGACAAATAAACATTTAATAATGGTTATAAAATTGAAATATTAGTGCAAGTGGTGGGTAACCAAGTAAGAACTACTACAAAAACAAATTTGAAAGGTGACTATTTGAAAAAATGATCTGATTCACTAAAATTTATTAATCAACTAATAATAGTTATATATATAAATATATAATCAATTATGTATTTTGTGATGATGTATGCGGTGCACGCGTATTAGTAATGAAACTGTGATCACAGTCACAGTTTTCAATCACTGATGTTATCGAATACCAATCACAAACACACCAGTGAGTCAAGAGTAGCATTTTTTCTCAATAATAATATATTTTATGTACATACTATAAGAAAATTAAAAAATGATTATTTGTACACGAACCTAACAAAAACAAGCAAGTCAAAAAGTGTCGCCTGGCTTACTATGAATAAAATTCAAACATTTTAGAAATATCTCAGCGTATTGAATTGAAAGGAGAGTCCTTAAATTATCGCGCTGGTATTTTTCTAGCGAATAAGAGCGTATACGATATATTTCCGTTATTGCATTGCCGCAGATAGAGGCAGCCACCCCCGGCCGGCGCAGTTGATTTCACAACCATTTGTAAATAAAAAGGAAGTATTTTACTGCAATAAAAATAAATTATTCCAGTAGGAAAGAGTAAAAATGTGGGGCTCTATGCCGCGCCGGAAAACAAGTCGCCATTTTCTGATAAAACGTCTCGCGAGCACGCACAAACATGAAATATTCCTCGCGGAACTGATAATGGCGGGAATATCACTATTATTTTGGGGTTATAATGCAGGTTTATTAACTTTATTACAATAAATATCGCCATGGTTCATAAAACTGGCGATTCTATTTATTGGGCCGTGATTCATCGCTGTTTTATTCACGCTTTCTTCTTTATTCGGCGAGAGCCCTGAAATATATACGCCTAATGGGAATTTTAATTTCAAAGTAGAAACAAACACAATAATATTGTTTTATAAAGGGAAACTTTCATATTTTCGCCTTTATCGAATACCATCACTGAAGTAAGACGCATTAACCTTGCCTTTCCGAAGCGGGGTATTCACATTCCTCATAGATCGCTTTATATTCGATAACTCACTAATTATGCAAACGATTTCATTCTTATTTTTTGTAATCTTCACGGAAATAGTAACAATTTTTTTTTCTTTTTTTGATTTTTAAATTTAGTGATCGTGGCGCGGTACATACACCTGCGCATATCGATACCGAACCCTTGTATCTTATCTTTTAGTTACTGCGCTTATTATTTGTTTCACTCTAACTAATGCACTGGATAGCCCCATACCACTAATACAAACGAGGGAGACAGATATATTGCTTATCGCGACTTGCGGCATTCGGACAAGAGACGTCCGGCGAGGTGATTGGGTTCGCGTCGCCCGTCACGAACTTTTTATTATCGTTTGTATGAATATGATCTGGGGTGTTTCTATACCCCGCTTCGGACCACACGGAAGTTCTGGTTCAGTAGTGGTAAATAATGATTTGTTGGAACAAGCAGACACGTTTTGGAAATAACATCAATAAGATTTCTGAAAGAATTTATTGAAAAGGTCGTGGAGAGCTATCACCTAAAATCTCATCAAATACATCTGAATGCGGGTGGCAAAACGATACTCTACGATTAGCCATAAATACACAATGTACTGCGCGCACGCGTTAGACATCAAGCCGCTCACTTTACCTACCGACGTCCTATACAGCAGCATCTCCCGACCCTGCCTCCGATATTCAACACACATGTTAAGCTTTAATTGCTTTAAAAATTGTTTCAATACATTTTAATGCCAACAGTAAATAGCTTTTTAGCATAATTTCTGTTTTACAAACATGTGATACGTTTCACGATATACTGGGCACGAGCGGTTGATTTTAGGACAGCCGTACACTCACACTTCAACCTTCCAGATACGCAGCCTTTATTTGGCATCCATCCGAGCAATATACTCATTACCTCAAAAATGTACTTAGAGAAAGATTATGGGGAAGACACCATAAATGAAAGCCTAATCATAAATACTTAAAATGAATTAAATTCTATTAAATTTTTAGAGTTTGACTTGTTGTCTCATACGTTCAATTCGCTATTTACTTAATATTTAACCTGCGTATATCCCTTTCTTTTCTAAATGTTGACTAAAACTTGACAATTCTATTGGTTTTTATAATAATTAGAATTAGAATTTCGTTTTTTTTTTGTTTAGTTTAAAAGCATATTGTAATGGTTTTCTTAATAAACTTTATCTTATTACTCACTAACGGACTGATTTAAAATGGAAATACACATTGACCCGAACCGTCTTTTTAATAGTCACATTTTTGTTGATTTTGACCCGCAACCAAAAAAAAGGTTGCCGACGCCTGCCGTAGAGTAACTGCCATGTCAATTAATGATATTTATTAATTGTTTAGTCTGTGGATTATCGATAATTATCAGTATTTTTATGTTTTTTGTTTTTATAAGAAACACCGCGAAAAACTTAAAGTTATGTTACATATTGATAATTGACTAAAGTAGACAATATATTAAAAAGTGTGGTATCAATACAGAAATACATGAGTTCCAAGGTTAATTAAGTCTAGTTGCATGATACGCGACAGTCTTCAGCCTTCAAAAGCGAATACATGTATTAAACGTTTGAAAGACTATTAACTGTGTATAATGCAATTTTTATTTTAAAATGTCTGTCATGAAAAATATATTCAGATTAGCGATATATAATAGTTATTATACATGAAAAAACATCATCTTGTAGATTTGTCAATTTCCAGACAAATTAATATACACGTATATATAAATATATAATATAATATCAAGTGTTTTTTCATCTCAATGTACATGTGAAACAGACTCAACGAAAAGATATATTTATTTCAAGATCCTCTTCAAACAGGACAAAAATTACTCCCGATGTACCATCAATCAACCTGTCAGTGGATAGATTCAATTTTTTTACGTCAACACTGTGAGTATTTCGACTGACGCCAGTGTGGACAGATAAAATAAAATATTATGAAAGAGAAAAAAACATCTGTCGGTAATATTAATCCTTCCGTCCATCAAGTCAGATTAGTAATGTGAATTTCAGGTAATTTTTAAAATAACCTCAACGAAATGGCTTATTGTACGCTTTCCGGTACGTAATTTATTGTTCAGGTTTACAATAATTGATAGTACATCGTTTGCCTGACGACTAAGGTTTTTCAGTATTTTTGTGTTATTATTATTCTTCTTCTTCTGCTTCTCGTTCAGATCAAAGTTGATCAAAATATTGTATGAACTACTACATTGGCTTCGTTTTCATGAAAAAGTTTAATTTGATTCCAGATAACTTAATGGTGGACTTCAAACTATCAGGTCAGCTGCATGAAGGGTTATAGAACCAACCAGCCGTTGACAGAAGTCAAGGTTAGCGATAGGCCCATTTGCAGTGGCAGGTCCGAAAGAATGAAAATTTTTGCCCTCCGTCGTAATGAGCATATAGTACATCAGGGACTTTATTTAAAAATAGACTAAAAACACACCTTTTCATAAAATCAATCGACAACAAACAACCCCCCCCCCCCTCGTTCAGATAATATTTTTTATGGGACTAAATAGGTGTTTTGTAAAGCAACCTTGGGGTAAACTTTTTGCCAAAATGGTAATTTAAATCATCTACCTAATCTTCAATTTTTGGGTGGTCTGCCATCTCCGGATTGTCTTTCGTGTGCCACAAAGTACCATCCGTAATCCTGGCTATGCCATCTCTCCAGGGTCATCTTCTACTTCTGTCCATCACACTATATCCTCCACATCGCATGTTTCTCTTGTAACTGTGTTGTTAGTGCTGTTTTTGAAGGATTTTTTTCTAAGATGAAGCAATTATTTCTCATTTCTGACATTATAAATGTAGATTTGATTCTGGTGGTGTCTGCTCATTTATCGATTGTGGACCTGACCCATTTGAGTTTTGCTGTCAGTTATTTATATACTTCCATAAACAAATCGTTTTGACAGAAGTTGAAGTTAGGTATGTATTTCAATTAGGATAATAAAGAATTTTTGTGCGCGATGATTTGACTTTACGGAAAGTATTGAAATAAGGGAATGGATAACACACCCTCTGATCACCACAGCAAATAAAAAGAGTCTAGCTTGCTTTTCATACATACCAAAAGGAATTCAGCTTCGAGAGGTGACAACTATATACATGTTGTACTCGGTGAATGGATTGAGGATTAGTTTATTGTTGTTAATGATGTACAGAAGTATTACTGACAGGACCTAATGGTAAGACAAGTTGCGGATTTTTGTCTCGTCCTAAAAATCCACCAAGTAAATCATATTTTTCACAGAGTAGCTTAGTTTGAACTACTGATGGTCTTCTATATTATTTTTTCAATAAAAAATGTTATATTTAACTTTTACCATACCATGCTACCTTACCCAGCCATGCTGTCAACTCATGTTGCTGCAAGGAATTAGAGTTTTGTAAGCTTTTTTTTATATGGAAAAAAAAGTGCTTTTACAAGCTTATATGACTCTAAAAAGTTAATGTCATAGTTACTATAAATATGATAAGAAATTATAAATATAATAATTTAATACGTTCATTTTATTCTCAAACGTTATTCTTATAACGCATCTAACCCATCTAACATCATCTTCAATTCATTCATTTAAATTAATGTATAATCTTTTTCACGTAGTACAAGTGGTATATTTAATGTAGATAGCATGCAACGCATCAATTTTAAATAGTATTGAATCAAAAAATTATTATTTTTATTATGATTCGCTTTGATTAGTTAGCTTCCACTAGTTATTTTTAAAAGAAAATGATTTTTTTAGGACTAGGTAAAAAGTAAGTTTTGCATTGTGCATATTTATAGAAATACTTTACTTCGTGGCTAAGGAAGTGTTAAGACAGAGCACGGTTAGAGTATATGAATGCGTATTTAATCTTTATTACCGGAGATCAAAATTATGTATTTCTTCTTCCTTGTCTTTATTTTATTTTGTTCATTTGGTTTACATCCTTGGTTACTTTCAAATTTTTAAGATCGCAACTGACCGAAGCTATGTTTCTTGTGCTCGTGGTTTTCTTGATCTTTTCCTCCTTATCCTCCATATTCAAGGTTTTATGAACCAAGTGATCTTTCTCACTTCGCATCACATATCAATACTGTCTATCTTTTATGTTTTCTTTAAAAAATCTCTCTAAGAATCCATGGTTATAAATATTTTAAAAATTGTCTAATTTTTTGACTCCATCAGGTCATCACAGCTTCTCTTCTGTTTCGTTACACTCATAGAGTCTACTTGGCCTAATATCTGTTTAATTGAATTTCATTATTGAATATTAAAAACAGCACCTTGTACCTATACTATAAGGTACTGTGTAACCGCACCTTGAACTCCATTAATAAAATTGCTTTTTCATTTTTAATATTTAAAAGTTAATTACAAATTTTTCCAGTATAAAATGAATATTTAAATTTCCTCCACTTCTACACCGGGTCATCTTTTAAGTGTCTGGTTCTGTGACTCCGCCCCTGTGGTGAGAGTTAAGGGTTAAATTATTCATTACCCCTCCTCAAAAGGGGATGGGGTCGCGAAATTTCGGGATAATAAAGTAATTAAATGTTAATGCTCCAGTGAGAATATATAATAAAATTTGCGAAAAAGCCGAGGATACCCTGGCGACCAGATAACGAGATTTCAAAATTTACGATCCAATGAAATTTTCACGCGCTACAAAATAAATTGTGCGTTGGACCAATACCATCTTGTCCCGGGAAGAAATACTGGCGATAGAAGCGACAGTACTGTGTCAATTTGCGTCTAAATTCAGCGTCAAATATCATCCCATGAGGAAACGTTTTCTTTTGTACCCTACAGCAAGAGTTTGCTCTACGTTAAGGCAGGGCTCCATGTTATAAAAGATGATGGAAAAAAAAATTTAGTCCAAGTCTTGGAGATCCTTTGGCATTCAGATTTGCTACATAGATTTTCATGAACGTTGCTTCAAGCTCTATGTCTCAAAACACAGAATTATAAAAATAATTACTCTGTAATACAATATATTAAGTCACAAGTTGATATCAACCTTTTAAAATAGTTACTAGTGGGAAATAGATCCCGTGGTGGACTGTATCTTTGCTAGTTATTGTTTATTTGTCGCAAACCGATTCGGATCAAGTAAGTTATAAGGACAGAAGGAATCTGGTTTTATCTTGATCTCAGTCTCATGAGCTAGATGCTGTCTTGCATTTCCCTCGACTCGCATTAAATGAAAAAGGTTTCGCTGCACTTCGGAGGGGGTCAGATGCTGGCGAAATCAGTTTCCCGGTCTGGATAAAATTAAAGCACTGTGATAATCTATCTCTGGCGGAACCTAGGATGTTGACCTTTGACACTCAAATTTTCACTCCTCGCCGTCCGCCGAACGCGCTCAGGTCCAAGGTCAGCCAGACAAGGACGGATATACATTGTGAAGGAATTATTGGAACGGAGGACAGAGGCCAACGGTTACTGTCATACGTAAGCTGTGGCAAGAAATGCGAATTGTCTCGACATCTACTAGTAGGTTTGGATGTACCTTGGTCTGATGCCGTCCCTATTAATGCTCGCGCATGCGTCACAATAAAATGCTATGTCACGTGGACAGGCAGGTTTACAGGTGGCTAACTACGTCAATGCAGTGCATTAAGGCCTATCTAAGATAAGGGCCCAAAAGATCCGTTAATGTTCTTATATTCAATTAACTAATTACACCAGTAAAAAATTTCAACATCAGAAACCCTCGAGAACCATCTAAAAATTTCACGATGCTTTTAGACACTTCTAGAAAACTATAGAAGCTTCTAGAAATCATTTACTTATTTTCAATAATCCTCTCCCGGCTCTTTTCATTATAAAATATCACCAGAACCGAGAATTCTGATAAGTCTAAGCTATCTGTCTTGAAAAGATACCTCTTAATAAGCCCTTTGCTGTGCCATCAACATATTTAATTTTACCAGGTATATACACAGAGACACATAAAGGAACATCTTAAAATATGTATAAGGTTCATATTATATTGGGAGACCCTTATTCCATTTAGTGTTGTAGACCAACCTTTCTAATTACACCACTGAAGATGACATAGCATCGCTACAATTATTATGGAGTTATTTTATAAATAAATGGTGGATCAGGCATTTTCCGGTAGTTACAATTAAAACCTTAATTTCTACCAAAATCTTAACAAAAAAAAAAAAATTCTTTAAATATCGCATTCAAGCACTGACGATAAAAATTTAACAAAAGTATCATTGAAACGTACTGTTGGAACAAATTAAGTATTTTTCTGAACATTTGATAAAACTCGGTATCCTAATCTTCTAGGTGTAAGGGTGTTTACGTTAACAGTTAACACAGAATATTAAAAACACACAACAAATGAAAACAATTAAGGGACGTACTTGCGGCGGCGCGGGAGAATAATAGAGGGCACACAATACAAGTGAAGGGTGGATGGGTAGGAGGGAGGGAACCCCGAGAGCATTACCATTACAAAAAGACCCAACATTACACACAATGCCCGATGTTTGAAAAATCTATCATAAATGTGAACAATACATACAAAAAGACGAAATACATTCGTGTGAATCGATTACATGCGTAATTAAAATTTAATTATCCTCAAATGATAAATTACTATAGCCAGATTAATACTCGCATGGATATATTCCTCATGATACAGGCTCAGTTGAAAACCGAAATTATATCACTCGACAAGATTATCGATATAGGCATATGTAACGAAAGTAGGCTCGATTTTTTTTTGTTTTGATTTTACTTATTTTTGACGATTTTACTTTGAATATGTGCCACATTTTTTTGCACTTAGGTAATACAGACAATACACATTGGCCATAAACCAAGTCTGACGTGTGTGTACGGCAGCAAGTCATCTAAAAATGTACAAATCATCCGTGATCATCTAGTTTTGTATAAATGGTAAATAAATCAATATTTAAATACGAGTGCACCTATGTGCGAAATACTCGTCTCTAATCTGCATTGTGTAATTTTATGTTTTAGGAAACAGGCATGTCTCTCTTTAACTCCATTGTCAAAACAATGGAGTACAGTACTACCCCGAGGTTACGCGATAGGTGGGACCGACGAAAATCTCGAATTCGCGAAGTCAGAGTACAACTTTACATATAAATACATACAATTTTGTTTAATTGGAACCAAGGACTAACAAAAACACTAGTTTAGAAGAAAAATATGTAATACAATTGCAGTTCTTTATACATTTTAATACAAAATATTAAAAAAATAAGCGATTTACGTAAAAAAGTCATTTCGATGCAGATGGCTTCATAAAATCTAACAAATTCGCCTGACGACACAATGCTTTCTTTTTATTATGCAGAATTTCTTCGTAGCAAGCTAATAATTTTTTTATTTCTATGTTTTCTAAAAATTTTAAGCCATTTTCAATTGAGCTGAGACCTTCCGTCAAACTTTCAATTGTCATGTGCTTATCTGGTGGAATTGGGTCTGAAATGTCTTCATTGTCGTTTTGCTTACGCATTTCTATGAGCTCATCGATTGTTAGCTCCTGACTAAGTGAATCCAACAGCTCGTTAACATTGTTAGTATTGACTTCCAAATTCAATTGCCTGCCAAGATTAACAACTTCTTCTACCACATGAGCGATATCAGTTTCTAGCAATCACAGTAAGAGAAATACTTAATATAGCGGGAGGCAGTGTCACCAACGGTCAACGTCTAGCGGCAGTGTCGCCAAACGAACCGCGTAACTCTGAGTTCGCGTAAGTCGAGGTATTACTATATTGTTAAAATGACATAGCGTCTGTCCTTGTACCTCGTTGTTAATTTTTCAAACAATGGCATTCTTATCACGAGTGGCGTATAGTGACATCAAATAATTTGGATGTGAGTCCTGTAGTGTAGGCTAGCATCCCGAATTCTAAGCCATCAGTACCAGTCCCAGAAGAAATAAACTCATAATAATAAGACAATTAGAGCATCCGTGTTAATAATTATGCCACTGGGACTAATTTTATTTGCATAGATTTGCGTTTTGAATGCAGTTATCTGATTTAAATTTATTGATAATGATTTATCTTAATGTTAAACTATTACTGGAATGTCACTTGATTGTAATTTAAAGGCTAAGTTTTAATTTAACTAATATACGATTTTGTTAACATATAACTTCTTTCAATGTTGATAATTTATAACCTTTTTCTATCTTCTTATTTGCAAAATTTGTTTAATTAATATTTAGATTTTTCTACAAGTGAAGGAGAGAGATTTAATTATTTAAAGGTGAGTAAGTAAAGCTTATGTTGAGGACCTACATTTTTCATGTCTTTGATGAAGCAGTCAGTGAAGATCTGAGACCCCCCTGTCTCATTTCTTACAAGGCATATTATGGGAATTCATTTTATTGACCTAGACACCCACGCACTCAAGGGTTTCTGTGCGGTAGTTTTAAATATTATTTAATAATTATAAAAAATACTTTGTTTAAACCACTTTTTATTCATTTTTCTATATGTTTCGATACCTATGGTATCATCTTCAAGAAACAATGTATACTGAAATTAAAAATACAAGCATAGATAAAAACGAAATTATAAAATTGTGAATATGTAAGAACTAATATGAAAACCATTTTAAAATGTGACTATTTGTAAAGAGGTATTGGTTATTTATAATATTATGCTTGCTAATAACACATTTTATTATTTCAAATTTATCTAACTGTAAACCCAAAGTATTTGTATATACAATTTCTAAATCCTTATTAATATCAATCGAATGGTTTGTTTCCAAAAGATGATTAGAAATTATGAATAGTTATTATTATTTAGGGATCTCAAATGTTCCTTAACTCAAATACCAAAATTTCTGCAAGTTTTACCTATTTATTTATTTATTTATTATTAGTAAATATATAATACTATGTAAAAATCTGTTTGGACTGTGCCCATCTCACTAGAGAAATTCGGTGTCAAGACGGGCATAGTTTACAAGCAATTGTTTAATTAATTAGAATTACAAGTAGATAGAATTACATTTATTACTATATAAAAGGTGTACATGAAGAACAATTAAAATGGAATTAATTTTTGGATCACTTTGTAACAAAAATTAATATGTCAATAATGAGTCAATACGTCAAGTTTTAATATATAGTTTCAAGTTCTTGGGACAATTCAATTAATTTAAGTCTTTTAGCATTCTATTAAATAGTTTAGGTGCAAAATATATCAAAATAATTGCAATCATTGTAAATTAACATGTAGAATAATTAATAAATAATGATTTAAACAAACTATTCTGTGTAATTATTAATGAGGCCACAAAGTAATTTTGTAAATATTATATAATATAATATGATATATAATTAAGTGTTTATGTTGATGCGGTAATAAATATTGTTAATTTGCCATATTAGTGTTATTTTGAAATAATGAATAATGTTTATACTAAACAAAAATCTTTCAATAATGACAACAAAAATCATAAAACGGATGTGCCATTGTTTTGAAGATTTCCAAAGATTTAAAAAGCAATTGAGTAAAATATTGTAGAAATCAGTGAAAATAATGTAAAATTGTATAAAAAGCATAACGTGCATACATTCAATTATTACTCGGTGAAATAAAAAAATATATATACTAATATATAATATAACAGTAGCCTAATGTTGTAAATTCCTCATGGTTATAAAATATACTTTCTAATGTCATAAATTCATCATGCCCTTAAATATTATTTTCACTCTCATAAATTCATCAAGCAAGTGAAATGTAAATTTTTAATCACATAAATTCATACTTACTTACGTAAATTCATCACACTCATAAAATGATATTTTGGATATCATAAATTCATCAAGTCCATAAATTGAACATTTTAATGTCACAAATTCATCAAGCCCATAAAATGATCAATTTAACAATGTAATAATGTAAAAATCATTAACTTGCACTGAATTTGCCTACCTGCATTGACAAACGAAGTGTTCCTATTGCTGGTGCAATAAATAATGTCTCCCGGTATCGTTTACGGCGAATGGTAGAGCCATAGTGACTACAGGCAATATTCTAATTAATTCAATAAGGACGCGACAAAGCGCACATAGCAATATTATTATATCAGCAGCAGTACACTTGGCAACTAGGCGCCAGACATTGGTGCACACTGTATGCACATCATAGTGCATTACATGTACAAAGTGCATACATATGAATATTGAGATAAATCAAGACACGAATACAGAGACAATTAATTAACGAATAATCATTGTAAAGAAGACTATTGCCCTCATGTGAAGTTAAAATGAGGCATCTTCCTTAAATTATTATTGTAACATACAGAACAAATACTGTATTTCTGTTTTTCGTAATGTTTTTCAGGTGTTCAGGTTTTGGTCAATATTCATATGAATTATATAATTGAATGATAAAGAGAGATGCATGTAAGTAGATATACATAAGATTCTGGACGATTCGGTCAATTCATAAAAACTTTTGTACGCTAGATTTATAAATATTTAAATGTATTCAGTACAAAGGCCTTGTATATTACAGCATCCAGTGTGCCTTATATAAACAGATTTAAAGTATATGTGTTGTCTACTGATTATTTACTCAACCGAAGTGGTACCCAGCATATATACAAAATTAATGTATAATAAAATAAACGGACGTAAGTAGGTACATAGCCATATAATATATTATGTATAATCCAGTATGAAATCATTGTGTTGGGAGAACCTTACATTAATATAATGAACTCAGTAAGAGTAATACAGAGAACCATTATTAAATTAAAGCAGTATATATTAAAAAAAAAACTTTCAGCACAAACACTTTTTTTAAATTCCCAGTTTTTCAAAAATCTCGATTATTCATAAACATTGTAAAATTTAAAACAAGTACATCCGTTAGATTTCAAAACAACTTTAAAAAACCCAAAATACTACCAAAAAATTTTTATATATTTTGGCATAAAATATTTCAATAGCCTCCCTACATTATTAAGAAGATAAAGAATATAAAACAACAAAAAAGCAATTAAACGAACGCTTTAAAAATGCACAATTAGAAAATAAATAATATTATAGATTGCAATTATATAACTTCTGTATATTTTAACTAAGTCTCTCTTCAAGCGCAAGAGGTGTCTTTTTTGGAGAGGTACAGCGATACATAAAAAAAGATGTGGCTTTAGTTTGTAATAGAATCAAGTACCTAAATCATATATAACTTTGTCCATGTATTTCTTATTTGTCCGATTCTTGGAATCATGAATTATTATAACCCCTTTCTCTCCTCTTCAGTGCGAATCGCTCGCTTCTAATCTTCACGATCTTGGGCCTTTCTTTCGTAGTGAGATTCCGGTCATGTCTCGAAATCGGCCTGTCCATTTAATTGGAGACCGAACTCTCGCTTCTCTCCGTCTTTGTATGTTTTCCATGTCCACCAACTTCTCTTGGCTCTCCATATTTTCTAGCAACACGCCTAAAGAATAAAATAATTATTTTCCTGGACTTTGTAGAAAGCTTTAGAGCTGAAGTTGAATTATCAGTATGAATCCTTAGACCTTGACGTCAGCAGACGTCAAATTGACCGATATTTGTTCGATCTTGACATCGCAATAGCATTCGCGGTGTGGACATTCAGCTCTAGCACTGTATTTTGTGATTTTGCCAATTGATCATGTATTGTTTGTGTGCTGTAAGTGAACATGTGATATTATCGTATTCAAGTGGGATCGGAGATCGGCTCATCCGCGTGCCTTTTGTATGATCTCGGCGGGGACTGCAGGGATTATGAAGGCGTCATATACATAGTAAGGCGAGCAGTTCTTCCAAATCCCGGTTCCCGAGATAACTGGTCCTTCGACTGGAACCCCTATCCCCTCACCGATCTCACCCTGTACCATGTCTCCCTACCTCCCTCCACTACCCTGCGGTGATTCCGATTTACAATCGGAAATGTCGTATTCCATTCCGTGAGACGTGCGATCCGGATATTTGCGCAATTCATTCATTTAGATCATATCGATTCGAATTTATACATAGTACATTTAATAAATGTAGGGTTAAAAAAAAACACTAACAAAGTCTAAGAAAAAAATAAAAAAAACTTGTTGATATTTTAAGGAGTTGTTTGATTTTAGATTTGTTTCTTATTTTGTTTTTCTCTTCATCAGAACTGCTATTTTTTTACACAATACCTCAATAACATTAAGAATTGATCTAATTAGATAATATTTGCGTTAGTTTTACTGTGATAGATCATTTTTGGCTGGGTGTTTTCTGCTAGTCTCTGTATAATTAATATCATTCTTTAGAAGTAATTGTACCTGCTGACACATGTTCCTCTACCACTTATCATATAAAACGCAACACACCATGTAGCAAGTGCCAGACACGACTTGGGCGTCCTGCACGGCCGTGTTGGCCGTATAAGCCGGTGACTGGCTGGCTTTTAACGTCTGATTAATGAATTCCCTTCGAGGAGTTGAAGGCTTTGCGGTACGTGTTCCATCAGTGCTGGTCGATCTCTTGTCATTCGCAATATGTCGGCGGCGTGCTACCCTCACCGTACACGTAAACCATACTATGGCTGGGTGAAATATTCGTTTAGCGCTTTGATTACTCGAAGCATTACTGACAAAGTAACCGTACTATTCAATTGTTCATATTTTTTTTTGAAATTAGCAAAATTAACTTTGTGGCTAAAATTCATATTTTTATTTATTAACATTGTTTCATTAATTAATTTGTATTAAGTAACAATTTGAGTTAGGTACTAAATAATTTTTTTTTTTAAATAGATTCTGGTAAAGAAACAATAATATACATTTTAGTTAGTTTTGACATTCTGAAGAAGAAAATTCTATTTATCAAAACCGGTAGATGTATTTAAACCCAATAAATGGTTAATAAAACAAAGTTAACAAATAAAAATACTTCTTTTTTTTCCATCGTCAATTGGCAAGTTATTTTATGATGCGACATGATTATTTGTATTATTATAAATATGCCTTTGATATGTGGTGCTGGAGCTACACATTGTGCATATCATGAATGGCGAGACGCACGAATGTCTACATTCTGCAGGAACTGAACATCAAGGACAAACTCTTAACCTGCAGCCTAAGATGAATCCTTGAATTTTACGGGCATCTTGCGAGAATAGAAAATAGCTTGGATCCATTAATGAGATAGACTAGTCCTCTCGAAACTATACTTATAGTTGTAACAAAATATAACTTAACATGTGTGTAGTACAAAGTGTATTTTTCTTTTCACTTTCCTTTGTCGCTATAGTTCTCTCTATCGATTTATATTTTGTATCAAAGCTCTAATATATATATATATACAAAATGTGTTTAAATTTAACTAGAGAAAATTGATTGAATACCTATATTAATATGAGTAATGGTTTTACTTAATTAAAATAAACTAAAGCATCCTAAATTATATTATAAGGAGAACACATTCTTATTGTGAAGTTGTAATTATTCAGAACATAGGTCTGTGATATTTTAAATACTCATTTGTTGTTTAATTAGAAATATATACATATAAAATCAATTTTATCGAAAAATATTATTGTTGCGCCATCGGGATTCGAACCTGAATCTATTTCCAAACCGGGGAAGGTGAATTTGATTTTATATGAATTTCTTTCTAATTAATACATTTAATTAGTATTTAAATTATATTACGTTAAAAACACGTGTATTTTTACTACTGCTAGCAATAAAAAAACCAAAGTATCATTTCAATGAATTTAATGACATCTATATGTTAATTATTTTACCAAATAAAGCAAATCCATTATCTATTTATTTACGTGAATTCAATAACCATTTAATGAGAAAAACTACATTTACAGTTTCATAAATTATAATTTTAATCTTCTTACTGGCAAGTATTTGAATATCTGTCGTCTGCTTCATTTAGCCAAAACAGTTTAAAAGCAGACTAATAAGAATTTCGTAATTATAATCTGCCAGTAGGTGCTAGGTGGTAATTACGCTATAATTGAAATATATTTAAATACTAAATTAATGTATTAATTATAAATATATACATATAAAATCAATTTTGTCGAAAAATATTGTTTTTGCGTCACCGGGATTCGAACCTGAATCTCTATTTCCAATCCGGGGAAGTGCACTACCTTTGTGCTATAACGCCAGTATTTTTCTTGACAAATTTTCGAACCTATATGTTACATTTTTCAAATTAATACACCTGTCGTTCCATTATTTGAAAGCCATCTACATTATTTTTACAAAATCTCAAATACCTTTGAGTAAACCGACTGCAGAAATAGAGATCCAGGTTCGAATCCCGGTGACGCAAAAACAATATTTTTCGACAAAATTGATTTTATATGTATATATTTATAATTAATACATTAATTTAGTATTTAAAATATCACAGACCTATGTTCTGAATAATTACAACTTCACAATAAGAATGTGTTTTCCTTAACAATGAAATATATTTAGTAATATATCTGATAGGACGTTTGCTTACTTTAATTGGTTAAGTCAAGTTATACTATAGTTAACCACTTACCTTTTTTATGACAAAAAAATATTCTTTCAACATTTTAAAATAGATTTAACAGAGACTCCGTGGCGTGCAGTGGACAACATTGGCCACGACACTGCCGCTGCTTAGAAAATGGTATAATTTTTGAGTGTTATGTCAGACATTATTTTTCCATATTGATGAACAAAAATTCGCAATAGAGACAAAGTAGAAATGTAGTTCGCCAAATAACAAAGCCGAAGTGGCAGTGGTCTGGGCACCTCAACCATAGGCATAACACCGTTAGAGTAACAAAATTATATAATAGAGGCTCCGTACTGGAAGCTGAAACGTGCGTTTTCCTCCAGCACGCTTGGCCAATGAGATAATAAATATTGCAAAAATCAGCTGAATGCGGAATTCAGAGAATTTAGAAGAAGAGAGATCTTTATTCAAAGTGATCAAAATATGTGTGTATCCGGAATGAATGGTGACAACGTGGGCGAAGACTTTCATATAACAAGTCGACGCGGTCAAGTTGAATCGGGCGAAACTCTCCACAGAAGTCTGGGCCTCGAGTCTAGATGTCGTCTGTGTCGTCGGTCGACTGAGAGCGGCTCTAATAGCGATATATTTGAATCGCCGCCCCCATACTATTTATTCGATTCAAATATTCAGCGGCGATTCAAATATCCCATTTGGGATAGAGTAAATATACGAAGGATGGGGTATCATAATATGCATATAAAATCAAAATATACGTATAAATGGTTCGACTCGTGTATTTTACATATTTAGATATTATTTATATGTAAATTTTTAATAGATTTTTCACGCGATTCCTTCCATATTTTTGTTCTTGAAATTAAATGTGAATTATTTTTTTAAAAGTATGTACCGTTTAAAGTAAACCGTGAGTCAATCACTGACATCTTTGAGTCACACTCACTATCAGTGATTGAATATCTGGGAATATCGTGAATCATTATTTTATTTTATTTATATTTGGTTGAGAACCATGATTTTTTGCCTGCGCATTTGAGACGAAAATATGCATGAAGGAATGACGTTATGATTCGTGATCAGCGTTATCTAGTACATCTGCCAAAACATTTTACGCATTTGATCCGAAACGCTGAGAATTGACCCCAAAAATAAAATCACATTTTTTTAAGAGTTTTCATTCTCTTTGTGATTATATTAAATTAGATATATACTTATTATTTATGCTAGAATATGTTTATATCGTGCAGTGCGTGCGCAATAATAATAAAACTGTAATCACAGTCACAGTTTTCAATCACTGATATTATAGAATATCAATCACAATCACACCAGTGAGTGAACAGCAGCATTTTTTCTCATCACTAGTATGTATATTATTTAACTTCCAAAAAACATGTGGGTTTAAACTACGTCAAAAAGCTGAAGATTTACTGTGTTTTTTTTTTATTAGCACTTTTTCTGATCCGAGCATGAAGTCGAACTGTTTGCGGAAAATCTTTGACAACAAAATTAATAGGAGAACATAACTCCCGGGAGGATTGCTGTCGGTTGAGAAAATCAGAAAGCTCGGAGTGCTTGATCGATTTTAAAGCACTGGAATGGAACCCGGCTGATAACAAAATCCTTGGGGAATGCCCTTTTTTATTCCGTCTATCCTTACACCGATATGAGCTCCTGGTATATCCGTGCATCGCAGACCCCCTAAGCCCCGCCGCTTGACGGTAATAAAACATTTATTATTTTTATCTGAAGTAGAATAATACCTCGTCGAAGTCTTAGCGCCCTGGTACTTTGAAAAGCGTGCTGTGGGTATGAACCAATTTTCAAACCATTATCTGCGAGGATATTGGAAATGTTTCATGTTTTTTTGACAGTTTGTTTAGTGAAAAATGACCCTTGAAAAGATTGTTCATCGAAGCAATATTGTTGAAACTTTTTTTGAAGGTGTGAAAAAGGTTTTAAGCGTTAAATTTTCGTGAATTAATTTTTTTATATTATATTGTATAATTATCTTTAGCGCATGAAAGTAGGTTGAAGGTCTTCGAATACAAATCTTAAGCAAGATTTATCCCCAATACTTGATAACCGGAGAAAGGAGGAGTTTAAAGAAGCTGGTACTTCGGGTACCCAGACATCCTAAGGTTAGAATTAGGAGGCTGTAGTGGGCGGGACATCTAATAATATCAGATGAATTCTATAACATACACAAACCGAAAGGATCGAGGGAAAGACCAAGACCTAAATGTGCTGAGTTCAATCTTTATTACAAAATTCTAAATGTGAAGGCGAAATATAAAATAGTTTCTTTCCATTACCAACCCCCCAACACATTCACAAAACACGCATTACTTTCTACCCACAAACATTGCTTTCTACCCATATTAAGCAACCACTTTGTTATTTTTGGTTTGAAGTCACTAATCACTTTAGACCCTTTAAGGTCTAGAAAAAGTTATGTGAAAAAAGTACAATCAGAAGTTATAAAAGATATTGTAAAAAAAGTTATAAAAATATTATGTATACATATATATATTTTCCTCTGAATCCTAAAGTACATTTATGTCATTATGAGGTAGTAGGATGGCCAGGGGGAAGGGAGAGAGAGCATGTGTTTTGCGTAGGGTCCTAAAAAGTAACTTTGCAAAATTTTAGAATGTGTGAAACGGGCCCTGCGCAAATCATAGCCACCCTCCGTCCACTCTCTGACCACCCCATCCCTTGATATAAATATGTTTTATGTTAAATAGAAAGCCATATTTCCAAAGTATTTAATGATAAATGATGTTAAAATAATTTTTTTTTTTTAAAATATTTTTAGGTGATTCGCGTATGGACTGAAATATATAAAAACAAATTTTTTTATATACATCAATGAGTAGGAGAAATACAAACATCCTATATAGTAGTGGTATTATGTACGTGTCTGAGACATATAACACCTTTTTTTTTATCCCCTAGGTATGGTGAAGTGATCTAATTTGTTAACGTTATTAATACATACTTGGAGTTTTAACTAAATTAAAGTTTAGTATGAATTATTTAAGCAATTAGGCATTAATTAGCAAGTAAGTTTCTTAATGCTTCTTTATATTATCAGAGGTCAAGAAATAAATACTATAAATAAAAACTTAAAGGAAGGTGTTAATGACCTTGACGGTCAGATAATAATAACCAGATAATTATCTTCTAGACCATTCTGCCTTGTGTTGGTTTTGACGTGACCAACGTTTCAGCCCTGATGAAGATTAATGATGAATCTTAGTCACACGCGATACTACCCCAGAAGGTGTTTTGTAATACCATTGGTTCCAACTACAATAGTGGAAAAACAGCATACGATTTGACAAAAAAAATTGACAGCAGTTGACGTCTATTGCCACCATTTTTTAAAATTAAAAAATGAAGCGTTGGACTAACCTTAAAATAAGTATTTTCCTTCAGTTCTTCCTTTAATTTTGTTTGTCATTATTTTATAACACTTTAAAAAAATAATAATAAAGTGATCACATGGCAAAATAGCCATTTTTTTTAAATAGAAATGCGTACACGAAATATGTGTCACATCAATATTCTTACTATTTTCAAACTAAGCTAAACGCTTGTGCTCTTAAAATAGGACTCATTTGATCGCCTCCTAGAACGAGGCTTGAACCCCCGACCACTAAATTATTAGGCCTGCATCAATTATTTTATTCTTCGTATACTATACTCAATCCAGAAAAAATTAAACTACAGAAAATCCTATCTACAACAGTGAACAAAAGAGTCTTCCAATTCCTTGGCCACATTACGCGCCAATGTGACTACCTAGAGAATGAGAGAACCTGGCTACAACTTTGGGCTGAATAAGACCTAGAAGAGTGCTACAACAGCGGTATATAGATAGGTTGCATCTGCTTGGAGTCAGTTGTGAGGGCGACCCAGGGTTGAGCTCATCTGATTGAAGCCGCTATATGACAACACTAAAATGAATGAGAAAAGCAGAAGAGAAAAACATATTTAGCTACGTACTTCAAAATAGATCAATGAGTGAATCTCTAGAAATATATTTTTAGTACACTTACCAAATAAAATGTGAAACTTTCCGACTACCCTAATATTGAATAAAGGATTTCATAAAATCATTTTTGTTACTTTAATCCGATTATATAAAATACTATAAAATATCACATAGATACGAAAAAAGATTGCTAATGTATCTAGCCATCCAGTTTTAAAGTCCCGGGATATCAATATCATAATAAATTTCACCCTCCGCAAGGGAAAGTATTAGCGGGGGTTGGCTACTCCCTTAATCGCATCATTGTGGTCTCTGCTTAGGGTGTATTGAAGGCCTTGCTGATGGATGACAGCGCACGACTTATTTTATCAATGTGTCTAAGACGACAAAAAAATGATATTATGGACACCCTGATATTATTTACAAAAAATATCAATTAAATATGATATTTGTGATTTAAATTTATTAAAATTATCTAATAAATACAATATTTTGAGTATGTCCAAATTTTTGTAAAAACACAATTGCTGGATTTTACCCCCAGAGGGATTGTTGTCAATATATATTATAGATGTCTCATAGAAACGAAGCTATTGTTTTTATATGGGAAGTAAGGAAGTCATGGGAATACCCACGGTAAAAACATATACAACGATGACCTATTAAGAAATGAAAGGAATTTCGGACATTTACGAATATTTTTTAGGGTATGGGTCTCTCGCTGGGGGTTACTGGGATGGGCGATGCCGGGAAGAGCAATGGCTAGAGAGTCTTAACGGAGCAGTTTACTGGCTTTCCATCGCACTTCTTACGACCTGGACAGGGTGAATTTCTGCCGGACTGTGACCGAGTTCTGCGACTGTAACACATAAATGTGTCGTCTACCCTCCCTTTTAGGGGTGTATAATTTATATAGCTTCTTTCTGGCGGCTATCTGAATTGAATACGATATCAAGTCTCACGTCAAATTGTACAGGTATGACTCTGGTATTATGATACCGGAGCCAACCTATGACGGTATTATAATGATAATGTTAATAATAACTGAATGTAATAAAATAAAAATATATGTAATTATGACGAATCTAAACGAGAGTAAACAACTCTCAAAACGATTTGGGATAGAGTTTAAATAAATATATAAGTGAGCACGTTTTGTCCTCCATATGGCTGATAGTAATATGAAAAGTTCTTCCAAAACAAAACACGAGCTGAACCAGTAATAATATAATTATTACCAGTTAGTAATATATTAAGGTGTGCTGTACAAGGTTTATTATTGTCATTAGTAAAGAAGAAATTTATTTTTAACTCGTAAGAAAATTGCTTTCTCATAATGGTCGAAGTCACACAACCGAGCTACTCGTAAGTACCATCACCCTTCACACTTGAATGAAACAAGGGTAGGTGGTTCCGAGGGCCAATTACTATTATTGGTCAGAGCGTGCGAGCTGCTAAGCTCAACATTTCTTATGGAAAGGTCTCTTATTGGATTTGTCGGTAGGTACTTGTCTTTTCGGAACGCTTGGGTTTATTTACAGCGAATTTATCGTTTGTATCCGTTTATCCAATAAACCGCCCGCTTTAGCTATATTGAAATTTGATTTGAAGTTTATGTGACAGGGTTTGTTTGAATATTATTGAAATAACTCAATCAAATACAGTTTTCTCCTTCGCTACTGTATTTTGCTAGCGATATTTATTCATTTAATAATACATCGATGTGGAGAAATCAATCTGTTATTGAGAATTCTTGAAATTTTACTATTTTACTGTGTTGTGAAAGTCGCGAGTCACGTGTTCTCTGTTTACATTATCTGATCTCTGATACAATGCGTAGACAAGTCAAGAATTCACGGAAAGCACAATGTATATATTTATATTTTACTATTATCTACTTTATGGGTTTCAACGTGAGACGTTCAATGAATAATTATTGCATATTTTTCGGTCCCATATCAGTATGAGGCACCCAGTACATACGTACCTTTACTGACTCACAGAGATTAAAGACTTATTTAAATATCGCTGTGATCAGGAAACACTTAGATTAAATTTTTCAAATCTTTCTGTAAGTTTATATGTACCCTCGGAAAAAAAAGTTTTTTTTATAACACTGCCATTAGGCACGAGCGTTTTTGAAGCGGTGAGTATTTTTAGCATCCACCTTGCACAGACTTTTGATATTCTTAGATGCTGATGAAGGATATTCAAAATGATCAAAGGTAGTACCTAGCATTTCTGCAAGTTGCTTTCCTAAAGGAAAACTTGGCATCTTTCACTACAAGTTTTTCAACTTCTTGAACAAACTCTGAGAATACGTAACATCGTACTGACACTCTAATAAATCAAGGTTGTTACCATAAATAACGTTTTTTATTTGGTTGAGTCCTGGCTATTTCCATTCTACATTTGATCCAGTCTTGAGTAGTCCCAACTTTCATACACGCGCAACCTAGATAAGTCATTTGATTCATTTGTTCTATTCGTTACCGTTGCTTGAATTTGTTTATTGTCTATTTTGTTCATTATCATGAATTTTATTTTAATCAATATATTGCGTTCTATATATATATATTAAGGAATACAATATTTTCTTTACGATTACATTATATTAAAAATTGAAATGATATTTATTTTATTAGTCAAATATTACAATATATTTATGCCCAGAGTTTGTTGGTATCCAAACGTCGATCTTTGGATTCGTATGAATATTTGCTCATCCATCAGGCACCGAGTCAAAAATTATATTTAATCAAATGACTATTCATGTACAAAGTCTACGTTGGGGTTGTCCAGGGATGTGGAATTTGCCCTAATAATACAGTACAATAGACTACACTGCGCAGCAGATTGTGTACGGTTATATTATTTGTAAGGAGAAGCAATTGGGTGAAAACTACCCCGAGTAATGGCATAGTCAATTCACAAAGTACCGTTTAGAGATGCAATCATCCCCGAGACAGCATATTTACATACTGTTAGGTACCCTTTGATAATATATTATCTGGCATTATTACCACTCTGAAGACCTTTAAAACAAATAATATTTTTGTAAGTATTAGATTATTAAGTAACAAATATCCGATTTCCCTAAATTGTACAGTTTTTGTTTATTTTTTATTCTGAAGGCACAAAATCACTCTTTCAAATGCACATTTTAATTTGTGATTTATTTTGAATTGTAAAATCATGGATAAGTCATGATGTCGTGGAAGTAATGCAACACAGATAGTTTTAAATATCAACGTATTTGGCAAAGACCTATTAAACGAGTAGTAGATTGTTTGAAAAGTTCCGTTCTGGCGATTTTAATTTTGAAAATGAGCCACGTGGGCATGGTGGATAAAAACTGTGGTGGAAGTGGACATGTAATATCACATTGTGCGTTAATTTTTAACAAGATTGGACGTTAATAATTGAAATGGCAAAACACAGTCCGAAACCGAATATGTTCCAAAAAAGCTAATATCTGTGAGATGGTCTACCGATGGCATTACACATTATAATTGAATGAAATCTAGTCAATCGATTGTGATGGATGTTTACTGCGACTAATGGATTAATTGATGAAAGAGCTTGCGATTAAGCAGTTAAGATTGGTTAATAGAGATAATTCAATCCTTTTTAACTTTTCCCCTGAAGTGCTAAAATAAAAACGCGCGTTCCGGTGCTGTAAACTCAGTATACATGTAGACTTTTGCTATTTTTAAGTCAAATTAATATGAATATTTTACATGTATTACTTCATTAAAATAATAGTTGATAATTTATTCTAGAAAAGTGCTAAAAATGAGAAAAAACATTGATCATCACAAATGCGCATAAGACAGCTATAACTAGGCCAGCACACGCACTGCTACTAAAGTGATTATCGGCAACCGACACCCCAAACCCCGCGCACTGCTCCTTCTGCACGTACATATACACGTATTGACAAATTCACGTCAGGTTCTTCAAGAAATATTTTTTTTGCGTATGGTAAATACTTATATGTTGTAATTATTTTATCCAATATATAAATATTATTATATATTAATATTACCTAAAATATAAATTCTATATATAATCACATAATAGAAGCAATGACAATAGCACCAACTGGCTGATCTCATGAAATGAGACCACTGGTTAATAAATAGTGATGGTAAACCGTTACCTGACTGTGATTGTGTCACTAATTGGTAGCTGAGATTTAACGATGATTAGTAACTAAGATTTAACTGCTGGAGGTTCACTTTTTAGTATACTAGTCATTGCTTGAAGAATTAGGTTAATTAATTATCAATCATATCACAATCAAACACAATCACAGTCACAATTAAGGTTTAAATAGCGATTTTACCATCACTATTAATAAATGTGAATAAGATCTTTATTTTTATTAACCTCCTCAAGGACGGAGAGTTGTGGACCCCTATAGCACGAATATTATACGGAAATCTAATATATTATTTGCTGTAAATTTCGCATAAACTATAAACATTTAAGTATGGTGCAGTAAACTTTGGCTAGTGGTGAAGTATTATTGTGTTAGTGCTTCGTTATATAACTTACATTGTCAGCGTTCAAACTGATAACGTTACGTAATTTGAGCAGTTATTGTCGGATATACCCTTATCGAAATATCTGTATATATGATAAAAACACAAAAACTGAATGTTGAACCAAGATGAAGTAGACCACATCAGAAGAATTTTATTTATTTGCTTCGCAATTATTTTTTAAGAATTAGGTTTATATTTTTACCCGATTGTGGTAAAAAAATAATTTAAATTTGTTTATATCTGTATTACTTTTCAACATTTGTACATATGTGTAGGTTTGTCTCCGCTATTTTGGCATCAAGATTATGAGAAAATATATTTCGTATATACCTTAATATACACCTTAATCTGCAAAGCAGCTAACTCCATTTTTCTAAAATGTTTACGAGCAACAAAAAACTGTTCAATTTTGTAATTAAACGGATTACGAAAACTCCAAAACACTTTGGTAGATTGTTTATGCAGAAATAAGGTGGCTGAGAAATTTTATTGATATTTTGATTTATCTCGTGCTTATAGGGAACATTTGGAGTTTTTCTGAATTTATTAACCAAAATTGTAAAATATTATTGGGACATAGCTGATTTTTCAACCATTATAATTTTCGCAGTCATTCTCTATTTCTGATAGCATCAATGCCTGTATCAGATAAATATTTAAGGTTTTCGTAAAAATCAATCAAAAAAATTTCACATGTTTTAAAATTAATGAAAATTTTTCGTTTTTAGTGTACCATCAAAAATAATTTTTTGACCATAAGTGGAGATAGCTGCTTTACAGATTAAGATATCGATTTACAAAAATATTATATATTAAGGTAATTTTGTGGCACACTGAAAATAAATGTAATTGTTGAGATCTTTCTTATAATCCCTGTATCGCCTTAATTATGAAAAACAATATTTAGTTTATTAGTTAAAATATTAGTATAAATGTATGCTGTAAGTTACTGTTTTAAAATAAGTGTAATATTGTGTTAATTTTTGATATAAATGCATAATAAAAACCCACATTTTCGTAAAAAACCCGCCAAAAGATGAAACGGTATTGAAAGGGCTCCCTTAAGTTGAATGTGGAATACAAAAATAAATGATGCATCTACAAAGTTTTTTTATGAAATTATAATTTAAATACTGAATAAAAGCATTCTACTTTAGCTTGGAATGTGTCGAGTGGGGAATTTTTTATTTCAGTGTAAAAATGTTTCTTCCTGCTTTCTACCATGGGTGAAGGAAAGTTATGGGTAAATAACACTTTTATGTAAATAGGAAACTCTTATTTACGTATGAAAATGAAATATATTTTTGTGTGCTTTGCCGCTTGGGTAGGCTTGACTAAGGTTTTGTAAATACGAGAAAATTTCACCTTGAAATACATCAAAATTACAAAAATAAAATTGCGTTACATTGCGAAGTTACGAATTAACCAGGGGCAATAAAAAATAAAGTAAAATTTGCTGAATTCTACCAATGTTATGTTCCCCCTACATTTAAATTTCTCAATAAATGCAATTTATATGTCGGTTAACTTAATCTTACACTGAATGTCGATATTATGTATATTGATTGCTTAAATTAACACTTACAGCCAGGTAGGTCAAAATAAAATACATCCGGCGGTGATGGGTCATTTTAGACCCACCTCAAGTTTTCGGTTTTTCAACCGTTTAGTGGGAGATTTTTTATAGATATTTCATTTTAAATATGATTTAATGAAATGATATGATGTGTCGCTGTAGAGATCTGTTTGAGAATGGAGACAACTAAACCTAACCTAACTAAATCTTACCCAAATTTGTGTAAATTTGTATGTTATGCGTAGCATAACACAAACAAAAGCATGAAATAGTGAAATACAAATTTAATAAATAAAAAAACTCATCAATATTTTGAAACACATTTAAAAAAGGAAATAATTTCACTTGTAATTGACTTTTTGTTTTTAATGAAAATACTAGACACCCGCTGAAAAAGTGAATATTCTGTTTCCCGTGTACAGCTTTGTTATTTATCGATATTAAAGAGCGTAAAGCTTAGCGGGGAAACGCACGCAGAGTACAGCCACACTTCATGAAACAATATTTAAAACGTAGAGCTCTGATCGTTCTGCTTTCCTGAATGAGCAAACGTAGAGAATGCACTGAAAAAATTTAAATTAAAAATTTTATTGTCAGCTGCTACTTTCTGACGATTACTTTTTGCTAGTCCCAGTGGGCGGCTTTACTAGATGCTTCGCGACCACGGCCAATGTTTCCGGAATTGATGAAATAGAAAAAAGAACAGTTATGCTGTGACCATTATATTTTGTAACGAGTCTAATTACATTATCTCCACTGGCTTCAATACCTAGGATACTAGGAAAAAGACCAAGACAATCATAGGTGGATGACGTCAAACCAGATCTGCAAGAGATAGGCGTATGCCCGATAAACTAAACCGCGGAAGCGATATCAAGGAATGCAGTCATGAATTTCAGAGTCCTATGAGCACGTTGAAGAATAATAAATAAAACCTATTTTTCGACGCTAAAAACAATTTATGTGGTGGTCTGTCACAGTACCAATTAACGCAAATAAATAGGTACTATCTCAAAATAAAACAAATAATGTTAATCACGTTTCATGGCCAAAAACTGACTGCAGCTAGCAAGTCTAGCGACTGGCGAAGTCAAGTGGCTCCAGTTATATGTATGCTTGTGAAATTATGTGTTACTAAGGATTGCTGTTATTGAAATTATGTGTTACTAAGGATGGACAATAATAAGAATCAACACTTTCGATTTTTATAAATGTTTTTAGATAGTTCATAATAGATAAGAATTAACAGTTAAAATAATGTTCAACCGTCTTTCTGCTAGAGCAACTTATTTTCGTAAATTATTGTTGCGTAATTCAGGTTGGGCCTAGTCGTCTTCTTAAGTGCTCAGTGAGGAAAAATTACGTTTTCGACGTGAATTTTATTTTCGGACACCCCGGTACATAATATTCTCACAAAATCACCACCTTCCACTTCTTTAATTACCATGAAATATCTTTGGATCACTCGCTTCTGAAAATGAGTACAGCAAGACTTTTGTTCCATAGTCCTACTATCGTTTTGAAGATCTTGTCAACATTTTTTATGCAAATAAAATTTGAACCAACACATCCCGCTTTCGACACGGTATTACAAGAGGGAGGTTGAAAACGTACAGGAGAATAGACTAGAAGATACGTTCATTTTTCAATCGTTTCTGTACATATATCAGTCTTTTAGATAACTCCCATATTAATATAATATAATGAAGTGAAATTAATAATTTTTAAATAGTTATTAATAACAATAAAATCAATAATAAATGTATTAATTATATTTAATTCACATTTAAAATATCACAGACCCATGTTCTGAATAATTACAAATTCACAATAAGAATGTGTTCTCCTAATAATAAAGTGGTATCAATATGTCCAAAATTTAATAAAAATGAATTAATAATTCTGGCGTTTGCAATCAAATTATTCAATGGTATTTGAGATTCCGTAAAAATAAGGTAGATGGCTCTTTCAAATAATAGAACGATTAAATGTATTAATATCATAAAGGTAACGTATAAGTTCGAAAATTTGTCGCTAAAAATATCGTCGCTGTAGCATAGTTTTATAAAAAGATTATATGTATATCTTTCTAATTTATATATTTAATTCATATTTAAAACTCGTAACTTGTTTAAAAGTTTATTTATTCGTACGTTCATATTTTTGAATTTGAATATTAAAATCGGCCATTATGTATTAATTACGACCAGATAAATTACATAAAAATGTTCCACTACTACGAAATCGACATAAATGCTACTCCAGATTTTCACAGTTTGGATGAATTTGCAGCAATCCCCGACAAAGCGTGGCTTACACCGGCGCGATGGAGTGGTCAACCAAAAGCTTTGAACGTTTTAAATTTTCAACAAACTTGTGTGAAACTGCCGGTGTCAGCTTTATTCATATGACGTTGAAAATATATATGTACCCTCTTATTCTTCAGCAACGTAGCTATTGCCGTATTGTTATTGTTCAATATTTATGACAGGTCCACGGATGCCGTGCAAGTGTGTAGGTGTTCTACTATATTTACTGTACTTATATGTCCTCCCTCTCCTGTTCGTATACCTCAGAGCGTGACTTTTATGTGTGTATTGTCTATGGCTTTTGAACTGTCAAGAATAGTGGAAGTCCATCTATGTGCTCTATATCTCGTTTTCCTACTCCTCGTGTAAACAATTATGAAGTTGGCTTCGAATGTCCATTTTCGACAGTTTTGAGTGATGAGATTTAATTTGCCTTTTTGTATGTGCATCTTGGGTTGCTACACTTGTTCTTCCATTTAATGAATAAGTACAATATTAAGAAAAATTATAAATATTTCATAGATACGAAGCTGTTTACATTATATTATATCGGAAGTATAGAAGTACGGGTATTACATTGCTTATGACCTGTTTTTGGCTGGCTTAAGTGATCACTTTACATAATGTAACGTTCACTAATTTTACCTACAATAAGCCTCCACGTCTATCAAATATTTGGAAGTTACATTTAGGTTACCGTGTAGAAACCTTTCAACAACAACTTCGCTGTCGCCATTTATGGTTTGAAATTTGATATTAATGAATATAATTCAGAAGAATGCCCCTGAAAAACCACTGGAAGAGAAGCCTGCCCAATGCTAGCTCAACATAAATATAAATATAAAAAATATGATATTTTCTTAAATTTTTACAAAAAATATAAATTCCCGTAGATTTGAGTGCCCAGATTTTGCAAGTATTTAAAATGTTATTACACTTTAAAATTTCAAAATATCGCCACAATAATTTCTGATATTTGACGCAATGTATCTATTAGACAAACTTCTCAGATTTCTGAAAAAATCGTGGTTTTAAAAAAACTACATAAAATTATATTAAAATCAAAGTAATCACCATGTATGTATGATGCTGTTCAACATAGTTTTCTTTGTACAGAACAGTTAGACCCGGTACGGTGAAACGCAAGAAAATGTGAAAGTATACATAAATGTTACAACATTTTTTAACTCAGTTTTCATGACAAACTTCGTAGCAATTGAATGTATATTTTCTACGTCAAAATTGGGATAGCTCTTAATAAAAATGTGTTGACGTGTGCATTAAACACGTTCAACTCGCCAGTACTTTGTCGAATTCACAGCCTCGTTTGCCGGAGCAGTTTTCAGTAGTTTGCCGTGATGTATTTTTGAAAAAGATAGAAAGAGAGAGTACACTGGGACGACGTTCAGTAGTCGTTTTTAGAGTGTAAATTCCCCCCCGCCCGCCGTCCCCGGACACTTTGTAAAATTTATGGTCCCCGTTTATTGCATTCAAAATGTGCTACATCTATGGAGTCCAATTTTTGTACCTATTACGTAGGTTGATCGTTGTTTATGTTCCGTGATAAAAGTTAATATCACGCCGCTGTACGCCGCCGTGTCACCAGTGTGATTTACTACACCTTTTTTTTGACATTAAATATGTATTTTTAAAGTAAAGCTCGCGCAAGAGTTGCGAGTAATTTGCGACATTCTTAGGTCACGAATGGGTACGGCGAATGTGGAGAGAATAGCCACCGCCGCGCTAAAGAATTGTGCTTTTGATTAGACACATTGAAAATACCTCTCCATGAGACTTAAAAATGGTTTTGTGACTGATACTACCGCTCACGATCTAGAATGCCGCTTGAATTAAATGGTATGCGTATTAGTAGAACCTAAACCACATAACATGGCTTATAAATACACATGCTATACATACACGCTTTAGATGCTCCGCATCTCTTGTGTTCTAGATTCAAAAAGCTTTGAATTTTTTGTTTCTAGCCGAAAACAGGACTACTGCAAATAAATTCATTCTGTCACACTACGAAACAGCGCGCGTAAGGAGCGAGTCCAAATACATATACTTTGTCAACTTTCGAACGACTCGCGTAAACACAAAAATACCAGCAACAGTGGATTCTATCATTTGCTCTGTATCCACAAAGTTTCATAGTGTTCGACTTTCACGCATGCGTAATCAGTTCCGTCTGTCAAGACCAAATATTGTATATGCATTCGTTAACAGCATCCAAAGTACAAAAAACGACTTTAATGCTTATGAGAATAATGCACAGAATAGCATACATAATACAAAGTGAACGGATTGTTTTGAGAAATTTGTCATATTGAGCTCAAGTTTAAGTAAATAAAAACTCAGGTCATTCATTCGTGCAACGTCATGCATTTTTTTATTTACGAGTATGACATACTATATTTGTCAGTAGTTGCATCTTGTTCGTGTGCTAGTCTATAGATTTTTTATGTTTGGTAGTAGGTATAAACTTATTATCCAGCATCCCTTTTACAAAAAGTCACCGACCTCCACCGATATGTATACCTAGGGAAAAAATCGTATGACAGGAGTACTCTGTAACCCACAAATACATATTATAAGCAAACACAAAGTCTGTTACAAAGACAATTGTGCGACTAGCGATGTTAGGCCATAAATTACGTGTACTAAGTAATGTAAACTACAAAATGAAGATGTTCAGATGATCCATCAGAGTATCGAGATATGATAAAATTTGAAATGTGTACGTGAGAGAAAGCCTCAAAATCACACCAATCATCAACAAGCGTCATGCGAATATGATGCGATCACGTTGTCCAACTATCAACACCACACATGCAACAATCCAAGCAGAGGGAAATTACAAGCTACCTAGTGGTTAATCATACAAAAATATTAATGGAAGACAAGATGGACCCAGCACAAAATATCCTGATGCTTGCGTACAATAAGAGCGGATACTAAATGACGAGAAATACAATGAAGAATATAAGACATAAATATTTTATCAATGAACAAACAAAACACTCAATGTTACATATTTTGTGTTTGCTCATCATGTTGCTAGAAATAAAAAAATTTTGGTATAAAGGAAATTTTGAAATAAAGTAGCCAAAACAAAGTTCATCTCGATATAAAGCCTTCACATATTGCTTCATAAGCCCCAAATTGATATGCAAGGATGAACATATGATTTTCTCTCTTGTAATCAGAGGTTTATTGGTTATGTTTTATAATCCTTTAATAATAACATTTCTTAATGGACAAATTCTGTTAATTTAGTGCTGATCCTTTGCTATAAAAAACAATGATATATTTTATATAACCACTGTGCTGTCCAAGGAGGAAATTTACCATTTTTAGATTGACACAATAACCCATTGATGTTCTTCATACTAAATTTTTTTCAGGACTTGTGATATTGTCTCATATTCCTCATTCATGTTGGTCGAACGACCAATGGGTATTGAGCCATATTTGTTACCGTTGTGTAAAAGGACACATTTCAAACTACGCTTTGAACTTTCACAAAAAGGCGCCATTCGTCTGGTTCTGTGTTATTCTGACAATTCTGTGTTATTTTCCTAAGAGAAAGAGAGCAGCAGATCCGCATACGAAATGTGGAGCCCAAGATTTATCCTGATCTTCCAAGTGGACGCTAAAATAGGCCAGATAAGCCTTTTTCACAAAGTCAGAAATAGGTTTCCTACTTTTTGTCAATATCTTTTCCCCATATACATAACATAAAACGTCTGGATGATTCACACAGCTACGTCTGCTTGTGGATACCACTGTTGGGTTTTAATTCAATATTTTATTCCTAAATAACGCCGAAACTTTACACAAAATATTAGCACAACTTCACCTACGAAAACTCAATAGTAAACTGAAGTAAGGCAGAGGAAATATGAGCGAGTTATTAATTAGTTTGCGGTGGGAGTTACTCAAATATAGAAATGTCGGGTTTTATGGTCATGAGTATTAACCAAGTAATTGAAACGGACTAAATAGATTTTAATTGTAGGTACAAAATTTCAGTTTTGCCTCTGAAGATATCATTATTACATTATTTTAGCTTTTTATCAGAACTAAAATCAATTAGACTGTATCTCAAAAACTAGAGTTTATAGGAAAACAACCCAGGTATGAAATCAGTTCTTACTTTTACGGCACCAGAATAAAAGTTCATTTTAAATATGAATTTAATTAATTAATTAGAAAGATATATACATCAAATCAATTTTGCGCCACCGAGATTCAAAACTGAAACTCTTAGCAAACCGGGTAAGGTGCAATATCCAATAATGCCACAGCGACAATATTTTTAGCGAGAAATGTTACCTTTTTGATATTAATACATTTAATCGTTCCATTATTTGAAAGAGCCATCTACCTTATTTTTACAGAATCTCAAATATCTTTGAGTAATCTGATAACAGACGCCAGAATTATCATAATTTGTTGTAATTACAACTTCTCAATAAGAATGTATTCTTCTAATAATAAAATTGTATCAATGTGTCCAAAATCTAATAAAAATTCGTTGATTATTCTGCCAGACGCCAGAATAATGCACCTTTCCCGGTTAGGAAAGAATTCCAGGTTCTAACCCCGGTGGCGCAACAACAATATTTTTCTATAAAATTGATTTTATATGTATATCTTTCAAATGAATATATTTAATTCATATTTAAAATATCACAGACCGTCTGTTCTGAATAATTACAACTCCACAATTAGAATGTTCAATAAGTTCATTTTGTTACCCAGTATTATTATAAACGCATAAATATACATCTGATTATCCAATTTAAGCAGATACACTTTAAATAAGTAAAATAAATATCATACACATATTTTACTTATTCAAAAACGTTTAATAATTAAACATTAATAAGTCATTTAGAATACAGGTAAAGATCAGGTTGCAAACTATTAATCCCATTGCTGGGTAACAATCTCATTAAAGATTTCGGCTCATTTTATTAAATTCTCTGTACGTTATTTGTACAATTAATACGCTTTTGAAATTTGAACCACAAACAGACAATTAAAATTTAATACATTGATATATTGTGAAGTAACAAATTCTGTCACATATTCTGAAAATTTTAATTAACAAAAAAATTAAAAGTATTTTCGTTTTGACAATTTTTTTAATGGTATTTTCGTAAAAAGCAATCACTTTGCGGTTTGATATATTAGATTAAATAATAAACAATCACTTTGTTATAATCAATTATACGGCAACTGGTTTCGCTTGTTTCAAACTTCATCAGGACGTATTTAAAACTGAACATAAATACAAAAAGAGTGCACTTATATATATACATAAATTGGGAAATCGATTATAAAATTATATGCAAGAGAGAGAGAGACAAAATACATATATAGACAGAACATAAAGGGAGGGGAAAATACAGTGTTACTTACATATTTACTTACTTACCATCACGCCGTTTCCCCGTGGGGGTAGGCAGAGAGGATAGAGCGCCACACTCTTCTGTCCTGATACAACATTTCTCTGTTCTGACACACAATTCTCGCCTCATCCACATTCATACATCTTCTCATACAAGTTCGCCGATTGTTGAGGCTTCTAACAAAACCATCTTCTATTATCTGGTTTACCTAGTCGTGTCAAATCTTCCGCGGACGTCCTCTATTTATGGTGCCATCAACACTTGCGTCATATATCATTCTTACCATTCTCTTCTCATTCATCTGTTCCATATGACCAAACCACCTAAGTGATCCTTTTTTAATCTTACTCACTATACTAACATCAACTTTACATTATTTCCTTATTTCTTCATTTTTTCTCTGTCATAAATAGATGCAGTTTTGACGGATATTAAATTGGTTTTAAAGGAAACATACCTAATATGGGGCTAATGGATTAATTTATTTGATTATTAAAAATTGGCTTACCATTATTTACTGCCTTATTTATTTCGAGGGTTTCTAAATTTTCTAACCGGAGACCAAACCCGTTTTTATATGTAAATATGTGGGGGTAGGTGGCGAGAATGGAATGGAAACATGCGGTTGGTGTAGAGTCGATTATTGTGACATAGGATAGAATAGAGAGTACAGAAGGTATGCGTGTAAAAAATGAAATATAAAGAAGTAAAAATTACGGAGCGTAGAGATTGAAGAATAATAAAGCGAGTCGGCGGTGTTTGGTGTCGGCTCCGCCAGCTACCTGCACCATGGCGGGGCAGCGGAATGAAAGAACTGTGGCGGCAGCACTCTGCCGTAGGTCTAAGCTGGCGTCTATGACTAAGAACGGCGGTCAATTTGAACAGTTGTCAAATGCAATAAAATTTAATTATTTCCCTCCTTCCAAGAGAATTTTCTTATACATAACTATGAGAGTACTAATTAAACTAATTCGACTTGTATTTTATACGGTGTTGGTATACCTGAGCGTTCAAAGTTAAACGTCTCCTTTTCCTCGCATCACTATTCTTAACTTAATTTGACTTGCTCCGTTCCACTCTGACACTGGATTGGTTTCATCAACTTCGCTTCGAGATGCAAAATAACTCACTTTAGTCTCACCGCTTGTGAACGTACTAGAAGCGCATATAAAATGTAAAAAAAATCAGGGTTTGAGATTTTTATAAATTACGTTAAAACGTTAAATGCAGTGAACCCGATTTTTTTTCACAATTTGTTTCCAATATCATACCATATAGTTTCAATTCATTTTACTACAGATACATTAAAAACAGACATAAAAGTTAAAAAATAATGTTTTTGGTCAATTCAAAAAATTCTTGTGTTACGTATTTCTAACAAGTTGATATTTAGGAATATGACTAATTTAGTATGTAATAACAGACATATGACTGAAAATATGTCATTACGTGGTAAATGAGTCATCAAATATTCATAATCCATAATAATTTTACGTTTCCCCGTCTATTTCTATGACTTTCTGGACATCTAGAACGTATTGGATACGTATGGCTGTATAGTGCTCAATTAAACGGCCAGATCTTTAATATCTCTAGGTTAATATTACTTAAATGTTTTTTCTTTTATGTACTCAACAGTACGTAAATATATATTCAATTTAAAATGAAGTGTATCTTATAAGTTGAAACATCGCGAAATCGTACGAATTTTGACCTGGCATCTCTCTTATCATATATATGGTCATCTCGGGTCGTATCTTAATATAATGTAATTTCAGTTTTCTCAGGAATATTTTTAATTATTATCTTACAATAATTCCGGGAAGAATTTTTGTAAGAACAATTTTATTATTGTCTATCCGTGAATAAAGGTGAAATAATTTTAAATACATCGAGATTTAATCTACGTGTGGTTTTTTTTGAGGAAAGATAAATATAAATATAAATTTTATTGAGATTACAATGGCCGCGTAGAGGCCACTATTGGCCACGAAGTGGCCAAAATAACTCAGCACAGGGTTTTTTAGTATGTATATGGTATATGATTTCCCGAACGGAGTCAAGAGGCTGTCCTGAGCGTCGCGTGTGGCTGATGTGAGTTGTGGTATGATTGCGTACCGCTCTTCTGGGTGTGCATTCAGCTACTCTGTATGTGCTCGGAGCCGTGCTTCGTTCACCACATTACTATACTTTATTTTCAAGTGTGCAAATATCTGTTTGTCATAAATTGAATTATTATATCATCATCAGACACTTTTTATCATCTGCTGGATGAAAGCCTGAATTGTTATTTGTTGTCACGAATTTCCGCCGAGTTCAATTTCATCAGTTTTAGCAAGTTTTAGGGTGGCCGGTACTACAGGATAACTGCGTTTATCCAACGATTATGAATTATCAATTGCCATTTCATTTATCATAGTATTTACATGTGCGATTATTATCTAAACAAATTATTGTATATAAACATCCTCATTTAATTGTATACACTAAACTACTTTTAATTGAAAACTATTTTGATTTATCTAATTAACATTTAATTACCACCCAACTTAATTCTAATTGACCATTGTGTACCGAGCTAGGTACTTGGGCAGTGGTAGACATTTTTTTTCCCGAAAAATGTTCAACTGTCTAGACACTAATTATACCGTGAAATATACAAAAAATATAATTTTAATTACTTTATTAACATCTTTTAATTGAAATCTGATTAATAACAATTTTAATACGAATAAATATTATAATTACAAAAAAATAAAATACTATAAAAATTAATTTATAAGCCTAAACCTGAAAACGAGATTAACAAAAATTACAAATAAAATAAACAAACATTTTTTAATATGAAACTAAGATGTTAGTACGGTTTCTTTTCTGCCAGTACTAAATTTTAAGATAAATTTTACGTTTTAATTCCGTGTTCTGTATATCTTTTCTCATATTAATTTCCCCTTCCACCTCTCTCCACGGCAGCATTATAACAGATACCTAAAATAGATCGAAGTCATAATTTAATTTCTGCAAAAAAAAAAAAAAAATATTTTGTTTTTAAATCATATCTCCAAATAAATTAAAAAATTCACATTTTTCGTATTCTCGGTCTGAAATAAAGTACTCGAATAATTCAATTTTCTTACCTTTTACACGGCCTCCAGCGCTGAAGCCTATATCAAAGAGTCGTAAACGCGATTAGTGCCTTCAAAGAAGGTAAAATCATAAATAAATAAAGTATTCATGTAGTACCTATATAATGTGCGGTGAGCACTTTGCCGATGTTGACCGTCCTTAACCCGAGAATTACAGCAAATGTGGATCCCTGTCCAGGAATTATTTGCAAGAATTCAGCCGCAATGACTTGCAATTTTCAATAATTACTTAGGTGTGGGTCGTCTGTATGTTAATGAATTAAATTGAAGAGATCTTCCACTCGGACGTGATATACTTTAAACAATTTATGGCCCGTGTGAATGATGATCTTTCATTGAGACTATAATATCTAAGAGTCTTAACGAACTAGAAGGCATCGTGTGTATGTATGTGTAGAAGGCATGCGCCATTTTTATCCACATTCCATTAGCCCCATACTAGGTATGTTTCCTTTAAAATCAATTTAATATCCATCAACATTATATTTTCCCTTACCTTAATCTTCCGTCTAACTGTATATGTATTCTGTCTCTCTCTTTCTCGAATAATTTTATATTCTATCTCCCTTGATGTTCTATCTAACTGTATATCTATTCTGTATCTGATTTATATATATATATATATATATATATATATATATATATATATAAGTGCAGACTTTTTGTATTTATTGTTAGTCTTAAATACATCCTGACGAAGTATGAGAAATGTGAAACCGGTTGACGTATAATAAAATTCATGGTATCATGCAAAGTGATTATATTTTATTTAAATGTATTTCATAGTTCACTTCGTGCTGAATTCTATATCGTTCTTTAGGAGCACTCGAGTCAAATCTATAAGCAAAATCTCATCTGTGGACACGGCAATTAGTCTAAACCAGGTGATTAAAGGAAGTAATCTTCACAATTTAGTTAAATTTGTATTTAATTATTCGTTTTATGGTCACTTCTTATAACGCCAGTTGGCTACCATTATAACGATCTACACATTATTGACTGCGGTTCGTAATAGCTCAGTTGAACTACAGTCATTACACTCACGAAGGTTATGTTACTATTAAAGTATATTTATATATATGTGTACAATTTGTTACTTTATGCGCATGCGAAATATTTCAGATGTAAGTAAGAAATTAAATAAATTTAATTATAATTAATCTTTTACATAATACATTACGATTATTGAGAATTTTAAACATACTAATTAATTAATTATACATGTCGCAATAGCGACAGGTGGAAAATAGAATTTTCCTGCTGGAATGCCAGGACAATCTAATGCACGAATACCTTAATCCTACAATAAATCTAATTACTCTAAGCTCTATCTATCGCACAGAATAAATTTGAATATGAAAGCCTGAAAACTGGGTACAATTTAGGATAAAAACCTGGAAGACGTGGATGAATACGTTGCATCTAGTTGGAAAGATTTTAGTCAGTCATAAAAGCAACCCAGAATTGCTGCATTACAAGCTGTGCCTCATCTAATTGAGGCCAATATGCGCACATCTAGATCAAAACTAATACAACTCAAAAAGTCATTTTTCAGTAGACAAAAATTTTTTCTAGTTTTTGTTTATAAAATTAGGAAACTAAATAATACTTTAGGTCATAAATGTATCCTGAAATGACAATATTTGAGAATTAAGTTATTTGCGACATAGGACCAGTCATTATTGTATTCGAGACAAAGTACCCGAATACAATAATGACTCTAAATTTTTGATTTTTTTAATATATATTTTTTCATGTATCTGGATAAAGTCATCTCCCCAAACGATAGCCTATAGAAGGAAATAACAAGTATCCTTCTTTATATATTTATTGTTAGTTTTAAATACGTCCTGACGAAGCTTGAGCTAAGCGAAACCAATTGATGTTTAATAAAATTAGTGGTTTTACACAAAGTGAAAGTGACAAGAAGATCAAAGCTGGAGTGCGTATGAAAGATTTAATATGGTTTTTAGAGCAACACGAAAAAAAGAATCACCGGAATCACCGGAAGAGACAAAAGGAAACCCGAAGAGTGGCCATCTTTTCCCAGAGCCGTTACGATAGTTGCGCACTCCCGTATATGTTCTACTCAGAAAAGTCACACGTGAGTTTCAGCAGAAAAGACAAAAAATAAAACCAGTGGGTAGATCATATCAAAGCCAAGGTAAAATATGTCATTATCACAGCTATATTTTTAAAGTGTAAATGGCCATAAGCGAGATGTATTTTAGGACATAAAAATAACTGATGGACTAAAAATATTCATGAATGGTAACTACCACGAAATAATCAGAACAGTAGGAGTGACATGGCTAAGATTGACTGAGGATCAAGTAGCAGAATCTTAGTGAGGGTTTAAACAATAATTGCTGAAAAGCTACTTGGTAAATTAATATATACAAAAATATATATAAAATTCTATTTTAAAACCACCGAGATTTATAAAATCTACTCTGTTGAAGATTTAATTGCTCTAGTGTATCCAGTGAGCGTTCACTAGAAAATTGCTGGACATATGAATAAATCTCACCCCAATGTTCCTCGCAGGGTTAAATATGGGAAATATAAATAAAATCAATGAAAGAACCCGAGAACAGAGATAGAAAGAGACTGCATGAATATTTCATCCTGTCGGCCGTTCAATTGCTGGTTCGTTTGACAAATGGCAGAATAACGACCTGGTAACCGACTTCTTGATTTCGGTAGGATCCATTGTACGTAGCGCCGGCTCCGACACTCAAAAGACAAAAAATACAATGGCAGTTATTAAATTTTCAAAAGATAAAAATTCATAACCGTTTTTAATACTATAAATTACCATTCTTAATTACTGGATTTATTCATTAATTCCTGGTACATTGTCACATTTCGCGGTGTCTTTAGTCTTTTAATATATATAATTATAAATAATATATAATTTATTATATTTAATATATATATATTATCGTAATGGGACTTTTGTTTACGTCGATTACTTAAAGTAATATTTAAAAAATTAAATCAACTCAGATTTGTAAATCTAACCTAGGTACTTCCCTTCAATAATAATTTATTTCAATACCAGAAGGTAGGTACTAGTAGTTGATAGGGTCCTGACCTTTGCTCACTCCCGGACTAGCCATACTTACCTAGAAGCTAGTATCCGTAGTTTTCTATCTACACCATCAATTATATTTACTTAAATTTTCAAGTAATGACAATGATATTAGTTATTATTAATGACAGGAACTGCATCTTTAAAAGCTAAAGTCATTACAAAAATAATACTAAATTGTGTGTTGTAGTAAATCCAAGAATTTAATCAAATTTTTTTAATGCACTTTTGTTTCTGGTGTATAGTAATGAATCCAAGTCTCATTCAAGTGTCTTAAAATTTGTTAGATTTCTCTTAAACACTTCCGAATAATCTGTTCAAGCTTGGATGCTTTTTAGCTTTGGATTGAGCAAATCTTATCTCGAAAAAAGTTTTTTTAAACCAAATTCATTATGTAAAATATAAACTTCTCAATCGTGAGACATGCTCACGACTTTCCCCATTTCACACACTTTTATTTGGCGATCTACTAAAAAAATCTCATGAATTTTATTCAAAATTTCTGATGTACTAGCCGCTTTTAGACGTAGTGATAATTGTACTTATGTGTAAAAAAAGTCGGGTACAATGAGAGCAAACTTTATTATAGGTGGCTGCGCGGTATCGTCCTGACACTAAATGCGGGGTGCTATCGAACAGCCGCCTTTGTAGCAATAAAAAAATTAAAAAACCATAAGCTTATTTAACGATCCTGGGAACATGATGGATCAACTTTCATTGTATTTATGTGTATGGCCACGCTTGAGTGCAAAATAAAGGTGATAAATCCGTAAGAATCGCAGCTAATTTGGATTTGATTTCTGTTGCGATTTCTTTCCAAATGAAAAATTTCATGACCAGTCTAGTTTAGTTTTAAATACTAAATTAATGTATTAATTATAAATATATCGGTGGCGAAAAATATCGTTTTTGCGTCACCGGGATTCGAACCTGGATCTCTATTTCCAATCCGGGGAAGTACACTACCAATTGTGTTATAACGCCAGTACTTTTCATAACAAATTTTTGAATCTATATGTTAAACTTTTTCAAATGAATACATGTGTCGTTCCATTATTTGAAAGCCATCTACATTATTTTTACAGAATCTCAAATACCTTTGAGTAAACCGCAGACGCCAGAATTATCAATTCATTTTTATTAAATTTTCACAGAACTATGTTCTGAATAATTACAACTTCACAATAAGAATGTGTTCTCCTTAATAATATAAGTTGTATCAATCTGTCCAAAATTTCGTATTAGATCGATCGATTTCATATTAGAGTTGGCAATGTAGCGAAATAAAAGTATTTGTAAAAAAAATAACTCCCGAGGGGTGATTACGGTGAAAGTTTTCAATTTTCTAGTAAATACCAACGTCGTCATTGGCAATGACTAATGAACGTATATCGATGGTTTTTCGAAGTTTCTAGTATATTATCAGCAGATTTAATATTTATTAAATATTACCTTTTGGTACTATTTGTTTACGTAACCACAAATTTTTCACATAACCCTCCACAAGGGATTTAAGACATTATACAAGTAACTCTGAAAAAGGCCTGTCACAATATAGTAGGCACTGGATCTAGAAACATTAATCGGCAATGGTCGAATGCTTTTATTAAATTGCAAGTATTAAATAAACCTGTCAACTTTGTCGCATGTTTATTTCGTTTTATTTCCACAACTACACGTATTCGCGGGAGGTATTTTAATTTTAGTAGACCGGTTTAATATGGCTGACCTATAGTTTTGGCTATTTATCAAATGCACGTCAAACGTTTTGGCCGCTGACTGGCAAAAAAAAAAGTTAATATTTGTTACGGGGATGATTTATCACGGGGCAGATCGGCCGCGCGCCACGCGCTCGCTGTGCGCTGACGCATGTCATATTTTTTCGCCGTTTTGTTTATATTCTTCTCGTAAACACACAAAATGGCCTGATAAACAAGTCATTTATACTGGAAGCTTTCAACATCACGAAAACAGGGTAATTTTCTGCCGTCGTAAACTTTTAGAAAGTCGGTAGCATTATTTTTTCTCTTGCTACAGATACGAGTATGTAGTTTCCGTTTCTTTTTGTGATGAATTAGTGTAAAGGCGCTCCCACACGGAGACACTTTCATTTCCAGAGCTGCTGTAAAGGTTGATCCACAAGCAGATCTGTAATACTAGCTTACGCAAATTCATCATCGTCATCATCTACGTCGGTCCGTCATGACAGATCAACACTACAGATCTGAGGGCTGTCACCAGAAAAGTACATTTGTCACTCTAACGGATGGAGAATATTTTTTTCCTCTCTATCCTACGATATGGTCTACAATAAAATACTGTATTTTTTTTGCAAAATGCCAAAATTGTTGAGAACATATTCTAGGTGTTTATTTCTGTTTATGTAAATGCCTTCGATAGCTGGTTCCCTGGTTTTCGATTAACAATAAGCACACATATAATATATGAACTGCGCTAACCTTTTATTTTTGCTGTCATGTTGTTGTTCTTTTAGCTGGGTTGTCTTCTTTAGATTTCGACCGACGACCGAAGCGCGCATTGGAGGTTTATTTGAACCGCTGGACTGATCGAAGCACGGGATGTAATTGAATGATGCTTGTCGGTTACCGTCTTCTTAGCTTTTCGAAAAAAGGGCGGCAATACTCATACACACACATACATTATTATAAACCAGGAAACTCAGTGGTGCCAATTGAAGTAACAAGGCTTGTAAACAATTTACTTTAGAATATACATTCATGCATCTCACCATCCGCCGTACACATAGTTTGCATCTTCAGCGTAATATCTCACACGAAAATGAGTTAATCCCTTTTTTTTGATACGTAAACACATAATTTCTACATATATTTAATGATTTGAATCAAAATTGACCAAAAGTCACCAGTTTTAGTTTTGTTCCTATTCCTTTAGCCCACCTCCAATCAGTACACATTGTTCCTTGGCTAGACTGCTCGACACGGCGATCTCATGATACACCCAGTTCAGACAATGTGGGGAGATTTCAACATTAGATTACGAATGCGAATGATCAGATGATATGTGTTCTCAGTATTATATTATGGTATTAAAGCAGGGACACTAATCAAGGAAATGATTAAACGATTTGAAATATTTGAGGTAGAGATAGAGAGAGAACGATACATGTTTCGAATGAATAGAGAAAAATAGCTATTCAACATCTCAGAGATGTAATGAGATACCAAGAGAAATACGAGATATTTTGTTTCATAATGCAGGAAAAAGAAGGAAAGGAAAATCGGACCTCAGAAAAAGTTCAACATCTGATAGTTGAAAAACCTAAGGATATAGGTATGGCCAGTTTAGTACAGAACTTTTCGGAATTGCAGTAAATAAAGTAATGATAGCCGATGTCCGTTAATTGAATGAGATGAGGATAGATCTGGAAGTGGTTCATGTTAATATCTTTCAAGTGGAGTAGAGTGGTATGGTCCAGAAAATAAACTACCGCTGAAGAGTTTCGCATCAAGCGAAGGTTCTCAACGGATTGTGAAACAATGGAATAGTAATAAAAGTAGTTATTCCATAAATAAACTATTTCATCCCTCTCTCTATCTCTCTACCTACCCTTAATATAAATAACTGGTGCAAATAGAAATATTACCAAATGTATATATTCTATTTTTTTTTTATGGTGCGGCATCATGGACTCTGAAGCTAGGGATTTGTGCCTTTGAGATGTGGTGCTGGACTCATGTTGCGCTTATCGAGTCATTTTGCAGGGACTGAAAATCAAGGACAGGCTCTCATTCTGTAGCCTGAGAGGAATCCTTCAATTTTTTCAGACATCTTGCGCGAATGGAAGATGGCTTGGAGAAGCTTGTTGTGGTGGGCCACGTCGAGGACAAAGAGGAAGAAAAAGATCCTCCACTCGTTGGACCGACCGAGTGAAAAAGGTAACAGCCTTAAAGGTGACAGCTCTAAGATCTGCAGGATGCCAGAAAAGTGGAGTAGCATAGTCGAGAGATGATGATATCATGACTAATCATAAATCGTATATGATGGCCAACGTTTTACTAAAACTAATACAAGGTATCCCAAAAGCATTTTCATAATAATAATCCTATGTATTATGCATTTAAATGCAGTCCTTAGAAATTAATTTCTTTAAAATTGTGTTTCCTAAAAGTGATCCGTTATTTTATTAGTGCTCTTCTAAACGGGAGGCAAAATTTCTGAGGTCGCTGCGATTTCTTCTCAGATATTCTCTTTCAATTAGTTCAGATAGGGAGGATTGTTACTGTATACCTTTGATTTAAGGTATCCCCCATAGGAAGAAGTCAATTGGTGTCTAGTCAGTTTATGTCACCTGTCGTTAACGACGCGCTCCATAGCGACTGAATTCCTTAAAATACGGCTAGCGATCGGCGTACCCCGCACCTCTCTCCCGCTCGTTGCGTTGGTGCAGCGAGTGAACCAAAATGAAAAAGACTTTTGAGACACACTGTATTAATAGCACCATAAATGCGATATTATTGAATCCGGAGAGGCAGTATAATTGGATTGATTTAATAGGTGTACTCCTGCAGACAAATACCTGCATCTAGTTGTGGACACGACCAGCGTATTTGTGTAATGCACAGAGCTCAGCATCCAATTATCTAATCAACTCATATATTAGTGCTGCAGTGCACGCTGGTAATTGTATAATAATCGTGTGTCATGGTAAGCAAATTATTACGGGTGTTATTGAATTTTTTCACAGTATTGCTGGTGCAAATAATAATAATACTAAATAAAGGGTGTCCAGCGGAAAATTTTCAAGTTTAATATTAAATAATAAAAAAAACAACAATATTTTATTTACACAAAATGGAGTTTAACGATGCGAATTTTACGTTTTATAAAAAATATCATCTAAATGCCGTCCATTTCTCTCAAAACACTCTTGCAATCGGACTCTTAAATTTGCGAACACGCAAGAGCAAAGCGTTGGTTCAATAGCAGCAACTTCACGGCGGATATTTTCTTGTAGGACCTAAACTGTTCAAGGACTATTGCTGTAAGGTCTCGACTTAAGGTGTCTCCACAAAAAATGTCGCACAGTATGAGGTTCGGTGACCGAGGTACCCAGGGTATGTCTCCGTACTTGCTGAATAATTTATTGGGAAAAATTCCCCTCAGCTTCTCCATGGAAACTCTGACTGTGTGTGGAGTGGCCCCGTCTTACTGAAATTGGGTATGTTATTGAAACCGGGAAACATCTGCAGTTGCGCTACCAAAAACTCGTCGATCATTCAGCAATACATGTCAGCAGTGACTGTCTCTTACTAATTAAAAAAATAAGGGACAATTATTCCTCGGGTAGAAATAGCACGACACACCGTCGTTTTTGATAATGCAAACGTTTTTAATGGTGTTTCCTTGGATTCTCGGGGCATGAGTATCTAATGTTCTATTTATTAACATAGCCATCGATATGAAAATGCACTTCGTCAAAGAACAATATGTTTCCAAACGTTCGTGCTGTTCCAAAACGTTCCAGTATCGTTCTTGCTAAGGTCTCACGTAAAGAATAGTCATTTTCGTTGAGAAACTGCACGATTTGCAATTTGTATAGATAAAACTATAGTTTCTTTTTCAAAACAACGTGCATGGTTAATTTTTTTACTCCAGTGCAGGCTGCAATCTTTCTTATCGATTTACGCGGATTGCGCATAATTTCACGTTAAACTTGAGCCAAATGTTCAGGCGTCACTGTTGACATTGATGGTCCCGTAAGAGTTTGATAAACCATTGTCCCTTCTTGTTAGAACTTTTGAACCCAACACCATAAAGTTGCGTGCTCGGCCAATCACTTACTCGTCGAATATTAAAGTGAGTACAAAAAGCGCAACGCGCACGAACCAATGAATCACCGCACTTTAAATATTGCTCAACCGCAAACGCGCGGTACACTCCCGACCAGTGACTCACACCATACTCTCACCTACACCTTACCCTGATGGTTTACGAGCAATTACAATTTAATCTTGAAATTTTTCCACTGGACACCCTTTGTATTATTTAATATTTCTAATAAATCACATTTCATCTGAATTTTCACCTACCGAAAAAATGAATTATAATTACACTATGTTAAACATGTACTATTACATTGAATTTTCGATATTATATGTATTCTATATATTTTAGTTAGAGCTCTATTATTTCCGATTAAATATTAATATTTTTTTGCGTATCTTTTTAAGTGAATCATCAATAATATACTAGTACTATAGATCTATGTCATTGATATATTGGTTTCGCATAAAAAATCATTTAGTTACTTTAACTCTAATCCATTATCATGTTCTCACTATTCTCAAACTAACCATAAACTTATACTATAAAAAGAGCACTGATTTGTTTGTCCCTTAGAACGGGGCGTAAACCTTCGAACACTAGATCACAAGACCAGCGTCCTAACAACTAAACCAACAAACTACTCTACTCTTAAAAGAACGTTAATTGTCATGAATACATATCTGGTTATTTTAACTTTTACATATAAGCTTTGTAGCTACTATACATATGTTTGTTTAGTGTCACTATTATAGTTTGAAAAGGCGCTGTCTTTCTCATCAAGTGATAACTAAACTAAATTAGCGCTGTAGTCTATTCAGGTAATGGGCGGAGATAAGAAAGGGAGAAGGAGAGGTTTTGGTAGTTAACGGGAACATGGACAGTAAAGGTGAAGTGTTAGGGAATGTTATGTTGTTAATTAGTGTTTTCTTCGAATTTTTTTTTGTATTTCAACAGTTTCTATATTGTGATAAAGTTTCGAATGTTGACCAATTGAGTTTAGAAGATTCAAGACTGCAAACAGAGTAACCATCGGCGTCTAACAGCTCTGTTTCGCAAAGATTGCTGTATTTTTATTTGCATGGATTGAATGAATGTATTCAACATTACCAATATAAAATCCAGAACTAGCTATCGAAGGGTAATTAATCAACAGATAGGAAATATGGACTTGAAATGAGAAAATCATGAGGGATGAGGGACCTGGATAGCTTACGGGATAAGGAGGACAGCTCGACTTACTTAATGCTGATGCTCCCTGGGTTATTCTGAAGTTCACCACAAAACTTGAACAGGTTCAAACCGGCGACTCTCCTAAATTCACAGCACACTGTGTGACTTAATTCACACACAAATAAGCTATTGCGAGCATCCGAAATGATTGCCAATAACACCGATCATAATGGCAAAAATTTCATTCGGAATCGCGGCTTATTTCCATACAATAATTAAAATAAATACTGAACGCCTGCGCTGATTTTGTACAATTGCAATTCTACAAAAATACACAAATGTATTATGAACATTATTTTCATGGGTATTTTTTCAAATTACTCTTATTATAATTGTTTGTTAATTTTTTTTTGCATCATTGATTATTTTATGCTTTCATATTTATATGTATACCTAACAATTATATATTATTTTTCTGTATTTCAATATTTTTTCAATAATTTAATAAAATTCATAAATATATACATATTATTTTTTAATTTTACCTTAAACTTCGCTTATCAGAGCCAGCCGCTTATTCGGGACAAATTATTCAGGCCCAATACGTCAACAAAGAATATAATCAATTACCTTTGATTTTAACTTACCTTAGGAGCTGAACCGTAGAGAAATTTCCAATCGAGTCCTCTATATTCGATGAACACACGGACTAGATGAGAGGACCCAAGGTCGAAAGGTAAAAACACAGATGCCAGAATTGATTTCCCTATTAATATATACTCTCAATACAAGAGAAATAACGTAATAAATTATAAACCGACTGATCAATGCTAAATTATAGCATTGTGGACTAATATTTTTATTTTTAAAATACAAAAGTTTCATAGTTTTAAAAATAAAATTTGTCACCTTATCTAATCTCACAATGCAGGATAAAAAAAACATTATATATCTTGAATATGATCTGGTATAGCCATTGAAGATTATATATAATATCACATTTTGACAAATATTACCATGTATTTCATTTAAACAAAAAGCAACACTAGCCGCCTGCAGGTCCTAGTAATAAAAAGCAATTGGCTATCGCCCTATTGCCCTTACTGGAATTGAACAAACGGTGTTCATAAGAACCATTTGATTACATAAGTAACCGACTTCGAAATAAATTTATCAATTTGAAAAAACTGAAATAATGTTTATATAAATGATTATTGAAAAAAAGGTAAACATTATTAACTAACGAACATTCATCTGTCATCTCGCGTCGCATTTAACAGTACGACCATAGGTAAGAAAAGAAAGTGCAATGCAATCTAAGGTGCGACACGAGATAACAGATCCTCAATATGCTTGCCAGTCGTAAAATGTATATTTTTTCTTATTCGTAATAAAAACAATGCACACTTCATTTCAAATTGAATATTTATATTTTTATGTACTGTTATTGAATATATGAAAGAGAAAACATTTAAGCAATCTTATCCTAGAGATATTAAAAAATTGTTCGACAAATTTGATGCTTTGGCGAACATGTTGAATTTTTTCTAATTGAAAAATAACTTTTACATATCCAAATATAAGTCATAGATAAAAAATGAGGAAGCGCAATAATATTATTGATTATATTTAAAATAATTTTAAATCTTGTGTATATAGTTTTTTTGAGGTATTCTGCCGTATACGTCTAAGTTCTGGCTGAAATTTCGGATCACACTACAGGGTCCGTCATCAAGAGTAATTTCGCGGAAATGGAATGGAGTGGCCAGATCAAAAAGAGCAAGCACGTGTTTTGTCAGGTTCCTATGTGTAACTATGTAAAATTTGGAATTAATGGCATTCAATATAGAATTGTACGCATTTGTATCGATAGGAAAGGATAAGGTGGCTAGAGAAAGGCAGAAGCGTAAATAAATATGCCATATTTGGAACGGATGGTATTCGGTATAATTTAAAACACATTATATGACGGTAAAATGATGGAGTAGCCAGTGGAAGAAGGCATGATACCTACGGTTTTGGATGGTTCTGCGCAGTCTTTAAAACTAACTGAGCAAAATTTGTAGTGGATGTCAATTTACGAAATGCTCAAAGTTTTTGATCGAATTGTATACTTTAATGAATAAGCTAATTAAGGCTCAGAAATAAGACATCAGAGTGATAAACTAGATGCCTTTTAGATCCTTTAAAGTTTTGGACATAGGACAATCTTATACAAGATCAATCCAAAAATTATTTTTTATAAACTTAATTTCACATCCACGATCCAAATCAAAGAAAACAAGAAGCAAAGCCTTTGGATTCTTTTTAGTGCCAAAAATGAATACAAAATTTTGGGTAACGATCTTTCTTATTTTGCACACCGTAAATCTACAGAGTGGCCCAAAAAAAGTGAGAACATTTCGTAAAATGTTATATGATTACATCAAAATTAGTTTAACTATATCAACAATAGTTTCAATAATTTATTTATTTACTTATATTTTGTTTTATTTCTTATTTTATTTTATTTATCTTTGATTATTAATTTTCCCATTTTTTATATTTGTTTTTTTTTCAAATTGGTGCTCAGAATGACAAAAATCACTGCAGAAGGCCGTATTCTGATCAAAAATTTGCGAATTGAAAAACGTTGGGGTACTAGGAAAATGATCAAAGAGTTTCAAAACAAAGCTTGGAGTATAACTAGACATTACAGCATAACTGAACATTACAGCAGTACGGAGCTCCATCTCACACAGCCAGAAATATAATCAACTTTCTTCATCGTGAGAATATTAATTTCATCGAGCCAGGCATGTGGCCACCGAACAACCCAGATTTAAACCCAATATATTAAACAATATAGGGTGTTATGATGATTTATAATTACTTAAATAATGTGCAAAAAAAATTACATTAAGAATTATAATTAATTATATTATGTTTTGAAATAACTCATGTGTTACGAAATGTTCTCACTTTTTTTGGGTCACCCTTATAATAAACCATTTGTGCCAATCTAGTTGTCTATAGGTGCATTTTTGTCTCTAACTCTATTATAGATGAGTTATTTTGTACTTTACATTAACTTCTCTATACTTTCAGTCTAACAATATATAACTTTAAAAAACTGTACAGGTATTTGCTTTGGAACAGACGTATCTAGTAAAGCAATTATTTATATTTAAATGTATTCTTATTATGATAAAAATAAATATATATTATTGTTTATTTTGAACTACATATGATTTGTCAACCGTTCTCACAGTGAGCATTATTGGCATTTGATTGTTCGCTGTTCAGAACACAACAGATAATACTTGAAAAAATTCCCGATGAAAGGTACAACCGATAAAAGGGCGAAAAATAACAGCGCAGGGGGGTTGTAACAAAGCGATGCAGGGGGTGCAGTGGTGTCCGCACAACCGCATCCCTCAATGGATTAATCCAGACCAAATTAGAATTTGTGAGCTGCAGTTGGATTTGTTCGTCAGCTGTTGGAATGTTTGTATTTAAGGGCGAGCTTTCAAAAATAATTAATATTTTCGCGTTTTTTACTAAAATGTGGGTTTTTATTATTCATTTATATCAGAAGTTATATACTACATTTGCTTTTTTTAAAATTATTACCTAGATAAGATCGTTATACTAATGTAAAACTATAAACTGAATATTTTTTGCCAGAATTAAGAAAATAGAAGCATTATAAGAAAGTCCGCTATCATTAAATTTATTTTCTGCGTGCCACAAAATTGCCTTAATATAGAAAATTCTTGCATACACGAAGTACATTTTCTTTTAATCTAAAAACCAAGATTATGGAGACTTATCTGCATTGAACTAAATAGGCAAAATATAAAAAATTAATAGATTAATAAATCATTTAATTTGTAGTACGTATGATGAATTGTTGACGTTTTTAAAACATTTTGTGTTAGTGTAAACGAATTATTTTAAATAATATAAGTAATTACGTACATGTTTTGAAGCTTCACCTACTATAAAATTCAAGTGTAATATAAAAAATACAATAATTTATTACTAAATAATAATTATATCGATTAATGCGTATTAATAGGTGTTCTTCATTGGGTTGTTTTATTACAAATCTCCGATTAAAATTTTCGTAATTTTCAAAATTCAATAACATGTATTTTATCTCAATGCGTGTCAACTGTCATGACCCGCGTCAATGTATGTAACTTTTTTGAGATTTTTGACTGAAGAAAATCCCGGAGACAGATATTCTCCCATGAGATCCTAATGCGACGCCATTATCATTAATTCATTGTAGGATACCAAAGTTTTTGAATCTATTGAACAGTTTAAATATCTGATAACAAATGTAACCATAAATAATGTTTTTTTTAAGGAAAACACATTTTTGTTCTGAAGTTGAATTTTTAGAACATAGTTGTGTCGTATTTTATGACAAATTAAATTAATCAACTAGAAAGATACACAGAAAAAAAAACTGTTACAAAAAAATATTAAGTTGCTACCGGGAATTGAACGTGAACCTCTTCGTATCCGGGGAAGTGCGTTCACCACTTCGCTATAACAATCGAATTCATTTTTGTCAAATTTTTTACTTATATTTTGTTATATTTCCAATTGATACATCTATTTTTCCATTTTTAAAACCAATCAACTTTATATTGCGGTAAATCTTAAATAGTCTTGAGTAAAACTCACAAGGAGACGCCAGATTTAATTAATAAATCAATTTTATTAAATTTGTATAAACTTTAATACAATTTATATATTTTTTAAGAAGAACAAACTTTTGTTGTGAAGTTACATTTTCTATAGTATAGTTCTGTGATGTTTTTATACAAATGAAATTAATAAAATAAAAATATATAAAGAAAAAATCTATCTATCGAAATATTATTTAGTTGCTTCTGAGATTCAAACCAAGATTTTTTAATAGATAGATTATTTTCTTTATATCTTTCTAGTTGATTAATTTAATTTGTATTAATAATGATTTCCGACAAGAAATAAATATCAGAATAAAATCAGGAAACCCTCGTTTCTTCGCTTTACGTAAATTACTGTCATCCTCACTTTAGTATAAATAAATAATAAAGTGCAGGAAAATAGATTGCAGGTCTTCGAAAATAAAGTCTTGCGCAATATTTTCGGCCCAATACGTGATAATCTAAACGAGGAATCGAGGAGATTAAAGAACCTGGAATATAGGTTTAACCGCCCCAGATTTACTGAGGAACGTAAAAACAAGGGGTCCCGTTACGCGTACAAGCCAATAAAACATTTGGAGATAACTCCCAAATTTCGTAGTCCATCTAGGGATTCTGTATATTCAACGTTTTTAAATTCACGGGACTCAAGAGTTCAAATTTTCATATTTTACAATAAAGCATAATCCCCTGATTGAACAAACCGACCAAACCATTTACTTCAGATTTTTTTTAGTAGTAAATATCTTTGAATTAATTTCTTCTTAATGCAAATCTTTATTGCTAACTATATATAAACTATGGAATCTTTCCATATTTCCATACACCGCCCGTCGCTGGATCACTACCTGCTGTATGTCAAAGGTCAATAGGATTATCTCAACTTATTTTAAATTAATAATATCAAGGAATATTAAAAGTCTCGAGTCTCAGGTTATTTTTTTTAATAAGTCAAAAAACACAGAATTCCCTGGAATTTATTTCCGGGTTACCTTGATATACACTAGTGTACACTAAGTCGTTTTATATCATCGTCTTCTTTCAAACATCAATCTATTAATCATTGATTTTCTTGAAAAGTTTAACAAACAGAAGGTATTACATGTTTATAATTTAAAGCCTAGGTTTATCTTATTTTCTGAATAAATTGTTCATCATGCATACAGGTTTGATTTTGTTGTGCGTCCTAATATATTTTTTTCCATCTCCCAAAGAAGTTTACAAACTCTTAAACTTGATCTTAATATGTATCATGCATTTTACCATTCTCACTTTCAAATTCCTCCACTGTGTACTTTTTCTTAATTAAATCATAATATTCATCAAATAATTACTTACATCGTATACACTTCAGACGTTCTTGGATTGAGAGTTCCAATTCCATCTGTCTAGATCAGATGAGATCTACCGACCATGGAGTGCTCTCCTCATCACTCTATTGATTAATTGTGTAATGGACAAATGGATGCATATTAAGGGCGTATAATACATATGCACACATTACTATATATTCTGAGAAATAAATATAAACGAAATAATCCCTGTTTTCTGAAAATACCTAATAAAATTCTAGCCGTTTTATTACACGGATTTGCGTAACACACGGCTAGAGTTTCTAATTCAGACAGTCTTTCCGCGTGCAAGGTTGTACCGATGAGATAATTTGCTTGTTTGTTTAATCTGCAAAACAATTTTACTGAATTAAATATTTCTCTACTGAAGCTGTGTTGGAATGGAGGGAGGGGTATCTTTGCGTCTTGCCAATTTTCTCACTGCTCTCTGTTTTTTGAAAGAGATTATCTTGACTGAAAACTTCGTGCAATGGTACCTTTTACTAATTCTACAGATTAAAAATTTTTTCATGGTGTTTTTCCAAATTATGTCGTAGTTGGCAAGTCAAGTTAGCGAAATTGCATTTTTGAGTCCATTATTATTAATTACCTATATTTAAATGTTGAAATATATTTATTTTTGTTGAATGAGTTTCGATTATGGTAATTGTAAAATTAATTATTAAAATATATGTTTTTGACCACTATTCGTTTTTTAATATTATATTATTTTAAATTAAAAAATGTTTTTATTTTGAAGACATTATTGTACAATTATTTAAATAGATGAAATTGTTCTCAAAATTAGAATTCTCCTCACATTTTTTTAATGATCTAGTTGCACCTACATATAACATCTAAATAATTAGATAAAATACTCTATTTAAACCACTATTTATTGATTTTTCAAAATGCTTCGATACCTTTTTCAAGAAACAATATACACTGAAATTAAAAATTCAAGTATAGATAAAAACAAAACTATAAAGTAGTGAATAAATATGAACTAATATGAAAACAAATTTAAAATGTGACTATTTTCAAAGAGGATTTGTCTATTTATAATATTTAGCTTGGTATTAATACTTTTTGTTATTTTAAAATTTATCCAACTGTGAATCTCTAGTATTTGTACGTATAATTTATAAACCCTTGTTAATATTAAAATAATGATTTGTTTCCAAAAGGTGATTGGAAAATTCTGATTAGTTGTTGCTATTTAATCATCTCAATTTCCCTTAATTCTAATGTCAAAATTTCTGCAAGGTTCACCTATATAAAAATAATTGCAATCAAAGGTATCGAAACGTGTTGAATAATCAATAAATAGTGGTTTAAATAAAGTATTTTATCAAATTATTTATTTAAAATAAAGCCACAAAATAATTTTGCTAATATTGAAGACGTGACTATATATATATATATAGTTATCATATTCAGCGACAGCGTATCCTATGAATATGCACGCCATTGGTATGTACATGGATTACTTAACAGCTATTTCGGTAAATAATACATAATAAATTACTATAAAATGTAAATTTCCAACGCTACACACCTTAAACTACTTCTCAACATAGTTGCTACCATTATTAAGGCGCTTGTCCTAACGGGGCACCAATTTTCGTATACCTTCGTCATAGAATGACGCCGCCTGGGATGAAAACTATGTATGTACTCTGTCTTTGAGTTAATCATCGACATCAAAACGTTCGCCACCAAGAAACCACTTCAGGTGAAGCAAAATATGTAAACCACTTGGCGCCAATCAGCACACATTGACGATGAATGTCAGCTGGTTTCATATTTCGTGCATTCAAAAAATGAATCACGGACCGTATTTCGCAGTCGGCGGGCTGATTTATTGTCTTGAGCATTTCAACCACTCAATACATGGCCACACTACGTGAATATTTCTAACGTTGCGCATGGTGAGTCAACAAATGAAGAAAACCATTGCGCATGCGCAACATCGCAACCGCAGCGCTACACCGGGAATGTCCGGCAAAAGTACTTAGTTAAAAAACGCGCCTCATATATGTCGTTTTCTTTACAAATATTGATTATTTAAAAAGATGGCACTTTTAAAGCGTCTATCATTACTAAAAAATAGTGTAGTAAATAACTTGGAACCGTACCTACGAGATTTTATCTAGCTAAGATCTGTCGTTTAAAAAAATGGAGCCTTCTTTATCAATTTTTGCAAATAGTCAAAAAATTTCTATGTATTTCAGTAAAAAAAAAATTTTATTACTTTGAGTGTTATTTGTTTTTCAAGAGTTCTTTAAAAGATTTTTCTGGTTTTTCCATTCAGCGGGTAGTGTATTGTGCGGGTGCCAAGAATGTGAGGAATTTTTATGGAAAGGTTGGGTTTATGTGTGACGATAAATAATGTGAATTCGAGAAATTATGAATATCATTTCAATTTGTCGTAATTTATGGCTTTCATTTGTGGAAACTGGTTTACAACAATTTTTTTTTTTCATTTATTTTTAGGTACCAGCATTCTTATTGAATATATATATATATATATATATACGTATGTACATTGAAATTTACTGAGTAACTAGATACTGAGTACTTTACATAATCCAGCACAAATTTCGTAAAATTTTAAATTCATAGGCCCTTCTTCTCACTGGCCACCCCTACGCACGCCTCCCGATGTAAACTTGTGTTATATTGAATACTTTGAATTATTTAGCTATTACTGTATGTAGTTTTGAGAGGTACAGTCGAAGCTAAATACACTTTCGGGTGTAATATTCGGGTAGTGGGACGGGCATGGCAGGGAAGAAGGTTCGATTATTGATGGGAATATGGACAGCATGAGTGAAGTATTCGGGAACGTTATTAGTGTTTTCTCCGAATTTAAATTATTTTGCATTTTAACGGTTTTTAAGTTATTCATTAATAATAATTTATTTTATCATTTTTAGTTTATGGCTGTAGAAAAACTGGTTACATTAGGTTTAACTTTACCCTTACTGTCCATATTACTATTAACGACTGAAATCTCTACCCCTTCCATGCTCCGCCTCTCGACCAGAATATTACGCCAGAAACTGTATTTAATTTCGATCTCACCTCTCAAAATAAAAGTAGTTACAAAATAACCAAGTGTGTGTAGTACAAAGTTTAACAATTTTTTTTGGAAAACTAAAATAATCATTTTGCACCATAAAATAACTGCCATATCAATTAACGATAATGCAATAGTAACCTTGTTTGATCAGATACTTAAGATATTGGAAAAAATCTTTAAAGTTAATTGCACAATTAAATTCGTCATTCTATACCTACAATTTAGGGAAAACAGTTTCGTGATAAGTTAGTAATTGAAAAATTATGTTAATCGTAGATATAAAAAAAAAGTGTTAATTAAAAATAAATACATATAAAACATTTTTTTATTGTTGCTACCTGGATTCGAACCTGAATCTCTTTCCAATCCGGGGAAGGTGCACTAATCAACTGTACTACAGCAGACAGTATAAATTTTCGAAACCATATGTTACACTTTTCAAATGAATACATCTATCTTTCCATTGTTTACATTGTTTTGATGGTAAACCAATAGCAGACGCCAGAATTAACCATTATTTTTTATTAAATTTTGGACACATTGATACAACTTATATATTATTAAGGAGAACACATTCTTATTGTGAAGTTGTAATTATTAATACACCTTCCCCGGATTGGAAAGGGATCCAGGTTCGAACCCCGGTAGCAACAACAATATTTTTCGATAAAATTGATTTTACATCTTATATCTATACATCTTTTAAACTAATACGTTTATTTGGTTTTTAAAATATCACGGACCTGTTTTCTGAATAATTACAACTTCAGATATTATTATTAAATATTACTTATTAAAGAATGTGTTCTCTTTAATAATATATTGAATTAAATATATAAAATTTTACTTTATTTTGAAATAGAATTAGGTTAGCGGGAAAGCTTACCATAAAAACGTCAAGACATCTATGAAAATCATTCCTATATCTGAAAGCTTTTTTCTTTGGAACAGCTGTCATCAGTTTCGGATCTCCGCGATATATCGCCCCGGAAGGTGGATTATCCAAACAATAAATCTCGCACACATTTGGCAAAAATAGCAGTTTCATTTTACACTTTCCCGATTAAGTTTTTGTTTCCTGTAATCAGGGCAAGGAGGACTTATCTCCGTCGAGTGGTTCTGGGGGATGGTTCTCGGGGGATGAAGATTGGTGGCGGCAAATGGGGCGGGGATGATAGCCCTCGGGAGAGGCAAATGGATGGAAGCGGGTAACTGAAGATGCTTCTTGTGTGTTTTGTTCCCTGTTCTGATGGTTATAAATAGTTTCGGTATTCTAGTATTAACGTTTATTTGTATTTTAGACCATCAATATATTCATTCTGATAAAATCGCACATATACCGACGTTTCGTATATTTTAGATACAACATTTTATATAATTTTTTCAATTTTTGTGCATCATTTATTTAAAATACTATTTCAATTTTAAGTCTCATTTTATAACTACCATCCAAAATAAAAAAAAACTGTCGTTATCTTTGAAAATGATCATTTAAAAATAATAATATTAGTGTAAATCTAAATAATTACAACAGCGTAGTTTTTCAATTTACAAATTTCTGACAATAGACTTGTTTGTTTACTATTTTGAAAAATTTACCTTCAAAATAAAAAGGTAACATATGAAAGATTTCAGAATCTATTTTCAAAGTGTGTTAAAAAAGAGGGTTAGTAATAAAATTGAAGTATCAAACTTTTTTTCAATTTGTTTTATTAAACAAAAAAATGTATTTTATTGATATTGCGTTTGAGTAGTTAGACTTTATTTTATTCACTAGAGAATTGTATCCAGTGGGATTAGAAAATAACGTACATTTTAAAATACCAACTTATATGTATATATATATTATTTTTATCTATTGCCTCTAGATGTACTTTTATACAATACTTATATGACAATGCCTCCTTTCTTTTACTTATATAATTGCGCCTCTTTCTTTTACAATACTTTGTGTACAATGTCTCCTTTTATATAATATCTTTTAAATAATATATCTTCATATAATGTATTTTTTTGTAATACGTTTGTTGTTAATAAATAAAAACAACTTGAATTCAGGAGAAATTTTCAAAAGTGGTTAATTATATTTGTTTTTGCTATTCTAAAATACTAATAATAGTATGAAATTTTCATATCTACCAAATTTAAAGCAAAATCGTCTAAAAATCCAGAAAATATACAGAACTAATATTCAATAGTGGACTTATTTTCAAATAGCGCCAAATTTATTTCAACCAATCGCGTAATTTTGCTGAATGTGGTCAGAAAAACCACATTTAATTTTTTTTTCTGCCAAAAAAATAGTGTATTAATTAATCTGCTCTATTTACTCATTTAAAAAAAATTATTTGATCATTTTGAAAATAATTAAGTAATAGTTTAAACTTTTATGTGTAATTTAAAAACAAATTCAATATGTATTTTTAAATTGTTCGATACTTCTCTGCCAAAAATCAAATATTTTCCGAAGAGATAAAATTTCTCCAAAATATCATATTTCGCAAAAGAAAATTTAACTGTATAATTTGTCTTTAAAGTATTGTACATAATACAAGATATCATTTTTGATTTAATTCAAAATTGTTGATCAAAATCACAAAAAAAAAACAAATTAAAATTTAATACAGGGTATATTGCTAATTGGGAGTATTGATAAATCGGTCGACTGAAAACAAAATGAATTAATACAATATCTGAAATAGATGAATATTTATTAATTTCGTTTCCAAGGTTTATTGAACCTTCTAATTAGTGCTGATCAAGTCAGGTAATTAATATAATGAAGATTTATCGAACCATCTTTTTCCGAGGAAATAATTTTAAATTAAATGAATATCGCGACTGAAATTAATTATGTTTACGCATCAAAAATATTTTCATTTAACATCCCTGACATTACATTTAAAAATTTCTATCGTGAAATATTTTAACAATATTTTCGTCATATCGAGAATATTCCAACGCATAATTCACAATATAATATGCCCCCCGATGTCTGCCGCGTCTCTCATCTTGGAATGTTCCCAAATATCGCATATTTTATCCAAACATCCAGCGATAAAGAAGGAATCTTTTTTACCGACTGGAATAACATTCGCATTAGGCAAAATGGCGCGATATCATTATTAGATTACGCGCGGCCGGGTGTTAATACGCTTCGAGTATTTATGTTCTCCGTACCACAGTTTCGGCTAATGGCTATTTATTGCCTGCGAATGCAAAGTTCCTTCCGGGCGGGCTTAGAATATTAATCCTGGTTGTTCCTTTTTCAGAAAGCCGATAATCGTCGACCCCGAAAGCTCGCCATTGTCTTTCGGCGCACTTATGTATACGGCGGCGCTTCCGTTTTCCGCCGGTGTTACGGAATGGAACTCGACCGACGAGGGCCTACCTGACGAGCACCCTCGCCTTGTTTTGTACAGGTTAGGACGCCATACTCGTATATAACTATTAGGAAAACACATTCTTATTGTGAAGTTGTAATTATTCAGAACAGACGGTCTGTGATATTTTTTAATATGAATTCAATATATTCATTTGAAAGATATTGTTGTTACTATTAATTACAAGTTCACAATAAGAATGTGTTCTCTTCATAATAAAGTTGTATCAATGTGTCCAAAATTTAATAAAAATTCTGATAATTCTGGCGTCTGCAATCAGATTACATAAAGGTATTTGAAATTCTGTAAAAATAAGGTGGAACGATTAAATGTATTAATATCAAAAAAGTAACATATAGGTTTGAAAATTTGTCGCTGTAGCATAGTTGGATAATGTTAAGAAAGAGATCCAGGTTCGAATACCGGTAGCGCAACAATAATACTTTTCGATAAAATTGATTTTATATGTATATCTTTCTAATTAATATGTTTAATTTATATTTTCAACTAGGACACGCACCATAATGCAAATGTGTTGATTGTTAAGACTGATTCTCTACGGAAAAGGTAGAACGGATAGAATGTCACGTACATTTTAATGTTGCGTAATGACTTTTAAAGGAAGTTTTTTTTAGAAGTATAGAAATTAAAAGTTGTGGCAATGATCATGGTGTTGGATTTATTGGAAAGATTAGTGTTTAAATATAATTTCGCGCACATGGGCGCCGCGGTTGGCTCGAATAAAGCGCAATCTGGAAGTCTGATTTTCGACCACTCTTTGGAGAATGTATTTATCGGTAATAACGCTACCAATGTTGGCTTCTAAATCTAAATTGACGTAAAGTAGCGACTTCATATACTTCACAGAAAATAATTCAAATAAATCATACGATCTTGGAGGCCAATTTACACGTCCATAACACGAAATTATGCGCTCATCCAATGTTTCCGTCAATAAATTGATTGTGGCGCACGCTGTGTGGCATGTTGCGCCGTCTTGTTGAAACTACAGTTCTTCCACATTAATTGGAGAACGTAAAAGTCAGTAATCATGGATCTATTTCTGTGCACGGTGGCGAATCGATTCATTCGGATCTTATTCAATACTACGCTCCACTGCAGCAACAACTTATTCGTGTGAACACCATATGACATCTCTGCAGAATTGTGTTATCAATTAGAGTATGCGTGGTGTGAAAAAAATTCATGATTATTCGAATTACTAACTCAAATGGACGATTTTGTCGACAGTAAAATGGACGCAACGTACGCTAAGTTTCGCGAACTGAACCACGTTCTGGCGTAAGTCTATTTATGGTGAAAAAGAAAACTAAACTAAATACAAATCAGCTGTCAATTATTAACTTGGCTGTCACTAGAAAAAGTGTTGCCAATTCGAAAAACAAACTTTTGAAAAAACACATCTTATTTTGTTGTCGAATGTATATAAATAAATATATTTTTAATAATGTGGGAAGTCAGCTCCGATTATACAGTATTAGAGCATACACGTATTAGTTCGTTAATAGGTAGATGCACTAGGTACATGAATTCTCCGAATATAGTTGTTCCAGCATGAGTCTATTCATGGCTTGCTGACTAGCCCGACATCTGATAATAAACAAGACCACTTTAAACAATGGCCTGATCTATGTTTTCATCAAATTGCTTACCGATTTTGACTGTTATGACTTAACTTTATATTGACTAGGCCGGCATCTGTCATTTCTTTTAATATGAAATTCGTTTACCATGAAAAAATATTAAGTGCGTCATGGTTCAACATTAAATAATTTGTACTGTTTGTAAGTATATAACATCCATATAACTTCATGCACTATATTTATAAATATCTTAAAACTTACTTATAAAAGATAAAATATATGTTTAAATTGTCTAAAATCTACTGATGAGAAAAAATCCTACTCTTGACTCACTTTTGTGATTGCTATTGCTATTAAATAATATCAGTGATTAAAAACTGTGACTGTGATCAGAGTTTCATTACTAATACGCGTGCGCCACATAATATTACAATACACGAAGTAAATTAATAAAACGTAATTTTGAACGAATTTACTTATATTATTCAAACTTTATTTTCGTAAAAAACATTCTAGCACAAAGAATGAAAACTCTTAAAAAATGTGAGTTTAATTTTCGGGTCAAATTCTCAGCATTTCGGGTTAAATGCGTAAATTATTTTGGCAGAATTCCTTCGTGAATATTTTAATTTCATATGCATATGCGTCGAATCACGGTTCACAACCAAAAATAAATTAAATAAAAAAAATGTATCACGAATCACGATATTTCCAGATATCCAATCACTGACAGTGAATGTGACTCAAAGATACCAGTGATTGACTCACAGTTCGTGATTTTGAGCTCATCACTACTAAAATGTATGTATAAATTGTTTATCGATCTCGCGGTGATCCGTCGCTGGGTGGCGTTCTGTAACACGAGCTGTAAACCTTCGGCCGCCAAGAGCGGTCAGCCAGACCGGGAAACGGACACGGAGCAAAAAATGGTGGATTTTGTGAAGTTTTACCTGGAAGCATTACCGTCAGTGTACCCTGTAATTTGCTCAGGAGTTTTGTATGAGCGAGCGCTTCGTGTATTCGAGTGAACATGACAAAATATTTCACTTCCGCCTAATACATATTTGCATAATTATCGTTAAAGTATTGTACTGTATGTAATCTTAGAAAATATTTGGTTGGTAGAAAAATACGGATGGAAAAGAAACGAATAAGATTTTTTTTGTTTTAGTTCTAAACTAAAAATCTCAAAAGTCATGGACGTCCTTCTTTAGTTGATAACGAGCAACTGGGAGCGTTAGTTGAATCAGAACCACACACGATAATTCGAGAGCTTACATTAAAGTAATCAAATATCTAGGTAACTCAAAAAAGTTTGACAAAATCGCCATTACGGAGATTGTTCTAAGTCGTGGGCGCTTGTTGAGCTATGAAACATTGCCTCATCGACTATACTATATCTGTTGGCGTGATATCAGCAGACATCACACCAACAGATTAACACTTGTTTAAGCATTTTGACAACTTCTCAAAAGATAGGGGTTTCAACAACCAAGTCGAAAATATATTATGAGATTTTATCAAACTTGATTTCCGGAGGTCCAGATTCACAACTAAATATTTTTTCACAGATTTAATGATCATTAATTTAATTTGTATTGATAATACTTGTGTTTGGTCAAGTTAAATTAGATTTGGTTTAATTAGATAAGTATTTAAACGCCATTTAGGATAATCAAACAATGTCTAACTAATTTTTAATAAATACCAAATTTAATAAAAAATATTTTTGTCGGTAAGTAAGTCGGTAAATTTTCCAAATTACAAATTAAAAATAATATTAATACAAAAAAAAATCAATTAGAAATATATGCAGAAAAAATCTATCTATCGAAAAAATCATTTTAGTTGTTACCAACATTCGAACCTGGACTTTTTCCTGTGTGGGGAAATGAAATATATCAACCGATCATACATTTTCGACAAATTTTGAACTTATAATTACTGTAGTTTTTTTTTATTTTTTTTATTATGAGTTAGTGTTATTTATTTGTAATTTTTTTTTTTAGAAAAATCACCCTTATAAAACTAAAAGAATTTTTTCAATATCTTAAAATATGTCTAAGTTACAGATGTTCAAAGTTGGGTGTTTTAAAAACGAACGATTTGTACCATTCGAGTGATGTGTTATTACATCTTACGAGTCGACAAGTCGGTACTCAACACCCTAGTACTAATACTGTCAGTACTGACCGGTACGTACGAGAGATGTGACGTCATATGGTGGATATGGATAATCCGGGCATTTTTCAACAAGTCCGAACGCCAGTATCTCCGAAAGTAATGTACATTTTGAAAAAAAGAATGGTTATCTGTAATTTTTATTTTTTTAACATGTTACAAAAGCTCATTTTTGACATGCTCCACTATCTCACTGATGTATTTAGTTTTTTATTTTTAAAAGCAATGAACGTCATATTGCATCGAATCTCAAATACCTTTAATTTGTATTAAAAATACCACAGAATTTTCTTCTGTAATTGCAACATTACAACAAAAATGTGTTTTATTGTAAAGTTATAAATAATTTTACACTTTGGAGTAAAATAATTGTTCTTATTTATTGTTTTTTTAAGGAGAACACATTTTTATTGTATTACGGATTTTACTCTAAGGTTTTTGAGATTCCATATCAGATGCATCAATTTCAAAGTGCGACGTATTAGTTCGATAAATTGTTAACTTACTATGTTAGTGTGGTGTAATCGGTTAATGCTTTTTAATGGATATGTTTGAATCCCGATAGCAACAAAAATATTTTTTCGATAAATTAATTTTATCTGTATGTCTTTCTAATTGATACATTTAATTTTCATTAAATTATTTTTCAAGATATGGATGTCTCGCAGAGACGTAGATATTATTTTTACATGGGAATTATGGAAGTCTTGGGCATTACAGGGCTTACGACCTGACATCGGCTGGCTTAAGACTTACTTTACACAATGTAACGATCATCTATTTACCCATGCTACCACATCTATCACATTTTTGGAAGTTGTATATATGTAACCATGTTGGAACATTTAAATTATTTATTACCAACTATGCTGTCGCCATCTATGGATTTTTTTATTTGATATTCATTGTCATGTCGCTGAGACTATTTTTTGAAGTGTGGGGCTATATCCTTTATAAACCAGCTGATGAGGTCCTAAGCCCTGTAATGCCCAAGACTTTCATACTTCCCATGTGAAAATAATAGCGTCGTTTTTGTGAGACATCTATATCTTGTTGACAATCCCCCAAGTGATAAAATCTCAGTAATTAGTTCCTGCAAAGATTTGGACATACTAAAAAAAATATTTTTCATTAAAATATATGTTTTTATATTTAAATTCGGCTTGCAAATCTTGTTGACCGTACAAAAAATGCAAAAATTAAAAGCCAGACTCACAAAAATTACATTTCTACAAGGTCTGCAACTCACAGCTCGCTGACATGTTTATGAAAACGTTCTGTTTTTTATGTCCTCGTATATTCATTTTACTTGTTTGCCTCCCGGCAAGTTCATCCCTGCACTGAATTTACCCAAATGGAAAGAGATGACTGCGTTTTGTCATCGCGGCTCTTTTTGTCACTATTTAATCTGCTTTGCTTACCTAAGGGCGGAGGGACGGAAGTTCACTGGTTCTTTCTCCCTCCCTGGATATTTATTTAGCATTAAATCTTTCTGTTAATAAATCATGAGGGCTGAGAGCAGTCCAAGGTGAAGGATTTGTAGAAACATTTTTTAAAAATTAAATAGATGCGTATCTCATCAATATTATCCTGGGTCGAGACTCGAATACCAACCACTAGAACAACTAGTTTCCTGAAATATTTAAACTTTCGTAGTTATCAAACCTTAATCAATACTGCTGTCATCTATTATTTTCAAACTTCCTTCGCTACAAATTCGATGAGACATATCCGATGTCATTCTCCTACACAAAATAGCCCACTTCAATGTAGACTGTCCTGTTTTACTCAGACGAGTGCCATCTAGGTCAACCAGAACTAAGCTCACATTTAACCTTCCACATTGTAACACCAATGCCAAACAGAACTCATTTTTCTACCGAGCCCCCTTTTATTTCAATTCGTACTTAAATGAACTAGACATTTTCAGTACTCCAGTTACCACAATTAAATCTAAATTCAATATATAAATCTTAATGGCCTTAATGGCAAATATTTTATTTCCTATTCTATTTTCCTTTCCCGTCACCCTCGCGTTCCCCTAGAATTTTTTTTTTTTTATTACTTTTATCTCTCCTCTGTTCTCACTTCTCTTATTTCAACTACTTTTCTTTGTATTTCTATAATAGAAGAGAAAGATCATTACTTTTACATTTTTTAAATTCGTTTCCTAATAAAATCTTAATAAGATATTTGTTTATTTATAAGTATTTTTTAAATTATTGTCTTCACTGTATAAATTATATTATTATTTTATGAGAAAACATAATTAGTTCAATTTTCATTACACTTTCATTGTGATTTTTATTTATATCGATTAAATGCATATTTTCCTAATAAAATAAAATAAAAATTACCCCGTTTCAATCACATTTTGCCTGGTTACTCTTTAGGACACAGCGCAAAACACTGGCTCCCTCCTTGGCCACCCACTCCACTACATTAATTTGTATTATATTGAATGCCATCTGTTCCAAATTATAGTATATAGTATTATAGTACAAGAAAAATATAATAAGACTTATATCAAGATATCTCATAAATTTGATCACTTATCCACCAGGCGAACGTTATACTACTAGACCAACCAGCATAATTACTACAAAAACATTGAACAGAAACATTATCACAACATAAATAAATACGCAAGATCACATATTTGGCGCCCAACGTGGGGCATAGTTTATTTTGAGCAGAAGACGTACGAGGACTATTGGCAAAAGATGTACTGTATGATGGCCCAAGGTGGATAGTCTAACATGACTATGACTATACCAAGGTTACGTTGAGATTTAGTTCCTATAAAAAAGTAGTATTTAATGTTTTTTTCATCATTTTGGTTTTCCCCTTCTCTGTAAAATTATATCGTATCATTGTACTTATATCAGATTAATAAATTATAAATAAAATTAAAAAAGAAAAAATATATACTTTTTGCTAGATTCAGGTACAATTTGTCTGTGTGTGAAAGTGAAAATATTTCTCGTTTTACGACACCGTCCAATTACACTATAAACATTTATTTTGATTTTTTTTTTTACATAGTTACAAATATATTAATTGTTATCAACACGTTAATCGGGATACAGCTTTACAAGACAATACGAATTGATGGCTTTCAACTGTACTGCGCACAATATCTTCTCTATTTGTTATATTCAAAAAATAACAAAATATTCTTTCTTTTTTGCATAGTATTTTTATTATTAATATATTACCACCTTTTCAGGGTTGTCGTTCGTATAACGCAGTACTCGTCACGGTTGGCGCACCCCTGTTTATGGAGGACCCTATTTTGTTTTGTTTAGTACTGAAATGCTAGCGGGAAATTAAATGGTACTGCGGAAGTCAGTCCCGTCTAGTGATATATATATTTTTATATAGTTTTCTTTGCAAATTGCATTACCTCTCACTAAAAGAGAAACAAATTGTGTTATTTCTTCTCTCTGCTCAATTCCTTGTTTAATAATTAAAAAGACTTTTTCAAGTCAACATTAACTTTTCCTCTACGTTGATGTAAATTGAATTAACAATACCTCTAATTATGTGAATATCTCTGTTAATGCAGAGTTCATATTTTAAGTAATCCTCCTTAATATATTTATGAATTGTATAAAATAATTACAAAATATAAGTATTTATCAAATGTAATAATAAAAAATGTTTTCTCGAAGAACCTGACGTGAACTTGTCAATATGTATATGTGTGTAGGAAGCGCAGCGTGCGAGGCGCGTAACAGAGCGTACGTCGGCCGAGTTATGCGTCTTTACGCTGTCGTTCATGATGATCAATGTTTTTTTCAAATTTTTAGCATATTTACACAATAATTGATACACATGTTCTTCAGTGTTTATATAATTAGGTACTAACATTATATATATATATATATATATAACGTTAGTACCTAATTTAACTAGTAATACCCTGGTTAAATGATTTCGAGTTCGGCTCGGATCGCCCTGTAGTAATTTTGAGGTTGGCCACTAGGTTCGCGACCGTTGCTTTGAGTGACGGATCAGCGCTAGCAGGTACATATTTAGATAATTTCTACTCGCCGCTTTGAGCTGAGGAGGTCAGCTGCGGGCAACTATTCGGCTGCTGCCGCCATTCTGTTGAATTCGTATTAGAAGATACGCTGAGGATGGAGCCTATACAAGATCCTGGCGCAGAGCCAAAGCCAGGGAGAAGCGTATGGACGTCGCCTCATGGAGAAATTTGAAGGGTAAAAATCCAAATAATACTTCGAATTTACAATTCTTCGCTAATTCATAATGCTAGAAATGAGTAATACTTCGAATTACTCATTTCTAGCATTATGAATCCTAATTGTATCGTACAAATTTATATTGTTGCAGCAAATAATTTAATTTATTTTATTTCTTTATTTTCCTCCTTACTTCTTTCTTTATTCCTTTATTCTTACTTCACATTACATCTTTGTGCCATTACCTCTTGTCATTTCTCATCATAACCTGGAAGATGAAGATTCGTGCGTGGACCGCCGGTTGAAGGAGTTTCCTGACCAATTGCCAGGCACTCGGAAACGGCGGTGGACGCTGCTTCCAGGGCACAAAATAGAATGAATGAAATATGTTAAGGATTTTTTTTACGGCAGACGCAAAAGGAATCGCCTAAGGTCGACGCACTTTTATGTACTATTATCATTGTCATCGCCACCTATTTTGTACCTCTGTGATTTTATTTTATTTATTCAAAAAGTAATAATTTTCGTTATTTTCTGTTTTCTTTGTTCTCTCAATAAATTTACCGTAAAAAAATTTAATAATATATTCATTATAAAATATCACCTTTCACAATTTTGCTGTTTAGAAAAGTTTATTTTTCCAGAAGATGATTAAGTTGGATCACGATATTATAGTAAATAGGTAGCTTTTTATTCACGATATCACACTCATGCTCTCCCCTGTTGCTGGTCTATGGAGGATAGTCCGCCAGAACACGTCTCACAATGGCGCTTCTAAGTCATGGCGAGCTATACCTCACAATTATATATATATATATATATATATATATATAATTGTGAGGTATATATATATATATATATATATATATAAATATGATTATTTTTCATTTATTACTTATATTAAACAATAAAATAATAGTTGGTATGTATATATATATATATATATATATATACATACCAACTATTATTTTATTGTTTAATATAAGTAATAAATGAAAAATAATCATATTTATCCGACTTAGAAATTTCAAAAGTCTACATGTACACTAAGTTTACAGTAATGGAATCAGGTTAATCAGTATTTTGATAGCTACATATAAGATGCAGTAAATGAGTATATAAATCAGAATATATATATTATATATAATTGATTATGCTTATGTATGTCCGTTTGTTCTTTTTTTTGAACTTTTATGTTTAAGAAAAAAATAGAGAAGCGTAAACGGAGTAGGTACATGTCACATCAATATTTTTACTATTTTAAAATAAAGTTAAACGCTTGTCGTATGAAAATAGGACTGACTAGCTGGACTCCTGGAATGAAACACGAACACCCGACCACCGGATCACTAATGAGAATATATTAATAATAATAATAATAATAATAATAATGGATAATATGTATTGTAAAAACTTTCTACTCAAGGGTGCTTTATACATAAATTATTTTTGTTTTTTTTAATTAAAAATTATTATTTTCTCTTATGCAAATGACTTTTTGAAAGAGTGCGTTTTTATTATCCTTTTAAATAAAGTCTTTGATGCACTGTTTCTTATGACGGAGGGCAAAGAGTTCCACGCTTTTGGGCCTGCCACCGCAAATTTCCGTTCACTAAATTTAGACTTCTGGCAACGGACTGCTGACCTGAGAGTTTGACGTCTACCATTATAATTGTCCGAGATACAGAAGCACCACGTTGTGTGTCGCCTTGTACATCAACTGGCACAATTCAAATTTAACTCTTTCAAGGGATCAGAGCCAATATAGCCACGAGACCAACAAGCACGACAAACTCAACAAAATTTTGGACAGTATCACACAAAATATAGTTGCCCTTCCTCATAGTGGTACCTTCTAAAAATGTTGAACAAATAATATACACCTACTACTTAAGTACCGTTTTCTAACAAATTAAATATTTAAATGTCAAAAATAAATGTAATGTCATTAACTTTAATTAAACGTAAACTATAAACACACATGCGTTCAATATTTACATATAATTATGATAGTACTAATTATATTCACTCAATTTTAATTTTAATATAGTTTTGATTTAATTTAAAAAAAGCAAGGGTTTTCTCTCACCTGTATTTGAACCTGATTAACTATTCTGCGATTCTCGATTATATAAAATATGTTCACAATATGCATTTATCATTGTTTGGGAAATATATGTATTATTAGTAGAACACATTCTTATTGTGAAGTTGTAATTATTCAGAACATAGGTCTGTGGTATTTTAAATATGAATTAAATATAATAATTAAAAAGATATACATATAAAATCAATTTCATCGAAAAATATTGTTGTTGCGCCACCGGAATTCGAACCAAGATGTATTTCCAAACCTATATGTTACATTTTTGATATTAATAATTAAAATTTAATGAAAATGAATTGATAATTCTGGCGTCTGCTATCAGATTACTCAAAAGTATTTGAGATTCCGTAAAAATAAGGTAGATGGCTCTTTCAAATAATGGAACGATTAAATGTATTAATATCAAAAAGGTAATATCTAATAGGTTCGAAAATTTGTCGCTAAAAATATCGTCGCTGTAGCATAGTTGGATAATGCGCCTTCCCCAGTTTGGAAAGAGATCCAAGTTCGAATGCCGGTGGCGCAACAACTTTTTTTCTAATTAATATATTTAATTCATATTTTATATATATATGTTTGTTAATTACTTATTTATTCTTGAACGAAAATAATGTACTGTGCCTTCCCTTTTCCGCCCCCACCTCGCCCGGCACGCCGCTGTCAATCAAACGGCGACCTTGATGCAGTGCGGTAATTCGTGAATCGAAGAATTTTTATTAAATTGAGACATCGTGTCTATGCAGTGTATTCTAAAAGACCCTAGACAATGATAGTGATACATTGACATTCGACTTTGGAGGTGTCTGAAGAACTGGATTATGGTGAGTGCAAACCTCATTTCGTATATCCTGTTTTTTTCCGGAATATGTGCCTTAACGCGACAATCATAATACATATTTTTAAAGTATTATATATCAGAATGGCGGTGCCAACAACTTCTAGAAGATACTGTAGATAATATGAAATACACTGCCATTTCATGCGGAACTGTCTTGGCAGCATAGTGCCTCACTTTACGTTTAACTGAGCTATTTACATTTTTTCAATTTATGTTTCATAATCTGACAGCTGAGTAATTGCTTATTACCAGGGGCGTGCACTACATACAAGCCAAAAAGCTGTACATTGCTAAAAATTCTGTGAAACACATATAAATTAAATAATCTATAATGTTATAATTACATCATGTATCAGTATAATTGTTAGTTGCGTAGTTCTGTATGCTACCACGCGACACCACCGTAGCGCTATAATCCTCTACTGGGTTTTTTAAATTTTTTTTCTACTACAATTGCTAGCTATTATTTTAATTTCTCATTCTATTCAAGCCATACAATTGCTGCCTACTGAATTGAATATTCCTCTCGGCAGAGTCAGAAATGGATGTTATGCTGTTTCCTAACATAATGAAATTTGAAAGGTTTTGAACTTGGCTTAGAACTGATCGAAGCATCTACTTCCTCATTTACTACCTTGCAAAATTTACAATCTTACTAAACGTGTTGTTTACATGATTGTTCTGCATGATAATGCATTTTTATTATGATGGATTAATTTTGCCTAAAGACGTATGTTAAATAAAAGTTCATAAACTTATATATAATGTAGCATGTAGTATTATATAATATCATGGTAACAGCATAATCTAAGTCAATACCTACTGCACGCCACTGCGTATTATCTGGCTTAAACAACTATAGCATTATATTTATTTCATAACTTTAATGTATAACATAATATGTATTATCTTTATGGCGAATCGGGTTAACAAAAAAATAACTTGATCACGCTGAAATAAACACATTATTATTATAGTAATACGGGGTTAAATAGACAGATTTATTAAAATCAGTATAATAAAGCCTAAATACTGAAATATGAACAAGGCATGTTTTTGATGTGAAACATTCCTATAGAGAACCTGACTCAATCGTCATAAATGCTGAAAATTAATAAGTTCAATGCTAAAAAATCTGAATATGATGATCTTTAAGCAGAAAATATAAGTATTAAAAGGTTTTTGGTGAAACTTTGTGGAATTCCATGATTATTTTGTAAATTGAGTCAAACTAACTTTTCACACATTTTCTACACTTTTCATTGTATTAAATGATATATAACGTTTTCGGGAACATTTTCATCATGGGAAGATGTTCCCGAAAACCTTATATATAATTTAATACAGTGAAAAGTGTGGTGGAATAAAATAGAGTTTGACTCAATTTACAGAAAATACATTTTAATATACTAGGATTTATTATTTGTATTTGTTAACCTTGTTTTATTAACCACTTATTAAGCTTAAATATATCTACCGGTTTAGAAAAATACCATTTTCTTCTTCAGAATGTCAATACTAATTAAAATGTGTTGTGTATTTACTAAAATCTATTTTTTAAAAACAATTATTATTTAAAAAATAAATTTAGTACCTGACTCAAATTGTTACTTAATATAAATTTACTTGAATAATTTTTAAGAAAAAAATTTTGAATGGGACCAGTAGTTAAATTCAATTGGTTGTTTATAATTATTTTATTAGTTTTACGATTCCAAATTATTTAATTTATGACCAACACCGTTTACATGCAAAATTGACAATCCCAATTTTTTATCAAAACCATGACCATTTTCCATTAAATGATTATAAAATTCTGAAAATTCACTATTGTTCAAAAGCATAATGGTATTTATTTATAAAATCCGTAATAAGAAAAAATTTGGCGAAATTTATACGAAAAATTGATGTAAATCAACATGACCACGAGCATCGTACAAGAGAAAGGGATTTACTGAGACTGCCATTCAGGAAGAAGACCAAATCTCCAAAAATTATGATAAAATTTTATAATGAAATGCCAGAAAAAATAAAAAAGGAAGAGAAACTAAATAAATTTAAAGTAAAACAAACCAGATATGTAAAAAATTAGTTTTAGTAAAAGAAAAGACTTAAATATTGTTTATATTAGACCATATATAAAAGTGCTTATATATGCAATGTTAGGAATTAAATAAATAAATCTTGTTACGGAAGTGACATCACACCTTTCACAAATTACCATAAACAGTATCCACGGTACAACGCTATATAGTAGAATGCGACGAAGGAATAATTACTAAACATTGCCAATAGTGTATCTGTTTTGGTATGATTTTAATAAAATAAACTGCACTTAATTCGCCTTTTGTATCGAGCATTCAGAGTACAGAGCTATACGGCAGAACGCATTTATCAGCGATCGTACGTTTGTCCGACGGAGTGACTGTGAATATAAATGCCAAAGATTTCAACGCCGATGATTTTTCTGTTTGTAGTCTTATTTGAATAAAATAAATAGCATTCAACTCACTTGACTACAGAGAAGTACTACATGTATGCAAAAGGGGAGAAAATTATACAATCAATATTAATATTAACAATAATAATGTACTTAAAATACAAACACTCCCTATTACATCTGCTTCCTATACATGTTAACCCCACCCACAACCACTTTCGCTTTTCACCGAAAACCCACTCCCCAGCATGTAGTCGATAGTCTATAATTTTGTTTATTTCTGAAGATGACGCAATACGTTTAAATTTTTTAATTAAAGTGTAGTGTGAAGTAAACAACGTTGTGTTTTTTTTAATTAATTATTCTTTTCGTTAAAGTTTTTCAATGGACTAATTACAAAGTTAACTAAGAAAATTTTGAAATAAACTCTACATTTCAAATATACGTACATATAAAAAACTTAATACTAAAAAATATTCTGCTTTTATGGTTGTTACCGCATCAAAAATGCCGTCTTATTTGATAAAATTTGGCTTCAAAGACTAACTTGTTGAAAATGTCACAATAAATCAGTAAAAAGTTATATTGTTTAGTTTTCTTGGCTCGACATGCGCCTTTTCATTTGGGTGTCCGATTTGAGGATATATATCAATTTTATCACTCCCCCTCTTCTTCCAAGTTTTGTTTAAACTGAATTAGACCCTTCAAAGGGGTGGGTAAACATTTGTTTGCGAGAATCTCATCCCTTTGAAGCGAATCTAAAGTGACTTTGAAGGCATTCGTTTGAAGTAGGAAAAAATTGTAGGTCGCGGGGAAGAAGAAAAATAATATTTGAGGTATCTATCCGCGCACCCTCGTCTTCGGATTGTCATCGCGAATCTTTCTGACGTCATTCACAATCTAAAGGTCGAATAAGAACAGCTTTTTTGGAATACAAATATTTATGCACTTCCATCAATATGTACGAATATTTTCCTCTTTGGCACAAAAAAAAGAATTTATAAATATTTGTTAGTCCAGTTTATAATAATAATAATAATAATAATAATAATAATAATTTGTTTATTCCAGCATGATCAGTATTTTTATAACCCGATTCACCATAGAGATAATACATATTATGTTATAAATTAAGGTTATGAAATAAATATAATGCTATGAAAAAGAAAACCAAGGTAAATATTAATAAATTAAAAAAATAAAAATAAAAGTTAATAAAAAGTTCACACATATATACACACAAAATATAAATATTACATATATAACTACTTCAGTCACGGCCATTGTATATGGAGCTATTCTGTAAACTCTGCCATTCTCTGGTCAGGGAACCAGCTTTCCATGAGAGCGCCGCTTCCACCAGAAAGTTGGTGCTGAGCTCCAACCGCAGCTTTCGCCAGCAACTCGATGCCTCAGAAGCGGAACGAATTCATGTATACGGCCTTCGGTAAACTTTGTAGATGCGCTGCAATAACGCGCCAATCCGAACAGTGTTCTGTATGAGTTGTTGTACTGAATTCTGAGACGGTTATACGTCACTTGCTTGTATTTCGACCAGAGCTCGCAGGTATACATGCTGGTGAAGAACGATTTAAACAGGATGCTCTTCACCTTCTTACTGCATCGGTAGAAACGCTGTGCTAGCATATTTGCACGAACGCTCAACTGTCTCCTCTGCCAATTTTTAATAATCAAATAAATTAATCCATTAGCCCCATATTAGGTATGATTCCTTTAAAATCAATTTAATATCCGTCAAAACTGAATCTATTATGACAAAGTAAAAAATGAAGAAATAAGGAAATAATGTAAAGCTGATGTTAGTGTAGTGAGTAAGATTAAGAAAGGATCACTTAAATGGTTTGGTCATATAGAACGGATAAATGAGGAGAGAATGATAAGAAAGATATATGACGCAATTGTTGATGGCACCAGTAATAGAGGACGTCCGCGGAAGACTTGACACGACCAGGTAAGCCAGATAATGGAGGATGGTTCTGTTAGAAGCCTCAACAATCGGCGAGCTTATACAAGAATATCTCTATATATCTCATACGAGAATATCAATATATTTCATACGAGAATATCAATATATCTCATACGAATATGTATGAATGTGGATGAGGCGAGAATTGTGTATCAGGACAGAAAAGTGTGGCGCTCTATTCTCTCTGTCTTCCCCCAGGGAAACGGCGTGATGGTAAGTAAGTAAGATTATTTAAATTGTAGCCGCATTAAGATTTTTAATTAATAACAGCTTTGATTGTGCACGCTTAAAATTAACAATAAATCATTATTGTCTATAAATAAATCATAGGTACAGCAAATTAACGGTTCAGCAAATTTGTTTTTTTTTTAAATTATTTCACCTTATTATGGTAACAAAATAATTATATTTATATAAAATACTTTTTTAATATGTTGTCCCTGCGAGTATTAACGTATGACACATTTATTTAGTATTGTTTCCTTGTCATCTCGGTAATGGAGCATTTTAGACGGAAAAAAATATATACGAAATAAATTATACAAGGAAAAAATTACATCATACGAAGATTTAAGACACATCAAACTTTCAAATTAAAAAAAATATATTTTTAATTTTTACTATAATTTTTGTATACCCGCATTAAAAAAAATGCAAGCTAAATTGGATTAATTTAATTAAAAACTCAAAATTTTTAAAACATGCTTGTCCTTGAATGTGTAATTATTCCTTAATGCCCTAGAACACCCAAGAACATCGAAGAACACGTGCTGACCAAATACTTCCCTTCAAACTACTGCAAGGCCATATTGACTGCCCCAGCCAATCAGAATTAAAATCTTTCCACATACCATCTAGATCGATCCGGCAATCCACACTCTTCCACATTCCTTGAAATAGAATATCTTACAGACTAAATTCATTCACTCACAATACCATAATGAGAAATTTACAGAAATTGACTTTTTCAACATTACTACGTTTAAATAGTTCTTTTTATGAACCACCACAATCTCAATTTTGGCCATTCATTCTACCTATAAACACATCTTGCTCTCCCTTTACCGCAACAATAGTTGCAACCTCCCCACCTTTTTTTGTTTATCTTCTGCACCTAAACATACCTAAACGTTCCTAAATATTTCTGTGGATTTTCATAAATAGTATCACATGTTAAATATTTTTTGTTTAGTAGTTATATTAAGTTTACACTGTCAAAAATCCCTCAATAAAATAAAACAAAAAATAATAATAATACATATTTTTGTATCAAATTTTTTTTTCGTGTAATTGTATCATGTAACCAAATCATGTTAAATCGTGTATTTATAATATGTTCAAAAATATGCTAAGATAATTAAAAATCGAACCAGATTACTGGAAGTCCTTCTATTAATCGGGCAGTTCCACAATAATAAGACTTCCTCCTTTTGTCGCAAACTCCTTTGAAGCCTTGCAAATGAGGCGGAAATATTTTATTTGCCAAACAATTTGTCAGTCGCTTTGGTGCGCATCAAACGTCTTAGAAAATGTAATTATCCGTAATCCTGGTCGGAGAGCCTGTCGGAAAACTCAACACAGTATCGTAATAATTGGCTTACGACTGACAGTGACTCGAAAAATAGGAGAATCGAATTAAATTTCTTAAATGAAATGGCCATTCAATACTTTTTAACGTTAATTGTTTAACGTTGATTCTCAACGATATTTGATTTTTCTTTTCTAGTTTTAGGTTAAGGAAGTACTTTTATAAGTATTATAATTTATATTTTATTTTTTAAGTATTTTAATATATATATTTTCTTAAAAAATCAACTTAATGCGCGCTTAAGAATGTACAATCATATTTGTAAGAACTGTTACTTTAGACATGTGTGCGTATGTATGTGTATCAGGCGAGTGAGTAGGTGAGTGGTGGGGGACAATGATTATAAGAGGCCGTCTCTTTCCATCGCCACTTCTCCTTAATTACTAGTATATCTCTGAATAGTATAATTATAAATTACTGTAAATACTTTTTTTAATAAACGTGTGATTATTACTTGGATACGGAGTTATTATTACAAGGAACTGAACCCAAGTAACTCGCCAGTAAAAAGATAATAGAACACCGAGGGAATCTGGTGGTACTATGAAAGTTACCACAATATTCATATGTTTCTGGCCCCCAAAGCCTATAACATGTTGCCAAGCAGTATGAAACAATTCTCGATGGATAAACTCAAACACCATCTAAGAAACTGGTTATTGGGTGTTGACAGAAAGGAAACTGAGCAAAGATTCATGGAAATGATCACATAAACAGAACATCATTTCTTTATATTCATTTTTCTGTTTTGCTTAGTGTTTCAATCATGGGATAGCGAGAGTATTTTATTTATTTATTATGTTATTAGAATTCTTTTAAAACCTTGTTTACTTAATTCCTAATATTTTTGGTTTAGATAAAAAAGAATATTAATAATAATAATAATGGTTTTCATATTTGTATGATAAACATGTACGGATGAACCTGTTTTCTTTAGTACAGACTTTGGTTTAGTTAAGGAGACAGTAAACATCTCTTACATTATAAAGCTTTTTCGCCTTTTAGTATATTTAAAAGAATATTTATAATATGTAATATGTACGTGTATTAAGAACATGAACAGAATATATAAAATAAATAAAATTCTTCTTCTGTTGGTCAAGATCATGAACGTCTTTTGAGAATCAGGCAATAGGTCTCAGCAATATAAGAAACGACCAATTTGTCTAAGAGCTTTAATTATTTTGGCAGATTTAATACACCTTTAGATGGATATCGTTTAAATAGAAGATTTTGTGGCGAGTCTAACATTCCCAACAAGATGGCGGTACGCGAATTATATGTCTCACATAAACGTAATATAGAATTCCAAGGTTAGACTTTATTTGAACACAAGAATTTATGTATTTATTTAAGAAGAACCTCTTACAACACTGTGAATACAAAACGCATATCAATGCATTTTGGGCGACACGCCAGCGTTCACTAATGTCAGTGTTAACACAGAACACGTGTCCTACCCCCAGACATCTACCCAACAACAATTTTTGAACTCATCACTACATGCTACATATGTATCAATCATTTTTGGAACTCAATTTGTAAAAAAAGCAATCAATTGAAATATGCTATTAATTAATTGACATTAAATTAAATACAATGTGTTCCATATTTTTCCAGTTCATTTTAAATAAAAAATATATAATTAAATATGTAAATTTTTTTTTTATATACCTACTCATAATTGAGTATGTAAAAAAAAGTGTGGGGGGGCGACACGCCAGCAAAGTTCATTTTCAAAATTTTTTTACACGCCGAGCCCAAAAGTTTCGTCATCACTCCCCTAAGTCTTTAATCTAGTACTTAATGTGAACATTCATTGTTTTAAGGGAAGATTTTAGGGGGGTAATCTCAATATTTTTGTCCATTCATTGACCTGGTTGTTTAATATACACATCTATCTCTTTATTCTGGGGCCTTTTTGACCCAAGAGGAACTAAATGTACACAGTGCATTTTTTGACCTAACTGGATAATCTAAACAAACCATCACGATAAGTATTTGTATCAAGTTAATCTAATTCGATAGGCTAAATATATATCAAGAAAGTATCTATGCTTGCGCATAGCTTCAGAGAGTAGGGGACCGCCACGCGGTCCAGAGTCTCACCAGTAGTCTCGCACTCAAATTAATTTACTTTCCCCCTCACAGCGTATTTCCCAGCCCGGACAAATGTTCCCAGCATGACAGCTGATACACCGCATCGTTTTATAACTTGACCCCAATCTCTAACGCGTGTGTACAGTTTTTATCGAATCGACCATGTAAGTGTTCCTCCATATTAAGAATGTGTTGTCTATATACAACCTCCTCAACAATGAGACTTACTGAACAGTAAATCTATGAACGTAACCCATGTGGCATTAAGGATTGAATAAGGCACATCTCGTAGCCTTTCCGACATAAATATAATTATAGGTGACTAGACTTAGTTTTGAAATATTTTCGGATGTTAGAAATATGATAAATAATAATAAATATTTTTTTTAAATACTATTTAAATGTTAGGAAAATGTGTTCTCCTAATAATAAAGTTGTATTAATGTGTCCAAAATTTAATAAAAAAAAATCAATAATCGAGTCAGCTATCAGATTACTCAAAGGTATCTGAGATTCCGTAAAAATAAGGTAGATGGCTTTTTCAAATAACGGAACGATTAAATGTATTAATGTCAAAAAGGTAACATATAATGCACCTTTCCTGGTTTGGAAAGAGATCCAAGCGCAACAACAATATTTTTCGATAAAATTGATTTTATATGCATATCTTTCTATATATTTAATTCATATTTTATACTAATTAAATGTATTAATAGGAAATATATAGATATAAAATCAATTCTATCGAAAAATATATTGTTGTTGCTACCCGTATTCGAACCTAGATCTCTTTTCGATCCGGGGAAGGTGCATTATCCGACTCTGCTACAGCAGACAGTACCTTTGTCGACAAATTTTCGAACCTGTGTGTTACATTTTTCAAATTAATACATCTACTGTTGCATTATTTGAAAGCCATCTACTTTGAGAAAACCGATAGCAGACATCAAAATTGTAATTAGAAGTTGTAATTATTCAGAACATAGGTCTGTAATATTTTTATTATTAATTAAATGTATTAATTAGAAAGATATATAAACAATTTTATCGAAAAATACATTATTGTTGCTACCGGGTTTCGAACCTGGAACAGACCTATGTTCTGAATAATTACAACGTCATAATAAGAATATATTCTCCTTAATATTAATAAATATATTTTAAAAAATTTAACCAGGAGACATTTATTATAGTACGTACCGAATAAAAAAATAAATATATTTTTTAATAAATGATGTAGACTAGCATTTTATAAAGAATCGTATTTGACTTTAATTCGCTCAAATATTAATCTTAGTTTGACAATCAAGAACGTAGAATGATATAAATTATTTTATCTCAGTTTTAGGTAATATGTAATTATTCGCTGTTTGTCTTTCAGTGAGTAGAGAAACCTTTAATCTCGAAATATTTTTCTGTTTGTAATTTTACTGATAAAAAGTGTCATTTAAGGGAAAGTTAATGATGTATTAGGGTGTTTTGGTGTTAATATTAACATATGGTGCTGGAGTCACATGTTGCGCATACATAGAGAAATGAGATGCCTCCATTTTCCAGGAACTGAACATTAAGGACAAACTCTTAATCTGCAGCCTTAGATGTATATTTCAATTTTTTGATAGAAGTTAGAATAGGTTGCGGTTTGGAGATATTGAGGTAAATGTTGAAGCGTTGTTCTTAAATATATGGTTATGCTTTCCATTCTAATATTGTCATTTACTCAACGTTATTGATCTGGTTCTACTTCCCCAATTTCTGAATTAACAATACTTCAACTTATTTAACAACGATACCTCTTACTATTGCGGTTTGCTATTGACTGCACATTACGTTAGTTGTATTGAGGTTAATTTTCAGTCCATTATCTTTAGTTTTAGGTTAAGGCAGATAGAGAACGACGTTTGTAACTCGAGGTGCAAATTGATGGGTTACAATCGAGCTTCGATCCACTGCAGATAGAGGATGTAGCAAGTTTCATCGCACGGTCGTCAGAGATCGACGGGCAAGCTTGGCCGGCGAGGACCAGCCCAATTCAAGAGATCCTAGACTCACCATGACCAAAAACATTAAATAATACTCAGTATACTGTAATAATGGTTTAGATTTTCATACTTATTATTATGACCAATTAATTACCAGATCTGTGTTTGATCTTTATGACTATCGAACGATTACCATTCGCCGTGTGCGCACAATACAAATGCGATATATATAGAGTTATTCCTATCTACTGTCTCCTCCCCTTATACTCAGAATACTACCTTTTTCTGTGGTATTATTATTAAACTATTGAACTGACTGTAATCGTTTACCAGTGGTACGGTAGGCTGTGAAAAGTGTGTTATTTTCGTTCGGCTGTGTGTTTCGGCTTCTCGTTATTTGTGCCGAAATCTGTACATTTTGCTATTATGCATGTTTTTTATTGCATGACACTTCGCGCTATCACCGAAGTGTATATCCGAGAGTACTTCTTGCGAAACAACGCAGTACGTGTCCTGGAGAAAAGATTTGTTCCAGTAGAAAATCCAGATATCCAAAGGAGCATTTCACAGATGGATCATGTTTTCTAGTTCTGGATGGTCCTTCAGTTCATCAGTATGAACAGTAGAACAGTTTCTATAATTCTGTCTCTCTTCTAAATTCCTTCCACCCACCACGTATTTCCTCAACTTCTTTGTTCACAAAGTATGTATTTTTCTTTAAATTCACCTATATTGGTTTAAATGCCCTAGGAGGTCACATGGAGGTCATTTTACGAATTAAATGGCCGATCATCGATCTGAACACTAAAGTAATTCATAATCACCAAAAGTTGCTATAGTTGTCTCTAACACAAGCCTACCCCCATGTATTGTGGTAAATAAAATGTACAATTATAATGTTGCCTTTGAGTGGCGTAGGCGCAATCAATTGTGAATATTAATTGTTGTGTTGTGAAATTGTTCATTTTATACCAAGAAATATAAAATGAACAATTTCACAACACAATTTCACAATACAACAGTGACAAGTTTAAAATGCAAATATTTTTTCTAATGTTGCAAGTAAGTAGCGCACACATGTACACGACATCTGTTGGTGACCGATTTAATTTGAATTACAAACGTAACAACGAAATTTTATATAATTACACTTCGCCAACATTTTTAACAAGGTCCACTTTCGCTCCGAATTGCTCTGTGACAGACACGACAACAATTTATGGCTGCATGAATAAAGCGAAATTACATTACAGCAGTTTTGTACGAGTTTTGCGATGTGTACTTATTTATGTGGTCAGTGATTGTAAAATGTTACCATGGTATTCATGTGCATATCATTTTTGTTGGATATCAACATATATAAAGGAAATACACACATACGTATAAAAGAACAAATATAAAATAATTTCTTTAAAAAAATACTACTGTTTTCAACGAGCTTAATCATTTTTTACTGTTTTCGAGCTAAGTTTGTAGAATTCCATAATCATATATGTGAAAATAAACCATTTGTTTTTTCGTTAAATTTACTAGAGACGCATTTTGCCTTTAGCTTGTATTTATATCTACAGTATGGGACAGGTATACGATTTTCGTTTCATGCAAACGAAATAAATACAAGTTGTTGAGTTACATTATTATATTAATAATGCCCTTACAAGGCGAAATGCGCCTCAAGTAAATTAAACGAGTAGAATTAAAAAACCAAGTGTTTTATTTTCAAATATTTGTACTGTTACGTACATAACAAAAACTGTATTTTCGTATTATCGTTATCTCTTTCGAGTAATGATTTTTCATTAGGAGAACACATTCTTATTGTAAAATTGTAATTATTCAGAACATATTTTAAATATTACAGACCTACGTTGTAATTACAACTTCACAATAAAAATGTGTTCTAATAATAAAGTTGTATCAATGTGTCCAAAATTTAATAAAAATGAATTGATAATTCTGGCGTCTGCTAACAGATTACTCAAAGGTATTTGAGATTCCGTAAAAATTAGGTAGATGGCTCTTTCAGATAATAGAACGAATAAATGTATTAATATCAAAAAGGCAACATATATAGGTTCGAAAATTTGTCGCTAAAAATATCGTCGCTGTAGCATAGTTATATAATGTACCTTTCCCGGTTTGGAAAAGATTCAGGTTCGAATCCCGGTGGCGCAACAACAATATTTTTCGATAAAATTGATTTTATGTGTATATCTTTCAAATTAATATATTTAATTCATATTTTAATGATTCTTTTAATCTACATAATATTTTAACTGACTATTAAAGATAGTAGAGAGATGCGTGAAGGTTAATTATTAAGATTTCTGGACATACTCGGTCAATATGTTCAGATTGTTACACGTTAGATTTATTTCAGGTACTTTTCTATCAATCTTTTTGGGACTTTTTGATTTCCGCAGTTTTTGGTCTCCGGAAGCTTTCATTCTCTCTACTTCTCTGACTAACTGTTCCTTTTGTTTCTCTACCAAATTCAGAACTCTGTCTACATCAAAACTTTGCGTTCTTTTCCTGTAGTTGGTGACAGATTGAACTGTACTTTCACTGTCTCTGGTGGGTATTTCATCTAGATCATCCGTCATCCTAACGGAACCTACATCCCAGGAACCGACATTCACAACAGATATTTTCCTCTCTGTCGTCCTTCCAGCCTTTTGATAGCTTCGCTGCGAAGCATCGACATCACTCTGCTGTTTGACTGTATCCCTTCTATTACAGGGGTTATATTGCGGCTGTACTATAGGCGCAGTTATCGGTATTGGGTGACGATGGATCTTGGATGTTCTTGCGGCTTCTTCAAAAGCCTTTTCCATTTGTTTTTGACGGTGATTCTCCTTTTCTTTCAACCGATCGTCAAACATGTAAACGGTATCCGGTAACTTTCTTCCATGAAGTCTTTGTTCCTTCGTAAGAGCATCTAATTCTTTCTGCATGTTTACATAGAAAATATTCACCGTGTCGTTATATAACGTCATATGCAGATCCACGACTTCCGTGCTATTCACTCTTGTGGCGGATGTATACAATACCTAAGAATACGTATCCTAGGTACGGTATAATTTAAAGAGGAAAAAATAAAAATTTATTTCAACTATCAGCATCACTAATGAACATGTTATTTTTAAAATGTTCAAATTAGGAACAGAACAGAGACATGCATCGTACATTGCTCCTAGACTCTATAACCAACTGCCAAAATTAACTGAATTAGTAATAAATATATATGTGAACAAAAAGGAGGTTCTAAAATAACTTAAAAGTCTTTCTGATTCCCAAATTCTAATCTAATTAATTTCTCATTATTTATTATATTTTGTTATTCATTTTCACATTGTATTATTAAAGATATCGATCTTTTTTACATGAATGTCGATAGCTACCCCCATAATTCAAGATCGTTCTTATTTGAGGATGAATAACTCTACTGTTGTAAAGGTGTTTTTTTAGAAAAACGAACGTTTTCTAAAACGAAATAAAACACATAAAAATCGTGGTAATGGCCATGGTTTTAACATTATTGGAAAGATAATTTTATGTCATTACTGTTTAAATATTATTTCGTACATGTAGGCGCCGCGGCTAGTTCCAATAAAGCGCAATCTGAAAGTACATCGGCGATAATGCTACGAATTTTGGCTTTAAATTCGTCTATAGACTCTGGTTTATAGGCGTAGACTAGCGACCTACAAAAAATAATCCAAAGTTGTTAAATCACACGATTTTGGAGACCAATTAACAAATCTATTACATAAAATTATGCGCTCATCGAATGTTTCTGTATGGTGTGTTGTCCTGTCTTATTGAAACCACAGCTCTTCCACATTAATGTCGTTCAATTGGGGAACGAAGAAGTCAGTAATAATGGATCTATAGCCCTCTCCATTGACTGTAACGTTCAGGCCGGCATCATTTTTGAAGAAACAGCAGCTTCTTCGACGCCTCTGCGGATGCGTATTATCAATTAGAATATTTGTGGTATAAAAATGATCTACGGTTAATCGAATTACCTGTTCGGATGGACGATAATGTTGATCATAAAATGGACGTAGTGCACTACGATTTTCCAAATAATTTTTCACAATTTGAAACCCTTGTTCTGGCGTAAGTCTATTCATGGTAAAATGTAAAACTAAACTGAACACAAATCAGCTGTCAGTTATTAAATTGTTGCCAAAAAGTGTTGCCAATTCGAAAAACAAACCTCTAAAAAAACACACCTTATTTTGTTGTCGAATGTATATAAATAAATATATATTTAATAATGTGGGAATTCAGCTCCAATTATACAGTATACATGCACATGCATGTATACTGTATAATCGGAACATGCACATATTATATATGCACGCAGCATGCACGTATTAGTTCGTTTAAAGGTAGATGCATCAGGTACATGAATTCTCCGATAATATTGTTAGTCACGTTTGTGACACGTACCATGATACGATCATGCTATGTATGACATGATATTATACACATTAAGGATAAAACTGTCAATCATTCTGTATACCTACTGATCCTGTAATGATTAATAATTCGATTAATTGTTACCATCACTACCGCCAATTAAGAAGCATTTGACTGTTTCAAATGGTCCCACAGAAGAACAATCCACCCCTAAAATATTGTACAGTATTTTCTAAACTGTACAACAAATATATTACCAGAGAGAAAGACGCGAGCACTGGTTAACATCGGCGTGTTCCAAAAGTAACCAGACTCACACATGCACAGTCTTGTAAAATTTCAACCAGGCCTACACGGACATGCCGCATAATTCCCGTGCGTGATAAACAGTTCCGATGATTTATTCCGCCAACTTTTTCCCTTTGTTCCATTAACGACTCTAATACCTAATTTTACCAAAGTGATAGATTGATTATTGCAGCGCAAATGTTTGATTTTCTTCAATTTTCCTTCCCCCGGCCCGCCGCACGCGATGTGATTAAGATTTTTATGAACATTAATTTTCTCGACTCGCTTTGATAACTTAATATTTAGAATTTTTCGTTTGTTACTGCAAAATGCCAGAGCTGCTGTTATTTAAAAAAAATTAAATTATGCGAAACAAAATCATACATTTTTAATCATATAAATAAAATTTTATCTTGAAAATTATTTTCCCGCGAATAACCATTGACCATGCGAACAGTATACATGTAGTTATTAATATTTTTATAGTTATTTATATATTTAAATAGTGACAAACTAACATATCACCGAAATTAATTTAACAGTTCAGAGATTACCATAAATACAAAGTTACAATAGATACAAACGTTTATATGAACTCTGGTCTAGAATTTAATTAGAAAAAAAAATGTTAAATGTTCAGAAATATTGCTACAACGTACTCCGAGAATCTCAAATTTTGCTTATAACGTTAGTCTTCAGGACCTGTGTAAAACACATACACCCCTTACTCCATCCCCCAACTGCCTTCTGAATCCCGACGCGGGTCGCTAGTAAAAAATAAAAATCTTATTTCAAACCTAAAAGGTTGTCAAATTCAAGTCGAAGTAATTTGAAAAGTTATTATTCTTTATTACATCTAAAATAAAACATGATTTCTTTTAAAGTAGCATTGTTAAGTAATATTTAATCATGCCGTTAGCTTTTGACGCATGAACAATGTTACATTTTTTCGTCAATAACGAATGTGTAATTAGATTTCAATCTCCGAAATGTTGTTTTTTTTTTTTCCTTTTTCAAACTAAATGACCTCTTTTTAACGATATACTTTGATAATATCAACACATTTGCCATTCCTAGTTATCCGACCCAAATAATTGAATTTTAGATTAAATCTCAACAGGTAAGTGCAATACGTTGTCACAAAAAATATCCAGTGAATATTATGCTACTATGTATCTACCTATAAACTCATAAAATGTAGAAAGAATTAGGGATATAATAATGTTTCTAGAACACTATAGAATATTCGAGAATTGACTTTCGATTAATCCCACATGACTATTTAATGACCTAATTTGTTAAATGATTTTCACGCTATGTTAGGTCAGGTATACCTTTATATTTTTCTAACGATATTTTTGATCTCTTATTTAAATTTTCTCTCTCTGAGCGCATACAATCATCGCAAAATTCCTCTGTTGAGTGCGATCCACCCCCAGTCCTTCATTATTTTTCCATTCCGTACCCCGTAGTTCTAGCGAGTACAACCTGTTTATACAAATACAGTTATTGCGAGACATGTCTCATGTCTCGGTCGTGTGAATAACCTCTTGTTGATTACATATGTGATCAGGAGCTGTTGCTTTATTTTAGTGTTCATCGTGAAGTCAAACCATCCAACCTCAACCTCCACCTCAAAATTCAATATGCTGCTATTTTGATCGTTGATAAGATTCCACGATTCACAGAAGTTGATATATGAGATTTGAAGAGCCGGTTACAGCTAGTCATCGTTGTGATGGAATGACCAGTCCCAAAGTCCATGAGAATAATGAAGAGACACACGAGGATGACGTCTGATATAGTTCTTGGGGTGGCTATGATAGAGGCCTGTGTGTGGGATTTTTTAGAAAGTAAAGGTGATATTGCACAGTACCACCCACATGCACTAATTGAATAATGGAGAGCTTGGTCCAATTTCAAGGGTGATCTGAGACAACTGGAATTCTCCGTTATTTTGCAGTGTTTTAAATCCCAGGGTAGCACGTGCGCTGATGGCATACGCGAGATAGTGCATCATTACATTTCATTCATTGGATAATCATTCAATTATGTTCTAACACCTGACATTTGTCACATAAATTTGTCAATTTCTGTATGTAGGTAATTGATTAAACAAAAGATTATTTAGACTCCTAATTGGTTAAAGCAAAGATTTATATAATATACTGTCATATGCCACTGAAAACTCTGAACCTGTGCCGCCAATTCTGACAAATCCGTAACTTTCCTCTCGATTTTTTCTCGCACGCCTATTTAGTTTGGTTTCTTATTCATTCTTTCTTTATGTCAGTGTAGTGACCCTGCATGCGCCCCACGTGTAGGCTACTCATTTAACAACCATATAGGGCCGAAACTCAACCAACCAATCAACAGAAATCATACATCGTAACGGACACTGCCCTAGAATCTAGTGACCACTTCTCCGCAGGCCTTCCTTGAGAGCCTTCCTGAGCGAGCTACTCCAGTGTTCAACTAATCACAGTCAATTAAGTCAGAAAATAAATTACAATCATTCATATTTAACAACTACAATTACTACATCAGTATTAAAATATTGTGGACTTAATACGGTTTGTATTGCCACAAGCCCTTGATCGCCATTGCAACTGACTCTTCAGTCTCTTCAGTCAGATGCAATTGGAACAATGTGGCATATTTTCTTCCAAGACTTTTTCGTCCTAAAGTTGTGTGTAAACGTACGTATCGTAAACGTGTGTATCGTAAGATAATTTTCTTTTCTTGGCTCTCGTACTGATTAGGATGAAGTCTGGCTTTTCAAAGTCATCTATTTTATGCTTGTCACCATTATAGTTTATCCAAAAATCTGCTGTGTACATAAAGATTGGAAAGATAAGAGGGTGAACCAATATATTATAATTTTAATTGCTTATTTGATATCGCTGCCGTTTCACTTACAGCCCGGTGGGTCAAAATAAAACACGTCTGGCGGTGGTAAGTCATTTTAGACCCACCTCAAGTATTAGGTTTTTTAACCGTTTTGTGGGAGATTTTTTATAGATATTTAATTTTAAATATGGTTTAATAAAATGACATGATGTGTTGTAATGTTTCTGCTCAAAAATTAATGTTAAAAATCAAAAAATATTTCGAATAATGTACATATTCTCATGCGTCAACAGACGCCGTACACAGCCAAAATATTTACAAACATCCACTGATCATGTAATCTTCTCGTCGGAACCCGAACAGGTAGTGTCATAAAACTAACAGATAGGCGCAACGCCCCTCAAATAATTATATTACTGGTATTGTCTAGGGACCGTCAGACGAAAATAAGTCAAAACAAATACATGAACACATACTGGATATCCTTTACTCACTCAAAATGTTGACAATATATATTTTGGTGTAAGCGCTGTGTTTCAATCCCGTAAAAACGATTGATTTTTCAGTGTTTTTTCACATTTTTATCAATAACTCATTTAAATCTCGTCCGATAACATTTATTTGTATCTCAAATTATTTATAAATATTTAATAAAAAATTAACTAGAAGGAAAACAGCAATAAACGAATATTTGTAGCGTAATTCATATTTTTACAAACACCCGGGTAAAATCTGATCCACCGCCGTTAATGCGTTAATGCGCTTTCAAGTTTTTTTTGTACATTCAACAATCTTTGTGAAAAAAATATCCCCTATTCAAATTTTTGTTTAGTGAAACAAATATTCCTCTATTAACATCCCTTCGGGATATTTCCCAAAGGCACAGTATGTTGGTCAATTTAGTAAACATAATAACGTTTGCGAGCATTTAACGATTTGTGAAGGGAATTAAACAACATAAAACTATGGCACAAACAAATTGTGTTAACTAACTCAACAGTGGCCAAGTTGTCACGGAACAAATGAAAAACTAACCGCGAAACTGCAATAATAATATTTTGGTGGCAAAGCGTGAGAGTCATGTAGGGGAAATAATATACAAGAGTAACGTTTAATTGTAACTGCAAAATAATTCTGCAATGCTGCAATGAAACCTTATTTTAAACAATGCTTTATTTTAATATTGTATTAGTTTTGCTCATTCACTTCGGACCTCTTAAAGAAATGAGAAATGTAGCTTGTTGGTGCAGTGGTTAAGATGCTGGCCTAGTGATCTAGTCGTCGGGGATTTGCGCCTCGTTTTACACCAGCAAGTTAGACCTATTTTCATAGTACAAGCGTTTAGTATAGTTTGAAAATAGTAAGCATCTCTATTTAAAAAAAAAAAAAATGTTAAATTAGACTATATGGAGTAATGTTGCTTAAAAATCATTTTAACTATCCCAATGGCCCGTGTCTACGATGATCTTTCAATACGATCTCTTCTTTTTTTCTTGAGCCTTATCCGATCAACTGATATTGGCTGTCATCACATTATTCACTGTGACCTGGAAAGAAGAAAGAAAGAAGAAACTGGAAAAATACTCCGGAATGATTTTATTTTTCATTTTCATTTTTGTTCGTTTATCCTAAGGGCGGATTATGTGATCAGTAGTAGCTTTTTACTATAGTAATTTTTTACTAACTCTCGTAGTAAAAATTCTAAGTGGCTTGTTGATACATCAAATTTAATACTGTCAAAAATAAAATATATGTCATTATTAAGGAAAACACATTCTTATTGTGAAGTTGTAATTATTCAGAACAGACGGTCTGTGATATTTTAAATACTAAATTAATGTATTAATTTTAAATTTTGCGTCACCGGGATAAAAAAAAAACAATATTTTTCGACAAAATTGATTTTATATGTATATATTTATAATTAATACATTAGTTTAGTATTTAAAATAAATGACAGTATTAAAAATATTAATTCAAACACAAAATATTAACATTTCAATTAATAAGTAATTCAAGTAATTCCAATCGAGTGACTCACCCTCGACAAAGAGACGGGGAGTTACAAATTCACCAAAAATTATTACAAAATGTTAAGAAAACTGAAAAGCTCTGCGTTTACTCGACCCAATTCGCGAACCTTTTCTCTTGAATATTATTAGACAACTGCTAACTGGTCGTGACATGGATCAGATGACTGCATTGTCTTCCTGCTCCGGGTTCGCGAGTGTCTTCAAAGAAAATTGTATTCCGCCAAGATGTTATTGTCTTATCTTCGTTCTGCACCAGAAGTTTCCAGAACATGCGAGAGTCAAGTTTTTCAATTATAAGATCAGAATTAATTAATTTATGTGACATAGTCAACCTTGAACAATTGTAATATGTACGACTCGTGGAGAATATGTGCTGACTAAAGTTTCCATTGACGTGACGTCTAAAACACATTCATATTTTAAATATAATTATGATATTTATATGTAGATTATTAATGATCAAGCATGCCGTCTTGTGATAATTAAATCAACATTATTAAATTAAAAAAAGAAAAAATAAGGAATATTGTTTGGGACACATATTTATTTGTGTAAATACATATTTATTATTGAACGAAAATAATGCACTGTGCCTTTCCCCCCCCCCCCCCCATCCACCAATAAACTTAACCCTTCTTAAAACTCTGCGTCGATACTTTGTGTCAGAACCTTGACGAAATAGTGACTTAAAATATGCAGTCCACATCTTTGAAGATGCCAGCAGAATACGGATCGTGGTGAGTGCCAAACTCCTTCTTATCGTGAAATTCTTCTGGCATCTATGCTTAAACGCAACAAACATGTTTTATCTGAATCAAAAACTGAGCCATTGGGACATAAACCCATTAAGATTGTTATTCTTTGGGTGTGTGTAATACAAATATTGTTCAATAATATTAACATTAATTATTTCTCAACCATTTAAATGGATACGAAAATTGAAAGATATTTTCTAAGTACTTTAAGGTACTTTGATTCTGTTATTTTTAAAGGGATACTGAAGTACGCCTGACTATATAGTTTTTTTTTGTTTTGTTGGAATTATTGCACCAATCAAAAAAACGTTACTTTATTTTGTTCTGCGGCCGCCATTAATTTTTCTCTATTACTCACGTATTTATCTGCAAGCATCTCTTTATTCATTATTATTACTTAAGATTTATGACAGAAGAATGTATAAATTGTATTTTGAAATGTAAAATGAAAACTCTGATAAAGCCATTTCTATATAGATTTTTTTTGTGAAATTGAACGCCCTTTTAAATAGACAATGGTCGTTTGAGGTACCTACTATTTAGAATTCACTGTTTCATACATTTTTTCAGTTATTTAATTATTTGATTATTATTTTTAATTGATAAATTCATTATATCATAACCATATATTAACATAAACTGGTTATAGTTAACATAGGTCCAAATTTATTTAATTTTATGTAGAAAATTTTCTTAGAATACCAAGACATGTAATCAAGTAATGAATATTTATCTAGGGGAAATAAATTTATTCTGTATATTAACTTCTTCTTTCACTTTTCTACATCACTGCCTTACTTTACTTCTGAGACTTGAAACTCATGGTCTCCGGCATACCATTTTTTTATAATTTTTTATTTATTTATATATTTTAAATAATACGCGATTTTTCTTGAATTTTGAAATATTGAGTATAATATTGAGAATTTGATCAATTGTTGTTAATCGTGCATTATATTTAAAATATAATTTGTTAACAATATAATATATGCGATAAAATTTGTTTTTAAATAATCTAACTTCAAATTCAATTATAAAAAATATTCTAAATTCTATACAACCAGCTTTTTACACTAATAACATATTAAAGAATTATATATATTAAATAACAAGGTCTACAAATTAATTTGCAATGATTGCAATTATTTTTATATAAGTAAAACCATTCCTTTGATATTAATTAATATTAATAAGGGTTTAGATAAATTTGAAATTTTAAAAATAAAGAAAAGTATTAATAGTAAGCTTAATATTATAAATAACCAAATCTTCTTTGCAAATAGTCACCATTTAAATTTGTTTTCATGTTAGTTCTTACTTATTCACCATTTTGTATTCTTGTTTTTATCTAAGCTTGTATTTTTTAATTTAAAAGTTTACATTATTTCCTGAAGGTGATACCGTAGGTATCGAAACATGTAGAATAATCAATATATAGCGGTTTAAACAAAATATTTTGTATAATTATTAAAAATATAATAATACTCATTAAATGTATCAATTAGAAAGATACAGGAAAATTCAATTTATCGTAAAAATATTTTTGTTGCTACCGGGATTCGAACATATAATTAACATAACTCCATAGATATTACATTTTATTATCATTAATCTTGAAACAGAATTGTTTTTTAGAATAATTATAATCATACATAGAATCAATTGTGAAAAAATGTGTACTAAACGCGCAGAATTACAATGAATAATTTTGTCTCTTTTTATCTTGAGTAAATAAAATTGTATAGTTGTCTTCCACTATAGATATGAATACAAATTGTTAAGTTAAATAGATTATACAAGGCGAATGATTAGAAAGTTAAATATAACGTTTCACTTATGTGATTATGAAATTGCCTCGAAAACAGTCAATAAGATATCAGTCAAACTATATTAGTTTAAAAAACATATGCTTGCTTAAATAGTGAAGGCGTCACGCGTCAAAGCCAAGCAATCTATAAATTTATGGGTATTTTTTATCGAGAACGCAAGGATTTATTGTGAAGCCGTATTTACTTAATACTTTTTTATATATTCAAAAAATATTACAAAATAACAATACAAAAACACCAAAAATATTCTCTCTCCTAATCCGATAACCGCAAACCCACCCTTTTATTGTTGTTCCTCCCTTTGTGTCAGTCCCACCCCTGCGCCGGGCTTTTCTCCAAATTTTCCCGGGTGTGAATGTATCAAAGGGGTTATAGGAAAAGATCGGCGAAAGCCACGTCACGCCAAGTTATATTTCTATTCAATATACTGTGGAGGAGGCTTTCGCAATGCAATTTCCGGTTCCCAGTGTTGTCGGTGGCGCGGAATGGTTTCCCACGAATTTGATCAATTAAACTCACGCTTGATTTTGACAAACGAATACAGATATTTGGTTATTCATAAAATCAACATGTCAAACGTACAATAACATCGAATTTTCAGCGGGTTCTTTAGAAAAAATTGTCACAAATACTGAATAGGAAAGAGCAAAGATATATTTGTTGGTACCGAGAACGATACCGGGTGTTTTTAAAACCTTTTTCCATATCGATGTCCGTACCGATCCTGATACCTCTTACATGCTAAACCAGTGCTTTGCTATATTAACTACACTAACAAACCGTGAATTATTATGAAAGCGTTCTTAGTCACGTTTCTTTCGTTTCGAGATATTTTAAGGTTTACGTTTGAATTGATTTTTTTAAAAATAGAGATGCGTACACGGAATACATGTCACATCAATATTCTTACTATTTTCAAACTAAGCTAAATGCTTGTGCTATGAAAATAGGACTAACTTGCTGGTGTCCTGGAACGAGGCGCGAATCCCCGACCACTAGATCACTAGGCCAACGTCTTGACCATTACACCAACAAGCTACTCTTAATTAAAAAATATTTTTATATTACACAACACAATTGTTACAAAATTTATTGAGTTTACTAGATTTATAATTTATTTCGTCATAGCTATGTAGCTTATAAAGAAATAAAAAAAAATAAGGTTTATATGACTCATTCTATTATCAAAATATGTAAACACTAGCGGAATACTGTTGAACGTCGTGACAATACACGTATCAAATTTTACAATTAGCATCATATTATGTTAATTTAAAACAATATGACGTGAAATTGATATATTATATTTCTTGACTTAGAGCACTTTCATATTAATGGGCATATATATTCCTCACAAGGATTGCTGATTTTTTGTGTTAGAATCTTATACGTGTACATTGATTTATATAATTGAATATTAATACTAAATTAATGTATTAATTATAAATATATACATATAAAATCAATTTTGTCGAAAAATATTGTTTTTGCGTCACCGGGATTCGAACCTGGATCTCTATTTCCAATCCGGGGAAGTTCACTACCTTTGTGCTATAACGCCAGTATTTTTCTTGACAAATTTTCGAACCTATATGTTACATTTTTTAAATTAATACACCTGTCGTTCCATTATTTGAAAGTCATCTACATTATTTAGCACAATGGTAGTGCACTTCCCCGGATTGGAAATAGAGATCCAGGTTCGAATCCCGGTGAAGCAAAAACAATATTTTTCGACAAAATTTATAATTAATAATAAATATATACATACAGATTTTATATGTATATATTTATAATTAATACATTAATTTAGTATTTAAAATATTACAGACCTATGTTCTGAATAATTACAACTTCACAATACGAATATGTTTTCCTTAATGAATATTAATGTTTTATTTTTGAAAAGTAATAACCCTGTTGATTTTTGTACAAAACCAGAATTAATAAATAAAATATTTTTAAACTGCTATTTTCACGTAATACTTGATTATTCCACAGAAAAGTGATCCGTATCCAGTCATGCACTGCGGGGCTTAGCTCTCCGCCAGGAAGATTTTTAACTAAATATTTAAATAAATCTATGTATATTTTTATCAAATAGAAAAATATATTCTACGCAGAGGTGGTATGACACACGAGTGTGAGTGTGACGTGTTTTTTTTTTTTTAAATTGTCCACGAAAGGTCTGAATTTGAAAGGATCCAATCTAGTAGAAAGCATTACTTTACCAGCAAACAGAGCTGCCACCGCCAGTTTTTAAAGAGCTGTGCAAATCTGAATAAACTTGTCTGTGCAAAAATGTATAAAAACATTTTTTTCACATTCGTTTAATTATCAAGAAATAAAATATTCTGAAAAATTACATCACAAATATTAAGGTAGGCAAAAATATCAAAGGAAAATTATCTTATTTGCTTAAATTTTTGTTGATAGCTGTGAATACATAACGTATCGGAGGAGGGTGGACAATGATGTGAAGTCTGCAGATAACTGACGCTAATTAATAATTGGTGCTAGATATGAATGAGTATTAAACACCACTGATGTAAAGGGTGTTTTGTGTCTGTTCTGAATAATTACGACTTCACAATAAGAATGTGTTTTCCTTAATAATATGTAAGTTGTATCAATTGTATCAATTAATAATTGTGGCGTCTGCTGTCGGTTTACTCGAAGATATTTAAGATTCCGTAAAAAAAAATGTAGATGGCTTTCAAATAATGGAACGATAGATGTATTAATTTGAAAAAAGTATTCGAAAATTTGTCGTCAAAGATACTGGGCGCTGTAGCATATTTGGTAGCGCACTTTCCCCGGATTGGAAAAAATGATACAGGTTCGAATCCAGGTAGCGCAAAAACAGTATTTTTCGATAAATTGATTTTACTTGTATATCTTTATAATGAATACATTTAATTAGTATTTAAAAAGTTTGTTTATATATATTTGTACGCATATAGAATATAATTAATTTTGCGGACGAGAAAACTCCCAAAGTTCTTAACAGATTTTGATCAACCAGCTCGATCTGCAATCTTATTTTAAAAGATAGCTATTTAAAAAATATTGAATTCGTCATCATCGAATCTAGATAAAAAGTTAAAAACACATTTTTTACGTACAGGCGAAATCAACCATTTTTGCGACAAGTGACGGGGAAGGATATTTAAAATTATATACACATGTATTATTATTATTATTTATTAGTAACTATATAATACATATAAAAATTTGTTTGGACTGTGCCCGTCTCACTAGAGAAATTTTGTGTCGAGACGGGCATAGCTTACAAGCAACTGTTCAATTAATTAAAATTACAAGTAGATAGATTTATTAACATATAAAAGGTGTATATGAAGAACAATTTTAAGGTGGACTTAATTTTTGAATCACTTTGTAGCAATAATTAATATAGGTATGAGTCAATATGTTTGGGTGAGTGCACCAATACTGGCTCTACCCATATTACGAATCCAAGTTTTAATATAAAGTTTCATGTTCTTGTGACAATTAAATCGTATTGTATAATTGTACGTTTTGCAAATTATTTTTTTCTCTTAATTTCTCATTCACCTGATGGCGTATCGGTGCCAAAATCGAGAGGGCGATAAGTTACAAACATATTATTTCGAAAGTTTCTTCCATAGAAAAGCTGACTTATACGTTTTGTGCCATTAGGGTTTTGGCTATTAGTTGGAAATTAATGTCTTCCTCATTGTCAGAACATTTATTCCGCAGACCTAAATCTCTTCCCTACCTTTAGTTAATGGCGTTCTGACTAGCCTTAATTGTGGTTCGTTTCTTCTTTTGTGAACTGCTGAGGGATTGCGAAATATCAGACTACTTAAAACGTTGGCGTGTATTCCTCGATTGAGTGGCCATATTCCGTGAGGTTGGTGAGTGTGCTAATGGGATAATTTTTCCATTATAGCAAATAATCTGGAAACTGATTTTTAAATTAACTTTTGTAACTGTTTTATTGCCAAATAATTTCCGTACACGCGAAATTTTTGTCGGATCTCAAAAAACAAAATAATTCCAGTTCTATTGTGTACCTACTAAATATACTTTATTATTACAAGACAGCTGGATGAGGGGGAAGCATCCTTTCCCTGGACCGGTTTAGACGCCGAGGCTTCCTTGTCGATCCCACTTATTAAAGCTAATAAAAATACGCAATTTTAATTCAATAACATATTCAAGTTTACGATGTATATAAAACGAAAAAAAGATAAAAAATTCAATGTAGTTGTTAGCAATCTTCTCATAATTTAAAATTTAGACCCTCCAGCGTTCGTTAAGTGCTGTTTTTATTCACATATAACATAAATCCATAGAATACTAAACATACTATGGGTGATATCTATGGTTGATGTATGCGAGAACGCGTGAAAGGTTGGTACGAATGAGATATATGTAGTCACACCGTTGTCGGCGGGTCTCTCTGCTCCAAACAGCGATACGGGTTACATGTAACAAACAGTTTGTATTCATATTGAATGTGAGTGTAGAGAATAAATAATATTGTTACCAAGCATTCTGATATTATTCTGATGACACGAACCCGAGAATCATCTTCAAAGACAGCGGCACATTGCTGTCACGAAGAGACACTACACAAACGTTGTAATAACCACAACATGCGCAGTCGGTATCGGCTGCAATATCTTACACTAAGTGTTATGTAAAAAATAAACAGAGCAAAGCGCTCGACGCTATTGAAAAGTTGGCGTCAATATTTTTGCGAGTATCGATATCTTTCCCAGTGCAATATGGGCTGAACACGTAAACAAGTGATAACGTTTTCAATACATATAGCAGCAGTACCCCACTAATGTGTAGGATCGAAGACCAGACCATCATTTTAAAGCAAAATTTTTTCTTATATCACAACGAGTATTTTATGACAGTCGGAGTAGAAGGTTTTGTACATGGTGGGACTGAAGCTCTTCAAGTCTCACGCGTGCGTATGTATTTCGCAGTGTATATGAATGTGGTTGGTGCGAATAAATACTGTAACTAGAGCCATTTATATAATTTAAACAAGACTCACAAAAGTTGGCGTTGGTTCACAATTAAAAGTACACGAGTTTATGTTAATTTGCACACGTAAAGTTCGTAACAGGATATTTATTTATTTATTTATATATATTTTGACATCCATATTTTTGTACTAACAGAGGTGGATACATAATAAACATACATAATACATAGTTTATTGTGTGGGATGGAGTAGACTTCACCTCTGATATATACAGCGTTGTCCTGGCTACTTTGCTAGACTAAAGTCTGTGTTAAAGTATCGAGTTTTTTTTTCGTGCTGTTATGGTGTTATTTGGAATAAAAAGATAAATCAAATATGAATAAAAAAGTAAAAATTAAAATAAAAATATAATAAAATATGCTCGCTTGACATTGACATCTATATTTCAGTGAGTACCAGGCGGACTGATTGGATTGTCAAGCACCGGAGAGTAAATCGAGGTTCTGTCAGGAACTCTGATATTCTCAGGCGTGACAGGAATCTGGCGTTGTTTAGGGCCTTTCTTCGAGTGTGGGTCTCCAGATGGGAGATCCTCCGGAGAACTGCTGAGTACCTTCATCATTATTATTCTACTCCTTTTTCTTATTCTGGTTATTAGTGCTTACTTTAATAATCTTGTTTTTGTTTTTCTTTGATAATCTTCTATTTCCAATTATGTGCAATATCATTGTTACTTATCTCTTTTTACTTCGTTATTTTTGTTTACTGCTTTCTATTCAAACATGATCTGCAATATACCATTCTTGTGGATTAAACCTGCCGGCAATGATGCGTGGATGGTGAGTCTCCTATGCGTTTTTATTTTGTGCCGTCTCGTTTTCCGGAAGGGAGGCCTTTTCACTTCCTTTCTGCGCCCCGGCCTTGTTATACCTTGTCTATCTTGCTGTCAACTATTCTATCCATGTTATTCTATTATATTTTAATTGTATTATTTTATATTATTACTTTTGTATATAAACATGTTTTGTTCTTTATTTACAATCTGTAGACAATGAGGGCAAATTTTGTTTTGGCAGCTGTACGGTATCGCTCTGTCATATATGCGAGGTGCTATCGAAGAGCTGCCTAGTAGCATTAAAAAATGTCAACCAAGAGATTTGAGCTTATTGCATTGATCCTGGGTAAGCAGTGGGTTCGCCCTCACTGTCAAGTGCCTGGATTGACAGCCAGGTATTGTAGGGCGCGTACAGGTCGCCTATAGATTACTTTAGATAGACCAAGCACAAGTCATATTCGTATATCTTATATACACTACTTATTCGATGTAGTATATTTTTTCATTTTACATCCCAATGGGCCCCAGCCCAATTAATGTAGTTACGCTGGTCGCGATTCTTCAAGAACTCTGCACTAAAAAAATACTTTGAGCATCTTGCTAGAAGAGATGGTCTGGAGAAGTTGATGTTCATGAATAGCGTATAAAGATGGAGAGTGAGAATTGATCTTTAATAAGATGAACAGACCAAGTCCAAGACATGACCTTCCTGACAAGACAAATCACTAAACATGGCCTAAGATCGCGAAGAGTGGAGGCAAGCAGTTATCTCCGTGGAAGCAGAATAAAATACCATGATGCTGTCATGAATACATCGATCTAGAAAAAGTTGATATACTAGCGGTCATTGCCAAAGAAATTGAGTAACCGTGGCCGTGCCGTAACCATTGATTAGCAAGAACTAGCAATATTTAATGGATTTAAAATAATATTGTCCAACCTAGGTAGGTCTTATTTAATTAATAATAACGAATATACAGTTGTATAAAATAAAATAGAGAGGTATCTATGAGCACACACATGATGCGTATGATTTAAAGAATTATATTAAAACTAACGTTAGCAATACCGTCTACTTAGAACTGACCCTTATGTGGGTCAACGTGGTAAAAAATGCAGCGCTACAGTTTCAAACATTATTAAAATTCATAAACTTAATAAATGTCAACGAAATAGGCGAATATTAGCGATGTTGGCAATTTGTTGACGTTGACATTTTCGTTAAAGTTCCGGCAAAAGTGCTTACTCTTGAAGCGTCAGTACTGCCTGCAGATCCACTAATTAATGAACGTATAATGAGTTACCGCAAAGTAAATTGATAACCTAAGCAGAAAATTCGGCAACTTCACTTCGACAGGGCGAATAACAGGGGTGTATGTTTCTTTTACTTAGGAAGTTTAAATAACGCTTGATAAAACTAATATTGTTAGACTAAAACTCTGTAATTTATTTGACAGACATCTATTTTCTTTTTAATTTTTGTAGGAATTGAGGAGTGTGTTGAAGTTATTCAAACTATGATTGACTCGTGATTGTGTCAAAAAGTTAAGATGCTGTGAGACAGACGTTCCTAACATCTTCGTATTTCACGAGTGTGGGTTGTGTGTGTGTCGCAGTATAGGGTATATGTTGTAACTTGAGCAGAGTATATAAATGAATGAGCACTTACAAAGTTTTGTTTATTGAGGTGATAAATTATTACATTTTAAATGCGCGGTTGAACTCTGGAGTGGCTCGCCATTGAGTAGCGATGCTGTTGTTAGGACGGTCTGCTGAGAAGTGGCAGCTAGTTGCTTGGCAGTAACCGTCTCTGGTGCATAATGTTTATTTGCTAATGATTATTGGTCGCATTGGTTCGGGCCCTGTATGGTTTATGGGTGAATCCTTACACGACCATGTCTATTGATGCGTGTAGGGTCACCACATTTTTATACTGTACAATTATGTTCCCAATTTTTAAACTCCTTTCTTAAATATATAATGCATTAATATATATCATAACAATAAAAACATTTCACACATGTAGAACTGATGCATTCAATTTTTTTGGATAGTATGGAATCATGGACTCTGAAAGCAAGAGGAATAACTTCATACTATATAGTGCGCCATGTACAAATGATATATTAACCATTCCCTTACTGTTTTACATTTATTAATCATTAAAATAACAGTTGACATATATTTATATAAGTGAACATATATCTTAATTAACATTTAACAACTGGAAAGTTGGCGGGTTATCGGGAGATAAAAGATAGGATGGCACTTACTTGTGGGTCTCCGATCTCTGGAAGCTGGTTCGTTTCTCCCTGGTCCACCAATTCACAAGCGACGTAGAATTGTCTCGTAATTGATGACACTCGCGTTAGAAAAGTAATTGTTTTAAATATGTTAGCGGTAGTAAAATATTATATATTAGCGGTAATTAATGTTAGCGGTTGTAAGCGGATTTACAGCGACGGCAGCGTACCGTGTTCAGTTTCAAAAGCGGAGTGACTCGTTCAGGCGTATCAGCAGACTGCTTCTTTCTTCTTTCTCCTTCGTGCCTAGGGACTAGGATAGGAAAGGAGTAAGAGGGACAAGACATATTTCTGTAATCCAATGAGATACGAGCGCGTAGTACATTTAAATGGCGCTAACAAGATAAAGACACATAAGATACGTCTAACTCAGCCAGCGCACACTCTACCAATAAAGTAACGATCGGCATCCGGCACTCCGCGCACTACACACTACGGCGTCCACACCTCTCCGCACGCACACATACACGTATTGACAAATTCACGCCAGGTTCTTCGAGAAAATATTTTTTATTGTTGCCTATTGTAAATACTTATATATTGTAATTATTTTATCCAATACATAAATATATTACGGAGAAATACATAAAATGTGAACTCGGTATTGAGTATATTTACAGAGACATTTACATAATTAGAGGCAATGTCAACTCAGTTTTCATCATCGGAGAGGAAAGGTTAAACGGTTAAAAAAACACGTGTTCTTTAGGTAAAGTAAAACGTCGTATTATGTCACATCCGCCACACAAGAGTTAATATCACGTAAGCACGGTGAATATATTTGAAGTAGTTTTCTGAAATAAATATAAATTGAAATAATCTGAAATAAAATACAGTACTTGTTCTATACGTAACAGCTACTATTGACCCAAGTCGAGTACCTACTATCTGTACATTTTGTCCTTTCAATATAAATCTGAATATATACCTATTACTCTCTGGCTAACTTTTAAGTTAGAGATTTCGCCGACGTCGGAAAAGACTGCCTTCTGACACCAAAGACACCAAGATCTGTGTTTTTTAACATATTTTTAAGTAGCGCCATGCGTAACGTTAGGATCACGAAGAGACGGTGTTCTAAATAGCTCCGGAAGTGCAGTGATATTTCGGTTTTTCACTAAAATGGTGCGAGTCAACTGAAAATGAGAACTTGACATCCAATCCAGGATCGAAATCGAAGTAGGCCAAATCCATTTGCCAATATTCCTCTCTTGAATCCGATTCGGATTGTTATTGTAATCGAAACAGTCCACGGTATACTGTATCCCAAAGATAGCTGGTGGAAAACTTATCCCACCAGCTATCTTTGGGATACAGTATTGGCGATTCGTGCTACAAGTAGAATCAAAGAAAATTTGATAACTATTTTCCTGAGGTGACTGACCAAATAAAACCGGCAACAGGAACTTCTCTTGTGACAACCCTCAGATCTCCAGGAAGCCAAGAAAAGTGGGAGAGTATAGTATAGGTGGCTGGAGTTCATAAAGATTGTGAATCTCGATCATTAGGGACATAGAAGAAGTTAAAAGAATATAAAAAGCGATTGCTGTGTCACAGTCTTGGACTAGTTAGCAATCACCAAATAACCCATAATAACCTTCGAATGCTTGTTGCTAAATTGTGCAACTGGAGCCATAAACAACAACATCTAAGATCAATAGTGGTCGGGGGTTCAAGCTCATTTGGGAAGACTATCAAGCTTATCCTATTTTCATAGCAAAAGCATTTAGCTTACTTTGAAAATAATACGAGTACAAATATTGATGTGACATGTATTTTATGTACGCATCTCTATTAAAAAAAATCACGGTGTAATCTAACCTTAATATAAATGACATTAATTGGTTTGTTTTTTTATGTACGTACATAAGTACTGTTGATTATCAAAAAATTCGCAAAAAAATATATCTTTGTGGCAGACGCCTCTGACTGGAAACATTAACATTACTGGTAGAGTTTGTCAGACTTTGAAGAACTGTCGATATTTTTTAAAATTCTAAATTTACCGCGTCGCTCTTACCGCAGTCCACGTCCGAATAGCGCATGCGTGAAGTGTGTGCAACCCTGAAAAACCCTACCAGGCATTCGAGAGATATAATCTATTTTAAATTACCCTACTGTAAGAAGTATTTTCATTTTAATAATACAAATGAATAATAAATCAATTGTTTTATTTTTATTTATTTCCTATAAATATATATTATTAAAAATAATAGAAATTGTAATATCTAACATTTCTAGCACATTAATTCATATAAAAAAATGATATTCAATTACAGGCCCATTAGACCCACCAGATGCCAAGGGTTAAATGATATCAAACGCTATTCAAAAAGGACGGCCGCTTTGCGACTTTTAACGATGTGCCATTGACCAACCATGTGGAGAGGGGAATTTTGATTTGGAATACACCTACAGTGTTTTGAGACCTTTTTCCGCAGTCGAAATAACCAGATATATCTAGCAACAGCAGTTAGCCTACATCTGTAACCAATACGTTGTGTTACACAGTTACGCTCAAAATTTCAACTTGGTCATTTTTATTTTAATATATATTTATTTATTTATTTATTTACACCCTATCCCAAATCGTATTGAGAGTTGTTTACTCTCGTTTTGATTCTTCATAATTAGATAGTTTTTTATTTTATTACATTGAGTCATTATTAACATTATCATCATAATACCATCATGGGTTGGCTCCGGTATCATCGGACCAGAGCCATACCTGCACAATTTGACGTAAGACTCGTTATTATTACATTAAATTCAGAAGGCACCCAGAAAGAAGTTATACAAATCATACACCCCCAAAAGGGAAGGGTAGACGTCACATTTATGTGTCGGTGTCGCAGAACTCGGTTACAGTCCGGCAGAAATTTATCCTGTCCAGGTCGCAAGAGGTGAGAGGGAGAGCCAGTATAATGCTCCTTTAGGTTTCTCTAACCACTGCTCTCCCTGGCATCGTTCATCCCAGCAACCCCCAGCGAGAGACCCACACCCTAATAAATTTTGGAAAATATCCAGATATATCTATATCTTTTAATGTATAGTATAACATAAAATACAAGTCGAACACTGGTTGACTATACGCACGAAATTTTTAAGAATACTTTTCAAACATTACAAATAACGTGTTCACAAATCATGGGACTGTATCAGCTATTAGATGGTGGTAGGATCGATATAAATACATCGTAATGACACGAATGAGAACTGTGTCAAAAACTCGTTTAGTAAGCTGCAGAGTTGATACTATGATGAATGATACCTTCCGTCCTTTATAGACAAATTTCTAAGACGGGATATCCATGTCTCATTCGTGTAATGCATCATAATCGTAGCTATGGAAATTTGTACTGAATTTGACTTGAAATAAAGTGAATTAAGTACATTAAATAATTTTAAGTTAGGGGCGTACTTTCATTTTTCCAACTTGAAATTCGAGAAATTCTACCCGAATTACATATGCTTTTGAGATGAAGCTAATAGTTAATTTATTATAAATATCAGATAAATAATTAATGACGTTAAGAGAGGAAGGTTTGAATAGAAAGAAACAACAATAAGATTGTTGATTTTCTGGCATTCGAAGTGTAAAATAACTCTTATCTGGAGTCCTTCCCATGGTTTTTCATGTTGATATATGGAATGAAATTAAAATGTGTATTGTCATTTGAATTAATCCATCAAAAATTAAATAAGTTATTGAAGTACCTAATCCACATTTATGAATATGTTTTGAAATCAGGCAAAAAATTTATGACAGCTTCAATTTATTATTTTGTTTAATATTATCGATTTAAAACGCCTTGTTACCATTTTGGTGATAGTTCTGTTTTATAATTACATACTCCTTATGAAACAGAGAGCTAGTGTTTAAAAAACAACAGTGTTATATATAAATGAAATATTTAATTGCGACTTACATAAAAATAACGCACCAACCATGCAACCACGCAATAATAACCATGGCACACATCCGTGAGCACACAGCAGGGAGCAAAGAAAGCTCAAAGGCTGCCGCATGCACCAACTCACTTTCGCTGGACATTTAACCACTCCTGGGCAGCAGACGTTTTTCTTGCCAAACTGGAGCCTATAAATTTCATAATACCGCGTTGTATCATGTTGAATACTTGTAATGTAAAATTTTATTTTAAATTAAGCTCAGGACAATCAATAACCGTATTTACATTTATTTGTTTCATACATCTTTATCAGATCTGAGAAGGTGATATTTCAGACCTGAACTCTAATTTGTGTAACTGTGGGAGCCTAGCGTTATAGTATTTTGAAAATAAATCGGTTATCTTCTTCTATTAATCACAAGCAAGCAAGGAACTAAAATTTGTTTGTTCATACTCTTGTTTTTCCAATGCTCTCAGCTTTCTCAAAGTCTCATTCAATTTCAACACAAGTATCCCATCTTGCACCATGCAACCCAGGTATACAATACTCTACATATTTAGTAATATGAGGACTTTCATTGTTTGGTGTGTTCTGATACTAATGAACTTTTTTTTTCAGCTGTATCCAGTTCTACCACGAAACTCTCACAAATCTTCACTACTTAGTTTAACAAAAGTTGTAGATGTAGATATTGTTTGAACGAGGGTGTTGGAGAAATACGAGATGTAATAATACTGTAAAATATTTAGGAGAGGGACAAGATTAGGAAACAGGAAGATTGAAGGACCAACCAAAACCAGAAAGCATGACCTACCTGTGAAATGTTCGTTTAGGTATCCGGGTTTTCTTTACTGGAGTTACAAGTTTTCTACCTTCAGAATACGTACCCCATTGTTTTGCACGAAGTACTCGCGTCACCACCGAAGTGTTAAACAACAAGCACAATGCACAATAGTAAGGTGTTCATGATTCGGTACGCGCGGTAGCGAGAAAACTGAACACAAACATTACACTCTCCATCAATGTTATCATTCCCACACGGCAGGGAGATTCATGCAATTTTCACAGCCTACCTTATCACTGGTAAACGATAACTGTTAATTCAAACTTCAACTTTCAGCTGCCCAAGATATAGACAAAACCATAGAAAAAGGTTGTGTTCTGGGTATAGGTATGGGTATTGAATAGGTAATGGACAGGAACTATTCCATATGTTGCGTTCGTATTTGCGCTTGCCGGCGATTGGATCTTGTTATGAAGATCGAACAGATATAATTCTAAAAACATTAAATATTGTATTATTTGTAATAAACTGTAAGCACCCTAGTAAAAATTCTACTGGTTTCACAAAATCAATATCTATTTCTTGTGAGCCGTGATTCATTATTTTTCTAAATTTGTTTCGTGAATATTGTGGTAAATCTTAACCAACCCCTTGAGTCCAGATTCTCGCATAAAAGAATTGATGGAGTATTTTGATGACTGGCCTGAGTGGGGTTTTTTTAATTAATTGATTAAGCCCCTTTTTTGTTCGACAAAAACTTTTCCCCCATAATTTTTCTTTGGAAGAGGTGGGGGTAGGTTCCGAAAGGTTTTTTTTTTAATTCCGAAGCGACGGTATTTTTTTCTCAATGTTTTTATCAGGATGATCATAATTTAGTCAATTATTTTTTCTCTTATAATATCGGATACAAAATTATTTAAGGACAAACATTTCTGAAGAATTTTAATAACTAAACTCCTGAAATACAACGTCGGACAGGGGAAATTTGTTTAGTCATGTTGAAGCCTGCAGAGAACCTTTTTTTCCCTGCGCAAAAATAAACTAATAAATTTTCATCGTTACAATATTTCTACTTTTTACCAGTTTTTGTGAAAATTGTATTTTTGATCCATTTTTCTATGTATTTTTAATGACTTTTATTTTTAAGTAAGTATCCACCGGAGAACTTGAAATATGAATAATGAGTATTCTTTAAATTGTCAATTGATTATAAATCATTTTTAGACGTAATTTTCAAAATGCGAATATATTGAGTAGATTCACTAATAATTTCCTATAGTTTCCTATCCCTAAAAAACAAATTACTCTTGTACAAAGCAATTATCTGGCCTATGTTCACAAATGCGTCTCCCATCTGGGGTTTAAGTAAGACAACAAATTTTAGAATCCAAACAAAACTACGTACTTAGGAAAATCACAAACTCACCCTGGTTTGTCAGAAACACAATCGTTCACAGAGACTCAAACATACCCTCATATACACGATTTACCTTCTAAATTAATTTCCATCCCAAACTCTTCCATAAACGCTATCGGCCTATATGATTCCTTAACCGATCCCCAACATCTTCGTCCCATTTCACTTCTTTACTCTGTTCTTGACCCTATTGCATTATTTATAAAATTATTTATAAAAAATTATAAAGCATTATTTATAAAAAAGTTTAAAAACCTTCACTAACAATACAAAATTGTAAAAAATACATATATATTTTATTAAGAAGAACACATTCTTATTGTGAAGTTGTAATTATTCTAAACATAGGTCTGAGATAACCTTTTGCTCGCTACAAACTAGCCAATCATATAATGTTACAATACATCTAATTGTGATAAGTATAATATATCCTATTCAACAATTGAAACACAAAGAGAACCCATCTTATACTTTACTTGCGCTGACAGCTGTATATCGAAATGTGTATAGTATGGGTTTTGCAGCAGATGTTCTTCCCGCCAATTTGGAAAATCGGTCGCTTGCTAAGAAAGGGATGGGAAGTGAATAATAAATAATAATAATGATGGATAATTTGTATAGCGCCATTTTCGTAAAAACTTTCATCTCAAGGGCGCTTTACACATAAACTGTTAATAGTTTTACAATTTTTTTTTTACAATCGATTGCAACCACACTTGGACTGACGACTTAAGATCCCTCCCTTAATGCCAAACTATATTATTCTCATAGAATGATATTTTGATTATCACCACTGCACCTGTTCAAAAACTGGAACTGGATTGAAGCCATGATCAATTTGACGTCCACTTATAAATACGTTTTATAGAGCCCCTGGGTACTCTAATCCTGCCCTTTTAGTTGTCGAGTCTGTGCAAATTACAACTGCGTCCATGTATCGATTGTAAGACCCCTCCAGCTGTTGGGTTCATAAGTTTCCTTGATAACTAAAGAGGCGCTTGAATTATTATTTAACATAAATAATTAAACAAAATACTTTATTTAAACCGCTATTAATTGATAATTCAACATATTTCTGTACCTATGTTATCTTCTTCAGAAAACAATGTATACTGAAATTTAAAATACAAGCATAGATAAAAACAAAACTATAAATAAGTAGGAACAAATAAAAAATCTAATTTATAATTAAAAGGTGACTATTTGCAAAGAGGATTTGGTTTTTTATAATATATAACTATTAACACTTTTTCTTATTTCTTCAATTTCAAATTTATCCACCTGTAAACCCATAGTATTTTTATGTATAATTTCTAAACACTTGTTGATGTCAAAAGTATGGTTTGTTTCCATAAGGTGATTGGCGAATTCAGAATAGTTGTTGCTATTTAGGCATCTCAAGTGCTCCTTAATTCTAATATCAAAATTTCTGCAAATTTTACCCATATAAAAATGATTGCAAGCATTATTGACCCCAGATTTTTTTTATATATCGTCCATATCCTTGTTATTTAATATATAATTCTTTAATTTTGGTATAGAATTTGGGATATTTTTTAAAATTGAATTTTAAATATGATGTTTAAAAACACTATTTTTATTATTTAACAATTTAAAAAATACCCAGCCAAAAAATATCAAGTCAATAGTAAGAAGTTAAATACTTTAAAATAAATGTATTTTAATATTTATTTTAAATTTGTCAAAATAACATTGAATAATAAAATGACAAAAAATAACAGCCACTGGCACGTATGGCTGGATTTTTCTTCCGATTAGCTGTTGAAACAAAGTTATAACTTATTACATTAACAAAATAAAATAAATCAACTAAACAGGAAAATATTTTTCTTCTAAAGAAATATTTACAAAGGTTTAGATTTCACTATTTATAACCTTAATGTCGAAAAGCTACTCTGTATGGTGCGTACGTACTCACGTATAGCACCTTATGAACATGCATCCGTACGAGACACGGATGTATATTCATTCTAGCGAGCATGATGACTGAGCAGGAGGAAGGGCGGCTTCCTGGTCTTCCAGGGAGTCTCCCATCACACGATATATCAGATGATTGTCGTCAAAGGCTGTGACTACAGGTTAAGGCTATATGAATGCTTGCAATCTCACATACTTTCAGATCTGGTGGGATCTAAAATGATGGAGCATTCCAAAATAAATGTTGTCCATTAAAACACCGTTGTGGCTAGTGCTAAAGAATGCGAGAAGAATGGACACTGAAGGAAATATAAACTATGGAACTAATTATTATTATTTGCTATTTTAAAGTCATCTTAGTGTTTGTATTTAAAGAGCGATCATACTGTAGATATAAGTGTTTGAAGCAAGTAGACGAGTTAGTGTATTTAAAAAGTATGTTTGATAGAAACGGAAAGGCTAAGAAAGATATTTGTAAGAAGAGTTACTGCAAGGAATAAAGTGAAGAAGACTTTGAATGGAATGCTATCTAATGATAACTTATCAACCGAGGCAAGAAGAGCGGTATACAATTAAGTGCTGGTACCGACACTGATATGTGGATGTAAGGCCTGGAGATGGCGGGAGAGGAATGAAAGTAGACTGGATTAATGCAGTGGAAATGAGATCACGTAAAACAGAGTAAATAATGTAAATCAGATTTAAGCATAGTTAATAGGATTAAAAAGGATCGCTTAGGTCATTGATGACAAACCTATGACACGCGTACCGAACGTTGTGAGCGACACGTCAGCGTTCACTAATATCAGACTTATCAAAGAATACGTGTCCCGCCACCAGACGACTACCCGACAACAAGGTTCGAATTTATCACTATGCATGAATGTTGATGTGGCGAGAATTGTGTGTCAAGATAGAAGAGTGTGGCGCTCTATGCTTGTCTATCCACGAAGGGTAACGATGTGATAGTAAATTAGTCACCATGTTTTTATTTCATTGATTTTATAGATCGTAAGTTACGCGAAACACCACACTATTTTGTATTTAATTTTGGTAATCATGTTCCTCTTTAACGCAGTATTTGCGATGTTTTGGGCAGACACTAGAGTCCAATTAATAATCCGTTCGAACCAAAAGGGTTTGTTCAAACCATTCCAGACCCTACTCCTCATATGCCGTAACTCTTTTCGATCGATTGAGGTATAACCAAAGTTTTTCTTACCGTCGTATGATTGGAAAACCAACCGCGGAACTCAAATTGCAAAACCGTTTTGATTGTGAGAAATTGCGGCGAAGTTTTCGCCTCTTGAAACTAATCCGCTCCATCCCTAGCCAACCTGAAAGTTTTATTAGTACACTGGTACAAACGGAAGGAGGTAGAGAGTTGTATGGCTCGAATGTAGATCTGACAAGATGAATCTGTACTGTAAATAACTTCACTGACTGAACAAAGGTTGGAGGTATTTTCTTTGATCAGATCGTCATCTCATTTTGAAAGCGCTTGAACCCTGGTCAGACCATGAATTATATTAATATATATATATTTTTTTTTTAAGGGCAATCAAAGGACACCTGTATTTTAAAATTTAATTATTTTAAATTGTTAACGTTGTTTTATTAACCACTTAATGAATTAAAATACATCTACATCTATCAATCTATCATTTCTTTCTTCGGGATGTCATTAACTAATCAAAAATACATGTTATTGCTTCTTTAATAAAATCTATTTAAAAAATATACATATTTAGTACCTAACTTAGATTGTTGTATAAAATTACTAGAAAAAAAATTTAGAATGGAACTTGTAGTTAAATTTGGTTGGCTGTTTATAATTTTTTGATTAGTTTTACGTGCTTTATTTATCTTCAACGATTCAAAATTATTTAACACCGTTTACATGTTAAATAGTCAAACCCAATTTTTTATCAAAACCATGACCATTTTCTATCAAATGATTAGAAAATTTCTGAAAACTCTCTATTATTCAAAATTTTAAATGCTCATTTACTCCTATATTAAAATTTCAACCAGTTTTATAATATAAAATGCAGCACAATACTACACCAATAATCATTATGCTTTATCTGTGATATTTTAATTTATTTTTTAAAATAGTATCTATTAAATCTGTATTATACCCGTTATTAATTGCTATTTTTTTAATTGTATTCAATTCAATATTGAAATTGGATGTTGACATAGGAATATTGACTAAATATCATGAAGTGGAATCCTGAATGCTTCTGTGATAATGGATGATTAGATTCACTATGTATGATAGTATCTGTAGAAGTTATTTTCTAAAAAAATTTAATTCAATTTTATTATTATTTTAAATCAATTTTAGATCTAAATAATTTAGGGTCAAATTATTTTTCATTTCTAATGTAAATTTTATTTTATTATTAAATGAATTAATAAGATTTAAAAATGTTGTTAAAAAAAAAAGTAATTTGTTGAAATATTTTGGTAATCCAAAGATACGATATTTATTTAAATGGTGGCCAACGGAAAAGTGTAGAAAGTTATGTATAATTATAATTATAATCATATTTTTAATTTTCTCTCTCACTCTCGATCATAATCTATATGCACACTCATATAAGTTTTTTTTAGATCTTTAAGCATGGATGAATAAAACAATGTTATAGTTTATACTATTAAGCATTATTAAGATTATACATTTAAGATAAAAAATCTTTTTTGTAAATATAATAAATTAATAGTTAAAAAAAAATTTTGTACTAAAAGATTTATAACTTCATTCCTACTCAAAAGTGTACAAATATTCCCTTCTACGTGTGCATGATTCAAATTACGAGGTACGCTTTTGAGCCTGAGTTGGCACACTATGATGCAAAATTATCCCTTTGGTCGTGTCCGACCAGTATGAGTTTTCCTTTCAAGGCGCGCTGGGAAATTCTCAAGGCAATTTTCCCTAAATAATACCCGTACGGTTGTGCAATTTGGTGATCTAGTGTTTAAAGTTTAAATTTAATAAAGAAACGTAAAATTTGGTTTGGTTTGTCTGACACAGCATGAAAGGCTAATTACTTGGCTAGACAAGAATCTTTTTTATTTAAACAAATTGGAAATGCAAGGATTGAGTGATCAGGGGCGTGCATTCTATATAAGCAAAAAAGCTGTGCATATGTATAATTTCTGCGAAATTAATCTAGATTTAATGTTTATTTAATATATCATGGTCCACTCGCAAATAATTCTTAGTTCTCATATTAATGCAATAACTAGAACCATCAGGCGCAAGAATTTTGAAATGAAAAATAAAGCTGCGCATGTGTTTTTTGCTAAATGTGCTCCAAACATATATAAACTAAACGCAACTCACGCGCCGCGCGGCGTTCTGAACACATGTCTTCGCTAGGGCAGACGTTTTCCAAAACGCTGCAAGTGTGCATTTGATGCGGACTTAAATGTATATGTTCTAATACACTTAAAACGTAGTATATGTTATATCGTAAAATATTTTAAACTCTTCGCTAAATAACATAGAGAATTTCCCAATAATAAAAGTAATAATATTGTTAAGAACGGAAATAAATTCACACAGGTTTATAAAACATGCTTTTGAAAGAGTGGATTTCTTTCAGAATCTTAAGTGACAATACTCATCGCTTGTATTTTATCGATACTAGCAGCATAACCTAAGTTCATACTTAGTGCTCACCACTGTGAGTGATGTATTTGAACCAGAATCTTATAAATGTAATAATTGTTCACAAAGAGCATTTGGTTTAAAAACTTTTATTGAACAATTTTATCAGTCATTTGTACGTGTCCTTTGGTTGGCAAAAAATTGACGTTTCTCGATTTAGAAGCAGATAGAGCATCGGATGTTTCTACACAATTAATGTTCAACGTATATCTATAATTGGATGCTACTTGATGTATTCTCAATTGAAAGTTCGGATCTGGCGCATACTATTTCATCCTTCATATATTATAATTTGAACATCTATCGACGGCACCCTAACATGTGCAGCTACCGTCTGACGTCGCAATAAATCCTTTACTATTTAGATAGGTGAATAAAGGATTATATTTTCTTATCTATTTCCAGCACTATAAAATTATATACGTGTCCTGTATAATGCGTAATATTTCTTCGTTACAATTCTAAATATTTTATTTTGCAAATTCCCCAAAGAGATAAGCTGGTAGATGTAAAATTGATTGAAAAATTCAATCATCATGTAAAATTTCTCAGCCATTGAATTCCATTGTTGGAAATCTATTAATTTAATTTTAAATTACGCAACGTGCAAATGAATCGGATAGATATGATTTAATTTAGATTTCTAAGGCGTTTACTGAATCATACACAATTAAGTTCTTTTGATAAGTTGTAGTTTCATTAGACAGGTATACAAAATTGTAAAGTACAGTCTAATATGTAATTATTATGGTAGATTGTGGTATTAATTGTTAGCACAGGGTCGCCAATCTTACAATGATTAAATACCATAGAAAACCAAATGACATTAGTTAAACGATAATTGGTCAAATATTTTTTTCACACAGACGATCATTGGTCAAATATTTTTTTCACACCTTAGACGATCATTAGTCAAATTTTTTTTTGACACCTTAGACGATCATTGGTCAAATATTTTTTTCACACCTTCGACGATCATTGGTCAAATATTTTTTTCACACCTTAAACGATCATTGGTCAAATATTTTTTTCACACCTTAGACGATCATTGGTCAAATATTTTTTTCACAACTTAGACGATCATTGGTCAAATATTTTTTTCACACCTTAAACGATCATTGGTCAAATATTTTTTTCACACCTTAGACGATCATTGGTCAAATATTTTTTTCACACCTTAGACGATCATTGGTCAAATATTTTTTTCACACCTTAGACGATCATTGGTCAAATATTTTTTTCACACCTTAGACGATCATTGGTCAAATATTTTTTTCACACCTTAAATGATCATTGGTCAAATATTTTTTTCACACCTTAGACGATCATTGGTCAAATATTTTTTTCACACCTTAGACGATCATTGGTCAAATATTTTTTTCACACCTTAGACGATTATTGGTCAAATATTTTTTTCACACCTTAGACGATCATTGGTCAAATATTTTTTTCACACTTTAAACGATCATTGGTCAAATATTTTTTTCACACCTTAGACGATCATTGGTCAAATATTTTTTTCACACCTTAGACGACCATTGGTCAAATTTTTTTTTCACACCTTAGACGATCATTGGTCAAATTTTTTTTTCACACTTTAGACGATCATTGGTTAAATATTTTTTTCACGCGAGGATCCTACTACGTGGCAATATCTACGCACTATGAGAAAGACGAATTTATCATTATTTTAACGAAGGGGATGAAATAAAGCGCTTGGTGTATTTGAAATCTGTGAAGCGATCTACGTATCTGGCTTATACCGTAATAAAATAATATATGATTACTCAAATTAATTTATAAAATTATTACATGAAAATAAAGCAATAAACAAGAATCTCCCAGAGGGAGTTTTATTTCTACACAGAAATGTGGCGAAGTATTGTTTACATAATCAAATAAGATTATAATTTGATTAGTTAAATTAAAATGAACCTTAAATTTAACGTTGTATATTTAAATGTAAAAAATATTGGAAATGGATGAGTGCTCGGGAAAGTTTAATCTGTTTTCTGTTTAAAAGCTCGCACGATAAAAAAGTAATGTTTTAAAAAAATATTTGATTTAAATATTGCGTAACATAGTTTTCTACGTTATATTGTATTCAGTGCCAATTTTTTTTTCCCTTTTATTGTGTATACACAAACAAAAGAAATGCCTTGTTATAACTGTTACTTCAATTTAATTTTTACTGAGAACACATTATTGTTGTGATTTTTTCAGAACATTGTGCTGTGGTATTTTTAATACAAATTAAGTGAATCGACTAGAAAAAAAGATATACAAAAAAAAAATATTTACCGATAAAATCCTTGTAGCAACTAAAATATCTTTCTAGTTGATTAATTTAAATTGTACTAAAATTTTAGACAGATATTAAGTTAAACCTTTAATTTAAATCTTATTTTGGTAATTTCACAATAAATTTGGTAACAATTGTATTAATTTTTATTACTAGTTTACTACTAAAACGTGCGTAGGACGTGCGTTGGGGTGCTGCACGTCTAGTTGACGTTTGTCTTAATCTTTTTTGTGAGTAACGATTTACCATTGTATCCATTTTTAACAGTATGTATAATGTCGTTTCTTTATCGAGCTCAATTTTTTTTTATTTCTTTGTCTAAGTGTCGGGTTTTCTGTATTAATGCATCCGTTATTAACTAAACACCACAAACATTTTTTATATCCAACGTCAAAAAATGAATTAAATATAAGTAAATTAGTAAATATTACCTTGGTACCTACACAATATTTAAATAATATTCTTATTTTATAAAAATATTAATTTTAAACATCATAATATGAATGTTTAGATGTAAATGCTCATAAAATAATTTGACACTTCTCACCAGTGAAATGTATGAATTTCCCATTCACTCTTCTCTTTTGCATATAAGGAAATTAGGGTTTTATTTATAATATTATAGAAACAATATTATCATATCTAACAATAAAAATCTTACAGCCTGACGGTAAAATACTCGATTTATTTTTAATGTTTGCAACGCAATTTGTATATGATTATGAACGTTTTTTTTTTTTTGATTCTTTAGCCATTAACGCAAGACAAGAGTTGGGCCGAAATTCGAGAAAGGAGCAGGAAATAATAATGGATTGCCCTTTCAACGAAGTTGAATTGTACCTCTTTGCTTCGAGTATTTGATCCATTAGCCAATCGAGTTTACCCTCATCACTGTTTTCATTAAGGCATCACGAAAAAAATACTGAATGACAGAGACAAAGAGTGTTAAGCGAAACAAAGCTATAAAAATAATTAACGCATTTAAAATCATTCACTAATAATATATTTAGCAAACAACTTGTATATCTTAATTTAATTCGGTTTTATTTTCATATTGCAATTTTAGAACGTAGTTTATTGATATTGGAAAGTTGGCGGGTTATCGGGAGATAAAAGACAGGATGGCACTTACTTGTTGGTCTCCTATCACTGGAAGCTGGTTCTTTTCTCCCTGGTCCACCAATTCACAAGCGACGCAGAATTATGTCATGCACTTGTTGACACTCGTGTTAAAAGTAATTGTTTTAAATCTATTAGCGGTAGTAAAAAATGATATATTAGCGATAATTAAGGTTAGCGGTAGTAAGCGGATTTACAGCGACGGCGACGTACCGTGTTCGGTTTCAAAAGCGGAGTAGTTCGTTCAGGCGTATCAATCAGACTGCAGGAATCTTCTTTCTCCCTCGTGCCTAGGGACTAGGATTGGACAAGAGTAAAAGGGAAAGGATATATTTCTGTAATCTAATGAGATATGCGCGCGTATACGTGCGTAGTACATTTAATGGCGCTAACAGATATTATGTAATGCGACATCAAATAATTTTTTTTTTAAATTGTGCAACATGACAATAAAAATATAATTTTATTATAACACAATATAAATATTATTTTATTATAATACAATGTAAATATTATTAAGACATAATTGTAGTCGATAGCATAAAGAAAGGGTCGCTGAGATGGTTTAGTCATATTGAACTTATGAGCAAGAAGAGGATGATGAGAAGGAAGATGTGAAGTGAGTGTTGAAGGTATCAAGAAAGCAGAGGACGCCTGCGGAAAACCTGGAATGACCAGATAAACCAAGTACTACAAGACACCCCTATTATAAACTTCAACAAACGAATAATGTGCGTATATATTGTTCCGTATTCGTAAAACATCAGCCGCGAATAATTTTGTTGTCACATGTCCGCATCAAAATTCCATCCTCGACCCATTATTCTTCTGCTCGCCCTCAGTGTGAATTGGAAGCCTGACGCCACCACTCACAGGTGTCACTGGATTAATATTGTTTCGTTAGATTTCGATAATGCAATACTATTGCGGTGTGGACAATTACCTCCAGTGCAGTGGAGCCCTGTTTTGTGAACATATTTTTTTATTGTTTGTGTGTGCCGTGGGTGAACTGTGACCGTCTTCAGTCGGGAGCGGAGATCTTCGACTATTCTCGTGCATGCAGTGTGTGATTTCGGCGACTACTGCAGGGACTTCGGAGGCGTCATACTTAAGGTAAGGTGAGCATTCCTTCTACTCATTCCCCAAGATTGTTGGTTCTTCGAAAAATCAATTTTCCTTCATCAACCTTTTCCTGTATACTAATATTATACTCTCCCAATATTAATTTCCCAACTTGCGGTTATTCCGACTTACAACCGGAATTATCGTACTTCATTCCAGGAAAAATGCGACCCAAAGATCACACATCTATGAAAGTAAACGAGGCAAGAATGATGCACTTATATAATTACCGCCGGGATTCGAAATTACTCTTGCCGTTAAAATGCGTTACGTTTAGAATACATTAATTATTTAATTTTACGAATAAGATTTAAAATCCTTTTGTAAGACATGTATTATTTTATTAATCTTATATTATATTATAAATGTTGAAAGTCACCCCCATAATTCAAGATTTTTCTTATTTGGGGATGCATAACTCTCCTAAATTTTTTTTGTCGAATATTTTAAGTTTTATTTAAAGTTTTTAAATTGTTAATTAAAAATAAATTACTCAACTAGAACGATATACAGAAAAAATCTATTGATCAGAAAAATATTTAGCTGCTACTAGGATTCGAACTTGGACATCTTACTATCCAGGGAAGTGCATTTACCATTTTCGTTATAGCAATGGAATAAATTTTTAACAAATGTTGATTTTATGTTCCGTAATCTTTCCAATTAATACATCTATTATTCCATTTTTAAAACCAATCTACTATTTATTGCGGTGAATCTTAAATACACTTTAGGAGATGAATTAAACAAATTTTTATTTACACTAAATCTAAAAAAACCGGTGGTAACCAAAAATTATTTTTCGTTTTATTTTTTTTTAAAGAAAAATGCTATTTTTTTGTGCGCTCCGTAAATAATAATATCTGCGTTAAAATGATTGCATCGTAAAAGGTATTTTATAAACTCATGGAGTTCACCACGATACGGATGGCTCTTGGAAAGTTCTGCAGACGACAAAGGATGCCTGGAGATGTTTACTTTATCAGATGCTGCAGACACTTAGCTTTACGGAAGTGAGCCTTTTCGAAAAGCTTTCAGAAGATGAAGAAAATATTATCTTTGACAGGACTAACTTTCCTTTAATTAAGTGGTAAATGGTATTCTGTTTTATCGTAGATATTTACTGATAACCTGAACCGTTTAAATCGATTTTCAAAGTTATTTTAAATATCACAATGGGCTGTGCCTTCAGCCAAAGGCTTCCCTCGTGAATATATACGGTATTATATCTTCATAGAACCATTTTAGTAGTCTTTTATAAATTTTTAGTTTTTTTTATTTTATTTGAAAAAATATCGTTACAGCCTGACAATTGAGATAAATATTGATATTTTTTCGGGATATCTTATTTATTTGAATAATTTAATTTGTAAAAAAATTATTATTATACTAATTAAGCATATCTATGTAGGGAGAGAAATAGCCTGAATTATTACATTAATTTTTGTACCATTGTGAATTTAATTTAAATCATAAGAAATATTAGCCGTCTCCTGTTAACACGTGGTTACGTATTTCGTGACAAGATAGACTAGTACTAGTCTCTGTGGAAACTATATGCAATATTTTTTCTATAGATAGATTTAAGGATTCTCTTTACAAGACCTTTACACTAATGTAAAACTAATAAACTGGATGTTACTTGCCATAATTAAGAAAATACAAGCATTATAAGAAAGACCGCTATCATTAAACATATTTTCTTAAAAATTCTTGCATATACGAAATATATTTTTCTTTATTCTTGAAGCTAAGATTACGGAAACAAATTAGCAAAATGTTATAAATTAATAGAGTTATAAACAATTAAATTTGTAGTACATAAGATCAATTTTAGACGTTTTTAAAACACTTTGTGTTAGTGAATACAAACTATTTTTCATAATTTATTATATTTACTTACTTATATGAGGCTTCAGCTATTATTTAAAATCAAGTTTCATATCAAAAACTATTAAAATTATTATTTATTAGGAGAACTCATTATTATTGTGAAGTTGTAATTGTAATACATTAATTAGAAAGATATATATATATATATAAAATCAATTTTATCGAATAATATTGTTGTTGCGCCACCGGGATTCCAAACCGGGGAAGATGCATTATCTGACTTCGCTACAGCGACGATATTTTTAGCGACAAATTTTCGAACCTATATGTTACCTTTTTGATATTAATTCATTTAATCGTTCCATTATTTGAAAGAGCCATCTACCTTATTTTTACGGAATCTCAAATACCTTTGAGTAATCTGATAGCAGACGCCAGAATTATCAATTCAACTTATTATTAGGATAACACATTATTATTGTGATGTTGTAATTATTCAGAAATAGGTCTGTGGTATTTTAAATATGAATTAAATATATTAATTAGAAAGATATACATATAAAATCAATTTTGTCCGTTGTATTAGTGTGTATATCGGAAGAATATCTAAATGGAATTAATAAACCAAATTGAGATATCTAATTTGGAAACATCGTGAAACGATTCAAATTAAACAAGAAATTTCTATGGATTGTTATAAATGAAATCACTCCTATTACTAGATCACCACATTATTACATAGAAATTGAATGTGAAATTTCCCCTGATTGTTATAATGAAACTACCATTATTAGATATAAATTTAAAGCAAAATGTCCACGGATTGTTATAATGAAACCACCAATATTAGATAAAAATTAAATGCAAAATATCTACGAATTGTTATAATGAAGCCACCATTATTACATAGAAATTGAAAGCAAAATGTCTACGAATTGTTATAATGAAGCCACTATTAATACAAAGAAATTGAAAGCAAAATGTCCACGGATTGTTATAATGAAGCCACTATGAATACAAAGAAATTGAAAGCAAAATGTCCACGGATTGTTATAATGAAACCACCATTATTAGATATAAAATTAAACGCAAAATATCTACGAATTGTTATAATGAAGCCACCATTATTACATATAAATTGGCATTGAAAACAAATTGTCTACGGATTGTTATAATGAAGCCACCATTATTACATAAAAATTGAAGGAAAAATGTCTACGGATTGTTATAATGAAATCACCTTCATTACTAAATCACCACAATGTTAAATAAAAATTGATTGTGGAATTTTCACGTATTGTTATAATGAAACTACAATTATTAGATAGAAATTTAACAATTAATTGTTGTGATTCAATCAGTGGTCACTGATGTCTACGTTTTAATACTTTGAAGGTAATTTTGTCACCATCGTTAATTGATCCTGCTCCAGATGAGTTCCTCCATAATTCAATGTAAATAATCATTTTCTCAGTCCAGAGCTACAGTTATCTGCCTACAGCAGTACATGGAGTAAGTCCTCATTGTCCTCAGAGACCAAAGTAATCCCAACTTTTGAGTAACAATTCAGGTAGAGGGTGTCAATTATTCTAGAAAATTTTAATTGTATTTCTTAACAATGCATACCTATAATCTTGCCAGTAATTAATAATAAATATTACTTATTTTATTTTAATATATATAGATGTAGTTATCGTAATAGTGGGAGAGACGTGGTAACAACGATAGAACTTTTTAGAATTACTGCTCTGGTTTGGTTTAATTATTGACGTAGACAGAAATTATTATTCGATTCTTAATCACAAATTAATAATGTAATTACCAAATAGTGCTATACTAATAGAATATCGAAGAGGAAGAAGTTAAGTGTAAGTTAACTAACAACCAGTTGTTTTGTTGCTACGGGCCGCAGATCAGCAACTACTGGTATTTCCAAAAATAATAATACCGAAAAAATATTAGTCGCTGGCGCTGTTCAGGTATGTCGTTAGCTGTCAGTGGTGGCTGTACATCGTTATGTAGAGTCGTTTAATCGCACTGACAGTTTTTCGGAACCGTATTCATCAAAATACATTATATTTTTCTTATGTCCGTTCATACATTCACGCGAGTTGCGTAGAACAAATATATATTGACAGTTGTCCGCTGAATTAATTATCAAAATAATAATTCTCGTGCACGCTAATTAGATTAGAAAATTGCAAATTTTTATAAGCGCGATATCGGTATTAGAGACATACAAACGATTTTATTAGCTAGTATATTTGAAAAATGTGCCTTCTGAAGATGACGTTTATGTTTTAACACATACTCTGCAGTGGTGGGTCTTATTTGACCCGGGTGTTTGTAAAAATATGTGTTTAATACTCTTTTTCTTCTAGCTAACATGTTATTAAATATTTCAAAATAATTTGAGATACAAATAAATGTTATCGGACGAGATTCAAATGAGTTATTGATAAAAATGTAAAAAAACTGACCTAAGTCGAATTAAATTTCAACGCTTACGCTGAAACATATATTGTCAACATTTTGAGCGGTTAGACAAAGGATACCAGGTATGCGTCCATGTATTTGTTTTGACTTTTTTGGTCTGGCGACACCTAGACAATGCCAGTAATATAATTATTTGAGGGGCGTTGCACCTATCTGTAAGTTTTATGACACTACCTGCACGGGTTCCGACGAGAAGATCACATGCTCGGTGGACGTTTGTATTTTGGCCGTATAGGGCGTCTGTTGATGCGTGAGAATATGTACATTATTCGTAATATTTTTAATTTTTATCTTTATTTTTTTAACAGAAACATTACGGTACATGATGCCATTTCATTAAATTATATTTAAAATGATATGTCTATAAAAAATCTCCTGACTGTAGAAAACTGAAAACTGTAGAAAAACCGAAAACTTGAGATGGGTTTAAAATGACCCACCACCACCGGACGTGTTTTGTTTTGACCCACCGGGCTGTAAGTGTTAACACCTTGTTCTTGAGAATGTTTAATTTAATTTCATAAATAATAATTTTAATCTCCGTTGTTATTAAAGTCTGCAAAGTGTATCTGGGTAGATTCATCCGGAAATATAAAAAATCTGGGGCAGGGTTGTTAAATTTCTGAAGAAACAAATATTCTTGAGCGCATATTTACGACTCCGCAATTAAATTTTAATTATTTCATACATTAAGAAAGCCGTAAACTTTGTGTTCCTGCATTTTCTACGTCCCTGGTATATTAAATAATACTTCTATCAAAACTGTAGCAAAAACAGTTACTACATGTATATGTTTACATTATTTTATAACTATATTTATATAAGTGTAAACTTGTACTAATCAAAAGTCTCACCGGTGCTACTGAAGGTACTCATCGACTCAAAGACTTTTATTAATGTTCTCGATCTCGAGTAAGCGGTAGTTTTACTAATGGGAGAGTGAAACAGACGCCTGACCATATTTTGTGGAATTGTGATATACTTAGAGATACGCGTGAACGTATGATTGCTGGTTTCACTGGATTTAGACACCGCCCACCCAGGAATGCAGACCTAATTAGTAATGGGATGAATCTTGTTTCATATAAGAAATTTATTCGGGTATAGACAACACTTTTGAGCTCTTTAGATAGGTAGTTAGGCCAGACTGCGTGGGTGGGTATTTCCACCGACGCACTTGCCTCTCACTCTCCATACCTCGTGTTTTTCGACTATGTTAGTTTGTTCGTGTAAGTGTGACTCAATCTATTTTGTGTCTCGTTCACTGTGTCTCTCTTTTGGGAGTGTTTATAATGATTGGATCTCTGAGTGTCTGCCTTGAACTACTGCACCTTAATTTTCTATAAATTTTCCATCTACGTCTAAAACTATGGATTTGTGTTATATATTTTTTTATGAATAAGACAACACTTAAGGAAAGATAGAGGCTCTAAATTTAATTTTTATGAAAATTGCTATTAACTAAAGATGATTCTTTCAAATAACGGAACGATTAAATGTATTAATATCAAAAAGGTAACATAAAGGTTCGAAAATTTGTCACTAAAAGTATTGTCGCTATAGCGTAGTTGGATAATGCACTTTCTCCGGTTAGGAAAGAGATCCAGGTTCGAATCCCGATGACGCAAGAACAATATTTTTCAATAAAATTGATTTTATATGTATATCTTTCTAATTAATATATTTAATTCATATTTAAAATATCACAGACCGTCTGTTCTGAATAATTACAACTTCACAATAAGAATGTGTTCTTCTAATTAAATTTGTATTTAAAATACCACAGAACTATATTCTGAAATCACAATAAATATGTGTTTTCATTTAAAATAATAATTAATTAAGGTAACTTTGTGGTAAAACAAATTAATGTAAATACTTCCGTTATACGAATTTGTGACAAACACACTACTTGAGATTATACTCATTTCAAATAAAATAGATGTACAAGGAGCAAAAACTTAAATAATTTTAATTAATTGTGAATGATGTGAAAAATGATTGGCATTTATTGATTTATTTTGTGTACTAACTTCCTAACAGATATTTTTTCCTCCGAAAATTGATTGGCAGTTATTTACATCCCCTAACACAAAAAATTGTGTACTGTTTTTATGGCCCACTAATTGAAGAGAAATAGATTAAGTTTGCCCGTGGCAATATTTGCTCGATTATTACATCCGCTCAATTTATCGAAATAACTGGAAAAACTATTTATTAATTCATATTTTATTAATACACGGCATGTTGGGCATGAAATTAAATACAAACAGTACGAGTGCCTATGGGTGAAGGTTAACGATTTCGTAAATAACGGATATTTTGTATATTTCATTCATTTTTCATACAAGGAACTTGCACCTTTGATCAATATTTTGTATGAAAAGGATTAGATTGGATTTGATTAGCAGTTTTACTCTCGCTCTCATATATATACAGCATGGTTTGGGCAAACAGTACCTAAAAGTTAAGTAAATATTTAGTTTACGAAGATTTATTGAAATATACTAGTTGGAATTTACGCAGTGGAAACGGAACTGGGTGGTATTGCGGTGTGATCGGCCCCCGGAAAAAAAAAATACCGACAGGAAGCGCGGTAGCTGCTGGCTGCGTTCAAGTGTGTCGGTATTATTCAACACTCCGAATTGCTTGCAACTGTGTTCGGCATAATACTACAATATTTCCTTATGTCAAAACTACACTGTCAATTATTGTAATTTATCATGATGTAGCGATTGTATGACGCGCGCAAGTTGGCAAGAATGGCAGCGTGGAAGGGATAAAAGAGCTTCGCGCTTGGATGCGCGCTCTCTCTCTCCGGAATCGTAGACCAGAACACATCTCTTATATTGTATTCATAATTGTGAAAACCGTAATAAACTGTCTTGTTGTGCTTCAAGTTCTTGACTACCTGAAGACATCATTGTAGCATATTATAACAATTATATAACGCGAACGCGAGAAAAATAATAATATATCTAATAGAAATCGGTTGTAGTTAGATCCTGTGGACAATATCTGTACTTGCTACAATGTTTAACTGACTTCAAGTACTTTTTGAACTATAACATCTTATGAATATGTATTGAGTTGAAACATCCATTAATGACTTCAACAAATGAACTACTTTATTCTGAAAAAAGACACGAACTGCGCACCTCTGTACATCTACTGTCCACAAGCACCGAATATAATCCATGCAGATAATTATTTCAGTCAATTTCAAAGTAATTTAAAACCAACGAAGTCAAAATCTGAAATCTTTAATTAACATGAAGTTAGGTCCTGCATACCTGATTTGCTCCAACAAAAGATTAATGTGATTAAATGAAAATTTATCGCGGATTTCAGTCTGGCTTTGAAAGCACAGCGAGTCGCAAAAATCTTCACCGCGTCGCAGGTTGTCTCCTTCCATCAATTTTTCATCCCTTCATCTACGCCACCCTCGTCTTTAAATTTATTATGGTCCGAAATGAGACACGATATTATACCTCACAATTTTTAAAATTTTTATTTATTATTTATTTACAATCATATAACATAAATAAAACTACTATAAAACACAATTTCTAAAATATCGTTCGAGATAGCCGATGCTCCGTCTATCTATTTTCATTCGTAAAAACCGATATAAATTTATATTACCTACAGAAAAGTCACATATTGTGAAATAAAATGAAACTAATACACTTTTTAATATTCTTTAAAAACAGTCTGATCCCACTTCTGACACCATATTTTATATATCTTTCTATTATACAAGATAGTAATATCACTTCAAACAACTTTGTTGCGCGTTTATTTCAACTACTTGTATTTAAAACCTATTTTAAAATGATTGTAAAATATGTATATACACATGTATGACATAATTTAAATAATTATTCACCTATAGACAAGCAGCAGTACAGTTTACTGGTTTTCAATTTTCTGACAATAGAAATGGACAAAAGAATTGTTTTCTATTCGTCCATAGACGAACATGCCACCAAATTAGTAATTCAAAGGAAATTGACATTTCCATCCAATATAATTAATCAATTTGATATCAACCTTTCCATCACGTGACGCACGTAGAACGTTTTTGAAATAATATAAGTTTATTTTCCAGCGATGTTTATCGATACCGGAGAAGGGTATCGACGTCTTCGTAGATCAATACAGTATTATATTATCATCATCACATCAACAATTTTCAGTCCACTGTTGGACGAAGACCTCCACAAAGTGTTCTTTTACTTTTCTGCCTTTTTAAATTTTATTTTATATAGATTTCGAAACAAAACGACCATATCAAATCGAACATCTCAGAAGCTGGCCATTTCGTATGCATGGGGATGAGACGAAGATGCAGGGATCACGGATACACACACTGGCACCGTTATCCCTAAATCGTCGTCTCATCCCCATGCACACAAAATGGCCAATTTCCACTCCATGCTAAACAGATTGATTAACACCCCATTAAGTGCCGCTAATTATAGTCGCGAACTGAAAATAATACAAAAAAGTGCAATCGATAACGGATATAATCGCGAGTTAATTGATAGAAAACTAAAATCAAAATATATTTTAAAAACTCATAAAATTATCTACACCAAATTATTGGCGGAAAATATTGTATACGGTCCGATTTCTTATAAAATAACTGATAATTTTCCTTTGCACATAAAACCCGCGTTATAACACCAACAAAATCTACTCAATTCAAAAAAAATATATATATATATATATTAGTTACTTGTGAAGACTGCGATAAAAAAATTTATTGGTCAAACAGCGAGAAAAATAAATACGAGAATAAAAAAACATCGCCGTTACTTAAAAAATAACAACATCTCTGAATTTTATAACCACATAATTAAAACAAACCGCTCTTTTAATAGTCATAGTCTAAAATTTCTCCACTCGGTACCTTATAAAGCATTAACAATGAACAGTTTGGAAACCGTTGAAATACAAAAGAATTTAATTTCAGAGAAAACACTAATTAACAACATAACATTCTCTAACACTTCGCCCTTACTGTCTATATTCCCGTTAACGACCGAAACTTCCCCCTCTTCTCAATGCCCGATCCATTATCAGAATAAACTACAATACTGTATTTAGTTTAGTTATCACGTAATGAGAGGGACTGCACCTTTCGAAACTAATAGTGAAAGTAAACCAACGTGTGTGTAATACAAAGTTTTGTTGTGTAAATTAAAATATTTATGTTTCATCGCAATGTATTCACCATGTCAATTAATTATATGAATATAATTTCATTAAACTGTGCACCACGACTACGTTTGATACAATGCATTCCTTGGATCCGATTTTCAGCCACTCTTTCTCTATTTCACCAATAATACGAGTTATGTGGTTTTTTAATTTTTCAATATTTGATTTATCAGAATAAATAAGTGACTTTACATATCTCCACAAAAAATTGTCTAACATAGAGATATCACATGATCTAGGCGGCTAATAGACAGGTTCATTTCAGGAAATGATTGAATCATTGAATGTTACTTTCAATAAGTCGATCGTTTCAGTTTTTGAAAATAAGTTTTAATAACTTGTAAACGTTTTTCCAATGTGAAACGCTCCTCGATAAAAAGGCAGACTCTACTGAATAAAAATATCAATTACAGCTGTCAAAATATTAATAAACAAGGCTACTATTATTATTTGAAATTTTATCACATTTGTTGGATAAACTTGACATAAACTTGACAGTAAAAACAAGGACAGAGCGTGAGAGATGAACCTCTAATAAGATGAATAAACGAAGTTCGAGACATGACTTGGTCTATCCAGACACAATAATCCATGATTGCAAAGAGGCAAGTAGATCGCTTTCTAAAAGCATAGTAGAAGACCACGATTCTCAGTCATGAGTACATCGATCGAGAAAGAGAGATTTATTCCGTTTTAAGTCTACTTAGGAATTGAACCAAAATTGACGTTCAATAAGTGTGAAGTGAGGCACAAGGCATCAAATTTCTGAGACATGGTATGTTCCGTACAGGAAACAAGAAAACAAGGGTGGTTCGCCGATCTCAGCTTCTCTCAACCGGCGATGATGATGATGATACTGAGATCGAAAGAAATGAAACACAAAAGATGTTCAATATAAGCACACTACGGCGATAAAATGGAGAATGCCTGCCGTAGCAGAATACTCCTGTTTTTATTCAAATTCATTACAATACATACAGTAGTTTGCGAATACATACGTAAAACGGCGACATCCCGCCGCTTGAGACGTTCTTCTAAGACGTCTTTGTTTTCTTAAATCTGTCCCACGGGTTTTTTGGGGCCACGCCGACGACTACACCTTGAAATTATTAACACGCGTCTTATCATATTAATTAATATGGCGCCTGCTCGGCGAGAAATTCCTGCGCGATACATGGTATGTTTACGAGTTTTATACTTCGATGGGTAGGCATGGTATTATAGTTTGAATATGTGCATTTTATTTGTATGAATTTAAAAACAAAAATTAAACTGCTTCTGTTCAGAGACGTTTTCGGAGTCGGTCATGTACATATTATATTTTACGATGCTGATTTATAAAAACATTTTGTATTGTATTTTTCAGATTATATGTTGTGATACAGTTTCAGATGCTGACCAGCAGAGTTTTCAGAATATTCAAGACAGCAGAGAGAGCGACCATCGGTAGAAGAATTGGCGAGTAACAGTCCAGTTTCGCAAAGGCTTGTGTATTTTCATTTATATAGGTTTAATTAATATATTCAACAAACCAATTAGAAAATCCATGACTAGTAATTTAAAGTAATTACGATAACATGGTGTGCACGCGAGGACTACGGAATCCAAAAGTTGTCTCCTAACAATTTGATTGGAGCAAAATTCATAACTCAAAAATCTATTTCGTAGACACGGTTCATTAAACTATAAGCAATTGATTTTTATATTATTTTCTACATTTCTTGTTTCTGATTAAACCCTTTACAGTAGCAGGCGGTGTTTCGCTATTTCAAATACATTGTGAAATCAGATACGGAAATAAATAAAAATGAACATGAGATCCGTAGAGGTTTCGTATGCTCCAGAAGAATACCCATCAATCATTGTATTTTCCAAACAGGATAATGGATTGCGAGGGGAACACGCGTGACATATTATATTTTTGTATAAGGCTATACAGAAATGTAAAAAAATTAAATACAATATATTAAATATTTAAAAAGAAATAACTTTACGTAATTTTTACTGTGGCTTCAATTCCTATTTTATAAATAAAACTCAAAAGTTGAATGGGAAATTCATTAATTTATTATTGAGGAAAAATATCAAATTTTTATGTATACATATTATGTAATATATTCGTCATTTTGATTCTGAAAGAAAATTTTTTCAAAATTACTGACAAAGAAATCTGCTTTCAGATATTGAAAAAAAATTAATATTGCAATGCTTCTTTAAAGTAAATTAATATGGATTTTTAACAGTAAGGTATTTAAATTGTATGTACATAGGTACGTACTTAATAATTGTAATTACCGTATAACATAAATACAATATGTCATAGATATGTTGATAGGATAAAGATTATATTGGTCAATTTATGACAGAAAAAAAAAAAGAATTATGTTGTGATTATTGAATTGTAGAAAAACTTCCTCCATATACATGGTGAATATTATATTCAAGGCCGATTTTGTTTATCCGCCATTTTAGTTTAGAAAATATTTTTAAGTTTGAATTTGATAGTCATGGAGAGCAGTTGATTACAAGTTATTATGAAGCATCTAACACTTCAACAATGTGTTAAAGTAATCAAAAAATTGTATCTAAATAATAATGGTAATACTGTAACAATTCATGGTTATCGCTATCGCTATCGTCACATGTTGAAAAACTTCTTGGTAGAAAAATTAGGTTGATTGGGCCTGCAACACATGTGGTTTCAATAGGAACGTGCCACCTCATACACAGCCCGAGCTACGCTTGAATTTTTGGGAGAAATTTTTCCCTGACGCATAATTTCAAAAAGTGGTGATATCGACTTGCTTACATGATCAACTGATTTGACTGATCCCGACTATTTTCTGTAGAGGTACGCTAATAAACAAAAACAATTCTGATGCTACAAAACAATATTCGAAATAAGATAGATGAATCGCGAAGTATGCGAGAATGTTATGTAAAATATGGTTAAAGGAGCACGCATTTGTGGCGTTGCCAGTTTTATTTTTATTTATTTTAATATTAGAAAATATAATACATTTTTAGAATAATCAGTAGGATATATATATATATATATATATATATTAACATGTATTTCTTCTCTATGAGAGTAAGACTCGTGTGTAGAAGGAGTATATATGAGAGTTTATGTTTCAGTTAGTCTGTGAACATATTCCATATATAATTGTAATAATCCAAATAATTGTTAAGTAAAAACCAAATTAAAAAATTGTTAGTAAGGAAAACACATTCTTATTGTGAAGTTGTAATTATTCAGAACAGACGGTCTGTGATGTTTTATCTACTAATTAAATTTATTAATTATAAAGATATACAAATAAAATTAATTTTATCGAAAAATAGTGTTGTTTTTACCGGGATTCGAACCAATAATGAAACGATAGACGTATTAATTTGAAAAGTGTAACATATAGGTTCGAAAATGTACCATAACAAAATCGGTTAATGCACGTTCTCCGCATTGGAAGAGATCCAGGTTCGAATCTTGGTAGCAACAACGAATTGATTTTATACGTATATCTTTCTAGTAAATACATTTAATTAGTATTTAAAAAAATGTATTCCACTTTTTAGTTACTCAAAAACAATATGGGCCTGTAACATGATATTCACCTTGTCTACTATCTACTGTCAAATATACAGTCTGGGTTATTGTTTTACGAGTTTTAGTGGCCATTACAACCCACAGGAGATAACAACGAGCTGCTGCAGATGGAGCATACTCCGATATATAGATGGAAAATTGAAAGTGAGAAACACATATGTTACTTTTGCTGACCCCACAGAGTAATATCTGTGTCCTCATTGAAATGAAAGATCTAAACTTTAATATAACAGTATTAGATGAACATATGTGTAAAAAGTAAAGAATTCGGCTCTATGCAAGTTACAAATCTGACCTTTGTATTATTCCGTGGTGGTGCCCTCAAAGTCCACATTAATATACTAGAAATCTAACTGTTTTACTAGACCTTATTATAAAATAGGAAAATTATTTGTTTGTAGTGAACCTAGGCTAGTAAGATAGAAGAGGCAAGAAACAATAATTAAATATGAAGAATGTTGGAAGGAAGACAATGCGTCGAAGGAGAATCAATTCAATAATTTTATATCTTCGTAGAAAGCAGTTACTTTGTGGTTATATTAGATTAAATAAAATAAAGCTCGTAATCTTAATATTTCTCTGAATGTTCATCCATTTTATTGAAAAATACCATTCATTTTAACACAGGGGTAAATTTTCTACATTAAAATAGGTTTGGCTTTCGGTTAGATAATTTAGAAGCCCTTGAGATAAAAAATAGTGAATAGTGATAGTGAAATCTTTAATAACCAAGTAAATTTAGCCATACGTATTTGTCCTTTTAAATCAATTAAATATTCATCAATATTATACTCACTCCTCCTATCCACCCATGATCTTCTGTCTATTGTCTTAGTTTGTCTTCCTCTTTTCCATACAGGTATATATAATCTGCCTATCTCTTTTGTATGTTATTTTGTATTCTGTCTCCCTCCTTAAGTATATATAAATGTACTATTTTTGTATTTAATGTTCGCACTGACAGCAAACCGGTTGGCGTGGTATTTAATTTATATTTTCATTATTGTTTTACAATTAGCATGGAACTACGTCTTTCGTCATTTATACGTATCTGGAATGATACAAAGTGACTTTAATCAGACCAGATACACAATTACACTTCCACAACTCTCGGTCCTGGGTCACCTCTACAGCAGACTCCGATATCTCCCTAAATGCAACCGATTCGGTACTCTTCCAGATAGATAGAGCGTGATTATAGATAGATTATAGATAGAGCGTGATGTAACTGGATTTTTAAACATACTTATTATATATCACGTTTCCCTGTCTATTTCTATGACTATCTGTCTATGACGTCTTGGATATAGTGTCATTTGCCATATCGCATCACACTCTATGGTTTCATTCCTTCCCTATGGTAGCACAATCAAATATGACATATGAATGTTTTGTTCGTATTTTTCAAGAATGTCTTTAAGTGGATACATATTTTTCAAAGTTAATACGTAAGAATACCGTTTGTACAATTCTAGGGAGAGTAATACAGACAAGCAGTTGGGATTATCGTGCGTCGTGTGCTCCAACATAACAGACTTCTCCAAAAAAATATTTCGATGACGTCTAATGCATTGCACATGTTGGACTTACAGATACCAAGAAGCCCGAATATTTCCATTCTGCAGGAACTGAACATCAAAGATACACACAACCTACAGTCTGAAATGAATCCTTCATTATTTTGGGCATCCGGCGAAAATGGAAGACAGCTTCTCTAAGCTTAGTGTGATGAGCCACATGGACCCTGTTGGACCGACCAAGTGGAAAAGATAACATGTACTTCTCTAATGATAGCCCCAATATCTGCAGCAATAGTCAAGTATGCCAGAAATCACGGAGAACTTGTTCTTCAGTCATGAGGGACTGACGTGGATGATGATGATAATACATGTATGAAAATGTAAACAATCATTATTTTGGCTGCTTCTTTGATGTTCTTTCTTTACACATTCTAGTAAATTGGTTCATATCAACTTTAGATAGAATCCTTTTCTAATTTTCTACTTTTGGGGGTCGTGATCACTACGCCCAAATAACATACTTGAACTAAGTACTTCTCACGTTACTACTTGAAAACTTTCTGGCGATGCATTTGTATGAGATCGTGAAGTCGATAGACAAACATAAATGAAATGTGATCAGTTGTCCGAAGACAACAAAAGCATCTTATCTTGGATCTTATAGGTGAGTATTGGATGTGCTGGTATCCGTTCATCCGTGGGGCGCTCGGGAGAAGGGATTGGACCTCTGAAGTTTGTTTGATTTGGGATCAGCCTCCATTAAATTGATTGTTTCAGATGTGATTCATCTATTTATCCGATAGCTATTCGTTTAATGAGATTGCTACGTTCAATTAATGAAGACAAAATGGATGCTCAGCCTCTATTTTCTATTTATACCGGGATAAACTAGAAACAAACGGATCTAACCCTTGATTTTGTTTATATATTTCGTATATTTTTAGTGTTAAAATGAATCGGCCATGAATATTCTAATTAGAAACGCTAGTGATAAAATGCGGTCAGTCTAAGAATGCATCTGAAATAATCTGAGCTGAAACGCATTTAAAGAGAGAGTGTCGCCTGATTCAATATGTCACCAATCAATCAGCATTCATTTCAATTAGTCACCGCTTGTCTTGCAAGCGAGTCTGTTTATTTTGTTATTTCAAACTTGTAAGAAGCCAGTAAAAATGTGTTTATAATATTACATTTTTCTATTTTGGAGTATAAATATATTTTAATTAAATAAATAGATTACCAAATAATACTAACTTTTTAAACAAGTCAGATTTGAATATACATGAATATTTATCCAAAGAACTTGATTGAACTTGTGATTTAGCTAATACATCACATACATCATGATCATCACGCCTCTTCTCCCACTCTTCATTCGCTTGGATGACGCACGCACACAATTAAAAATTCCACGCATTTATGGATCAATTTTAAACCACTTAATTAATAGAGTTTAGTCCTTACAATATTGTTAAGTATTCGTATTGTTTAATTGTTTTATAGGTGAACATATATGTTTCCATATTTGAATCAAAATGATTAATGTTAAATGTAGTATGTTCTCACCAGTTATTTAGTTTGTTCCTACCTCTTGACCTATTTTTTTCTTAGAACACATTGTTCCTTTAGCTCGACTGTTTGGTTTGAAATTGCAATTCGTCGAGATTTGGAGAAGAAGTGTCGTCCTCGCTGTGATCAGTCGTGCGGATCGCTCTTAAATTACATGTTTGTTCTCAACTCGGTTTGGTGTTTCGTTGTATGGAAATATGTCGAGATTCAGAATGAAATTTTCGTCATTTATGATCAGTGCCATTAGCCAACATTTTGAACAACGTGCAATAGATTCAGCAAAATCACCGGTTAGAGTCTGTTCAATAATTGGGTGAACTTCTAAAAAATCATCGAGATGTCAATCTCGGTGCGCTATCATCCCTCATCAATTCCTACATTCCGATTTTCTATTTTTCCTATCCACCCATCCTGTCCGATTCTATCATCATTCACCACTTGCGATCATAGATCATAATCGATACTATGATCACTACGACGTGGCGTAACTACACCACACTATTCTTCTGCAAATATAAAGTACCATATATTTTTTTTGATAGATAATTTTTTTCTTTGATTACATTTTGTTTTTATTTTAAATCTTTGTACACAACACCCCCTCACACCTCCTACAAATATTCTAGGACTACGATACTGACGATTACTACAAAATGGATAAGGGTTGCGCAATGAAATGATGGATGATCGCTCCTCCCGCTTTGCAGAATAATGTTGGTAAAAAATCCCTAAAATTCCCAGCTAAATTCATAAAATGCTCTTGGGATTTCTTTTGTTTTCATTTAAAATGTTGAAACTTTGCTCAACCAATCATTGTAACGTCCCCAGCTGTGATGGAATGATGTCCTTGTCAACCACGAGGAAAACTTGGAAGTATTCCCCGTTCCCAGTAGATAAAGTTGAGGAATGAAAAATTCTGAGATTTCAATAAAGAATTACATTTAGAATGAAAATTGGCAGGTAGAAAAGCTTTAAAAATATTCATTTTCCGCGCTTTCAAGTCTAATCAATGAATTGCTTGATCAAAAATGAATTGAGTAGTTTTTATTATACCTACACATTTTTGTCTCCAACTATTGTATATTACAGACAATAATATTTTTATAACTTTTTTCAATAATATTTTATAACTTCAGATTGTATTTTTTTCACATAACTTTTTATAACTTACTTAACATTATACTTACTTACCTCTAAACAATTACAACTTTTAAAAACTGTACAGGTGATTGCTTTGGAACAGACCACGTCTAGTAAAGTAATTACCTTTATTTTTTCACATATACTGTTTATGCTACAAAAAATAAATAAAATATCGTTGGAGTCTTAGTTAAATCTGAACTATTTTTAACCACTTTGACACATTTTGAATAATGTTCCTAAAATTCGTATTCTACCCGCGTCCGAGAATTCATCTAGTTAATTCCAGACGTGGATTTTATGACAACTGCATATAAGACAGGTGCACACAACACAAGTGCACACAGACAGCTTATTACACTGTTGCTCTGACTTTCCATAACTTATATTAAAGAAATATAAGCTATCGTGAGGTAACATACATTTATTTACATAATATTGCGTGCAGTTGTCTATGTGTAACCTTATCACTGTACGCACATAGCTTGTGTGTAATTACCGTGTATGCAGTCGTCTTGTGTGGAGTTATTTAGTCACCTCACATGTGTATTCAAGGAATTAACAGTTACTCCAAGTCTGTCGCAAATGATTCTTGAGGGAGTTATAATTGGCTCTTCTCAATTTCACTTGTATTGTGCTCGTCGTGATGACCGTTGTGGAGGTTTTGTGGATTCGCTATTCTGGACTGACTTAATCATTCTTAGAATAAGCTGAAATATACATCGTGTTCGTACAAATAAACGGTTGATCAGTTTATATTTTTGTCTCCATTATTATGAATGTTGAGAAGTTTCTTTCGTTTCGAGATATTTAAATGTTTGCGTTTAAATTGATTACAAAATATTTTTATATTTCACAACACATTGTTTCAAAATGTATTTATTCTACTAGATTTATAATTTATTTCGACATATAAATGTTGCATGTAGCTGATAAGAACGTAAAAACTTTAAGGTCGAAATGACTCACTCTATTATCAAAATAAACACTAGCGGAATACCGAGGAAAAGGAACGAAAGTGGACTGAATGCAGTGGAAATGAGATTAATTAGGCGTATTTGTGGCAAATTTATTTATGACAGAGTAAAGAATGAAGAAATAAGAAAACAATGTAAAGCTGATGTTAGTATAGTGAGTAAGATTAAGAAAGGATTACTTAGGTGGTTTGGTCATATGGAACGGATGAATAAGGAGAGAATGGTAAGAAAGATATATGACGCAAGTGTTGATGGAACCAGAAATAGAAGACGTCCGCGGAAGACTTGGCACTACCAGGTAAACCAGATAATGGAGGATGGTTCTGTTAGAAGCCTCAACAATCGGCGAGCTTGTATGAGAAGATGTATGAATGTGGATGAGGCGAGAATTGAGTATCAGGACAGAAGAGTGTGGCGCTTTATCCTCTCTGCCTGCCTGATGTTAAGTAAGTAAGTAAGGAATACCGTAGAACGTCGTAACAACACACTGAGTATAACGCTTCAAATTTTTCATATAAGGCATAGAGCGTTCCTAAAGATCCTCTCCCTTCGACTCTCGTCCATCGCTGATTACAACACCTTTCGTCTCTTTATTCCGTTCCAAATTCCTCGTATCTTTGGTGAGGAGTTCCGACCACACCCGACAACGCGGTTCCTGACCGCAGCTGAGGCACGCAGCTGAGACCGCAGGCGGCGACCCACGTGTATGTTCCCAGCGGGTGTCGAGTATCCCGCGCGACGGTCCCCATCACTTTTTCTACCGACGTCAGCTCTCCAACAGCTTTCTTGTGGCGATACCTTTATATGATAAAGATAATTGAATTATGTTTTTCTCTTATGTTCAATGAAATTATTAATGTTGAACGGAAGAAAAATTATATTATTATGTATATTTAAAATTTTGCATAATAAAATTGACATAATTCTGATGCTTTTGAGACTTTTAAGTAGGATAAATATGAATAGTTTAAATTTATTACTTACATTAATCACTAAAGTAATAGTTTATATACATATATGTATATATCAATCATTATGCAAAAATGGTAAAAATGAGAAAAAAATATTGGTCATCACGAACAAAATCATAAAGACGCGTAAGACACGTCTAACTTGGCGCACACTCTACCATTAAAGTGACGATCGGCATTCAGCACCCCGAGTTCCACGCACCGCTTGTCTCTCCGCACGTTCACATACACGTTTTGACAAATTCGTGTCAGGTTCTTAGAGAAAATATTTTTTTATCGTTGCGTGTGGTAAATACTTGTATTTTTAAGGAAAACACATTTGTATTGTGAAGTTATAATTATCCAATACATAAATATATTATGGAGAAATTCCTAAAATATGAACTCTGTGATTAGTATATTTACAGAAATATTCACATAATTACAACACGTTTTTAGTATATTTATCGTTCTATAAAATGGAGTGAAGAATTCTAGCGATGTTCAATTCAAGTGGACGCGATATGGTATGTGCGGTATTAACTTGTGACTGCATTCAAGAGAATGAAAAGAAGGAAAAGTTCGTGTACTAAAATATCCGAGAATATTCATTGATCATAAACTTCGCTAGCTAAGTTACATAGGAAAGTTACTTACAACGGTCAAAAATGTAAAACTATAAAAATATTTCAGCATTCCGTGATACAATGGAAGCTATCATATATTATAGAAACTTTGGTTGGGGAGGTTGTGCAAAACAAAGCATTACTTTTAAGTACTTAACCTCATTATTATTATTATTATCAGATGAACAAAAACCACATAGAAAAAGTGAACATATTGTGATTGGCCGATGGAGTTGCAATATTTAATAAAATTCAATATTTGTACCTACTGTTGTATTCCGCTATAACATGACTAATTAAAAATATATATCTTAATACAAATTAAATACATCAATTAGAATTGAATACATATATAAAATTAATTTATAGAAAAAATATTTTAGCTGCCTAACCGGGAAAGCGCGCTGACCAATTACACTATGTCAGCTTAGTAAAAACAATGTTCTGAAAAAACTACAACTTTAAAATAATAATATGTTCTCTTTAAAATATTAACATATATTTGTTTGTAGTGTAATTAATAAAGGGTCGCTAAATGGTCAGACTTCAATGATATAAAAGTGAACGAGACACTAGTACTTTATCAAAATAAAAGATTGTGGCGTTTTGTCCTATCTGCGTACCTTTGCGAGGAAACGGCGTGATGGTAAGTTAGTTATATCAGTTAAAAAAAACTATTAGATTAATTTATCTTTAAGGTTTCAAACAATCATCGGTATGTTTTTTAAAAATTTATTTTCACTTAATAATGGTAGATACATACTTGAATACAAATCAAACAATGTATTATATTAAGGAAAACACATTCTTATTGTGAAGTTATAATTATTCAGAACATAGGTCTGTGATATTTTAATACTAAAATAATGTATTAATTATGAATATATACATATAAAATCATTTTTGTCGAAAAATATTGTTTTCGCATCACCGGGATTCGAACCTGGATCACTATTTCCAATCCAATATTTTTCGACAAATTTTATTTTATATGTATATATTTATAATTAATTCACTAATTTAGTATTTGAAATATCACAGACCTATGTTCTGAATAATTACAACTTCACAATAAGAATGTGTTTTCCTTAATAATATATGTGTCCAAAATTTAATAAAAATGAATTGATAATTTTGGCCTCTGCAGTCGGTTAACTCAAAGGTATTTGAGATTCTGTTAAAATAATGTAGACGGCTTTCAAATAATGGAACGACAGGTGTATTAATTTAAAAAAATGTAACATGTAGGTTCGAAAATTTGTCATGAAAAATACTGGCGTTATAACACAATTGGTAGTGTACTTCCCCGGATATAATAGAGATCCAGGTTCGAATCCCGGTAACGCAAAAACAATATTTTTCGACAAAATTGATTTTATATATATTTATAATTAATACATTAATTTAGTATTTAATATATTATACATATAATTACAAATGAGATATTTTAAATAACAAAATATATATATATACAGATTTTTTTAAATTCAAAACATCATGACTGCACTTTAATATGTAAACCATTTAATTAAACGATTAATAATAGTTCAAGTTAAAACTACAATTTTCCGATTGGAACTCTCCAGACAGATTTCTGTGAATATTTACCACTCTTTAGATATCAATTTATAACTTTGCGTACACACTAAACTATTTTAAGAGTGATTTGCTAAACAAACAAAAACCCAAGTATCGTGGAAGACTTTTAATGGGCTTACCTCCGAGACCCAAGAGCAGGTTGCTTCGGGCGCACAGTTGAAAGGGGCGTAATGTTCTAAAGAACGATGCTGCCTGTAAATGTATACCACTTTAGTGGTAAATATTTGAATGAAGTGCAATTTCAATTGTGGTTTTTCCGATCACCTTCGCAATATACGAGTGTATAATAATAATAATGCGTTTATTTCAGCGTGATCAGGTTTTATATTTTACCCGATTCGCCTTAAAAATAATCCATTATATATAATACATTAAACTTACGAAATAAATATAATGTTATGAAAAATAAACCAAGGAAAATATAATGACGTGATTAGTTGAAATGAATTTTGAGCTATTTAAAAGCAAACCTATCTAGATTTGTAAACTATTGAAAATTATATAAAATATATAATATAGCGAAAGGCTTTGCTTGACTAGGTAAACCAGCTTATGGAACATGGTCAAATTAAAAGCCTCATAGATATATGAATGCGGATGAGGCGAGAGTTGTATCAGAACGGAAGAATACAACGTTTTATCATTTCTGTCTATCCCTGCGGAAATGAAGTAATAGTAACTTAGTTTTATAAGTTTTTATCTACGTAGGTACGCTAACGTTGTATTAAAAAAAAACTATATTTTTTGCGCCACCCTGTTAGCTAGTGCGCAGTACGCGTGGTGTGAGTAGGCAGGTATGTACTACCCTATATAGAGCCTCCATATGTCTAGGTCCCACTAGCCGGCCCAGGGAGTGCTGACTGGCATTCCACGTTCCCGGCTATGATTAATGACTATATTCGCATCGAAACAGAAACGGAAGACGTTCATTCACGCTGGTCTTGTAATTAAACTCGCTCACCTCGCAAAAGTGGCAAATAACACTATTTAATAGGTCAAACACTAAAATCGATTCTTCTTTCGCGTGTGTCTGCAAATATAAACAAAATGGTTCCTCCATCAGCGTATGTCTGTAGAAATAAACAAAATTTCGTTTTTTCTTCGCGTGTATCTAGAAAAATAAACAAAATAGTTTCTCCATTCGCGTGCCTGTAGATAATGGTTTCTCCATTCGTGTGTACCTCCAGAAATAAGCACAATGGTTTCTCCATTTGCGTGTATCTGCAAAAATAAACACAATGGTTTCTCTGTCCGTGTGTGCCTCCAGAAATAAGCACAATGGTTTCTCCATTTGCGTGTGTCTGCAAAGATAAACAAAATGGTTTCTCCATTCGTGTGTTCCTCCAGAAATAAACACAATGGTTTCTCCATTTGCGTGTGTCTGCAAAAATAAACAAAATGGTTTCTCCATTCGTGTGTACCTCCAGAAATAAGCTCAATGGTTTCTCCATTTGCGTGTGTCTGTAAAAATAAACAAAATGGTTTCTCCATTCGTGTGTGCCTCCAGAAATAAACAAAATAGTTTTTCCATTTGCATGTGCCTGCAAAAATAAACAAAGTGGTTTCTCAATTAGCGTGTGTCTACCCAAATAAACATAATATGATTGTTTAATTATACTAGTGTGTACACAAGTACCCGTATATTTTCAAAAATAAACAAAAGTTTGTGAATATTTGATTCCCCAATAAAACAAAACAAAACACTCTTTGACTAAGTTTCAGTTTCTTCAGATGACGTAATTTCCAAGAAGAGTGGGGGGATTGCTCGAGTGTATTGGATATGAAAACTCATTGAGGGAATTGCGACCGACGATCCATCAACGCGGCTTACGAAAGTTGAAATAATACTGTCACGAGTAACAATCGCATCAAATCACGATGGAAATAAGAGATGAAATATTTTTTTATTGGTAATGCTGCGAAAATATTAATCGACCACATACTGTTAAATGTGTCACTGAATTTTAAAATCAGCTAACATTTTTTTTAAGAAATTTAAGATATATAATACACCATTGAATTCGGAATTATTATTTTTATATAAAAATCTTTGTTTCTTTTTAAAAATACGCTTTATCAGCTAGCAAAGGAGACCAAAACCTGATATAGCGCGATTTGACTTTCAAAACTTGCATTTTTTCTCTCTTAATAAAACACATATTAGGGTTCAAATTAAAACAATAAAAAAGTATAATTATACATAATTATGTTATTTAAATGTATTAGTAATTACTTATATAATTTTTTTTAAAAGTAACAATGCCTGTCATTAAAGTGTGGCAGTCTTGCTTGATTTTCTCAATTTACTCACTTACTTACTATAATGCCGTTTCCCCGCAGGAGTAGGCAGAGATGATAGAGCGCCACACTCTTTTGTCCTAACACACGATTCTCGTTGCATCCACATTCATACATCTTCTCATACAAGCTCGACAATTGTCGATAATTATTAAGGTTTCTAACAGGACCATCATCCAGTATCTGGTGTACTTGGCCGTGCTAAGTCTTCCGCGGACATCCTCTACTTCCTGGTGCCATCAACACTTGCGTCATATATCTTTTTTATGATTCTCTCCTTATTCATGATTTTCGAAATCGTGTTACACGTGTATTGAAAGTCAGTGACCTAAATTAAATATATTTAAAGGTACATATACAGTTATGTATGTTAAAGAATATTTAAAACTGTCCTTTAAAATATTTACATATTAATTTTTACAATTTTTCTTTCACGCTTATTTAAATATTGTTGTTACAACGATCTAACCCTAATTTAAACATTAAACTAGCTTGCTGGTATGTGGTGCAACTCCTTATAATTTATAAATAATTATATTATAAGTAAGTACTGGAATATTTTTTAGAGAATCACATCATTTTTACTACACTTTACTTTATTCGGACGCTACACACCTTAAGTATATCTCAACATAATTGTCATTTGTCATAACGGGGCACCAATTTTTGTATACTTTCGTCATAGAACGACACCGCCTGGGATGAAAACCATGAAAGAAAACGTGGAAACCACAGGAAACCGGACACACTTGGTTTCATGTTCAGTGCATTCAAGAAATGAATCACACTATCAGTATAGTCAGCGGGCTGATCTATTGTCTTGAACATTTCAACCACTCACTGCAAGATGGCCACACTATGTGAATGTCTAACGTTGCATGTGGTGCGTCAACAGATGAAGAAAACCATAGCGCATGCGTAACGTTGCAACCGCAGCGATACTTACTTAAAAAACGCGTCTCGTTTATTGAAGAATTTAAATAGTGAAAAACACGTCATATAATAATCTATTGATGTAGGATGTAGGACTTTCTTTTAGAAGTCTGTCGTGACTTGAGGATCCAATCTAGGAATAAAGGCCCAGTTTACAATATTTATGAATCCCGATCCCGAGAGTTTCTGGATTAATATAATATTTTGGAATAATTTCGGTGTACCAAAATAAAAACTGAATTATTAAAAATATAATGTTTAGCTATAAATTTGGATTTATTATTCACAATAATAAAATTGTTTCAGATTCTAATCATTTAGTCATTTCACCATGAGAACGATTTTCATTTCACTCTTACATCTTCAAAAATTATTAGTCTTGTGATATGCGTAGTATGTTGGTCTTACAGGCATTTTATGGTTTTTGTTAAACAAATCATCGGCGATCAATTGTAGAATTCGACAAATTTACCGGTCGGTGAAATTTACGGATACCCAAAAATCGTCATTTTTTCGACCCTTGAATATCAGCCCACGGACCCTTGAGGGTACCACAGTTATCAGAAAGCTCTCTCTGCATTATATCGTCATGATGTGGTTAACGATCGATATCCACAAAATACGTTATTTGATTTAAATAGATTAAAAATATTTTAGGAAAAAATTAGTAAAGTAATTGAGTAAGATTAAAAAAGGATCACTTAGGTAGTTTGTTAGGAGAGAGGGGTGTTAAGGAAATAATGATAAGAAAGATATATGACGCAAGTGTTGTTGGCATCAGAAGTAGACGGCGTCCATGGAAGAGATAATTCAAATACTGAAGGATGGGATGTGGATGAGACGAGAATTGTGCGCCAGGACAGAAGAGTGTGGTGCTCTATCTTCTCTGCCTACAACTGCGGGAAAACGGCGTGATGGTAAGTAAGTTAGCAAGTATGTAAGTAGTAAGAGTACGTTTAATTATTATATATATGGCAGATAATTTTTGGATCTCTTTTATCAACCCTTTCGGAGATATTCCACTTGGTAAAAAACAGTACTTCTGAAGAGGTTGATAAACCATCTGGAAACGTACAGAGTTGAGCGTGGAGCTAGCTGTTGTTAGTTGTCTATAGTACTTTTACGCACGGCATAACGATTAACTGCTGTATACTAACTCCTGAGCCTCCGAGTCCATATACATGTACCGTGTAAGACGACATGCGTATATAATTTTTGTCGTTTGTATGTAGGTCACACTTTTAATAAAACAAGCCTTGTGCACGCACATTTTGATTAAAATAATTATTTAATTGTCTGGTACTTAAACTGACTGAATATGAAAAAATATTTCCCTCTGAAAGTTCCGCGTATTCATATAAATCAACCCAGCTTCACGTACACAACATAGGTAGGCACCTGCTTTTCGTGTGTTCAATAATAATTTAATTCAACACCAGAAGGCAGCTACCTACCTACAAAATTATTCTGTGTAAATTTGAAAATATAATTTCTTCCTGTCATTACTGACAGGCTTTTTGATAGGAATGATATAACATTAGTGACAGAATTAAATTGAGATAGTTTATGATGTGTTCACGTGATAAATAATAAACATTATTTTAAGGGAGGTAACAGTAATAATTAAAATCTGCTTTTCTGCAGAGGTGTACAGTGCATACAAGTAAAAAGCTGTGCATTATTAAAAATTCTAGGAAACGAATATAAATTTAATAACATAAACGAAAACAGTATTTTACAAATAGCGCCATATGTGTACAAGTAGAGACATTAATTACTTAGTTTTTCTACTCACCAATGTACCCATTGCGCTATTTTGTATTCGCCGCATCAAGCTATTCACATTACTCTGTTTTGTCGTTAAGCTAATGAATTGCTCAAATCATATAAATGGCTATTTACTGAAATGAAAATTCCTTTCGGTTGATCTGTTTTGTATGGAGTCGTTACCTATGCTATTTTTAACAGAATAACATTAGAAAGGCTTACAACTGCATGAAAATTATTGAAGTGTCTACCTCCTCTTTTAATAATTTGCAAATGTTACTATCTTACTTTTATTTATTTATTTCATGATTGATCTTTAAATTTGGTGTATGGATTGGTATTTGATTTAGAAAAAACAAAAGGCAATTGGCGAACTATTTCCTACGTCTACATTTAATAAAAATAATAATTTCCTTTAGTTCTCTTTAAATGTTCCTATTAGCATCGCCGTCTGTCACCATGTAAACCAAGGTTCGATTCTCCGCCTGGGAGATATTATTGATATTTTATTTATTTAGTTGCATTAATACATATATTTTTTAGACCCGATAAAACATTATATGCAAGGGTTGTGTGATTCAGTATGGTATTCGGTACTTCAAAATAGATTCAATCCTGAAGACGTAGACAAATAAAATATATTAAGAAGAACACATTATTATTGTAAAGTTGTAAATATTCAGAACATAGGTCTGTGATGTTTTAAATACTAATTTAATGTATTAATTATAAATATATACATATAAAATCAAAAACGGTAGTGCAAAAGCAATATTTTTCGACAAAATTTATTTTATTTGTATGTATTTATAATTAATACATTAAATTAGTATTTAAAACAACACAGACCTATGTTCTGAATAATTACAACTTCGCATTAAAAATGTGTTCTCCTTAATAATATAAGTTGTATCAATGTGTCCAAAATTTAATTAAAATTTAATTGACAATTCTGGCGTCTGCAGTCAGTTTACTTAAATGTATTTGAAATTCCGTAAAAATAATGCAGATGGCTTTCAAATAATGGAACGATAGATGTATTAATTTGAAAAAAGTGTAACATATAGGTTCGAAAATTTGTCATGCAAAATACTGGCGCTATAACACAAATGGTGGTGTACTTCCCCGGATTGGAAATTTAGATCCAGGTTCGTATCCCGGTAGCGCAAAAACAATATTTTTCGAAAAAATGATTTTATATGTATATATTTATAATTAATACATTAAATTAGTATTTAAAACATCACACACTTATGTTTTGAATAATTACAACTTCACAATAAGAATGTGTTCTCCTTAATAATAAATGAATCATGTTGTAATATAAAGTGTTATTAAAAACGCCAATTAATTTTTTATATAGATAAGAAGATATTATTTTACGTTACTGTATTACATTATTACGTTATTGTATTACACATATTATATATGGTTGTATAATATCATTGGTAACATCACAACCTAAATCTATACCTACTGCACGCCACTGCTTATTTGTAATAAATTTTCCATGTTTTACGTTATGATTTATTTTTAAATATATTTCGCATACATTATTTTCATAAAAAGGTAACATTTATTAAGCCTCGAATAGAATTATCTGAAATTCAGTGATTTAGAAGCTATTCAAATTTTTGTGATTTTCGAGAATTTGCAACCTTATAAAATTTTCAAGTCTGTACACAAATGAACGCTATGCCATAAATACCTTTCAAACCGTTGAATTTAGGGCGACCCTATTTGAGGTTCAATGAGTTGCTAGTGATATCCCTTAACCATAGGTGTGACATCCTGTATAATAAATATATATATATATATCCGTGTAAGTAATTTAATAGTGAAATTCAACTAAATATTGTTAAATAAATTCAGCCGTATATTTGATACAATTAGTTGCATTATTGATGTGTTATAAAATATCCTAACTTCGCTAATAAAAAGTCATTATTGCTAGTTATTGAACAACAACAGTATCTATGTATTGAATGTTGCATTTTTCTTCTGTGTAGTTGTGCTAATATGCCATTCAACTGAACTTTTTAAAATTGTTTTATATTGAGCATTACAATTTTACATAAGTTTGTATATTATTTACTTATTTACTCTTACTTTACTTAGTTTTTTAAGTTTTTATAAATGGAACATTTCATTTATTTTAAGTTTTTCATTATATTAATATTCTATTAATTGCATCCTGTTTTACTCTTTATATCATATTTTTTTACTTTTTATATACATTGAACATTGTATTTATTTGCTATCTAACCGCATCTTGATTTACTCTGTATGTATATTTATTAGTGTATTGAAAACACTGCACTTTGTTTATTACTATACTGGAAAGGTACTGTGTGCTATAATACAGTAAAATACTAGTGTAGCAGGCAGGGTACCCAAATACGTGTTTCACTTTACCGCAATGTTATCTGATTATAACAATATAAATATAATATATATATAATACATATATATATAATCAAAAAAATAATAATTATTATTATTGATATTGTTGAACAAGTTCAATTTCAATATTATTGTTATATTAAATAAAATAACAAAAACATTCTATGAAATCGCGAAATATATTAAACGTCAATCGGTTTCTCTTATCTCTCTTGATGATCTATTTAACTATATATGTATTCTGTCTCTCTCTTTCAGATGTAATTTTATATTATATGTATATTTATGTATATATTTAAGTGCACTATTTTTATATTTATGATCTTGAGATAAAGATAAAAATAATTGAGATAAAGAGATAAATGAAGCTTGAGATAAGTGAAACCGGTTGACGTATAATAAATTTCATGGTTTCATACAAAGTTATTGTTAATTTATTTAATATAATGTGTGGAACCGCAAAGTGATTGCTTTATACGAAAATATTAATGTAATAACGTTACAGTTGATCAATTTAACTATTATCAGTGAATAATTATTATTTTTAAATAGTCGTGTTTTATTTTTTTTTACCAAACAACGTTTTTTTTTTCCATATGGCGTTATATAAATAAATCTTATCAGTGATTAAATACAAAAAAATATTTTGTTTAGTCAAAATATTATTTTAATTATTACAAGATTTTTAAAACTTCCTGGGACGAAAATTTCTCCGGTATACAATGACCGTCATAAGTTCGCTATTTTCCTTTATTAGACTATCAGGAAAACTCCTCGATTCTGTAACCTTGACCAAAACGAGGAGAGGAATAAAAATATCTGTGTTTTAAAACTCGAACCAATTTTATGGTACGTTAAAGAAATTCCATTTCAACGAGAAAGTTTTTACGGCTAACTCAATATTATCTTTAATCCGTGAGACCTTCTTGAAACTATGCTCCCGCTCGGGGTAGGAAAAATCACACCCCCTCACAAAATGGCGAAGGTTCTAAAAAAGCTAATTGGATTGGTTTGATGGAATATTTGCCACGTGTACCTTCTTCTCGCGGGGATCAAAATATTCGTAAAAATATTGACTCATTTTTGTTCGAAAGATATAGACACACATATTTCTCGTTGGGAAGATATCACGTCACGAAATGTCAACTATTTGTAGAAAAATATATTTTTTTTTAAATTAAACTCTTGTATTTTAAATATTAATTTATTAACTTTGTTTTTAACAATTTTATATACTAGATTTATTTTTTAAATAATTTTTTTATTAATTTTCTAATATTTAAAAATAATTTAATAAATACAGAGAGTTTTCGTACGTTTTTTATCACCCTGGCAAGGAAAAAGGCATTTTTCTAAACTGTTTTGTGAATATAAAAAAACTCAGTGATTAAAAACAAAGTTAATAAACTATTTGTTACTAAATAATATTGATTCTTATTAGTGATGATAAACCATAATTTAGTTTCTAGTGTAACAGTGTTTACTCGAAGATTATACGTATAATCGATTACGAATCATCTTTACAATCGAACTCTAAATAACTGTTTAAATAACGGTTTAAATAACGATTTAAACAACTGTTTAAATAACTACTTAAATAACTGTTTAAATAACAACTCAGATAACAGTTAAAATAACGACTTAAATCAATGTTTAAATAACGACTTACATAATGGTTAAAATAACGACTTAAATAAGAGTTAAAATAACGATTTAAATAATTAATAAAATAACTGTTAAAATAATGATTTAAATCATTGTGAAAATAACGGTTTTAATAATGATAATGAACTCCAAAAAGATAATCATGAAAATTAAAATGACATTGATTTGAACCCTTACCGTAGTTGTGTATCAGGCTGTTCAAATCTTCGATTTATAACTTCGAACCAATTACTGGAATGCACAAGAAATGCCACGGACAGTGAGAATTGGCGACCGATCACCTAACCCGTCGTCTGCAATTAGCCATAGCTCCATGATCACGATTACTCTCATGAATAGTAAGACAAATATATAATAATTTGTAATTGTTATTTTCATCCATCAACATTCTCCCAGTTCACGGGTTGCTATCGCTTCTTTTAATAAAAGAAAAACGCAATAATTAAATACTAAACCAGTTCGATTCGCTTGGAAGAATGACACGATGTACTGTTGATTTGAAATTACAATTCGTAAAATTGTATGAATCTGTAATTTATTTTTCCCACATTAAACAACAAATTGCCAGTATTTAAACGCACTTCTGTGAGGTGGATACAGTCAGCTTTTAAATGATACACTTTACCTGTAAATTTTAAATTAAATATTTTTGGTTTCAAAAATATGAAAATAAAACGCAAGATAAAAGTGAAAACGTATAAAAATAATACATGTTCTTGACGTGATATTTCTAACGTAGTTTTCGTGACCAATTTAACTAAAGTATCCGCTAAAAATACATAGTCTATGTTAAAAATTCATCCCCTATTTAAAGTCTAACTGTATGTTTAAGTTGATATTGGGTAAGTACTCGTGTAAACGGCAGGACCGGTGAAGGGCAATTAGCAAAATCGATCGGGTACCTTTGTTGTCATACCTCGTGTATTTAGAGGGAATGGAAGTTGCGGAGAATGTAAATTTCACAAATATACCACAAAGTGGATTCCCATGTAAAAGTATCTGGTAGAGAGATGCTTCGAATTGCCGCCTAACCGCGTGTATATACCTAGGACCTACAGCCTAAATGTTCGAGTTTATTTAATTAAATTGTTCCAGGAATTAAAGTATCTAAGGCATGGTTTATACTCCCTCGAAAATCCAAAACTTTATTCAATGAGAATAAATAGGTTTGTGTAGTAGGGTGTCAAAAACAGGATATTGGATGAGAAACTTATACGTATATTGAGTTTAAATTGTAAAGTTTGACTTAATCGTGATTATAAACTATTATCGTGAGTACCTTTTTTTAATTCATTTAACGTGTTGAGAGATGAAGAAATACATTAATACTATACGATATCCTCCAAGCGCAACACGGAGTGGTAGAATGAGATCCCGTGGACTGTATCTAGACTAGTTTTAAGTAGTTGATGCAATTCGAAATGGAAGTCTGAAGGAACATAAGGGCAGATGGATCTGCCCTACCTTGCTTTGAAGTCCTGGGTTGGGCGTCGACTGCACCTCCGGTTGACGAGCATGTATATTATGCTGAACCGAGATATCTATCACTGCACTTCCGAAATCTGAAATCCATTTCCTCTGCGCGGTCCAAGCGTTACGCACGGCGTGAGTGTGCTTCGCGATCGAAGCACAATCGGAGAGTGATCCCGGCGATGAAATGCAAGTAATCGGCCAAAGCGGTACAGGAATAGATTATTGGATGGACGAAAGAAGACAGGGAATGAGCATTCGATTTGCGTCAACATGGAGTATATCGTGTGATGGGGCAGAAGTAGTAGACGATATAGAAGAAATATTACAACTCATACCTTAGCGAGTAATTCACCTAAAGAATATAAATATATCTGATCTTCTAAGGACCAACAGTTCTAATATATAGTATATTATTATGTACAAAATAAATACGGTATTTTCTCGTTTTCTCGAAAAAATCTCCGGTACTGGTTTTTTCAATCTTTCAATCTAATTTGTAGAGACATGCGTGAGATGGTTATGCATTCCAATTTCAGGATCTACTCTGTCAATAAAAACTCAAGTTGTTTCACGTTGGATTTATTCAAGAGAACTGGTTACAAAATATTTACCGGCGTCTTATAAAGGCAGATTTTCTGCCTACGTGCTAATTATTCGCATATGGCAGGAGTAATATAAATACGCCGTTGTACTATAAATACGCCTAAGGATACGTATTACATACGAATAATGTGGAAATAGAATAAACTGAGATAGAAAAAGTGAGACGCTATAGTTCAAAGTTAAAAAACCGAATTCTCATATTTTTGGTACCAATCGATTCTATTTTAAGTTTTGTGGATGCCGCCAAGGATTTTTTCACAGTTAACTAACTATATTTAAATTTACTATATAATCGTTCTAACCAATGAAACAACAATATTTAAATAACTAGCTAGACCTTCTTTATGTTGCTTGGGAAAGTAATAAATAATTCATAAAAAACAAAAGTATCTTAAAACCTCCCCCTGTATGAAAGGTTATCCCTTGCAAAGTTAGGTTGCTCTTTTAGGGTTCAAGTTATTATCGAGCAAACCTTCTTAATAGATAATATATTAGAAGAGAAGGTACTATATACAAACGTGATTAATAATTAATCAATAGTAGGTATTTGAAACATGGTAAAAAAAATTCTTCTGCCTTGGATCAGTTCTTTTCATAGCCAATATTTCAATCCATGTTTCAGTTACTATTATTAGAGAGTTTTTGATAAAAAAATTAAGTAAATAACTATAACCATGTAATACCGTATCAGCAGTATTTCAATACACTCTCACGAATCAATTAACAATACCGTGTCAAACATAAATAAATATTTTCTAAGACGATAGCCGTACCGCTGGTACCATGACTGAGTCAGCTGTAGCACATCATATTTTTAGATATTTGGCTGCATCCATATATGTTCCAACGTAACTGGTTGGTTATTAAACTCCTAAAATCTTCCTTCAGAATTTCTTACTACTTAGTAGTCATACGCAATGTTCCCTCTAAGGTTTGTGGGTATGCGTGCGCACACTGTTTGGAATCATAGCGCACACAAAGAAATATAGCACGCACACATTTTTTTAACAAGACTTATTTTTCATGTGCCGCCTTTTATTGAAGGTCGATGACCATGTTGCAGTATACATGTCTCATAGAGACGAAGCTATTATTTATATGGGAATGTAAGTATGAAAGTCTTGGGCATTAACAGGGCTTATGTCCTGTCATAGGCTGGCTTAAGTGATCATTTTACGCAATGTAACATTCACCAATTCTACCTATGCTCGACTACCACACCTGTCAAATTTTGGATGTTGTATATATGTTATCACGTAGAAATCTTTGAATTATTTTTTACGAGCTATGTCATCATCTATGGTTGAAATTTGATATAATATACGAGTATCTTGATGACAATCTCTCTGGGGATTCTTAAAGCGCCTAGTTACTTCAATTCGCACCACTCGGTTTCATGGTTTATAATAATGTACATATGTGTTTGTGTGTGTGTGATAATTGGCGCCTTTTTTTCGGAAGCTAAGAAGACAGTAACTGACAGGCGTAATTCTTATTACATCCCGTGCATCGACCAGTCCAGCAGACCAAATAAACCACCAGTGCGCGCTTCGGTCGGTCGAAATTTTAAGAAGACAACCCAGCTAAAAGAACAACAAAATCGCACCAGAAATACAGCAAGATTAAAGAGGTTAGTGCAGTTCGTATATCATACGTGTGCTTATTATTAATCGAAAACCTGGGAACCAGCTATCGAAGGAGTTTACATAAACAGCGATAAAAGCCAGTAATTGAGTTCCTACAAAGATTTAGACATACTAAAATATGTTGCAGTATGTTAATTTATCCTATATATGATCACCAACATTTGGCGACAACTGGCGGCAAATGAGAAGAACCGATATGGGAGCATTTGTTCATAGAACTTTACTGGGTAAGTGGTGGGTGACCTTTCACTGCAACTATTTCTAGATAATCATTTTTAAACACTCCATTTTTGTCAGTTACAAAATGGTACACTAATATAAATAAGATACACTAAGCTTTATCAAATAGCCTACCTTTTTATGGGGCCTTTATACACATTATTCCATTGTTGCTTTCATCAAAATTTCACTGATACTGGGCCACGCCAATACTGGGAATCTATTATCTGAGCATCATGACACGTGAACAAATTTTTTACTATGCCGTGAAAAATACACCGATACGTCACGCTATGCTATACCGTATCCTGGGGTACGGTGATTGGGTGCACGAATACATTAATATATTTTGTATCTATACACACATGTGTAAATGAGAGTGGAAATGTTATTCATCATTGTCTTATGCATCATGCGAGATTTGCCAACTAAAACACAGGCGACTTACCGTCTAGATGTGGGTGCGTGAATTATATTTCTCGCACCAGCGTAGTGACGAATTTAAAAAATAAGTGCATCCTTTGTACACTTTGCAAGAAATAATAATGAATTTATTTAAGAAGAAATTCCCATGACTGATACCCAAAACACAATGATACTGCTAGCTACGGCTTCGGACCTTTTATTATCTATAATCCTTTGTTCTTGGTTAATAATATAAACATGTTTTGTTTTAAGGGAAGATTTTAACCCCAATAGTTTGTATGGGTTCATTTAACCCGCTGCTTAATCTATACACCAACCTTTGGAATTAAACAAAGTAACAGAGTTCGTTGGCCTGACATGTTACTCAAAGTAAAAACTGAAATGTGTACAATAATGATATGAAGGTATGAATTTAACTTATATAAATTGCATCTAATTTGATAAGCTGTAAAATAAGTAGGTAGCCAGAATATAACACGTGCATTAAAGACAGATTAAGTATATTTTATTTAAATATTAATTTAATGTATTAATTATAAATAAATACATATAAAATCAATTTTGTCGAAAAATATCGTTTTTGCACTACCATTTTTGATTTTATATGTATATATTTATAATTAATACATTAAATTAGTATTTAAAACATCACAGACCAGACGGTCTGAATAATTACAACTTCACAATAAGAATGTGTTCTCCTTAATATATTTTATTTGTCTACGTCTTCAGGATTGAATCTATTTTGAAGTACCGAATACCATACTGAATCACACAACCCTTGCATATAATGTTTTATCGGGTCTAAAAAAGATATGTATTAATTTAACTAAATAAATGAAATATAAATAATATCTCCCAGGCGGAGAATCGAACTTTGGTTTACATGGTGACAGACGGGGATGTTAATGGGAAATGGGAGAATTTTAACATGAGTATAACAGTGTCGGGATTAATTACGTTTTGTTATCAAAATGTGTAATTTTAAAAGTAGAATCCACTATCATCTCATCCGGGGTAGTAGGCGACACCAGAATACACACAAACGCTCGAGGACTCAGACTGATCTAGATCGGTGGTGGCCCCTATGGGTTCCTATCCTCTAGGGGCTAAAGGAACCGTAACAACCTAACAGGTTACAATCGAAATACATAATTAAAAAATCAGTCGCTTACATATTAAGTTTAGGTGATTTATTTACTTCGGTTAAAAAATATAACTTAACATTTTTAAAATATTTGGAACGTATTAGAAAACATGAGTTAGAAGTAATGTGAGTAGCGCCATCTGATAAAAATCTTAATGGTTCGTGCAGACTGGGAGACTGGACCAAAAGGGGTGACGACGTGAGAGAAGATTGATCATTCCTCTCTGGTGAATTGAAATCTCGCGTCGTATTTCCTCGTTTAATAATGATGTCTTGACATTCCATTATTAAACAAGAAACACGACGTTTTATTTTATATTATCTTAGCTGGTTTAGCCAGAAGACTATCACAGTAATAAATCTACAATTAACAATGTGATTTTTTATTTATTATAGTTAACATATTTATGTTCATTATGAAGTAAATCTTACTAAAAAAATATAATTTTAACTGATTAGAAAAATTTTGAAAAAAATAATTCATTGCATACACATGAAAGAAGATTGACAATTAAGTTCGTAGAAATAAATCATAATTATTATACAAAATTATAAATATTATAATACTTATTTTGTACACAATACCCTTCAAAATAATCTTCTAAAGCAATGCTTACTAATAATCTCTAATATTTTAAATTTTTTAGAAAATAGTATTCAAAGATATTCTCTGAGAAGCTGTTTATAGCACTATAATAATCCGTACCACTTCCTCTCGTGAGTCCAATGACGATCCTTCATATCTTTCTTCATTTTGCGGAGTTAAGAAAACTGCAAAACACTTCGATTTTTGGAAAAAGTGTATTATTTTGATGCAGCTTTTATTTTCAATCAATTCAGGCTGGACATGATTTATTGGCACTCGTAACCATTTAATTGCCTCCAAATAGAATGCTGCATTATTTTTACCTTCGAGAACATATTGCGATGTTGCTGATGTTGATAATGACAAGTATTCTACGGTCTTAATTGTCACTCTTCGTATGAATATGAGTACTTTATAAGTTCTTCTATGAGTAAGTAATGTTAGTTTAATTACATATTTTAATTTAATTTACATAAATATTATAGGAGATGCAGCATGTGTCACTATAAACATATTATAGTCGGATTATTTAAGGGTGATTTCGATAGGAAATACGATTGCAGAAGTTCTCGTGAAAAAAAAAACTTATGTTCTTTCTTCTATCACGACCAAGAGACCCAGAAACCACTATTTGTAAAAAATTTTTACGTATATCAAATAAATATACATGAAATATAATAGTTATTGTGGTCATGATAACCCCCGTTGTTCTCGTCAGATTCGGATCTTTGGATTTTACGCAGCTTGTGAAATATCGATTCCACGACAATAGCGCACATAGATAATGCTGCTCCAATAACTGTGCTGCTATGGATTTCTATTAAATAACCTGGCCTAATGTAATTAAATAATTATATTAACATTTTATAATTAATATCGTGCGTTCAATAAATCATAAATATCCCATGGAGCCTGAAATATTTTCAGATATTCCCAAGCCTATTGTTCGTATTATTTTTATTCCATCATTACTCTACATCTTTTTATAAGCCTATTGTTTTCATTATCATTATTTCGCGGTTATCCTATCCTACAAGCGTACTGTTTTTATTATCGATATTTCATCGATAACTTTACGAAACACAAAGTTAACGATGAAATAATAATATTACGATGGCAACGTAAACAATAACGTAACCTTATTAATAAACCTCGAATATTTCCAAGAGATCGTATTATTATTCGACCCATTACAAAGTTACACATGATTAAGGATCTTCTTTCGAAAACCCTTTAAGGACAATTAGTCAGGGCGCAAACCGCGTCCCTTGATAAAGTTGTCCTCCGAGGGCGGGTGAAGATGGGGTGAAATTGAATTAGTGAGAAATCTTGGCCTAATACCTACCCACTTGCCGCGGCAGACGGAGGCGGTGCTTTTATTCCTTTACTTTATCGACGGTACGATCCGGCCTGGCTCCTGGCTCCTGGCTGCCGACTCCACGTCCCGAGAAAGATCTCATCAGATTACTTGAACCAATATCCATTATTAATTTGTCTTCCTCTTCGTGGGCCTCTCGACCTTAAGTTTGAGAAGTAAATTGGGTTTACTGGCGACGTCGGAAGACGGTTTGGCAAAATTTCCTAACTTACGACAATAGATGTTTCAAAATGGGATATCAAATTGTAAATCATTATCAATGTATACATATCATTTAGCAAATAAGCTACAATATTCTATAAAAAAGTACAAAGATTTTATTCATACGAAAAAATTTTTTAACGCAGTAACGTTCCTAGTTATTTTCATATTTTGGCGTAAAATTTTATTATTCATTTTAAAATTATTTAGAAAATAAATGAAATCACCAAACAAATTTTCAAAGCCATGCTTTCATAAGTATTATATATATATATATATATGTAATAATAAATCAATTACATTATTTTTAATTCATCTAGTGATTGCATTATTCGGGTTCATTTTGGGTTCATAATAATTTTTTGATTTTTTTATAAATATTTTACCAACTTCTATTTAATATTTAAAAGTTTGTGTAAATATAAAAATAAAAATTTAATTTTAATTTCGGTAATTTTAAAAATTAGAGAGTTTCCGTTTAATTGTTGATATTTTCATTCAAATTCTATCTAATTTCATCCATTTCCAATCCATATTAGTTCTCAGGCATCTGAATTCTGGAGATGAAAATCCATTATCGGTTTTCGAATGTAAGATCCAAACGAAGATATTTGAAGCCAAGAATCAAGATGGGGTGCAGCACAAACTTTTCAATTAATGAACGAATTAGGTGCAGAATTTAGTGAACCCAATATTGTTAAGATAACACATCTGATGATTGATCTGTTTCAAGCATGCATTTGGATTACGTTGGAGTATTGGAAGACTTAGGTTACGGTGGTTGGATGGCGTATTAATAGTTGGCGAAGTGAGCAGATGGGTAGTTGAATAGCTGGCATCATGAAAAATTGAAGGAAAGGAGGAGACAGATCTACGGTGACAACTACAGATGCCAAGGTCCACATCGAGTTGTTGCGCCAATGATGATAACATATTAATATCTATAATTTTATTGTTTTCTAAAGCAATAATTATCATTTTTTCTCGTTCCGTCGTTCGATGTGCTCATGTCTGAGCAACATGACGCTCTATTTCCTGACTTGATTTATTTATCTTGGCCCTAGTTTCCCTTCCCAAAAGTTCTTTATAGGCTGCAGGTTGTTTGTTCATTGTCTTTTAGTGTCAAGCTTATATTTATTTATTTATTATTTTTATACACGCCCTATTCAAGCATAAACATTTTATTTTTTAAATAATATAAAATATCATCAGAAGCGCAAAACACAAAGAAAAAATGATATAATATCAGCATGTTTTTTCATAATCAAAATTAAATATAAAAAATAAAAAAAATGTAAAGTAATGCAATTTATCCGTCACCATTGAGTTGAGATACAAAAAATTGTAAAAGTGTATTCCTATAAAGAGTTAAATTTACAGCAAAAATATCGACTACCTCCGCATATTCATTCCCCAAAAAATGCAAATCTGGTGAATAATGAGTTAGATAATGCATGTGTTCTAACATCACCCCTGTAATAGAACAACGAATTGTGTCTCAGTGACCTCAATGTTGCCTGAAAGTCAAGCATATCAACAATCTGGGAACAGTTTATCATACTGTAGAAATATAAGGTCGGACATCGTACGTCTCACTGATAATTTTAACAATTTTAGAGAGCTAAGGAGATAATCATAATTGATATCCTCAGAGCGAACGTATAATTTTATATGAATGAATCTTAAAAGCTTTCTCTGAATTATTTCAACCACCGTCGAGTGAACAATGTAGTGAGGCGATTATACAACCGAATTATATTCTACCTGAGATCTGACTAGAGAAGTGTAGAGGACTTTATAGGTGTGCAGGTCTGAAATGTTTTTGAAAAACAAATCCCAACATTTTGAGACCTTTGTTTGAATGTATTAATTTTCATGTATTGTTATTATACCTATAATGGCTTTATGCTAGTGGCCACGACGTGTTGCCTTGCTCCTATGCTACACTGCAGTATGGCACGGGACTGATATGGAAGCTTTTGCTCATAAAATAGTTCTGGGTAAGCGGTAGATTGCCATTCACTGTTCATCTTATCGAAAATCATTAATTATTTATTATTATTATAAATAATTAAAATTAATGTCGGTAATGAGGCGTCATTTTGATAATTCTATTATTATCAAATTCATTTTTGTGAAGTGCAAGTCGATGAACATAATATACGCAGGTATTCTGATACTAGCAAACACTCAACATATTAATATGGTTTAAATGTAATTGGCGTAATATATTTGCATGTATTACTAAGTGTACACGGCTCTTGATAGATAGACGCCTTGACTTAATAACTTAAGGGCGAGCTATCATTTTACCAGTTTTAAATTCGAGAAATTTTAGACAAATTAGATATGCTTTCAAGATGACGCTAATAGTTCAATTATTATATGTATCAGATAAATAATTAATGACGTTTAATAATTAATGATGATCATGCGAGAGAGGAAGGTTTGAAGGATAAAATTGTTGATTTTTTCGCATTCGATTTTTATCGAATTTTTGTTTTAAACATAACTCGTTTCGGGAGTATTTCCCACCTTTTTTCATATTGACATATGGAATGAAACAAACATGTGTATTGTCATTTGAATTAATCTATCGAAAATTAAATTATTTATTGGATACCTAATTCATATGTATGAATATGTTTTGAAATCAGACAAAATACCTACATGTATTTAGATGGTCGCTTAAATCAATGTTCTTATTTTAAAATTAATATAGCAGCTTTAATTTATTATTTTGTTTAATGTTATCGATTTAAAATGCCACGTTGATGTTTTGGTAATATGTATGTACGATAATTATATACTGTTTATGAAACAGACAGTTTTATTCAAAATGCAACAGTTTTATATATAGACGAAATATTTAATTGTAATAATATATATAATAATATATAAACATAAAATGTTTACTTTGTTCAAAAAAACATTGTTTTTCCTTAAAATCGGTAAAAAAACATAAAATTTATAAATTCTGGTACTTATGTTGTGAATAAGTTCAATATTAATTCATACCGTGTGTAAAATAAACGTAAAAACATATAATTTTGGCATTTTTAAACGAAAATAATGACAGCGCGGATTCCATGATCGTCATGGCTGGATCGAGCGGCGTATTAAAAATTTGATGGACAATTAAAATTTTCTTATTTTATAAGACAGGAAATATATTATTTTAAAACTGATTATTATGTTTTTGATATAAATAGTAGCTCCAAAGCGTATTAGTAAATATAATATATTATTTAAAAACGATTATTTTATTTTTATTATTCACTAAAACAAAGTATTTTAAAAACATCAAAGATTGCTAATATGTCATGCAAATTGAATGATTTATAACATTATTAATTTTTAACATTAGTCTCAATCGAGATAAGTTCCCGTAATATTGACTTCAAGAATATAAGAAAATAAATTTTGTTTATGTAATAATTTACCATATTAACACGATATTGTAGCACGCAGAAAATGCATCTAATGGTCGTGGTCTTCCTTACAATGCTTATATTGTCTTAATTCCATACCATTAAATAAATAAATACCATTCAGTTTATTAATATTAAATAGATATAAAGGTCCTATCTAAGTAATAGTTTTAAAAAAAGTTAAATCTAGTGTATAACTTTTGATATAAAAGAATAATCGAAACCCACATTTTTGTAAAAAATGCGAAAATTTGAAGTATTATTGAAGGGCCTCTTTAGGTATGATTTTCTAAATTTGATAATTATAAACATAATATTTCCAAAAATTCAAGCAGTTTAAAATTTACATACCATTTTAAGGCGTAGATTACTATTACGTTTAGTATAATGTGTTTTACACATTAGACTTAATATTTAAAAATGAGAATAGATAACCTTTATTATATAACACTATTAAAATAAATCCACATAAAAAAAATTCTGTACTATTCCTTCTATGTAAACCTAAATCACTAGTTTGTTTTTCACTTCATTATGTTACCTGTATTGTATTAAAGTAATACATAACTATAATGTATATGTTTCTTACCTCATTGATCGAAAATAATTCAAAATTCAACTCAAATTCACAGTCGTTCCCGGCCAGCATAAACACCAGCGACATCTGCATTCAATACCTAGCCGGCGGCAAAGTGCTGCCGACACAGTCTGGGCCGATCGCTCACCGACAACATATTTTTTGTTCTGCTGCCCCACCACGGCGCTCGAGGCCGATCTTCGCCAACTCGCTAATCTGCTCTTCGCACTTTTCGCTTCTCTATATTTAATATACACGCATACTTTCTGTACTTTCTATTCTATCCTCTACCAATAAACGACTCTACACCAACCGCGTGTTTCCATTTCATTCTCACCGCCTACCTCCCTATATAAAAAAAGCTTATAAATTTCATCTACGTATGTTTGCTTACTAAGTCATCTGTTTATCACGTTGGAAGCGACCATCTTTTTAATTACAATGTCCCTCAAAAACTTTTGATACACTCTCATCGAGTGTATTATCCTTGGGGGTGGTACTCTCCTACGTCCGCCGGCTGGCCCAACAGCGGTTTGCATAAGACAAACAAATTTATTCAAGGGTAGTTTAGAAAATCTGACTCGATATATACTAAAAGACACATTGATCCAAAATGTGTCTGCCCAGGACATAGAATGAGAGTGAAAAATTCAAATTCTTATGCGTATAACAATAACCGTGTCACGACAAAATGTCTGCGAACTTTTGGCCCAATGACAAAAGATCCGGCAGACTAAAGCTCCAGCCGACAAATGATCCATGAAGCATTACATTAAACTTTAATTTAATTTATACTTCCTCGCGGAAAAACGACGTGATGGTAAATTAGTTAGTTTCATCATGAGTTAGTATCGTATATACTTTTTGCATAATTATGACGTTCGTTTTTAATATAAAGAATTCCACTTTCTCACTGTAAACTTTGTATTTCACATCGGATTTTTGTTACTCGGTTACTTATATTTAGTAATTTGCAAAAATTTACATGCATATTTCATACATCGATTTCTTAAAAGCTCTTTCTTAAAAAAATCATTTTAAAATTTTATTTGTGGACGTTATGTTGTCTGGTGCTTCTGTCGTCTGGACCTTTTGTTGTTGGGCCAAAAGTACGCGTACCTTTCATCGTAAACCAACAATAGCAGATTATATTATATAATACATAGAATAAAATTAATATTTTAACAAACTAAATGAGAAAATGTTCTCACGCTAAACTTATTAAATATTTCCTAAAGCTTAGACTTCACCATTAAGTAGCTTCTTCTACAAAAAGAACTATCCAAGGATTCCGTAGCTTGTCGTAAAATCTCGTTCAGCCCGGATACGCACCTATTTAAATTTCGTGTCAGATAATTCACCAAATGATAGCCTTTAATACAAATTAAATGTGTTAATTAGAAAGACATACATATATAATAAATTCTATCGAAAATTTTGTTGAATATCCACAGAATGTGCGTTAATCCAGGTTTCCAGGAAGAGATCCAGGTTTGAATTCAGGTCAGAATTGATTTTATATGTATGTATTTCTAATTGAATTACTACTAATTAATTACTACTACTAATTAAATAATAAATAATAATTAAAAGTTGTAATTATTCTGAACACAGGTTCAGAATAATTACAACTTCACAATATGAATGTGTTCTTCTGCTTCCTTAATAAATGATAGTCATTGATTCCTTAATGTCCTTCTGATGCTTGAGATCTAGAAATGTTTACCGACTGCAATTCACCGACGAAAACTTCACCGACAACAATTCACCGACCCACAATTTGTCGAAAGGAAAATTCACCGATTCTATATATGATTGCCGATGATATATTTATTAATAACCATGACACGTAGAAAACTTTTTTGAGCTTTTAATTTATTTCGTATCATAAAGTGAATCAATATTTTATGAAACAGAATAAGCCATGAATACCATTTTTATTTTTGAAAATGTGTTGATGTTCTGACAAAAAATTTAACCTGCACCCATGTTCCCTGTCTGTTTCTTAATGAAAAACGATTTCTTAATTAATAATCAGAATTATAAGAAATTTTATGTCAGCCTACAAGAATCGGTAAAGTTAAAACAATCACGTTGTCGAACTTATGACTACATACAAATATTTATTTACCAACTATATCTGTAAAATAAATATTTTATTTAGATTCAGCAACAATGCTCACTATATACCTATAAATGAAGCATGAAACAAATAAATAATAATAATTAATTGTAGGTGTAATGTAGCCGTAGTGTATAATATGTAGCTATGTGTAATGGGACAAAATAGAGGCTTTCAAATATGCTATTTCTAAATAATACTATTAAAAATGTTAGTACATACCTAGCTATATTTTTATTATAAATAAATTATCCGTAAAATAAATTTTCCGTTGGTGAATTGAAGCCGGTGAACTTTCCGGATACCGGAATGTGAAAGTGATGTAAATAAATGCGACTTGCTTGTTAGTCTTGTGCAATGATTGACACGCCACAGTGTTCTGGCGACACGCCAGCGTTCACTAACATCGAATGGTATCAAAGAACACGTGTCCCGCTACCAGACGTCTACCTGAGAACAATGTTCGAATTTACCACTACGTACATATTATATATGTATCGTTATTGGGTCTCGCTTTGTTAAAAAAACAATTAATTGCAATAAGCAAGTTTTCCAGTTAAATTAAACAGGAGGGAGAGGTGTGAACTGCTAGCAAAATAAAGTTAGATTTTCTGAAATTTTGAAACGCCGAGCCCAAAAGGTTCACCATCACTGGTCTAGTGGTTTAGACACTCGCTTAGTGATCTAGTATTCTGTGTACGCATTTTTATTTTTTTTAAATGCCTTGTGTCAGCAAACCATTTGCTGGTGAAAAAAGTTTGAATAGAAACTGCTTGGTGGCGCTAAAATATTAAAAATATCTAACGACAAAAATTTCTCCGAAATATTTCAAGCTAATAATGTAATTTTCGTCGAATCCTTATAACAGAATTTATATTTAATATATATATAAAGTTAAAATGGATTACAAAGAACACCCTTGAAACAAATGATCTCAAATTTAATAAAGAAAAAGAAGTCCCCCCAACACAACAGCAAAAAAAAAAATTTTTTTACTTTTTCGTTGATAAATATTTTATATTTTATATTATTTCAATTACAATTTTTTGAGATCATACTAAAAGAACAATAAACACCTAAGAGTATTTTTCTTCTAGTTCATTCTTAGAAGGTTTCAAAGGATTTCTTTCTTATTAGTGTTTTTTTTTTGTAACATTAATGAAATATAATCACTTTTTTTCGACATTGTTATATATAATTAAATGTAATATTTATTTTATATTTAGAAATACTTTTAATTTCTAATAGATATTAATAAGTGATTACTTGTGATAAAGTAATGTGAGAAAACTTATTGAAGGTATTAACTGTAACTTATCCCGCATGCAATGGAAGTACTGCATGTGTAAGAATCAATGGATAATTCACATTACGGTTTGGTATTATATAAGATGTCAAAAGAGCTGCACCATGGCTCATCAACTTGTAGTTTATGGATAATTTATTATGTAAAATTAAAAAATGGTATAAATGTAGCTGCGAAAATAACTGATTTTATATTTTTATTTTTAAGATTAACAAAATCAACTTTTTGGCTAAAATCCATTATTTTAAATTATTAACTTTGTTTTATTAAGCTCTTATTTAATTAAAATACATCTACCTAATCAAAAACAGATGTTATATTGTTTATTTTACAAGATCTATTTTTAAAAAACAATAATTATTAAAAAAAATTATTTAGTATTGTTACTTGATGATACAAAATTACTAGAATAATTTTTAGGAAATAATTTTAGAATGGGTCATGTGGTTAAATTTAGTTGGTTGGCTATAGTTTTTTGATTAGTTTTACACGCTTTATTTATCTCCAACGATTCCAAATTATTTCATTTATGACCAACACGATAATTCTAAATATTTATCAATATCATTTAGATGTATTTTATTTCATTAAGTGGTTAATAAAATAAAGTTAAAAATTTAAAATAATGACTGATTTTATTGTACATTGCGTAGATGATGCTGTGTTAAAAGTGTATTGCAAAAAAGATTTTCAGTCTAGTCAATGAGCAGTCCAGTCCAGTCCAGTCCAGTCCAGTAGAGTCTGATCGGGTATACGACGTACATACAAAAGTGATCTTATGATGACTATTAACAAGTGATAAGTGATGGTATTCGAGTAATAAAATGGTAAAACAACATGAAAAATATTGGTAGTCGATCATTGTTTAGAACCAGTAGAAGAATTTTTGTGTTTGATAAGAACGGAAATACTAAGAAATATAATAAAGACAGGGTGACTGCAAAGAATAAAGTGTATGCGCTTTGAATGCAGTAATTTTTAATGGAAATTTGTCAGCTGAGACAAGACAAGTTATGCGTAATTAAATCCTGATACCAACATTGTTGTATGGTAATGTTGACAAAAGAGAATGAATGTATACTGAATGCGATGAAAATAAGATCGCTTAAGCATATAATATGGCAAGTCCATATGTGATAGAGTAAAGAGTAAACATACGAGTGGTGAACGTTACATTGTGTAAAGTGATCACTTAAGCCAGCCGAATACAGGTAGTAAACCCTGTAATTACCCATACTTCCATATATTTCCATTAAATGTAATAAAAAATATCTTCGTCTCTATGAGATATTTACTACCTATTTCAGTGCCGTTGCAGGTGAAAATCTAGTATTTTTATGTTCTTGGAACATATTCAAATTTTGCTAGAGTAAATTATATTTATACTTTTTAGAAAGTTAACGTACTTATCCCTTGGACAAATTAATAAATGGATCATATTATTATTAATGTAATTTCACACAATGACTCTACTCAGAATTGTTCGAGAAAATACTTACATGAACAACAGTATAAACAATTCGTGTTCTCTGCCCTTAGGCCCGCTAGTATCAAAACAGTATGCAATATGCCGATACTGACACTGGTCATCTTCGGATGCCTCACAGACGCCTCATAAACGCGGCAAGTTATAAAAAAGAGATTTCAAATTGAGGGATTAAATTATTAGATAACAATACATATATATATATATATATATATAAAATACACTACAACTATGTTACAGCTATCGAAACTTGTGACAGCATTTCTTTATCATTTAAGCGCTTAAAATCCCAAATTCCTCACGGTAACACGACTTGATATCATGGCTGAGTGCAGATATTTTTCATCACAGTGTACTGAGGGTTAATCACACGTACTAGAAACTATACTTGTATTTTAAATAAATACTTAGGCATATAGAAAGTTTGTTTCAATAAACATGTTATATCACAATAAAAATTCTTCATAATATTCCAATTCGTATATGTAGTTTTATTCTAGTGGAGTTATTGAAAGGAGAAATTGAAACTAGGCTGTTGAACCAATATTTCTAAGCATTTCAGTCATCACTTTAACACTTACAGCCCGGTGGGTCAAAACAAAATAAGTCCTGTGGTGGTGGGTCATTTTAGACCCACCTCAAGTTTTCAGTTTTTCAACCGTTTTGTCTCAGATTTTTTATAGATATTTAATTTTAAATATATTTTAATGAAATGGTATGATGTGCCGTAATGTTTCTGCTAAAAAAATAATGTTAAAAATTAAAAAATATTACGAATAACGTACATATTCTCACACATAAACAGACGCCCTACATAGCCAAACTACAAACATCCACTGAGCATGTGATCTTGTCGTCGGAACCCGAACAGGTAGTGTCATAAAACTTACAGGTATGCCCCTCAATACGCCTTACGTCCCTCAAATAAATAATTATATTACTGACATTGTCTAGGGGCCGCCAGATGAAAATAAGTCAAAACAAATACATCAAAAGTAAACCTGGTATCCTTTGTCTACCCGCTCAAAATGTTGACAATATATGTTTTGGCGTAAGCTCTGAGATTCAATCCAAGTATCTTAGGTCATTTTTTTTATCAATAACTAATTTGAATCTCGTCCGATAACATTTATTTGTATCTCAATTTATTTGAAATTATTGAATAAAAGATTAGCTAAAAGGAAAACAGCATTAAATGAATATTTGTAGCGTAATTCATATTTTACAAACACCCGGGTCAAATCTAATCCACCGCTGCAGATTATGTGTTAAGGCCGTCAAATTAAACGACTGAACGAGGTTAATCATTAACGACCCACGTTATAAAAATAAATTTAAAGGCCTACGAAGAAATTTGAACATTCCAATACCTGTCTTCATCATCGCATATGTAATTTAAGTGAACAACACAAAACAAAGACACAAAGATTATTCGCAACATACTCTCACTAATAAACCTCAAAAAGTTATTTCGTCTGCATATAGTGGACATAACTAATGACTTTCCCAAACTGTCTGGAAACTTCTACTATCACGTACACTTACCTATTCTTTCCTAGGTAACACGGAGATAGACTTCTCAGGCACTTCTTCAAGCCGCTCTGAATTGTTCAGTTTCGCCTCTAGATTATGAAGATAAAGTGGCCCCGCCCAGTCAAAGAGAATCATGAAATAATGCGAAGTTTTGTTATGAAAAAGAGTTAAAGTTTAAGAAAGTACTGATTTAAATCTGATTCTAAAGTGGGTTGACATTGAAGCACTTATAATATACAAAGGGCTGGAGTAATATTTAATTACTGAGGTGGCGTCTGACAAAAGTTTACGATCGAAAACTATTAGTTTTAAATAAAATAACGATCACTTTGAATGAAACCATGAAATTTATTATAAGTTAACTGGTTTTGTTTATATTAAGCTTCGTCAGAACATATTTAAAACTGATCATAAATACAAAAATAGTGCAATTATATATACATAAAGAGGGAGATAGAATAAAAGTATATAGATAGACGTTCTGTCTATCTTTATATGTATTCTGTCTCTCTCTTTCGCATTTAATTTTATATTAAGTCTCCTTTGATGTTTTATTTAACGATATATGTATTGTAATTATGTTATTTTATTTAATATAATGTGTCAAACCACAAAGTGACTGCCTTCTACGAAAATATATTAGTTTTAACCACAACGTGTAGTCCCTCAGTGTAGCCATATTATATTTATGGTTGGATCAGTCAAGTGATTGGCCGTTATTAAGGCAGTGTGGAGTGTGTAATATAGTGCTTGCGGCGTCTTACAGACATCGCATCAACAGTAACGTGACTAATTTTGAGTGAGAGAGTTGTATTTTAAATTCTACCATGACATATAAGTAGACGGCGTCTTACAGACGTCACCTCAGCAATAATATAAATAATACATCTTTTTTTAAACATAACATTAAATATTAAAAACTTTAAAATTTCTGTAAGATCATCAGTAACGTGACTACTTTTGTACTTGAGAGGTGTTTAATTATAAAATGTATCTTTATTAAGGAGAACGCATTATTATTGTGAAGTTGCAATTTTTCAGAATATATTTCTGTGATATTGTAATACAAATCAAATGTATCAATAAGAAAGATATGCAGATAAAATCATTTTGTAGGATAGGAAACATATTTTTTCAATAAATTGATTTTATCTGAATATCATTACTATTGATACAATTAATTTGTATTAAATGTCTTCTTTAAATTTCTGTAAAATTATCAGCAGGGTCGAATTTATAATTAGTGATTAGGTAAATAGCAAAAACCTACAAGCCAGTGACTGAATAACTTAAAAATCTATAATAATAATTTTATAAACTATCTATTATCACGTCTCATTTGATCCGTTGGCTATGCAGTTTTTAGTAGATATTCGTACACACTGAAGACCTGTTATTTTTTTAATTTTAGATTTTTTTTTAATCACATAAAATAAATTCAACAGAAAATCAATTAATTATAACGCGATTGCTGTAGTAATACATAATAATAAATAAATTATTTAATTCCGTCCCTCCCAGGCCCTAGGCGTAAACCGGGTCCTGTCTATTGCGAGTGCCTAAGATGCGTACACCATAATCTTGCCTTCACTATTAATTGCCAACCATACTCGCTACAAAATAAAATATATCACACAAAATTATTGACATTGTATATCATATTACCAGGGGCGTGCAGTGCACACAAGCAAAAAACTGTGCATTACTGAAAATTCTGGGAAACAAATATAAATTAAATAATCTATAATATGGATCGTGAACGTATATTTACAGATTTATTACAATTAGCGCCATCTGCGAACCAATATAAACTTGAATGGCTTAGTTCTAAAAACTACCATAACAACCAACCGCTACAGCTGTGAATAGCTACAATTCGTCGATTGTAGCTATTCACGTTACTATCTATTCATACAATTGGCAATTTACTGAATTGAGAATTCCTTTCGGTTGATCCGTTTTGTATCGAGTCGTTACTTGTGCTATTTTTTTAACAGAATAACATTTGAAAGGCTTACAACTGCGTGCAAATAATTGAATGTCTACTTCCTCTTTTACTTATTCGCTTATTTTACTATCTTACTGTTTTTAACGTGTTGATTTCATGATCGTTCTTTACATTTGGTACATGGATTTGTTTTTGATTTGGGAAAACAAAAAGCGATTGACAGAACTATTTCCTATGTTAACCTTTAATAAAAATAATTATTTCCTTTAGTTATTACGCCAAGAACTTTCAAGCAATATAAGAATCATGTTCAGTTATAGAAAGTGTTATTAAAAACGTATTGTATAACCCATATTTTTATATGGGTAAGAAGGTTTTATTTTATTATTTATTATTTAAAACTTAAACTTCAAAAACACTGTTAATAGTATTCTAAAATAACAAATAAATACATGGTAGTGTCGTATAAACGACGGATTCATTTTGTTAAACCTATATATAATATCATTGATAACAGCATAACCTAAATCTATACCTACTGCATACCACTGCATATTACATACCTGTCTCTGCATGGTTGAAAAATGTTTTGATAAATAAAAAACTCACTCGTGGTATTTAAAAGGTTATAAGTAAATATTTGACACTGTGCAAATAAACTACTAATAGTAAATTATTGATTTAACTTATAATCTCGTAACTTAAACGAGATAAGATTTATTAATAACTTCATATACGCTCAGTGACGTGCTTCAAAATTAATTACGTATGTTAAATAACTCAATTCGTCTACCAAGAATTCTGCGAAAATCTAACGTGGTAAAATATGTCGGTTTAGCTGCACATATTTTCATTGAAAGGGGTGGCATTCTTTGTATGCAGTTTATTGCATTGCGGATGCAATTGTATGCATCTGCTTCCACACTCGAACCGCGAAATGTCTTTTCCCATTTAGAACGGTAAAGTAAAATTTGCAAACAAATATGTACCTACATTTCTATTTCGGGACTCTCGAACATTCGATGTCACAGTGAGTATAAATAACCTCTCTAAAGTAATATTTTATATCCTAGATATTAAGAGCTTAAAAACCGTCCTAAGACGGGCTCATATCACATCAATATTATAATTATTTTTAACTAAGCTTGTTAGCTATGACAACGAGGCTGGAACCACTGATAACTTGATCACAAGGCGAATATTTTATCAACATTTAAGTACGAGGCGCGTTTTTTTAAGTACCGTTGTCGGATATTCACAGTGTAGCGCTGCGGTTGCGATGTTGCGCATGTGCAATGGGTTCCTTTATCTGTTGACTTACAAACCATCTTGTAGTGAGTGATTGAAATATTCAAGACAATAGATCAGCCCGCCGACTGTGAGATACGGTTCGTGATTCGTTTCTTGAACGCACGAACCATAAAACCAGTCGATATTCATCACCAAGTGTGTTCTGTTTTATCCTGATTTGGCACCAAGTGATTTTCACATTTTGTTTCATCTCAAGCAGTTCCTTGGTGACAAGCAATTTGATGACGATAATGAACTCAAAGACGTAGTACATACTTGGTTTTCATTTCAGGCGACGTCGTTCTATGACAAAGGTATTAGAAAAATAGTGTCCCGTTATGACAAGTGCCTTATATATTGGTGGCAACTGTCGAGAAGTAGTGTACCGAAGAATGCAAAGTGTTACTTAAAAAACGCACCTCGTATTAAATAATTATCTATACACAATACACAAGCATTAAAGTTTTCCAATTTTATAATTTCTAGTAATATAAATAGATTTGTTTGATTTCTATTTGAAATGTATATTAATAATCATACAAAATATTTTGTTTAAACCACCATTTATTAATTATTCTACATGTTTCGATACCTATGGTATCATCTTCGGGAAACAATATATACTAAAATTAAAAAATACAAGCATAGATAAAAACAAAAATATAAAATGGTGAATAAGTAAGAACTAATATGAAAACAAATTTAAAATGTGACTATTTGAAAAGAGGATTTGGTTATTTGTAATATAATTTAAGCTTGATATTAACACTTTTTCTTATTTCTACAATTTCAAATTTATCTAACTGTAAACCCCTAGTATTTGTATGTATAATTTCTAAACCTTTATTATTATCAAAGGAATGGTTTGTTTCCAAAAGGTGATTGGAAAATTCTGAACAGTTATCATTATTTAGGCATCTCAAATGCTCCTTAATTCTAAAAATATATCTTCATTACAGAAGGTCACATATATACCTAATTTATTTTTCAAAGCAAAATGATATTTCACTAAAATATAATAAACCAGTATTCAAACCTCCTTACGCATGATACACAGGACATCGTATAATAGTACATACATACCGTATAAAAATAACTTTAAAAAATATTATTTTTGTCTGTGAGATTTTGTCTACCGCTGTAGTCAATTTATATAAACTCATCCATAAAATCGACCATTCGAGGTTAATTATGACAATTTATCGTAAGGTTCATATAATTATATCGAAGAATCGTAATACTTTGACCATCGCAAGATGGCACTGGTAAGTAAATATGTAAGATAAAACAGATTTCTACTATGGATAAACAGATTATGCTTCGACAATAAAAATGAAGATGACTTCAGGATTTGCTCTCATGATAAAATGATTGCCGTATAGTATTGTACATAGCCATTAATATATTGTTTTGTATACAATGAAATACTCGTAAAAATGTTTGTACGAATATTCGGAACGATATGTTTGTATCATACAAGCGTAAGGTCGTACAATGTTCTAACTGTATGCCAACAAACTAATATTAAACATACTAAGATATTAATATTGTAACACTTAACTCTATCCGGAACTCTATGAACATCAAACAAATATTGCAATAACATATTACTATCGTTAACAAATAATAATTTTATTGTAAAATTGAAATCATTTATTTTTATCTATATACGTTCTAATTTAGTGTTGAATGTGTGAGGTGCGAGTAGAGATTTTTTGAAGAAATTTTTTTTTTTTTAGATTTGGAGAATATATACATCGTACATTTTCCATTTGTTTGTCCTCGAGCAACGTTTTATAAGACAACAGTTTTAGATTCTATTAAAAAAATAAAATTTAACCATGTATGGCACGGGTTAATTGTCTCTGTGTGGAATAAGATGTAGTAAAGTGTAACCTTTCCTCTCTAATGATTTAAATAAAGTTGACATTACCTCTAATTAAGTGAATATCTCTGTAAATATACTAAATACAGAGTTCATATTCTAGGTATTCTTCCGTAATATATTTATGTACTGAATAAAATAATTAATAAGTACTTACCATACGCAACAATAAAAAATGTTTTCTCGAAGAACCTGACTTGAATTTGTCAATACGTGTATTTACGTGCAGTGCGCGACGCACGTGAAGCCGGATGCCGATCGTCATTTTAGTGGCGGAGAGTGCGCCGACTGGGTCAGACGTGACTTATGCGTTTTTATATTGTCGTTCGTGATGACCAATGTTTTTTTCTCATTTTTAGCATTATTACATAATAATTGATATATATAAAATAGTATATAATAATAGTAATAAATGTAAAATATCTATATTAATCCGACTAAAGATCGCAAAAGTATAGACTTGTACGCTGAGTTTACAGCACCTGAACGCGCATTTTTATTTTAGCACCGTAGAAAATGTAGTATGTATTGTCAAAATTATGATGGATCAGACGGATATGTGTTAGTGTGAGTAGATCTTATTTTATTCATTCGCTCACATGTTCGTTTGAATTAATTGTAATATGCATAATTGTAATGTATAATTGCATTGACGTAGTGTGCGAGTGCGAATGGTTGCCTGAGTAGGAAAAACAATAAAATACTACTTACAATAGATCAATGTTTATTGATGCTTGAAACATAGTTACAAGTACGAATAGTAAAAGTTCTACAACGTGACGCGTTGATTAATGAATTAATCTGGAAGTCTACCGCGATAGAATTGAAACATTAGAGCTGACTCCCTGAGCGACTGCGGCGCGTTGTATTGTTGTCCGTTGAGGGTCGGTACCAGGCGTGTTTTTGAAGTTGACAAGAGCCCCGTTTTGTACACAAATATACGCAGGGTGCGTGCAGATTATGAAGGCGATAGATGTAAGATTGATTATAGCTATAAATGCTTTTTTCAGAATATAGTTTGGAAAAAAAAAATTATAATATTGACATGAATGTAATGCTACAAGTCTATTTAAAAAATATATTTTTTTAAAACATGTATTAAATAAATAATAACTTATTTCAATAAGAAATAAATGAAGTTTAAAAGAATGAAGATAAATCCCAAAAAACGAGCAATTTTTTTAAACTAGTTCGGAATAAAAATTCAATCCCGTTAAAAATTTCTCACATTTTAGTAAAGAAAACAATAATCCATTTACTATAATTATTATTATTCTACGTGCTCTTAGCGAAGAAAGTTTAAGTTGGTAATTGGTATTTCAAAATGTATTTTAGGTACTTACCTTTATTTAAAAGTTCCGTAATATTGAAAGTCGGAATATAACGGCATATTTACCCATTTTTTACGAGCTGTTGTGTAAACAATGGAAAATGTTTAAAGTTCTTGATGTTCCTTAATGCTCCATTTCTAATGTTTCTAAACGGGGAGGAATTATATTTATGGAAGATGGTTATTAAAATAGTCAGAATGATAACTAGAATAATTATGGTCCATAATTCAAGCTTTTTTTTTATTAAGTAAATAGTAAAATGAAATACGATGAAGAAGTGTCGCGCCGGATGGAAGAAGCCGGCGAAACGCCAAGCGAGTCCGTTCATCATATGTTAAAAATTTTTTCAAAGAAAGCAAACATGTTATGGCTTGACATTATAATTAAATAATAGAATATTAAGTTTTAAACCACTTTATTTCGTACATACATACACTAATATTAACTAGTATCAGTTGGAACCAACCTTCTTCAGTACAATATAGTATATTCTAACTTAATAAGTTAGGTTAAGTAAAAAAAAAAATTGTAAAGATCATTTCTATTTTCAAATAAACAATATGATTAGTTGAAATAATTAGCTCTGTGTATTGTATATAGATTCGATCGAATGGAATGAAACAATTTAAAAGACAATTGAATCACTTATAAAGTATCAAGACAGTATGTGTTGTATTCTCAACCACTCGTTGCCTAATTTTGAATCCATTCGATCTACAACTGAAGACGTCACCCGAACAACAATGTACAGCACATTTTGGTGATTTTACAGGAACTGACGAAAACTGTTTATTTTGTCGAATAATGAGAAAAAATAATATTCTTTGTATGTTTATAATACATTATAAATGATATTAATATACTTTTTATCAAATTATAATCTAATATGAAAATAAAAGGATTGAAATAATGAAAGTACAATAGATTTGCTGGATAATAGTGGAGAATAGAAGATTAATTGTAAGAACTGACAATCATCTTATATTGGACAAACTGGAAGGAAAATACACACACGAATAGAAGAACACCTTAAGGAGAAAAACAACTTTAGCTTAAACTCAGCAAGGTTAGAGGGTATCCTTTCACCCATGACAAAGAAGAACTAGACATTTTATAAATTATAGAATTTTATAAATCGTAACAATAAAAATGTACTTAATATACAAACACCCCCTACTATATTTTCTATCCTGTCCATATTAGCTCCGTCCACAACCACTTTCATTTTTCACCAAAACCCACCCCCCTTTCCCAAAAACCGCTCCCCTCACCCAACATGTAGTCGATAGTCTATATTTTAGTTTATTTCTGAAGATGATGCAGTAGGCGTTAAAAACGTTTTAATTTTTTAATTAAAGTGTAGTGTGAAGTAAGCATCGCTGTGTTTTGTTTTAATAATTAAAAAATGTAAGAACAATACAATAATTATTTTCAAAAAGATGTTTGACAGAGTTCAATGAATAAAATATGCTGTACAGCGTTGTTCTACTCACATCAGTTTTTTGTATTTTTTGCAGTAACGGCCACTCCTCTCTTCCAAATATGCGGTTGACCAGCATCTTTCATTATTTTTCTCTAGATATCTCCACATTGACATGTTATTTTTCTTTGTTTATTTAATATTCGAACATCACTCAGTGCTTTGTATCGAACATCACTCAGTGCACATTTCGACATGCCGTAACTCCGTCAGGTAGTAGAATTTCGAACTACTGAGTACACCAGAATGTGTGTAATTTGGCGTACAACAATGTTGCATACTTGATTCAACACAGACCAAAATGTACCGTACATCGTCGTTCGAGCAACGTTTTCAATTGAACTCTTCAGCAGTGCTTGACGTCCGTTAATTTTATGTATTAACATTTAAGATTAAACAATATATCATAATATCAGGTATCAGACAATTCAAATTATTTAAAGAAAGGTAACCAAGTATTTTGTGGTTTTACTTGATGGCCTTTACTTACTATATATCTAGAAGGTCCTTGGTAATTGGTATTTCAAGTCCTACCGCTTCTTTAGATGTTTATTACTGTTCCCTTCGAATTTAACAACTTCACGGAATTCAAACCACATAATTGAAACAAACCTCTCTTTTGATAGTCAGAGACTAAAACTCCTTCACTCGGTACCTTATAAAGGATTAATAATGAACAATTTAGAAACCGTTGAAAATCAAAAGAATTTAAATACAGAATGAGAATTTTAATTAGCGAGTATTTCCTATGTGTATTTTATACGTTGAGTAGAACGACTCAACTAGTACATATCGACATTACGAAAACATATGAATAAACTCCTTCACTGCAAAATTTTTGACGTGCTTGTGGTCTAGCGGTTATGATATTCGCCTAGTGATGTGGTGGTCGGGGGTTCGAGCCTAGTTCCATGAGGCTAACGAGTTAGTCCTATTTTCATAGCACAAACGTTTATCTTAGTTAGAAAATAGTAAGGACATTGATGTGACACATATTTTTATAAAATAAACTGTAGTGTAATCATCGATCTATTAAACGGTAGCACGTGTCAAGTTATTGGTATATTTTATACATTTATTGTTTGAAAACTAAAATGAAAATTTAAGAATACATTATTATACCAGTCCAAAACTGGTATATAATAATAGCGCACAAAGCTGGTGATTATATTAAAATTACTGTGCGTTATTTGTTGGTATTATAATACTTACAAAAAGTAAAATAACATCATTCAATCAAATTTAAAATAAATTACGAAAAAAAAACACCGTGTTAAAATAAAATGCTTTTGTTTAGTAAATACATTCCAAGTTTTACTCCCTTGCTTTGCTTTGCTTTTAAAAAAACCTTTTGAGATGTTTTGTAAGGGAAGGCTTCAAGTGTCAAAGAGTCAAAAGATTAACATCCCTTAATATTTAGAAGCGAGTAGGGTGTGAAAATAAATTTAGTTTTCCAAAAGGCTGAACCGAATTTCCTCGGAATACGCCATTGTTTGTAGTATTTCGTTTTAATGGGTTTTCAGTTTTACATTTCAACGCGGGAAATGAATTTCTAAATTCATACATAATTTTGTAGATACCTTTTCGGCCTACGTTTGCCATTCCTTCGCGTGTTGATTTTTATATTCTTTTTACATTAATAACACAATAAAACTTTACAAATAATATTCCGAAATAACGGTTTGCACATTTATCTTACTCACCGTCACCGTAGATGGTACATTCTTACATCCAAGTAGGCAGACCGCGACTCCACTTAACTTATATAGGGGCACTTATTTACTTTTCTGCTTTAAAATTCAAGGTGTTATTTGCATATTTCATACTCTTTCAACCATTTGCCTGAGAAGAATCCTTCATTTATTAGGTATCTTGCGAAAAGAGAAGATAGCTTGGGAAAGTTTATTGTGGTTGGCTACATTGAAGAACGAAGAAAAAGAGGAAGATCCCCCACCCAATAGACTAACCAAATAAAAAAGGCAACAGTCCCTTCTCTGGTGACAGCTCCAAGATCTGGAAGAAGCCGAGGAAAGTAGAAAAGCATAGTCAAGAGAGCGGGAATTCATAAAGATCACGATCTTCAATCTTCATCAATCCTCAATCATATATTTCTGGGCCACCAAAACCCACAACGTTTTGTAGAATAGTATGAAACAATTCTCCATGGACAAAATCAAATACCATCTCAGGAGCTAGGGTATTGGGTATTGGGGTGATGGTAGAAAAGAAGCTGAGCAAAGATTTATAGAAATGATCACATGAATAGCACAATATTTCTTTATATTAATTTTCTGTTTTGTTTTAATCAAAGTAGTATTTAATTGTGTTTTAATCAAAGTACAGCGAGAAAAAAAGCTATGCATTACTAAAAATTCTGGGAAACATACATAAATTAAAAAATCCAAAATATGAATTAACAAAATGGACAATTTAGTACAATTACGCTAGCGCCATCTGTATACCAGTAGATACTTTAATGGCTTAATTCTAAAAACTATTGCTACAACCCATCGCTGTAGCCGTAGCGCTGTTGTCAACCAATGCGGCGATTTTAGCTATTCAAATTTCAAACTTCTGTTTTTAAGCTAGCGTCCTACTCAAGTCATAAAATCGGCTACCAATTGAATTAAAAATTTCTTTCGGTTGATCTGTTTTGTACGTTACTTATGCTGTTTTTTTTAACAGAATAATATTTGAAAGGCTTACAACTGCTTGCAAATCATTGAAGTCTCTACATTCACTTTTACTAATTTGCGAATTTTATTATCTTACTGTTTTAAATGTGTTGTTTTCATGATTATTCTTTGTGTTCGAAGTGCATTTGGTGTATGGATATGTATTTGATTTGGGAAAAACAAAAACCAATTATCAAAACTGTTTTCTACGTTAATCTTTAATAAAAATAAAATTTGCTTTAATTATTACGTTAAGAATTTTCAAACAATATAATAATCATGTTCAGTCACAAAAAATGTTCTTAATTTATATTGATTTTTATATGGGTAGGAAAATATTAGTTTACGTTAAAATGTTACGTTACGTGTTTAGGTGAAAATCAAGTAATTGTGTGTTCTTGGACATATTCAAATATTTCTAATTACATTTGTATACGTATGCAGGACAAAAACAAAAACACATTCTGAACGCTCGATAGAGTTAGAAATCGTGACGCGTTGATCAGAAACCGAACGCCCCGTCGTGCCGACAGTATGGAGGTCACCTCCGCTATATATTCTTGTTTAGAATTCGATTATCCCGACTTTGGCATACTTTCCCGTGCGAAAAACAATTTATTATTTATAGCTTCCTTTTAAGGAGACCTGTCCATAAATTTCTCTCACGACAGCGCCTAATATCTCCCCAAAAGGTATAAGTATATCGCTAATAACTTTGTCGGAAGACACTACCCTCGTCGGGCTTACACTCCCTTGTATGACGGGGAAACTGACTCTAAGAGTATTGTCACTGCATTTTTTATTTAAAACTAGTTTTTTTTTACCCGACACACAGGTTTTTACACAAAATTGTAATCAATTCCCAGGTGACAGGAAGCTAAAGAAAAAATCTCTAAAATTAGGGAGGTCTATATTTAGTATTAGATGCAGATTAGTGAAAGAAGAAAATTAAAAATTGGAAATGTACTTTTTAAGAAACAAAACTTTTGTGGCTTAAATTAGGATTCAAGCAAAACGCTAGTCTTGGGAGAGGTAAATGCTTAAACTTTCACTTTAAATGATTGAGCTAAATAAACAAAAGTATTATTACTAATAACAGTGAGAACCGTCACATTAGACATGTGTGCGTGTCAGGAGAGTGAGTAGATGAGCGGCGGGGGACAATGCTAATAAGAGGCCGTCTCTGGGGAAACGGGTCACTTTCCGTAGCCACTTCTCCCTAATTACTAGTCCATCTCTGAATTGTATAATTATTAATTACTGTACATTATACTGTTTATTATACATCGTATAATAAACGTGTCATTGTCACCTGGACACTAAAAAAGAACAGCTAGAGGGGAAGGCACCCCTTCCTGGGACCGGTTTAGAAGCTAGGGCTTCTTTGTCGGTCCTACTCATCACAGCTAATAAAAAATAGACGATCTTAATTCAATTACATTTTAACAATTACAAAACGAAAAAGGAGAAGACATTCAAGATGGTTATTAGCATTTTTTTTAATTCCAAGCGTTCCTTAAGTGCCGTCTTTATTAATAAAAAAACATATTACATAAATCAATAAATAACATAGTATTACATGCAGATGGAAAATTAATTGAAAATTAAGGTGCAGTTGTTCAAAGCAAACACTCAGGGATCAATTCATCAAAAACAATACCAAAAGAGGGACAGTGAACGAAACACAAAATGATTGAGTCACACTTACACGAACAGAATAACGGAGTTGCAAAAAAAACACGAGGCATGGAGAATGAGAGGTAGGTGCGTAGATGGAGTCCCATCCACACAGACCGGCCTGACTAGCCATTAAAGGAGCTCCAACGAGTCACCCATACTCGAATAAATTCCTTATATAAAACAAGATTCGTCCCATTACTAATTAGGTCTGCATTACTAGGCGGGCGATGTCCAAGCCACCAATCATACGTTCACGTGCATCTCTAAATATCTCACAATTTCACAGAATGTGGTCAGGCGTCTGTTCCACTCTCCCACATGTACACCGCGGAGCATCTACAAGTCTAAATTCAGTTTACTCCGAAATTGTCCATGCCCCGTAATCATCTGCCATTCAATATGATTCAGGTCTGGAGGTTTCATTATGCCTTTCAACTTGACTACGACGTTAGGAAGGAAGGAATGAGTCCATCTGTCTGTTACCTGGACACTGAGTTATTATTACAAGGAACAGAACCCAAGAAACTCGACAGTAAAGCGAGTATAGAACACTGAGGGAATCTGGTGGTACTACGAAAGTTACCACAATAACGATTTATCCATACATTATATAAACATTGCCAGACAGCGAAATGTAAAATTTTCAGTCTGTCACGCACAATAGGGGAATATCAACTGATAACAATAACTGACCATAGATAACACAACACACAGAAAAAGGTCGTGCTCTAAGGTACAGTGGCGGGATGTAGATTAAGTACTAGGACAGGGTCCGTGATCTCTACATAATAATGCGTTATGCATGATGCATAAAGTATATTATTTTACTATTTTGAAAAAAAAATCTATAGAACTAAAAGTTTTCTTTATTAAGGAGAACACATTATTATTGTAAAGTTGTGATTATTCAGAACATAGATCTGTGATATTTTAAATACTAAATAAATGTATTAATTAGAAAGAAATACAAAATCAATTTTATCGAAAAATATTGTTGTTACTGCTTCTGGGATTCAAACCTGAATCTCTTTTCAAATAGAGGAAGATGCATTATCCAACTATGCTACAGCGACTGTTCTTTTAACGACAAATTTTCAAACATATATGTTACACATACATCTATCGTTTCATTATTTGAAACTTTGTTTTTACGGAATCTCAAATACCTTTGAGTTAACCGATAGCAGACGCCAGTATTAATTAATTAGATGGCTTTCAAATGATGGAACGATAGTGTATTAATTTAAAAAGTGTAACATATACGTTCGAAAATTTCTCGTTAAAAGTAATGTCGCTTTAGCATAGTTGGATAACGCACCTTTCCCGATTTGTTTGGAAAGAGATACCAGTAGCGCAACAAAAATATTTTTCGATTAAATTGATTTTATATGCATATCTTTCTAATTAATGCATTTAATTAGTATTTAAAACACTTTTAATGAAATTGATATATTACTTCAATGAAATATATATATTTTTAATCATTTTTGGATCAAAAATAAGCATACATTGAAGACAGTTACATCGATGGCTTGAAACTGAGAAACACTAAGATAATGTTGTTCATACAATTGAAAATAAATATAGTTTCAAATTATCTAAACACATACCGTTTATTATTTAAACTATCAATAACACCACAAAACAATATTATTATAATACAACATTGACATTTTAAATTACACCATTTCTATAGAGCAAGAACCCTTTAAGATATTAATTTATTATTTACATCGCTAAATTTTCTAAAGACCCCGTTCTTGGCTGTGGTTTGAGAAGCCAACCTTAGAATGTTCATTTACCTATTATTTGCAAGCCCGCCCACGCACATTTTTAGTCAAATGTTATACAATAATATAGAAAAAATGACTATTCTGTGTGTATTTGAAATTTGTTATAATAAATGTTATTTTTTTAATAATTCTTGGTACACAATATAATGGCTTGAAATACATTTTTAAGTAATACTTAGGACTTACTTTATATAATTATAATGGCAGCATTACAATACTTTAATTATACAATTTCTGACGATAGATTTATTTTAGGTTTATTTTTCACCTAATTCATATATATTTAAAAAATTATAAAAATCTAACTCTAATGTATTATTTCGGATCCTTTTTAAATTTTTGTTGCCGTGATATATTAGAATATTGCATACAAAATCTTGTTCATGACCTGTTTATATTTGTACGTAATTTTGTAAGTATTGTTTTTATTTTTTTTGTGTTTGAAGTAGGGAGACGTAATAAAGGAAGAAGTCTGTGAGGAAATAGGGGTTCCAATCAAAGGACCAGTAAATTTTAGATTCGAAAAAAACGCTCGCCTTACCTTGTATATGACGTCTCCGTAATCCCTACAGTCGTCGCCGAGATCACACAAATGGTACGCGGATGAGCCGATCTCCAATCCCAATTGAACATGGCGATGTCACAAGTTCATTCACGGCACAAACAAATAATATTACTGTACGTACAAATCACAGGATCATAAACAATAGTGCTGGTGCACTGGAGCTGAAAGGTCCACACCGCGAATGCTATCGCGATTTCGAGATCAAACAAATATCGGTTAAATTGACGTCTGCTAGCGTCAAAGTCATATTTCACACTGACAAGACTAGCATGAGAAAATGTATGGATGGGAATTAGGATGCGGATTAGGAATTAGGAATTAGGATTGTGTTAATAATAACAATTGCGGCTGATTCGAAAAGACGCTCCAAAAGTATGTTTACGAATTCGGAACAATATATATAAATAACATGACAAAATACTTTGTTTAAAACACTGTTTATTCAACATGTTTCGTTACCTATGCAAGCATAGATAAAAACAAAACTATAAAGTAGTGGGTAACTATGTAGGAACTATAGGAATATGAAAACAAATTTAAAATGTGACTATTTGCAAAGAAGATTTGGTTATTTATAATATTTAACTTACGATAATGCAGTACTAATGGCTAATAATGAACAAGAACTACAGAGTTTAGTGAGTAGAATGTACGATGTATGCAAGGAAAGCGACCTCATGATAAATGTTAACAAGCCGAAAGTGATGGTATTCGAGAAGAAGGAAAGCAAGACGCCGTGCTAAATACTTGTAGATAATGAATGGTTAGAACAGGTAGATATGTTTGATAGAAACGGAAAGCCTGAGAATGATATGGAAAGGAGACTGACTGCAGGGAATAAAATAATCAACGCTTTTAATGGAATTATATCTAAGGGGAATTTGTCAACCGAGGAAAGACTAGCAGTGCACAATACAGTCCTGGTACCGACACTGATGTATGGAAGTGAGGCCTGGAGCTGACAGAAGAAGAACAAAAGTAGACTGAATGCAGTGGAAATGAGATTACTTGTCGTATATGTGGCAAATAAGAATAAGGAAATAAGGAAAGAATGTAAAGCAGATGTTAGTATAAGTAAGATTAAGAAAGGATCACTTAGGTGGTTTATTCATATAGAATGGATGAATGAGGAGAGGATGGTAAAAAAGATATATGACGCAAGTGTTCATGCACCAGAAATAGAGGACGTCCGCGGAAGACTTGACACGACCAGGTAAACCAGATAATAGAAGATAGTTCTGTTAGAAGCATCAACAATCGGCGAGCTTTTGTGAGAAGATGTATGAATATGGATGAAGCGAGAATTGTGTGTCAGGATAGAAGAGTGTGGCGCTCTATCCTATCTGGCTACCCCCGCGAGTAAACAGCGTGATGGTAAATAGTAAGTAACTCGCTATTACAATTATTATTATTGTTTTTCGTATACATTGTTTCCTGAACATGTTGAATAATAAATAGACAATGATTTAAACAAAGTATTTTGTTTTAATATTTATATAATATATGACCACAAAGTAATTTTGCTAATATTAATGAAGTGATTTATATATCTGTTAAAATTTGATACAAATTACTTTTAGATAATCTCGAAAAAAAAATTATGATCGATTATGTGTTATTAAGCCATCAACATATTCCAGAAATGCAAATTTATTTTGTGGCAATATTTTATATTGAGAATTAAAACGCACTTTGTTTATACGACTGTTTATTGATTACTTAACATGTTTCAGGACCAATAGTCCCTTTTTCAGGATACAATGAATACTGAAATAAAAATTGCAAAACTGTGAATAAAAATGGTGTGAAAGGCTAAAAAAGAGGGGGAGGAATAGGATGAGTAACTAATTAGGAACTACTATGAAAACAAATTTAAAATATGACAATTTGTAAAAAGGATTTGGTTATTAATTTGCTATTAAGACTTTTTTATTTCTAAAATGTATATTTATCTATCTGTAAACCCCTGGTATTTTTGTATTAACTTACTAAACTCTTGTTCATGTCAAAAGAATGGTTTGTTTCCAAAATTTGATTAGAAAATTCAGAAGAGTTGTTGCTATTTAGTGTTAAAACAGTGGTAACAAAGTATGTTTTCATTATTAACATTAACATACTGTTTTTATTTAGGTATCATATAAACAAGTTTTTTTAAATGTTATTTTAATTACTTATTACTAAAATATCGAGTTTAAATACAATATATAAAATATAACTCTTATCTCGAGGCATAGTGATAAAAATCGGTCCATGTCGATCGGTTCAATCATCCTTCTTTATTAGATTATCTGGTAGGTGTACAGATATTCAGTGTATAAATTATCTTACTTTTCAAGTATAAAATATTGATTAGGTCGAAATTTTTACCTATCCCCTGTTATCATTATCTTAAACGTTTATTTAGGGAAAGCCATTTATTTTGTCTGATATCTGAGTACCTGAATTAAATACGGTATTATTATTCCGGCAGCGATCTTGTCAGAAAATTCACCCTTTCAGCGTGGCCGTGTCGCCGCACCCCGTAATGAGAAAAACCGCGTGTTTTGGAGGGAAAATCCATAGTTTTCCCGCGCATATTGCTCGGTCGATTCCAAATTCAAACCGTGCACCGACATGAATGCATAATTAAGTCGTATTGTGTCATCGAGGAGCGAAATGTGAACATTTTATCCAATTTTTCAATGACGAATTTTTAAAAATATATTACAAACCGTGTAGGCGTATTTCCAATATTAATCTCTTTATTGAAATTCCAGCGAAAAAGCTAATGAAAATATTTTAACCCTTAAATGCTCGATTTTTGAAATTTTGATTTAAATATTTTTGAAGAAGGAAAAATAATATAAATGAAATGTTGCAAAAATATATGGTAGCGAATAACAATAGACAAAGAAAAGTGGAAGCGATATTAGTCCTGATGATGGAAAAGTCGGCTAGAAAGGTTGGATGCATAGCGAAATAACCCAGAAATATTCTGAACGGTTATGAAAACAGTACCTACATCGTTGACCTTGGAACCTATGCGCTAGTGTATCTGCGTGATAGTTTTAATATCATGTTCATTCTTTTATTTTATTTATTATCTTAGTTTTATTAACCACAATTGAGTTTAAAAAACATCTACCGCTTTCGAGTTTTGAGTTAGGTACTAAATTTATTTTTTAAATAATTGTTGTTTTTTTTTTTTTTTTAAAAAAAATTTAAAAATAGATCCTGGTGGAGAAACAATGCTATATTTTTAATTAGTTATGACATATAAACTAAGATAATAAATAAAAAATATGAATTTTAACCACCAAGTTAAAATTGTTAATTTTAAAAGTATCATGTTCATTCTCTTAATGTGTATATTGTTTCATTTTATTCTCCTACCTATCTTAAATATGTTTTGATATTGTACTTTAACTAGCAGAAAACAATTGCTCGATAGAGCATGGGTCGGTGTTTTTGCAAAACTTATCTTTCAAGGATGAAATTGAAATGATATTTAAATTTAGTGATAGAAGGAAAACGATCGACGTATTTATAATCTGTATATTGAAAACAAATTATAATATTACTCAAATATTATTAGGTACATGTTGCATTGAAGGGTTAAATATATTGAAAAATTCTAAAGTATGATACTCATTTCAATTGTATGTGCACATGTCTGCATATTATATTGGATCATCAAGTATTCAATAAAAAAGTTTAAGTTTTTTTAAATAACATATTCATTGTTTAGGACATATATTTATTTGTGAATAAATACACTAATGCACTGTGCCTTCCCCTCCCTTTGCGGTTTCCTCCCACTTCCCTTCTCCTTTCGGCCACGCTGCCTAGCAGTTGATTAGCGACCTTGAACCAGTACGGCTACAACATGTACGGAACAGTTAATACTGTTATATAATCTCGAGACTTCGTTCTATATTGTGTCGGAACCTTGACGAAATAATAAGTGAAAAATATACAGTCCACATTTTTGAAGGTGGCAGCAGAATCCGGATTGTGATGAGTGCCAAATTCTTTCTGCATCCTGAATCTTCCGGCATTTATACTTGTACGCAACAGCCATTATCAACTGAGTATAGTTAAATTCATGGCTCGTGTACTATCTAGAAGAACTCTTTCATTTATTCTGGATGCCCAAAGCTCTTGAATTAATATTATGTTAATTGGGTCTATGAATATATATATTACACATATACTGTTGTATAACTTTGTAGTATTTTTTTATAAATATAATTAAAGACAATTCACTCTATTTAAACACCACTTTCCTTTTGTTATCACCAACCAATTACGGAAACACCAATATGAGCAATCATACATTCAGTGTCAAGTATTAAAGCGACTGGGTCGGGGGGGAGGGAGAGAGACAGATGATATGGTGAAAGAGAATATATTTAAGATTAGATTTTTTTGGTTTTTAATTATTTATTTTATTATTATTTATGGATTTCTTGATTTCTAGGGCCTCTAAACAATGTATTCTAATTTAGTATATTAAACACCCTGAAGAATGAACGGTGGTTCCGAAACCGGTTGGTAATTGCAAAAATAAAGTAATATTTAAACAGAGTGAATTGGTTTTAACTATATTTATAATTTATATATTTAAAAAAATTAAATATAAGTATATAATGTAATTATAAAGTACATCTATGAAAAATAACGATAGAATACTTGTAATGATAACGTTTTTTGTTTCGTCTATGAATGTCTATGAGTACCTTATTGAAATATATTGGCTGAATTCTGATATCCTATTACTTTTATATACAACTATAGGATAAAGTTCCGTTTATCTATAGATTTTTTCAATGTACGAGTATAAACAATGAACAAAAATTATTAAGGAAAACACATTCTTATTGTGAAGTTGTAATTATTCAGAACATAGGTCTGTGATATTTTTAAATACTAAATTAATGTATTAATTATAAATATATACATATAAAATCAATTTTGTCGAAAAATATTGTTTTAGCGTCACCGGGATTCGAACCTGGATCTTCATTTCCAATCTGGGGAAGTGCACTACCTTTGTGCTATAACGTAAAAATAATGTAGATGGCTTTCAAATAATGGAACGACAGGTGTATTAATTTGAAAAAATGTAACATATAGGTTCGAAAATTTGTCAAGAAAAATACTGGCGTTATAGCACAAAGGTAGTGCACTTCCTCGGATTGGAAATGAAGATCCAGGTTCGAATCCCGGTGACGCTAAAACAATATTTTTCGACAAAATTGATTTTATATGTATATATTTATAATTAATACATTAATTTAGTATTTAAGAACAAAAATTAAATGTGAAAAACATATTTTTACCAAAATTTCTCTAAAAATATATTTATTTTTAAAACACGTCACATCTGAAGGTCGGAACAAAGTTTCTGTAACATCCCCTCACATATTGATGTAAAGAAGGAAGCTCTCTAAAACAGGTAGGTAAGTACTGCTACCTTACAGGTTAGTAAAAATCCGGGTATAGACCTTAGAAAATCAATGCCCTATTTTTGGTCTTCCTGGTACTTATTTATGTAAGATAAATTGGTGGGTCGCCTTATACGGGCTTCATACGAAATTACTTTTAGATATTTTTTTTATCTAGTCACGTCAAACACATTTATTATGGTTTTGTTTAAGCGAGGTAATTCAATAGTTTTTATATTAAAAAATCGATAACTAAATAAATAAATAGATGTATCAATGGGAAAGATTACAGAATTTAAGTTCAAAATTTATCGACAATATATTCGATTACTATAGCGAACATAGGGATATAGTAAGATAGATTGGAATCCCGTTAGCAACAAAATATTTTTTCGATAAATAAATTTTATTATGTGTATATCTTTCTAATTGATTAAATTAATTTGTATTTTGTTTAATATTTCACATAATTACTTCTTTATTGATTCTTATTAATTTAAAAAAAAAGTATTTTAGGCATGATATTGGCATAAGTTATGTTTTGATGTTAACACTCACAGCTCGGTGGGTCAAAACAAAACACGTTTGGCAGTGGTGGGTCGTTTTAGACCCATCTCAAGTTTACGATTTTTCAATCGTTTTGTGGGAAATTTTTTATAGATATTTCATTTTAAATATTATTTAATGAGATGGCATAACGTGCCGTAATATTTCTGGTAAAAAATGAAAGTTAAAATTAAAAAATATTACGAATAATGTACATATTAACAAGACTGTCTTAGGTCAGTTTTTGAGCATTTTTTTACATTTTTATCAATAACTCATTTATTAATATAACATTCATTTGTGTCTCAAATTATTTGAAAATATTTAATTAAAGATTAGTTAGAAGGAAAACAGCATTAAACAAATATTTGTAGCGTAATTCATATTTTTACTAACACCCGGGTCAAATCTGACCCACCACCTTAAGAGTATGTGTTAAAAATATTATTTTGTTAACTTTTATAACAAATTGTATAGGTTTCAAGAATCAAGACAATCAAAATGGAGCCCCTAGTTATATATATAAAGAAAAATGTCTTAGACACGTCTTGAGAATGCCAGAGGAAGAACTAATAAAAAGTTTATTATTGACGACTTTTGAGGGAAAGCGACCTAGGGGGGTGAGTCGTTCTATACTAAGCTGGGCTAAACAGAAACAATGCGTGTATGATGACAGATTGAGTCTTAATTGATATAGCGCAATATGGATGCACCCTGTCCAGATGTTGAGCCCCCGGCCCTCAGACAAGGGGATGAAAATGATTTTGATGATGAAATTTAGGTTTAATTTTTTAATTCCGAACGGAATGAATATACACTATTATTATTTTGCAAACTAGCACAAATATACTGTAGATTAGAATATAACTAATCCAATTTATCATTCGTCGATAATAAATTTCTAAGCTTGAGTTTGAGCTTGAGTGTTTGAACACAGTTTTTAAAATTGATTTGTGATGAAGTGTTTAACATTGAGAAACAAACAGTTTAACTCAAGTGATGCGTACAAGCATAGATGCCTGAATAAACTCAGGATAGGAAGTAAAAGGCACTCGCCACCAATTCGGATTCTGCTAGCACTTCCAAAAAGTGGACTGTGTATTGATTATTTCATTTCACACACAATTTTGTTAAAGTTGTTCCGTTCTCAAGAGATTTTATAAGGTGTTCGAACCAGTCCGACGCAAGGTCGCCTATCGACCAGGCTGGCGTTGCCGGGAGGGAAAAGAAAGGAATTATTATTAATTATTAATTATTTTCCTTTAACTAATCATATACTCAAATATATTCTAAACATCAAGATTTAGAATGATATCCAATATTTTCACTGTTCCCTTACGTAAACGTCAAGGCTTTCGAATAATTTGCCTAAAATCCGCGGGGCTTACTAATAATGAGTTCCGTGAAATATTATTTTTATTATAATTATTCCGTAAAATTCCTTATATATGTACCCAAATCTAGGGTTTTTATGAATATTATCGAGAAATATTAGTTTAATAAATCCACAAATCGACCCGTTCTACGTAAAGAATCGTAAGTAAAACATGTCATTTTAATCATTTTAGTATTTCCACGTATTTGCAGGGGACAACAGTTCAAATTCACCGCTGTTTTCAGCCGGCATCAACACCAGCGACATCTGTATTTAATACCTAGCCAGCAGCAAAGTGCTGCCGCCACAGTCTGGCTCCACAGTCCGCTTCGATCGTTCACCGACGACACATCTAGACCGGCAGTATATGTTCTATTCTGTCACAATAAACGACTACACCAAATCGCACGTTCCTCTCATTATCACCACCTACCCCCATTTATATATTTTATTTTATGATGTAGGTACTAATAAATAAAAAAATTTTTTAAATATAGTCATTTAAAAATGAATCAAACACTAGAATAACAAAATGACATTTTTTACTTACGATACTTTACGTAGGAGGGGTCGATAGAATTGACTGAATCTAAGATTTCGTATAAATGTTAGAATTAATCGAGAGATAATCTCAACTGCATGTATTAATTCTGAATCATTTTCAGTGAGATCAATTTTAGCTAAACCTAACAAACTCAGGATTTCGAAAGAATCGATTATGTATATTTTCACGATTATCTACATAACTATGTACATTATTTATGTCATTAGTTTATTTGCTAATCTCGCATTTAATATTTGTTTATATATTTAAAAAAAATATGAATTCAGATACACCCCGTCTAATTCTCAGGTCTTTAAAAAACGTTGCACCCCTCGGCATATTCAGCATTCCACCCTTAATATTCATACCGTGTTTTTCGAAACCACCCGTTTGGTTTTACGAGCCTTCTCATTTCGACTGTGTAAACCAAGCAATAAAAAACATAAGGTGTTTTTCGGATTGGGGCTTTTCCAACCTATTTGGCTTACTTTTGTATGCACTTGAGCTTATATTCCTTCGATGGCTGGAACGCTTTTACGTTTAAAACAACCGTAAATGCCGGCTGAAAGAATATTTGTGTATCACGATATTTGAGTTGCACTTATGATGTCACAATGAAATGGGATTATCTGTGATAGAAAAAATATTGTCATGAAATGCCTGAAACGTTTTAGGGAAAAATTGATAGCTACCTTGAAATTAGACTCTCATATCATCCCTTCAAATATGTTTTTATACAATGTGGAATGTATATTACAATGGTAATAATGGTACAGTGTTAAATATTTTAAATATCTTAGAGTCATGTTGACTATAAAGTTATTTTACTCTTGATACATCCATTTAATCAAAATACATAATACACCATTCTGCCGCATTTATTCCGAGCAGCTGTCAGTGCAGCTGAATTCACCGAGATTCTGCTACACTGAGAAACGCTGATGCGCACTGACGATTCCTGTGAAAGCAGCCAGCGTTTTTTTTTTTTTAAACAATAAATTCTAATATTAGATTGCAACAACCTTTTTAAAATCATAAATGAGTTTTTTCTTCTACTGGCTGCTATCAACTCAACACAATAACCAAGATAGATCATAAAGATACCTGCATGAATACACAATGGTAAATTAACGTGGAGGCAGATTACCATTCCTAAAAAATCCTTCCAATATCATCACACCTTAAATAACTTATTCTTCATAGCTTTGTAATTTATTTATGTTGAGGTTCATATTCGTAAAACACATTATTGATGCGTCTTTTTAAATCAGCCGCAACCATTGTTATTGACACAATTCCGCATCCAAATTTCCATCCGTTCATTTCCCCACACTCATCTTGTCTGTGTTGTGACATTAACGTCAGCAAACGTTAATTTAACCGATATTTGTTCGATATCAGCATCGCGATAGTATTCGCGGTGTGGTTGTTTCAGCTCCAGTGCACCAGCACCGTATTTTGTGATACTGTGTTTTGATCACGTTTTATTTATTGTTTGTTTTGTGCCGTGGTAGAAATTGTGACATCACCGTCTTCAATTGGAAGTGGAGATCTGCTCATTCGCGTGCTATTTTATGTGATCTCGGCAGCAACCGCTGGGAGTAATCCTAGCCTGGCTAGCCTAGCTGGGAGTAGTCTTCGTATGAAGGCGTTATATACAAGGTAAGGCGAGCACTCATTCTGAATCCCAGTTCCCCAGATCATTTGTCCTTTGACTAGAACCCCTGTCCCCTCACCAACCTCATCTTATACAAAAGTTTCCTACTTCCCTCCCATTCCTTGCGGTGATTCCGATTTACGACCGGAATCATTGTATTCCATTCCGTGAGACGCGCGACCTGGAGTTTGCGCAATTCATTCAGATCCTATCGATCTGGATTTACAGTTCGAATACAGGCATAATTTGAACAATATTATTGATTTACTTCATCTGTACTATTAAGACTGCGTGCAAGATGGTTACTATTATATACATTGGTGTGAAAAAATATAGGCTTATGCTTCCAGAATTTATGATTTCATTGATTATTTTGTAATATTAGTCCTTTTGTGATCATCAAAGACAACGAGTTCCACCATCAGATTCAAACTGTAAAAAAAAATCCAATCATCTTAAATTACAATTTTAAAAAAAAGTGATTATCTTACCTGCATTTATCGGCAGTGATGTGGATGCCAGGACATAATAATACTGGAAGATTATCGCAAAGAAGATCCTTAATCTCGTTATGCCGAAGTGATGTGACGCTGTCACGGGATGTGACCACCTTCTTCGCTTCGTCGCCATGGCAACAAGGACGATTACACTTTTATTTTAAACACATCAAAAGTTTATATGAAAAACATTTATTTGTGGCCTCACAAAAGAGTTATATATTATAAAAAACAATTAATAAAATTTACACAATTTACACCATTTTATATAAAATTAAAAATGTTACTGTATTTTGTTATATATGTAAATATATCAGTTTCTGATATAATTTCACTAGATGATATTATATTTAATAATTCTCATTGAAATCGACAGAGATTTTCCGCAATTTTTGTTTCTTTTTTATATTATAATGAAATCTACGTGTTGTTCCAGATCTGTATCACCCTCAATTCCACGTGTGATGCGATTCGCTGGGGATGATTGATGGCCACCCACTCTCTGGTGATTCAGTTTGTCTGGAAATAATAGAGAGAAAAACTATTATAAGCGGTAAATAGAGAGCGAAAGAAAGAAATAATGTGAAATTTATTCAATGTTGCAAAGTGTTTGGCGCACGGGGCTACTTTAACGCTGAACACTTGGGTATCAAAAACCTATTTGGGAAAAATAAATATAGGTTAATAAATAAATATAGTTGCATGAAAAAAGGTAGAGTCGACAGAAAAACGACGAGTGCAATGAAGATGCGGCCATTACGAAGAATACACAAGATTTTTTTTAAAATTGAAATTAATATTTTGTTATTTTATTCTATTTTGATACTAAAGGGTGCCGCAATACTAAACTTGTTGCTATTGTAGTTATCATTATATTAATATTATTATTAATAATAATAATACTTCGTATATTTTTTTTATGCAGACCCGATTCGCTATAAGGATAATACATGTTATATAACACATTTGAGTTACGAAAGATTATTTATGTTATGAAAAGAAAAGCAAAAAAATATAAATAAATAAATATTTATATATTATAATATATAAATTACATTTCAGTCACAGCCGTTATTGTATCTGTAGCTATTCTGTAGTCGTTGTCATTCTCTGATCAGGGAACCAGCTTTCCATGAAAGCGCCCCTTGCACTAAAGAGTTGATGCTGAGCTCTAGCCGCAGCTTTATGCCCGCAACTCGATGTCTCAGAAGCGGAACGAATCCATGTATACGACCTTCGGCAAACATTGTAGATGCGCTGCAATAACGCGCCAACAGTATTTTGTATGAGTTGTAGTATTGTAATCCGAACAGTATAATAGCTTACAGGTTAATACAATTAAATTGATCGCTACTTGATCAACACAATAATTTTCCACATGTGAATTAATATTTAAATTATATGAGGACATTCTTACTTAATCTGCATATTTTTAAATAATTTGTCTTTTATTTGCATCGTTTCTAAGTTGCCACTTTTCACAATCAGTTAAATTTATAATTTTCACAAGTTTTTGCAAAGCTACTAGAATAAATACATACATAGTTGAAAACCTCTTTCAAGACTTTGTGAACATTAATTTATAATACAAATTATTATTAGAAAGTTATACATATAAAATCAATTTTATCAAAAATTTCTGTTGTCGCTACTGGAATTCAAACCTGGATCTCTTCCAATGCGGTCAAAGAACTGTGTTGGTATAGCATAATCGAATTAAGTTACATTAAGTAACATAAGGTTTGAATTCTGTAAGCAACAAAAATATTTTTCGATAAAATTGATTATATATATATATATATATATATATATTTCTAATTAATACATTTAATTTGTAATACTTTTAAAATTAAAAATATTAACTTTGTGGTTAAAATTCATATTTTTTATTTATTATCTTAGTTTTATTATTGGTGAAGAAACAATGCTATATTTTTAGTTAGTTATGACATCCTGAAGAAGGAAAAGGTGTTTTCCGAAACCGGTAGATGTTTTTTAAACTCAATAGTGGTTAATAAAACTAAGATAATAAATAAAAAAATTTAAATATTTGTATAAACAAGACGTATTTTTTACAAAAATGCATATTATATTGCTAGCGTTTAAATTTTCGTTCCAATCGACTCATATTTTTAAAAAATGTCACGAAGCTATTACGGAGTGACGTTGTTGACTCTAAAATAAAAATATTGGGACAAAAAATTGCGTTTGTTCATTTCTATATATTTGGTGGTCACATTCATTTTGTGCGGAGACACATTCATAAGTAATTGTAATGTGTTAAGAAATTGATGGCTACATTTAGCATGCACACTAATTTACTGGGAATTTGGATAATGTAACAATTTTCTGAAACATTTAAAGTGATAATTAAACATTCTCACTTTAAATGTTTCACACAAGTCAATTTCACAAATAATTATAAAAATAATAAAATAAAAATTATGAAATTCTTATTTTTCAGCAAACAAATTTATGAATTTATTCTGTAAAAGATGAAAACTCTCAGATACTTGAAATGTTTAACGTTAAGAGACATTGATATATAGATAATACGCCAAAAAAACTAAGATGTATATAAAGTCTCGATACATATTTAAATTGTTCCTGTGATTGTGTTTATTTGCCGAGACTTAAGAATTATTAAAGAAAACTTTTCAACAGCTTATAAATATATCAATTTATTACGTAGGCTTACGGGGAACAATTTGAGCAATATTTTAAGAGTTCTGAAGGAAAAAAGTTTACATCTTGTGTTGAAGAATTATCGAGTCTGACATCTAATGATATATTATAATATATTAAAAAACTTCCCGATCGCTGGAAAAGTTTTCTTTGCGGAGTTTATAAGTGTCGGTGGAATATTTTACTAATTTGATGGAATCATTAAAAATTTGGAATATAAACCTTAGGCAGCGTTATCAACTAATGATTCACCGTTTTTATTATTCTTTACTTAATGTTTTACAACTTGTGAAATTACAAAGTAACGTCAGGAAGACTTGGCACGACCGAGTAAACCAGATACTGAAAGATGGTCCTGTTTTAAGAGACAAAAACTGGCGAGCTTGTATGAAAGTGAATGAAGTGAGAAATGTATGTCAGGACGGAAGGGTGTGGCGCTATATTTTCTTTGCCTACCCCGGCGTGATGGTAAGTAAGATAGTAGGTAAATACATTAAATACTAAATTAATGTATTTATTATAAATATATACATATATAATAAATTTTGTCGAAAAATATTGTTTTTGCGTCACCGGGATTCGAACCTGGATCTCTATTTCCAATCCGGGTAAGTGCACTACCTTTGTGCTATAACGCCAGTATTTTTCTTGACAAATTTTCGAACCTATATGTTACATTTTTCAAATTAATACACCTGTCGTTCCATTATTTGAAAGCCATCTACATTATGTGTTTTCCTTAATAATATATGTTGTATCAATGTGTCCAAAATTTAATAAAAATGAATTGATAATTCTGGCGTCTGCAGTCGGTTTACTCAGAGGTATTTGAGATTCTGTAAAAATAATGTAGATGGCTTTCAAATAATGGAACGACAAGTGTATTAATTTGAAAAATGTAACATATAGGTTCGAAAATTTGTCAAGAAAAATACTGGCGTTATAGCACAAAGGTAGTGCACTTCCCCGGATTGGAAATAGAGATCCAGATTCGAATCCCGGTGACGCAAAAACAATATTTTTCGACAAAATTGATTTTATATGTATATATTTATAATTAATACATTAATTTAGTATTTAAAATATCACAGACCTATGTTCTGAATAATTACAACTTCACAATAAGAATATGTTTTCCTTAATGGTAAATACATTGTTACACAAAAACACCATTACGATGCTAGGTACGGTCCAATATTACAAACTAAACGCGTAACATGGCTAAAGGCCGACTGAATACTATACTACGCGGTAGCTCCATTTCGCCGCACCGGCGGAATTTTGAAAACGCGGGACCGACGTCATTGAACCTTTGATAATATACATAATAAAATGATTCCTAGACATGCTGCAGCCTCCTCGTCTCCGTTCAGTAAACGAATTATAATGTCGTGGTAATATTTGGCGAAACATGGCGTCGCGTGTCATTACCGTGGGTAAACAACGCGCCTTTTGACGCCCCGAAATGGTATTTTAACGATTCATATCATCTTCTCTATTTTCATACGTGCGAGGGGCTCCGCCGCGCGCCATCTTGGACGTTCCATATTTGAAAATCTCGCCCTAATATGTTTAAACGATGCCAAAGTAAATTTTGGGTTCATTTTGCTGTGTCCCCTCCAATCTGCATTCATTATAATTAGACATATTGTATACATTATTTAGCAACGGTACATGGGCTTTTCTATCGGCGGATACAGCGTGGGTCGGCCTCCATGCAGCAAATTATATTGTTTTAGCAGAAAGATAATGGCCGCTACACCGCCATGGCCAGTGATTCCGTAGAAATTATTTTTATAATGTCGAAAATAACACACCATCTGCGGCAGTGAGTCAGATCTGACCCGGGTATTTATAAAAATACAAATTCCGCGATAAATATTTGTTTAATGCCATTTTCTTTTTAGCTAATCTATTATTAATTTTTTTCAAATAATTTGAAATATAAATTAATATTATAGGATGAGATCAAAAACTGATCTGAGATCGTATATTGTCAACCTTTTGGACAAGGGATACAAAGGATGCAGCTCCACTTCAACCATTGTGCGTGCTAGTAATCCAGTCAAGTTATTTTACACATATTATATTGCTATTTGTCTTGACAACTTTTGCTGGCACCCCCAACCCTAAGGAACCCCAATAAAATAGAAAGTTAGTTTTGTGGCTCTCTCTAGTTTTGTCTTTGTAAAAATGATAAAGTTTCTAAATTTTTCTGTGCAGTGTACCGCAAAGCAATTTGTAAGACTCACATGTATGGAACAATTTACTGTTTGGATTGTAACGACAATCAATTTTGATCGGTTGTATTTATTTTGTGTATATGTTTTGTTTATTTATTTTTCAAATTATTTTATAATTTGACTTCGTATTAAAAAGGATGTTTGTACATTTTTTTTTCGTAGGTATATTTTGAAAAAATATTTTCATTATAATAATAACAAACAATTTACTGCCCGGATTGTCCTCACAAAGACAATAAATGTTATATCTATCTTGTTGTCTATCGTTTCACTTATTTAAAAAATATGTAAATTATATTTGTATTTCATATAAAGATGTAATTTTTTTATATTTCATTTATAATATTTTTATTTGACTTACTTTGTGTATATTTTGTTCTTATTTTTTTATTTTATTTGTAGCCAATATATGTATGTGTAAAAATAAAATAAAAATAATTAATTCAGAGAATGTAAAATGTTTATAATGACTGTCACAAACCGGCAGGTAGCCGACGACGTACCGATGGTTCAGCGGATGTTAATAGTGGGTCCGTGTCGGACGTTCATTGATGCGCAAATATACATACCTACATAATTCGTAATATTTTTTGTAAAAACATTATTTTTTTTAGTAGAAATATTACGGCACAGCATGCTATTTCATTAAATCATATTTGAAATGATATATCTATAAAAAATATCCAAAAATATGGTTAAAAAATCGAAAATTTGGAGTGGATCTAAAATGAACCACCACCGCCGGACGTGTTTTGTTTTGACCCACCGGGCAGTAAGTGTATGTGAAAGAAATTAAAACTAAAAGGTCAAATTGAGTTGAAACTGTTTTATTCTAGTACATATTATTGTATTAAACGTTATTACGTTTTCAGGAAAATCTTTCCATCATCAATAACATAATTCAACTAAAGTTAAAATATTATCAGGCAATAATTAAGGATGTTTGGTGTTCTCTCTTATTAATTTTAACTCTACCTCATCCTCCCTTAATTCCCTGGCTTACTATCCGCTGGAGCCAGAACGCATCGTAACAATATATATATATATATATATATATATATATATATATATATATATATATATATATATATATATATATACATATATACGATTATTGTAAATAATGAATGTAAAAAAATAATATTTAACCGTATTAAAGATTTCAAAAGTCTACATGTACACTGAGTTAACAGCACCGGGAGGCGCGTTTTTACTTTAGCACCATAAGGGAAAGGTTAAGTCATATAGATATGGACTTCATGGGGTATTTAAAAATGAATAGAGATGCGCATACATAATATGTATCACATCTATATTTACATTTTTACTGTTATAAACTAAGTTAAACATTTGTGCTATGAAAATAGGATTAACTTGATGGCCTCTTAGAACGAAGCTCAAACCCCCGACCACTAGGCAAGTATCGTAAATACTATACCATAGTAATGAAGTTCCGTATCTTAATTTTAAATCATACTCAGTGTAATAAATGGCCAGATTCAATGAGTACAAACCTTTTCATTCAAATTAAATTAATGACCTTGATTTATTTGACCTCAATTAAAGGTTAAAATACCTTATCTTAAAAATAAAATAAAATAAACAATGAAAGTTCGTTCAAACAGCTGTTTGATTGCGTGACCGTTTTAAGTTTTAGCGAGCGCAAGAGCCATAAAACAAAAATAATATTATGTATTTAAATATAATACATTATAACAAAGAGAAATGGTTAATACATTATGTGTGTGAAACGAAAAGGTAGTTTATAATTTAAAATTACTCAACCGATAAATATTAAAATTTATAAATTATTTATTATTTTGACTAGAAGTGCGATAAAAGTTTCGCTAATAGTTGGCTTTCAAAAAAAAATCTGGCAAATTATGTATGTATCATTCGATCTAGCGCCCAGTTATAATTTCTATAATTTTATGCCGCTAGATAAAGAATTAACTATTCAAGAAAAATGTGAACTGGCCGTCACGCAATAACGCCAAGAATGTCAAATCGATATTTCTTAAACTTTATATTTAGTTCACGTTTTGTACAAGACGAATGTCGTGATATTTAAATGTAAATTTATGCATTGAATATTCTTATTATTTTAATTTTATTGTTAGCTCAAACGTAAGTTATAAAACACAATGTCATCACTTTTTTTTTTTTTAATGCTTTTTCTTTTTTCCTACATGTCATCGGCTTGCTTGTAAAACCTCGTGTGTGCAAATTATAAAAACGTTGAAGGGTTAATTAAAACATTTTTCAAAAAATGTTTTTATTAAAATTACTTTTAATCAGTTGTTAAGAAATATCTAAGAAACACGATGGGTTTTTATCACTTACAGTTTCGAGGATTCATCGTCATCATCAGGTGATGACTACCATAAACTAAATACAGTATTTTACTCTGATCGGGCAAAGGAGCGGGGCTTGAGAAGGAGGTGGGAATTTCGGTTATTAACGGTTAATGTGAACAGTAAAGGCGAAGTATTAGGAAATTTTAAGTTGTTTATTAGTGTTTTCTCCGAATTTAACAACTTCTCGGAATTTCAAACCATATAATTGAAATAAACCTATCTTTCGATAGTCAGAGACTATAACTTATTCACTCGGTACCTTATAAAGGATTAATTATTAATAATATAGAATTAGAATTTTAATTAGCGAGTAATTCCTGTGTATCTTTTATATGAAGATTAGAATGACTACTAGTACATATCAACTTTATGAAAACATACGAACAAACTCCTTCACTGCAAACTTTTTACCGTGCTTGTGGTACGATACTCGCCAAATTATATAGTGGTCTGGGGTTCAAAACTCGTTCCATGAGGCTATCCAGTTAGTCCTCTTTTCATACCACAAGCGTTTAGCTTAGTTTAAAAATAGTAAAAATATTGATGTGACACATATTCCGTGTACGCATTTATTTTTAATAATAAAACTCTAAATATAAGAGGGCTGTCGGGAAAGCAGTGCCCGTTTTAGAATTAAAAAATAATTAACATATATTTTTTGATAAAACTTTTTCTTGTTAAAAATAAATGTTAAGCTAGTTTTCTACAGTCATCATGAAAATTTAAGCATTCGTCGAGTTTTTATATCCAAGCTTCATATTCCTCTACAGCTGGTCCATTGAGAAAAGTATTCACCTCTTTTTTCAGTTTTTCATCATTTTGAAATTTCTTTCCTCGAAGAAAGTCTTTTAGTTTCGTAAAAAGATGAAAATCTGATGGAGCCAGTTCCGGGCTGTAGGGTGGATGGGTGAAAATTTCCCACTTGAATTGTTGTGTTTTTCCAGCTGTATGAGGCCTGGCATTGTCGTGAAGGAGAATGACGCCGTTGGACAATAGACCTCGCCGAATTACCTGCCGTTATTTCTTCAATGTGTCATAATATGAATTAGCATTGATAGTGGCTAGTGGAAAAACAAGTGGCGATATTATTAAGTTTTTAAAACGTTCTAAACACTCACAGAAACAATAAAACCATTGAAAGCGCTACGAAACTTCCCACACAGCGAGCGGACAGTCAACTGAAGTCGTTTCACCTTGAGCGGCGGCTACTCGCGTCACTAGCGCCCTGCACGGGAATTACTTTCCGGACGGCTCTCGTATATTTTGAGTACATATTTCAACTGCGTGTACTTGAAAGTTATTATTTTTATCACTAGCGCCGTACTGTGTTTAATTTTTACTTAGAATCTTTGCATGGTTCAACAGCTGATTCAAAAATTAGTCCAAATTATTATTATTATACCATGCCTATATCATATATGAAATTTAATATCATCTCAATAAATTCGGTTGACAAGAAATTATTAAATAAAGGCAAAAGGGCAGGCGGGCTTCGCTTCGCACATTCGGCTCGGCTGACCATCGAGCGAGTTAAACTCGTAAATTTGTAAATCTTTAACTCTAATACTGGGTCGTCAAACTACTAGTGCATCTATTTTCTAATAATCTTAATAAATAAATAGTAATAAATCCTAATTCGTATTGTATTGCAGAAGAGTCTGCAGAAACATTTTATTTCCACCGTGAACCCGGGATGGAAGAACTCTATAATTAATGCAGCAAGCGGGATGTGCATAAGGCGTCCAGTCGATAGCCACTATGTACTGATAAGGGTAGCGGATGACCCAGGCCTGCAGGTCATGTCCTCACTAACCAGTTCGCTTCGGAACGGAAGCTAAAATAACGAGTTCAAACATGGAGGAAGTGCGTCATATATCCGAGGTCATGTATTATTATTTAATTTTTTCTATCTGTGCTGGATTACCAACTTACTATAATGGCGATATCTTATTTTCAATTTAGGGATATTCTGTATTATATTAGGTTGCTCTTGTCATGATTGCTTTCCATTTCTTTTGTAATAAACAAGTATAGTTAATTGTAACATATTTCAATCAAATAGATTAGATTCCTGTCCATTCGAATTACACAACTCATTATAAATTTATCACAAGTGAAGAAAAAAATCGTCAGCAAGGTGAGTTCTGAGTTTGGAACTCACATTTTATATTTCTCCACTGATCTAGCCGGTGAGTGTGAGCGAGACTCAGCTCACATACGTCATAATACTTGAAGTATTTTGTGATCTGATAAGGTTTTGGTGTTTATGAACAACAATAGAGATTAAAATTGACTTTAGAGGTGGAATTAATAGCATTAGTAATTGGATTTTTTTCTGTGTATATTTACTTATTATTAGGGATTCAAGGTATGTAAGTAAAACTTCGCACCGCTTCAAAGTTCTGGTTTCAAGTTTCACAATTAATGTATGCCGTCATAAAACACATACAACGAAATATATGGACGTGAACTAACGGAAATTTCTTGTTTGAATATTTTCATTTTGGTGTCATTTTGGTACTACTTACGTAATTAAATAGCTCTTCAATTTTTTTTAAATATATGACAAAAATTAAACGCTGACAATATAATATGCATTAATGTAAAAAATACGATTTATTTTCGAAGAGAAAATACTTTTAATATTGCATAAATGTGTTCATAAAAACTTTTATGTTTTTATGGATTTATGTTTCCACAAATAATGTGTGTAGAATGCCTCTCATTCCGCAAATAATTTTCCAAACCCTTCTCCTACATGTACACTTTATTTCATATTTATTCATTCACTAGTATGTGGTATAAAACAAATATCATGTCCAGAAATTTGTTGCCATTTTGAAATATTAACATCGACTTTTAGTCTAGTCGTAAAGTCATGTACTCGTAATATTGAATTCACTGACTTCCTGTTTTCAAAATCATCAATATTTTTCTTTTATGCCACACTGATTTATCAGAATACTGCATGGAGTGAATATTTTCTTATCAAAAGGCACGCATATATTTCAAATAAACTGTCACATATAACAGTGTCACATATAACAGTAATTTGAATTGTATTTTAAATTATTGACTACGAAAGACATCGCATAGTATGTTATATGAAGATTGTAGTAACCAGTATCTGAAAATACGGAAAGGAAATACAGTCCCTGTTCTGTACGTAACATTCTACGAAGCTAGTTCTGTGTCAAAGGATAGTGATAGAAATTCAAAAACAAGAATTAAATATCAGGAAAATATTTATTCGTAACTGGCGAGAGGTGAACCTGTCATCGGAAATGCCAAAACAACCAACTCTTCGGAAAACATCATTTTTTAAATTTTTAATAATATAATCATTACAATTAAATATAAACACAACCTGATATATTCAATTGTAATAACATGATTATTTTAGTTATTTCACTAAATTTTGTAAAAACTAAAATTAATATATTAGAAAAAAGTGAAATATAAAAGAAACTTGTGGAAAATGGAACAACAATTACAATTGAATTACGCCTTTGTTTAACTAATCATTCTTTCGATACTCATAAATTAAAACTTCACTCGGTATCTTATAAATAAAGAATTCATAATAAATAACTTTGAAACCTTCGAAATACAAATTTAAAAAGCTTAAATTCGGAGAATACACTAATTAATAACATCACGTTCCCTAATACTTCGCCCCTATTGTTCGTATTCGCGTTCCCTCCATACATGCCCCACTTAAAACATACCTGATAATAAAAGGGACTGCACCTCTCGAAACCATTGTACTAATAAAATAATTCGACGTATATGCAGTACAATGTTCATTTTATATTTAACTTCGAATCGCCTTAGACTCGAGAACATTATATTTATATATATATATATATATACTCGTATATAAGATCGCGTTTAATTGTATTGAAATAAAAAAATGTATTTATGATGTGACATTTCAAAAAATGCGCGGCGACACAGAGCACTTCTTACCGATCCGAGAAGACGCGGTCGATGATAGAGAAGGCTGGAGAAGAAGAAGGGACTTTCGCGGCTGGTGAAGCGCGTATTCGGCCGGGAAGAGCGATAAGGAATTCTCGTATTGCGTTAGATACGGGAGATTTATGGTCTCCGATCCATCCGCATCATCGATATAGGAGAAGAATCTCGCTTGGTAGATGGATGTAATTGGAATTAACAATATGACTGCAATGAAAAATTTATTGGAGGCGAGTCGCAATTTCGGCAGAGGTTTCGCTCATTCTGGAGGACGGCAGACACCTCAACCCGGGTAGTAGAGAAATGCGAGGTAACTCCTCAACGGTCAGTGAAGTGTTCGTGAGAATTTCGTTGTTGCAAGCCGATTTGAACACTATCCGTTTTTGTAATCATTGTGATCATAAATAAATTGTGAAATGTGTAAACCGAGTGTTTAATTAGTTTAAGACTATTATTATTTATTCAAGTAAGCCACACTGACACTTACACACAGACACCCACAGACTGAGCCAAGCCGGTGGCGTGATGCGCTGGCATGCTATCGACAAGTGCCAGCGCATTACGTAAAAAAAAAAAAAATGTATATATAAATATATATACTTTTTTTAATTTCAATCTAATTACTATAAACAATTATTTAATTTTTAAATCCCATGTCCACCCTACTACGTGATATTTGGCAGACTTTGTATACATTTATATACAAGATCGATATTATTTAAAAGTTTATTGATAAAATAAATTTATTATAGGTTTATTTCAAGCGTATTACGAAAGATATGAATGAGTAATATATAAAATTTAATAAAATGAATTGTGAAGTTTTTTTATTGTGTTAATGTGGTTGTCAATTAAAATGAGTAAATCAATAATTAAGCAGCGCCATATTACAAATCTTGGCGACAAATATTTCTACAAGTGTGGATCGGGTAATTCCAGTCTGATGGAAGTTGGAATAAATTTTCATTACGATGATTAGGAACTTATAAGGTATATAATCTCACGGGCCCGCGGAGAGTACGAGCAAACGCCATGATATATCAATTAATTATCGTTAACGTGTCTTACGAAGGCGTTCGACCTTGCGATGCAAACTAATACGTTAAAAGCCCCCGTCACAATGGAGCTTTTGTGCTATGATGAGGAGATTTGGGGATTTGGAGATATTCCTTCAACGTTATTAATGTGTGCCCATTCTTCACTCGGCAAATATGTGCCCGTTCAATTGACTATTAGTTATTCCGGAGAGACCGCGAGGATTCGACTATCACAATATCCGTGTCAAATTTTCTCATCTAAAGTAAATGAAAGAAGCTGAGATTATATATTGTTCGTTAATGATATTTTTTTATTTGTCTTACGTATGAAATATCCCCATGGCCGTCGCACAGCCACCTTTAACAATAAAAAATCAATATCACTAAAAAGGGTACAATTAACGCGTGAAATAAATGAAAGAAAATACTGTCGTATTCCACTATAAGTTTGTGGTAATTCATTAAATTCATTCATTCATTCATTCATTTGTTTTCATAGCAGTTCCTACTTAGTTACCCACTACTTATACTTTGTAGTTGTGTTCAACTCTCAGGTCAGCCTCTACTTCAGCCGCAGGAAGGGTTGTAGAACCGACAAACCGTTGCCAGTAGTCTAAATTTAGTGAACGGGCATTTGCGGTGGCCGGTTCAAAAGTGTGGAACTCTTTGCCCTCCATTATAAGAAACAGTGCATCAGAGACTTTATTTAAGAAGGAACTAAAAACCCACATTTTCAAAAAAACATTTCCATAAGTGAAAATAACGATTTTTAATTTAAAAAACAAAGATAATTGTAGAACTATAAACAGTTGATGTATAAAGCGCTCTTGAGGTGAAAGTTTTTACAAAAATGGCGCTATACAAATTATTAATTATTATTATTATGTTTTTATTTATGCTTGAATTTTTAATTTTAGATTACATTGTTTTCTGAAGAAGATAACATAGGTATCGAAACATGTTGATTTATCAATAATTAATGATTGAAACAAAGTATTTTGTCTTATTATTTATATAATATGTGGCCACAAAGTAATTTTGCTAATATGTGAGAAAAAACAATGCACTTTGTTTAAGCACAACTTTAATATTCGAGTAGCTTGTTGATGTAATAGTTAAGATGCTGACCTAGTGATCTAGTGGTAGGGGGTTTGCGTCTCGTTCCAGGATACCAATAAGCTTAGTTTGAAAATAGTAAAAATATTGATGTGACATGTATGTAAAATAAAAATTTTGCTATCACCAACTGGTTTCGGAACCACCGTTTCTTACAAGGTACTATCTTGTACACCCTGAAGAAGTTTTTAAAATTAATCAATAAGGGTTTTAAATATAATGACTTTCTCACCGTTTATAATATAACGCTATCAAATACCCAGACATATAGAATACAAAAACAAAACTGCCACTATCCAACATGGAGAAAATAAAGAGTGACGTATTTAAAAATGATTATCTGGCAACAGTCGCAGTTTTTCAACAGCTTCTGAAAACATGTTTGTGTGTTTTGAAGCAATTTATCAATTTAAAAATCTCCGTTATGGCTATAAAGTCAGTTACAAATACGTGTATATCAATTTTATCTGGCATTTCTATTTCTGCACCTCTCATTTATTCCATGTCTGTTCTACTGGGTAAACTATTCATGCGATGGGATGCAAATACGGTGGTTGAGCGAAATGCTGTTGATCGGTGCAGAAGCGGCATAAAAAATAGCGCATTTGTACAGAACACTTGCCGGCTCGTTGGTGGGATCAGCTGCATTGTATCGCGAGTTACGGTGTGTGGTTAGTTCGATGCTGGCAGTGTTTTTCATTTGTCTACACCTCGCCTCTCCTGTATTATTGCTGCCTCAGCACGTTTAGTAACTAAGTACCAAATTGTTTTTAAAAGAAACACATCATGTTTACAACACTTTACTTTCATCTGACGCTACACACCTCAAACTACTTCTCAACATAGTCGCAACCATCATTAGAGCACATATTTTTGTACACCTTCGTCATAGAACGACGCCGAACTTGAATGAAAACCATGTCTGTACTCGTCTCTGAGTTCATCGAACTCCTCAAAACGCTCAAACGCCACTAAGGAACCGCTTCAGATGAAGGAAAATATGCAAATCAGGACACACTTGCGCATTCTCACAGTCGACGGGCTGATCTATTGTCTTGAACATTTCAACCACTCACTACAAGATTATCACACTGTGTGATTATCTCTAACGTTGCGTGTGGTGAGTCAACAGATAAAGGAAACCATTACGCATGCGCAACGTCGCAACCGGGTATGTTCGGCAACTGTATATACATAAAAATCGCGACTCGTATGTTGACATCTATTATTTACGTATTTTTTCACTTACATAAATTATTGTTGTTTAATGTACGTAATAGTATATATTGAAATTAATAATAAAGATAATTATTGCTGGAGGACAGCGAAGGGTGTATTTTGTCTGATAGCCTTATATCCGCCCCGTCGCCCCTGTAGCATGGCAGAGGGACACGGTTGCCTTTTAGCATACAAAAATGCCAACCTGGTGGCGAATTAGATGGACCGATATGGGAGCATTCGCACAAGAAAGGGTCCTGGGTCACCTATCACTCACTGTCCCGCTGGTCAAACTAATAAATTCATATGTTTACCTACCATTAATTGATAGTTGGAAGTATTGGAGAAATGTTTTTAAATAATCATATTTAAAATTTAATTATAAAATATATCCTGAATTCTATACAACCAGCTTTCTATACACTAATAATAAATATATATCGGGTGTCTATAAATTAATTTGTGATGATTGTAATTATTTTAATAAATGTAAAACTTATAGAAAATTTTGAGATTAGAATTAAGGAGCATTTGAGATGTCTATGTAGCAATAATTGTTCTGAATTTTCCAATCAGCTTTTGGAAACATACCATTGTTTTGACATTAATAAAGGTTTAAAAACTTTATATATAAATACTATGGATTTACTGTTAGATAAATTATAAATTTTATAAATTATAACAAGTATATATATTAAGCATTATATATAATAAAATTCTTTTTGCAAATTGTTACCTTTTAAATTTGTTTTCACATTAGTTCCTAATTAGTTTCCCATCAATATATCACTGATATATATTATATATAGTTTTATTTTTATTTTTTAACTTTATTTTATTTACCACTTATTGAGTTTAAATACATTTATAGATCTATTTCGAGATAAATAAAGCGTGTAAAACTTATCGAAAAATTATAAAAAACCAACTAAATTTAACTATGAGTCCCATTCTAAAACTTTTTCGTAAAAATTATTCGAGTAAATTTGTATTAAGTAACAATTTGAGTTAGGTACTAAATTTATTTTTTAAATAATTATTGTATTTTAAAAATAGATTCAGGTAAAGAAACAATAACGTATGTTTTTAATTAGTATTGACATTCTGAAGAAGAAAATGGTATTTTATGAAACCGGTAGATGTATTTAAACTCAATAAGTGGTTAATGAAACAAAGATAAAATATAAAAATAATGAATTTTAACCACTATATCAATTTTTTTAATTTCTAAAGTAATATATATACATATATATATATATATATATATATATATAGTTTTGTTTTTTGTCAATGTTTGTATTTTTAATTTAGTATTATACCATTGGTTTAGAAACATAGTATTTTTTCTAATTATTCAAATAATATGTTGCCACAAAGTGATTTTATAAATATTGAAGAAGTTATTATATTAATCTCCGCTATGCACTACCAGATGCGATCGCACAGATAATCTTGCACCAAGAAAAGCCACTGCGTACTGTGGGTGGAATTTATCACTCTTCACATTTTTCAAGAGAAAAGACGACAGCCAGTGACAGTACCGAGTAGGTCAAGAGCTTCTCTTATTTTTAGCCGGTATCACAAATCAGAAAAACCAAATGTTCAAATAATATATTATGATAAATAAAGTAAAATAACACACAATATATGATTCAATCAGGTAGAGATGAATCAGAAGCATGACTATCCAACATTCCAATATAATTTACACAATACCTTCACTAATAATTCACTAGTCCTACAACACTCCCACTGCAAATATTTTTTTTTATTTTTACTTTTTTATACATAATTGTTATTCTCTTTTTATTCCTGTCGATGACTTAAATAACACCACAACAGCACGAAAAAAAAAACTGGCTATTTTAACACAGACTTCAGTCTAGCAAAATAGTCAGGACAACGCTGTATATATCAGAGGTGAAGTCTACTTCATCTCACACAAAAAACTATGAGTATTAATTATGTCATATGTTTATTATGTTTTCACCTCTATTAAAACAAAAATATGTATGTCAATATATATAAAAATAAATAATTTGAAAATAATACGACCTTAATGGTATAATATACTATTTTGTCTAATAATAATCTACTTGTAATGTACGTGAAGATCTCATCAGAGATGATGGATCGCAATACAAATTGACGTCATCATACTATATAGCCCTTAAGTGACTTATAATGTTTGCATAGGATCATGTTATACCGAATGTTTGATCAAAGGTCTGCTCAGAATGAAATTGAAAAATAATGATCTTTATTATGTAGCTGAATAAATCAGATTTGTAAATTTTATTAAAGAAGCCGATAGAGACTCATTTTAAATGTTTATTATATATCTCAGTGACAGGGATGGTCAAATAGTGGATGAATTATTAGGCACGTGAATTTACTGATAAAGTCACAGTACTTCGTAGTTAGTCTCCAATTCGAGTACTCGAGTATACTCGTCCATTTTTCAAAATACTCGTAAATTATAAATGATGATATATTGAAAAAAAAAAAGGTTACATATTTAGCTTCGTTCTGCGTTCTGCTTTTACTGGCCGGGTTAGAGCGGTTACTAATAAACCATGTCGAAGCGATCAGAAGTTTGGATTTATTTTTTAAGAAAGGAGCACATTTCACCCTGTGCTGTAAAACTATTGGATGTAAAGAATAGACAGCTACTGTGTTGATAAATCATTTTAAATCTCATTTATTTTATATTTATTTATTATATGTGAATGAATCTGAATTATTTATTTACACTTTATTAACATACATACTTTTGTTGTAACAGATGTGAATATATAATAATATAACATGATAAACATAAGATACAATTATATTGCAATTAAATACTCGTAGTTCATTGTGTGGGATGAAGTAGACTCCACCTCCTGGCTACTTTATTACACTGAAGTCTATATTAAAGTAACCAGTTTTTTTTCGTGCTGTTGTGATGTTATTTACATTCGACAGAATTAAAAATAGAGATAAAAAATGTAGTGGAAGTGTTGTAGAACTAGTGAATTATTAGTATAGGCACTGTATAATTATTATGTTAGAATGTTGAATAGCCATGCTTCTGATTGATCTCTACCCTGTTGGATCATATATTGGGTCCATATTTGTGTAATTTAATTGGAATTGAACGATTTTCAGTTATTAATTGATGATGTCGAGTAATTAAAGTCTCTGTTGTCTAAAGTATCTAAACCAAGGATCTGGTTTCAGAAGTATACTATATTCAATATGGTCACACTCTTGATGCAGTTGGATATATTTTTAGTCTCTACTCGTCACTTCTAGTGCTGATATAACCCTAATATATGACTGCTTTCATGTGATCACGCGTGATTAGTTAGTTTCTAGTTTCTTGGTCAGAATTGAATTTGATCCCTAAGAGAGTAACGGGGTTTATAAACTATGAGTAGGTAGATTTAAAAAATTATCTGCGAAACTGTGGCAGAGATTTACTCTATACTAGGATTGTTTTTTGGTATTTTAAAATTTTTTTTTAGAGTGAGAATCTACGAAAATATGAACTGGGGAGTTCTTCCAGCACAAGAATGTTTCTATACGGTTGTAACGCCACGAACTATCTAATTCTGATTTTCTTCCTTTTGATACACATCGGCGCATCTAAGGTATTCCGTTTGGCATTGTTTATAGTATTTTTATGCGTTTTTGCTGTGTTGCTCCATATGGAAGATACATAAGTGAATTTACCTAGTTATGGTCTTATAGATGAGGTATTGGGGTCTTCTTCTTATTCTTCTCGTGCTTTATCTGTTCAATAGACATCGGTTATCATCAATTTGTTAACTGCGGCCCGAAAAAGCTCTATAGTAGATTGACAAAAACATTTTTTTATGTTTTTCAGTCTTGATGTACCCCTTCCAGGGCTCTGACTTGCTACAGTATCTCCCCGTATTATGAAGTACAAGATTTAATACTTCTCATCATATGTCCGATATATTGTACTTATAAATACTTTTTTATCTTTATTCTTCTAAACGATAACATCTCCATTCGTAACTCTATCTATCCAGCTTATTATGGTATATGTAATGATAGTAAAGATTTCATTAAAAAAATATCAGTGTTGAATTACGGAGCCGAACTGATATTAACGATCTACCGTCGTCAAGACTAGAAATAATATTACAGAGTATCTATAACCATGTATAATACTTTATTTTAGACCTTGAATACTCTCTGCGACAGTAATTATGATTGTACTGTCCCATTCCCTCGATTGTGCGTTTAATCGTTTCTCAGGGCTGGGTTGTGATTTAATGACGAAACTTGGAGTAAATTTGACTTTGAGAAATCTTATTCAATCGAGCAATTCATGCCGCAGACATAAAAACAAATATAACCAAGAGCCGCGAAATTAAATATCTGGTCGAAAGGCTGTAGTAACGATCGATGTCTACTCCTAACAATGAGAAAGGAAATTGAATAAAAGGGAAACCGCTCAGACTAAATCCAACCGAGGGTTGGGAGTTATGAAAATTTAAAAACACCCATTACCACCCCCCGCGTGTAATCAAAAAACTTTCACAGCAAAAACCAAGGTCAGGTCTGTAAACCCCATTTTTTCACCCCTCCCGATTCTATGAGAGTGCTGATGTACACGATGCGGATTTTGAGAAGTAATTATAAAAAATTTAATTAAATTAATTAACATACAACTCTTACCTCGTCCACTTTCATACACATTATGCACGTTTCGTTTGTTGACGCTTTTGACAGGACCGCTCTCCAATATTTGATATTAATAATCACGCCAAGTGTTTACGCACTTTCTTTCTTTAATTGGCACCTCCGGTTTTGTGTTATCGGTATGATTGGTTTGTGTAGTGTGAAGGTCTCTGCTTCCTGTGACCGGAAAAATTGCTGTCAAACCTCAGTCGGAACGGTTGACAATTGAAATCTGCGGTACTTTACCAGGACTTATTAATCGTCTTCGGTATTTAATTAATTCATGGAGATCGAGTTGGCGCATCCAGATCCAAGATCGGGGCGCAAAAAAGAACATTACAACCCACGTTGAGCAGAGAAACAACACAAATCCTGGAATAACAAGCTATCGAAGGAATTCACTAGAACACCAGGTCTTTCGCTGATGCCCTCTATTTCTGTTGCCTTCAATACTTGCCTAGAATACTTAATTTACCATTCTCTGTTCACTCATATATTCCACAAGATTAAACCATTTCAGCGACCCTTTCTTAATTCTTTCGAATATGCCACAAACTGTTTATAGAATAAGTAGTACTACAGAGATCCTAATATTTATTTGTACAAATACGTATTGAAGTATCTACTATGTTAATTTATAATTGGCAACTAGGGTAAATGAGCAAAATCTATCGTGAATTTACAAAGCTTACGAATATCATCACCATATTATTTAATTTTTAAACTGAGCTTGTGTCATGAAGACCATATCTAGATTAGCGTTAAAACGATTGTCCGCTATAGCAGCAGGTGTATTTCAGAAGGATTTTACGTAATTTTTTGGCAGGGAACGAATACTAATTCCATTTCTTTCCAGAAAGTTATCGGCAACACAATTCTTTGCGACGGGTAGTGCCTAGAGAACGACACATAACGATAGATATAAAGCGCAAGAAAAGTTGTATTCCTGACCAATCGCATTAATAGATGTAATATAATGTAACAGTTGGATATTGTACCTTCCCCGGCTTGGAAAGAGATCCAGGTTCGAATGCCGGTGGCGCAACAACAATATTATTTGATAAAATTAACTTTATATGGATATTTTACTAATTAATATATTTAATTCTTATTTAAAATATCACAGACCTATGTTCTGAATAATTACAACTTCACAATAAGAATGTGTTCTCCTAATAATAAAGTTGTATCAATGTGTCCAAAATTTGATAAAAATGAATTGATAATTCTGGCGTCTGCCATCAGATTACTTAAAGGTATTTGAGATTCCGTAAAAATAAGGCAGATGGCTCTTTCAAATAATGAAACGATTAAATGTATTAATATCAAAAAGGTAACATATAGGTTCGAAAATTTGTCGCTGTAGCATAGTTGGATAATCCACCTTTCACGGTTTGGAAAGAGATCCAGGTTCGAATCCCGGTGGCGCAACAACAATATTTTCTGATAAAATTGATTTTATGTGTATATTTTTCTAATTAATATATTTCATTCCTATTTAATATTTAATTATTCTAGATAGAGAAGAGAAAAAGCCTATTTTAACGGACCTTTTGTTCTTTCGACTAACCCCCCTGTAATTTCTTGTTGATCGATCATTTTATGTTGTGTGAATATTGCCGCTGTTCGGAGATTGAAGGAACGCGGTCTAACGACGAGCGGAGCACAATTACGATTAGTGCATCCTCCGATAAGGAGCTCTCAATAATCCGAGCGTCGGAAGTGATCGGAAAACTACCCATATATAAGAAGAACAATAACATTGGACCAGCCAAGATGCCAGAGAAACGGCAACTAACAATCAAAGGTTAGTGATAGTGTTCATTCTGCATACATGACCACACTATTAATAAGAAACCCAGAAATTACAGCTTTCGAAGGCATTCACGGGAACAGTCTAGATATGATTTTTGTAAAATATGTATGATTTTTTGATGGAAATTTTTCTACTAACTGAGAAATTAAATTTGATATAAAATTGAGTAACTTAATCGTTAATACTATACAGTTTCATTAAAAAATCACCAGTTGACTATAATAGAATAATATTTTTGAAGAATAATCTGATTCATCGTGATGCTTGTCATCGTTTGAGCACTTGACTGCACGGTATCGGCGCGCGAGTGCAGGGAAGAATTATTTTCCGTGCAATGCTGGGTATACCAGATAGCTTATTTATTAAATCATCAGCGAGAGTCCTGAGTAGCAGAAAAAAATAATTTATTTTGAAGTGCATTGTACTTGTAATCAATTTTCAATTTAAATGTCAAAGTAATCAATCTCGTTATTGATAAATGGATAAGTTCTTTTGAATAAAAACGTAAAAAAACCGCTTCTTCGCCTTACTAAAAATATTAATTATTATTAGCTCTCAAGGTATTTTGATTATTAAGTGGATCTTCAAACCGTTAATTAAATATTCGATAACTAATTTAATTGAAAATTTTGATAATGTTCCTTTCCTTCAAACAGTTGAAATATAGTTTATAATGGGGTTTCAATTTATTGTTGAAGTAACCCGAGAAAATCTGTTTGAAAGAACATGTCATGAGAAGTTTCGAGGATCAATTTTGGGGTGAGAAAGGTTTTAAGGGCGGAGAAAATTAAGTCTTCAACGCTTTGGAGAAGAATCTAACCACTTTAAGTGAGTTGTGATGAGATATTTTAGACGTGTTAATAAAAACTTATTACAGATTTTTTTCCATTAGAAAATATTATATATATATTATATTAACAATGAATAATCTTTAGAATTTTTAATAATTCGTCGAAAATTATATATTTCTTTGACCAAATTACATAATCATTCAGCATTATATTTAATAAAAAACTGATTGAAGAAAAATTAATTGATACACTTTTAAAAAACAAAGTAAATACAAATTAAATGTATTAATTAGAAAGATGTACATATAAAATCAATTTATCAAAAAATATTATTGTTGATTCAAACCTGGATCTGTATTTAAAATATCAAAGTTCTGAATAATTACAACTTCACAATAGAATGTGTTCTCATTAATAACAAATACTATTAGAAAAGTTTTCAATAAACCGCACACAGTTTAATATAAAAAACTTATAAATTTAAAAGATATACCGGTGTGTTACAGTTTCTCAGAATTTTCTAATTATTTATTGGAAATGGACGAACTTCTTGATAAAATTTTGGATTAACTTAATTGTATTTCTTAATAGTTAGTTAATGTCCTTAGAAATAAGCAAATAATACACATCAATTATCATATTATTACGACTGAATATAATTAAAAACAAATGTATCCAATGATCATAAGACTTCATTATGTTTTGGATAGCTAAGACCCACTTCTTATAACTCTATTGACAGTTGACTCTAATATATTTTGATGTAATATGGAATGAGATAATCAGCGAAACCAAAGATAAAAAAATGTAATTATTTAGGGCAAAATGAAGGAATATACTTGTTTGACTTTAAATGATAAAAGTTTTTTTTTATATTTATTAATAATATTATTAATATCAAATAACAAGATTAAGTTAAATATTTCACATTATGGAAATTGATCAGAATAAGGAAGTTTGAATAAGAGTGACGTAAAAAAGTAATAGGTTTACAACCAATTTTAACTTGAACAGCATAAACCTATCCTTAAAAATAAAGAAACAACCTTTAAACCACTTATATGTGCAGTATTTTATGGTTGCGAGAACTGTAATTTGACTAAAAGAGGTGCTAAAAAGAGAAAATATCTTAGAGGAGATAATAAACATTATACTGATGGTAGCAAAAGACAGCTTCGGAAACGTGGAGAATGTATCGGTACTCAGCAAGTCAAATAAGTCCAGGAATGTTAAAAAGAAATAAAAATTGTTAGAAAACCTTTTGAATGTGTCTAATTGAGGATTTTTGATGAATTTAACTAATAATTGTTTATTATTTATATACAAATTTAAAAATAATTGCAAAATATTTGACTAATTGACAAATTCCATTTTTTTGCAAATATTTGCATTATGCATGATATGTATGCGTCTCATTTTTTCATAACGGAATAATTTTAAATTACTGTTGTTAGAGGAAAATTTTAATTTTCATATAAATAGTGGATTGATTGAATTCAAATGCTAATGGGAGCTCAAAAAATAATAATATGTGAACGATATACCTAGTGACAAAAAAATTATACAAGGATAAATGCAACGTCAGAAAATCGGCGATCGACGAGTAAAATTGCTTATGAACTTTGTTGAAGCTGAGATTCTGGCCGGTGATATATGTGTATTGCAATATTCAATGTAGTTTGATTTAAAAGTTTATCAATATTTGTAATTTTTTTATTAACTGAGTATGTTTATATTTCTTAAACCGTATAGTATAACAGATTATTAATTATGTTATTATGCATTAAAGTGGACTTGAGATAGTTTAAATGTCCTAAATATGTTACTCTTTTATGAATCTCTCTTGAGTAATATACTCAAATAAAGAAAAATATATTTTTATGTAAGGTGGTGTCAATCTCATTTTCGTCAAATCTTGAATTTTGATTTAAATATCTTTTTATAATATTATTTTTCTAATATTATAGAAAGGTAAAATTATAGCACGGTGTATACCTGCTTGTACCGGATCATCCGTTTGTGAACATGTACAGTTTCACTGATATTAAGCAGTGAAATTATAAATAAATTGTTTTATGGATTTTAACTGGCTAATTTGGTGAAATTATATTTAACAATACTACATTGTGAAACCTTATTATATTGCTTTAAATGAAATGTAGACTCTACTGAAACTCTGGCCGCGCAGCGGTCATCTCGGGCCGCATAGAGGCCACTATCTGACGGGAAGCGGCCATAATAGCCGCCCATAGGTCGTAATAGCAAAAAGCAATTGCTTTTCTGTTAGTGCATTCTGTATTGCTCTTCCTAGAATTGTACAAATAGTGTTCTTACGTATCAACTTTGAAATATATATATCCACTAGAAGACATTCTTGAAAAATACGAACAAAACATTCATATGTCACTTTGTGTCGCATTTGACAGTGCTACAGATAAGGAAAGAAACTGGATGAGATGACAAGATGTAAGATGCTCAAAATACTTACCAGTCGTAATACGATTTCGCTAATGTATGTTTTTTCTTGCTCATAATAATGACAATGCACACTTCATATCAAATTAAATATATATTTACGTACTGTTGTTGAATATGTAGAAGAGAAAACATTTAAATAATCATTTAGAAAACATTTAAATAATTTAAGTAAACCTAGAAATATTTAAAAGACGTTCGATATTTTTGCTACTTTGGCGAATATTTTTTATTGGCAAATGACAATACAATCCAAGACATCCAATACAGTCCAGTAAGTCGTAGATAAAACATAAGGAAGTGTAATATATAATATATAACTTTACTGTATACATATTCACTGTAACATATCTATGTAGGTACATGCGTGCGATTAGTAAGGCAGTTCAGACACATTTTGATATTACCGAGATTATAATTACTTTCTGGAAAGACATTAATGGACTAATTATTTATTTATTAGGGTTATATATGTTAAATTTGATTTAATTTTAAAACTTGCGTAGCACGTTGAGAACATCTCACTTCGTTAAATCATAATTCAGTTTGGAAATAATTACAAAGTTCCGTTCGACATGTTGTCTGGCCGGTGCCAACTTTAATGTTCCGCTTCGAATGTAATCTATATGTTCCACTCGATTTTCCAATTCCCCCGGTAATAATCAGAAGCGTTCAATTATTTTCGAGAGCCCTTCATCAAAATTGTGTATGATTTAATTAGTCCGGCGTGACGTCACTCGCTGCGAAAGAGATAACTTTATAACGCACGAATTTTGGGTCTGCCCATATGGAATTATTATTTTCTATTGTACTCTTTAATTAAATTTGCAGCGAATCATGCATTTCGTCATCGCCATTGACCATTATCGATCCAATTTTGGATGAAGGTAATTCCTTAACGGTTTACTAATCTTACTACTGTGACATTTCGTCTCTCCATCGAGGTTTTGAGAGTATTTTAGGTCGTTTCGTTAATACCATTCAAAAATATTCTTTGTGCTTAAGATTGAATGTAGACTAAATGCGGTGGAGATATGGTCGCTTAGTCACATGTGTGTAACATCTATACAAGATAGAGTGAATAATTAAAAAAAATAGGATAGAATTTAGATATAGTTGTAGTATAGAATTAAAAAATGCTCATTGAGATGGTTTAAAGATGATGAAAAATATATGAGACAACATGAAGCAGAAAAACTAAATATTGGATAACGTTCTTGGTGGGTTAAGATCCCGTGGACTGTATCGATTATAATAATAATTAGTTGACGCAACCCGAAGTGGATTCAGGAAGGAAAATAATTGCAGATGGATCTAGCCTACCTTGCTTTAAATTCTTCGGTTGGACATCGTTTACACCTCCAATTGACTCGCGCCTTTTTTGCGAAGAACCGAGATATCACTGCACTTCCTGAGCTATTGAGAACACTACCTCTTCGTGGTCCTAGCGTTACGCATGGCGCTGCTTTTGGACAGTAGAAAAAGAACACAGATTTTGACAGTTCTGTCTCAGAAAGCAATCTATCCCCCCCGTCCGCGAAATCCCTAAGTAATTAGTTGATATATATTTATATATATAGGTTTATATTGGAAGAACAAAATGCACAGGGAGTTTAAAAAGTTCAAGAACCAAAGAGCATGCATAAGAAAATGAATGAAAATAGACGAGACAAGAGTGGTGTACCTGAATACATGTTGAGTCATAGGAACTGATAACCCATCAAATTTCTTTTATATTAACTTATCCATAACTTGAAATAAATGTCGTGTCATTGTCACCAGTTTATGGACGTTCCCAAAGAGCAGTCGAACTCAATCTTCAAGAAGATTCCCCCGTATGTAAACTACTATGAATAGAATAAAAAACAGTTGAGGTACAGTGTACTTTTTCGCTTCCGCTCACATGCGCAGAACTTCAAAAATCTCTCACTATTCAAATTATAAAAGGAAACGTCAAAACCATTCAAAAGTAGCTCACTTTTAACATTTTTTATAACAAAACGAATACCGCTTGTTTTAGTTATTTTTACAGAAAGATATTTGTTAAATTTTCAATTAATGATTCTCAGTTTTGCAAAACAATCGTAAGAAAATTACTATTACTATTCAATTAAACGTGCACTGTAACATCGATCGGCGTATGGTTCGTATGTTAAATATGCAAATTTTAATAGTCAATATTTACAAATTTACTACCGCAAGGACTATTGAAAAAAATTTCTACGTAAATATAAAAGACACTCATTAGTTTGTGTATTTAAAGTTTCAAAAGGATTGTAAGAAAAGTGATTTTTTTGGGAACGTCCTTAAATTTTAGCCCATTCCCAATCAGTACACATTGTTCCTTTGACAATTTAGAAATCGACCATTTGGAGAGAATTTGTCTTCCTTGCTGTGATTAATCGTGTTAGATTACATTTAAAATACATATTTGTTCTCAACTCGGTGTGGTGTTTCGTTTTTTGGAAATAAGCTGAAATTCACTGTCATTGTTATCAGTGTTATTGGCGACCATTTCAACGTACGCACCAGCGTATTTGTGTGTGTAGTTATTGCACATTGGACGATGAATTCAACAGGCACCCGTCGTTGTCAGTGATTGCGTCATCATCAGGTGAGTCAAGCTATCCTTCTTATCCCGCCACCTTGGTCAGCTATCGAAGAAATTCCCTTTCTCTCATCCCATCATTGCTTCATTTCCGATTTTCTATTCTTATATTTTTTCCAATTCCATCCCTATCACCGTAATCGGCGACTTTTGTCGGTCACAATAAGTAATAATTGAAATAATGCAATGAAACCGATTTTCCACACACTAAGTCCATTTAATGAAAAACTTTTTAAGAAAGAAATAAAAAATTTAGTATTTTGTTAGTAAATATACCACGCAAGAGGAGAGAAAACGTGAGAATTATATTATGAAGGTTTCCAGACTACGGTACTGCATGAAAATGAAGCATAAAAACCTCCAAGTCTCTTAAACGCAGCAACAATTTATTTAAAGGATTCCCTTGTGTGAGGATTTTAAGTACCCCTTATTATAATTTGGTTGAAACAACCTTCAAAGAACAAGTTAGCAATGCAGCCGAGCTTCAAACCGCTCTGCTGGGAAATTCTTTGAAACTCTTTGCAGGGGTGGCCAAAAATGCATACTGCATAATGCGCATCATTTGTCCAACTGCTTCGGTGTGATTTGTTCGCTTTATGGAAAGCGTTCGGGGAACTTACACGGGAAAGGCAGTGTGCCAAAATACTGGAACTGCTCCATGTCAAAATACATTACGTGCCTACCGGATATTCGGAACACTAGACAGGGTTGCCATCACATTAAATACCATCACTTGATGATTCGACCTGAACAGATTTTTAGTCAAGCTTTAACAAAGCTTTTCTTGGCCATCTAAGCAACTTTTCCTCGATTATTAACTAAGTGTATCTAATTCTTTGAAATTTACAATTTATTTGTATTTACATGAATATACTCATTTAACACTATTTATAGATGTTTGGGACATATATTTATGTATTTATGCACTGTGTCTTCCACCCCCCTCTATTCATTCCCTTCGCATCCCGGCCTCGACGTTATACTTGTACGGTGAAGTTAACAATATTATACAATCTCGAGACTTCGCGTCTTTACTGCGTCGAAACCTTTGACGAAATAGTGAGTTAAAATATACAGTGCACATCTTTGTAGATGTCAGCAGAATCCGAGATTCTTCCGGCATCTATGATTTCTGCGCATCAAAATGTATGCAAAATGAATGCCAACTAATAAGTAGGGGTTTTATAATAGTGATACCGATAATCCGCCTTCATTGTGTACTGTGTGAAAATATCATATCGGTTACAAGCGGGCAACATGGTTAATCAATCTAAAACTGTACTGAGTTTATAATTCATGCTATAATCGGGTCTTAATAACTGAGCAAAAAAAAATCAGTGAGGTCGCAGTCGATGCGAATTGAATACGCTGGCTCTAACGTTAGTAGAAAGAGTGAGTCAGATCGTTCGGCGTCCGCAGGGTGCATTCACACGGGTCACCTAATTTGTCCGTCGTAGCTCAGCTACAGTCAGGCATCTTTAATAATACATTATCCAAAATAACTAAATAAATATTATTGATAGAATCGGCGTTAACTTTGTAGAGTTTCATCAACAAAATGGATGGATATAAATCAAACAATGTTATAAACTCAACTTCAATTTATTTGCACTGCCCGAACATCGTTGTTGTCTAACTAGTAACAACTTTTCCGAATTTGCAAACAACAATATGGATAATAATTATTATTTTCATACGTGTAACATTAAATTTCTTCATCCTGTCAAGCGTAAAGGTAATAATATGATTAACTTTGAAAATTTTGAAATAAAAAGGAATTTGAACTTGGGTATTAATTTGTTAAACAATATTACATTTTCTGACTCATCTCATTTCCTCTCAATATTCCCATTACAAAAACCCCTCCACCTTCCACCAGTAGCTCCGTCCCCTCCCCCACCATCTGTCAGAACCTAATTACTTATATGTCTACCACCTAAGCCTCGTTTAGTATATTTGTGTAAATTTAGTTTAATACTTCACCTGTCGATGAGAGTTACTGTTTCTCTCGAAACTCGAGTATTGAAAATAAACGCAAGTAGAGTTATAACATTGTTTTATTTATATCCATACATTTTAAATAAATGAAAGTAAAAAGTTTGATGTAAGTTATAATTTACACTCACACCTTTTTAAACTATAAAAGTGTTGGACAGAGCGCCTTTGCAGAAACTTGTGAGACCTATTTACCAATTGTGCCATTACTATCTGCCATCCAGCTACATAACCCAGTCAGAGAGACATTGCGATATTCCCTTATTATCCTTCTGATAATACATACACGCCTCACGTCACAAAGTAGTATACCTCAAATAACGTGTTAAAGAATATAAAATAGTCGTGTTACACCTCAAAGTAACTATCAAGATATTACAGTATGGCAAAAAAGTATACAAAACTACAGAATTGTGTTCCTAAGGACAAATATTATTTATATTTTTCTCAGCCCTGTTTCTTCAGGTTATTATTACATATGGCATGTGCGCCATAATGTCTTACTGTCACGAGTTTTACGGTGCAGTACTAGAAACAATTTTTGATGATTTGTTTTAAATTCACCCAAACACAAAATATTCACCACTAAGTTTTCCAGTGGGAAACCAAAAATCGTAGATGGCGCTTGCATGACGTACTTTTTATTTTTAAGTACCTAAATGAAAGCTATTGTAGTACGATTTATTTACGAATGGTTGATTCTTTGACCACGGCTAACGTGGTATCTGTCGACCTCCAAAAAAAAAATTTAAGATAATAAATTTTTAATACAAAGTACGCTACGTATAGAAGGTACGTATGTGAGCAAATATAATACACACAATACATATATATTCTTTGAAAAACGGGGAAGGTGCATTATCCAAATATGCTACAGCGACGATATTTTTAGCGACAAATTTTCGAACTTTATATTACCTTTTTGATATTAATATATTTAATCGTTCCATTATTTGAAAGATCCATCTACCTTATTTTTACAGAATCTCAAATACCTTTCTGATAGCAGAAGCCATAATTATCATATCATTTTTATAAAATTTTGGAGACATTGATACAACTTTATTATTAATTTATTGTTGTGCAACAACAATATTTTTCGATAAAATTAATTTTATATGTATATATTTGTAATTAATATAATTAATTTATATTTAAAATATCACAGAACTATGTTATGAATAGTTAATTCATAATAAGAATGTGTTTTCCTAATAATAAAGGATGTTTTTTTTAGGGTTTATTGAACTTTAAAATGAAATAAAACACATTAAAATCGTGATAATAGCCATGGTATTGGCTTTATTGGAAAGTTACTCCTTTCCATTAGTGTTTAAATATGATTTCGCGCATATGAGCGCCGCGGCTAGCTCGAATAAAGCGCGATGAATATTGGCTTCATTGAAACCACAGCTCTTCCACATTAACGCCGTTCAATTGTGGAACGAAAGAATCAGTAATTATGGATCTATAGTGCTCTTCATTTACTGTAACGTTCAGGCCGGCATCTTTTTTGAAGAAACAACAGCTTCTTCGGTGCACACTATACGGCGTCTCTGAGAATGCGTATGTTATGGCAAACCAAATTGAGCACAAATCAGCTGTCAGCTGTCAAATTGGCTGTCGCTGGAAAAAGTGTTGCCAATTCGAAAAACAAACCTCTACAAAAAAAAACCTTTATAAAACTCCAGTTACCACGATGATGTTAATATACTGTATCAATATTAATTTTTTAGTTAATAAGTTTGTTATTCATTGACATGGCAGTTACTTTGTGGTGCAACATTATTTACTATTTTGCTAACCAACCTCTTTGTTCTACACACATGTTTAGTTATTTTGTCATTATAATTTCGAACAGTGCAGTCCATTTCATCGTTGTGTATAATTTATAACTAATCTAAAAATAATAATTTGGAGACGACTCTAACATCACATTACCTAATATTCCCTAATTTTCCACTTAAAACTTTATTTATCGTCTTAAATTTACACATAATTTTTGTCTCGATCGGACTTACGGTTCACAAGACACGGCGTCCTGAAGTTGAATGAACGTGCTAATTCGTTCCAATTTCATAACTCTGGGTGATTCTCACTTTAAAGCATTCTTACATCTGTCCTCAATACATTGACATCATCAACTTTCACTTATGTTGTATAAATTCTGAGATGTGCTCGTAAGCCAGTACATCTCAGAATTTTTGTGACAGATTTTGAATACATGTTCACGTCAAAATGGACCTGCAAAAGATAGTCGAGTGTCCAGTTTTATTTCATATTTCGAAATATAATGTGTTTTATTGTTACAGGTATATCGAATACACGATATTACTGGCGACGTCCGGCACACAACAGGTCGTCAGATCCATGACTGAATTCGTTTACCGATTCAATGTAAATCATGGACAATTTTTGGACATCAATCAATGAACAGATTTTTATTAAACAATAAATAACGTAACACTGTTCCATGAAAATCACTAAAATTCAATATAACTTTACTAACGTAGCACAAAAAAGACAACCATTTTCTATCTATTGTTGGATGAACTATTTGTATTTTTTTCATTTTGCATCAAAGCATTTAAAATTAAGTATATTATTTCACTTCAACCACTATCAAATTAAATGAAATTCCCAAACCAGGGTCACTCCAGTAAACAAATTAACGTCATTGTCTGATGAAGTTAATTTGTTTACTTGGATTCGATCTTCATGATGTATGGATCGCCGATCGCCGACCCGCGCGCAAGTGAACACGATATTTAGAAGGATTCCTTTCTATTACATACCTATTACCCCCTTTCACTAAACCCAGAACACAACCCTTTCTGTTGTTTTGTTATCTATGGTTTTGGACCAGTTGAACATTAAATTTCGAGTTTGACAATAATCGTTGACTGCCGCCAAGTTCTTCCTGCCGTGTGGAAACAATTTGTTGACTTGAGAAGTATAAGTCCTGCTATATAGGGCTGATAGTGTACTGTTTGCGTGTAACCATTTTCTCGCTACCGTGCATACCAATTAGTGATTTCATCTTGCTACTGTGCATAGTGCGTGTCATCCCACTTCGCGCTATTCCCAAAGTACGGGTTCCTGGGTCGTGCTTCTTCCTTATACTGGTTGGCCCTACTGTTTCATATTCCCGTCCATCTCGCAAATTTCTTCCACTCTTACTAAATCTTGTTTTCCAACCTCTTCTTTATTCATCATCTCTGTGTCCAGTACAGAACATATACCACTCCCACCCCTCTTCCAAGATCTGTTCTGCTAATATCTCAAATCCACTGCCTGCCTGCTACTACCTGTATTGTAAGACTGATCTATGTAGCGGATCTTTGGCCTGCTGAACTTTTTTTTTATGGTTCGCGGTCTCTAAAGAGTAACTGCAAAATTTGGTTTAAATCATTCAAAGGATGTATGATTGCTGTATGTATTATCATATTGAATTTAGTCGTTCCCATGTGTTTGAACCCCTAATAGAAATAAATATAATGGGTGGCGTCGTGTGTGTGTTTTCCGTTTCCGTTGGCCAATCACATATCCGCAATGCGGCAGGAGTCTATAGTGAATACAAAATGTCTGATCTGTCACTTTCTGGCAGGAATTGAAGGACATCTGGTGCCAAAATGTTCGAGTGCGGGCCATGATAAAGACGAGTAGTAAGAAGAGGTTAGCGTGGCTCTCAGGGTGCTTAGAGTTGCGGGGCATCCTCAGTCCTGAGGGTACGATATTTGGTAGTGAATTTTGTCATGAAAGCCATGGCAAAACTCATTAAGGACGGCGCGCTATTTGGGAATATAGGTTACGTAGGACAAGCGGCTGTCAGTTGGAGTTACAATTGTGAAATTATAATTTTTAAGCGAATTATTTGTGTATTCGTGCATTCTTCCTTCCCCTCCAGACAAAAGATAACACGTTGTGGTCCATTGGCCTGACCTAGCGAAAACCTACAGAAAGTAAGTACCGATGGAAGCTAGCCGATGACATGAGGTTCGTGGGCCTGAGTTCCATCCACGACACGAAAGGACGCCAGGCCAACGGGAAGCGTGTAATGGAATGGAAGGGAGTATGTTTGAATATACAGGCATGCAGTTTTATACATATAGATATTGAACGACTTTGAGATGTGAGATTGGGTCAAACAAATAACTAGATAGGGTAGATCTATGTAGATTTATATAGAAAGCAGACAGATATACATTAATTTTTACCCATAACATATATATTGAACGACCTTGCAATTTGAGATTGGATCAAACAGAAAGACAATAATAATAGGCAACTGAGTCTCCGTTGGGAAACTTTTCCATGTGTTAGTTCTAGGCAGCCGGCCCGACAGCGGTCTCCACGATATCATTTGTTAGCAGTCTAATCGCGGTCAAAGTAAATAAATCCGATTCGCGATCGCAACAAATTCCACAACCCTTTCGACAGGGACACGTTTGCACAGCAACAAATTCGTGTTCTCGCGGCTTAACTTTTGTTTAGAGCCAGGACAATAATGTTCGCAATCTGAATTTAAACAAAGGCCGAGTGTGGTAAGTATGGCTTTGTAAACACATTAAAATATGTGTTCAGCGGGCGGATACGATCTACCAACAGTTTGTTTCAAATTTATGAGTATATTCTGATTGGCTTAGTTGGCAGTTTGTTACACCTGTGGGCTAGGGGGAGAGGGGGGATGTTTCACAAGAGCCTGAATAAGGGAATCCTCGCTTTGTTCGTGTCGACTATTATGTTTTGGAACGCGACGTGCGTAGTTTTATTTTATCGCCGCATTTGACACTCGAAAAAGAACAGTAAAATAATGAGTAGCTTGGTGAAATACGGGCGACGGTGATAAATAAGAAGACGCAAACATTTTTTCAATGATATTGAGGCGTAGACAGACCCTCTTGAGACGTAACGCAATAGCGTAGCAACAATTGCAGGGTGTCCGAGCAAACACATATACGTATTTATTAGAAAATTAACTAATATGCATGAAAACACGCAAGTAAATATAATATATTATTTTAAATAAGATGTTTTCAGTACTGTTTTAAAAACGTCGAAAATTGATCATATGTACTGCAAATTTTATGGTTTATAACTTTATTAATTTTTAATATTTTGCTTATTTGATTCAATGCAAATTTGTTTCCATAATCTTGGCTTTAAGAATATAAGAAAATATATTTCGTATTATAATTTTTTATATTAATCAATTTTTCGGGATCTTTCTTATAATGCTTGTATTAATAACATTCAGTTTATTAGTTTCTCATTAGTGTTAAGATTTTATCTATGTAATAGTTTCAAAAAAGTCGAATCTTTTGTATAACTTCTCACTGGGTATACGGTTAAGCGAGTCCATATACACCAGTATTTATCAAACGGTGTGCCTCGAGTGTCCTAGTATGCCACATTTTCTTAAGTCTTAATTATCAGTAACATAATAACTAGTGTAAAAATATTTAAAAATACCGTATTACTAAAAGTGATCCTAAAAATATTGTAAAATATTACTTAATACAAATTAAATTAATCAACAAGAAAAATATACAGCATAAATCTATTTATCGAAAAAATATTGTGTTACTACCGGAATTAATTAATTCTGGCATCTCCGAGCGTGATTACTCAAAGGTATCAGTATAAAGTTGACTGCTTTTAAAAATAGAATAATAAAATACACAAATATAAGCTCTAAATTTGTAGTAATCATATTTTTTTGCTTCAGTGTAATGTTCAGTACGTTGGTTCGTATTCTGGTAGTATTTACATTAAAAAATACCACAGAACAATGTTCTAAAAATACAACTTCAAACAAAATATGTTGTCTTTAAAAATAAAATAAACGATGAGATTACCAGTGAGAAAATTTGCATTTAAATGTCTTATAATGTAATTATTCAATCTAGATGGAAAGAAGCAAAAACAACGACTATTATGTTTCATCAACAACAATTCCAGAATCACGCAAAGCGACCGTATTTCACGTAACTAATCATACCAGGTTCTTCCTCCGCTATCGTCGAGGGCATTCTAGGATAGAAACGGAACCACAAGATGCTAATTATATGCAAATCCTGGGAAAGATACTGCCTGGAAGGTGGCTCGGAGGCTGGCTGCCTGCAGGAGGCTGGGGAGAACAGGCTCACTGAGGATTGAGTGGCTAAGTAGTGGAAAGAAGGGAAGTGCGGTGAAAGGTACCGCGGGTATCTCGGGACGAAAACGAGCGAACATCTGAAGAGAAAGGATGTAGGTATTAAGGAAGTGTCGGAAATGTAGCGTGATTTAAATATAGTCTATTAACAATTATATATAATATATTCTAATCTTAACAGACGTGTGCTAAAAAACCAAAAAGTGGTTAGTCCAACAACAGATAGATTTGGTCAGCATATGAAATAAATTTACCTATGATTTCCGTTTTAAGGTACCCTCTAAATAGGTAGGTATTTTTGAATAATTTCTCTACATTATTAACAATATTAACAGTTTTGAATTGTAATTTTTTTTAAACAGCCACAGTTTTGATACTAAATGTCAGATCAGGTTGGCTAACCAACTTGACTAAGATATTTATTTACAAGGTCAGTTATTGAGAAAAATTTTATCAAAATCTAACAAGAACTACGTGAGTTATCGAATTCACAAAATATAGATGTATAAAATACAGATATTTTAACATTTTAACGTCTAGTGACCACAATACTCGCCTAGTGAAATAGTTGTCTAAGGTTCAAGCTTCGTTTCTAGAGGCCATCAAGTTAGTCCTATTTTCATAGTACAAGCATTTAACTTAGTTTGAAAATAGCAAGAATATTAATGTGATATACGTATTCCGTATACCCATCGCTATTTCAAAAACTAAAAAACGTTGGGGGGTTAGGTTTCGGGATCTCCTGGTTATGATCAAAGAAAATGCTTTCAAATTTTCTGTGAGGTATGTCATGAATACTTCTGCAATCTATACTTTACTTTATTGTTAGTATTGCCATTGAAATCTACTTGACACATAAAATATCATTATTAAGGAGAACACATTCTTATTGTGAAGTTGTAATTATTCAGAACATTGGTCTGTGATGTTTTAAATACTAATTTAATGTATTAATTATAAATATACACATATAAAATCAATTTTGTCGAAAAATATTGTTTTTGCGCTACCAAGATACGAAACTGGATCTCTATTTCCAATCCGGGGAAATACACTACCATTTGTGTTATAGCGCCAGTATTTTTCATGACAAATTTTCAAACCATTTACACTTTTTCAAATGAATACATCTGCCGTTCCATTATTTGAAAGCCATCTACATTGTTTTTACGGAATCTCAAATACCTTTGAGTAAACCGATTGCAGACTCCAGAATTCCCGGTAGCGCAAAAACAACATTTTTCGACAAAATTAATTTTATATGTATATATTTATAATCATTAATACATTAAATTAGTATTTAAAACATAAAATATCGTTATTTACAACTTTTTAAAAACAGTGTCAGACGTTATGGACCGAAGTGAGGTAATAAAATTTGTACCTTACCGCAGAAGGGTGCCTAAAAATTATTCAACCCCCGCCGTATCTCATCGAAATAATAATTAATCACAATCAAACGTCCCGACTAGAAAACAACAGAAATCTTTCGGAACGTCCGTCAAATCCGTTTCGAAAATCGAATAAATGTCTGTCATGCTTTGGCGCGAAGATTTAAAAAAATAAACGTAATCGTCCGGAAAAACGGGGCACTTCCGGCAAATTATGCATCGTGGCGCCAAAATAAAACAGGTAGCGGAAAAGGCGTGGGAAAATCCGCATTAACCGGAATTTCCGGTTTTTCCACGTGCGGGGCTAAATCACACGGTTAATGGACCGGCGAGTTATCTGAAATTAGTATTTTATTACTGACGCATGCCTTTTTCTTTATTTAAATTAGGACATGTCATATTTTCGCTTCAGGAAATTTTCGGACGCGGCCAAACTTTGGGTCATTGTAAAACTGAGTGGGACTCGAGTGAGTGGGGAATGAAAATTAAAATAGACAAATGTTTTTTAGACACTTTAGGGATTTTGGAGGTTATTGCTTGAAATGATCTGTTATCGTATCAAAAGGATTTGTGCGTAGTGAGACGAATCATCCTAATTTTCTTCAATATTCATGTCGTAGTGTATATGAATTTGCTTGTAAGAATTTAAGTTGTGTAAAGTATTTAAATAAAACAGAACTTATAAAAGTCGGCGTTTATTGCGGGTTATTGCAATTGCTTGCAGGTACTACGAGAAGATTAGAGTGGCTCGCTCGAAGTGTTGTCAAAAGAACTGCCTGCGGAGAAGTGGTTGGCTAACTCCTAGGAGTCGTCCGACACGATGTATTGACATTCGCTATATGGCTATCAGGTGATTTGTTTCGCGACCATGACAATGGAGTGCGTCCAGGACTATCACAACGCATTACAATTTTACCTAAGCTGGTGGGGGAATGAAACAAATATTTTTGTATAAGCCCGTATTAATAAGAATAGATGCCGCGTGTGTTGTAGGTCAGCTGTCAATGTCACAATTTAAAGTTACCCAAGGAAAGGCGTGTGAGATGTAAATCTACAGAATAACGCTTAAAATAATCTTGATGAGTAGTGTTACGAATGAAGGTGTTATGGTTTGGATGAATATAGAAAAATAAGTAACTATTTAAAACGTTGAAAATCCGAAATCTTGGACATCTAATGAGACATCCGGAGAAATGAGGATCTTGCACCTCATAATGCAGGGAAATATTGCTTGTAGTTGGGGCCCTGGAAGAAGGAGAATATCATAACTGAATAACCTTTGTGATAACAACACGATATGAACGTTCATTTAATGAATAAGGTACAAGAAGAAGAATAATGGAAAAGACTACACTTGAAGATCTCTGGGAGATGGAGTACCAAATTTACAAATCGGCACAGAACTAAGACAACAAATTTTACCCAAAAATCTGTAATATTAATAGCTTGAGGATGGTGGGGAATGAAAATTCTGTAGTAGAAAGAATCCTCTGCAACAACATTGTATATCGTTTTTGGTAAATCTTATTTACGAATGTCACAACTTTGTATATCTTCCTGGGCATCGAATGGTTTATTAAAGATCATTAATTGACATGGCGTTTACTATGCGGTGTAACATGATTATTTTAATTTTCACAACTAAACTTTATATTACACACACGTTGGATTATTATCACTACTAATTTCGAGAGGTGCAGTCCCTCTCATTATCAGGTTGATGTGCCCGGTGATTAAAGTGACGCGAATTTCCCCATATTGTGAAGAAAAAAAACACTTAACGCGGTGCATTCCTTAAGGGATTATCAGCATGGGTAACAGGGCCGTACAACCAATTAGGATTAGGTGAATGCGTTTGCTTTCTTGGGGGATTAAGGGACATTTTATGACGGTCCAACCCCAAGAAATGCATCTAATCCTGATTGTATATTGTTGAGGACGTACCTTTCCAAGGATAATACCCGGTCGGAATTTTTCGCAAGCCCGCCAAATTATATGCATTCTCAGAATGCCGACAAGACCTTCCAACGTTTTAGTATTTTCCGATTTTAGTATAATAACAATAGACTAGGGTAATTTTAATGGTATAGCATGTGCGACCGACCTGTCCTTACGATCCGCGCACACCCTAAGCCCCTGAGGGTTTAAAAAGGCCGGACGCGGCGGTAAACAACACACTTGCAGAGAACACTTGGAGTTGGACACTTGCAGTTAGCACTCGGGTTAGTCACAGGACTTGCAGTTAGCAGTCGCAGTTACAGTTGGAAAGTTGGACTCGGTCAGTGAGACTCGAACAGTTGCAATGAGGCACTAGCCAGTTGGTTACTTGAAGACAGTTAAAAGCTAACGCAGACAGTTAACTTAGACACTTGGAGAAATGGAAAAGTAAAAACTCTCGAGTTAATATTCTACTCCACCGTCAGCCATCGGACGGCTGGCGACCAGCGCTCGAGGTCGGCCAGCGTGAAGGAAATGCTTGGAACAACAGGCGAAACTAAGACTGGAAAACAGTGCAACTCGAGCGGAGATGGAAGGAAAGCAGTGCAGAGGAGCTGGTGAACAAGACCACCCACCAGAAGGACGGGATCGCAGAGCGGGCTTGAAGCCCCAGTCCCGCCCAGATCGCGCCGTCGGTCGCCATCCGCGCGGCGGACATCGATCCTCGAAGCCCGGACCGACTGAACTTAATTAAGGTAGAGTTAAGATTAATTTAAGATTAGAATTAAGTAGGCAGAGCGGGCTTGAAGCCCCAGTCCCGCCCAGATCGCGCCGTCGGTCGCCATCCGCGCGGCGGACGTCGATCCTCGAAGCCCGGACCGACCGAACTTAATTAAGGTAGAGTTAAGATTAATTTAAGATCAGAATTAAGTAGACCGTAAGATAAATTAAGATAATTTAGCCTAGAATTATTTTCGTCTCCTCGCTTAACCAATCGAATAAAATTGTAAATATTATACTAAATTATTGACTTATTGATTTTCATCCCCGCCTCCTTCTCAGTGACCAACGTTGCATTGAGATACGATGATCGGGCAGTGAGGAAAGCCCGACGCCGTATCAAGGTGATAAAAAATGTATAGGTCAAACTGTGAAAAATTAAAATACGAGAATAAAAGAATATCGCCACGTACTACTACGTACGACTAATAGTAACGTGCCCTCCTTAAAATGGCATATCTAGTATCGAAGTTAAAATTTTATTGTAACTTTTTAATAAATTTTCGATGTGACAATGAGAATAATTCAATATTTCACTTAACTTGCTTACTGAAAGTTTTCATTATCTCGAAGATAAATATTTAATGTACGATTTACACCCACTTTACTCTATACACTCTAAAATGTTTTTAAATGATTTATTTGTACCTGATTTTTTCATTAAATTTAAAATACTAACAATTATGTTTTACAGTCAGAACCATTGACGTTAGTTTAAATATTTTACATTCATACGAGAGTATTAACAGAGAATTGGAAAATGTAATCCCTTTAATGCAATACGCGCACATTTCACTTCACAGCTTCTCAATACTGAAACAATTTTATTACAAAAAAATATACATTTGTTTTATTAAGTCGATATTTGTCATTGGAGACTTTTGTATTATTAAATAATCTCCGTAAAATATTTTATTTTGTAAAAATAATTCTAATTTTTAATTTTGACATTGTATCCCATAATTCCAATGTAACAAGAGTAGGAAAATTTGAAATAAAATAAATATAGTGCATGAACACAAGATGTTATTTTTTTTTTTAAATAAGTATACATTTTTAGCGTTCAGTTTCATTAATTCTGTAATATTATATCCTCCTAACTGCCTTAATAAATATTTTAATCACATTGTATATTAATAAATCTCTAAAATACTATATATTAGGGTTATTAATGACCTGTTAATAACCCTAATAACAAGGTTCCAACTAACATTTTGAGCTAATTTGTGTTATTACGTGAAAAAGGTTCCAAATGCATTATTTTTTATTTCTTCCATACACACTAAATCTATTTAACCGATATTAAAGTAAATAGCAAGAACTGAAAGTTCCAACTGCATCAGTTATTTATTTCAATTTATAGATCATAATTTTTAATTTACAATTTTTAATTTATTTTTAATTTAGCTCAACTCACAGCGGGTCATTGATTGGTCACTAAAAATAAGTTAAGACCTTAAAACTTATCATATTTCCGGACTAAAAACAAAATATACATGAATATATGCTGAAATTCAATCAAAACTTTTGAGCTCATTATCTCAAAACAGTGTTATTCTGGGGGGTCGATATGCTAACTAAATAACCATAATACATTTTATAATCGTTGCAGTAGAATTTGAGTTTGTCATTCCACACAGCGGGGGTGGGGCGAGCTAAGATATTTTCTCATAAAAAAAGTATGTTACTGAATTACGCCATTTTCCTCAACCAGAATCGCTTTTGCTCGGAGACATAATCTTTTATAGTCTGCAAATTTTATAACTTGCTTAACGATTCCATCAAACATTCATCCACTTTAATAGTTTGAAGACGTGTGTATATACCTGGATTAACGGTAAGTGTTTTAGACAGTTTCTTGACTTACAACTTACTTGAGGAATAGTGACGATAACATTTTGTAAAGTTGATATCGATTGTTTACCTACAACGTCAATATGTATTGAGAATACTTTTTCTTTATTTTTATTTGTATTTGTGGAGTATTTTGGTGATAGAATGAAACGTACGATTGGTGTCGAGTTGTTTATTTAGGATAGGAAAATAAAAGGAGCATGAAAAATGAAGAGTAAGAGAAGCCAGTCGGTAGCGTTCAGTTTCGGTCTACCGATACATATGACCCATCATGCATCAGGTCAACTTTTATATTTACTTTGACTTACTTCAACAATTTTTGACGTCATAACCAACAAAGTTAACCAAATAAAAGAATATATATGTCATATTATATACATTTTTTTTTTGAATACCTACGTCATAAATAAATTTATGCTTTAAAAATGTACCTACAATACAAAATTACAATCAATTCATAATTTTAAAAGTTAAAATGAAAAATTCATAAATCACCATCATTAAACATTGGTTTGGTCATGTGAAACGTATGAATGACAAAATAATGGTATGAAAGATAGGTACATTACGCAAGTGTTGATGGTACGGAAGACTTGGCACGACCAGATAAACCAGATACTGGAGGATGGTCTTATAGAAGTCTCATTTATCGGCGAGCTTATATGAATGTGATTGAGGTGAGATTTGTTTGTCAGAATCTTTACCTATCTAAGTTAGTTAGTTTATTTAAAACGCAAGATTATTATTTACTATTTAAAGACAACAACCGCACTATTTGACATGCATGTTTCATTTGCGTTCTCCGATACCTCGTTCCGTATTGTATGTGGCAAGGTATACTACAGGGTGTTTATACATTTAATGCACTAAAAGCTTACGTAATGCCGCGCTCTCCGGAATAAATTCAGTAAGACACGTCCGCCACTTCGGCAATGTTGCACAACATTAACAAAGATTTAAGTAGGTACCTACATTTCTGTAGTGCTATATAAATTATACAAAGATTGATATTAAAATTATAAAAATAATATTATAGATTTATGTGAAATACAACCAACAAGTATAAAATACTGTTGTTTATTATTTTCAAGCCATCACATATAATAAGGCGATAGTAAGAATAGTGAAGAGGCCCTGCTCGCGCTTCACAGATCCATATTATTAATTACTCAACAGCCATATGGTCTGCTTGGTACCCACGAAATGTAGACAACAGTACACCGCGACGCGACTAGTCCGAGAAGTCATAGAACCAACTACTCTTTTTTTATTAATGGAAAAATGTGGAGGTATGATTAATTATATGACTTACGACCAGTCTTCAGCTGGCCTAAGTCATCACTTTACACAATGTAACGTTCATCATTCCACCCAATCAACCTCCATATCTATTAAAAAATTTAACGTTGTATATATGATAAAATGTGGAATCACTTCAAATTCTACTACACTATCGCCATCTATGGACTAAATTTGATACTAATTTTCCTACATAATAATTAAATAATGTATACAAACACGGTTTTATATAAAAGCGTCGTGTAGCTTAGTAATAAATTGAAAAATATGACTAACTCATTTACTGTATCAGTGTCGTTATACAGTTCACACATGAACACAATATTTCTATGGTAGGCATCTAGTCTGAATGTTTGATGTTATTAAATGATCTGGTACCTGCGTGAAACCTTACTTTAAATTAGGTGCATATTCCACTTCAAACGAATAAATTAACCTTTCCCTTACGGTGTTAAAATAAAAATAAGCATTCTGGTGCTGTAAATTCAGTATATATGTAGACTCTGGTAATTTTTAAATTCGATAAATATAAATATTTTACATTTATTATTTATATTAATCATTAAAATAATAGTTGACATATATATAAGTGAATATTTATATCAATTACTATAAAAATATAAAAGTGCTAAAAATGAGAAAAAACATTGATCATCACGAACGTCAGCATGAGATACGTCTAACTTGGTCAGCTCTTGCTCTACCACTCAGTAACGATCGACATCAGGCACCCCGCGCACTGCGCCGTCCGCACCGTTCCGAACGTACACACACGTATCGACAAATTTACGTCAGGTTCTTCGAGAAAACATTTTTTATCGTTGCGTATTACATATATTATTATTGTATTCAATATAAATATATTGCGGAGGAATAACTAAAATATAAACTCTGTATTTAATATATTTTTAGAGATATTCGTATAATTAGCGGCAATGTTAATTCAGTTTTCGTCATCGGAGAGGAAAGGTTAATATATTTTTGCCTGCTATATTAGGAAAAAATATGAATGATATAAATGAACTAAAACATCATATTAAGTAAGATGGTAAGTAAGTAGATAATAATGTTCCCTTATTTTATTTTGTTTATCTCAGATAAAATTTTTAACCGAAATATAATGCTGATGGAACACATTAGAATTAGAATCTCCTCCGCGCGCGAAGCTCTTAGTGCATCACACGGCACTTTCATGCAAATGCACACGTGAATGTTGGTACACTGAACATGATCGTTAATACACCTACACATCTCTATATATATGCAGAAATGGAAGCGTCGAAATTAAAGATATTTACACATAATTTACATTTCATGAAGTGTGTTGCATTTTGTCGAGTGTAAGCTTTTAAATATGATTTTTAACCACTTGCACTCGTGAAACTTCTATTAACGACTATCATTACTAACTTGATCGACCACTCGCAATTTTTATAATTGGCAAGAATATTAAACTAGATTAGTAGAGGTAATCCCAAGGCCGGTTTTACGAATTATTTATTTTTCTTCGATCGAGTCATTATTAAGATATAGGATCCGATCGTGGTGTCACTCCTGTAACCCAAATATAAAACAAAAACAAAATCTTCAAACAGTCATAGCGAAAAAAATTGTAAGCGGAAGCATTTAAATTGAGGCATAATCTAAAATTGTTCTATTCTTCTGTAAACGTTCTTCCTGTACGCGGGCTGTCACTGTTCCTTTTCATAAAATAAAATTATAACAATGATGCTCTAAATAGGGTGGCTTCACACGGAAAAAATACAAGAGGTGTAGCTAATCTTAATCTAATGATCTTCAAAATCACCAACAAGTATTGATCGAGGACAATAGAATTTGTTTTTCTTACAATAAAAAATAAAATGCTTGGGTCTTTACAAAAGAGCACGCTTTCTTCTAATTTAGAAGAAATTATTTAAAAAATGGCTTTTAGAAATTAATATGTGTATTATATAAACGGTGACTGATTAATTGTTATGTTTTAGAGTTTATTAAATGTAACACATGGAAATAAATGTACCTGCAGACAAACGTCTATCACGACGTTTTGTGGGTCTAGTATTAATTTAAAAAAAAAATTAAAATAAATATTAAAAAGAGAGGGCATTTAAAAATAATAATTTTATTGGCGGTATTACAAAAATTATAACTTTACTAGATTTTTAGCCAATCAGCAACGCGAATACGTTTCATATGTATGAAATAGATTTTAAAATTGCAGGCAGCGTCATTAAATAATTAAATATCATATTTGCACTTCAGAGACTATGTAATGTATTCAAATCGAACCAAACTAAATATGTTTATCTTCTGATCAGAACTGTATTTAAAATCGCACCATGGAAAAAGTTTTTAACTCTATAAACAGTAAAAATTATGTTTTAATGTAAGAAGAAAATAAGCCCGGTAAAAAATATGCAATTAGGTAATTCAATATACTGTTGTAGCAGTTTTAATCTTAAGTTTGGACCTTTAAAAGTTTTTAGGCGTAATTTCTCCCCATTTCGTGGAGCCAGAAATGCACTTATCGTGAAACATATGCAACACTACGGTTGCAATTTTTAACGTTTGCATTTTGTGATATTAATGTACATATTAATATAATTTGTTTGCGTAATTGCATCCAAAATTGCAGAATATTTGTTGTGTTCGCTAATAGTTAATATCACATGAAAAATCTGTTAATTCATTAATTTCACTTGTGATGTTGTATTTTCATGATCTATTCATATTCTTTCTAGCCTTTTATTAGTGTATATTTTGCGGGCACCTTGGTAAAATTTGCCAACAAAAATTCATTAAAATGTGTAATAAAGTAGTAATTATAATGTTAAAATTTACCATGTATTGTAATTATCCGGTATCGAGATTGTTACCAGGCTCCAAAATATATTTGAAATCAAAAATATTGTGGAGGAGGCGAATATCGATCGCGTATCATAGGCCAGCGCTTTGCTATCCTCTAATAATTGTGATTTAAAATACTATTTCTTATCTTAATATTAATTTTAAATACTGATATTTTATTTTATTTGAAAAATAGTTATCCCTGGTGAACTTTATAGCAAGCTTATATCAATAAAGACATCTATTTTCACATTTTATTCATGTTCATCGGAAGCAACGCGATGATTAAAATGATATCAATGTAGGAATAAATTAAATTATCCCGTGAGAAGTTCGTAATAAAAATCACGTTCATAATAAAATTAATCTTTCTCCTTGCTCTATATAGGTTCCATTATTTTAATTTTAGACGAAATTTTTTTAAATACCATCAAAATGTAATATGCGTAAATCAATTAATTCTAGACACCGATAGTACCACGGCTGTGCACGTGCTTCGATCACAAAAGATTCTAAAGACTGTAAAACATATTTAATTTGACAAAAAGAGTTCAAAAAATGATACCATAAGTTTGAACTAAGTTGTTTTAGATACACTGCTGTATTTTCATATCTTGTCAAGTTAGGACATCTCTGTGCTATTATCCTCTTCTTCGTGTGGTGAGTGGGTTAGTAAAGTTGTACAAACAGGCTTTGTATCGAGTTTAGCGCCTCCGGGGTTACCTTCTGTACTTCTGTAACGGTAACTAGGCGAGTTTAGATTGGGCAGAAGTGCATGGTAATATGCTCCATTGTTTATAGCACTCCGTAACACCCCGGCTGTGATAAATTTGGATGCGAATATAATGCTTAATAGCTGAAAATCCTACTCTAATAAAGAAACAACATTTTAATACTGCCGAGTTTGGAACTTGGTCTGAAAATAAACACTTTTGATGAGTGATCGGTGACGTTATTTATCTGTCTCAAAAAATTGAGATATTATAGGGGATATTATATAACATATGTTGTAGATTATGATTGACTTGTGAGTAACATAATTGTGCGATCGTATCAGAAGTGTTTGTGTATTTTGTAGAAACCTCTTCCAGTCTCGCAATCGTCTCGGAGTGTATAAATATGCATGTGGGTATTTATTCTGTGTCTAGAGCAAAATATTTAAATAAAATAGAACTGATTTATAATGGCAGGTACGATGAGTATGAAGTTAACTGAATTGTTAATGAAAAAATGATCTGCGGAGAAGCGGTCGGCTAGCTCCTAGGACTCGTCATTCTTATTGGTCAATTCGTTTCGGTTCTGTGAGACGCGTGCAGGACCACAACAATATGATCAAGTCTGTTATATCGTAACAGACTAAAATTTTGGATAACCGTTCTATCACAAGATATATAAAAAAAAGCTAGTATAGGCTGTGATATTCTCACCAGGTGTATATGGAATGAAAACATAGATTCTGAGAACAAAATAAATAAACATGTTCAATACTTTAGAGAAGTAATAGCATCGTATGCTGCGTATAAGAACACACGTCATTTTTCAGTAACTCTGTACTGAAAAAATGCTCTTCACATTATGCAGAGAAATAATTCTTACTTATTTCGATTGTAACTACCAGAGCCGGCCGGAAGGACCGTTTCCTAGAAAGATAGGAATCGGAAATCAATAAAAAACTTCTTCCTAGTTTTGGTTGGTCATTCAGTCCCCCTGTTACTTATTCCTGTTTCTCTCCCAAATTCCTCCTACCAAAAACACCATGACTCATTGTCATGAACACATCGTGTGAGAGGGAGTGATTTCTAATAATTTAAAAGAGTGAGACATTTACTATTCATCTTATCATTCTCCGCGCTGATAAGTACAATAATGCCTTCATGGTTTCTTTATAAACACCCCAGCAGGGATCTCCTTTCTACCCTTATATGTGGGATGATAATGAGGTAAATTTAAGCATCGTGTAAAAAGTTCAAAAGAAGAATTAAGTATGTTTCGCTGCACTCGTCAGACATAAAATATATTTTACCCTTTTTTAAAACCTATTCGAGGAGATCGTTCAGGCGTCGTTTTTTTTAACTGGATCTTTTTGCATATTAATTAAACAACATTACCTAACAAACTAAATTCCACAAACAAACTTAAATGGAAAATCTGAGTGCAATAAGCGCATGTCTTATTGAAATCACATGTCTTTTGAATTGATATCAAATTTATCCCATAAAAAATTTGCTATAAAGTAACTATAACGCACACCATTGATTGTTAACCTTTACCATACCGTGATATATAATACTCGTACGCAGTCATGCTGTCAACTCGTGTTACCGTAAGAAATTAAAATTCTATTAGCCTTTAAAATGTGAAAAAAATAGTTAATGCCATAAATTTACTTTAAGTATTGAGCATATAATATATAAAAAATATGTTATATTATAATTCGGAGTATTCATTGCATTGCGTCGCATTGCATAATACAATATTCCTATTTTTTATTTATCTTCATTTAATTAGTGAGACAGAGACACCATTATTTTCGTATGTTTGTTATTCTTTTAATTGTGAAATTAATGTGCGATTTCTTGCTATCTTGCCACAAATGGTATTTTTATCAACGAATTAATTAAAAATAATTATTTTTGTAGAATTCGCCTTCCATAATTGATTTTTCACTGGTCATTTCTAAGCGTAAATATTTTCCTTCAAATTAACTAAAATATGAAATGTATGTTGCGTATATTTACTTAAATATTACAGGTATAATTAGAGCGGTAGACCTATGTTACTTAATACATGGTTTGGGAAGGGTTAATAAATAACGTTTTAAAACTCTAAAAAAATAATTGATATTTTAACATATGAATAAGATATTTCTAAAATGAGGCTTAAAATCGTAGATGTTAAATAATAATCACTTATCTGCACAATCAGAATTATCACCGTTTCGAATTCATTTTTATAATTTTTAAATTTAATTTTCTAATTTGATTTTTAATTTAAAATAAAATTAAAATATCACTTCATTGAAATGTATCAATTTGCAATTCAATTTTGACGACCAGAAAAACATTTAAATTAAAATTTCAAATTTTTAAAAAGGACACATTCTTATTGTGAAGTCGCAGTAATTCTATTGTATTTTTAATATAAATTAAATTGATCAACTAAAGACATATACGATACTAGCAACGTGCATGTGCATTCCGTCGTTCCAATAAACCTTAATACCTATCCTTTTCTGGTCAAATGGACATAGTGTTTTTTGTGGTTCAAAAGTGTCGCCATGCGTAAAAACCGGACCACGAAAAAATGGTTTTCTACAGAATCCTGAAGTGCAGTGATATCTTCGTTCTTTACCATTAAAGTGCAAGTCATATCGAAGTATAAATTGCTGTCCAATCCAGTACTGAAATTAAGGTAGGCCAGATCCATTTGGCACTATTCCTTTCATGCTCCAATTCAGGTTGCGTTAACTAAACAGTAATTTAAATCGATACAGTCCACGGGATCTATTCCCAACCCGTATGATAAAATAGAGTTTAATGAGAAAATAACGTATGGTTTCCTTAAAGAGCTGAATGAGGACTCTGCATGGATTTGAAATGCGGTCACTCAATCTTCACAGAACTTGCAGCAAAACGTTTTAATAGAAAATAAACAAATTGAAACGTTAAATGATCACAAAATATAAATTCATTTAGAAAACTTTTAAATGGCTGTTCCAGTAATTTCCTTCGACAGCTGGTTTCCAGGTTTCAGATTGACAATAATGCACACATGATGCGTGAATATTGCACCTTTTTATTGCACGTACTGATTTTCTGGTCCGATGTTGTTCTTTTGGGTGGGTAGATTTCGACCGACCGAAGTGCGCACTCCTGACAATCAGTTTATTTTGACCTTTATACTGATGTTATTGATCCGCCTGTCGTTTACCGTTTTCTTACATTTTCCTAAAAAAAGCGGCAATATTCACATACACACACGCACAATATTATAAACCAGGAAACCCATTGGTGCTAATCAAACTGTTGTTAAACTAAAATTGCAAAATAATGAAGATGGTAATAATACAGTAGATATAATGATGATACGCAAGTCACTTTTACTGAAAATAATAAGTCTACCCAATATAAAACAATTCAATAAGACCCGCGGTGAGATACGTATACACTAACAAAACATTATAACTCCAGATATGTTTGAAAGAAATATTCTTATATTTTATGATTTAATATTTGATATAATGTGGAAATCTGTGACAATATACCAGTGTCGTCAAGTCAATTAAAATTTGAAGATTACGCTGGATGGAGAGGATATTTGCATGGTATGGTGGACGGCCAGGAACCCTCAAATAAGATTATGTTCAGTGATCCGTAAGGTCGCAGGGGAATAGGTACACCGAAGTTGAGATGTGTTCAGTATGCTGCGGAATAACGTTTAAAGCACACTTTATGTTGTTAATTTTAGCTTTGAGTTAGGTTAGTTTCACAATAAACTATGTATTATGTATGTTTATTACGTATCCACCTCTGTCAGTACAAAAAAATATGGATGTCAAAATATATATAAATAAATACACTATAAATAACTGAAAATATTATGTGATAAGGAATAATGTTATCTAATAATAAATAAATATGATATAATCAGAAAACGCTTGGAAGTCGCAAAATTTAACGATTTATTATAACATTAAGTTATGGTATCCACCTTTAAGAAATGTAAAATTTATGGTTGGAACCTGGTTGGATGTGCTGGATTTCATAGATTTTCTTTATGGACGTGTCATACATGCCATGAAGATGAACTGTGTCAAGGCATTTAAAATATAAACCTTCTATCATCAGAAAGGGTAATTATAGTTATACTTTGACTTTTTAGCCTCTGTGTCACGAATTGTGAATTATACGTGTCATTTTAAATACTTTTTCCGTGACAATTTTTCATTCTGAGACGGGTCTCTTAACTAGTGAGACACCATGTTATCAAATGATAGTAGCTAATGTGTGACGCGCGCATGTTGGCAAGAATAGGAGCGTGGAAGGGATAAAAGATCGTGGCGCTTGGGCGTGCGCTCTCTCGCATCGGAATCGTAGATCAGATCTAATAAATTTTTATTTGTTAACTTTGTTTCATTAACCACTTATTGCGTTTAAATGCATCAACCGGTTTCGAAAAATACCATTTTCTTCTTCAGGTTATCAATACTAATCAAAAAAATGTTTTGTTTCATTACCAGAATCTATTTTTAAACAATCAACACCAGAAACTCTAAGAATCTATTTTTCGATAGAATTAATTTTACATGTATATCTTTCTAATTAATATATTTAATTCATACTTAAAATATCACAGACATATGTTCTGAATAATTACAACTTCACAATAAGAATGTGTTCTCCTAATAATAAAGTTGTATCAATGTGTCCAAAATTTAATATAAATTAATTGATAATTCCGGCATCTGCTATCAGATTACTCAAAGGTATTTGAGATTCCTTAAAAATAAGGTAGATGGCTCTTTCAAATAATGGAACGATTAAATGTATTAATATCAAATGTTCGAAAATTTGTCGCTAAAAATATCGTCGCTGTAGCATAGTTAGATAATGCAACTTCCTCGGTTTGGAAAGAGATCCAGGTTCGAATCCCGGTAGCGCAACAACAATATTATTCGATAAAATTGATTTTATATGTATACATTTCTAATTAATATTTAAAATACCACAGACTTGTGTTCTGAATAATTATAACTTCACAATAAGAATGTATTCTAATAAATGACAAATAATTTGTAGATTTCGCTTTACAACTAATTATGTAAAGCGAATTATTATATAATTATGATAATTATTCCACAATTCAATCCGATGTAAAATTGATACATAGGAAAAAATACTATTTGATACATAGGAAAAATTAATAAAATGATAAATTGATACATAGGCAAAAATCAAGCATTATTTTCATAGTAAAAAGAATTATAATTATGATTAATTCTCACTAATTAAATTAAGGTTTATGTAGGAACATCGTGTAGGTCATGCTCCGCTTATTTATAGTACGTGTGAAACATTAACTATTTTAAAGCCATTTATGCTAACACGAGTTGACAGCATGGTTGCTTACGGGTATTTTCTATCACGGAACAAGAACTATAGTCTAGTGAGTAGAATATACAATGTACGCAAGGAAAGCGACCTCGCGATGGATGTTAACAAGTCGAACGATTCGAGAAGGAGGAAAGCAATACACCGTGCTAAATACTTGTAGGTAATGAATGGTTGGAACAAGTAGATGAGTTTGTGTATCTGGGAAGTATGTTCGATAGAAACGTAAAGACTGAGAATGATATCGAAAGGAGGGTGACTGCAGGGAATAAAGTGAACGGCGCTTTGAATGGAATTATATCTAACGGTAATTTGTCAACCGAGGCAAGACTAGCGGTGCAAAATGGAGTCCTGGTACCGACACTAATGTATGGAAGTAAAGCCTGGAGTTAGCAGAAAAGTGCAGTGGAAATGAGATAGATTTAAGCGTATATGTGGCAAATATATTTATGACAGAGTAAAGGAATGAAAAAATAAGAAAATAATGTAAAACTGATGTTAGTATAGTGAGTTAGATTAATAAAGCATCACTTAGGTGGTTTGTTCATATGGAACGGATGAATGATGAGAGAATGGTAAGAAAGATATATGACGCAAGTGTTGATGGCACCAGAAATAGAGGACAGAAATACTTTTGGATCCTCGATTACATTTGTAAAGGAACAAAATAAAATTTACACCGCTTCGCAATACTGGATCTCCTCAAACTAAACAACAAGCAAATACTTAAAATTACAATAAAAATAAAACTCGTATAATCAATACAACGTTTCACAGAATAATAAAACTTATAAGTTTCAAAACAAAATTCAAAAATATACCACGCAATCTTTTGTTGTCAATAATAATATCATTGCAAAGTGTGCGTTTAGAACTGTGTACATTTGGAACCTTACGGATTAACTATTGTCGCATAATAATTAACCGTTAACGCTTAAAATCTATATTTAATTCCTGCCAATACTTGAAAACAATCCTTTACGCGAGTGTTAACAGTGCTTGTTTACATATTCTGCGTCGCTTGTCTTGTGGTTGGAAAGGAGAGAAACAATTGAATCAGCATCCAGCACCAGGTAGACCGAAAAAGTAAGTGCGATCCTTTCTCTTTTTAATTATTTCCACCATTAGTTATAAACCGGATAATGAAGGATGGTTCTGTTAGAAGTGGATGAGGCGAGAATTGTGTGTCAAGATAGAGAATGTAGCGCTCTATACTATCTGCCTACCCCCGCGGGGAAAAGGCGTGATGGCAAGTAAGTAAGTAAGTAAGGTATTGTAAAGATTTAAAGATAAATTATTACCGAGATTATGGAGAATCATCTAAAGAATAGATCTCTGAAGGTTGAATGGCAACTAATTGGAGTCATCCTGTACGACGTGATTCTTTTGGACTTCAAATGCAAATTTACGCCGTCATTTCGAATGCCATGGCTACATCCTGGATCAAGTAACGTCATTTTATTATATTTGTTCTATTCGTCGAGGCACATCAAGAACTTGGATGATTAGTCCAGTGCCTGCGACGTAGCTCACTCTGTGGTTCAGAATTTCCTTTGTAAACTTAGCTTACATTATAAAATGTTGATGAAAGACAAGAGAATATCATGGTTTAATTAACTTCACTTTTCAACTAATTGGTAGTTTAATTATTTTAAATGGCTGAAATTTTTTTGTAATATTTGTTCCTTGTAATATATAACTACTTTCTTTTTTTATAATATCATATCTTTTAATTATATTAAATAAAATAACAATAAATTTGTATGAAACAATGAAATTTATTGTACGTCGACCGGTTTCGTTTATTTCAAGCTTCATCAGGACTGATCATAAATACAATAAAAGTCCACTTATATATATATATATATATATATATATATATATATATATATATATATATATATAAAGTGGGGAGATAGAATATAAAATTACATGCGGAAGAGAAAGACAGAATACATATACGGATAAATGGGACATTAAGGAATAAGAAAATACCTAATAAATATATCCATTAACTCCATATTAGGCATTTTTCTTTTAAAATCAACTTAATATCCGTCAAGACTGTATTTTCCCATTCCTTAATGTCCCAATTATCCGTATATGTATTCTGTCTCTCTCTTTCACATGTAATTTTATATTCTACTTCATACTCTACCCTAAGAGAACCGGTGGAGGTGCCGATATAGTTCGCGTACATCACAGATCACAATATATACCTACAACACTAATACATCTGATCGTTTTATACAAGTGTGAAATTTAATCTATCCTGTTTAGCGCAAAAAGGTGCGGGTCGTGGAAAATGAAATCTTGCGTAAGATTTATAGCTCAATATGTGTGTTTACGTCCATTTGATTCTTTAGATTGGCACCCTCTGGATTTTTTTGGTGTTGTGGTATGCCTGTTTACGCAGCATAGCAACGTCGCCATTTGTGACTTGAGGTGACAAACGCTGTCAGACCTCCGTCGGAACCGGACCATTATCAAGAAACCCTCCAAGGAGTTTATCCAGAGCATGCGAGAAATTTACAGGAACCGATTCTACAACTATACAATATCAAAAATCATAATCATCAGCGATGGACGAAAAAGATCACAATCAGCAAGCCAGTAAAGGTTAATGGAGATCTGTGATACTGAATGACATGGTTATTTGGTATTTATGACATATCCACGAATAACCTTGCGTATGTGTAGATGATCCACTATGTTTACTGCACCTATCTATCCCCCTCCCCTCTTTACCCTCACCACAGAGTACGATTTTTTTCTGTGTATTGTCTATAACTTTTGAATTGTCACTAACTAGAAGTTGATGTAAAGTTTACTTATTGCTAGTGGATTCGGTTCCTCGCATGTGCGTGCTGAAACCAATATTGTTTGATAACAGTGCTTCGTGCTGATCATCGAATATGGTCTCTGAAATTTAGGAGCTGTGACTACATGAGAGAAAATTCAGAAGAGTCGAACTCCCTGGGTGGTCCTCTAGTAATATCCTGCCCCTATACCAAGTTCATATTACCCTTCCTACATCTCGTTTCCTCACTCCTTGTGTAAACAACAGCCATAGTATTAATAGAAAACCCGGGACTAAATTTGCTATCTAAGGAAATAACACGCACAATTAGAAAATGGAGGAGAGTGAGCAGAAGATTCTAGTAATACTCACAAAGTTTTTATATACAAGTAAACAGGATCGAGATCTAAGACTAAGATCAAATACCGAGTCAGACCTGCAAAAGGTAGGCGAGGCGCCCAGCAAACTGGTCAACAAAGGCGATATCAAGGAATAGATGGCGCTCTATTGTCACTATAGAAGAGGGGTGATGCAATAATCGAGAAAGAGAAAAAAGAAGTAGGATCAGAATATCTCTGCCTACCAGATTCACATACATAAAATCTGAAAGGGTGTACGATTTGAGAATAGGGCTCCTCAGCCACAGTCTGATAATCGATAAACCATGGCAGATGTCATCCTCAGTGCAGTTATGAACTTCCGAATCCGAAAAAATAAGTTATATAAAAGGCCAATATACACATAGCTTCTCATGAACTGAATCGTGCAGTTATCTATTAACGTTTTTTTTGCACTATTCTAGGCCATTACGTTTCAGTTTTCAATTATTTCCTGCTCGGCGCCGTCAGGCGCATGCCTGGCCTCCATTATTCTCTAATATTCAATTAGACACATGTCAAAGCGGAGGCAACACCTTGTCTCCTCCTCCGACAGAAAATCCCGAGACAAATTGCTTATTTAAATTCAAATTATCCGAAACGTGGAAAGCTTTTAAAAGTCCCCTAAGAATATAAATGAACGGCTCCGTATTTGACAACTGTTTCTACCGACTAAAGTATATGCAAAGCAAAACTCTGGAAACTTCTCTTCTTCCATTCTCGTGTTTTGCGCCCGGCCGCCGCCATTTTGTGTTGCGAACTTTGCAGAGCGCGGGAAAATATTGAACAACGGCCGGGGGCGGGAAAAATTATTTAAAAACTGTTACATAAGTCGTTCCGCAGGGCGCTTAATCAAGCCGCCCTTGTTTAATGAGATTTTGCTACCTGCTTGCTTAATATGAAATTCGTTGCGAAATCTGTCCGAAGTTTGCTTTCCTCCGTATTCAACATTATTTTATTGTGTTTTTAATTGAAGTTTCAAAATAACTTTTTTGATTAAACATTACTACTCTTGAGTAAATTTCTATACAAAAGTTCAAAAATATATTATAAAATTATTATTTATGATACAACTCAACATTGCTCAAAAGTGAAGCAAACTTAAATTGCAATTTTAAATACTTTAAATACAAGGGCGTGTACTGCATACAAGCAAAAAGATTATGGATAGTAAAAATTAATTTTTATCTTATGAAAAGACCCTAGCCGTTATTACTCGGATTTGCGTGACCCATGGTAATATTTTTGTCTAGCCGTCAACAGTATGAAAAATAGCGACTCGTTTGTATTCAACTTCATTGCCATTCGTCTCCGCATTTTGCTAGAATGCACGCGTCGGTCGCGTTTAACTTGTTTGTTCAATCTCTATAAGAAACGTACTAAACTGTATATTTTCTTACTCAACCTATTGGGCGTCTTTAATGCTGCCAAAATTTACCTTTTATTTAAACAATTTGTGTATAAATCTAAAAGGATATTAACCCATACTGAAAACTCCGAACAAAAACACTTTTACATGTTTGCTTCGCTAATAAAAATCTTTTCCACAGTGTATTTCAACGAACAATTTATTATCTGTCAATCTGAGATGTGTGAGAAGAGTGTAATACATATTCAAGTTGATTATTACTACATCAGTTTTAGTATTTTAATTAATAGTATCGATTTAATCTGTTTCTGTTTTTATGAATTAGTTTTTAGTTAGCGCTTTCATTGATAAAACAGCCGAAAAGAAAAAGAAATATCGCTGATGTTAAAATACATTTCAATCGCGATTTCAGAAAAATTGTAGACAATATTTTAAGCAAATTTAGAGAACAATTGTTGGATATAATTGTTTTAAAAATTATAATAATTTTATATACATTTTTTAGATTTTGATCGCTTTAAGAATGAATTAAAATTTTTATATAGTTCACTTAAACGAATTCATACTTATTTAAGAAATACTCAAAATCAGACATGAATTTCGGATCTTCCAATGAATGCTATTGGAAAAGAATTGCTTTTGGAATTAAAAAGGTAGGGAACTTTTTAAAACGATGTTATCGGTGAATTTACGAAAAAACGGAGACGGATTGAATTGGAATACAAATAATTATCTTTAGTATTTAACATTACACTCACACGCTGCAGCCCCCGTATCCATATATTATTCACTTTTGAGATATCTGGGGTGGCTAAGAGAGTTCTCTTCTGCTCTAAAAATCCATGCACATACTATATACATATATGCAACCGAGACAACCGCATCCGATTTCCGTATAGTTACGTAAACATATAGCATTCAAAATTGCTACATATAAATTAAATATTGAAATAAGAAAAACTTTAAAATAAGAAATTGAGAAATATAAAATGAAAATAGTTTTTCTGATCTAATCAAACACGGCCTTATATCTTCTGATATTTATCAAATCTGAAGGCATTGACTTATGAAAATAATAGATAATAATAATGACGAAATATAATCATATTTTGACATTTCTACAGAATACTTATTATCTTCATGTTTTGAATTGAATATCCTAGATTAGACAGGCAAAACTCATCTTATTTATTTTTTAAAAATGGAACGTTTAGACAGAATTATTTTTTCATATACAATCAAGTAACAATATGCTAGAAAATTAAATAATTAATAATAATAAATAATAAATGATTATTTTATTTAAAATATTTATGTATGGTTTACATCATTAAAAGTATGATCGACATAATATATAAACGGAGTATGGTGACCCTGCACGCACCCCATAGATATGACCGAGTAGGGAATTATCAACCATGTAAGGCCGAAAGCCAAGCAACCAACCACCAGACAATATGCATCGTGACGGACACAGCCTAGGATCTAGCGACCACTTCTCCGCAGACATTTCTTTCATCCACATCTCGAGCGAGCCCCTCCAGCGTTCAACCACATACTTGCATTTAACTGTATACCGCCTGTATAATTCATAAACGCCAAAATTTGTAATTTTCTTTCATTTAAATACTTTGCTCTAGTTACAACAACATTCTCCAACAAAACCATCTGACACAATCACGAGTCAATCATATTAACCAAACCACGAATCCTACAATAGTTTAGAACAAATATGAATATATATTATATGCATATATATCAGAAAATACACTAGAATAATTGTCAAAACCAAACAATTTATAATTAAGGTTTCGCGGGTGGAAGTAATATTGATATAATATATAGAACAATACGTATTCATTTTATAGGGGAGCGTTGGTTGGAGAGTAGAGAAGTCGTATTTTCTGTTTAAGAAGCATATGAGAAGATTCCATTGTAGAAAGCACTCTTTCCATAGAGTTACTGATTTATAAAACAAATTACTACGATGGTCTATAACAAGGGTTGTGCAAGATTTTTGAGTTTAGTCAAGTCCTTAAAAGTTTTGATTCCCAACCTCACTTAAAATCCATCAATCGCAGCTCATTTTTCTGTACGAATTCATCAGTGGAACACATTTAAATACAATACTTTGTCAATAAAATCTGTCCAGAAGTTCAACTAGAACATTAAAATGAAATAAAATAAGTAAAAATCGCGGTAATGGCCATAGTATTGGCTTTATTGGAAAGATAATTTTAAGCCATTAGTGTTTAAATATGATTTCGCGCATATGGACACCGCGATTGGCTCGAATAAAGCGCAATCTGGAAGTCCAATTTTCGACCACGTTTTGGAGCAGTTGGGGGGACATATATTGGTAATAAAGCGACGAATGTTGGCTTCCAGATCATTTATCGTCGGATTTTCAATATTTTTGTTGCTAATTATAAATGACAAAAGACAGTTGAGACAATTTAGAAGCGAGTCTGAAAACGGGACAATTGTTAATTATATTTTTGATATTCTAACAATAACAAACAATTTACTGAACACAATCAATATTATATCTATTTAGAGTATAAGTTGCTTATTGTTATACTTATTTTTTGAAGTAATGTCAACTACATTCTGCTTATAGTGTAATTGTTATAAATAGTGTAATTGTAATTGTAAATGCAATTTTTATAATATGTTAATTTCACTTCCATAAATATTTTGTTTAAATTATTTTTATCCCATTTACGTGTAACAAATACTAATATATAAAAAATAATTAACAGTTTTTAATTGTTTATAACCACACACTACACACCAGCAGGCAGTGCAATCGCCAACCGATGAGAAGATCACATGCTCGGTGGATATTTGTACTTTGACTGTGTAGGGCGTTTGTTGATGCGTGAAAATACGTACATTATTCGTAATATTTTTAATTTAATTTTTTTATCAGAAACATTACGGCACATTTTTGACTCACCGGGTAGTAAGTGTTAAGAATATTTATTAATAAATATTTTAGTGATAATAACAAATACATTCATAAGCTTCGGTATTATTTTAAGTAAAATAATAATTGAATGCTAAATACATAAATATTCAGTACAATACACATCCAGAAGCATATTTCAAGAACTGAAGATTTGTTATATTATGTCTGTACTTAGGTGGGTATTTACAAATTATTTATTAATAGATATAGATAATAATTGCTAAGAATCATTATAATTACACAGATATTATAATTATTTAATTCAATAAGGAATAAAATTAATTACACAAAATACAATGAAAAAACAGAGATTAATATTGTGAAGTTGTAATTATTCAGAACATAGCTCTGTGATATTTTAAATACTAATTAAATGTATTAATTAGAATTATATACATATAAAATCGATTTTTGTCCAAAAATTTAATAAAATTGAATTGTTAATTCTCCCGTGTGCTATCGGTTTACTCAAAGGTATTTAAGATTCCGTAAAAACAAAGTAGATGGTTTTCAAATATTGGAACGATAGATGTATTCATTTGAAAAGTGTAACATATAGGTTCAAAAATTTGTCGTCATAAATAATGTCGCTGTAGCATAGTTGGATAATGCACCTTCCGTGGTTTGGAAAGAAATCCAGGTTCGAATCCCGGTGGCGCAACAACAATATTTTTCGATATATATCTTTCTAATTAATTTATATAATTATTTGAAATTGACTTACTCTGTTTATATTCTATTACTTATAAAAGTCATTTTTATTTTATTGTTATTTACTTTATAAGTTGTTAATACATACAGTCATACTTGATACTCTGTTTTTAATGTCACATGGGAGAAAGGTCTTATTTCTAATGGGCTATAATTGAAGGGTTTCTTTACCTGGGTGAGAGTAATGATATTATGCTGCTTTTTTGATTATATGTATATATACATATTCCCCTGACATTATGTTCTTTCCCTTGGAATAATTATGTTTATTTTCTTTGTGCACATCTTTTTCACTTTATTTTTTCCTTATATTTTAGTTTTGCTATTCTTTTCTCTATACCTACGTGTTTGTGTGTTAAAAAATTGTAAAATTTACATTTTTTATGATTAAGATTGATTTGTTTATCAGATATCTCTGAGAGATCAAATACCTCACGTAAAAAATTGGCAGAGAATCAAGATGTTCATAAATAATGCATACCCAAGCGGCATTGAGTTGGACATATTTGTCGAATCTCTGATAAACGATGGGGAAAGAATTCAGGAATGTTACAAGTCTTAACAGTCATCAGGCTCGATAGAGCGACGACATCAGAAAACTGGCGAAAAGATTACTGTTTATTTGCGTTGGTATTTTGCTTTTATATAGCCGATAATTTCTGTATTGTAACTGATCTGATTTTTACGTGAAGTGGTGTCAGTTTTTCGCACAACCGTTAGATTTATTAATTTAAAAATTGATTTGCATTGACATAATATTTACTTATGATGCATGTATGAGTGCATTTTAAAGCTGAGAAATTGATGATAAATAATAATGCATGTAATTAATGGAGATCGACGACATATAAACGCGAAAGTAAATTTCGCAATACTCAGGAAAAAATCAACACCCCTATGTGTGTGTATATATATATATATATATATATATATATATATATATATATATATATATATATATATATAAGACTATATAAATATATATATAAGACTCATATAACTCAGATCTGCTAAAAAACGATATACAGGATTGTTGCAGTAGGGCAGTACTGCAACAACAACCTACTGCAACAATCCTGTATATCGTTTTTTAGCAGATCTGAGTTATATGAGTCTTCTCGGGCATTGAATGGTATATTAAACAATTATTTTACTTGCGACATCACTGTATCATCCAACATTTGTAAAACCGATTTACAGTGTTATTACTGGGGGGTTTCATATATACAATGCTGTTGATTAATTTCCTTATTTGGAAAGTTTTTTGCACTTCTTATTCTTTTAGATCTGGCTCCTTCAGACATTTGTTTCGGTCGATGCAACATTTTTTTAAAATATTTAAATGTGGATCATCAAAAATATTTAAATAAACGGACGCTAATTGAAGTAAGTAAGCTAACTGAAGAAATGAAATGAATTATTGGAAAAGTTAATACTTTTTATTCTAATTCGTTTTGAATTACATTTATATTTTTAAAACCACAAAATTCTGAACATTATGTTGTTGAACAAACATAATATATTATTCAAGGGAAAGTAAAATAATATCATTCATATAATTTGTATCTTTCTTCCACTTAAATTCATATCGTTTTCCTTGGAAACGTAAGACCGCATTGAACAGTATCCAGCGCATGCGCAGCTCCTTCCCGCCTGTATAATATAATGAAAAACTCCCGCCTTTCAATGGCCGCCATAATTCCAAATTTGAAAGAACCGCCGGAAGCCGTTTGATTTAGTCTGAATTTCGAATGCCTGAAATCGTGTGAAAGAGAAAGATTACCGTTTGATCTGTGAGAGTTATTGGATTTTCAGAAAATACACAACGTGTCCCGCTTTAAATGTAATGTTGTGTATCGACTTTGACGTACATTCACATATTTTCAATAAATCGCGTGTGATTTTGTGGTGACGTCAAACAAAGTGACTTCGAATACAGACGGTTCTTGGAACAATCCATTTTAGTTGCCAAATTGTTTCTCATTATCATCATCAGCAGCGCTACAACCTTATGTGAATCTTGGCTGCCTGCGAGATTTGTCGCCATTTCCTTCCGTTTGTGACGTCATCTCTCTTCCAGAGTATCACCTTCAAATCACGACACTGTACTCCCATACAATCGAGCCAGTAAATAAAATCTTAATTGAAGGTTTCCGGTCTTTAATGATTTGATTTGATCAAACTGTCACCTGAATATATTAGAGTTCCATATTTTAACTATGATTCCAAGTGATATTTTGTTATATTTTATCAGTACTCAAAATCCATGTTCTATTTAAATAAATATTCACACACGTATAGTATGCGTGTATAGATCTATATGCACATATTTTAACACGTTATAAATAAAAATACATTTAAGAAGAATTTAATTACGTACATCAATCTACCAGTCGAGATATTTTTTTAGTGTATTTAATGGAAAATATATGGAAATATGGGGTAATTACAAGGTTTACGACCTGTCTTCGACTAGCTTTTGATCACTTTATATATATATATATATATACTAATTCTCACCCCTCAATCTCCACAGTTATCAAATTTTTTAAAGTTGTATATATGTTAACATGTGGACTCGCTTCGAGTACCACTACACCATCGTTATTTATAGACCAAATTTGTTAATTAATTTTTCCCTTTATTTTAAACAGCATATATGTCATCATTATGCGAATCTAATTTTATTTTATTTTTTATTATTTTAAAGCAATATTCCTTATCTATAAAATGTTTTTTAACATATACTAGAATACGTCTAAAAAATCAATATTTTTTAAATCTTTTCTTATTTTTACCAAATATTTAAATATGTCAAAGAACACACAATTACTAGATTTTTACCTACAAAGGCACTGTTATTAAACAAATGTCAGATATATCATAGAGACAAAGCTATTTTTTATTATATTTAATCGGAAATATATGGAAGTATGACAGAGCTTATGACCTAACTTCGGCTGGCTTAAGTGATCATTTTATATATATACATATATAATGTTCAGATTTGTCTCGATATTTGATATTTGTTTATAAATTATATATTTGTAGATAAAAATCCAGTAATTGTGTTTTCTTGGATATATTCAAATATTGTTGAGATTTATATCTTCTGCGAAAAAATATGGTTATACCGTAATGAAATAAAAAGTGAAAAATCTATAAAAAAACGATTATATAATATTTTTTTTAAATGTATAATTGTCAAAAAAAAACATGATTATGATTAAAAATTTTTAAGTAATTTTACGCCTTGTATCTGATATTTGTTGAAAGTAGTCAAACTAAGTTGACCCTGCGCAGTGCATGCAACCTTCCAAATAATTGTCTAAAGATGGGTAATTTTACATCCCCAGCCGTGCCGTCATCCGCGGCGCTAAATAAAGTAGAGGACAAATATTGGCTCACACTCCAGCAGCAGTCTCCAGAAGTCGGTGTGTGCTCAAGGCATGAGTGATACCGAGTAAGTTGATTACACTTTCAGCCGGGCCGTGTTTACCAACCGGTAAGATGGGAGCATCCCGGCATCGGCCGGCCGAGGGTGGCGGCTATATTACGGCCTAAAGTAAACACTACCTTTCTAGGCTAGTGTTACACTGGATGCATTGTGATCTAGGGGAGGAAACACCTTGCGTTCGGTCCTCGCATTTATAATCGGGAAACTCGGCCTTCAACCTTTATCAAGGGCTTGCCTACATGGTTAAAGTTATCGCAAATAATTACTAAACTTTTTTCTGAATTCCATGTATATTCTACAGGTTTGCCCAAAATAAGTAAGAACATCTCGTCACATATGAGTTATTTCAAAATATAATTATAATTTTTGTGTTTATAATTATAATGTGATTTATAATTATAGTGTGATTTTTTTTTGCACAATATTTAGCTAATCAAAAATCATAAAAACCCCCATATTGCTTAATCTATTGGATTTAAATTTGGGCTATTCGGTGGTCATATGCCTGGCTCGATGAAATTAACATTCTCACGACGAAAAAAGTTGATTGTATTTCTGGCTGTGTGAAACGGAGCTCCGTTCTGCTGTAATATCTAGCAATACTCCAGGATTTGTTTTAAAATTCTTTGATCATTTTCCTAGACTTCAACGTTTTTCAATTCGCAAATTTTTGATTAGAGTGCGGTCTTCTGCAGTGATTTTTGTCATTCTTGGCAATAATTTGAAAAAACCAAATATAAAAAATGAGAAAATTAAAAATCAAAGATGGCGACTGAAAATTGTCGAAATAAAACGTAATATAGGTAAAATGTAAGTAAGTAAATTACTAAACTATTTAAGCTATTGTTGATATAGTTAAACTAATTTTTACAAAATTTTTTTTTTTTTTTGGGCCCCCTTGTACATTATATTCTTCTTCTCTTTCCTAATCTGCTCAAAATATGTTGGCTATCATGTTGGGTACTGCGGTCCGGTAAAGCTTTACTGTATACTATTCAAACTTTAGGTTCTTCGATCAGGGTATTCTCCTTTTTCCAGAGCCCCGAATTCCTTCAATTTTTCCCTGCATTATAAAATGCAAGATCTAACACTTTTCTGAAGTCTTGTTACAGAGTTAAGATATAAAAGTAGTAAGACAGAAAAGATCAAACATTAGTCTCACAGTAAAAATAATAACAAATATACTTGTCTAATTGAGTACGTTTCTCAGTAATTAAATGAAGAGTTATTATAAGGAATCTCGTATTGTGTGGAACTTGAAATAATGAATGCTATAAATTTTTCTCATTAAAAATGCTAAAACATCTCTAAATAGGTACATAACGATAACACAAGTTGATAGCACGGTTACTTACGGATATTTTGTATCATGGTATGGTAAAGGTTAAGACATTTACGCATCGTTCTGGGCACAGATGATTCCTTCTCTAACAATTTATTTCGAAGGAGTCTATTTTACATTTGTCGCTATTTCGGACTGTCCAAGTCTCCACCGCATGCATGAAGATTGGAAAGACCAGAGTGTGAACCGATATCATTTCACTTACTTGCTTGATGTCACTGACTTTCCATATTCTCATAAGTTAGTTCATAACGGTTTTAGCTTGCTGTATACGTCTTTGAATTTCCTACACACAATTAACAGTTTCCGTGATCTACGTGCCCAAATAAATTAGATCTTAAACCACCTCACATCCTGCTATTTAGAAAATTTGGTGTGGTGTATTAACATGATCCACAACCAATACATTCATTTTAGACTGCATCGTTGACGTCATACTCATTCTAGAGCTCATTATCTTCGAGGTTGTAGCAATGATACCAAAAATATTATTTTGCCTAATCACATCAAAGATCTTTTTGGGGATTTTACACTCAAATTTGCAATTTCATAGTCAGCAGAATTCAGAAACTAGGTTTCTACTTCAAGAATACAATAAAATTGTCTACTCAATAAAGCGAGAATTGCTAGGAAATTTAATTTACAACATACAATTTAATTTACATCAATTTAATTTACAACGTACAGCTAAGAAAAAAATCGGTCCTTTCCACCGTTTACAGCTTTAATCTTAATCATTTGAAAATAATATATTTTTGTATCGAACAACTCTTGAATTTCCAAAACGTATTAGCTCTAGAGGCATCGCCAGAGGTATATATCTTTGCAGATATAATGCACACATCACGCACCGCCCGACAGAACAGTCACATACTTATTACAATTTCGTCACCAGCCGACTAAGATACACTTCTACTAGCGAGCACGAGGGCCCGTTCTACGATGTAATTTTAAATAAGTTTACAATTTTTCTTTGAACAACATTGTAAACTGCCGTGCGATTCGAATAAATATATAGCCAAGAACCAACCTTGAAAATGTGATGATATTATAGAAACTCTCATAGCAGTTTGAACAAATTTTAACTATCTATCGCCAAAACTTTAATAAAATACGTATGTATCTGAAACGGTTGAAACAACATTTCTGTATTTTAATATAATGAAATATTTCAACCTAAAATATTAGTTGGAAAAATAAACATATTAAATTATATGATTAAAATGTTGTCGTACACTCATCATTCAATAAATATATAAATAATCTACGCTTTTTATATCAATTATATTACTTTGTATTTTGAAATCCAAAAATAGTTATTATCCTATATATCTGCTATTACTAAGACAATCCTTATTAATCCCTTGATATCATTTCAAGGTTTGCTATATAACTCCAAACCATAATATTAGGGCGGTTTGAGCTTTCTCCACCCGGGGCTAGAATTTCATGACACTAGCGCCATAAAGTCAGAACTCTTAGGATAATTGTTTAGCCCATTTAAAGTATACATACCTACGAAAAGATGGGTTTATAAATGTTCTATTAATGAAATTAGTAAGGTCAAAGTTCTACAATATTTAGAATAACGTATAATTTAATATATAACTGTAAACGTTTAAAATGAAAATGTTTGATATAAAAAAACTAATCACATGAAATAAAAAATGATTAGCTTACAAAGATTTCGCTTCTTTGAAGAACAAAACAGTACGTTACTAAATTAGTTAATACTTATGACTTTATGACTCACTTCATATTGACTAGGTAGAAATCAACTGATAATGAACAAGGATGCCGATTGCTACAGACCACCCTTACTATTAATAAAAAAATTCTATTGACTAAACCGGCATTTTTCATTTCTTGAAACATGAAGTTCGTTTAACCTGAAAAAATATTTCTGTCCTCGCGGTTTAATGTTAAACGTTTAAAATGTACCTATTTGTAGTATAATAATAAACACATATTTCATCTCACTGGATTTCTATAGAAATAGATAGATTTCGAATATAATTGTTGGTCTTGACACGCGTATTTAAAATTTTCAAAAGACATCAATTAATGCAATAAAACTTTTTATTAATTATTTCTCTGATTACTTTGTAATAAAATTCGTCAATACTTTACATAGTAAAACAATTGTGTATATCTGAAATATATATAGGACTGCAAATGTAATATGTACCATATGCCCGAAACAAGAACCTACCGATATTGTGAACATCTTTTATGCCCGAAACGCAAGACTACTGATGTGAAACACTATACAACGAAACAAAAACCTACCGATATTGTGAAAATCTATTTATATGCCTGGGACACTTATAAGACTACTGATGTTAAACACTACACCTATGCCCAAAACAAAAACCTATCAATATTATGAATATCTATATGTCCGAAACACTTACAAGACTACTGATGTGGAACACTACACATCCCAAACAAAAACCTACCGATATTGTGAAAATCTACATATATGCCTGAAACACTTATAAGACTACTGATGTTAAACACTACACCTATGCCAAAAACAAAAACCTATCCATATTATTAATATCTATACGCCCGAAACACTTATAAGACTACTGATGTGAAACACTATACCAATGCCCCGAACAAAAACCTACCGATACTGTGAAGATCTACAAATATGCCTGAAACACTTACAAAACTACTGATGTGAAACACTACCCATGACCAAAACAAAAACTTTCTGATATTGTGAAGATCTTTATGCCCGAAACACAAGACTAATTATATTGTGAATCCTATATATGTCCAAAACTATAGTCGATCTATATATTACGATTATCTTGGCTTGAGCATAGATTCATGATAATTAAAATTTGAAGTAATATATCCAATAATAATTTTATTAAATTTTATAGCAGCAATATGCTAATTAAAAATTTTAATATTTTATAGTAGTTTTCACTTCTAATAAATTACTATTATATTCATTAAATGTGTTTATGTCTAATATCTGAAAAATATATGTTTGAATTTCATCTGGTATAAACCGTGCTAATATAGTTTTAACCAAAGATTTACTAACTCAAAAAGTAAAGTAAGATATCAACGTGAAAGCGGTAAGATAATCGCTTAGATGTCAAATAATTGAGAGTTCAAACCTAGTTCCGGGAGATTTTTGAGTTGTCCTATTTTTCTGAGAAATTATCTATGTTTAATAATAATATTGATTTTTTAAAGTTCATCCATATTTAAAAAAATCAATTAATACACATTTTACAATTCTTTATAGTACACATAAAATATTAATAATATTATATACTCGTATTAAAGAAGTTTGTTAAAATATACATTTTGATTAGGTACATTATGTTCTAAAAAATATAAATGTATATTTATATTTTATATATTTTTTCAATGTTGAATATTACTATTCAACTAACCCGAGGGCATATTTCTAAAAATTCGTGTATATACACAAAAATATAATAAATATTTGTTTGTTTTTATATTACACATTTTACTTTCAGATAATGGTTTTGATTAACCCATTGGTCGCGTTCATAAATACGCATAACGTCTTACATACGCGCCACTCTTTGGCGGCATTATAATTTACGACTTTACACTACGATAATGCAACAAATTTATGATTTGTTTTAAGAAATCGATAGCAATGGTTCTGGAGTATCCTCACGACATAAGCAAATACAGAAATAAGAACCATAATTACAAAATAACGTAAACAAAATTATCCATGAGAGAACACAACAGTGCCCTAAACAATCGCTACACTAGCACCGTTTGTGGTCATACGCACTAGAGTGAAGTAGTGATATGCGCGGGCGCTGATTTCTGACACTAATACACACTATTTACAAGTTTTTAAATACTGACATTAAATTTAACTGTATAGTTTGAAACGCATTACATTCTACAGGCATAAACAAAGTTTGAGAATTTGAATAACTGAACGATATTGGATGATACAAATATTTTTATTATTTTGTGTTTGTTTATAAGATGTCTGTAGGATAAAGATTCCAAATAATTATAGTACGATTTTCACCGCTCCTCAGCGCGTATATACGCATAGCGGCGAGCGAGACACGGCGACTCATTCGAATCACCCGTGCTGTGGGCATGTAAGGCGCGACTCATATATGATTCACCCGCGGGGAATGGGTTAAAAGAGAGTATTTTGAGACAATTTTAGTTTTAATTTTTGAAATTACTAAAATGAATAAATTTTTTTTTCAAAATCAAACAAAATGAACTAGTAAATTATTTATTAATAATAACGTGGTGGTTATATTTCATTTAAAATATGAAAATCATTCAGAATCTTTCATAAAAAAACTGTCGAATTTAATAACACCTGATTCGTGGTAGGTAAAATAATGTCAGTGTCACCTTTTCACTTCATTAATATCATATAAATAGACGAATAACCTAAGCTATTCCCGGGTTCAGGGTTTTTTTTTAATAACGTTTCTAAACTGTCATAAAAATGTTTTATTATGAAACGGTGCGTGAGAACAAACAAAAAATGTATATACGTATTCAGAAAAACGTCCACCTCTACACGTCAACTGACAGCGTAATGTCAAAACCTTCACTTGCTACTCTCAACACTACATTAGAACGTAGATGGACGTATACGTATATATTATTTTTTTAAATTGTACAATTAATTATTACAACGCATGTCTTACTTGTATACAAAGGAAAAATATTATTAATACCTAATATAATAGTTTAATCGGTGGCATAACTACAAAAATTGAGCCTAATGCAGAATGGAAAAAAAAAACAAATATGTGTTGTGTATAAGATATACGAATGTTAGTACTGCGTAGTTTATCGATTAAATAGTGATAACAAATCACTTGTCTCCTATAATATTCACATTTTCATACTCTGCGGTGTGAGTCAGATTTGACCCGGGTTTATAAAAATATGAATTACGCTACAAATATTCGTTTAATGCTCTTTTCCTTCTAGCTAATCTTTTATTAAATATTTCCAAATAATTTGAGATAGAAATAAATGTTATCGGACGACATTCAAATAAGTTATTGATAAAAATATGAAAAAACGCTCAAAAATCAGTTGCTTTTACGGGATTGAAACTCAACGCTTACGCCGAAATATATATTGTCAACATTTTGAGCGGGCAGACAAAGGATACTAGATATGCGTCCATGTATTTGTTTTGACTTATTTTCGTCTGGCGGCCCCTAGATAATACCAGTAATATAACTATTTGAGGGGCGTTGTGCCTACCTGTAAGTTTTATGAGACTACCTGTTCGGGTTCCGACGAGAAGATTACATGCTCAGTGGATGTTTGTATTTTGGCTGTGTAGAGCGTCTGTTATGCGTGAGAATATGTACATTATTCGTAATGTTTTTTAATTTTTATCTTTATTTTTTTAGCATAAACATTACGGCACATCACGCAATTTCATCAAATCATATTTAAAATGAAATATCTATAAAAAATCTTCCACAAAACGGCTTAAAACTGAAAACTTTCCTAAAATCTAATATGATCTACCACCCCCGGACGTGTTTTGTTTTGATTTCGGGAAGTTAGTATTAAAAACTGTGTTATTGGCATTTATACAACTTAAAAAATATTTGCTTCACTGAGTTAAATAATTTAAGCATTATATTACATAGATACATTCGATTACTTTAATGCTGACCTCACTGGACTTCTCCAATCCTCACAATTATTATCGACTTTAAACTGTTGTTGAGGTAACATTAAGATATTCACGATTTTGCAATATTTGTTTTCAGTTCGCATTCGAACTTCACTAAGATCAGAGGGTCTTTTGACTTGTTCTTCTAATCATGTCTTATCCTTTCAACGGACGTCGGCTATCATCGCTTTGTTTACTGCGACCCGGAAAAGCTTTAAAGTAGGCTTGCTATAATGTTCTACGTCTTCCAAGGCACAGACTTTCAGCATCCTTTCTCTGCCATATGATGTACAAAATATGATTACTTTTTGGATGTCTCATCACATGTCAGAGATATTATTTTTCTTTATTCATCTGAACCATAAAATCATTAGATAAATTTAGGTTTTTGTTATATTTAAATGTGACGTCACTTTCATTAAACACCACGTGATAGTTATGAATTTATGATTATCTAAAACGTATTTTTTAACATGTCTTATCATTTAATGATTAATAAAATTGAAAACAAGTCATAGATGTTTCTTGAAATATGCTCTATATCTGAAACACCCATAAATTGGGATACTTTTGATACTTTATCTAACATAAATTTGTATATATTAAAAATCTTAATGTTGGTTTGACTAGACAATGGCTTTTCCTGGTCTAGTTCTAGATTTGTTTCGTATTTGGGCCATTCTTGTAAAATACCGCAAAGAGTATCACAGTGTTGGGGTCGCCCGATTGCGGAGACCACAATCGACAGGGCCATAAATAAAGGTTGACCGATAAGTCTCGTGTGACACGATTCGCACCATGTCCGAGTGAGATAGCGATAAGGAAAACCCCAAAACCAATATAAAGTTTTACAAAGTTCAAATAGTGTACCAAAGTATTCTTTACCCTAGGCATAAATGATCTTTTGTATATTTTGAGTGTAATTTTGAAATACAAGTTAATGGTATTAAACGCGATCGACTCGATACGAACTTTCTTCCATAAAATCAGATACCGAGTTTAAATTTGTGTATTTAACCTTTTACCCGTCGCAGGATGCGATAGTCTAATAACATCAGGCATCTTGGAAGCAAACCTTAAAGGACAAATATATGCGAAGGTCTTCATTCAACACTGAAATAATTTAAATAATGAAAAGGTATTTTATAATTATCTGAAATGCACAATAAGATATATATATATATGCCTTAATGGGTAAATAGAATTCATATAACATACCCGTCTTAGGACATACAAAACACAAAGTTTACACTCGCCTTTTACTATAGTTTAGACTCGTCTTTAACACATATATTTTCATCATGAAAGCTAGGTAACTTTTACCAGATATCTTTAGTCGATTTTGAGATGTTAATAGTTTTGTAGAATCAACTTTGTTTTGTTTCTAATTGAAATGTGCTGAATGAAATTAGTTATTCCTGAAATATACTAATTATCTACGTGAAATTCTTATTGTTTTCTTTAAGCAAAATAATTTTGTATTTTTAGATATCTTATATATATAAATCTTAGTTTTTTTAATGTTTATTGAATATTTTTAAATATTATATATCTTTTTTTTTAATATAGTTATACTTAATAATTTATTTTATTTTAAAGGATATTTTTTTTGTACTTGCTTATTATCTATTATTATTTTATTGTCATAAAATCGTAGTTATCTAAATTTGTACTTTAATGTTTGTTTACTTTATTACCTTATACCTACACTATATTTGTTTCTTGTTTTAACCTTTTACTACTGTCGTTTTAAAGAATATACCTGCAAGGATAATATTATTGTCATACCATTTTTTAATTGTACTTAATTGTATTTAAGTTTACCGTGTACTCCAAACTAATTAAAGTAATTTTAATATACATTTCTTAGTAATCTCAAAATAATATTGTATTTTGTCATTTCTTCGTTGTTTTCGTAGGAATTTTCTGTAACATTTCTTCTGCTTTGATACATTATAAATAATATATTATCTATGGATCTAGTTCCTCCATGCAATTCAATTGGTTATCGAAGAATTATAAACAATTCTATATTGCGTTGCAGAAATACTTTTTTTTTAAATTTTGCTGCTGTACACATCATTATACGTATAGATTTAAGAACTAAACGTCGCTTTACAATGTGTGTTCAAAATTCAAGATATTTATAAAGATAATTCAGAAAGTTTTTAAAGACAGTTTTAGGTGAAAAGTTTCCAATCATTCACTATATAGTCCGACCTTGCTCTGAGAAAGATGAAAAACGTTCGATGACGTTCGATTTGGGAAGTATGTTTGATAGAAACGGAAAGGCTGAAAATGATATCGAAAGGAGAGTGACTGCTGGAAATAAAGTGAACGGCGCTTTGAGTGGAATTATATCTAACGGGATTTTGTCAACCGAGGTAAGACTAGCGGTCCACAATAGAATCCTGGTACCGACACTGATGTATGGAAGTGAGGCCTGGAGCTGGCAGAAAAGAAACAAAAGTAGACTGATTACAGAAGAAATGAGATTACTTAGGCGTATATGTGGCAAATATATTTATGACAGATTAAAAGAATGAAATAATAAGAAAATAACGTAAAACTGATGTTAGTATAGTGAGTAAGATTTAGAAAGGATCACTTAGGTAGTTTGGTCATATGGAACGGATGAATGAGGAGAGAATGGTAAGAAAGATATATGACGCAAGTGTTGATGGCACCAGAAATAGAGGACGTCCGCGGAAGACTTGGCACGACCAGGTAAACCAGTTAATGAAGGATGGTTCTGTTAGAAGACTCAACAATCGGCGAGCTTATATGAGAAGATGTATGAATGTCGATGAGGCGAGAATTGTCTTTCAGGACAGAAGAGTGTGGCGCTATATTCTCTCTGCCCACCCCCGCGAGAAAACGGCGTGATGGTAAGTAAGTATATGCTTAAAGTATAGATGATTATAATAAAAAATAGATTAAAGTTGTCATTGAAGAAATTTTTGAAACTTAAAATCTGAATACTTCGTATTATAATAACATATGTATGTAACAAACTAATGTACTTATAAAACTTGTATTTAGAACTTTTAGATACATATACAAAATTGTAAAGAAGTTTTTACTTTCACTATCCGCGGTGAAAAAGTGTTAAAGGCTGAAATTTGTTTCCCTCTGTCGAACTGTGTACTACCAACTACCTATTTAATTTTTCGTTGGGTAAATAGACAAGTTTTGTTGTCTACGCGATTAATTCAGTAATACTGAAAGAAACGAGGGAAACTCTTTCAATAAACACCATCAAGCGATTTTCGCAGAATGAAGGAAAAACTTCAGAGTGGTAATTCGGCAAATTTCCACCGTAAACCCGCCGTCAACTCGTCTCACGACGGGCCGCCGAAGACGGCGCGTTAAGTTGATATTTATTAATATTTCGGCGGCTTCCGGAAAATTTACGATACAATTTCGAACGGCAATGAGTAACAAAGCGACGGTATCATTTTTCACGACGCCTCATCTTTCGCGAAATGAGGCTTCGCTAATTGGTGACTTGCTAAAAACTGCGGAAAAGTGTCTATACTCGAAAGCGGCGACGCCGGACCGAGAAGCGGCGCAATTCTTTTTTACGACACTTAGGTAGCATTCTGGTGCGACTATCTGCCTGATTTTCTCTAAAAAGAACGATGTTTTGACGCGAGATTACGCGATGAAAGAGATAAAAAAAGAGGCATTTTTGTTCACAGTCAAATTCCGGGAATAAAATTTTATCGTAGTGTTATTATTCACTCGGAAAAATGTGTACAAAGACATTTTTTCGAAGAATTTCGTTTGAATTTTTATTCATTATTCAAATTCTTGACTTTTTATTGTGTTCCTAGATGAAGAGTCACCAGCTCTGGTCCATTTGCGCCGTCTATTCAGAGGCAGATTTATGATGCAGGGGCCTATCTCACTGAACCATGTACGGCAACACAGATACAGAGACGGGGTTAGTCCCCCATGACTGAGAATCGTAATGTCCACGAACTCTTGCCCTCTTGACTATGCTTCTTCACTTTTCTCAGTATCCTGCAGATCTTAGGGCTACCTTTTCTACTCGGTTGATCTAACGGGTGGCGGATCTTTCTCTTTCTCTTCATCCTTCGACTTGTCCCACCACAAAAAAGCTTTTTCAATCTATCTCCCCTTTTCGCAAGATATCCAAAAATTGATAGATTCGTCTTATGTAAATGGTTAAGAGTCTGTCGTTGATCTTCAGTTCCTGCGGGATAGAGACATTCGCGTATCTCACTGACTCAAAAATCGCCAGCACCACATCTCAAAGGCATTAATTTATCTTAGGTTAAACTATCAATAATAATAGACTTAGAATCTAGAATGAAATAATGTCATAAATATCCAATGCCAATATTTTTGAAGATAAAATAGTGATTAGGGAAAAAATCTTTCTATTATTTAGCTCTTTCTATTACTTCTGGTTTTACATTCCCTTTTTTAGTGATTTAGGAGTTCCCTTGAAAGCGAAGCTCTTCGCAATCGCGACACGCGTCGTTTTATTTCAGAACAAATTGAGCTAGATGGATGCTTTGGTCACTCAGATATATATATGAAAGTCTGTGTGTAATAGAGTGAAGATTAGGTTGTTTAGATCCATTCACAGCTGTTTGAAAAAAATACGAAAGTACCCTTGAGATAATTAACCAGAAGCGTGCATTACATACAAGCAAAAAAAAGATCTTTATAAACATTGAAAAGACCTTTAAAATTTTATCCGTTATTACCCGGATTAGCGTAACCTTGTAACAACTTCATCGGCAAATTCCCAGTACGCACGCGTTGTAGTTTTTTTATTCAATCTCCATAATAATCGTACTGAACTAAATATTTTCTAACTGAAGCTACGTTGGCATCTTTACGGTTGCGAATTTTCTGCAGTTTTTAAACAATTTGTGCTTAATTCTGTTGTCTTCGAAAGGCATCAATCCTTACTGTAAATTGCGTGGGATGAAATTTCTACGTACTTGTTTTACTTGACAGATTAAACGTTTTGTTTTCATAGTGTATTCTAACCTATGATTCAAACGTCATTCCGTATTTCGGTAGGATATTATTAAGTAAGATAATCACCAATATTAAATAATTTTTGTTATGACTTTCGGTTATGCTAATTTGTAAAGCTAGTTATTTAAATAAATTTTTTGAAAACTGTTATTAAACATTTTTAATGCGCTGTCCGAAGGAGATCTCGTAGAAAATATTTTAAGCGAAATAGAAAGCAGAATACGGTATCGAGCAATAAAAGAAATTGTGTTTTTAAAAGAATAAATTTAAAGCAATATTTAAATATGTTCAAAAACACACAATTACTGGATTATTACTTATAAAGGCACTGTTATAAAATAAATATCAGATATATCTCATAGAGATGAAGCTATTTTTATTATATTTAATGAAAAATACATAGAAGAATGGGGTGATTACAGGGATTACGACCTGTCTTTGGCTGGCTTAGGTAATCATATATATTTCAAATAAAAATATAGCTAAGAATATCAAAGTTTCAACAAAAATCGGATTCTCATTGAGTTGACACGTAATACGCTGTTTCAATGGAAAAAAATAATTATCAAATTTGATTGATAGATGGCGATGTTGTAGTGGTACTCGAAGTGAATCCATGTAATTTTATTGTATTAATTTAATTGTATTAATGTAGAATTTTCAAAAAAAAAAAAAAAAGATAAATATGGAGATTGAAGGGTGAGAATTGGAGAACGTTATATATATAAAGTGATTAAGCCAGCCGAAGACAGGTCTTAAGCCCTGTTATCACCCCGCACTCCTATATACTTTTCATTAAATATAATAAAAATAGCTTCGTCTCTATGAGATATCTGATATTTATTTAATAAATTTACCATTATATTCTAAATTCAAATTGATAGAATTGTATTCAAAGTTAGAAAAAAATTTCTACTTTTTTTTTTTATACCTATTGTATACTAGGTATGGTAGGCATCGTCGGTAACAGAATACCCTAAGTTTATGCCTACTGCACGCCAGTGTTATATACAATACTCTACATGGAATATGAATGAATTTGTATGTGTAAGGGAAGGATAGTATAGAAACAATACAAGAGTGTTGAAGGCAATAGAAACAGACTGCGAAAGACCTGGCACCATCATTAGGAAACATCAACAATCGACGAAAGTACGCGAGAAGAATAAAATGAAAGAGGTACGAATAGTATACGGGGGCAGAAAAATTTGACGTTCTATTCTATATGACTACCATTGATATGATAAATAAGTGATATTATAATATTTGGCATTGTTACCTTAAATAATATTTTCAAATATACCTATGTCTTATAGAAATAAATATTTATTTATAATGTCAGTACGTTGAATTCAGTACAACAACTCATACAGAATACTGTTCGGATTGGCGCGTTATTGCAGTACATCTACAATGTTTACCGAAGGACGGATACATGGATTCGTTCCGCTTCTGAGACACCGAGTTGTTGGAGCTCAGCACCAACTATCTGGTGCAAGCGCTCTCATTGAAACCTGGTTGTCTGACCAGAGAATGACAACGCTTACAGAATAGCTATATATACAACAATGGCCGTGACTGAAGTATTTATATTTGTAGTATTTATATTTTATTCATATTTATATATATATGTGTAAACTTTTTTTTAATAATATTTTCCTTGGTTATCTATTTATTCTGTAACTTTAATGTATTATATAATATGTATTATCTTTATGGCGAATAGGGTTAAAAAAAACCTATCACGCTGGAATATACACATTATTATTATTATAACGATTTTTAACAAAATGTGTTTTTAATAACGTCTAATTATATAAAAATTATTTTATTTTTACTTATTCGTGATCTTAAACAAACTGAAAATTTTTCTGTTCCAACACAGATTTTTCATACAAATTAAATGATACAGATAAAATCAATTTGTCGAAAAAATATATTTGTTGCTACCGAGTTTTGAACCTAGATCTTTTCCTATCGGGGGAAATGTGTTAACCGATTACACAACACCAACATAGTAAGTTGACGGCAAATTTTCGTACTTGTATGCTGCACTTTTAAATTGATATTATTATTATTATTTGAAACAATATTCTTTATATTTACGGAATCTTTAATAAACACTTTTGAGTGAAATATATAATTAATTTTTATTAAATTTCGGAAACATTAATATAAGATATTTATATATTTTTAAGGAGAACACATTCTTATTGAAAAAAAAAGAGTTTTTTCTACTGAGACATAATCGAATGCCAAAATTAAACAAAACCTTTGAGTAAACATTTCATTTGTTTCTAGAACCGTAAACATACAACGGTCTAAATATAAACTTGAAAATGTGTACCTTACATACTTTGTTCTGGCTGAAAGGGTAAAAATCATGCCCAAAACCTTTTAATCGTTCGGACATAATTAATTTAAATTTGCTACACTACTACCAATGCATTGAACATTACATATTTATTTTTACTTTGTACATTATTTATTTGAATCTTAAGTTTTTACATGAAGTTAATTCCACTAACTACAGTACTGTCTACTATAATACAGTAAAATACTAGTGTAGCACACCAAATTACGTATTTTTACTTTGCTACTAAAATCCCCAGCAACGTTGATCCTTATTTTTGCAATAACATAACAACACAAAACTATTATTATTAGTTTTATAATAAAAACTGATTTAATTTATACATCTGATAATATAGATCTAAAATAAGTTAAATAAAATTATTTACGTCCGATAATGTCATTACTTGTTTAACTGTCGCACGTGTTTTACTTTAACCCTCGACCTTTTCTGCCTGTTGTAAGAAATAGTTGAATTTAGAAGCAATTGCTTTGATCTAATCTACAAAATAATATGATTAATGTATGTATGTGTGTATTAAGGCGAGCGTGCGTCGCCTCAATTTTTTCAGCCTTTATAATTAAATTGAACCTCTGATATAAAAGAAATTGCCAGCAGCAATTTTTTATTAATAACTATTCCGTAGGGCGAATCGTCTAAAAATTGAATTTGTAAATAAAGTAGCCGCTTGTGTTTCGGTATTGCGAGAGATAGAAAATATATCAATAAACAATGAAAATATTCCAGAATATTCCTAAATATATTTTACTCTTATAAAAAACAAAACAAAGATCTTCCAAAAATTATTGTTACAGAGAATATAAAAAATCTAAAAACTGTGTTTTAATTTTTAAAATAAATTATGTCTTATGAAAAAAAGTCATTTCCCATTAAATATTGTTTGATTCTATCAAAAATTGGACACGGCTTATCAAAAAATAGTCGCGCTCCATTAAGAGCTAAATTCTAGTAAAAAAAAATTACTTAAGTAAAAATTTTTCCGAAAATCGTTAGTAAAATAATATTTACTTGTCGAAAGTATATCTCGCAATTAATTTATTTTACTCTCCAATATCTGATAGTAAAAACGAGAATCGACAGTTAAATATGGCGAACTTTTCACAGCTGTTCCAAAAGTGATCTGACAAATGATACTTTGAATGTTGCAGTATGTGATAATGAGTCATTCGATATCACGCTATTTTAGTGATGAGAGTTTATCCAATGATTATCTCGTTGTTTAATATATTAATGTATATATTAGCACCTATTACGAAAAAAATTCACCAACAAAGTGAAAAAATCCATAGATAATACATAGAATAAAGAATATTTCATGATTATTTGTCACGCCTATAGACATCTCCATCTATGCTTTGACAGTAGTAAATTTGATGTATCAATAACCCACAATTAATTTTAACTTTGGACGTTAGTAAAAAGTAACTACTGATCGCACAACCGGCCCTAAGAATAAAAATTGCAACAAATTAACTGTAGCAGATATGTTTGAGTTAATAAAATAATATGTAAGCAAGGAGAAGAATCAATACTGAAAATATATCTACGATTTAAAAAAAAACTCTACTACAATTTTATAATTTACTATAAAAATACTACTAGGTAAAAGATCTTATATTTAAAATATATATTTTTTTGTATTTTTAAATTTATTTTACGTATAAATCTTGAAAATTGATCCTAATATAAATTTATGATTTTTCTTCTTAGTTATTCGCTTATTTTTTTAAATAGTAAATATGTAAAGTGGAAAAATGACTGTAAATAAGTTATTAAATATAATATCATGTAAAAATATATACGTGCAAATTTAATTATCATAATTTTATTTTAGTTTTTATCTTAAATAAAGTTAATATCGTAGTTCAATTTTAAAATAATTTTATTTATTCTTCATTATTACGAATTGTAAAAAAAAAAATAATTATCTATTCACAATTAAGAATTAATTGTACTTCTAATCATTTTATCTGAATTTATTTTACAATTTTACTAAAATATGAATAAATTTTTCATATATACAGGAATTCCTATATCAACATCCAATTTCAATATTGAATTGAATACAATTTAAAAAATAGCAGTTAATAACGGGTATAATACAGGATTGATACACACTATTTTTAAAAATAAATTAAAAGAATATAATAATAATTTTTTATATAAATCACAGATAAAACATAATGATAATAATGATTATTGGCGTAGGATTTTATACATAAATAACTTTTAGAATCAAATATCTAAACACCTACCACGAGACATTAGACC